>CM059430.1:141996663-143439314 GCA_030390025.1 Squalus acanthias | reverse complement strand
CTCTCTCGCTCTCTCCCCCGCGCTCTCTCGCTCTCTCCCCCGCGCTCTCTCGCTCTCTCCCCCGCGCTCTCTCGCTCTCTCCCCCGCGCTCTCTCGCTCTCTCCCCCGCGCTCTCTCGCTCTCTCCCCCGCGCTCTCTCGCTCTCTCCCCCGCGCTCTCTCGCTCTCTCCCCCGCGCTCTCTCGCTCTCTCCCCCGCGCTCTCTCGCTCTCTCCCCCGCGCTCTCTCGCTCTCTCCCCCGCGCTCCCTCGCTCTCTCCCCCGCGCTCCCTCGCTCTCCCTCGCTCTCCCTCGCTCTCCCTCCCTCTCCCTCCCTCTCCCTCCCTCTCCCTCCCTCTCCCTCCCTCTCCCTCCCTCTCCCTCCCTCTCCCTCCCTCTCCCTCGCTCTCCCCCGCTCTCTCCCGCTCTCTCTCGCTCTCTCTCGCTCTCCCCCAGTCTCTCTCGCGCGCTCTCTCGCTCTCCCCCAGTCTCTCGCGCGCTCTCTCTCGCTCTCCCCCAGTCTCTCGCGCGCTCTCTCTCGCTCTCCCCCAGTCTCTCGCGCGCTCTCTCTCTCGCTCTCCCCCAGTCTCTCGCGCGCTCTCTCTCTCGCTCTCCCCCAGTCTCTCGCGCGCTCTCTCTCGCTCACCCCCAGTCTCTCGCGCGCTCTCTCTCGCTCTCCCCCAGTCTCGCGCGCTCTCCCGCCTCTCTCGCTCTCCCCCAGTCTCTCGCGCTCTCCCGCCTCTCTCGCTCTCCCCGTCTCTCGCTCTCCCCCCGTCTCTCGCTCTCCCCCGTCTCTCGCTCTCCCCCCGTCTCTCGCTCTCCCCCCGTCTCTCGCTCTCCCCCTCGCTCCCTCTCTCGCTCTCCCCCTCGCTCCCTCTCTCGCTCTCCCCCTCGCTCCCTCTCTCGCTCTCCCCCTCGCTCCCTCTCTCGCTCTCCCCCCGTCTCTCGCTCTCCCCCTTGCTCTCCCCCGTCTCTCGCTCTCCCCCCATCTCTCGCTCCCTCTCTCGCTCTCCCCCCATCTCTCGTTCCCTCTCTCGCTCTCCCTCGCTCTCCCCCCCGTCTCTCGCCCTCTCTCGCTCTTCCCCCCCCCCCGTCTCTCGCTCTCCCCCCCCCCCGTCTCTCGCCCTCTTTCGCTCTCCCCCCCGTCTCTCGCCCTCTTTCGCTCTCCCCCCCCGTCTCTCGCTCCCTCTCTCGCTCTCCCTCCGTCTCTCGCCCTCTCTCCCCCCGTCTCTCGCCCTCTCTCTCTCTCTCCCCCCGTCTCTCGCTCTCCTCCAATCTTATCTCCCCCTCCCTGAGGCTCAGGCTCGTAGCGCAGGCACTCTTTCTAAGCACACTGCCGTTCACCCCGACTCCCAGCTCAGTATCGGCTGCCGTTCACATTCTCAGTACCAGCAGGCGCCGAAGCCCGCTCCTGCGGGCCTAAAGAACGAGCCTGTGGGACGCGATTGAAAAGAGCGTCTGTGCGCTGGAGCCCGCTCCAACGGGACTGCGTGGCCTGCAACGCCTGGTGCGCGGCAGACTCGAGGGAACTGCGCAGCCGCACAGCCTAGGGGGAACAGTGCGGCCACTTGTACATTGCTCAAAGGAGCTTTTGCTACGGCAAGAATGGCATGAATTATTTGAGAGTTTTTGCCAAGACTAGGAGACACGAGGCTGTGGGTTCAATCCCCACAATAGGAATTGAGCGCATAATTTAAGCTGCCACTTCAGTGCAATACCGAGGAAGTGCTGAAATGGCAAAGTTGACATGTTAAACTGACTGCTCAAGGATCCCATTGCAATATATGAAGAAGAATTCTTCTGGTTTCCAAGCTGCGATCTATCCCTCTACCTACACTACCAAAAAACGATGAACTAGTTATTATCTCATTGCTGTTTGTGCAACCTTGCTGGACACAAATTGGCTGCTGCGTTTGCCTACATAATAATGGTGACTACACGTCAAAAAGAATTCATTGAGAAGTACTTTGGGACATCTAGAGGATGTGAAAGGCAGTACATAAATGCACTCTCTCTGCCTCTTCATCCCCCCCTACTCACCAATTGAAAATTGTTAATCCTAATTTGTTTTGCATTATAGATTTGTTATTTTATGCACACTGGATGAGAAAGCCCATATGCTTTCATCCCACCTCTTATTGAACTCCTCCCTGTATCTCCATCCTTACTTCTCCCACCCTACCCCACCTCTACCCAGCCCCATATTTTCAAACAGTCGATCCAGCTGAATGTTATCAATGCCTTTAATAGCCGTAAAGATCTGAATCAGATCTATGTCTACACCTCTCTAGCAAATCCAAACCCAATGCATGAAGTCTATCTCGTACACCAAGGATCATCCTCATTGCTCTTCTAAAATGTCCTTCTTAAAATGGGGGGGACAGAGTGTACACAATACTCCAGCTGAAGCCTCAGCAAAGCCCTTCATTAATGTGAACCCAGTTTTATACTGAACAATAAAGCCCAGTACCCTTCTAGCTTTGGCTGCCTGGCATTGAGCTTGAACCTTTACGAGCAGTCATGGACCACTCCCAAGTGTATCTCCATTCCAGTCTTCTTTAACTTGCACCCACCCATCTTTGAATTCTGCACACCTAGGTGCATACACACAGTGCATTTATTTACAGCACAGAACTGCACACTTATCTTCATTGAACCATATTTGCCAATTTTGGGCCCACTTGCCCAATCTGTCTAGTTCCACTTGTGATCTGTTTCCTCTTCTAAAGTTCTTCTGCAGCACAATTTCATATCATCCATAAACTTATAGATTCAGCCCATCGTGCCTGTGCCGGCTCTTTGAAAGAGCTCTCCAATTAGTCCCACTCCCCCTGCCCTTTCCCCCATAGCCCTGCAATTTTTTTCCCCTTCACGTATTTATCCAACTCCCTTTTGAAAGTTATTATTGAATCTGCTTCCACCGCCCTTTCAGGCAGCGCATTCCAGATCATAACAACTTGCTGCATAAAAAAAAAATCCTCATCTCCCCTCTGGTTCTTTTGCCAATTACCTTAACTCTGTGTCCTCTGGTTACCGACCCTTCTGCCACTGGAAACAGCTTCTCATTTACTCTATCAAAACCTTTCATGATTTTGAACACCTCTGTCAAATCTCCCCTTAACCTTCTCTGCTCGAAGGAGAACAACCCCCACTTCTCGAGTCTCTCCATGTAACTGAAGTCCTGCTTCCCTGGTACCATTCTAGTAAATCTCTTCTCCATCCTCTCCATGGCCTTGACGTCCTTCCTAAGATTTGGTGCTGAGAATTGGACACAATACTCCAGCTGAGGCCTAACCAGTGATTTTATAACTTTTTAGCGTAACTTCCTTGCTTTTGTACTCTATTCCTCTATTAATAAAGCCAAGGATCCCGTATGCTTTTTTAACAGCCTTCTCAACTTGTCCTCCCACCTTCAAAGATTTGTGTACATGCAATCCTAGGTCTCTCTGTTCCAGCTACCCTTTTAAAATTAACCATTGTTTATATTGCCTCTCCTCATTCGTCCTACTAAAATGCATCACTTCACACTTCTTGGCATTAAATTGCATCTGCCACGTGTCTGCCCATTTTACCAGTCTGTCTATGTCCTCCTGAAGTCTGTCACTATCCTCCTCATTGTTTACAACATTTCCGAGTTTCGTGTCATCAGCAAACTTTGTAATTATGCCCTGTATACCCAAGTCCAGGTCATTAATGTATATCAAAAAGAGCAGTGGTCCTAATGCCAAACCCTGAGGAATACCACTGTATACCTCCCTCCAGTCTGAAAAACAACCTTTCACCACTACCAGCCACTTCAATTTTGTTAACAAGTCTATTATGTGGCACTTTATAAAACACTTTTTGAAAGTCCATATGCACATCAACCGCACTACCTTCATCAACTCTCTCCGTTACTTCATCAAAGAACTCAATCAAGTTAGTCAAACACGATTTGCCTTTTACAAATCCATGCTGGCTGTCATTTATTAACCCATATTTTTCCAGGTGACAATTCATTTTGTCTCGATTTATTGTCTCTAAAAGTTTTCCCACCACTGACGTTAGGCTGACTGGCCTGTAGTTGCCGGGTTTATCCCTCTCCCCTGTTTTGAATGGGTGTAACATTCTTCAATCCTCCAGTTCTCTCGCACCACTCCCATATCTAAGGAAGATTGTGGCCAGAGCCTCCGCTATCTCCACCCTTACTTCCCTCAGCAACCTAGGATGCATCCCATCCAGACTGGGTGACCTTTCTACTTTGAGCGCTACCAACCATTTTATCCTATCCAATTTCTCCACTGCCGCCTCCTTTACTGTGACATTGGCAGCATCCTCTTCTTTAGTGAAGGCAGATGCAATTTAGTAACAGTGCTTTCAATGTTCTGCTTCAGATTGTTAATGAACAGGAGGTGACCTGGCACAGATCTCTGGTGGACCCCACTAGTGGCCAGACCTTATTGGGGAAACACTCCCATTTCAAACCGCCTCTGGCTGATTTGCAATCCATCCCCCTTGACACCATTGGTCTTAATTTTAGCACAAAGTCCCTCATCTGGCAACCTGTCGAAAAACCTTTTTAGAAATACAAGTGGATGACATTGTTACGTCCCAAACTAATCCTTGTGAATTTGGAATCCAGGGGCAACACTTTAAAAAGGTAGAATGATAGCTTCTCTCACTGGCTATTGACCTTGTAAAAGCTGCTAATCTACACATGAAATATTATGCTATAATATTACATTTTTTTAAAACAGTCCTGTATTAAGTGCTGCTTTTATCGTTTCTATATATATATTTTGCTGTATTCACTCTCATACAGAAAACACTGCTCACTAATTATGGTCAACCAGATCCCAGTTTTACCACCATATCTCGTGCATTATTTTAGTACAATATGTACAGTAAAAACAACCAAAATACAGGTAGGGGAATGGGGGAGAAGTGTGGTCCCCCAGGAAAGGTCTGATCAGGATATAGGATTGCTGTAAAGAAGACTGACTCCTTCCGTTGCGAATGTGCAAGAATTGGTGGATTTGTGGAGGTTGGGTAACAAGGTAGTGAGAACGGCTGAATTCGACAGTGCAAAAAAGTAGGAGATGAATTGCAGAAAGGCCGGCAGGCCCATTGGCCCTGCTTCTTTCAGCAGGCCTGCACAATAATGTGTTTAGTCTGATGAGGGAGCCAAATAACCGCAGCTAACACGTCCAAGAAAGGATTAAGAACTCTGCAATTTCTCCCTGCCCTCCTGAAGGGTAACTGAGTGAAAATTCTAATATATCAATCTAACAATGTAACATATGCTATTCAACCCTGACCAGTATGTTTGCTGGCTGTTCCTGCTCAAAAACTCTCTGGCAAGTAAATGGCCATTTTTTTTTTGGAAGAAAATAGCAAGCTGGTTTCCGGGAAGCATGAAACTGCTTTGATTCCGAGTACCATTTTTCGGGCTTCTCCAGGTCGAAAGGGGAGAGGATCTTTCTTCTGCTGTGCTGCGTCTTTTTACGTAGAGCAAAATTAATAACATTTCAAAAGGGCTTTGTGTACAATGAAATTTAACAACTAATAGATTTAAAAAAAACTTTTCTACACTGCAAGTGTTGGTGAATACAGTGAGAGTGCAACAACTTCTTATTTCCTTTCTCCGAAAGAGTTTTTGCCCTTTTTCTTTACACCGTGCAGCATCCTGGGGTGAGACGGTAGGCAGGTGGGTTCCTCCTGGGGCCTCTGCTAATGCCACTAGAGAGTTGGCTACCAAGAGGAGCATGAGCACGGCCCAGGGAGGCGCTCGCTGTGGTTCGTCCCCCTTCCCCACCACTGCCAACGTTCCCTCCTAAGCTGCGCGCAGTAATCTGCAAGGTCCCGCGCAGGCCGCTCGCAAGCTTTTACATCGGAAATACCGCGCACGCGCCGAAATTTAAGAGAACCGCGCATTGAAAGAAACCGGCCACGCAGAACATAGTGCAGCCTACAGGGAAACTTGCCCACCACCTCCACCTGTTCTTCAAAACCCCCTCCCCCTTCCACCTCGGGGAGCCCACCGCGTATCCACCCAGCCACACCCCACAATGTCAAGAGTTGGAGAGGCTAACTTGCACTAATTTGGTGTAGCAAGCTGTGACTAAATATAAGGCACTCAGTCACTTCCTGTAGTTTAGGTAATGAAATACTCTTGGCTTATGATCATTGCTCGGATCCCTTGAATAGATTACGGCCTTGCAATTCATTTACGTGCATCCATTATTCTCTTTCTCTTGTAGGAAATTAAAGCAAGCCATGTAAAAAGCTAAACAGGATTATTCTGGCAGGTACAAAAGTAGTGGTAAAGGTCCTTTTCTGTCTCTGCCTTTGAAAACAACAATAGGATTAAAGGTTCTTAGCGTCAGCACAGATAAATGCTTCTGAGCTACTGGCGCCGTGGGTACATCATGCCATGGAAAGTAACTGGTTATAGACAAATAACGTATGTTATCCATTCAAAAATGTGCTGGAGTTTTCTCCAATACCTGTGCTGATGGGAAGGGAAAAATTGCAGAGGCTTCTCTTGAGAGATTTAGGCCAGAATTTACTGCAATGGCGCATCTCGCGGCGAACGACGTTAATTGGACTTTTTTACCTCGCCGTTCACATTGCATTCATTTGTCGCCGCAAATTGCCGGATTTGTTACGAATTAATAATGGCGAGCACTGTTACTGCGTCATTATTATCTCAGCAATTTATGGCCCATTAAATACATTGTGCAGATGTCGGGTAAATTGCCCGTAGTCAGTGGAAGATTGGACTTCCCTCGTTTGTTCTATTGGAGGTTTGGGTGCGCAGTGAACTTCCTAGTGACTGAGGCAAGGGCTGTATTTGCAGCCCCCTCGCCCTAGGAATGTGTGTGTGGAGACGCGAGCAAGTGGCTTGCTTGCTGTATTCACTGGAATATATTTCTTGCTACTTTATATTTTCAATATCGTTTCGGTTAGGAATATACAAAACAACAATTCTCAATTTCCTTTGCTGTTTGGGCATGAATGAATTGGTGCCAAGGTAAAATACATAGAGGGGTGCACCTCTGTGGAGAACGGGAATATAATTAGGGTGAAATTGCTCTACTCCCCAGAAACCCTATAAATAAACCCAATGATAAGTATGTCACTGAATACCAAGTGGTTTAACTATGTAAACTATAAATGGCAATCATTAGTGCAATCATTAGCCTCATTAATATTTTCTATTCTTTAACCACTTGGTGTTGATAACATTCATGCATTTTATTTTATCAAAAGTCAAATTAGCACCTTTACACATTCAACTACATTGTTTTAAAATTTGCCTCGTCAACATATTTTCCCAAACGCATTTTTTTTTTGTAATATACAAATGTTATTCTGTGTCTCAGTCAACTGGCACAGGTTTACGTATTCAAAACAATTAATTGAACCTAATGTTTTAAAAACTTTCCCACACATTAGAAGGCATTTCTATTTCCAAGTAAAGGCAGGTATAGTTTCAGTTTGGATAATAATACAGTACCTTAGGATAGCTGGACTGCGTTCTCTCCTGAAAGGAATCTGCTGCTTTGTACCGGGACTTGTATCTAGTAACAGCTTGATTCTAATACTTAGAATCATAGAATGGTTACAGCACAGAAGAAGGCCATTCGGCCCGTCGAGCCCGTGCCAGCTCTCTGCAAGAGCACCTCAGCTAGTCCCTCTCCCACACCCTTTCCCCGTAGCCCTGCAAATGTTTTTCTTTCAGGTACTTATCCAACTCCCTTTTGAAAGCAGTGATTGAGTCTTCTTCCACCACCCTTGAGGGAGTGAATTCCAGATCCGAACCACTTATGCAGCCTTTGACTCGTTTGCCAATCACCTTAAATCTGTGTCCGCTGGTTCTCGACCCTTCCGCCAATGGGAACAGTTTCTCTCTATCTACTCTGTCCGGACCCCTCATGATTTTGAACACCTTTATCAAATCTCCTCTCAACCTTCTCTGCTCTAAGGAAAACAACCCCAGCTTCTCCAGTCTATCCACGAAGTCCCTCGTCCCTGGAATCATTCTCGTAAATCTTTTCTGTACCCTCTTCAGCTTTTATCTTCGCGCTTTGTAAATTTGATGTTTTCGCTGCACTGTATTTTATGAAGGATGAATAGAATAAGAGGGAACTACAAATATATCCATTTGTTAAACCAAATTTATTTTTGATAAATGGTTTGGAAAGTATTGTGTACCCATGCATGAGACCAGTCACCTCAACTAGATGGATGTCGCTGAATAAAATGGCTGGTCAAGTTGTACGCCCTGCTTAGTTGCAGGATGGGATATTAGTCCCTGAAGAGTTTACTCTTCCATTTTTGGAGTGGAGGACATTCGGGGTTATGTGGTGTGAGGACTTTCTCATCTTTTTGTGTTCTTTTAATACAGTCGAGACACTTTGGGTGGTTATTACGAATATAATGATGTCGAAAGTTGCCAAGAGGTTATCCACCTGTACCACCTGCTGTGGTCGTCGACAATCCTCAACGTCGTGGGTTTATTTCTTGGAATCATCACAGCGGCAGTCCTCGGATCCTTTAAAGATATGGTATTGAACTTTCTCTGCTTTATTTATACAAGCAATTGTGGAATAATGTCATTTTATCTGCAGTGTCATTTTTTTGTGTGAGGTAGGAGTAAGTAAAAACTTGCCCTTCTCCTTTCTGGAGCGGATGTGGAGCAAGATCTCCCTCCAATCCACTCCAGACACTTGAGCACATAATCTAGGCCGACACTCCAGTGCAGTGCTGAGGGAGTGCTGCACTGTCGGAGGTGCCGTCTTTCAGATGAGACATTAAACGTCTGCTCTCTCAGGTGGATGTAAAAGATCCCATGGCACTATTTTGAAGAAGAGCAGGGGAGTTCTCCCCAGTGTCCTGGCCATATTTATCCCTCAATCAACATCACTAAAACAGATTATCTGGTCATTATCACATTGCTGTTTGTGGGAGCTTGCTGTGGGCAAATTGGCTGCCGTGTTTCCTATATTACAACAGTGACTACGCTTCAAAAAGTACTTCATTGGCTGTAAAGCACTCTTTGACGTCCTGAGGTCATGAAAGGCGCTACATAAATGCAAGTCTTCTTTTAATCACATAGCATTCTCCAAACAAGAAGGTAACAAGCTCACGGGTCTTTTTTTTATTTCTTCATGGGATGTGGGCGTCGCTGGCAAGGCCAGCATTTATTGCCCATCCCTAATTGCCCTTGAGAAGGTGGTGGTGAGCCGCCTTCTTGAACCGCTGCAGTCCCTGTGGTGAAGGTACTCCCACAGTGCTGTTAGGGAGGGAGTTCCAGGATTCTGACCCAGCGACGATGAAGGAACGGCCGATGTACTTCTAAGTGAGGACGGTGTGTGACTTGGAGGGGAACTTGCAGGTGATGGTGTTCCCAGTAACTCGATCCTGGGAAAGGTTTGTAGTAATCTCTTAAATGAAGAGCTGCTGTTCCTCTTATTTTTTTCTCAGTGGCTATGTACTACTTTCCCCAGCGGGCTCACCTCAGCGGCAGTCCTGGGCAAGTCCTCTGGTGACACGTTGCTTTTTGCAATTCTGCATTATTTTGTGCTCACGTAATCCACTGGAATTTCATCCTTTGTGATTAAAAGTGTGTGAGTAATGCAAAGGGCATTCATTGTTGGATTAAAAAGAAAAGTTACACAAATTATTTATTACTTTGTTTGCAGTAGCTAAGCCCCTGCGTGAGAAGGAAACTTTTTATTTCACTGCCTCTTTAATCAGTAATGGACAGGAAAAGATCATCTTTCGCACAAAAATACATCCAATTATTGCACAGAATATTTTTCTTAAAAATTGAGGTAATACAAAAAAGAGTAATGGCCTATATTATCCCTTTTAAAGTGAAGTGAAATTTGGAGTTGTGATTTTTTTTTTTGTTGCTGATCTTTCTAGTGTCTGAGGTCTAGGATTTGTGGTGGGCGGGGTCCAAGTAATTTTAAATCTGGATTCAGCCCAGGCCTTGGGTGGCCATGCCTTATATGGACTAGCTTATAGAGATTCGATGATGCTGCGCCTGCCAAAGCGTCCAGCGTGTGCGCGCACATTCTGAGCCAGAAGTGCACGGCCGCCATATTGGTATGGACGTCAAAAGAGGCATCTGGGGCCTAGGCCTGAAATGTGTGTTTTTTTTATTCATTCATGGGATGCGTGCATCACTGGCAAGGCCAGCATTTATTGCCCTTGAGAAGGTGGTGGTGAGCCGCCACCTTGAACCGCTGCAGTTTTTCCTAGCGGTTTGATACAACGGAGTGGCTCGCTAGACCATTTCAGGGGGCAGTTAAGAGTCAACCACATTGCTGTGGGTCTGGAGTCACATATAGGCCAGACCGGGTAAGGACGGCAGATTTCCTTCCCTAAAGGATATTAGTGAACCAGATGGGTTTTTACGACAATCCGGTTAGTTTCATGGTCACCATTACTGATACCAGCTTTTTATTCAAAATTTATTTATTTAACTGAATTTAAATTCCCCAGCTGCCGGGGTGGGATTTGAACTCATGTCTCCGGATCATTAGTCGCGGCCTCTGGATTACTAGTCCAGTAACATAACTACTCTGCTACTGTTCCCATAGAAATGGGCTTTATGTCCTTTGCATATACAAATAGGGGAACTAAAAACTGTTAGGCTGGCTATAACCAATTTCTAGACCCAGGTTCCACTTGGAAGACAGAGCGCTGGCGAAGCTCATGTAATGTCAGTCAGCAATGGAACACACACACAATGGCACGGGCCAGTTCTTAAAGGGGATGGTTAATCTTGCTTTCCATCCACATCCTGTTCATTGCAGCCTTGAATCTCGGCCTGGAGAGACTTGCACATCAAATGTGCTGGAAAGAACAATGGAGAGTACCAGGCAAAGAGCTCAGAGTGCAGCTCCCACAATCTCTGCTAAATCGATACAAGGAATGGCAAATCAAAATGAACCTGCAAAGTGCTGCTCACTACCCAAAACTCCTTCACACAACGTTGAATCTCTCCAGAAGTCTCTCCCTCTCTCTCTCAGAATGCGTAGTTCAAAAATGGCACCAACAATAAAAGGCAGGAAGCGGTCACCTTTAAATAGCGCTCCCCCTTTCCCTTCATGACTGCAGAACGCTCCCCTCAACCTGTCGTTGCTAGCGTCAGGCGGTAAGGCAGGGGGCGCCACTCAATTTCCGCTCCGGGGTGCCACAAGGGCGTTGCACCATGGAATGACTGAGTATTCAGATTGGTGCTGATTCATGATCACTAGTATTAGAAAACTAAATTAGTATCATAATTTATAACATCCGATTAGAATTGTAACAGAGCCCCATAAGGTGAGTGCATCGCTTAAGATGGTACTCAGCCATTCAGACCAGGAATAACTCAAATTCGGTCCAAATTTTGTGCTAATTTAGCTGATGGAGTAATCGTAGGGTATTATAATTGGTCTCTATGTCCCTGGGGCAGGCAGAGAACGTTTAACCTGGACTCCTGCTCTCGATCACTATCCAGTGACCTCCACGAGAAAGTGCTTATGGGGTGGCTGTTAATGCAGACAGTACTGATGCCCCATTTACTGACTGGTTCTACGTATGAATCGAAACCCACACATGGGTTTGTGTTTGTATTCTCCACACACACAGTAGTAGAAATCTGTAATTCTCTCCTCCCAAAAGGCTGTGGATACTGCGGGACAACTTAAGCTTTCAAGCCTGAGATCAATAGATTTTTTGTTAGGTAAGGGCATCAAGGGATGTGGAGCTAAGGCGGGGAAATAGAGTTGAGGTACAGATCAGCCATGATCTAATTGAATGGCGGAGCGAGCTCGAGGGGCTGAATGGCCTGCTCCTGTTCCAATGTAGAATGGTCACTGCTGTGAATTAACGGAATGCTGCTCGCACATGTGGAATGGTGCCTCAGCAGAGAGGTCATTAACCAGGGGGGCATAGATTTAAAGTAATTGGTAGAAGGATTAGAGGTGAGTTGAGAACTTTTTTTCACCCAGAGGGTGGTGGGGGTCTGGAACTCACAGCCTGAAAGGGTGGTAGAGGCAGAAACCTTGAAGAGGAAAATTTGGAATTTTAAAGAAGTGCTGAGACAAGACAGTTCTAGGGTGTTGCGATCTCCTAACGCCCAAGTATTGTCATGTAACTGCCTCAGAGACACACTTCCGATCTGTGCAGTGCTAGTAATTATTAGCTGCCCCTTTACAGAGCTGTAACTACCACAGAATTCCTTTACCATGCTGGCTTCAAAGTGCTAAGACCGTGTGATAAATGGGCAGGTATTATTACTTATTTCTTACCTCTGCAAGGGTTAGCCTGACGGCAGTGATTAGCACTCCCGCAAGGCATAATTAGGAATTGCGTTGAGTGAACAGTTTAAAATGAATTTGGCTCTTAAAAGAATGTGTCGTCTGATGTGGTTTCTTTGATTTTTTTTTTCTGTTTCTTCTAAGCTCTTCAGGTTTTTTTTTTAATTCTCCTATTCGGCTGAGTTATGTTCATGTGAGGAAGCAAAAATAAATTCTGATGACGAAATAGGACTGGTATGGGGCTGTGTGCTACTTTCAGTTTTGAAAAATAACTCTGACCTTGTTAAAGAATCTATACCAAAAAATGTCTCTCCAATACAAGCTCATCATTATTGAGAAGTCGTGTATCATTTGGGACTAGTGCCTGCGTTAACCCTAAAAAGACATGACCAAGGCTATGATGCATTGAATAATACATCAAATTTAAATAATATTCATTTAGAAGTATCGGACGTGAAGAGCTTTTACAAAAAATACCCCTTTTTCTATAGTATTAAGATACCACTAACCTCCTCATTGAGGGTCTCAGTATCCTTGGACTAAGGAGAGAGAAAATCAGCCAGGGCTCCCTGGTCATGATACAGGAAAGTCCATGAGGTAGATCTTGACTTTATGCGGTAGTGTGAAACAGGCTGCCGACTCACTATCGATCATTTTGCACTATCGCACAAAGTCAAGAGTCATGTGTGTGCATTGGGTGTGGATAGGATCTGGCTCGCCTGTAATTGCCACCACACAGTCAAACAGCCTTGCCAATCCTCACTGTCTAGGCTGACGTGTAAAGAATAGGAATTTTGACATGGCATTAGAGGACTTCCATGGCCTACGGAGCCTTATCCCGCCATGAATCACTCTCTGTTCAGTATGGCGAGAAGTTTGGGAGCACTGGAAGGGGGCAAGCGATTTCTCCAACTGCCTCCCATGCTCCAGAACCAGGTGATGTTGGTTGAGTAGCTATAGTGTGCCATCGGGAGTCATGGTCAGACCCCGTCAACATTGAGTCAGGTATCTTCAATAGAACCTCCCAGTGGCTCAGTTGGTAAAGGTACTGCTGAGTTTGGAATTGAGCCACAGAACCAGGAAGGTCCCAGGATTGTTGGCTGGTCTGTGCGATTCAGGTGGTCTCAGCAAGGGCAGCACTTGGTGTGCTGCAAATGGTCTCAACCCACACTGGGCTCTGAAATGTGGTAAAAGTCGCCAGGTGCCCCACTCTAATCACTATCCACTCATTCTTGCTGGAAAGTGTAAAGCTCGCTGATGTTCACGCGCTAGGCTCAAACATTTCCCGAGGACCTATTTTCCCTCAGCAGAGAGGTCATTAACTAGGGGGGCATAGATTTAAAGTAATTGGTAGAAGGATTAGAGGCGAGTTGAGAACTTTTTTTCACCCAGAGGGTGGTGGGGGTCTGGAACTCACTGCCTGAAAGGGTGGTAGAGGCAGAAACCCTATAATCATATTTAAAAAGTACTTGGCTATGCACTTGAAGTACTGTAACCTATAGGGCTACGGACCAAAAGCTGGAAAGTGGAATAAGGCCATTTTTGGCCGGCACTGACACGATGGGCCGAATGGCCTCCTTCTGTGCCGTATGATTTGAGGAGCGGCTGCTGAGGAAGAGTACCAGATGGCAGCTGGTACCTGAATGTACCCCAGCATGGGACGGTGCGGGCAGGAGTGGGGAATTTATTATTTCTTGTATAAATAATTTTAAACTACAGCTCACAAATACAATTTTAAAACTTTTTTTTTTAAAAAGTAAAATAATTTCTCCAGCTTTTTAATCCGCGTGCATTGGAGAAATATTTAAACATTTGTTGCATCTCGAGTAATATTGCGGAAGCATTCCCATTGGAAGAATACTTTCAGTTGACTGTGCACATGCCAGTTATCTGTCTCCTCGTTGGCAGTGTGGGTTGATGGCGGGCAGTGGTGCTCCCAGTTGTGATGCCTTTTATATGGTCAAAATTCAGAACTGAAATATTCACACCAATGCAAGTGGCACAAAATGGTGTTACTCTGAAAAAGAAAATTACATCAGCCTTTGATTTCATCCACATCAGCCTGGGAACTGCTTAACAACAACAACAACTTGTATTTATATTTGTATTTAACGGAAGTAACTTAGTGTAAAACTTTTAAGTAGTTTATAGGGAGGTAGCGGTTTCAGAAGTGATTTAGGATGAGTTCATTCCTGTTGGACCCATGTGGTTATGTGTCTCTTTCTCTGATATTACTCCAGCAGACCCCTACTGCTTCTCGCATCACCTGTGCACCTGAACCTTCACCTCCACCCATAATGTATGATCCTGGACAGCATGTACTGGCCTATACGAACTTTTACCCTGGGCCTCCACATCTGCCACCTTACAGCCCGTATGATATTCAGGTACTTGTCCGTCAAAATGTTTAGATAATATCACTGCCTCTTCTTCCAATACTTTATCCACTTCAGTAATGAAATGTGTTTACTTCTGTAATATTTGCTGAGTGTATGTTCTTTAAATCTTGCTACTCTTTGATACCAAAGCTTTTGGCAGTGCTTTAAGATTAGAGCAGAGCCGGCTTTTTCAATAGGTAAACACAATGCATGATGGCACTGAGCCATATGGACCAGAAGGTTCTCAGACTTGTTGCTTGGTCTGTGCTATGATAGCTGATCTATGTAGCCATGTTACAATTGGCCTCGGCATACTTGGGCTTCGAAGGGTAAGAAAAGTCAGACAGGGCACACTTGGAGTACTGCGTACAATTCCGGTCACCATATTATAAAAAGGATATAGAGGCACTGGAGAGGGTGCAGAGAAGATTTACAAGGATAATACCAGAAATGCAAGGTTATACCTATGAGAAAAGGAAGAACAGGCTGGGTCTCTTTTCTCTAGAAAAGAGAAGGCTGCGGGGTGACCTAATAGAGGTCTTTAAAATTATGAAAGGTTTTGATAGAGTAGACACAGAGAGAGTGTTTCCACTTGTGGGGAAAAGCATAACTAGAGGCCATCAATATAAGATAGTCACCAAGAAATCCAATAGGGAATTCAGAAGAAACTTCTTTACCCAAAGAGTGGTGAGAATGTGGAACTCGCTACCACAGGGAGTGGTTGAAGCGAATAGTATAGATGCATTTATGGGGAGGCTGGACAAACATATGAGGGAGAAGGGAATAGAGGGTTATGCTGATAGAGTTAGATGAGGAAAGGCGAGAGGAGGCTCGAGTGGAGCATAAACACTGGCATGGACTGGTTGGGCCGAATGGCCTATTTCTATATATCCTATGTAATTCTATATAATCCTCGGGTTCCTGCCCTTGATCTGATAAGTGTGTCGGAATGTGTAGGTGTCGGGTGAGGCTAGGATCGGGCTCTGCTGTCCTGAATCCTACAGTCAAATATCATGCCACTACTGTGAGGCTCACCCATCAAGAATAGCTACTTGGGCAAGGCTCGCCAGCCTCATGTTAATGAGGCGCGTGGCCCAATATCTGGTGTGCCTCAAGCCTACCAGTTCCGCAGCAGGGATCGTAATCTGCGCCCAGTTTGTGTCACAGTAAGAGTTCCTTCCTACAGGATGATGGCCCTAATCTCTATGGCATGACTATGATAGGACATTTAGGACTGAGATGAGGAGAAATTTCTTCACTCAGAGGGTGGTGAACCTGTGGAATTCTCTACCACAGAAGGCTGTGGCGGCCAAGTCACTGAATATATTTAAGAAGGAGATAGATAGATTTCTAGACACAAAAGACATCAAGGGGTATGGGGAGAGAGCGGGAATATGGTATTGAGATAGAGGATCAGCCATGATCATATTGAATGGCGGAGCAGGCTCGAAGGGCCAAATGGCCTACTCCTGCTCCTATTTTTCTATGTTTAATAATGAGATCAATTGATATTCTGGGCTCAAAATTACAAGATTCTTGGTGCAAAAGTGTTGTAGTTCTGGCATAGGGGACCGGAATTTGGGTCAGAAGTCAGATATGCCAATGTTCTACCCATTCTAAAATGCACGCTAAACTCCAGAATAATTGGCTGCTGGCAGAAGATGCAGCCAGCTCCCAATTTACTCTGTAAATAATAGGAAAATGAAGACCAAAACTGCTGTCCCAGAAGTTCTACCATTTGCATTACAATAGCGCCTACCTGACTTGTCAGACTTCCACCAAATCTTACTGGGATGAAGCGGGAGAAGTTCTGAGGAAATTCCCAGCGATGAGCTTTGACTGAAGCAATTCGAAAAATGTTTTCTCAGCTGGACAACTAAGAGAATTCTGCAAACTGCCTTTCATCAGTTTCAGGTAGGGAAGTCTTAGGAGTCCACTATGGGCATTCCCATATATGTCCGAATAATGGAGACAGAACAAGAGGAAGAGGAAATGATGGAGGCACTCAGGATAAGGCTGCACCAGAGGAGAACAAGGCCAACTTCAGAGGTACCTTCTAGCAGAGTCTACAGACCACGCCAATCCTTTAATGATGAGGTCTGCTCAAGGAGGCAAAGGTTCAGTAAGAAGGCATAGTAGGAACACAGTCGCCTGGTGCAAACTGACCTCCAAACATCCTCTCAAACACCAAAGAACAGACTTGCTTCTGGACACTACACTTCATATCACAAAGTGGTTTTACTATGTACGTGTTTATTTACAGCATGCTTCTCGTAACCTACACCAATGCCTCTCAAAACCTGCCCCAGTGCCTCTCATAACCTACCCTAGTGCCTCACTCACTTAAACCTATCCTGATTCTCCGCTGATGTGATACCCGAGACAGGGGACACTTGGCTTTGGCTGTGATGTGGTAGAATGATCCTCTTGGTGGCCCTCCGCTCAAGAGATCTCCTCCGCTGGCTGCGTCATCACTGCAGGTACGTGGGCAGCCTGGTCCTGTATCCTGACACCTGCATGAATCAACATCTGAGGGGTGTGGCTGAAAAGGTCACGTGAGCTACCATCAGGAGAGAGGAAGGCAGACACTAGCCATGACACTTCTGCTGGGCCCTGGATCTGAGTGCCCACTGATCAGCAGGAGGGCAGACCTAATGGTATCAATTAGATCCTGCAGACACTAAGAGCTGTAGCCCCGAAACTCTCGAAGCTGCTTGCTATTCTCTCCAGATAGTTCCCCAAGCCGTGAAGGTCACCAGTCAAAGCATCCACTTTGACACAAAGGCACTGTGACCTGTCTGGAGGTCACTGACGAGAAAGATGTTTTTGGTCCCAACACTGCTCCAGGTAGCACTACATTGTGTTGGATTCTTCTTGGCTATTGGCACTGAGGATGGCATTGGATTTCGCTGTAACCCCTGTCATCTGTCTAAGATCCTCCAAGATGGTCCTCGGTGCCTTTGTGTGAGTGTGATGCCCATTCAGCATCCTTCTTCATGGAGCAGGACAACAGAGAGCTGAGTCCACGGGCTCAAGAGCCAGGAGCTGACCTCTGCGTCCAACAGTCTGATCTCACTTTCAGATCTGACTCCTCTAGTACTGTGAGGGTAATGAATGAAGGAGTGCCACATTTATAATGAGACTGCAAGGAAGGCTATTGGTGGCGGGGTGGGGTGGGGGAGGCAGCTTACCATGGCTGCTTGTGTGAGGTCATTAAACTTCTTCCTGCACTGCAAATGAGTCCTGGGGTTAAGGATGGGACACTCACTGCCATACGGACCGGACCTCCCTCCACAAGGTGCAGACCACGTTTTTGGTTCCTCAGCCTTTGACCTCAAACGGATCACCCCTCCTGCCCAATATCTCCATTACAAGGACATCCAGTTCCGAAAGCGCAGTGACACTGTTGGACTTTTGGGTCGTCTGCCGCGTCCCATGCTCTAGATCATTCGAAACTGTCACATTAAACCACACAGCCAACAAATTCCAAACGATTCTGATGATGGGTTTGCACCCGAAACGTTAATCTTGTCTTTTTCCTCTTTACAACATGCTGACTGACCTGCTGTGTATTCACGCCGTTTTTATTTCGGATTTACAGCTTTTGTAAAAAAAAAAAATAATTCCAAAACTACTCAGTTTTTTTTCTCTCTTCATCGTGTCTCAAAGATTGGGTCAGTTTTTTTGCGGCGCATTTTCATCCACATTAGCAAACAAAGAAGAAAAAAATAGACTTCAGTGGCTCGTGTGGAGCATAAACGCCGGCGTGGACCTGTTGGGCCGAATGGCCAGTTTCTGAGCTGTAAATACTATGTAAATGTGGCATGTATAGGAAGGGACGCTTAACATTCAAATTGCAGAGATGATGCTGCTGGGTAAGACACGGATAGCCTGGCTGATTCATGCCTGTGGGTAAAGCGTGCAGTCGATTTCTGGGTACATCCCCAGCTTCTAACAATAGATAACTGCTGGCAGTAAAGTCTCTTAATGCTGCATCCTACCAGAGGGTTTCTCTCTCAGCTTGCTGATACAGTCCTCTCCAATCTTCAGATTATCCTGCTGCGGGGTAGGTGGGTGGGGTGGGGGGGGGGGGGGGGGAGGGGAAATTGAAAGTAAATATATCTTTAAAGAAAGAATTTATGTTTAAAGGTTGTAATGCCAATTAACAATACCTCCTTTAATAGTCTGTTGTTGGTTTGGTAGTGACTGACTGCTAGTTTTATCTGTAAAATTGTATTTGCAAGATTTGCTATTTGTTTTTTAAAGAAACTCTTTCTATTTAACTCTGGATGCTAGTTATTGTATGGCTTTACAAAAAATCATAGGCATTAGGATGCACTGTGTCATTGATGCATTTAACGCCTACTGTTTCTCTCTCTATACCAGCATCCCAGTATATTCTCAGCCTCAACGCCATCTGACGATTCACAGTCGATTTCACAATCTGCTTCTAGTTACATGTGGCCGCCAAACACACCTCCTCGCTACTCCCCGGCATACTATCCACCCGATGAAAAGCCACCACCCTACACGCCATAGATCTGTCCTTTCATCGTCACTACAGACTTCGGTCTTTTTGAAGAGCTCCACGGCAAGGGCACTGACCACGCGGATCACTTTGCGATCTCCATGTGCGTACTCTTATTGCTCACTCGCTGTAATGAGTTTGTAGAGAGGAACTCTCCTGTAAAAACCATCAGCATATCATCCCGCTACCTATTGCTAAGGGTCTGTTAGTCTTTATTTGTTGGAAAATGGTGCACTTATACTCTAGGTTGTAGTTTAAAAATAAAAAGGACAGAAAAAGGATTTGGAAATTTAAAAACCCATTAACCATGATCTGATTGAATGGCGGAACAGGCTCAAGGGGCTGATTGGCCTACGCCTGTTCCTATATTCCTATGTTGCTAATTTATCAATTAAGCCATAGAAATATATAATTTAAAGTGAATAATCTATTTTAGCTTTGTAGTATACCTTCTGATTTTTTTTTACCTGTTGAAATCCCCACTTTTTAGTCATCTGTGTTGCTCTTTACGAAGATTATGTGCATATTCTTGGTGTCTAGATAAATGTTTCAATGCTGCTGTTATGAAATAGATCCTGTGCTAAACTAGTTCAAAGGCTCATTTTCATATCATGGATCATAGAAAATTATGCCATTTTTTTTCCTTGTTGCCATAACACGAGCTAGACAGACCAGGGAGGCCCCAGACTTGTTCCTCTTTCTGTGCTGCGTCGGGTGCCGTCTGCTGGCAGAAGTATGGGCATTGCAATTGATCTGAGCACCCCTGGATTAAGGAGCGGAGACGATCATCCAGGATTCCAATTCCTGATCGCGACCCTGCTGGAAGTCCAAGTGTGAGGACATTGGATGAGCACAGGATAAGGCTCAGCTCTTCATGGGCCATGGTTCACACGAGTAATGGCCCAATGGGCAAGGTACAGGAGACACTCTAGCAAAGAGTCGGTGCCTTCAGGAGAAGAGAAGAGAAGGGGAGGGCGAGGGAGAAAATTATGCCTTGGAACAAGTATAGCTCTGGTCACCAATTGCACCTAAAGCTATCTGCGGACACACGTAAAGCACCTTCCCTAAAGCACGGAGGAAGGCTCAGAAAAGAATAGAAACATCAATGCACAATCTCTAACAGCTGCTTACAGTGTGCCACTGTTGGAACCCGAGATCAAATTGTTTCCTGGTGTTTGCATACTGCATGGACCTTTCTTGGGAAAGAACATTTTGGAAGATTTGGGGGGGGAAGGCAAGGAAATATTCTATTTTTTGACGGTAACTGTTGCATTATACGTGGGATAACAAATGGCTTGGAGTGTGTTTGGAGGCTGATACCATTTCAAAACCATGCATGAGCTTAGAGAGGCTTGTATAACCTCACTGAAGATTATGTTACAGAACTGCCTCTAACCCAACTACCATTTGATAGAATACAAAGGAGTTATTACTTTTGCATTTATGAATGGTTGTGGTGTGTGAAGGTTTGCAGGAGCTGGGGAGTCTACCCCTGGCAGCTCTGCAAAGGTGTGAGGTCTTGTGCCACCTGATGAAATTGCAGAGTTATTTACATAGCTCACAACCACACATGCTCCTTTATTATTGGATATGTACATGTAGATACCCCATAGTCATCATCTATCCCATGATCCAGGAAGAATGAATTCCAGTGAGTGATTAAAGATCTTAACCATTCATGTGATATTCCAGAAGTGTGTTCAACTGATGAGTGTCCTTGGGCTTTAAACTCACAATTTTATGGTTAGAGAGTGTGAGAAAGATCAAGGAATTTTTTTTTTAAAAGGGCCATGGCACCACTGAAGGTGGTTCTTCTAGTCGTCTGTCTTTCCCAGTTTAACAACCAACTTTCAACACCCCTAAAGTGTGAGACGTGGAAATTTCTGGGGTCAGCGAGGGCGGAACGCCAAATTTCTACCTGGAAGGGGAGGGGGGCAGAAATTTGGGATGGAACCTGGTTCCGCCAGGATTTCACCCAGTTTAAACTGGCTGTTTAAATTCTGGTAAGCAGAGCTATGGGCAGATCTACGGTTCATCCATGCCACCACGTGAAAGGGACATGTCTGCAAGAGTTCCTAGGCTATTGCGGGAAAACGTTGTCATTTATATTCTCCATAGTTTTCTCTCTAGGGTATTGGGATTGAGCTTTTTTGACTGTCACCCTAGCTCATCCTCCATCCACTTGGATTTATTCCTGTTGCTCTTCTCTAATACTTGCACGTCCCTTTTGTAGCATGGTGACTAGGGCTACACGCAAGTACCCCAAGTATCAGCATTGTATAACCTCAGTAGACAAGTAGTCCACTTTTCTGACTGTATTTCCATCCTAGAATTTTGTTTTGCTTTTTTAATTGCTTCACCACATTGTCTAGGCATAGAAAGTTGGTTTAGGGGCAGGAAACCGAGTTAGGGCATAAATGGGTGTTGTTTGGACTGTTGAAGGATTGGAAGTGGTGTACCCCAGTGGTCAGTACTGGGTCCACTTCTGTTCTCCGTATACATAGGTGATTTAGACTTGGGCAAATCTCAAAAGTTGCTGACAACAGAAAGTAGAAGGTTGGCAAAAAGTAAAATTCTTCAGGAAGACATAGACAGGTTAGCAGAATGGCCAGACAGACAGATGCAATCCAAGATAGATAAATGCACAGTAATATATTTTGGGAGAAAAACAAGGTATAGGCTTTGTTGTAGAGGTATAGACTTATTGGAAAGACAGTAAAGAACATGGACGAACAGAGGGAGGGGGGGGTCAAATACAGAATTCCCTGAAAGTGTGACTGCAGGTAGGCAAAGCCATAAAAAAAGTGCCACTAACATTCTGGGTCTTCTATATAGTACAAGAGAAAAGAAGTAATGATGAATCCCTCCTCAGGTTCACATGATGCAAAGCTGCATAGCAAAACTGGATGGCCATAACAGCAGTAAAAATGGAAGACGCAAATTGGAGTGAGAAAGCTCAGCAGTAGTGGGGGGAAGAATGAAAGACTATTTTTTTAAAGTATGTTTCAAGGTACAAAAGAACATCAGGGTTTGATAACTAAACTGTTTGAACTTGGCTTTCATATTTTACGATTACACTAAAAATCATCTTTAGTGTTACAGCTACACATCTTTCATAACTGATCACTCCATTGTACGTGTGCAGATTTTTTTTTTTAATTCTTCATTACTGTATTTAATGTACTATTTTGTTTGCTAATGTGCTTCCTGAGACCCTTACTGCTTGCTAGGTGTTACTATAACTGATTGTGAGTTATCCAACTATGCAGCTACCAATTTAAAACAATTTATGTAAAAGCTAACCTATTTAGGTTCTTTGCAAGAGAAGTTGTTACCAGTTTTTTTTTAAAAATCCGGTTTCCAATATGTACTGCCCTGGAAACCTAAAGGGTGAATTTTCACAGGGGTTCTACGGAAATTCACCTCCCCAGTAACAACTGAAGCTCCACAAAATGTGTGAACCCCGGCCCTGTGCATAAAATTCTCAGTCAGATTCTGCGCATTTGTACAATAATAGTGGAATAATTGACACGGGCAGATTTCCTTTGTCTGTAGCGAGTTTATAAGAAGTGGATTAACTATTTCAATATGCCTAGTGCACAGAGGGCAACTAATACCTAAGTTACAATTTTTCCTGAATCATTAATTGAATTATTGTTGTGTTGACCACTTAAAAGTCTACTGTTTATTTCTACCATATATTAGAATTGTATAGTGCTAAAGAAAAATCATGTAAAATTAGCATTATTATGTCTAGGTAATAGATTTATTTATAAATTATTAAAATGGCAATATATTTTGCTGAATACCATGCTACAGCTCAGTAGCCACCTAGAGTTTAATAAAATGTGTAGCTTAGAACCAGGAACCATTGCTTTGTACAAAGAAAGATTACCTACCTCGTAGGGTCTTCGTTCTTTGGTATGATGCATCCTCCAAACACCTCTGAATCAAGGCTGGATTCAACGTTCCAAGGAGCCCATGAGGCGGACGATGGCCACTCGTGCCACATTGGTAATGCTAACCCAAATATCGCCACTGCTCCTCCGCTGTAAATAAAAAGGGCCCTGTGCATAAAATCTTATTACATGCATCCTACACCATGGTTGGGTGGGAACACTATGTGGATGATGCTTCATATCAAAGAATGAAGATGACCTTACAAAGTAGGTAATCATTTTCATTCAGGATCCTCAACTCGCCAATGGAGACTAGCCCAAACGTACCTAGGACCAGGAGGAGGGAAGGGTAAGCAACAGACATCCCAGTAGCAAAGATGCATCTGCCAAAAGTGTTATCATCTATGCCTGTTAAACTCGAGCAATTTTGTTTTGTTAATATATGTAGGTTACTCCACGTAGCTGCCTTATATAGACTCGATGAAGACCTATTTCAAGGATGCCAATGAAGCAGATATGGAACAGGTAGAATCACCTTTTACTGGACCACTGGGTTTCCTGCTGGAAAGGCTGTAACAGAGAAGGCACCTCACTATCCTTTTCACAAGTCTTTGCTTGGAAACCTGCTTCCCTTTGCTTTGGGCCATATGAAATGAATAGCCTTCATGTTTGGTGGAGTGATCTGGTACCATCCACCTAGAATGCACAACCTCTGCAGCCGTCCATACAGTGAAAGCAATATTCTAAGTCCAATTGATGAGGAGATGGGTAGAAAGAAATGGTTACAATCTCTTGTCCAAATGAAAATAGGAAACTACTTCTGGCAGGAAATGCAAATGTATCCTTGGATCCACATAGAGTGCCAAATTAAATAAGGCTAATTGATCTCCCTAATTTGCTGAGTTGAAACTAGGTCCATCAAAGTGCACTCTTTCAGGGCAGAAACTTAAGCTTACAAGTGATGAGAGGTTGAAAAGGATGTGCATTAAATTTGTGTACAGCTAAATTGGGATCCCAATTTGGGTCATGTGGTAGCTTGATTTATCTCTGACTGACTGGGAAAACGGACCTCTGTGGGATCACTGAAGCAGCAGTTTCAACTACTGTATAAGGAAGTCATGAACAGTCAGGCATTGGGTACAACAAAGACCGCTGCATCGCCCTCATTTCTCCCCGTCCTCCAGAGGTGCTCAGTACCAGTAGGTACTGATGAGCCAATGCTGCCCAACTGGGACAAGCAGAACGGGTTGTTTTGTGCCTATGACTGCTGTTCTCTATTCTCACCTGAATAATATGGGCATTCCGTGACAGGAATGCTGATGCATTTGGGTGGTAAATGCTGGGCAGATATGGCATGTGGTGGCATCATGCTTAGACAACAGGCACCATAGGCATTTGTCCTGTCTGTTAAACACAGTGAGGGCCTTGCTGCATTTAGCGAAATGATTGAATTCACAGGACTGGGCTCATCTGTGATCCATCCACTATTATCAAATAGCCTATCAACACTAATAATCAAGGCTTGCATATGGCTAATGGTCACTTTTTGGTAAGGTACCAGAGAGTGATTAGAACCTGTAACGACTCCAGTAAGGAGTCAAAGCCTCTAGGAGAGGGGGGGGGGAATTAGCAACTAAAATAAAATTGTAGAAGGGAGAACGGTTGATAGAAAAAAAGCTGATGTGAAGATAAAATGATCATCGAGATAAGGTGGTGATCAACAGGGTTACTATCAAAATCAATAGTGAACAAGAGCAGAGAACATTGATCCTGGCTGGTAAAACAACTTGTATTCCTATATTGCTCCTCACATGCAGAGACGTGTCGCCAAGCATTCTACAGGGCAGCAGGCAGAGAATGGGCACACAGCGAGAGGGACAAATGGAGGACAAAAGCATAGTTGAAGAGTTAAGGGGGCTTTTGAAGGAAGAGAAGGAGTTGGCAACAGTCACCAATGGTGGAGTGAGGGGAGTAGGGAACAAGGAGCGGGCCCATATGAGAGGAGCAGAGAGTCCATGCGGGGGCATACTTCTGAAGATCACTGAAGTAGGTTGGCTAAGCAGGGATTCGAAAGTAAAGACGAGGGCCTTAAAAGACAATTCACTGGAGCATGTGGAGTTTGACAAGGAGAGGGCAGGCGGCATGGGAGATGTTTGAGCAGGTGAGGTCACCAGCTGTAGAGTTTTGGATGAGATGTACTTTGAGGAGGTTGGTGGTCAATAAGCAGAGCATTGGGGAGAGCAAGCCTCATGGGAATAATGGTCTAGATAAGGATTTCAAGAGCAGCGGGGCATGTGCTGGGGAGAGGCAGGTGATGTTACAGAGGTGAAAGATTGAGAACAGCCACTCTGACACATACACAGGGTTTTATAACAACATGGCAGCGGGATAGCGTGTAACCTGACCTCACTGCGTACCAATGTTTAAAAACATCCTGTCACCATGTGGCTTTGCTTGAATCCAGCCTGGTGAACTTCAATGGTGGGTGGAGGATACTGAAAGAAGAAAGCCCTAATTTGAGCTATTTTCAGCTCCTGACAAATCTTTGAAATAATGGCAGTGGAACAACAATTAAAACTGTTCTAAGGAATCCTAAAATGGGACTTTTTTTAATATATATATATATATCTAATATAGCATCTGTTTGTTTGTTGGAGAATACATTGCTGAAAAACTGATTAACCTTTTTGCTGATCATGATTTTAAAGGCTGAATTATGCTTCCATGTTCCACTTCTATACAAAACTACATTTCTAGAAAACCTGAAAATAAACAATTTAAAAATGTGTTGTTCTATTTGTCAAGATTCAACTTTCACATTTTGCTGACCTATAGCCAAGATGAAAGATATTGTTGCAAATAACCACTCTCTTCCAAGCCGTGAGTCATTACTATTTTACGGTGAAAATTGAAAAGGTTTCAACTTTCGAGGCTAGGGTTGCCGACCCTCCAGGATTGTCCTGGAGTCTCCAGGAATTGAAGATTAATCTCCAGGACACTGCTATGAGCGACCCAGGAGAAAAATCATCGGAACATTAAAAAAAAAATGTTTTTTTCCGTTTTCTTTGAACACAACCGTTTACTATTTATAAAATAAGTGGACATGGGAGGGAAAAAAAGCTGTTTGACGGGGCAGTTAGAATCGTGAAGTCATGTGATGAAACCTCCAGGAATAAGTGCATCCAGAGTTGGCAACCTTAGTATCGGGCCGATTTTCCTGACCCAGCAATGGGCAGGCTTACTGCTGATGCCATGAGCTAGCCATTACAGGAACAAGCAGATTCGGAGAGGTTAACGTGTGGCTAGAGGCATAGTGTAGGAGGGAAGGATTCAGATTCAAGGGGCCATTGGGACCATGATTATGGGCAAGAATGAGCTTTATCGACGGGATGGCCCACCTCGAAACAGAACTGGGACCAAAATCCTTGTAGGGAAGAGTTTAGGCTAATATAGAAAGGGAAAGGATAATGTCAGAGAGAAGAGTAGAGGAAGGTTGAAAGAGATTAGGCCGAACAAGACAGTAAAAATAAATATAGGAACAGCAGTAGGCCATTCAGCCCCTCAAGCCTTCAATTAGATCATGGCTGATCTGTACCTCAACTCCATTTACCCGCCTTAGCTCCATATCGCTTGATACTCTTACCTAACAAAACTCTATCGATCTCAGTCTTGAAAATTTCAATTGCATGTTCACATTGAACATTATCTGTACACCTGCAACATACAAAATTATAACAAATAACATGCAAAATGATGTACAAAGAAGTGACCATCCAAAATATAGAATTGAAGTACCAGAGTGAAAATGTTTTAAGAAGTGGGAAAACACAAGATAATACAACAATCATCATGGTTACACTAGGTGGTAACATATTAAAGATTTAGAAATTCTTGTTGAGAAGTCATGTAAAATGTGCAAACTACATGAGATTGTGGTAACAAAGTACAGTATTAAGATGCATTGAATGCTTGTTGGTGAGACCACACTTAGAATATTGCATCCAGTTGTGATGAACTTACCTTACAATGTACTAGAGAGAGCACAAAGGACAGAAACAAGGATGATCCCTGGGTCTAAATCAAAGTGCCATGAAAACACAGTTGGGGAGCTTGGATTGTACACATTATAGAAAAGTGGACTGAGAAAGTAATGTGATTCCAGTCTTTAAAGACAATGAACAAACTTCATAACATGAAAACCACAAATTATTTTCAGTTAAACCTGGGGACCATCTTCAAGAGGGCGCAACAGATTGCTGGTACAGGATAATAAAGCGATACAAGCTTAAGATATAGTACAAGATACAGAAAGTAGCTTTAAGTTTTCTTTCTGATGAATAGAAGCTAGGATTGACTGTGAAACTTGTTGCTATGCATTTCTAATGAATTAGCAAGCTGGACAGACCAAGTGGCCTTGCTCATACACAAATAACAGCTAAGGTCCCACCCCGCCCTCCAATCCAGGTTTGACCATTCACTATTAGTTTTTAGGAGTACATAATTTCTTCAATTGTTTTTACTTCAGATGCCAAATATTTTCTATGTGGTTTTGTAACACTCAATGCCCTTAGTTTTGAAACTGTCACTTTTTAACTCTTGGATTATATTTTGATTATATGGAGTATTGTACCCGAGCTGGTTATCTGAGATTCCATTCCGAAACATCACACTGTTCATTAAGGTGGATTAAATAATTACTCAGTCCAAATAGTTCCAGAATTACAATGTCTTTCACATTCATAGAATTTTTTAATACAATTTTGATGTTGGCATACAAAGAAAGAAAGACTTGCATTTATAGAGGGCATTTCACGACCACCGGACATCCCAAAGCGCTTTACAGCCAATGAAGTACAGGAATACAATTTTATTTTAGTATAGGATCAAATGTTTTTGCACTCACAGTAGTGGTACTGGCCTCCCTACACAGTGGGACTGGAGAGTAGGTAATGATATTAGCTATGGCTGATCGTGGCATGCTAGCTCACAAATGGGGCTGATCACAATAGCGTGATAAATATAACACAATGGATAGGACTGTGATGGTGGTACAAATTGGCAGATAATGTGACTATCTGCACTTAGCTCCATCACAGCAAGCAAACAGTAAAGGCCATGATTGCCAACCATCGTGTGGCAGTCAGGTAATAGGAGGAACTGACTGACCACAGCATAGGTAACATTTGGTTACTATGGTTCAACAACAACAACTTGCATTTATATAAAACAGAAAATGCTGGAAATACTCAGCGGGTCAGGCAGCATCTGGGAAGAGAGAAACCTGAAACGTTAACTCTCTTTCTCTCTCCACAGATGCTGCCTGACCCGCTGAGTATTTCCAGCATTTTCTGTTTTTATTTCAGATTTCCAGCATCCGCAGTATTTCGCTTTTGTACTTGCATTTATATAGCGCCTTTAACGTAGTAAAACATCCCAAGGCGCTTCACAGGAGCGTTATCGAAAAAAATTTGACACCGAGCCAGATAAGGAGATATTAGGGCAGGTGACTAAAAGCTTGGTCAAAGAGGTAGGTTTTAAGGAGCGTCTTAAAGGAGGAGAGGCGGCGAGGTTTTGGAGGGAATTCCAGAGCTTAGGGCCTAGGCAGCCGAAGGCACGGCACCAATGGTGGAGCGATTAAAATCAGAATGTTCAAGAGGCCAGAAATGGAGCAGCCCCGATATCTTGGGGGGTTGTAGGGCTGGAGGAGGTTACAAAGATAGGGAGGGGGCGAGTCCATGGAGCGACTGAAAACAAGGATGAGAATTTTAAAATCAAGGTGTTGCTCACCCGGGAGCCAATGTAGGCCAGCGAGCACAGGGGTGATGGGTGAACGGGACAATGTAGGTCAGCGAGCACAGGGGTGATGGGTGAACGGGACAATGTAAGTCAGCGAGCACAGGGGTGATGGGTGAACGGGACAATGTAGGTCAGTGAGCACAGGGGTGATGGGTGAACGGGACAATGTAGGTCAGCGAGCACAGGGGTGATGGGTGAATGGGACAATGTAGGTCAGCGAGCACAGGGGTGAAGGGTGAACGGGACAATGTAGGTCAGCGAGCACAGGGGTGAAGGGTGAACGGGACAATGTAAGTCAGCGAGCACAGGGGTGATGGGTGACCGGGACAATGTAGGTCAGCGAGCACAGGGGTGATGGGTGAATGGGACAATGTAGGTCAGTGAGCACAGGGGTGAAGGTGAACGGGACAATGTAGGTCAGTGAGCACGGGTGAAGGGTGAACGGGACAATGTAGGTCAGTGAGCACAGGGGTGAAGGGTGAACGGGACAATGTAGGTCAGCGATCACAGGGGTGAAGGGTGAACGGGACAATGTAGGTCAGCGAGCACAGGGGTGAAGGGTGAACGGGACAATGTAAGTCAGCGAGCACAGGGGTGATGGGTGACCGGGACAATGTAGGTCAGCAAGCACAGGGGTGATGGGTGAACAGGACTTAGTGCGAGTTAGGTCAGCGAGCACAGGGGTGATGGGTGAACGGGACTTGGTGCGAGTTAGGACACGGGCGGCAGAATTCTGGATGACCTCAAGTTCATGGAGGGTGGATGATGGGAGGCCAGTCAGGAGTGCATTGAAATAGTCAAGTCTATTGGTAACAAAGGCATGGATGAGGGTTTCAGCAGCAGATGAGCTGAGGCAAGGGTGGAGTCGGGCGAAGTTACGGAGGTGGAAGTAGGTGGTCTTAGTGATGGTGCGGATATGTGGTCGGAAGCTCATCTCAGGGTCAAATACGACACCAAGGTTGCAAACCGTCTGGTTCAGCCTCAGACAGTTGCCAGGGAGACGGACGGAGTCCGTGGCTAGGACCGAAGACGATGGCTTCGGTCTTCCCAATATTCACCATTTTATCATGAGCAACGGGTAGTGGAAATGCTTATTAACCACAGCATACTTAACAATTCAAAAAATGCATTCAATTTTCTCTCCTTTCATGAAGATGTCAACTCTGTTGCGGTGTGGTTTGTGGACAGCAGCAACCCTCTGGTACCTCACCCCAGAGGTCATTCTTTATCAGTGATCTTAGACAGTGAGGGGTGACAGGCTATTCGACTGTGACAAGCATCATACCCAAGCCCAGTTCTGTTCTCATCTGACATCTTTGTATGCACACTTTCCAGCAGGGGATCACTGGGTAGTGTAAATGTGATCTATAATGGGTAGGTTAACAGGATAAGCACAATTTGGGAGGGTTGTGAACCTTATGGGACTGACTACAAATGACAGTCACACCGCACACACAGTAAGGTAGAAATGTAAACGGGCTGGATGCACTGTGATGGATACCTAATGCCTAGTGAGCAACTAATGCATTGACTGTGATAAACATCCATAGCGTAATAGTAGGTAAATGTAAATGACCTCCATTACCTAGTAAGTAAAGATAAATGACTGTAACACCCATTGCAAGTAAGCAAATAAGACTGATGCATTCACTATAGCAGGGCAATTAATCAATAGGATTGAGTGATGGATCTCCATAACATGACAGGAGACATTGATAATTTAATTAATGGCCACCATCACAGATAAGCAGGTAGTAGGACAGTGTGGCTGACCTTCATTCGGTGCAAGGTAAGTAGAACTGGCCAGGATGGACTGCAATTGACCTGGTCCATCGTTAACTCTGATGTCCCCCAAGGATCTATCCTTGGCTCCCTCCTATTTCTCATCTACATGCTGCCCCTTGGCGACGTCATCCAAAAACACAGTGTCAGTTTCCACATGTACACTAACGACACCCAGCTCTACCTCACTACCACTTCTCTCGACCCCTCCATGGTCTCTAAATTGTCAGATGCTTGCCCGACATCCAGTTCTGAATGAGCAGAAATGTTCTCCAATTAAATATTGGAGAAGCCATTTTTTTCGGTCCCCGCCACAAACTTGGTTCCCTAGCCACTGACTCCATCCCTCTCCCTAACATCTGTCTGAGGCTGAACCACACTGTTCGCAACCTTGGTGTCATATATGACCCTGAAATGAGTTTCTGACCACATATCCAAGGCATAATTAAGACCGCCTATTCCCACCTCCGTAATATCGCCTGTCTCTGCCCTCGCCTCAGCTCTTCCGCTGCTGAAACCCTCATCCATGCGTTTGTTACCTCTAGACTTGACTATTCCAATGCACTCCTGGCTGGCCGCCCACATTCTACCCTACGTAAACTTGAGGTCATCCAAAACTCGGCTGCCCGTGTCCTAACTCGCACCATAGAGTCATAGAGTTATACAGCACAGAAAGAGGCCCTTCGGCCCATCGTGTCTGCGCCGGCCATCAAGCCCTACCTATTCTAATCCCATTTTCCAACACTTGGTCCATAGCCTTGTATGCTATGGCATTTCAAGTGCTCATCTAAATGCTTTTTGAATGTTGTGAGGGTTCCTGCCTCTACCACCCTTTCAGGCAGTGAGTTCCAGATTCCAACCACCCTCTGGGTGAAAAAGCTTTTCCTCAAATCCCCTCGAAACCTCCTGCCCCTTACCTTGAAACTATGTCCCCTGGTTATTGACCCCTCTACTAAAGGGGAAAGTTCCTTTCTATCTACCCTATCTATGCCCCTCATAATTTTGTACACCTCAATCAGGTCCCCCCTCAGCCTTCTCTGCTCTAAGGAAAACAACCCCAGCCTGTCCAGTCTCTCTTCATAGCTGAAACGCTTCAGCCCAGGTAACATCCTGGTGAATCTCCTCTGCACCCTCTCCAATGCAATCACATCCTTCCTATAGTGTGGCGACCAGAACTGCACACAGTATTCCAGCTGTGGCCTAACTAGCGTTTTGTACAGCTCCATCATAACCTCCCTGCTCTTATATTCTATGCCTCGGCTAATGAAGGCAAGTATCCCATATGCCTTCTTAACCACCTTATCTACCAAGTCCCGTTCACACATCACCCCTGTGCTCGCTGACCTACATTGGCTCCCAGTTAAGCAACGCCTTGATTTCAAAATTCTCATCCTCGTTTTCAAATCCCTCCATGGCCTCGCCCCTCCCTATCTCTGTAATCTCCTCCAGCCCCACAACCCCCTGTGATTTCTGCACTCCTCTAATTCTGCCCTCTTGAGCATCCCTGATTATAATCGCACAATCATTGGTGGCCGTGCCTTCTGTTGCCTAGGCCCTAAGCTCTGGAATTCCCTGCCTAAACCTTTCCACCTCTCCTCCTTTAAGGCGCTTCTTAAAACCTACCTCTTTGACCAAGATTTTGGTCACCTGCTGTAATTTCTTCTTATGTGGCTCGGTATCAAATTTATTGTCTTATAAAACTCCTGTGAAGCGCCTTGGGATGTTTTACTATGTTAAAGGCGCTATATAAATACAAGTTGTTGTTGTTGGTAGATGTCTAATGAGAATATCAAGAACAGAAATGGAGTGGAGTGTGACTGACTTCCATAGCAGGGCGCACAAGTAAGAACATAGAATGTACAGCACAGAAACAGGCCATTTGGCCCAACTGGTCCATGTTGGTGTTTATGCTCCACACGAGCTTCCTCCCACCCCTCTTCATCTAACCCCATCAGCATAACCTTCTATTCCTTCCTCCCTCATGTATTTTATCTAGCTTCCTCTTAAAATGTATCTATGCTATTCACCTCAACTACTCCTTGTGGTAGCGAGTTCCACATTCTAACCACTCTCTGGGTAAAGAAGTTTCTTCTGAACTGCCTACGGTTTTATTAGTGACTATCTTATATTTATGGCCCCTAGTTTTGGTCTCCCCCCCACAAGTGGAAACATCTTCTCTACATCTGCCCTATCAAAAAAATATTAAAAAGTGTGACTGACTTTTAGAACATGGACTGTGGGTACTGGGACTGGCTGTGATTGATTGCTAGAGATTAGGTACCATGAGGATGACAACTGATCTGCAAGGCGTGGGGAACCAGGTACTGTAGCTTATTGTACCAGACCTCCATAGTAAGCTGGTGGCTCTCTGCCTCGATGGTATGAACTAAGGATTGCTATTTAACATTAATTTAAAGGGATTTACTTAACAATTCAAAAGGTTCATTACATTTCTCTCCTCCTTTCCTGAAGATACCAACTCTGCTGGGGCACGGCTCATAGGCAGCAGCAACACATGGTAGCTCACCCCAGAGGATATCCTTCATCATTGATCTTAGACAGTAAGAGGTTATGGGCTATTCGACTGTGATAAGCATCTTCCCAAGCCCAATCCTGTTCTTCAACTGACATCCATACATGCACACTTCCCAGCAGGGGATCACTGGATAGTGTATACATGACCAATATGGGTAGGTTAACAAGGTGAGCACAACATGGTGAAGGGTTGTGAACCTAATGGAACTGGCTACAGAATATTTTTTAAATAGTGACAAACTTTCAAATGTTGGTGTTCAGAGAGATTTGGGTGTCCTTGTGCAAGAAACACAGAAAGCTAGCATGCAGGTACAGCAAGCAATAAGCAAGGATGCATGTTGGCCTTTATTGCAAGGGGGTTGGAGTATAAGAGTAAGGAAGTCTTGCTACAATTGTACAGGGCCTTGGTAAGACCACACCTGGACTACTGTGCACAGTTTTGGTCTCCTTATCTAAGGAAGGATATACTTGCCTTGGAGGCGGTGCAACGAAGGTTCACTGGATTGATTCCTGGGATGAGAGGGTTGTCCTATGATGAGAGATTGTGTAGAATGGGCCTATACTCTCTGGAGTTTAGAAGAATGAGAGATGATCTCATTGAAACATACAAGATTCTGAAGGGGATTGACAGGGTAGATGCTGAGAGGTTGTTTCCCCTGGCTGGAGTGTCTAGAGCTAGGGGGCATAATCTCAGGATAAGGGGTAGGCCATTTAAGACTGAGATGAGGAGGAATTTCTTCTCTCAGAGGGTTGTGAATCTTTGGAATTCTCTGCCCCAGAGGGCTGTGGATGCTGAGTCGTTGAGTATATTCAAGGCTGAGATTGATAGATTTTTGGACTCTCGGGGAATCAAGGGATATCGAGATCGGACGGGAAAATGGAGTTGAGGTCGATGATCAGCCATGATCTTATTGAATGGCGGAGCAGGCTCGAGGGGCCGTATGGACTACTCCTGCTCTTATTTCTTATGTTCTTAAATAACTGTCACAGAATAGTAAGGCAGCATTGCAAATTAGCTGAGTGACTGTGATTGATCCCTATTGCTTGGTAATGGCATTGACTACAACAAACCTAGGATAATTGAGCAGGTAGTGAGACAGTGACTGACCTCCATAGGATGGCACACTGTCTGACTTTTCCCTTCTATAACTCAAAGGCACGGAGGGATCCTGGGCTTCATAAATAGAGGCATAGAGTACAAAAGCAAGGAAGTTATGATGAACCTTTATAAAACACTGGTTCGGCCTCAACTGGAGTATTGTGTCCAATTCTGGGCACCGCACTTTAGGAAGGATGCAAAGGCCTTAGAGAGGGTGCAGAAAAGATTTACAAGAATGGTTCCAGGGATGAGGGACTTCAGTTATGTGGATAGACTGGAGAAGCTGGGGTTGTTCTCAGAGCAGAGAAGGTTGAGAGGAGATTTGATAGAGGTGTTCAGAATCACGAGGGGTCGCGACAGAGTAGATAGAGAGAAACTGTTCCCATTGGCGGAAGGGTCGAGAACCAGAGGACACAGAATTAAGGTGATTGGCAGAAAAACCAAAGGCAACATAAGGAAAAACTTTTTTACGCAGCGAGTGGTTAGGATCTGGAATGCACTGCCTGAAAGGGTGGTGGAGGTAGATTCAATTGTGGCTTTCAAAAGGGAGTTGGATAAGTACCTGAAGAATTTTTTTTTGCAGGGCTACGGAGAAAGGGCGGGGGAGTGGGACTAGCTGAAGTGCTCTTGCAGAGAGCCGGCACGGGCTCGACGGGCCGAATGGCCTCCTCCTGTGCTGTAACCATTCAATGATTCTAGTTACAGTCTGCCCCGCCTGCGATCAGCGAGCACAACAAAGACCAGCGAGCAAATCTCGCACTTACTTCTATGTGGCTTAGTAGCGCGGCAGGCAGTATTTTTACACACTCAATCATCAGGGGAGTTGTACTTAACATTTTATTAATGACACTGGTACGAGAAAAAAAATTAAAATACTAATAGGAATGTTGCTTGCCGGTAGCAGAACTAATTATAGAGTCCTGCAGTGTGACTGGTGGGATTGATGACCCCGGTGAAGGGGGAAGAGAAGACTGATTGCAACCATGAGGGGTTGTCTCCAAATTTTCATCCTGCATTAATCATTTGTACTGATTATCTTATAGCAAACTGAAATGCTCTTTGCTGACCAAAAAAATAAAGGGTTTCTGTCTGGCTGTGACTTGATATAGGCTCCTTTAACTCAGTCGCAGGACATAAGGGGTTAAAAAAAAAAACAGCTGCACGCAGGAATCCTGTCCAAGCCCGAAAGCAATACTGCGACAGGGAAACTGCTCAGAGCCGCTGCCACTCGGTGCAAACACAGCCGGATTAAGAATTCTTGGGGCTCCGAGCCCCTCAAAATCAGGGCGAGCAGAATCTCTTTCAGAGGGCTCACTTCTGAGAGTAGTGTGAGACACAGAAGCCAACAAATATATATCTCCAAGTAAAAGCAACCAAAGGCCGACTATATATATGTTAGACTTTGAGGTAGCATACCCCTAATTGATCCTGCAGTTCCCTGTGGACAAAGCCAACCTGGGGCGGAGAGCAGCTGCACTGAAGCATCCATAATGGGGTGTATTTCCTCCCAAGTGTACAATACAGCGACTGAGGCACACACACACTCTTCGGGTACCTCTTCACTTGTCGTATTTGGGAAACTGGCGTCTCTGCCCATCATTTCTGCAGCGCCACTTCCAGTCCCTGCACTGAACGGCTCCAAAGATATGTCATTATCACAATCTGCAAAGCCCGCAAACATCAGGACTGGTCTGTTAGGCAAATTAAAAATCATACTTAAAGCAATTGCAGTAGGCAGGGAAAATGGTCAAACATTTTTAAGATCGTCAAAATGAAATTTCTGCAAAATACCGGGATTACTGGAAACGCTAAACTCGCAAACATATGCTCTGTGACACTGATCGGCGCCAGGGCAGCTGGCCTAGGGGGGGGTGGGGACTGGCAGAATAATTGCCCTCAGTATCTCCAGGCTGTTTGTAGGGGGGGAGGGGAAATCACCCAGGGTTCCTATTCCAGTTCACCGCTGCAGAAGATGTGAGCCTGTACATCAGATGAGGGCAGAAGCAGGGCTCAGTCATGGCGTGGCCCACAGTCGAATAGCTTGTTGGCACTGCCTGGGTCACACATAAAGCAAGTGCTCTTGGGCAGGGAAGGTAGTGTGTGTCATTACCTTTAGGGAAGGAAGGGAGAAAACCTGGGGGGAAAACTACACGTGGATTTAATTGACCTGAAAAGATGGCTTTTGACCTGAAACGTCAACTCTCTTTCTCTCTCCACGGATGCTGCCTGGCCTGCTGAGTTTTTCCAGCGTTTTCTGTTGTTATTTCGTGGATTTAATTGTTTTCTAATTAACACATCACAATATCGCTAATTGCAATGTATACTCAGTATACCTTACAGCGATCAGAAGATTGTTCAGTCTAACTTTTGTACCAGGCTAAGTTTTGGTGTGTGGAACAGACTGACAATTAATCTGCCAGTATAACTGCACTGAGCTTTGTTATGATATTTAAAATTAACACCACAATCTAAATTACACAAAATATTCTTCCATTAAAAATAAAAAATGCCTTATGATGGAAAATTGTTTAGAAACCTTCACTTTTTTTTTGAAGTGGGGAGGGGGAAAGGAAACAAATGTCTGGCAGTCTGCAAGAGTTGGCAATCCAAGTGTGCAGACATACACCCTCCAGCAGTCACACTGGCAAGTCACTTGACTGCTCGCTTCAATCATGTAAAATACAGCACACAACATGGGGTCTTAAGAAAGGGATAGAAGCCCAGTTTATTTAGAGATGGGGCTAAGTAACTAAACACACTCTCCCAACTACTTGAAAATCGTTGTACAGCAACACCTCTTTCTACAATGCAGGAAAGTGTTTCTTTTTATTTGGAGATCACAATCAAACCGCAATATAAAAAGTGTTCCAGAATGCACAACTTGCTGCAGTAAACTTAGTTTTTACCCTTGAGAAAAACATTTGTTTGCACAGTCTGCACAGCAAAACTGAGTGTTGCTCCTTGCCAAAAGTGGCAGTGTGGGAAATCAATTTTCTGCTGCTCTGTCCTTCTGGTCTCTCCATATGCTCTCTTGCCATCCCCGACAGTCTCTTCTTGTTCCAAGCCCAATTCGCTTTCCTGCTAGCCATCTTTTCACAATCCTACCCCAGTTCTCTATCCTCCCATCTGGTCAGTTGTCTACTGCCTAGTTGCAAAGGGCAAAAAAAAACAAATCAAAACAGAGAGATGGGAAGCAATATGAAATGAAAGGAAGCAGGAGAAATGGTTGAAAAACATTTTTTTTTTTAAAGTTAAATAAAAGACAAGTTCTTTCCCCCTGGCCCTAACAACCAACCAAAAATCCAAAAAGGGAGGCGAGAAGATTTCAGTCCCCCTTGTGGAACACACCTGCAATGATTAACCAATTGGGGCTTAACTAACCCCTTCAAAGACTGAGGAAAGATTTCAACAAAATGAACAAAGCACCGCTATTTTCAAAAGAAATGCAAATGTGTGATGAGAAGGATCACTTGGTTAAAGTTCAATGAAACATTTTTTGGCACCAAGGCATCAGCTTTGAAATCTTTTGTCATGACTTCAGTCCTTTGTAAGCAGGTCCTGCATCAAATTCTCCTGTATGGCTGAGCGAGTGACATATCAGAAGAAATAATTCCAAGGCTAATAGGTTGAAGAAAGAACTTTCAGGACGTCCCAAAGTGCTTCATAAGCAATTAAATACTTTTGAAGTGTAGTCACTGTAGTATTGTAGGCCAACATGGCAGCCATTTTGTGCACAGCATGGTCCCACAAACAATAAATGAGATGAATGACCAGATAGTCTGTTTTATTGGTGTTGGTTGAAGGCTAAATGTTAGCTAGGACACCGGAGGAACGCCTCTCCTCTTTGAAAAGCAATATGGAATCTTTTATGTTATCTTAGTTCAATGTCTCATCCAAAAGACGGCACCTCCGAGTGCAGCATTCCTTCAGTACTGCACTAAAGTGTCAGCCTAGATTATGTGCTGAAGTCTCTGGAGCTCCCAACCTACTCAAGAGGCGAGAGTGCTACACAAAAGTAACACATTTGTTAGAAAGAAATATCCCAACTCGGTTTAAAACGATTTTCCAAGCTTTTATACATACATAGAAAAAAAGGCTGAATAGTACACACTGGAGTTGGAAGGTGGACGCCAAGGAGATTTGAACATCAGTTTAATGAGAAGATTCACATTTTGCACCAAAGGACATGTGCATTTTTCAATTCACTTAACGGGAGCGGTGTTTGATCATAGGAAAGTACTTGTGGAATGTAACGTTCAACTAAAGGCAGACGTTAATACAGAGTTAATTGAAAGAAATTATGTTCACTTGCATCTACCTTACTTATTTGACCCCCCCACATGGCTTTTTGAAATTACTGGAATTACAAAGAACTCCATTATCCATTTATTTTAATGAAGCCAGCTCACTAGGGATAATGTATGAGAAAGTGCAGCATTGATAACAATGGATTGTAATATTTTGGGTCTGATTTCAAAGCTTAGGAGGACGTTTCCCCAGCCTCCCTCCTTCTGTCCGTGCTGACTATTTGCTAAGTTTTACATAATAAGCAACAGCATAACAGGAAAGAAAACACAAATGATGCCGAAGTAGGGTTTAGAAACAGACCATAATAATTCTTAGCGCTGTGCCGTGGATGTGGTGCAAGATCACCAATTGTCCTCGCTATCAACCGAGTTAAGCCCATTGCATTAAAATGGATGCACAGAGGCTTTCCCCCTAGAGCCATGTCTTTTAAAACAAGGGGAGGGGAAGCAGTCAATTTATACAGAAGCACTTCCTTGTCCTTACCCTGGATTAAACTCCAGCTGTGGTTTTCAAGTGACTGAAAGGCTAAGTCAGGATTCATGATCAACTAATGCAAGATTCCCATTTTTGAAAGGAATACACTGCCTTAATAGAAATCACTTTAGGAATCTCATTAAAACCTAATTAAGGATATTTAAAACTGTTTACACAACAAGCAATTGTCCACAGACAGATGCACAATAGAGTGTTCGAGCATAAATCTCTCTAAACAATTAATAGTTTAATGATCTCCCTGGCTGATTCAGTGAGTAAATGTAGCGTGTAGTATACTAGTGAGCCATACGAACCAGGAAGGTCTGTTTGATCCCTATACTAAGTTAGCTGATCTCAGCTAGGACACTACTCTGTGTGTTCCTTTGGCAAGAAGTCATTGGTCAGGGTTCTCATTCATTACCACTATCCAGCGACCTTTGCTAAAAAGTTACATTGAATTACATAGAATCTATGGCACAGAAACAGGCCATTTGCTCCAACTGGTCCGTGCCGGCATTTATGCTCCACACGAGCCTCCTCCCACCCCTCTTCATCTAACCCCATCAGCATATCCTTCTATTCCTTTCTCCCTGATGCGTGTACAAAATTATGAGGGGCATAGATAGGGTAGATAGAAAGGAACTTTTCCCCTTAGTAGAGGGGTCAATAACCAGGGGACATAGTTTCAAGGTAAGGGGCAGGAGGTTTCGAGGGGATTTGAGGAAAAACTTTTTCACCCAGAGGGTGGTTGGAATCTGGAACTCACTGCCTGAAAGGGTGGTAGAGGCAGGAACCCTCACAACATTCAAGATGAGCACTTGAAACGCCATAGCATACAAGGCTACGGACCAAGTGCTGGGAAATGTGATTAGAATAGACAGGGCTTGATGGCTGGCGCGGACACGATGGGCCTCTTTCTGTGCTGTATAACTCTATGACTCTATGACCCTTAAATGCCTCTATGCTATTCACCTCAACCACCCCTTGTGATAGCAAATTCCACATTATAACCACTCTCTGGGTAAAGAAGTTTCTCCTGAATTCCTGATTGGATTCATTAATGATTACCTTATATTTAGTTTTGAACTGCCCCACAAGTGGAAACATTTTCTCTTCATCTACACTTTCATAATCTTAAAGACCTCTATCGGGTCAACCCTCAAGCCTTATCTTTTCTAGAGAAAAGAGCCCCAGCCTGTTCAGCCTTTCCTGATAAGTACATCCTCTCAGTTCTGGTATCATCATTGAGAATCTTTTTTGCACCTTCTCCAGTGTAAGTATGTGGACTGGATCAGGTTCAAAATTGATGCTGCATGGTCGCATAGCCTGTTAACATTCACTAGCCGTGCTAACACATGGAGAATCACCACTTAGCAAAGAGCCAGAGGGTTGCCAATACCTGTAGAATTGTACCCATCAGCATCCTGGCCCTTCAGGAGAGGAGGAGAGAAGAACATTTTAGATCACAGTAGCTGAACATTAACTTCTTTTAAACAAAAGGGGCATTTTGCCTGCATTTTCACAGGGAAACTTCAGTTCCATTAAAAAATATATTTTTTTGGTGACGGGCAAGGGATTCCGTATTTTGAAATCTAGTTATTAAATAGGGTTATCTGACCAAACAAAATGCATACAGTATGGACAGTTACAAGTCAATATGTTCTGAAAGTTTTATTATCATCAAAAGAGCAAATACAATAAATAAACTTACATTCTAAGGCTCCAAATTAAAGAAACTAGAAAAAGTGACTTAACAATAACCTATACTAAGGAAGAAGCTTTGTTACAACTATATTTACATATTAGTAGTTTTATTATTTTCACTGGTACAAAAGCATTAATCTTGCTTGCACAATAGGACATAACAGTATTATGTAGACCAACATAATTTTGCCAATCTGCAGGTAATTAGAAAAAATTACTTTAAATGCAAGTGTAAAAAGATTTTCTATTCTGCAGTTTTGTTCTAGTCTATGCATGCAAAACTGTTACAAACAAAATGATAGGCTATTCCTTTTACAAGTTTTATTACTTTTCTACATTTCAGAAGACTTATGGGACCATGGTTTATTTTTATTTTTTAAAGTGAAGCATTATATGTACAATGTTGACCCATACAGTAAAGCATTTACAAAAAAAAACAATCATTTTGCTAAGAGTTTTTTCCTGAATAGGTACTAAACAGAGGTTTGCTACGAAACACATTTTCAATATTGTAAGCGTACAGTACTTAATGTGAGAGCTTATATGAGGTGCGTTATAGAGAATTTCAAGAAAGCAACATCTTTTTGCTTATAACAATGTACACCTAGGTAGTGATAGACCGGGTTAATGATGTACAGCACAAATGAGGCATTTAGACTAATAAAATATTCTCAGTTGAATATTTTTTGGTCAGGAAGATTAAAAAAAAAATCTGAAAAGCATTTTGGGTGAAAAAAGGCTTTATTAAAATGCATCAACCACCATACTAATAAAGCCTTGCAATCCCCAGCCTTCTGAACAGCAGTGCGTCCAAAACTTACTTTAGCAGGAAAATCATTAGAGCTACAAAATGATAAGTTAAGTCCCTAAGCATTTATGAAAATGACAATTAAGATGCTATTCCACTATGCAAATGGACAGCTAGATATTGCTTTTTTTGAAACATACAGACTGCTAACTTCACAGTAGAAAAACAAACAGGGAATAATATTTGCAAAGTTGGAATCTGGCAAGAAAATATCACTTAACATGCATCTCTCAGGTAATCCAGATATTGTAGATAACAGTTCATTCCAACTGTTAGATTTAAAAGCTTTCATCCCAAAGTACTGCATTCGCATCTAGTTTAATAGATATAATCAATAGAACAGTTATCAAGACAATGGCCAGTGAAGAGTCTGCTTGGTATGGAGTCATCCAAAATAATTCACCTTTCATGGTGGACTACGCAACAGGCTTATGGGTTATATCATTTTTGCCTAACCCATCTCTTCCCATTATTCATTCTATATGTATTAATCTAGTTTAATTAGGCACATTTTTAATATTGTTTTTAATTCAAACGGATACATTATTACTATAAAATTGTGAAAGTGTGATTAATACTGCAAGACAAATGATCGTGGAATAAAAGGAAGACAGGCTTTCTGGGTTGAAGTATAGCTGTCTAATGTGGACATGAACCTGTTATCATTACCCCCTCCCCTTCTATCGTGTCAGCACCAGAACTACTGGCACATCCAACACTCACACCGGTATGGGTCCTGTATTTGCACCTGTCCATCACTACCAATGAAGGCTGGAACGAAGCTCTCTCCCCCCTTTGAAGCTTTGTTGAATGACACTGCTGCTAAAGGTAAGCACAACACTCTTGTATTTCTGATCACTCTCTGGTGATCTTCTAGGCATCGTGTTTTAAAGATAATGGGATGTCACTTTAGGAAGAAGGACTTTGTGATTAATTAAGCGTGTAAAATACCGGAGAGTAAAGTGATCCACTACCTGTGTAGGAAGATGATTTATAAGGATTTGCCAGAAAAGATCCAACAGCAGCCTTTTACCCCAGCCCTACAATGTAAAATGAAAAGTGCTAGCACACAAAATCTCCACAAATTCAGTTTCTGACCAGAAATATGTAAAAATAAACATCTGGGTAATGGCTGTTTGACCAGTAAAGACTAAAATAAATGAAAACTCTTTCAATGGTATACATCAGATATGAATGCCCATTGACTTCTGGCCACTTCCGATGAAACCTCTGTACAAACTGCATTTTAGTTCAAAGCCATAACTAGATTCTGTTTCACATCCATGATGTATACTACACTGACATCATTATGTTTAACAGAAACATTTTTTTTTTAAAAAGACTGCAAGTTACCCATACAATGGTCCAGCCACTGAATCTTTTGTTTGTCTGAAACACAAATGCTTAACTGGTCTGTTAGTACATTTATATCACCAATGGCTGGCTGTCAGCAGTTTACCAGGTATCACAATCCTTTTTCTTACTATGTTTAGTTCCATCATAGTCTGAATGACTTCATGCCAGTTCTCTGAAGGACTCTGGTATAACAAACTCTAATTCGGAATTGCCATCTAAGGAATTGTACCTGTAAACAGGAGTTCCTTCCTGAGGAAAAATATCATCCCAGCTTGCTGGCTTGCTGCCTCCTATGGTCTGCGGGGTCTGCTGTGGAGCATCTGCATCATCTTCATCTTCTACATGATATACAATTCCATCCTCATTAATCTCAGCCATGGCGCCCGATGCACTTGCAGTCAGGAACCCGTACTGCCTGATCTGTAAGGTTTTGCACGGCAGCAAGCGGTAAAGTTTTGAATCGGAGACGGTCTCATCTTCAGCTGCACTCTTGCCGGTCTTTTTGCTATGGACTGACCTAATGTGCGATGCCATCACCTGGTAGTTGATGAAGGTCTCGCCGCAGGTCAAGCACTGGTATCGCCGTTCGCCAGTGTGGAGAATTTCATGCTTGGTACGGTATTCTGCAAGAGGGAACACTTTCTCACAGTAGTGGCAAGGGTATTTCTTCTCCCAGGAATGAACGTTAAAGTGCCTTCTCAGGCTCGTCAGGCATGCATATGATCGCTTACAAACAATACAAACATAAAAGACTCGTCCGTCTACAATCAACTCATAATGATCTTGTTCCCTTTTCATTCGTTTTGCATCTGGAAAGTACTGCTCATTGATGAACACAGGTCTTGAGTTATTTATATGATTAGCAGAATTTTCGGGCATGATTTGAATACTGGAGTGGGCTCCATCACCAGATACCTTGTCTCCGATCAGAAGCAGCTTTTTTTCAGGGGATCCAGGCTCCTTGCTCTGTTTGGGGTCACGGTTGGCAAGGTCATCTTTGTTTGGTACCACGATGTGATAGGTGTTGGGGGTTGTGTCGATATTTGCATAGACTCTGCAACCTTTTGACAAAGTATCAATACCAGCCGTTTTATCAACGATTACAGGCTGTTTGCCATCTTGAACGTACATCACATTTACGGTCTTTGTGCTTTGCTGGCTAATTACAGTATTCTGCCCACTCCCTGCGCTACCGTCAGAGATTTTGACTTTAAAATCCCCAACTTTCGAGGATGTCTCTGGTACCAGAGTAACATGTTTTGTTTGAACCCCTAAGTTGTCAGAACTCACTGGTATACTGGGAATAATAATATTTGTTTGCACTGAACTGTTACTAGCTACATTGGAGGGTTGTTTCGGTGGTGTAATTTCGCTGCAGAAAATGACGTCATCATTATCCTCGGAGTCTTCACCACTGGGCGAGGCTTTACTGTTACCTTTAGAATCCCTAAACTCTGCACTAGACAGGGAGAAAGCATCAGTTATTCGTGGTCCCAGACCTCCTTCTTCAACATGCATGATCAAGCGTTCAGGTTCCACTGTTGGATCAGCAGCAACCTTCTGTGATGCCTCACCCTTGGAATCTGTCACAGAAGCAGCACTGTCCGCACCAGGTGCTACTCCTTTTAACTTTGAAAGAGATTCCCCTAAGTCAGCAAGGAACTTTAGCCCCAGGGCCTGCCCAGACTGAATCAACTCACTTACAAGTTCAGCATTCACACGCACCAATTTGGAGCTGTAGATAAAATTCAGAACCTCTGCAAATACCTCCGCTCTGACAAAGTTCAGTTCAAGGACTTGTCCGTATATGTTGCTAGCGCCATCGAGACTGAAAAGCTGATGGAAGTAGCTACTAGCAGATGACAAGACATTCTTATGTGCTCGAAATTTGCGATCTTCCACAATTATGGTAATATCACAGAATAGTCCTTGGGCACGCTGCTCATTAAGAGACTTCAACAATGTTCCCGGGTGATGAATGTCAGTTGCACTAATAAGTTTTTTGTTCTCCATAACTGTATCAAAAAGAAAGACAACATTTCTAATGAAAATGAGTCAGCTGACAGACTGCTCAAATCCTCCTAAGTGAACAAACTTGCTCCAAAAATTGTACAATTATATCAACAGTAATCACTGGTCAGAAATTCACAAGAAGCATTGGGAAACAACTTCTGCTGTACTCTCAGATAAAAGTAAATTTTATTCATTTTACTTTCTTTTAATTCTGTAGAAATAATATTATACAGAATGTGACTTGGCACAATTTGGGTTGTAACCTGTAGTGCATAATTATGAGTGCGGGGTATAATCCGACAGGAATACACCCGAATACAGCTTTATAACGATCCTATACTGCAATATTTTTCCATAATTACATCCAGGTGTTTGCTCTTCAATTATTTTGAAGTTAATTTAAAATGTTTTACCTGAGGATGGCTGTTCTCCCAATCAGAGCTGCATTTAGTTTTAACCTCCCAATATTTCCCCAACCCCAAACTACAGCTGCTCCACTGCCCGATACGAGACTCCCAAAACAAGCGCTCTACTCGGAGCTCCGGCACGGCAAGAGAGCCCCAGGTGGGCAGAGGAAACACTTCAAGGACACCCTCAAAGCCTCCTTGAAAAAGTGTAACATCCCCACCGACACCTGGGAATCCCTGGCCCAAGACCGCACAAAGTGGAGGAGAAGCATCCAGGAAGGCGCCGAACACCTCGAGTCTCTTCGCCAGGAGCAAGCGGAAGCCAAGCGCAAGGAGCGCACGTCAACCCAAGCACCCCACCCACCCGCCCCTTCAACCACTGTCTGGCCCACCTGTGACAGAGGCTGTAGGTCCCGCATTGGACTCATCAGTCACCTGCGAACTCATTTTTAATGTGGAAGCAAGTCATCCTCGGTTCCGAGGGACTGCCTAAGAGAAGAGACTGAAAACACCAGAGAGTCTCTAAACAACTGAAAGAGACTCAGAACACTGACTTTTGAGGAAATATCCAAGACGGGGATTTCTGTTAAACTCCTGGGGGGAAAAATTCGGTTGATTTGCGCACCCTATTAGCGCTAACGGGGCGCAAAGCAACTAGCACCTGGGCGCGGCGCCACTAACGCCTCCCGCGAAATTCAGCGGGAGGTTAGCGGCGGCGGTAACCGTTAGCGCCCCGCGGCGATGATGTCATCGCCGAGCGCAGTGCCCCGGCCACGATCTTCGGTAGCGCCCCCTGACTTACCGCCGGACACTATGTCCGACAGGGTCAAGGGGGCCTACCTGCGGCCGGGGCGGCGCAAATCAAAGGGGAGGTGCTGGGCGGCCATTTTTGTTGCTGGCCACCTGCCAGCACCTGCCCCCGTTGCTGTCCCCGGCCTCCTGTGCAGCCCCCCCACGGGGTGCCGGCTACGCTCCATGAGCCCTGCACTTCTCTTGAATGCCGGGCTCTTTTGCCGGCACTCCGATCCCTGGTGGCCCAGCTGGGCCCCGGGTCGTGCTGCGCTAGGCCCCTCCCCTTTAATAAGGGGAGGAAGGCCTGCAGTACCGCATTGCGCTGCTGCACATAGCGCCACGATATTCACTCGCAGCGCCCCAAGAGAGTGGTGAACCTGTGGAATTCTCTACCACACAAGGCAGTTGAGGCCAATTCATTAAATATATTCAAGAAGGAGTTAGATATATTTCTTAAGGCTAAAGGGATCAAGGGATATGGGGAGAAAGCAAGGACAGGGTACTGAATTTGGATGATCAGCCATGATCTCATTAAATGGCGGAACAGGCTCGAGGGGCTGAATGGCCTACTCCTGCTCCTATCTTCTATGTAAGAGGGAGGCAGGGCGCTTCCAGCAGCACCCCGCCTCCCTCTTGGGGCGCTACCAGTGAATTTCGGGCGCAGGGGCGCTAACTTTTTCATAGCGCTAAAAGTAGCGCCCCGGCGAAGTTAGCAACCCAATTTTGCGCCCCTGATTTTTAAGCCAAAACCTACAGAATGCACATTCTATTTGTTAAAAACAAGGTAGGGGGGGAGGTTGTGTTAAATTTCCACAGGGGTTCTCCCAATCTCCCACCATTACTTTAGCAGAAGCAGCTGTTTACACCGTTTCTCTGAGGTTTCTGCCAAAGTTAAGGCAGGAGATCAGGAGAACCCCATGGAAATTTTACCCCAATAACTCTGGTGCCTTATATTCAGATCATGCCAGAGATAACATTGAAATAACTTTAATTAAATAATTGAAAACAACTGGTTATCCTGTTGTTTCTCCGTCTCCGTCACATCTGTTCTGACGATGCCACCTTCCATACCAGATCTTCCGATATGTCTTCCTTTTTCTCAACCGAGGATTCCCCTCCACCGTGGTTGACAGGGCCTTCGACAGTGTCCGTTCCATTTCCCGCACTTCTGCTCTCACCCCTTCCCTTCCTTCCCCTCCCAGAATCACAATAGGGTTCCCCTTTTCCTCATCTTCCACCCCACCAACTTCCACATTCAATGGATCATCTTCCGCCATATGCAGTGTGGTGCCACCACCAAACACATCTTCCCCTCCCCTTTCAGCATTCCGAAGGAACCTTTCCCTCCGCGACATCCTGGTCTACTCCTCAATCACCCCCAACAGCCCCACCCCTTCCCACGGCACCTTCCCGTGCAAGCGCAGGAGATGCACCACCTGCCCTTCCCACTGTCCAGGGCCCCCAAACACTCCTTCCAGGTGAAACAGCGATTTACTTGCACCTCTTTCAATTTAGTATGTTCACTGGGAAGACCAAACGCAGATTGGGTGACCGCTTTGCGGAAAACCTCCGTTCAGTCTGCAAATGTGATCCCAAGCTTCCGGTTGCCTGTCATTTTAATTCTCCGCCCCACTCCCACTCTGACCTTGGCCTCCTACACTGCTCCAATGAAGCTCAACGCAAGCTCGAGGAACAGCACATCATCTTTCTATTAGGCACTTTACAGCTTTCTGGACTCAACACTGAGTTCAGCAATTTCAGATCATAACCTCTGCCCCCATTTTTTCAGATGGCAGCTGATGATTCTGCCATTCCCATTTACATCTCCTTTAGACCCATCTTTTGTTACTTTACTTCTCCCATTACCATCTCCTTTTGCCTTGCACCATCATCCCTTTTGCCATTTAATCTCTCCTGCCTTCCACCCTATCACAGACCTTCCCTTTTGGTTTTTCCCCTCTTTCCCTGCCTCAGTATTTGCTTAAAACCTGTTACATCTCCAACTTTTTCCAGTTCTGACAAAAGGTCATTGACCTGAAACGTTAACTCTGTTTCTCTCGCCACAGATGCTGCTCGACTTTGAGTATTTACAGCATTTTCTGCTTTTATTTCAGATTTCCAGCATCTGCAGTACTTTGCTTTTGTATTAGTGGTTATCCTGTGCCGCTGCTTAAGATGAGTCAGAGGCCTGGATTTTAGCTTGGAGGTGAGTTCCATGCGGGGTGGTGTGCCGTTGAGGTCGGGAAATCCGGAAGAACAGATTTCCTGAATGTACTGCAGTTTTTAACTGCAGGGCACCTTTAAATTTTTTCTGTCGCGTTCCCGCCCAAAGGCGGTTTGATTGACAAGCTAGAGGCCTTACAGGCGGGAAACCTGCTTCAGAAGGCTGAAGCCGAGATCATCAGGTAGGTCTAGTGGTGGGGTTCCGACCTCAAGGAAGGGGAGTCTGATGGTAGTTAAGGGGGTTCTGGTGGTTTTGGGGGAGGGGGGGGGGGGGAGAGCGGATGGCAGTCGGGGGGGGGGGGGAGAGAGAGAGAGAGCAGATGGCGGTCGGGGGGGGGGGAGGGAGAGCAGATGGCGGTGGGGGGGGGAGGGAGAGCAGATGGCGGTCGGGGGGGGGAGGGAGAGCAGATGGCGGTCAGGGGGAGGGAGAGCAGATGGCGGTCGGGGGGGGGGGAGGGAGAGCAGATGGCGGTCGGGGGGGGGGGGGAGGGAGAGCAGATGGCGGTCGGGGGGGGGGGGAGGGAGAGCAGATGGCGGTCGGGGGGGGGGGGGTGGGAGAGCAGATGGCGGTCGGGGGGGGGGGGAGGGGGAGAGCAGATGGCGGTCGGGGGGGGGGGGATAGAGCAGATGGCGGTCGGGGGGGGGGGGGGGGAGAGCAGATGGCGGTCGGGGGGGGGAGAGCAGATGGCGGTCGGGGTGGGGGGGGGGGGGGGGGAGAGCAGATGCGGTCGGGGGGGGGAGAGAGCAGATGGCGGTCGGGGTGGGGGGGGGGATAGAGCAGATGGCGGTCGGGGTGGAGGGGGGATAGAGCAGATGGCGGTCGGGGGGGGAGCAGATGGCAGTCGGGGGGGGGAGGGAGAGCAGATGGTGGTCGGGGGAGGGGGGGGTAGAGAGCAGGTGGCGGTCGGGGGTGGGTGGAGAGCAGATGGCGGTGGGGGGGGGGGGGGGAGAGCAGATGGCGGTCGGGGGGGGAGGAGAGCAGATGGCGGTCAGGGGGGTGGAGAGAGCAGATGACGGTCGGGGGGGAGAGCAGATGGCGGTCGGGGGGGAGCAGATGGCGGTCGGGGGTGGGGGGGGAGAGCAGATGTCGGTCGGGGGGGTGGAGAGAGCAGATGGCGGTGGGGGGGGGGGAGAGCAGATGGCGGTCGGGGGGGAGCAGATGGCGGTCGGGGGTGGGGGGGGGAGAGCAGATGTCGGTCGGGGGGGTGGAGAGAGCAGATGGCGGTGGGGGGGGGGGGGGGGGGAGAGCAGATGGCGGTCGGGGGGGAAGGGAGAGCAGATGGCGGTCGGGGGGGAGAGCAGATGGCGGTCGGGGGGGAGCAGATGGCGGTCGGGGGTGGGGGGGGGAGAGCAGATGTCGGTCGGGGGGGTGGAAGAGAGCAGATGGCGGTGGGGGGGGGGGAGAGCAGATGGCGGTCGGGGGGGAGCAGATGGCGGTCGGGGGTGGGGGGGGGAGAGCAGATGTCGGTCGGGGGGGTGGAGAGAGCAGATGGCGGTGGGGGGGGGGGGGGGGGGAGAGCAGATGGCGGTCGGGGGGGAAGGGAGAGCAGATGGCGGTCGGGGGTGCGGGGGGAGAGCAGATGGCGGTCGGGGGGGGGGGGGGGGAGAGCAGATGGCGGTCGGGGGGGGGGGGAGAGCAGATGGCGGTCGGGGGGGGAGAGCAGATGGCGGTCGGGGGGGGGAAGGGAGAGCAGATGGCGGTGGGGGGGGGGGGAGAGCAGATGGCGGTCGGGGGTGGGGGGGGGAAAGCAGATGGCGGTCGGGGGGGGAGGGAGAGCAGATGGCGGTGGGGGGTAGAGCAGATGGCGGTCGGGGGGGAGGGAGAGCAGGTGGCGGTCGGGGGAGGGAGAGCAGATGGCGGTCGGGGGGGGAGAGAGAGAGAGAGAGAGAGAGAGAGAGAGAGCAGGTGGCGGTCGGGGGAGGGAGAGCAGATGGCGGTCGCGGGGGGGGAGAGAGAGAGAGAGAGAGAGAGAGCAGGTGGCGGTCGGGGGAGGGAGAGCAGTTGCCTGTTTTTCTCTCCTTCTTTACCTCTCACTTTTTCCTTATCTCCTGGTGGCCCTGGAAGGGTGGGCAGGTGGGCCAAGAAGTACTTGCAGCAAAGCAGGGTTAGCAGGTGGTGCAGGAATCAATTGGGGTGGGGAGCTATCCAGGAAGTGCCCAGGATGGGTGGATAAGCAGACATGCCAGGATGCATTCAGGGTACGCAAGCAAGAAAGCACTCGGGTGAGCAGATAGCCAAGCAGACATGCTTAGAAGCATACAAGAGCAGGGGATCAAGTAGACTATTTACAGGGAGTGGGGTGAAGTGAATAGACTGAGAAACACTTGGGCTGGATAGGTGGGAGAAGTAGCAGACAAGTCGGAACTCATATTCTGCTCTCCTAAATGTATATGTTGACCATTGTTGCAAGGCTGCGTTCAGCTACAGCATTGAAAGTACGGTTGGTAAATTCTGTACAAGAACTAGACAAGTTATGAAGGTAGGAATACACTGGTGTTGGGGCAGAAATGACTTGAGGCTATTTGGAGCGGGCCAGGTTAGATTGGAAAGGACTCGGGACAATTCAGGTTCGGCTGCTCAGGGGAACGTTAACAGCAGGTTGGCAGGGGCCACTTGATGGAGTACGGGAAACACAGAAAGCAGGCCAGGCTGCTGAATGAAGCAAGGGGAGTGGACTGAGCTAGGCCTGGCCTGGACACTGAAGGGAAACGATTGGGTTGTTGAAGAGGGGACGGGGATCAGCATACGCAGTGGAACCGAAATGAAATGGGGATGAACTATCAGGATCGGTATCGACTACAGCAAATCAGGAGAAACTAAAGCATCGGCAGCAAAGCCAAGCCCAATAATTCAAGCTTCAGACAAGTATTGCAAATTCAGCTCTAGGCTCTGAATAGAGGAGTAACTTTCTCCCAGAAAATATTTTCCAGAGATTTACAAAACTGTGCAAGGAACGCTAAGGAAGAATAAGCATTTTATTCTGAATGGTTTAATCGTTCATAGGTTTATGTTACATACATGAATATATTTCAATTAGCTGAAAAATAAAGATGGCAGCTCAAACCAAGGTCATAAATTTGTTTGGGTGGTTTCTGCCACTTGCCAGTTCAGGATTGGTGGGTTTGGGAAGAAAATGAGCAATTGGATTGCTCTGTTTTCCTGCTGCTTACTGGCTCTTCATTCCTACTTCGCAACTGAATCTAACTGCTTTTGATTCATTCACGCTCATCAATTGGATTATGGATTTACTAAGTCCTTATTTCAGCCAATCACTAATTTTTGCATCTATGACACTTTAAGGAGTGACGTCTCTGATGATTTCAAGCGAGACCCGAGGCACACTGGATGCAAAACTTCTAATCAAATAGATAATTGAGTGTAAATCCACTGTCGAGAAAAACAGCTACAATTATGTACTTTGAAAAGTGTCTATTCAGATAAATGGAACCAACAAGTATCACTTAAGTAGGCATTTGCTATAAGTTCTACATTTACCTTTTATAATTATTTTCCGAGGTTTTCTTTGCAATGATCTGCAAAAAATAAAAATATATCGTTTTAGATTGAAATGAAAGTTTGTACAAAACAATAAAACTCCAGAAAGCAGGCTTTTCAAATGGAAAAAAAAAGCATTCTATCATAATAAACTGGATGACTGAAGGTCAATGAGACAACAGTCAAATTCATTCAGCTTATTCTCAAGCTGAGGTGCGTAACAAACAAAAACCCATTATTTTTGAGATACCTAAAAATTTTCACATTTCAGTTCCACTTTTGGGAGCCTTTCACATTTTACAAAGTGTAACTCTATCAGGATAGAATTCTGTACTGGATTTATTTAAATTCCTGTACCTCCACAATCTCAATGATCCCAAGCAAAACCTCAACATCCAAATCACAAATTTATTTCACTGTCCCTCTGCCTCAGAATTTCAGAATGTACAAAGGTGTAAAATGTCAACAAAAGCATATTGGCCCAGTGAGGGTACAGCAAAGTACGAGGTGCTTTTCTTTCCCCAGTACTTGTGGCACAATGCCACTCTCCAGAAGTTTTTTTAAGAGACGGACTATAGAGATGGCTGGGAACACACTACAGCCTAGAATGTAATTTCAATGTTTTAGTTTTCCTTTCCCCTCCTTGCCTGAAGGACTCAACTCCTTACTGGGGTACGTTTCCATAGGCGGCAGTCACCCTCGTACAAATGTTAATTATTCACAAGCCTCAGTGTTGACAGAACTCATGATAGGGTGCAGTTCCACAGAGGACTGCAGCCCTCCAGTATCCAGTGGCCATTTTCTCTGTGCAAGCCTCAACAGTGAATGTTCACTGGCCATTAAACATGGAAAGGGAGCATCACGTCCTCACTCAACATCTACATAGACACACTTTCCAGCATTCAGTTCCCTTGGTGGGAGCATTTCATGAATGGGGGTATTTGAAAGATTTATTTCTCCTCATCACCTACAGCATTGTCCTGGCTGAGACCAGCGAACTCAATAGATCCGGGTCAAACCTGAGCGTTCTGGCTCTGTACAATACTAGGCAATGCATTTTTCATTGAGCCATCAAGGAGACTACATTCCCAACTTCTGTACACTGCAAAGCTCCCTTTTCCATTTAGGCTCTAGTATAGTAGATAAAAATTTACAAATCATGCAATTAAATTCAATTGCATTATACATTAAAAATGCATTAACAAATGTATAGGTATGGTACATAGGAACAGGAGTAGGCCGTTCAGCCCCTCGAGCCTGTTCTGCTGGTAAACATCAGCACTAGTTTCAGTTGAAATTCAAGGTATTTGCATTGCACAGCACATGCAAAACACGTAGCGATCAGCCCTGGAAGTGTGGTTGCTGTCGGTGATTGCTAGCACTTGCAAACACTGGATTATGACAAATCTGCTATGTATTAATTTTTATCTACTAAATAAGCAGGAGCTTCATAGTTACCTTAACAAAGACTATAACTAGTGCCTTAAGGGTTAAAAAAAAAGTTGGAACACAGCGGGGTTGAAATTCCTCTGCGTGGTATTTTTAGTGCAGTGGTTAACGCGTTCGTGTCAAATTCCTGTGTGCGGTATCTTAATTAAATCATTCTGTACCCTTTCGCTCCTTCGTTAAAACACTGCACACGGTAATTTTGCACAAAAATGTTAAGCACTGCACTAAAAATAGCACACAGGAGGAATTTCAACATCCTGGTGCTCCATGTATGGGTTAATGACTTTGTGAAAATAATGCATTTGACATAAACGCTTAACCAATACTGACGCACACAGGAATTTCAACCCCTGGCCTTTTAGGTAATTTTCCACCCAGCTCCAACAAAACCACTTCATGGTGATAACAACCCCTTGCAAATTATCTGATAAACGATCATTACTAACAAATTGGCTTAAAGCCTACCTTAAAGAAGAAGCTGCTTGTACTATGTGTGCCTCTTGGACAGCTGCTATTCTGCCCCTCCCTCCTCATAGAAGTTTCTGGTTATTTTTAACAGGTGAAAATGACATAAAACAATGTATTTTCTATTAATGCAAACACCCAACCCAGCTCAGCTAGTGCAATCTGACTCATCATTCCCACTACTAGTTAAAACCATGTGGCTGCAGAGGAGGACATTTTTTTGTATTACAATTCATACGAACCTGATAACATTTTTGGCTGCACACTTCTGTACCAAGGCTGCGGTTTTATGATATTTTCGCTTATTGAAAAAAAATCTAGTAATTAATTTTGAGCTTATTAACCAAACAATACCAAGATATTGTTCAAATCATTTTTTAACTTTGTCAGTTCCTTCCTCGCACCACCTATTTAAGGGAAGAAACGAGGCATCTTCACTGGCCCTTTCTGAGGTACCAAATTCCTTCCTGGGATTGGCTACAGAGAGCTGCCACCAATATTTTTTGTTGAGCAAAAGCTAGTAAATAATGGAAAAGCTTCTCTATGCTTTGAAGTAAAAGGAACTAATCAGAGCCATCTGTGATTGATCATCAACTTCCATAGTTGATGCTTTAAACAACAACAACTTGCATTTATATACTGTAGCACCTATCACGTAGTAAAACGTTCCCAAGGTACCTCACAGGAGCGTTATCAGGGATAATTTGACACCGAGCCACATAAGGAGATAAAAGGACAAGTGACCAAGGGTCTTAAAGGAGAGAGGGAGAGGTTTAGGGAAGAAATTCCAAAGATCAGGGCCGCCAGCGGTGGGGGGCGAAGAAAATCGGGGCTGCGCAAGAGGCCAGAATTGGAGAAATGCAGAGTTCTCGGAGGGCTGAGGTTACAGAGGTAGGGTGGGGTGAGTTCATGGAGGGATTTGAACACAAGGATGAGAATTTTAAATTTAAGGCGTTGATGGACTGAGAGCAAATGTAGGTCAGCGAGCACAGGGGTAATGGGTGAACGGGATTTGGTGCGTGTTAGGATATGGGCTGCAGCGTTTTGGATGAGCTAAAGTTTACGGAGGGTGGAAGAGGCGAGGCCAGCCAGGGGAGCGTTGGAATAGTCTCAGTAAAAATGTGAAGTATTACATATTTCAAATGTATTATTATACAGATCTGAGAGAGTGTGACTAATCCAATAGCTCACTCAGTACTTAAATCCACTGCCTCGTTTGGCATTGAACCATACAGACCGCAAGATCCCTGGGGATGTGAAGTTAGTTGATTCCAGCCAGGGCTTCAGCAGAGGTCATACAGGTGACCTCAGCATCTCTGGCTTGAGGGGTGGAATGATTATCAGCCAGGCTTCCCACTCCTAATCACTATCAAACTAGCCCTGCTGTGAAGAGCATCAGGTGAGAACTTGATTAGACTCAGTGATGATGACCTGTTGTGGAACACCTCACCCACAATCATTGTCTAGACTCACACATGAGCATTGGTCATTTGGGGGAAGGCACCCAGTGTCTGCATTCCAACACGAGTTCCATCTTCCGCAGAGGAGTGGAGTAGAAGAAAGGGCTTGCGGCACATACTGAGACCCACTTTTTCTCATTAAAACAAAGAACTGCATATCATTTTGAAGATGCTGCCAAACGTTAATGAAATAGGGCCTCAAAATCTGTCATTAGTATGAGTAAAGCTGAGGTCTCCAGCGAAGTATTGTTTTAAACGTTTGGAAAGAGGCTTTGAACAATAACTGGCAGGAAAACATATACACCATGGTAAATACCAAACATCATAATTGCTAAATTTAGTCTTTTCAATACAAAGGAATGAAATCTGGAGCAACTGCTTTTCCTCTTTGCAACAGACCCCTCCATGGCCGGTTGCCTGGATACTTGTACTTGTGGACTGTGACTGGCGAGGGCTTTGGCTAAAGCACATCGTTTTTGTGGTTCTGAGTCATGGTCTTTATTACTACATGTTAATAATTTGATTCCACTGGCCAGAAAATAGTCAAGAATTTGCAGCCATGACTGCCAACAATGAAGAAGTAGGTCGTTCTGACTGGAAGTTGGATGCAAGATTGATGGATTTCTTAACAGAACTACATTTGCTATGCTGCACTGATTTTTAAAAGATTAAATGCAGTTAAGGGGGGGGGTGGCAGGGAGTTCAGAATGTTATATATAAACATAACATTAAGATCAACGCTTTGCTGAAAAATTAACTGAGAAAACAATGAAGTTCCAATTTATTTTGCCCATTATTCAATCATAAAGACAGATGGTGGTTAAGAGATCTGCAATGGGTTAACTCTGTCGCTGTTTTTGATTTCTCTCAATGCTTCACCTTGGCAACCCAACTGCGGGTAATTACTGACTACTACTCTGTGGCACAACTTTTTGTAGCATAATATATTACCTCACCAGGCCATGAAATGATTTACTTTTCAACGATTCGGACATAAAGCATTGGAGCCCCAAAGCACTGTGTTCTAAGTGGCAGAATCATAGAGTCATGACCACAAGCCTCCACATCACGAGTTTCTAACGTCAGCCACACTGCTGTGGAGAGGCGCTTCTTCACTTGGAAGAGAAGAATAATTTAATGCACAGTTTCACCTTTGCCACTCTTCGGGTCCTAGGCAAATACACCTCCCTCTTTTCCCCTTCCCCTCTCCTCCGTCAGAATGAGAATTAGTGAAAATTGCCCACTGGGATTTAAAGGCAGATTTCGAACACCCGAGAACCCCCCTCTTTTTTTGCTTCCAATTCCCCCAGGTCTCCAAGATGGTCCACAGGCAACCTGCTTCCAGGCCTCCATGGAACATGGCAGTTCTGAATCAGCATACTATAAGCTGCAGGAGCACAACAACAACTTGTATTTATATAGCGCCTTTAACGTAGTAAAATGTCCCAAGGCGCTTCACAGAGGTGTTATAAAAAAAATTTGACACCGCGTCATATAAAGAGAAATTAAGCCATGAAGAGGTAGGTTTTAAGGAGCGTCTTAAAGGAGGAAAGAGAGGTAGAGAGGCAGAGAGATTTAGGGAGGGAATTCCAGAGCTTAGGGCCTAGGCAGCTGAAGGCACGGCCACCAAAGGTGGAGCGATTAAAATCAGGGATGCTCAAGAGGCCAGAATTAGAGGTGTGCAGATATCTCAGGGGGTTGTGGGGCTGGAGGAGATTAGAGCGTACAGCCCAACATGAACTCCATCTCCCATTTTCCTCCATCTCCCATTTTCCTCCTGCCTTCTTTGTGGGAAGGTGTTTCGCATTGACTCAGCAATCTCCCCCCACCCCCTCCCTCGGTCAGGAACTCCACAATAAGGGCGATATAAAAACACTCGTCTCACTACTTTGCTGCACCTCTGCATCAAGATTTTTACTTAAATCGAATATGCAGCTTTTTAGAGCCATTTGTTGTATTAAACGATTATTGTAGGGTCTCTTTGTTGGCTGCAAGTAAATGTACTACAGGAAACTTTCGTTTATCCGGCATCGACGGGACCGGCGTGGTGCCGGTTTATCGAAAGTACCGGATAACAGAGAGTTATATCTACCGAGGCTATTTTTAACAAAGAGACTCCAAGCAGCACGGGAGAATCTACTCATGCTACTGCAATGTTTCGGACTTGCGACAGCGCCAGGAGGCCGAGTAGTGGCACTTTTGAAAAGTACCCCTACTGACTAAATCGGCGTTCGCAGACTCGGACTCGGACTCGGGATCGGCAACATTGCCGGTTATTTGAGAGGATTTTTCGGAGCACTCGGCGTTCGCGGAGACTCGACTGCGACTCGGCAACATTGCCGGTTATTTGAGAGGAGTTTTCGGAGGATGATTTTTGCCGGTTAAGCGAGAATTCCGGATATTTGGGTGCCGGATAAACGAAAGTTTCCTGTACTATGTGGCACAATACTAAGCCATGCCAACTGGGATGATCCTGGGTTCAATCCGCGGTCCTCATTGTACCAAACAGGACTGAGAGCTAACTCAATCAGTTTCCGTATCCCCTAGCTAGACAAGGGAAATAAAAACTTGCCCTGGTTCCCAAACCTGATCGGAACCCAGTGACCCTTGCTCAAAAGGAATCATGTGTGGATGTCAGGTGAGGGGAAAATAAGGGGGAGAAATTCGGTATCGCCCCGTTTGGGGCACAATTATCGGCTGGGCACAAAGTTTAGCGCCTGGCGCTAATTATCGCCTCCGACTGCAAACTTGGCCTCTAACGCCCCTGGCGGTGATTTGAGCGCTAAATCAGGCGCTACACATCTCTCTTAAGGCGCTAACGCCGAGGAGCGAGGCGCTACCTCAGAGCACTGGTGAAGCTCATGTGATGTCAGTTAGCAATGGAACACAGACACAATGGTGCCGGCCAGTTCTTAAAGGGGAGGGTCGATCTTGCTCTCCAGCCACACCCTGCTCATTGCAGCCTTGAATCTCGGCCTGGAGAGACCTGTACATCAATTCTGCTGGAAAGAACAATGGAGAGGCCCAGGGAAAGAGCTCAGAGTGCAGCCCCCATAGTCTCTTCTAAATCAATGCAAGGAAGGCCAAATCATAAAGAACCCAAAAAGTGCTGCTCAGTACCCAAAACTCTTTCACACAGCGTTGAATCTCTCCAGAAGTCTCTCTCTCTCTCAGAATGCATGGTGCAAAAAAGTCACCGACAAAAAAAGGCAGGAAGAGGCCGCCTTTAAATAGCGCTCCCCCAGCCCCTTCCCGACTGCAAAATGTTCCCCTCTACCTGTCGTTGCTAGCGGCAGGCGAAAAGGCAGGGGGCGCCATTCAATATCCGGTCCAGGGCGTTGCACGCTCGACTGACGTCACGATCTGCGGGCACAGGAGATCGTGGCGGTAGTGTTTAGTGCCGCTGCAAAATGTCTGGTCAATTTCGCAAGCGGCGCAAACATCGCCGCGCCCGGGCGCTAGTTGCTTTGCGCCCTGTTAGCGCCCTAATCGCTAATCAACCGAATTTTTCCCCCTAAGTCTATTATAAGTATTTCAAAATAAAATACAGTTTAACATAAGACAATTGGAAAAAAATCTTGAGACAAGCCATCTTTTCACCTGTATTATTGTGACTATAATTTTACTGGTTTGGATCCAGGTTTTGTGTTCAATCTACTAGGGAGAGTTTGAGTTCAACTAAGTTGAAAATCTAAACCAAAGCTGCTTCATTCACCTCTGAATATTACAAATATATATATATTATATATATTGGCTGAGCATAACTAGAAGCCATCAATATAAGACAGTTACCAAGAAATCAAATAGGGAATTCAGAAGAGACTTCTTTACCCAGAGAGTGGTGAGAATGTGGAACTCGCTACCATAGGGAGTGGTTGAAGCAAATAGTATAGATGCATTTAAGGGAAGGTTAGACAAGCATATGAGGGAGAAGGGAACAGAGGGTTATGCTGATAGAGTTAGATGAGGAAAGACGGGAGGAGGCTCAAGTGGAGCATAAATGCCGGCATGGACTGGTTGGGCCAAATGGCCTGTTTCTGTGCCATATATCCTATGTAATCCTATGTTTTATATACACACATAATTGGAAAAAGTAACCAAAAGGAAAGAATAAACTATGAAAAGAAAAGCTGAACATTCATAACACTCACATTTTCAACTCTGAATACAAGTTTCTTTTCCCCCAATGTTCACCATGGCCCACCTCTTTTTATCCTGGAGGTGATGGTTCCTTGCTGTGGCGGAGTTGCAAGGTGGTCATTCTTTAAGTGTGAGCCTTGGCAAGCTATCTGGCCACAGGGATATCACAGACAAGCCCGATCTTGTGCTCACCAATGTCGTACACACACGTACTGCTAGCAGGAGTCATTGGGTAGCAATTGGGAGTGGCAACCTTGGCTGATATTCCGTTCTCCAAACCAGAAACCCGAAGGCCAAATGTAGCAATCCCACCAGCACCCAGACTGAGATTAGCCAACTCAGCACTGCTGTTTTACATGGCTCACCTACTCACTACCTTAGCCAGCTAATTCAGTTGGGGAGTAGAGTGCAAGTGTACACGTTGCCTTGCTTTGCAGTAATGCAAGTGAAGTTATAGCACAAGGGGTAATTTGTGTAGGTAACATCTGGTGTTACTACAAAGTATGTGTGCACGTATTAGAGACAAGTTCCTAACCCAATTTGGAAGCCAAACTGACATACATTTGCCCAACTTGGCTCTTTTTATAAAGATCCCAAGTGGCCAAATTTGATTTTGTATCATTTGTCCCTTTATGGTGGTTCACACAAGCAGAGGCTGCTCTAGTAACCATTATGGTGTTTGAACACCAGTGTTTTGGGCCATCCTAGCTTGCATCCCGAACAATTTAAATTTGAACAGTAGTTACACAGGATGTGGAAGTATATACACTTAAACGAAATATTTGCATTTATGCAATACCCTTATCATATCCCACAGAAACATGTCAAAACATTTCACATTCAATGAATTACTACCAGCAACGTAAGCAAACACAACAGCCGCTATGCACAAGCAGTTTCTCGCAAACAACAATGAGATGAATGACGGGTTTTAGTGGTATTGCTTGAGAGAGGAACATTGATCAGGACACGAGGAGAACTTTCGGCTCTTCTTCCAGTTCCATGGGACCTTTAACATCTAACTGAACAGGCAGACGATGGCTCAGTTTAATGCCTCATTCAAAGAACAATAAGTCGGACAATACAGCACTTCCGCAGTTTTACACTGGAGTGTCGGCTCAGACTCGTGGTGTGAGACTCGAACCTGTAACCCAGAAGTGCGAGTGCTACAAATGAGCCAAGCTGGCACACAAAACATAAAAAGCCAACTCACAATCTTTAACTGACGCTTAAGAAAGTCTGCAATAAATAGGCATTCCTTACTTACATGAGTTTTCCAGAGTAACAACTATAGGATTGCAGACTTTTAATGAACAGCTTTGTCTTGGGTTTTGAGGTGTCTTTAGATTGTCCCCCTCACCATCTTTTCTTTGTGCCAGTGCTCAAGAATACCCTCTTATCCCAAAAGAATAATAATTTCCTCAGCTATATTAGTAAATGCTAAAAAGTCGCTGGTAAAGAAAGGTTTCACCACCAAACCACAAAAAACAAGACAATTTAGTCAGTTAACTGTCCTGTTTAAAATACGGCAATTCTGAAGCATTTTTTCTGTTCTTTAATGATCCTCAAATACAAATTGTTAGACCAGTACATTTCAAAATTCTCGATATCAAACTGCAAACTAGAAAAGATTTGGAAAAAGTCCTTTACTTTTGAATCAGTTCACAGAGATGCGTGTGAAGGATATAAAGGCCCGGATTTTGTGGTCAGCGGCGAACAAATGGCGCCAGCCGTTCATTACACTTACACTTTTTATCAGCTTTTGCACTGGAACTTGGGGCAATTAGAAATCCATTTTTGGCACAGCGCCCTCTACAGGGGATCGGGGACCTGTATGAACAGGGCAAGAAACTGTGCATCGCCTTAACCTTAAATGAGCAGCGCAGAGTCTAAACCAGGAAGTGAAAGTTAGAATATTTAATTCAATGCCAAATCATGTACAGAAAGCGAAGTAATGATTGGGAAAGAAAGACTGGATTAAGCGAGAGAGATAAAACAGAGAAAGAAAAAGATTTTTTTAAATATTTTTTTTTAAATCGCCAACAATAATTCAATTCGGAAGGAATGAGACTCCACACTTCTAAAAGTTGATTTTCAGTGCCAGTGAGATTGTTTGGCAGTAATTATGACTTATCACGACGTTAAAAATCCACTTACACTGAAATGGACAAGCCTCAACGATTTCTGGCAAGTTCAGTGGGTATCTAGTGGGTAAGCACAGCAACTTCACGCCATTCCATGTGTTTCAATGGCAAGTCTCTCAGCAAGGTACTGTTATAACGAAGCTTCTGGAGGAGCATGGCAACTCAGACAGCAACTTCCTGATTTCCGCATTTAATTGGGCATGTGCGGTCGCCAGAAGTTGCTGTCCAATTGACTTATTAATAACAGCGAGCGTGGTTAGCCTCACTGTTATTCCTACTGCAAAATCTGTACCATCATGTTTTAGAGGCTGAACTCTACCTGAAATCCAACCTCCAAAAATGTAGTATATTCAGGCCAATTTATGTATCTGTCATCTAGGTGATCTGCAGGTTACCCTTCAGCGACATAAATCAGCTTCCACAATGACATCCAACTCTACCTCTCCTCTTCCACCCTCATCTCCGAAACAGTTGCTATATGTTCCGACTGCCTCTTCGACATCAAGTCATGGAGGTGTGGACATTTCCTTCAGCTCAACGTTGATCAAACCAAAGCCATTCTTTTCAGTTCCTGCCAGCACCCATGTTCCTTTGGCCCCACCTCCATCAACTTCCAGGCTATGTTCTCATGCTAAATAGTGGTGCACGCATTTGATGTCCTGCTCGATTGACTGGAGCTTTTCACCCCACATCCCCTCCATCACTCAGGCCGTAATCTTCCACCTCCTGAATATTGCCTGCTGAAATCCCTATTGCTCCCCCATGGCTGCTTTAACTCTACTCCATACCTTCATTGAGGATTACATTTTCCAACACTCTCCTCACTTGCCTCCCTCCAAAATTGCAGCTAAGCCAGAACTTAAGTTCCACATCCCCTCCTGTGCAAAATCCTGCATAACCACTCCCCCCCCTCATCCCTTCTCATCAACCCCATAACTCTGTGATTGCCAGTATCTACTGGTTCCCTGTGCTGCAGGAAATCGGCTTCAAGATCATGGGCTCTCTTTAAATCCCCCCCATAACCTCGCTCCGCCTGATTTCTCCGGCTATATGACCCTGTCCACGCCCTCCACTTGTTCCCTGCTCCCTCCAATCCATCATATGGGGCTAATTATTCAGTCACTACACTCCTGCCTTTTGGAATATCTCCCCAAATCACTTTGCCCTGCTCCCTTCCTTCTTGCTGTCAAAAGCTCTCTAAAAACCCACCTCTGTGAACATGCCTTTGATCTCTTCACCCGCCCCCACCATTCTAAATGTTCTCCTTTTCCTGCTGGGTGCCTCACTTCTCCTCCATGTTAAGTGCTCCAAACCTTTTCTGGCATGGGTGGAGCACATTACTAATGCAAGTTGCTGTATTCCAAATTGGCGCTGGTGTAAACAAAATTCATTGCAACGGTTGGCTTCACACCAGCACAAATTTGGACCCATACCACTATAGCCTGACTGGCTGTAGACTTGAGGCTGAATACCTCGAGTCTTGACTCCCACTATTTGCCCATTCCCTCCGAGTAATGCGGCCAACAGCTGGCTTACCTATCATCAGCCGTTGTTGCTGCTTCAATTTAAAAATGTTCATTTTTTTTTTGCGTAGCTGAACTATTAATTGCCACCGAGCCGTTATCCTATTGAGAGTGCACAGTGTAACAGTTGCAGCTCCACACACACATTTAATATAATGATCCTCAATTATGTCTCTTGGCTTTCAATATAACCACGGATTCAACCATAGTGTGAGTTCTACGAGTCAAAATTGATCTCATTGCATTCACTATGAAAGGGTTCATCCAGAAATACAACCCAGAATACTGTCTGCCATTACTATCTGAAGCTTCGGCCCAGTTTGGTAATCCACGTCTAGTAATCACACACAAACATCTTGGTGGAACTGCCCTTTTATATTAGCGGACACAAAAGGTAATATTAGTACTGCGCTGAAATCAAATAATACTCATGCAGGGGCACCCACACTCCAAGCACAATGGATGTACATGCAGACTGTATTTTTAAACTTTTCGTAATCAAAAGTTGGCATGGAAGGAAAGAAGCAGCAACTAGGGATGGGCAATAAATGCTGGCCTTGCCAGCGATGCCCACATCCCATGAACAAATGGTATGGAGGCATTGGTGGATTGGATCACCATATTGCAGCCCATTTACACCGTCAGTTTATCCAAGTAGTACCAACATGGGGCCTACCTCTGAGGCAGGTCTGGCATCCAGCCTGGCTGATTTTAATTCAGATAGTTTACTGCAGCAGAGGTCAGGATTCAGGATGAATTTTTGCATTCGAGGAGAAAAAAAAAGGGTAAATTTATAAAACTACGATTAAAAACACCAAATAAATTCACAGGTGTTAACGAGACAGCAATGTCAGAACAATACAGTCACGTGATTAATAATTCTCACCAGCTGCTTGCAACTGTAAACAGAACATGATAGCAGTCATTTTAAAAAAAAACCTGTGCCACAATCCTACAGAAAGGTCAAGATCTTTTCGTTTAAAAAAATGTACTACTATATTACCAATTAAATGGATGACTGAACTTCAACATTCGGTGCTAAATTACCACAAATGGCAACTCTTAGGAATATAGAAAATGAAAATTCTCAGGCTGTAGTACTCCTTTGATGGCTCCTTGTTGTACTGGGCAAGCTTGATAACATTCCAATGCTGCACCTCGAATTGTCACTCAATATGATTTCCTTTTGTTTTTCTTGCTTTTCCATGCACACTGTTATTACTTCAGTTCCATGCTGAATAGCAATATTCTCCGTATTGCTTACTGTTAATAACATTCCAATACAGTTGTGAATAGCAAGAGCCAGAACAGTATATCCGCAATGGAAGAAAAAAAGACGCCAAATCAGAACTACCTTCCAACATTTTGAACATAAGAATTAGGAGCAGGAGTAGGCCATACGGCCCTTCAAGCCTGCTCTGCCATTCAATAAGATCATGGCTGATCATTGACCTCTACTCCACTTTCCCGCCCAATCCCCATATACCTTGATTCCCCTAGAGTCCAAAAATCAATCTATCTCAGCCTTGAATATACTCAACGACTCAGCATCCACAGCCCTTTGGGGTAGAGAGTTCCAAAGATTCACAACCCTCTGAGAGAAGAAATTCCGCCTCATCTCAGTCTTAAATGGCCGACCCCTTATCCTGAGACTATGCCCCCTAGTTCTAGACTCTCCAAACAGGGGAAACAACCTCTCAGCATCTACCTTGTCAATCTCCCTCGGAATCTTATATGTTTCAATGAGATCACCTATCATTCTTTCTAAACTCCAGAGAATATAGGCCCAATCTACTCAATCTCTCCTCATAGGACAACCCTCTCATCCCAGGAATCAATCTAGCGAACCTTTGTTGCCTCGCCTCCAAGGCATGTATGTCCTTTCTCAGATAAGGAGACCAAAACTGTGCACAGTACTCCAGGTGTGGTCTCACCAAAGCCCTGTACAATTGTAGTAAGACGTCCTTACTCTTGTACTCCAACCCCCTTGCAATAAAGGCCAACATGCCATTTACCTTCCTAACTGCTTGCTGTACCTGCATGCTAACTTTGTCTTTCCTGTACGAGGACACCTAAATCTCACTGAACACCAACATTTAATAGTTTCTCACCATTAAAAAAATATTTTGTTTTTCTATTCTTCCTATCAAAGTGAATAACCTCACATTTCCTCAAATTATACCCCATCTGCCACCTTATTGCCCACTCACTTAACCTGTCTATATCCCTTTGCAGGCTCTTTGTGCCCTCCTCACAGCTTACTTTCCCACCTAGCTTTGTATTGTCAGCAAACTTGGATACATTGCACTCGGTCCCTTCATCTAAGTCATTAATATAGATTGTAAATAGCTGAGGCCCAAGCACTGATGAATGCACAAATGATTAATGAATTTACTAAGATTAATTTGGTAAATGATGTCATCCCATGCCCACCTATTGAGAAAACTCAACCACCATACGAAGAACAATGCTCCCTAACCTGCCATTTCTGCCTTCATCATTTCTGTTCCCTTCCAGTTTTCTCACCTTGCCTCTCCCCTCCTGAAAGGAACTACTTACCCTGGATGCAGCTCCATGTGCACAAGCAGCCAACATTACTTCAAAGAAGTGCCCGTTTCTCATGTGTCTGTGCGAGCCCGTCACCCTGGATCCATACTATTGGTCGTGATAAAGCAGCTGGCTCTCTTACAGCTTTAACCTGCTTGTCCATCAGTCCATAAACAACTGATAAGAGTGCTGACCGGCTATTCAACTCTTGACAGCCATCACAGCCGAGCCCATTCCTGTTCTCCCTTTCCTGTCCACACGCATTTCCAGCGGGGGCCTTTAGATAGCAGCCAGCAGGAGGAACTCAGTTAAATCAGCTTATTTTCCCCATCTCAGCTTAAATGCCAGTATCAGCGCTCCAACTGCAGCCTTGGCTAAGATTGGCTGCCTCACCAAAGACCAAGAATCAAACATGGGGCCTTTCTAATTGGTTTGGCTCAGGGCCACACTACATAGTGGACTTACCCACTGAGCAGGGAATGTACATATTACAGATTCAAAACTAATGATAGTTTGATTGCTATTTAATGGGAATTCACCTAGATTTGTTCTCACTGTAAACCTACTCCGCGTTGTAAGCTATTGACGTTAATTTTTCCCCCCCCCCCATTCACCAAGAGAGATAGAAAAGGAAAAACTGCAAATGCTGGAAGTCTGAAATAAAACACAAAATGATGGAAACACACAGCAAGTCCATCAGTCTCTGAAAACAGAAAATACGAGTGGATATTTTAGATAAATCTCAAAGCCGGAAAAGTTAGGCAAAAAGTGGGGGGGGAGGGGATACCGCACAAAACTATCACAGGTCAAATATGCTAAATACTAGGACAACAATGTAGCTAATGGGTTTAATAACATACAAACTGGTTTTTTTTTTAAAAGTAGTTGAAAAAGCTGGGCGATATAAAAGTCACCTCAATCAGGCCTTGAAAAAAGCACGAGTAGGACAAAAGTTAAGTCAAAATTGAAGAAAGCAAAGTGAATCCATATAATTGCTTGTTGAGTCTGATGGCAAGCCAAGTGACGTAATGGACTCACACAGATTGCATGAATTGAGAAGACAATATTTGCACCGATCCATTTAAGAAGTCCACTTTGCCTTTGTATATTAAGATTGTAGTGAGGGTGGCTCTAAACCAGATCTAACATCCATACTACTATGGGATTGAAGTAGCACATTCCTGCACTTTTAGTCTGTTTACCCAACAATGATAAACATAATTTGTTTACTACTGTATCTCTCACTCCACTTGACCAAATGACCTTGGATGTCTAAGTGCACACCAAAAATACCGTTTCTCCCTAAATCAAAATCACTCCAACATGGAATCCTAACTTTAAGCAAAATTTGAGGTCAACCAAGCTTCACTAATACCCAAGCCACTGGGAAGAGCACAAAATAGCAGCCTTGTCCTGCAGAAATGAAACATGGTCACGGTAGCTGTGAAGAACTCCATGGCTTAAGAGTATCCTGCCTTCTGGGAAGTAGATTTGGGAGCTATGTATAGAAAGAGTAACGAAATTGGCAACTTTAAAGTTACAGCAAGCGGCATACATAAAACGTGGAAAATAACGCAGTAGCAAAATCTAGATTAAAATGAAAAATTGCAATTTTTACAAATGCTTTAGTTCCTATTACATTTTGTTCTACCGCGAATACTTTTGCACTAAAATCTTTTTTATGGCATGCCCTGGCAGCTATTTAGTTGAAAACAAAACTTGTTCCAATTTAAGTGAACAAGATAAAAATTATATAGGATTTTTTTTTTTTTAATGCCATTTTAGAACACTTGCTCAAAAGTTTCACTTGCAAAAACAATGTGCAAATCCGACAGCAGACAAAACCCCCAAACACAGTTGGCATTCTGCATGTACATCAAGGGTACTTTTGGCATGCTTAGGGGGGTAAGAAAGAAAGACTTTCATTTCTATAGCGCCTTTCACGACCACCAGACGTCCCAAAGTGCATTACAGCCAATGAAGTACTTCTGAAGTGGAGTTACTGTTGCAATGTAGGCAACGTGGCAGCCAATTGGCGCACAGCAAGCTCCCACAAACAGCAATGTGATAATGACCGGATAATCTGGGGGGTTTTTTTTAAGTGATGTTGATTGTGGGATAAATATCAGCCGGGGACACCGGGGATAACTCCACCACCGCCCCCGTCCCCCGCACTTCTTCGAAATAGTGCCGCGGGATCTTTTACGTCCACCCGAGCAAGAGAGAGAGAGCAGACGGGGCCTCGGTTTAACGCCTCATCCGAAAGCAGGAAGGAATATCTGCGTCTGAGGATAATATTTAACTAACTCTGATGCGTCAAAACCTTTTTAAGATTTTCTCTTTAAAACAAACAACTTTTAAAGAACAGTGTAAAGAGGGAGGATGGGGGGGGGGGGGAATAAAAAAAAATCAGAATTGTGCAATAAGTGAATAACCCTAAACTGCATGCCTGCATAGGACCAACTGAACTGCTTTAAACGCCCACAGGACACTTGTGTCTTTCAGTGCAAGGCCTAGACAGGCCTGAAAACATCCCACTAAAATATATATGTGTATATATAGAAAAGGGGAGTCTGGTTGTGTATTTTTTTAAACCCCTGGCACATTTTACCTCTTGTGCCTGCCCAGATCACCAGATTTTTTTTTGAAAGGGGGTTGGGGGGTGAGGGGGCAACACGACCACTCACCACTTAAACTCCCGTCTTGGGAGGAGGGAAGGAGAAGGAGGGAAATTAGCCCCTCCCCCTCCCCCCCAAAACAAAAAAAATTTACCTCAGAAAATATACATAAATATATAACGTCAAGAAGAAAATACTGACAAGAGTGACAGGCTTTTCTCTTCCTGGTTCATTAGAGGTGGCAACGTCGCGCCGATTTCCGAGCTAAAGCCACTTTTTTCCCCCCTCCCTCGCCTCAGCTCGGATGCTGGAGAACTCATTTACATCCACACAAAAGAAGGCAGGAAGTTCCTGGTAATTTAATTTGTTATTTTTTCTCCCTTCCCTCTCTTTCTGACTGTACTTACGGTTCCTCTCGGGCCTTGACAAGCGAGCAGAAGAAAGGAAAAGAAGAAAGAGGCCGTGCTGGCCCGCGGCGCCGCTCGCTGCCTGCGGAGGGCGCTGCCGAGGCCGCACGCCGGCCAGCCGCCCCTCCCCCCTCCCAACACACCCCATACAGATATACACAACCCAGACCCCATATACACACAGATATACACAACCCATACCCCATATACACACACACAGATATACACAACCCAGACCCCATATACACACACAGATATACACAGCCCAGACCCCATATACACACACAGATATACACAACCCAGACCCCATATACACACACAGATATACACAGCCCAGACCCCATATACACACACAGATATACACAGCCCATACCCCATATACACACACAGATATACACAGCCCATACCCCATATACACACAGATATACACAGCCCATACCCCATATACACACACAGATATACACAGCCCATACCCCATATACACACACAGATATACACAGCCCATACCCCATATACACACACAGATATACACAGCCCATACCCCATATACACACACAGATATACACAGCCCATACCCCATATACACACACAGATATACACAGCCCATACCCCATATACACACACAGATATACACAGCCCATACCCCATATACACACACAGGTATACACAGCCCAGACCCCATATACACACACAGATATACACAACCCAGACCCCATACCCCCACAGAGATATACACAGCCCATACCCCATACCCCCACACAGATATACACAGCCCAGACCCCATATACACACACAGATATACACAGCCCATACCCCATACCCCCACACAGATATACACAGCTCATACCCCATATACAGCCCATACAGATATACACAGCCCATACCCCATATACACACACAGATATACACAGCCCAAACACAACCCATACAGATATACTCAGCCCATACCTATACACAGCCCATACCCCATACACACCCCATACAGATATACACAGCCCATACCCCATGTACATACACAGATATACACAGCCCAGACCCCATACACACACACAGATATACACAGCCCATACCCCATATACACACAGATATACACAGCCCATACCCCATATACACTCACAGATATACACAGCCCATACCCCATATACACACACAGATATACACAGCCCATACACAACCCATACAGATATACACAGCCCATACCCCATATACACTCACAGATATACACAGCCCATACCCCATACACACACAGATATACACAGCCCATACCCCATACACAACCCATACAGATATACACAGCCCATACCCCATACACACACACAGATAGGCACAGCCCATACCCCATATACAGCCCATACAGATATACACAGCCCATACCCCATACACACACACAGATATACACAGCCCATACCACATATACACACACAGAGATATACACAGCCATACCCCATACCCCCACAGATATACACAGCCCATACACACACACAGATATACACAGCCCATACCCCCATACAGATATACACAGCCCATACCCCATATACACACACAGATATAAACAGCCCATACCCCATACACACACACAGATATACACAGCCCATACCCCATACCCCCACACAGATATACACAGCCCATACCCCATATACACACACAGATATACACAGCTCATACACCATACAGACACACAGATATACACAGCCCATACCCCAACACACCCCATACAGATATACACAGCCCATACCCCATATACACTCACAGATATACACAGCCCATACCCCATATACACACACAGATATACACAACCCATACAGATATACACAGCCCATACCCCATACACACACAGATATACACAGCCCATACCCCATACACAACCCATACAGATATACACAGCCCATACACAACCCATACAGATATACACAGCCCATACACACACAGATATACACAGCCCATACCCCATATACACACAGATATACACAGCCCATACCCCATATACAGCCCATACAGATATACACAGCCCATACCCCATACACACACACAGATAGGCACAGCCCATACCCCATATACAGCCCATACAGATATACACAGCCCATACCCCATACACACACACAGATATACACAGCCCATACCCCATACACACACAGATATACACAGCCCATAGCCACACAGAGATATACACAGCCCATACCCCATACCCCCACACAGATATATACATCACATACCCCATATACACACACAGAGATATACACAGCCCATACCCCATACCCCCCCACAGATATACACAGCCCATACACACACACAGATATACACAGCCCATACCCCCATACAGATATACACAGCCCATACCCCATATACACACACAGATATAAACAGCCCATACCCCATACACACACACAGATATACACAGCCCATACCCCATACCCCCACACAGATATACACAGCCCATACCCCATATACACACACAGATATACACAGCTCATACACCATACAGACACACAGATATACACAGCCCATACCCCAACACACCCCATACAGATATACACAGCCCATACCCCATATACACACACAAATATACACAGCCCATACCCCATACAAACACACAGATATACACAGCCCATACCCCATACACAACCCATACAGATATACACAGCCCATACCCCATACACAGCCCATACAGATATACACAGCCCATACCCATACAGATATACACAGCCCATACCCCATACAGATATACACAGCCCATACCCCATACAGATATACACAGCCCATACCCCATACAGATATACACAGCCCATACCCCATACAGATATACACAGCCCATACCCCATACAGATATACACAGCCCATACCCCATACACACTGGAAGCGGTTTTTGATCCTAGCCCAATTGCTAGACGGACGGTTTGAATTGCCCCCGCCTTACAAAAGTTCTATACGCGGGAATTATTATTCAGAGTGTAAATGAAATAAGTCACGGACAGGAATGCTTCGGTGAAAAATCGTACTTATATTTATTTGGTCTAACATACACTGGCTAAAACATGCACTACTAAACGAAATCCCTGTCTCTGTGGAGAATAAAAAATCCAGGTTACAAACAACATACATACAGTACCCAACTGGGGACTATAACAAGCAGTAATTCCCTTGTTGCTATGGCGGACTCTAATTCCACCCCTACCAACGAATTACCCAGTCGCATAAGCCCCTTCGCCTGGCTGAACCAAACGAATCTCCCACCCTCGGAATAGCCCAAAAGCTTCACTTTTGAGAAAACTCTGAGCCCTTACAGCTCCGCCAGCTCGCGTGGGATATTGGGTTACGGCTTGGGACACTCGAGACCATGCTAACCCCCACACGCAGTCGGTTTCGATCGCTCCGCTCGGCGGCTCCTCTGGTACTTCTTGTTAGGTCGATCTTGTTGGAGCGAGAGCGAGAGAGAGAGAGAATGGTGGGTAAGGGTCTGTCTTTATAGGAGTCTCGCTACCCCTATCTTTCCCGCCAATCTTTAAAATCCTTTTGTTTCTAAGTACTCCGGTGCTTAATCAGTGATGGGTCATCCTCAGACCCATGAGTATTCCGTGATTGGACTAATGGCCCTAAGTCTGGGACATATTTCGGTGTTTGTGTTGGGAAAAACTGGCTCCTCTCCGGCTGGCTAGGCTAGTGGGTTCATTGTTCTACTTCTCTTCTGAGATGGAGGTGAGAAGTGCTTTTGCATATTAGAGTGGCCTTCTAACAGGTTCAAGTTCAACGGGTGCCTCAGGGCGAACCCATACATTCGGGATGACTGACAGTTCTTTTGTCACAGCCAACTGCCATGCGTTCTCTGGAGTTTTAACAAACCAGTTTTTCACATATCTGCACAGGGTGATCCCATCACAGGAAAAATACCCTCAGAAAAATCCCATAAAGTCCACAAAATATTCTCGACTGAGTCAATTCTTCAAACAGAGACTTTGTGATCTCTTCAACACACAGATATACACAGCCCATACAGACATACACAGCCCATACAGATATACACAGCCCATACCCCATACACATCCCATACAGATATACACAGCCCATACCCCATACACACACACAGATATATACAGCCCATACCCCATACACAGCCCATACAGATATACACAGCCCATACCCCATACACACACACAGATATACACAGCCCATACCCCATACAGATATACACAGCCCATACCCCATACACAGCTCATACTGATATACAGAGCCCATACCCCATACGCACACACACAGATATACACAGCCCATACCCCATACAGATATACACAGCCCATACCCCATACACACCCAGATATACAGCCCATACACACCCAGATATACACCGCCCATACCCCATACACACACACAGATATACACAGCCATACCCTATACACACACACACAGATATACACAGCCCATACCCCATACACAGCCCATACAGATATACACAGCCCATACCCCATACACAGCCCATACAGATATACAGAGCCCATACCCCATACACAGCTCATACAGATATACACAGCCCATACCCCATACACAGCCCATACAGATATACACAGCCCATACCCTATACACAGCCCATACCCCATACACACACACACACACAGATATACACAGCCCATACACACACCCCATACAGATATACACAGCCCATACCCCATACACAGCCCATACAGATATACACAGCCCATACCCCATACACACAGATATACACAGCCCATACCCATACACACACAGATATACACAGCCCATACCCATACACAGCCCATACAGATATACACAGCCCATACCCCATACACAGCCCATACAGATATACACAGCCCATACCCCATACACAGCCCATACAGATATACACAGCCAATACCCCATACGCACACACACACACAGATATACACAGCCCATACCCCATACACAGCCCATACAGATATACACAGCCCATACCTGATACACAGCCCATACCCCATACACACACACACACCCCATACAGATATACACAGCCCATACCCCATACACAACCCATACACATCCCATAGATATACACAGCCCATACCCCATACACACAGATATACACAGCCATACCCTATACACACACACACAGATATACACAGCCCATACCCCATACACAGCCCATACAGATATACACAGCCCATACCCCATACACAGCCCATACAGATATACACAGCCCATACCCCATACACACAGATATACACAGCCCATACCCCATACACACACACAGATATACACAGCCCATACCCCATACACAGCCCATACAGATATACACAGCCCATACCCCATACACACAGATATACACAGCCCATACCCCATACACACACACAGATATACACAGCCCATACCCCATACACAGCCCATACAGATATACACAGCCCATACCCCATACACAGCCCATACAGATATACACAGCCCATACCTGATACACAGCCCATACCCCATACACACACACAGATATACACAGCCCATACCCCATAAACACACACACACAGCCCATACCCCATACACACACACACAGATATACACAGCCCATACACACACCCCATACAGATATACACAGCCCATACCCCATACACAGCCCATACAGATATACACAGCCAATACCCCATACACACACACACACAGATATACACAGCCCATACCCCATACACACACACACACCCCATACAGATATACACAGCCCATACCCCAAACACAACCCATATACATCCCATAGATATACACAGCCCATACCCCATACACACACACACACACAGATATACACAGCCCATACCCCATACACACCCCATACAGATATACACAGCCCATACCCCATACACAGCCCATACAGATATACACAGCCAATACCCCATACACACACACACACAGATGTACACAGCCCATACCCCATACACACACACACCCCATACAGATATGCACAGCCCATACCCCATACACAACCCATACACATCCCATAGATATACACAGCCCATACCCGATACACACACACACACACAGATATACACAGCCCATACCCCATACACACCCCATACAGATATACACAGCCCATACCCCATACACAGCCCATACAGATATACACAGCCCATACCCCATACACACACACAGATATACACAGCCGATACCCCATACACAGCCCATACAGATATACACAGCCCATACCCCATACACACACACACACAGATATACACAGCCCATACCCCATACACACACATACACACAGATATACACAGCCCATACCCCATACACACACACAGATATACACAGCCGATACCCCATACCCAGCCCATACACACCCCATACAGATATACACAGCCCATACCCCATACACACACACAGCCCATACAGCCCATACCCCATACACACACACCCCACACACAGCCCATACACACATACAGCCCATACACACACAGCACATACACCCCCAACACACCACACACAGATATACACAGCCCATACCCCATACACACAGCCTCACACACACACATACAGCCCATACATACACAGCGCATACACACACCCCCCAACACACCACACACACCCCATTCAGACACAGCCCATACAAACACACACATACATACAGCCTATACACACATGCCCCTGCCCCCAACACACCCCACACACATACACACACCCCATACACATCATACATACACACAGCTCATACACACACAGCCCAGACACACGCACCCCATACACATACACACAGCCCATACACACCATACACACACACAGCCCATACACACACACCATACACACACACAGCCCATATACCCCATACACACACACAGCCCATACACACACACCATACACGCACACAGCCCATATACCCCATACACACACACAGCCCATACACACACATCATACACACACACAGCCCATATACCCCATACACACACACAGCCCATACACACACACCATACACACACACAGCTCATATACCCCATACACATAGCCCATACACACACATATCCCCATACACACACCCCACACACCCCATACACATACACCCCACACACAGACGCACACAGCCCATACACACACACAGCCCATACACATTCACCCCACACACGCAGCCCATACACACACACCCCACACACACACAGCCCATACACACAAACCCCACACACACAGCCCATACTCACACACCCCACACACACACAGCCCATACACACACACAGCCCATACACAAACCCCCCACACACACAGCCCATACACACACACAGCCCATACACACACACATACAGCCCATACACACATGCCCCTCCCTCCAACACACCCCACACACATACACACACCCAATATACACAATACACACACACACACAGCCCATACCCACACACACCACACACACCACACACACACACACACACACACACACAGCCCACACACACACACACAGCCCATACACACACCCCATACACAGCCCATACAGACACACACCCCATACACACACACACACACGCACGCAGCCCATACACACACATATCCCCATACACACACCCCATACACACACACCCACCCCATACACACACACACACCCCATACACACACACCCCACACACACACACCCCATACACACACAACCCATACACACACAACCCATACACACACACACACACAGCCCATACACACACACACAGCCCATACACACACGCCCCTCCCTCCAACACACCCCACACACATACACACACCGAATATACACAATGCACACACACACACAGCCCATACACCCCATACACACACAGCCCATATACACATAGAAACATAGAAGATAGGAGCAGGAGTAGGTCATTCGGCCCCTCGAGCCTGCTCCGCCATCCTATGAGATCATGGCTGATCATCCAAACTCAGTACCCTGTCCCTGCCTTCTCCCCATATCCCTTGATCCCTTTAGCCTTAAGAAATATATCTAACTCCTTCTTGAATATATTTACTGACTTGGCCTCAACTGCCTTCTGTGGTAGAGAATTCCACAGGTTCACCACTCTCTGGGTGAAGAAATTCCTCCTCATCTCAGTCCTAAATGGCTTACCCCTTATCCTTAGACTGTGACCTCTGGTTCTGGACTCACCCGCCATCGGGAACATCCTTCCTGCATCCAGTCTGTCTAGCCCTGTTAGAATTTTATAAGTTTCAATGAGATCTCCTCTCATTCTTCTAAACTCCAGCGAGTATAAGCCCAATCGACCCAATCTCTCCTCGTACGTCATTCCTGCCATCCCAGGTATCAGTCTGGTAAATCTTCGCTGCACTCCCTCCATGGCAAGAACATCCTTCCTCAGATAAGGCGACCAAAACTGCACACAATACTCAAGGTGTGGTCTCACCAAGGCCCTGTACAGCTGCAGCAAGACATCCTTGTTCCTGTACTCAAACCCTCTCGCTACGAAGGCCAACATACCATTTGCCTTCTTAACCGCCTGCTGTACCTGCATGCATACCTTCAGCGACTGGTGCACAAGGACACCCAGGCACAGTTCATACACACACACAGACCAGACACACATCCCATACACACCCCATACACACACACCATACACACACACACAGCCCATACACACACACACAGCCCATACACACACACCACACACACACACACATATACAGCCCATACACACACACAGCCCATACACACACACACCACACACACCTCATACACACACCACACACACACACAGCCCATATACACACACACACCATACACACACAGACAGCCTACACACACACACCCCACAAACACACACAGCCCACACACACACACACACAGCCTATACACACACACACACCGTACACACACACACACACGCACACAACCCACACACACACACAGCCCATACACACACACACAGCCCATACACACACAGACAGCCTATACACACACACACACCATATATACACACACACAGCCCATACACGCACCATACACACACACAGCCCATACACACACCATACACACACACAGCCCATACACACACACAGCCCATACACACACACAGCCCATACACACACACAGCCCATACACACACACACAGCCCATACACACACACCCAACACACACACAGCCCATACACACACACACACCACACACCTCATACACACACACACACCCCACACACACACATACACACCCCACACACACACACATACACACAGCCCAGACACACACAGCCATACACAAACAACCCATACACACCATACACACACACAGCCTATACACACACACTGCCCATACACACACACACTGCCCATACACACACACACTCAGCCCATACACACACACACACACCCCATACACACACACACACACCCCATACACACACACACACACCCCATACACACACACACACACCCCAGACACACACTCACTGTCCCTTCCACTCTGGGTCACAGGGGCCACCTCATCATCAGGCCCTGGCCACAGGTTCCTGGCCTCCTAGCATGCACACATGCAATAATACTGTGTGCAGGGTGAAGTTACGGCTATGTGGAACACGCAGTAATACTGTGTGTGGGGTGAAGTTAGGGAGTTAGGGCTATGTGACATACAATAATACCATGTGCAGGGTGAAGTTAGGGTTACCCCCGCCCATCATATCGCCTCCCCTCCCCACTATCCCTTCCACTCTGGGTCACAAGGACCACCTGATCATCAGACCCTGACCACAGGTTCCTGGCCTCCTACCGTGCACACATACAATAATACTCTATGCAGGGTGAAGCTAAGGCTATGTGGCACATTCAATACTGTGTGCAGGGTGCAGTTAGGGCTATGTGGCACATTCAATACTGTGTGCAGGGTGCAGTTAGGGCTATGTGGCACATGCAATAATACTGTGTGCTTAGACCAAGATGGCTCCGGGGCTGGCAAATCCTTACTGAGCTGCTCTTCTCTGCAACTGTATCCTTGGTCATCCATTGCCATCCTTTGCCCTTTCTTCCATTGCTTAAGACACCCTGGGGGAAAAATTGGGTTGCTTTGTGCCTCCCGTTAGCGCCCCGGGAGGGTGGGGGGGCGCTAGCAGGGCGCAAAGCCCCTAGCGCCCGGGCGCGGTGCTGCTAACGCCTCCCGCGAAATTCAGCGGGAGGTTAGCGATGACGTTAGCCGGTAGTGCCCTGCGGCGCTGCACCTCCGTCGATGACGTCATCGCCGTGCGCAGTGCCCCGCTCGCGCCCCGGCCGCAAACTTCAGTTGCGCCCCCTGACCTACCGCCGGACGATGTGTCCGACAGGGTGAGGGAGACGTTTTTGTGGCCGCGGCAGCGCAAATTAAAGGGCAGGTGCCGGGTGGCCATTTTTTTTGGGGCCACCTGCCAGCACCTGCCCCCTTTCACTTCCTCATGCAGGGGTGCCGGCTGCGATCAGTCAGCCCGGCACTCCTCTTGAGTGCCGGGCCGTTTTCCCGCCACCCCGCTCCCCGGTGGTCCAGCAGGGCCCTGGTGCGCGCTGCGCTAGGCCCTTCCCCTTTAATCAGGGGAGGGAGGCCTGTAATACCGCGGCACTACGGGCCGACACGCCTGGCGCTGTTGCACGTAGCGCTGCGATATTGAATGGTAGCGCCTCAGTAAGGAGGGGGAGCGCTTCCAGTAGCGCCCCACCTCCTGCTTGTCGCGCTATCACTCAATTTACGGCGCGGGGGCACTAACTTTTTTGGGCTGCTAAAAGTAGCGCCCCAGCGAAGTTAGCGCCCCGGCGAAGTTAGTGCCCCAAAGGGGGCGCGACCGAATTCCGCCCCCCCGTCTCTGATAGTGAATGCACTTCAGCACAAACTACAAATTTAAATCCACCCCTGCAGAGCCCACTGCCCATCCCCCGATCCTGATTGTCTTTGTTCTCACTCAGCTCTTTTCAATTGCCGGAACTCTGCTGAAATTTGACTTCCATCACCTGAACTCCTCTGCCATCAGGACTACGCTGCTCTACTGACTACACCGTTTGACTCAGCTGCTGTGACTCTGCTTCGCTATTCAGTCGCTTCAAGTTTTAAGCTGCTGAGTTCTTTTCTCAAATTGGTTTCCAATCTCCTGGACTTCTCTGGACATCTAGACTACGCTTCTGCACTGGACTACACTGGATTACACTGTGTCGCTAATTCTGCTGCTAAATTAGATTTTTTAAATAACTTTTAAACTGCGTCTGTCTCTCTGCTGAACTGCTTCTACTGGTTTTTCAGCTTTGTTGGCTTCTGGCTAGCAGCTGCTGTTGCACTTGCTGTCCAGTGACTCGTTCTGCTGGTTTTTCAGCTTTGCTGGTCGCTGGCTTGCGGTTTTACACTTTTTCTGTCGCTTTTGATCTCCGGTGACATCCAACTTGCGTCAATTTCGCCATCATCTTTCTGTAACTCTACCAATTCTCATTCCTATGGCAACAACCTCCATCCTCCAATTCTCTACCCTTCAAATAGCTTCTGGACTTCACTTGCCTGCTACACCCGTCTCTGAATTTGGACAGCGGTTCATCGATGTTCCCGTGCCGGCTACATCCTGCCTACATCGGCTTTGTCCCTCCATGGGACCTCTCACTTTGACTCTGGTCTCCCTACTATTGTCTCCAACCTATTCCCTGCTACTACCAGGAAATATGTGTCCAATTAATTACTACATAACCAAGCCTATGTAACCTGAGCTTTTCCCTGTGTCCATTTGCGTGTGCACTTTGGCTGCCGCTCCAGACCCGAGCCGTTAACTTCTATTTCCACTTTTTTCTCCCCACTTTTCCGTTTTCTCTATCCCTCCCTGACTCCTCTCTCCTGTCGTCATGTCTCCTTTCATCTCTCCCCTCTTGGAATACTCTGCCCTTCCACTTCAGGTCCCACTCCAGGGACTTGAGCACATAAAAATCTAGGCTGACACTGCAGTGCAGTGCTGAGGGAGTGCTGCACTGTCAGAGGTGCCATCTTTCGGATGAGACGTTAAACCGAGGCCCTGTCTGCTCTCTCAGGTGGACATAAAAGATCCCTTGGCATTATTTCGAAGAAGAGCAGGGGAGTTATCCCCAGTGTCCTGGCCAATATTTATCCCTCAATCAACATCACTAAAACAGATTATCTGGTCATTATCACATTGCTGTTAGCGGGAGCTTGCTGTGCACAAATTGGCTGCCACGTTTCCCACATTACAACAGTGACTACACTTCAAAAATACTTCATTGGCTGTAAAGCGCTTTGAGACGTCCGGTGGTCATGAAAGGCGTTATATAAATGCAAGTTTTTCTTTCTTTCTTTCCAAATCCCTACACCAATCCTTTATTACTCTTCGACCTTCTGCTCTCCTGCTGCCGTCCCAGAATTGACTCCCTCTTAGATAAGCCTACAGCTTCCCTCTCCGCCTCTCTTGGCATCCTACGAAGGGCCCATCGAGGCACTCGTCGCTGCCTCCTTACGAGCAGCAACCCCAACTGTTCCATCCTACTCTCTCGCCGACCTTCCTGCCCAGCGCACCCACTGGGGGCTAATCTTGCCAATCTCGTCCCCGTCCAACTCACCCCTCCCAGTGCTGACCCTGTGGACGCTGGCAGTGGGTCAGCCATCACCGACCCTCTCCGCATCTCCCTCCAGAATGCCCGTTCACTTGCGAACAAGGCCCTTGCCATCCATGAGCTTATCGTGGATGATTGCCTCGACATCATGGCCCTGACGGAAACTTGGCTGAGGGGTGATGACACCTTACCTTTAAATGAAGCCTCCCCACCTGGCTATACTTTCCACCACTTGCCCCACTTCTTAAAACCTACCTCTTTGACCAAGCTTTTGATCATCTGTCCTAATATCTCCTTATGTGGTTCGGTGTCAAATTTTGTTTGATAATCACTCCTGTGAAGCGCCTTGGGATGTTTTACTACGTTAAAGGCACTATATAAATGTTAATTGATGTTGTTATGAGCACTGATGACAACCATTTTTGTTCACCAAGACATAAAATTGTTTAGCACAAAATCTGCACTAAAATCTTGGCATACAGTGCAAAACGGTTAAATGAATAATGACTTTGCAAAGTAATGTTATTCACGTAACCATTTTAACTGTTGTATCAAGTTTGGCAAGAAGCTAACAATTGAATGCAAACTGGATTGCAATTACTGTACTGTAAAAACGGTCCCACAGTTGTTATGGATAACTTACATTGTTTTTATGTCATTTGCTTCATTACAATATACATGCTACAGTACAGCACAACAAATTTTCCAAAACGAGGGGGGGAAAGGAAGGACATCCAAAGCTAGAGCTCCCTGGATGACTAAAGATATAGAGATTAAAATAAAACAGAAAAAGGAGGCTTATGATAAATGTCAGATTCACAATTCAGCAGAGGACCAAGCTGAATACAAAAAGTACAGGGGAGAACTGAAAATGGAAATAAGAGGGGCAGGGAGAGTGTTTGAGAATAGATTAGTGGATAACATAAAAGGGAGACCAAAAGTCTTTTTATAAACATATAAAAAGTAAAAGGGTAGTCAAAGGAAGGGTGGGGCCGATTACAGAGTAAATTACAGATTGTCTTGTGGAGGCAGAGGGCATGGCCGAGGTACTAAATGAGTACTTTGCATCTGTCTTCACTAAAGAAGAGGATGCTGCCGAAGTCACAGTAAAGGTAGTATAGAAATTGGATAGGATTAAAAATAGATAAAGAGGAGGTACTTAAAAGGTTGGCAGCACTCAAAATAGAGAGGTCACCCGGTCCGATGGGATGCATCCTAGGTTGCTGAGGGAAGTAAGTGGTGTAAATTCCGGAGATCTGGCCACAATATTCCAATCCTCCTTAGATATGGGAGTGGTGCCAGAGGACTGGAGGTTTACTAATGTTACACCCGTTCAAATCAGGGGAGAGGGATAAACCCGGCAACTACAGGCCAGTCAGCCCAACGACGGTGGTGGGGAAACTTTTAGAGACGATAATCCAGGACAAAATTAATTGCCATTTGGAAAGGGTGGTGGAAGCAGATTCGATAATAACTGTCAAAAGGGAATTGGATAAATACTTGAAGAGGAAAAATTTGCAGGGCTACGGGGAAAAACAGGGGAGTGGATAGCTCTTTCAAAGAGCTGGCACAGGCACGATGAGCTGAATGACCTCCTTCTGTGTTGTATCATTCTATGATTCTATCTTGCAATATTGCACAGTATTTTACAGTTATCACTTTTTTTAAAAACACTTCATCAATGAATAGCTTGGCTATTGACACCAGATGATCACCAAAGGGAAGATCCTTTTTCTTTAGAGCTGGCGTTGCGATTATTCACAGAGACAGGGCCCGATATTTACAGGGGGGGTTGCGGGAGAGGCCAAAAACGGCTGAAGAACCCGACTAGGTCTCAACGGCAGGACCCATTATCATTTTTTGTTCCGTTTCCTGCCAGGCAGCTGGACAAATTGACAGCCTGGCAGGCAGCCGGGAGGGAAAACCAGCGTCAGGAGGCCGCAGCCGGGGATCCTTGGGGATGGTCCCTGGGAATCAGGAGAGGAGGTAAGGTCGGTGATCGGGGCTGGGAGGGGGTAAGGTCAGCGATCGCGGCTGGGAGGGGGTAAGGTCAGTGATCGGGGCTGGGAGGGGGTAAGCACAGCGATCGGGGCTGGGAGGGGGTAAGGTCAGCGATTGGGGCTGGGAGGGGGAAAGGTCAGCGATCGGGGCTGGGAGGGGGTATGGTCAGCGATCGGGGCTGGGAGGGGGTAAGGTTGGTGATCGGGGCTGGGAGGGGGTAAGGTCAGTGATCTGGGCTGGGAGGGGGTAAGGTCAGCGATCGGAGCTGGGAGGGGGTAAGATCAACGATCGGGGCTGGGAGGGGGTAAGGTCAGTGATCGGGGCTGGGAGGGGGTAAGGTCAGTGATCGGGGCTGGGAGGGGATAAGGTCAGCGATCGGAGCTGGGAGGGGGTAAGATCAACGATCGGGGCTGGGAGGGGGTAAGGTCGGTGATCGGGGCTGGGAGGGGGTAAGATCAACGATCGGGGCTGGGAGGGGGTAAGATCAACGATCGGGGCTGGGAGGGGGTAAGGTCGGTGATCGGGGCTGGGAGGGGGTAAGATCAACGATCGGGGCTGGGAGGGGGTAAGGTCAGCGATCGGGGCTGGGAGGGGGTAAGATCAACGATTGGGGCTGGGAGGGGGTAAGGTCGGTGATCGGGGCTGGGAGGGGGTAAGATCAACGATTGGGGCTGGGAGGGGGTAAGGTCGGTGATCGGGGCTGGGAGGGGGTAAGGTCAGCGATCGGGGCTGGGAGGGGGTAAGGTCGGTGATCGGGGCTGGGAGGGGAAGCACTCCTGCTCCTTCTGACCCACAAAGAGTGCTAAAAAGCATTACTTGGTAGATCTAGCAGCTCCCACCTCCCTTTCACTTCCGTGTTTCCTGACTCCTGGGAAACCCGCACAGCAACAGTGAATTTTAAATCGGGTTGAAGATTGCACTGTAGGAGCCCGAGTTAAAGACATTAATGACGTGTCCCACCTCTCCACGGCGGGACACTTGGATGCCACAAAACCCGCCACTGTGAAAACAGCAACGAGACCTTGCGTGGCGGGCTGGCGTCGCGATTCCAGCATTTGACGGTTTAACCATCCCCCCAATCCTCTCCCACCCTTCATGGGGGATTAATATCCAGATCAGTGCTTCTGCCACAGTTCATTGCCAAAGGGTTTGTGTGCAGGTAAAACATGGGTAAGTTGTAAGTATCACAAAGCTTCAGCATTGGCACCTGAAAAGGCGGTTTTCACACCTAAACAATAGCGCACGTCACACTGATTGTCAAAAGTGCCTGATGAGCTGCAAAAGACTCTGAAACATCACTGAGTTGGTTACTAGGTGATTTTCACACCTAGACAAAGACGTGAAAAGAACTTAACACATCGATTGTCAAAAAGGCCTCAACAAATCTGCTTTAGTGAGGCAGTACAACAACTTAAATGAATCAATCCAGACTTTTGCAATTCATTTACACGTTTTATTCATTAGCAGTTATTCATTTAATAGGAATAACAACAGAAAGCGCTGGAAAAACTCAGCAGGCCAGGCAACATCCGTGGAGAGAGAAACAGAGTTAACGTTTCAGGTCGAAGACCCTTCGTCAGAACTGAGAAAAAAGCTGGAAATGAAACAGATGAAAAAGCAAGTTTGGAGGCTGGGGGAGGGAATAAAAGAACAAAAGGGGAGGTCTGTGAGAAGTAAAGAGGCGTTAAGAGATACTCAAGGCGAGACGAGATGGTAATAGGACAGTTTAAGAGACAAAAGATGGCTCAGTTTTCCAGCATCCGCAGTATTTTGCTATTATATCATTCATTTAATAGGGACAGCTATCATTGGATATCATGGCCTGTTTCTGTGCTGTAAAATTCTATGTAATCGCCTTAGTGAATCTGCACTAGATCCGCTCTATTCTCCCAACATCCTCCCTATAGTGTGGAGCTCAAAACTGCACACAGTACTCCAACTATGGTCTTACTAAGGTTTTATAATAGATTCACCATTATATCTTGACTTTTATATTTTATACCTTTTGCCATAAAACCCAATGTACCATTAGCTATTTAATGGCTTTATCCACTTAAGGCCCTGCTTTTAAGGTCTTGTAAAATTAAATAATACACTTTTGGTTTAGAGGGAGCCCGTGACACCTGCACACAAACACCCGATGCACCAAAGGTTCAAATGATGTCCGATCCGTAAGATACCCAATGTCAGCTACACAAACCTGTGAATATCTAATTCCCAATTAGTTTGAAACCAAGAACAGAAGGGGTCACTGAGTTTCATTGATCTTCGATATGTAATCATGATATGATTATTTGCAAGCTAATTGTGCCTGCATTTGCTTACATTACACAACACAGACTCATGCTCACAAGTATGTCCAGGATTTCTTCTTTTAGGCTTGCCGTTGGCTTACCTTGCCCGACGACAACAATTTTACCTATCGCCTTTGGATTTTTACAACCCATTTGTTTACGACCTGTTCCACTGGCTTACTTAGCGTACCTGGACCATAAAGTCAGACATTACTGACAATATTGTCTGTTATTCTTCGTTATCATCCACAAAGTCCCTTTTGCTTGGTATTTGTCAGCAGTCCATTGTTTTCAAGTGTTAATTACATGCCTGATATGTGAAGAAGACTGTCTGCCAGTACTCCTCTTCATTATTCTTTGGGGATTTGCCGTAACAGCACAACCTTTGCACACATGCCATATACACACTTTCATATAAGCAACAACTCGCTCTCTACGGGGGAAAAATTGGGTCGCTTTGTGCCTCCCATTAGCAAAGCCCCTAGCGCCTGGGTGCAGCGCCACTAACGCCTCCCGTGAAATTCAGCCTCCGGCGATGACGTCATCAATGTGCACAGTGCCCCGGCCACAAACTTGACCTACCGCCGGACACTATGTCCGACAGGGTCAGGGTGGTGTTTTTGCGGCCGCAGTGGCGCAAATGAAAGGACAGGTGCCAGGCGGCCATTTTTATTGTTGCACGTAGCGCCGCGATATTGAATAGTAGCGCCCCAGGAAGGATGGGGAGCGCTATGCCCAAAGGGAGCGCGACCGAATTTTTCCCCTGACGTATCAGAATTTTGAACATTCATCTTTCTGTAAGCAATCCTGTTGCAGATGTTACAACTGTAACCCACATCCTTCTTTTGCAGGCACATATATTATAAATGGTATGAGTATTTGACCTTTTCCATATAGCTCAATTTTTACAAAAACTTAATATTCGTTAACATAACATAATGATTCATAATAAATGTGCTTATTTATATATAGTGTATACAACATTGTTAACCTGAGCCCCCTGATCTCTCTAGTCTTCCACTTCACCCAGATTTCCACCATTCAAAGTACAATTATTGGGCTGGATCTTACTGGAGCGGGGCATCTTGCAATGCGAGCCATTACATAGAAACATAGAAACATAGAATCTAGGAGCAGGAGTAGGCCATTCGGCCCGTCGAGCCTGCTCCACCATTCAATACGATCATGGCTGATCATCCAAATCCAGTACCCTGTCCCTGCTTTAATCTCCACAGTACACATATCCCACCCTACCCCCGTAACCCCACGTATTTAATTCCCCCTAACATATCCCATCCTATCCCCATAACCCCACATATTTAATCCCCCCTAACACTAAGGGTCAATTTATCATAGCCAAATCAACCTAACCCACACATTTTTGGACTGTGGGAGGAAACCGGAGCACCCGGAGGAAACCCACGCAGACACGGGGAGAATGTGCAAACTCCACACAGACAGTCACCCGAGGTCAAATTCGAACCCGGGTCCCTGGCGCTGTGAGGCACCAGTGCTAACCACTATGCCACCGTGTTAGACTTTTTTCTGCCCCCTTCAGCTCGAAATTCTTTTGTGACATAAGTTGCTGGAAGTGCGAGCTGATAATAGCATGGCGAGGGCAATGGGGCATCTAGGACCTAAGTTAACGGCAGGACCAATAGCGCATCTCCTTAACCAATGAGATTTAAGGATTGAGAAAGAAACAGGAATGACGAAGGAGAGTGAATTCGAGTGGGTGAATTGGAGCCAAATCAGGTACAGAAAGAAAAATAAAGAGAGGGAAAGAAAGGTTGTATTAAGGGAGAAAAAAGAAACAGAATGGAAAAGAAGGAAAAAACTAAAAAAATTAAATTTTACATTTTTTAAATCTCTGACAACAATTGACTACATGCAGGAATGAGAGTGAACACTTAAACATGTTCTCATTCTGGGCCAGAGAGGTTGATTGACACTACATTAACAATTATCATATTGTTCAAAAGGTACTAATGCTCTTAATTGCAACACTTAACTTTTTGTGACGAGTTTAATGAGCAATTAATGTGCAAATCCAGCAAGTTCCTAAAAATAACGGTGACGCTAATGAAGAGATGTCGTTTGTGAAGCAGCGGAGCGGCGTAAATTGACCACCAAGTTCTGGAGATTCGCAACTCATGGCCTATCTCTCAATCCCCTGAACTTGCTGGCCAATTTTCACATTAATAACGGCGTGCATCGTTAACACGCCGTTATTTTTCCAGCAAGATCCAGCCCATTTTTTTTAACCAAAATATACTATCTCACATTAACTGATGTTAAATTCCATCTGCCACTTAACTTGCCCATTCCCATCTTATCATTGCAGCTTCCTTTTGAATTATTATTTTCTATGCCTCCAATTTTAGTATTGTCTTGAAATTTGCGCATTACTCCATCCAGCCCTATATCCAAGTCACGGTGTACAGAGTGAATAGAAGAGGTCCCAAACCGCTGTGAGAAACTGCCCTTAACTCCTACTCTCTGTTTCCTCTCTTCTAACCAGATACCAATGCAATTTGCTGCTATCCCCCCAATTCCATACCCCTTAATCTTCTCCAATAGTGTGTGGTGCCTTGTCAAAGGCAATTTGAAAGTCCACGTATATACCACATCCACTGCAATTCTCCCATCCATTATATCCGTCACCTCCTTAAAGAACTCTTATCGGGTTCTGTATGTAGTACTGTAGCATTTTCCCTTGACAGACTTGCAAGTCTCACCAAAGGCAGCACTTTTCACTATTTGCCTGACTAGTTGGAATGGACAGCAAGGCTTTTATCCAGATCTGGATGCAGTTCCTCAAGAATCAGTGACGTCGATTACAATTTTAAAAAAATGTCCTACTTACCTCTTCATCAATTGATACCCATCACCAAAAGTTTGCCTCAGAGGACGAACAAATATAAAATGCTGGAAATGCACATCAGGCCCATCAGCATCTGAAAAAGTAGGTTAACATTTTGGGTAGAAATATTTCAGCAGGAATTATAATGGCAGGCAAGCCCTGAAAGGAGAGAAGAGTGAGCGAGAGCTAAAGCTGCAGATCAAATACACTAAATACCACAAAGCAGCAGTTAATTGCTGAGCCCCAAAGAGAGAGATTGGGAGATGTGGCAGAAAGCTTGGCTGAAGTGGTGGGTTTTGAGAAAAAAAATTTAAAGGTGGAAAGAAAGGTGAAGAGGTCCAGGGAGAAAGATTCAGACAGGAAGGACTAAAAAGAAAAACTTGCATTTCTATAGCACCTTTCACAACCACCAGACGTCCCAAAGCGCTTTATGAAGTACTTTTGGAGTGAAACCACTGTTGTAATGTAGGAACCACAGCAACCAATTTGTGTTCAGCAAGCTCCCACAAACAGCAATGTGATAATGATCAGATAATCTGTTTTTGTTATGTTGATTGAGGGATTAATATTGGCCAGGACACCAGGGATAACTCCCCTGCTCTTCTTCGAAATAGTGCCATGGAATCTTTTACGTCCACCTGAGAGAGCAGACGGGGCCTCGGTTTAACGTCTCATCCGAAAGACGGCACCTCCGACAGTGCAGCAGTCCCTCAGCACTGGAGTGACAGCCTAGATGTTTTGTGCTCAAGTCGCTGGGGTGGAACTTAAACCCACAATCTTCTGACTCAGAGGCAAGAGTGCTACCAACTGAGCCACTGGCTGTCACTGGCTGGATGGAGATACATCTACAGGAGGCTGTTGGAAGGTGAAGCAAAAGTTCCAAGGTAGTTGACTCATGCTGCAAAGTATTGCAGGATTCTGGTGATAATGCATCTTCTGTTGATAGCGATATTGCTCATGTTGTGAGAGTTGAGATTTGACAGCTCGCAGGTGGAAAGGCACAATTTGGCCCTCAAAGAAACCTAATTTGCTTCTTGCTATGGCAACTTGCATTTGATCCTTGAAAATCTCCCTGAGCTATTTTAGTGACTCTCTGGAGCTGTGAGACCCTTCAGTGAATTAATACCACCCGATGTGTCTGGTAATATGCCATCCTAACCTACTTAGACCCATGCTGGTAAATTTGTGGTCCAGTGCATCTCTCTGCTTGAACTCTCATTCAGGATACTAGGAATTCATCTCTTGCACATTGGATTTCCCATTCCCGGAGATGGCCTGAAGTACAGCTGCCAAGTCTGCCCTTCACATATTATACATGGGTTCGTCAAGTCTCGCATTTTAGGATTGGTTGTTGACAATTTCTGTATGTCAGGCCAGACTGTCCCATCACCGGTGGAAGTGTGGCTCTTATTGATTCCACCAATCACTAACAGTCTGGTTCAGAGAGTTAAATTAGTCATGCAGTGTGCTATAGTGCCTCACATATTGTTTGGGAAAGTCTGCAAAATTTGCCTCCATAGCGAGGGGGTTTGAGTATAGGAGCGGGGATGTCTTGCTGCAGTTGTGCAGGGCCTTGGTGAGACCACACCTTGAGTACTGTGTGCAGTTTTGGTCGCCTTATCTGAGGAAGGATGTTCTTGCCATGGAAGGAGTTCAGCGAAGATTCACAAGGCTGATACCTGGGATGGCAGGAATGACATATGAGAAGAGATTGGGTCGATTGGACTTATACTCGCTGGAGTATAGAAGAATGAGAGGGGATCTCATCGAAACATATAAAATTCTGACAGGTCTGGACAAACTAGATGCAGGAAGAATGTTCCCGATGGTTGGAGAGTCCAGAACCAGGGGTCATAATCTAAGGATAAGGGGTAAGCCATTTAGGACAGAAATGAGGAAGAATTTCTTCACCCAGAGAGTGGTGAACCTGTGGAATTCTCTACCACAGAAGGTAGTTGAGGCCAAGTCATTAAATATATTCAAGAATGAGTTAGATATATTTCTTAAAGCTAAAGGTATCAAGGGATATGGGGAGAAGGCAGGTACAGGGTACTGAGTTTAGATGATCAGCCATGATCTCATCGAATGGCGGAGCAGGCTCGAGGGGCCGAATGCCTACTCCTGCTCCTATCTTCTATGTTTCTATGTTTCCTCCTTATTAAGAGTCTGAGGATGTTTTAAGGGAGGAGACAGGTAAGGTGGGGATAGAGGCCAGGCTGGGATTTACAGAACCAGGCTTTTTTTTTAACAGATACATTCTTGGATTATGGTTTGGGAAGCCTCCAATGTCCCCGAGGGCTTCGTTTTGGCTATCTCTGAGGGAGCATAGTCCAAGGGATATCCAATATCAAATGGCACTGGGATTGCTTTAGCAGTACTGTCATGGATGGTGTCAGGATATCTGAGATGTGGGATCCTTATCTGTGGGTGGTCTCATGTTACTGGACTGATAGTTATCTCCTTAGAAGGTGAAGAGTAATCTGCCCTTGATTTACATAGAATTTGGTGCTAATTGATGCCAATGATATCTCAGTGTCATTGAACTCTTGGCAATAGGGAGCACAGAATGACCAGCAAGATCAACAAGATTTTGCTCTTATCTGTCCTCAGCATTAACTGAAATCACTGACCCTTGAGCACTGTGCAGTAGGTTAGTGTGTACAATGACACCCAACTGGGAAAGATTTCTGAGGGTTTAATGTGCTTGTCTATCTTGTTCTAAACAATGCAGGAGATACAGTGCATCCATTCTTTACAAGAAATAAAAACAGAAAATGCTGGAGATACTCAGCAGGTCAGGCAGCATCTGTGAAGAGAGAAACAGAGTTAACGTTTCAGGTCGATGACCTTTCATCAGAAGTGTTTCTTTACAAGTGTGTTTTGTATACCAGAAACAGATGCTCTGGTGACAAGCATCTTATACAATAATCTTGAGGGTCGGCGATCGTGAATGGACTATTGTATTTTGCACTGTATTTAAAGCTTTTGACAAATGTTGATGGGGACATCTTGACCAAAATATGCCCTTTTACCTCCTCCCTTCCCACCGTCCAGGGCCCCAAACACTCCATCCAGGTGAAACAGCGATTTACTTGTACTTCTTGCAATTTAGTATACTGTATTCGCTGCTCACGATGCGGTCTCCTCTACATTGGAGAGACCAAACGCAGATTGGGCGACCGCTTTGCGGGACACCTCCATTCAGTCCGCAAGCGTGACCCCGAGCTTCCGGTCGACTGTCACTTTAATTCTCCGCTCCACTCCCACTCTGACCTCTCTGTCTTCGGCATCCTACACTGTTCCAACGAAGCTCAAGGAACAGCACCTCATCTTTCAATTAGGCACTTTACAGCTTTCCGGATGCAACATCGAGTTTAACAATTTCCGACCATAACCTCTGCCTCTATTTTTTCAGATGGCAGCTGTTGATGATTCTGCCATTCCCATTTACACCTCTTCTCGACCCATCTTTTGTTTCTTTACTTGTCCCATTACCATCTCCTTTTGCTTTGTACATACCTTTTGTCATTTAATCTCTCCTGCCTTCCACCCTATCACAGACCTTCCCTTTTGTTCTTTCCTCCCCTCCCCCCTTTCCCTGCCCCCTGCACTTGCTTAAAATCTGTTACATCTCTAACTTTTTCCATTTCTGACGAAATGTCATCGACCTGAAACGTTAACTCTGTTTCTCTCTCCACAGATGCTGCCTGACCTGCTGAGAGTTTCCAGTATTTTCTGTTTTTATTTCAGATTTCCATCATCTGCAGTATTTTGCTTATGGCCAGGGTCTGTGCCGAAGAACATACTCCATAACCGCAGCCCAGTTGGAGCGTACTTGTGCCTTAGCTCCTTGTATGTCAGTGCACTCATTTGTTTTTCCTTACGTTGTGTATTCTCCTTTACAGCTACCCAAGGAGCATAGGATTGAGTGGTTGATGATGTTACTGTACAACCTGATGAGCACAGATTTTCCTTCTTTTGTTTACTTAGCCTTGAAAGGACAACCTATCGTGATAGTTTCTGGCGTTTCATTGCTTGACGCTGTGGAAATGGAAGAAGTAGTGTAGAACTGAAATAAAATGGAGGAGTCACCATGTGTAAGGGACAGTGGATAAATAATGCAGAGGTTCAGTAATGTTCTGAAACAGAGGGCTCATAGGTAACCTCGTCAGATACGGGTGAGGTCACTACAGACACCAGTTAACAAACAATGGGTCAATTAAAGAAAATGGATGAAGACAGACTTAAACTAATCAAGGAGATGGGACAGGTTGTAGAATAGGATAAACTAATCATCAGGACACAGGAAAGAGGGAACAAATGTGTAACCAAAGAGATGGGACAGATTATAGAATAGTATAAACCAGGAGAAAAACCCCAGATAGAGAGCGAGAACCTAGCAGCGAGGACCTGGCAGCGAGAACCTAACAGCGAGAACCTAGCAGAGAGAAACCTAGGAGCAACACTCGACAGCAGGGACCTGGGAACAGACACCCTACGTAGAGGTTTGGACAGAGATTGATCGCCTCGGACCAAATCGGGTAATATCAATATAAGTTGTGAGTCTTATATTTTGGAATTGTACTTTAAACTACGAACGGTGTTTGTTAAGCATTTATTAAAGATAAATCTTTGTATGCGAAATCTGTTGCCATGTGTGTTTGTTCAGACCAAACTTACATTTGAACCCTAAAAGGAAAAGTTGCTAACCTATTTGTTCGATCTTTCGAACATCTAGCGAAATCGGAGCAACAACGCTGACACCCGGGGCTCTTGGGCAACACGAAAAAGAATCAAAAGCCACGGAGCAAAGAGCCTTTAGCTGGAGACAAATTAACTGCTGCAGTGGTGCAAGTCCCGGAGCTTTATATCATATGAGAGTAAGAATATGGCACCACCTATCAGCTGCACAATGATGACATTTTCACACGTCTGCTCAGCACCTGATTCCCCCAGAGTCCAGGTTACTCCCAGTGCATGGAGAATAGAGCATGAAGAAAATTGTTGGTGGCATTACCAGTTTTTCTATGTATGAATTATTTTGCTACTACAGATCATTTGTGAATGTTACACAACATGGATTTGCTTTTTCAACTTGCAGATCTCCATTAAACAAGTTTGCAATCATTTTTTAAAATTCATTTATGGGACCTGGGCGTCGCTGGCAAGGCCAGCATTTATTGCCCATCCCTAATTGCCCTTGAGAAGGTGGTGGTGAGCCACCTTCTTGAACCGCTGCAGTCCGTGTGGTGAAGGTGCTCCCACAGTGCTGTTCAGGAAGGAGTTCCAGGATTTTCACCTGGCGACGATGAAGGATCAGCGATATACTTCTAAGTCAGGATGGTGTGTGACTTAGAGGGGAACTTGGAGGTGGTGCTTTTCCCATTCGCCTGCTGCCCTTGTCCTTCTAGGTGGAAGAGGTCGCGGGTTTGGGAGGTGCTGCCGAAGAAGCCTTGACGAGTTGCTGCAGTGCATCTTGTAGATGGTACACACTGCAGCCACGGTGCACCGGTGGTGGAGGGAATGAATGTTTAAGGTGGTGGATGGGGTGCCGATCAAACGGGCTGCTTTGTCCTGGATGATAATCTTTGATATCTCTTCCTCCTCTCTATTTTTGTAGATGTTTGAATATTTGTGTTTAAATAGTGAATTCAGATGGTATCATCTAGAAAACTGGTTTGGAAGAATTATAGCCAGAGTGTGAGGAAACTTTAATTTGCATTGGGAGAGATACAATTCTTATGCGGGGGTGGGGGGGCGGGGGAGCGGGGGGGAGAGCTTCAGCAGTCTTCTCATTTTCACTGGGCATAATAATTTAGCTTTCCCACAGCACTGACCTTTTACAAGCTACTTCCTTGGTCCAACAACAACTGCACATTAAGTGAGTGGTAGCCTTTGCGATTACAGAAGATCTCAGCATTATTATGCAGGCCGCAAAGCCACGTGTGTGCAGTCAATGGCGCCCTGCACCATGGGGAAGCCCGCTATCCTGGCAAAGCCACATGCGCGATCCTCCTGCTTCTCTCTGCTCAGAGAGAAGAAAACGTAGTCCCTTCTCCTGGTATAGAGAGCCTCTGTGACCTCCTGGATGCAGCGATGGATGGCGAACTGGGAGATGTTAGCTATGTCTCCTGCTGCAGACTGGAAGGATCCACTGGTGAAGAAATTGAGGGCCACGGTGACCTTGAGGGCCACTGGGAGATCCATGGTTGCCCTGCTCTGAGGCTGCAGGTCCAGTTGCAGGAGGTGGCAGAGTTCTGTGACCACATCCTTGCTGGAGCGGAGCCTCCTAATACACTGCTCCTCATTTAATTGGAGGTAGGAAAAGTGTTCTCGGAATTCCCTAGGTGGGTAAGGCCTCCTGTTGAGAGTCCTCCTCCTCCCTCTGCGAGCGTCTTCTTCTCTTCTTCACTGCCTCCGCTCCCTCTCCCGAAGATACTCAAGTGCGAAGGGGACTGGAAGTAGAGATCCCCTGACTGTGAGCAAGTGTTGTGAGCAGAAGCCTTTAAATAAGAATGAAGGCGTTCGCCACTTGCCCCAATACTCCCCGTCACCGTAGGACCTTGAAACAAGTTTAGAAAGCTGCTAGAGTTAACACACCTTCTCGCAACTGGTCGCAGGCTGGTAAGTTGAGTGGCACACTCCAAAATAGCAGATCGGGCGTCAGGTAAGCGTTGCACACTACTGATGTCACAATCTGTATAATCTCCTTATTGCTAGCGAGCGCGGACATCGGCCGCGCTGCCACCCAGCCGAAAATGGCGGCTGCCGTGGGACCCGCCGGCAGCGGGCGGACGTGCAGCGGCTGCCATTTTTTTCCCCGAAACGGGCCTTACAGGCCAGCGGTAAGATTGCGAATTTCTAGGCCTATGTGTCTCAATAGCTTTTTGAACCATGCAAAGTGATACATGTGCACCCAGTCAAAAAAGTATAATTTATTCTTTTATTTTCCATAATCTTCCAATCCTCCTTGAATACGGGGGTGGTGCCAGAGGACTGGAGAATTGTAAATGTTACACCCTTGTTCAAAAAAGGGTGTAAGGATAAACCCAGCAACTACAGGCCAGTCAGCTTAACCTCGGTGGTGGAGAAGCTTTTAGAAACAATAATCCGGAACAAAATTAACAGTCACTTGGACAAGTGTGGATTAATTAAGGGAAGCCAGCACGGATTTGTTAAAGGCAAATCGTGTTTAACCAACTTGATTGAGTTTTTTGATGAGGTAACAGAGAGGGTTGATGAGGGCAATGTGGTTGATGTAGTGTACATGGACTTCCAAAAAGCATTTGATAAAGTGCCACATAATAGGCTTGCCAGCAACGCTGAAGCCCATGGAATAAAAGGGACAGTGGTAGCATGGATACAAAATTGGCTAAGTGACAGGAAATAAAGAGTAGCGCTGAACGGTTGTTTTTTGGACTGGAGTGGTGTTCCCCAGGGGTCGGTTCTAGGACCACTGCTTTTCTCGATATATATTAATGACTTGGACTTAGGTGTACAGGGCACTATTTCAAAATTTGCAGATGACACAAAACTTGGAAGTATAGTGAACAGTGAGGAGGATAGTGATAGACATCAAGAGGACATAGATAGGCTGGTGGAATGGGCGGACCCATGACAGATGAAGTTTAATGCAGAAAAGTGCGAAGTGATATATTTTGGTAGGAAGAATTGGAGAGGCAATATAAACTAAAGGATACAATTCTAAAGGGGCTGCATGAACAGAGAGACCTGGGGGTATATGTGCACAAATCATTGAAGGTGGCAGGAAAGGTTGAGAAAGCAGTTAAAAAGACTTATGGGATCCTGGACTTCATAAATAGAGGTATAGAGTACAAAAGCAAGGAAGTTATGATGAACCTGTATGAAACACTGTTCGGCCACAGCTGGAGTATTGTGTCCAATTCTGGGCATCACACTTTAGGAAGGATGTGAAGGCCTTAGAGAAGGTGCAGAAAAGATTTACGAGAATGATTCCAGGAATGAGGGACTTCAGTTACGTGGATAGACTGGAAAAACTGGGGTTGTTCTCCTTAGAGCAGAGAAGATTGAGAGGAGATTTGATAGAGGTGTTCAAAATCATGAGGGGTCTACAAATGTGAGAAGTCGCACAACACCAGGTTATAGTCCAACAGCTTTATTTGAAATCACAAGCTTTCGGAGCGGCTGCTCCTTCGTCAGGTGAAGTGACAAATAAAGCTGTTGGACTATAACCTGGTGTTGTGCGACTTCTCACATTTGTCCACCCCAGTCCAACACCGGCATCTCCATATCATGAGGGGTCTGGACAGAGTAGATAGATAGAAACTGTTCCCATTGGCCGAAGGATCAAGAACCAGAGGACACAGATTCAAGGTGATTAACCGAAGAACCAAAGGCGACGTAAGAAAAAACTTGTTTACGCAGTGAGTGGTTAAGATCTGGAATGCACTGCCTGAAAGGGTGGTGGAGGCAGACTCAATCATGGCTTTCAAAAGGGAATTAGATAAGTACCTGAAAGAAAAAGATTTGCAGGGCTACGGGGAAAGGGCGGGAGGGGGGGGGGGGCGGTGGGGGGAGAGTGGGACTAGCTGAAGTGCTCTTGCAGAGAGCTGGCACGGGCTCGATGGGCCGAATGGCCTCCTTCTGTGCTGTATCCATTCTATGTTTCTATGATTCTGTTTTAAATTAGAGCATGGCTATCATTTGCAAATCCACAAAAGCAAAGCAGATTGTGTTCTACAGGCTCCAGATGACAGTAGTAATAGCCAAACTTTAATTAGTAACACTACTGTGCACAGGATGTGCTACAGAACTGGTCCACTTCAACTGTAGTGCCGTATCAGAGTCAGGGGAAGTTTACAGATGCAAAATGTTCATGGAGTCTGCAGAATTTTGTACATTTGTGAATTTTCTGTGGAATTCTTTGGAAATTCTAATTTAAAATTGTACCTGGCCAAATTTACCATTTTTGGATTATGCATGTCTTGTTCCATCTTTTTAATTTTCACATTTCTTCACTACACCGAAATTCACTGAAAATAATCCCATATTTTTACCTTAGTACAAAGCTGAACTGAAAATCCCAGAGCATGTCAAAGAGCTTCTCGGTACCAGCTGTTACCAATTACACCTTCTCACCATGAGCCACTGATATGGGTAAGCCAACAATGACAACCAATGCCTAGTAATGAGTGGGGCCTCTCCTTGGCACTAGTCCACACAGGCCAAGGCTACTCCATGATTTGGAATATATGGGCTCAGTTGAACAGTGGCATCAATGCATTTGGCTGGTGTGTGAAGAGCTTGATCAGCTGGTCTGAGCCTGCCGAGATGACAAGGAGCTTGCAGTTACACTGTGATTGATTCACCCATTATCCTAGCTGCTGTCCAGAAACACCATTTGTCTGTCTCTGGACACAGGAAGGTGTACTTCAAATTTAACTTTTACTGTAGACTAGTGAGTCACATCTGTCAAAACAGCAGTGGCACTTTCCATCTGATACCATTTATTTTTTGTGCTGGGGGCTTAAAGCTAATTTATACTGGGCTCCAGTTAGAACTACAAGTAAAGCTTTTTTCTGGCAGGTGGGGTGAGAAAGAGCGAGAAGCGGGCTGGTCCAATCTTCTCATTCTTTCCGTAACTGCAAGTTAGCAAGAAAACTTATAGTCTCCCTCCAAACTAATTTGATGGGACAGAACTGCGAGGTTATACTGATCAGGAAAGGATAAACAGGCTGGGTCTCTTTTTTTCTTGAAAAGAGAAGGCTGACCTAATAGAGTTCTTTAAAATTATTGAAAGGTTTTGATAGACTCTGGGGCCGCGATTTTCTTTGAGGAGGCGGGTTGGAGTCGGGTTGCAGTCGGGTTGCTTGGTGGGCGGGTTCCGGTCCAGCTGCCGGTTTCAGGCGCTCCCAATTCACGATTTTAAATTAAGTGGCCTCATGAAGCCCACCGTGCGCGCTACCCGGCCCGATGAGTGGGAGCGGGTCTGCTGCACGCCTCTGATGACGTCATTCATTCAGTTGTTTTTAAGGGGCCCATGCAGCCTTACCTTTTCATTTCGTTTGTGCTGCTCTGGAAATTGGCCCAGGAGACCATGACTGCTGCCAAAGCAAAGGCTACTCCATGCTTTGATGAGGACTCCCTCCAAGCTCTTGTGGATGCTGTCAGAGGGCGCAGGGAGATTCTGTTGCCTCCCGATGGCCGGAGGAAGCCTCCTCAGCAGACCAAGGCAGCCTGGCTGCAAATTGCTGAGGAGGTAAGCGCTAGGTCGTTATGCTCATGCACCTGGGTGCAGTGCCAAAAATGGTTCAATGATCTTCTGCGCTCATCAAAAGTGAGTACCACATCACACTTTCCTTCAATCTGCTTCCCTTCTCTTCTCATCACCGGCACTCTGCTTTGTCAGCCTGCTCCTCCAGATCCCACCTTACCCTTACTTCCCTTGCACCCTTTATATCCTTCTCTCTCTATGTACTGAATCACTTCACCATCCTACTATGCACCCCTCACACTCGCTCTCACTGTTATGCAATGACAACAACTAACAACTCACAGGGAGGCTCCTTCCTCTTGGCACCTCACTCCATCTTGGTCTCCATCTAAGCTTCTATGTTATGGATTCTTCACACTCACTCCATCAATCTCGCTGAGACTCCACTTGTGTCCCTCCTTGCAGGAAAAGATAGTCCACAATAAGAGGGAGAGAGCGACGACAGGAGGAGGGCCACCATCACTCGCAGCTTTGACAAGCGCTGAGGAGGCTGCTCACGACATCATGGGAGGTGGCGAGGAGCTGGAGGTGGGGGACGGCGAGACGGGCACAGTAGAGGAAGCTGGTGACAGAATAGATTTTCAACCCTCTCATTTAGATTTCATGATTGACTGCAATGGTATATGATGTTCATAGAGATTGACTTTGGATCATCTGCACAATAGGATGTGTCTGCTACCTAAATATCAGATGTCTAACTCATGCTTTTACTCTCCCACAGGACCATCGAGAGCCCCCATCCCCAGGAGGAAGAGCCAGATGACTCCTCAGAGGAACCTGCAGCCTCTGAGGGAGCAGCGTCACCAGGACTCAGCGCACCCAGCACCAGCACAGAGACGCACACCTCGGCGGGGCCTTCGCGAGATAGAGTAGTGTTGTCACCTGGTGTATCACAACTCACAAGTGAGCATCAGCAGATGGTGGAGACAGCAACAGCAGTGGAGACTCCTCGTCAGAGGTCGCAGGATGCTCCTAGCTCTGCTCAGCTGCATATAGACGCTGTGCCTCTGGGGCCATCCAGAAAGAGAGCAGTGCTGGAACTTCAGGAACAAGTGCAGGAGTCTCTGACAGGGTTTGCATTCACGGTAACTGCGAGTGTGCAGAGAATGGAGGAGTCCATCTCAAACATGAGCACTGCCTTGGTGGAGGCAATGGCGCATGAACGTGCTGCCATGGAGAGGGTGGCAACCTCCACGGAGGAGATAACTCGCCAGACTCAACAGAGCATGGTGATTCTTTTAAATAGATGGTCTGCTATGGAGGATAGATGGACATCTATTGAGGAGAGACACCAGAGGTATATGGACGTCCCCGTTATGAGGACTGTCAGTACAGAGACGGGTCCTCATGGCCCCACTGATGTTCAGCAAGGTGCTCTTCAGCCACTTGCTAGCACCGAAGTGCGGGTAACCCATGAGAGGGATGTTGGTGGCCGACAACAAGGAAGTGTGGGCTCCTCTCCAAGCGCTCACACGACCATGCCACTGCGGAGCCCTCGGTCAGAGCCCCAAATTCCGCACCCAACTGAGATGGCCGTCTCAGCCCCTGCACAGCCGCAGGAAGAGCAGACTGTTGAGGAGCCCTCCCAGGCTCCCAAACCCACAGGACGTCCGCCAAAGGCGTCTAAGCAGGCACAGCATCAAAGTGAGCCAGGTGCCTCTACATCTGCTGAAACCACAGGGGAAGCACCACGTAGAAGCACGCGTAAGTGAAAGTTAACACACAAATAGTCACAAGGGTAGTCACTTGGGTGTTTTCTTGTGTAAAAAAGTAGCAATTGTCATCCTTATTGTCATTTTATCAAACAAAAGTGATGGCAAAGAATTGAAGATTTGGCCTATGTGTGCTGAGAAATGGAAGTTGCACAGTGAGGGCTCAGGACGACTTGCATTTGTAATGATGATGGTGAGAGTGATAGGAAAGCACCGTTTATTGGACAGATGATGTATCGCATGTTAAGAAGGTTGTCCAGACATTCATCTCCATCTGCCAGCCACCTGTGGTTGAAGCGTAAGCTTACGCGAATCTGGCATGTATGAGTGCATCCCTTGCCTGACGGCCAGCAATGTGGTCACGTGCTGGTGGAATTAGCACATCCAGCCCTGCAAGGTGTCCCTCATCTGCCGCCTCCTCCTCCTCCTCCTCCTCTTCTTCCAAGGAGGCTCTGCGTTGAGGATGAGCTTCCTCAACATGAGTAAGCAGCAGTGCCAAAGGAGGCGGAAACTCGTTCCTCAGGCAGCGCTAAGCCACGCTGCTGTGCAATGTTGTGCAGGGCACAGCAGACCACAATGATTCTGGAGACCCTGGCTGGTGCGTACTTCAGGGCTCCACCAGACCTGTCGAGGCATCGGAATCGCATTTTCAGCAAGCCGATGGTTTGCTCTATGATGCTTCTGGTGGAAATGTGGCTCAGATTGTACCGCTCCTCAGCCTCGTTTGATGGCCTCCTCATCGGTGTCATGAGCCACTTTTTCAGAGGATAGCCCTTGTCGCCAAGTAGCCATCCGGAAAGTTGGGTTGGCGGATTGAAGAGCTGAGGCACACTAGACTGCTGCAGGATGAAGGAGTCATGGCAACTGCCAGGGTACTTGGCGCAAACATGCATAATGATCTTCCTGTGGTTACACACCAGCTGGAAGTTACAGGAGTGGAAGCCCTTGCGGTTGACAAATACAGCTGGGTTGTGATGAGGTGCCCTTAAGGCCACATGTGTGCAGTCGACGACGCCCTGCACCCTTGGGAAGCCTGCCATATTTGCAAAGCCAACCGCACGGGAGGTTACACTTGCTTCATCTGTGGAGAAGTGGATGTAATTGTGCACCTTTGCAAAGAGGGCATCGGTAACTTGCGTGATGCAGGTGTGTGCGGCCGACTGGGAGATGACGCTGATGTCTGCTGCTGATCCCTGGAAGGAGCCCGAAGCAAAGAAGTTGAGTGCGGTGGTGACTTTGACAGCCACTGGTAAGGAGTGTCCACATGCTCCTCTGGGCTCCAGGTGTTGGTGCAGCATTGTGCAGATGTTTGCGACTACCTCTCTCGAAAGTCTCCGCCTCCTTTGGCACTGCTGCTCACTCATGTTGAGGAAGCTCATCCTCGGCCTGTAAACCCTGTGGTGGGGGTATCTTCTGTGGCGAGGTGCAGCCCTGCGCTGACGCCCTCTGCCCTGTGCATCATGATGTGGCTGAGGAGAAGGTTGGCGCTCCTGTTGCTGGTGCTGCTGTTCGCTGTTCTGCCTGGTTGTGCTGCTGCCGCGGCTGCTCTTCCTCCGAATCTGACGACCAGGATGAGAGGATATAAATGGTTCCCATTCCACTGGTGGATATCTCAGTTGAGCAACAGAGGTTGCAAGCGCTCAGTCAAAGGGGCCAGAGGGTCTTCCAAGGAGGTCACACTGCAGATGGATCTCAGCGTAAACACTCACAAGATCAGTAGAGCTGCAAAATGTTAGCCAAAACCTCAAAGCACTAACTTTGGCCATCTGAAACTCAGCCATGTTGCAGGACCGCTTTTAAGCTGCTGGAGCAGCTGCTAACAATTCAGCTCCTTGCTAAACCCGGCACAATGCAGCTGGCGTGTTTGTCTGACGACGGGAAACATGCAGAAAAAGCTCAAAAATCGGAACAGGCAGTTAAAATAAGATTAGCAAGGCAGTTAACAAGCTGTTAACTGCCTTAAGTGCCTCTCCCGCCGTTTGGTGTCGGGTCTGATCGGGACTCGCTGACCCAACACTTGGCAAAGTAGCGTGGAAGCGGGATGGCGATGAGTTCACAACCCGCCGTCAATCATTTGGATTTTTACTCCCGACCCGCCTCCAAACCCGCCCTCTGAGTGCCGGCAAATTCGCAGCCAGAGAGAGTGTTTCCACTTGTGGGGAAAAGTAAAACTAGAGGCCATCAATAGAAGATAGTCACCAAGAATCGAATAAGGAAGTCAGAAGAAATTTCTTCACTCAGAGAGTGGTGAGAATGGGGAACTTGCTACCACAGGGAGTGGTTGAAGCAAATAGTATAGATGCATTTAAAGCGAGACTAGATAAGTATATGAGGGAGAAGGGAATAGTGGGTTATGGTGATAGAGTTTGATAAGGAAAGACAGGTGGAGGTTCGAGTGCAGCATAAACGCCAGCATGGACTGGTTGGGCCGAATGGCCTGTTTCTGTGCCGTATATTCTATGTAATTCTATGAATTTTCAAAGCTTTAATTTCAGGGAAGTGAACAATTTGTATAGGTACATTACAATTGTGTTTTTCTGTTATGATGAAGAAAACCGAGGCAGCGTGTGTTGGTGGTTAGAGAAGAAAGCAAAAATTGTTTATAGAAAATGGATTGTTTTTAAGTCAATCACTTTTGGCTGTATATATTCAATTAAAAACTCCCTCCTGGACAATTTTTGATGCTTATTCAATTTTTGATATAAGCATTTGGAACATGGGAACATAAGAATTAGGAGCAGGAGTAGGCCATACGGCCCCTCGAGCCTGCTCCGCCATTCAATAAGATCATGGCTGATCATCGACCTCAACTCCACTTTCCCTGCCCGATCCCCATATCCCTTGATTCCCCTAGAGTCCAAAAATCTATCTATCTCAGCCTTGAATATACTCAATGACTGAGCATCCACAGCCCTTTGGGGTAGAGAATTTCAAAGATTCACAACCCTCTGAGTGAAGAAATTTCTCCTCATCTCAGTCTTAAATGGCCGACCCCTTATCCTGAGACTATGCCCCCTAGTTCTAGACTCTCCAACCAGGGGAAACAACCTCTCAGCATCTACCCTGTCAATCCCCCTCAGAATCTTATATGTTTCCTCATTCATAAACTATGAACTTTCAGCATTCTACAGGGTAATTTTTGTTTGTTTATGGAAATTTATGATTATTAAAAGACTGTATAAGTCAGCAAACTCACTGATTAAGTGTGCTCCTGGCACACACCGGGAGTGCAGATCAGGAAATTGCACACATCCATCCCATAATTTTCTGCCCTTTAATTATAACAAAAGGAGTGAGCCTTGGCTCAGTGGTAGCAGTGTCTCTGAGTCAGAAGGATATGGGTTCAAGCCCCACTCCAAACAGCCTCAACAAGCAGAGACAAGAGTTCTGGTCTCTGAATACTGGGTAGACATCCAACGGGTCACTCAAATCCAATGGGAGTGGAGTGGCCCCACCGTCGTAGCCCCGGCAAGCAGGAGACCGGTGATCTGGCCTCTGAAAAGTAGGTAGACATCCAGCAGGGTTGCTCGTATCTGATGAGAGTGGAGTGGCGATCTCCATTGCATCTAGCCACTACCCTCGGTCAGGCTAATGAACTGGCTACATAAAAAGGGGTCTTCATTATGGGAATAACTCAGAGCCTGATCTGCTGCATGTAAAAGCAGTGGAAGAAATGGTTTGCGCATAAACAGGGTTTCCGCTGCACTTCCAGTGAAGTAACGCCGCCGGAGCGGGAACAGCACCGAGGATTTCCCTGCCAACAGTGAAAGAACAACTGGTGGGGATGTTAACCTCAGAAGTTAAATGTGAATAATTCAGACTTTAACAATATTAACAATTCCATTTTGACGCTAGTGTTGGACGTTGTCCAAATTGACACCGTGGTGAAGGTGTGTAAATTAATTTTTGTTACTGGACATAGCAATGGAGCCGTTGCCTTTTCAGTTGCATGTCGAAATGAGAGGCTAAACCAGAAGTAAGCTCCTCTCCAGTACTATTGGTGGTACTACCAGATCAGGGATCTCATCTGGACGTCTGTGAGTTCAAACCCAGAGTTAACTTGTCAGATTTGGCCATTCCGGCCAATCTTATTAATTAATAGGTTCGAGAGGCTATTGCACATTAATACTTTAGTTAAAAATACAAGACTTAGCCTCTGCCTTATCCTTTATTCAAATATCAATTATAGTAAACATGCATGTCCCATACGTCCGTAATAACTTACATTCGGGCAGATGGAACCTCAAACGTCTGAGGTTGATCTCTAGTGTCTGAAGTCCAAGCGGCACCCCCTTCACCAGGATGCTCTCACCTGACAGAATCCGGACTTCATGCTTAGTTGCAGCGTGAAACTTGAGCTGCAACTAGGCCCCTTTCTTATCTGTGCTTCACAAGGTCGTGTTCCTTACTGTCCAACTGAGTTCATTCCTTGTCTAACTGGTATTGTTCAAGAATTTGTCTCCTATCTGTACTGTGTCAGCACTTTCTTCATTATACTTCTGTATCTATAGCAAGCCCTCATAACTATCTTAAACTTAAGCCATGTGATACAATTTTCATCTAAGAGTCTATTGTCTACAAGAACACAGTTAATTACTACACCAGCTGTCTTATCTCGTTCAGGCTATATGTCTTTGCACAGAAATAACTCTGGCTTTCAAATTCTCTCTCTCTCGCCTATCTATATATTCAATATATTTGCACTCGTTTTACGCTGGTTTTTACGTTCCAGTGTAGAAAATTTCGGCGAAAGTTCCCGTCGGTGATATTGGCGCAGAAACTGGCATAAATTTTGGCGCAATAGAGCAAATTTGCACCAAATTAATACCTACTGGTGTGAAAAGTGGGACGAGGGAGGAGAGTTGGAAACAGGGGAAGGTAATTCACAAAAGTAACACTAGCTAAGGATACACGAACCGGTCTAGGCCATTAAGACCCTCGAGCTTGTTCCGCCATTCAATTATATCATGGCTGATCTGTACCGTAACTCCATTTACCTGCCTTTGATCCATATCCCTTGATACCCTGACCCAACAAAAAAATAGGATCTTAATGTTGAAAATTTCCACATCCAGTCTTTTCGGGAAGAGAGTTTCAGATTTCCACTAGCCTTTATGTGAAAAAAGTGAATCCTAATTTCCCTCATAAATGGTCTAACTCTATGCTCCCTTGTTTTGGATTCTCCCAGCAGAGGAAATTGTTTATCTGTATCTACTCGATCAAATCTCTTTATCATTTTTAATACCTCAATTAGATAGAAACATAGGAAGTGGAGTAGGCCATTCAGCCCCTTGAGCCTGTTCCGCCATTCGATTAGATCATGGCTGATCTGATCACCCCTCGACCTTCTAAACTTAAGGGAATGCAAACCCAGTTGATGCAACCTGTCCTCATAATTTAACCCAGGATGAACAGGGTAAAAAAAATAAACAAGGGTAGGAAACAGTCTGAACCTGTGAGGAGAGGTGGTCAGCATGCCTATAGTTAACGCTTTGCTTTGCTTCTCTTCCTTAGCAAGACCTCTGCTTCCTCCTGCTCCTCCACCACTGCAAACAGCATTGAGCACGTGGCGCGCAAGCCTCCAAGGTGGCGCGTGCCCCCAAGGGCTCACTGACGTTCTGCGCATGCATTTAGCAGTCACGCAGGGTTACGTAAACGACGCAAAAAAGGGGGCGGGGCCAAAGCGAAGACGGGGTGGCATCCGGGTATCGTGTGTTGACCCGTGACCTGCCAACCGCTTGCTGCGCGACGGCCAATATCTGTCGGGTCGGAGCGGATCGGCGTCGTGACATTTTGATTTCCGAAAGAATTCTTAAATTTAAAAAAAAAGTAGCTCCCAACAATGTTACCGTAAAATCGGACAAAGACTTTTGGCAAAAAAATAAACCCCCAAAAGAAATGTCGCAGTGATGGAAATTAAAGTGTTTTTTTTTAATTCAACATTTGAAGCCGTGTAAGTGACGGAGGCGCAGCTTTGGGTCGGTTGGAAAGCCTCCCGCTCAGGTGAGTTGTGGCCCTGCGGCCCACCGCCCCTTCCTCTGCACAGCCCGGCGCCTCTGTCTCCTTTCCCCCTCTCCCTCCCTCCCTCTGTTAATTCGTATTCGTCCCTCTTGTGTCAGCCAGTGGCTCGCACTCTCGCCTGAGTCAATAGTAACCGCAACAACAACAAATGTATTACTGAGTGTACAAAAATTGACAGTACATATGACAATAAAATTAAGGCAGATCCTTGCAAGGATTGAGAAATCAAAGTGTCCGCCGTGGGTCAGTGGGCAGCATCCCAGCCTCTGAGTCGGAATGGTTGTGGGTTCACAGTCCCACTCCACAGACTTGAACACAAAAATCTAGGCTGACACTCCAGAGCGGTGCTGAGGGAGTGCTGCACTGTCGGAGTGTGCCTGCCGTCTTTCGGATGAAACGTTAAACTGAGACGTCTGCTCTCTGGGGTGGACGTGAAATTTCCCGTGGCACGATTTCGAAGAAGAGCAAGGGAGTTATCCCCGGTGTCCCGGCCAATATTTATCCCTCAATCAACATCACTGAAAAACAGCTTTGGGACGTCCTGAAAGGCGCTATAGAAATGCAAGACTTTCCTCCCTTGTGCTTCCCTAAATAAGTCCATTAACTTGAGTCACACGGAAAAAAAAAAGTGGGGTATTTTGAACCAGATTTTCTCTTTTACTAGTTGTCAAAACATTTGGTGCAGCTTGGGGAAAAAAAGAGACTTGCATTTATATAGTGCCTTTCACATCCAAAATATTTTTGAAGAGCAGGCACTGTTGTAATGTAGGAAACGCAGCAGCCAATTTGTGCACAGCAAGCTCCCACAAACAAATAATCTGTTTTTGTTATGTTCATTGAGGGATAGCTCCCCTGTTCTTCAAAATAATGCCATAGGATCGTTTACGTCCACCTGAAAGAGCAGACGGGGCCTCGGTTTAACGTCTCCTCCGAAGGACGGCACACTCCAACAGTGCAGCACTGCCCTGCCGACAGTGCAGTATACCCTCGGTACTGCACTGGAGTGTCAGCTGAGATTTTTGTGCTCAAGTCTCTGGAGTGGGACTTCAACCCACTGACACTGTACAATTGAAACTTGAGGGGAAAGGGGCAGAAAGAGAACTGCCTTAACAGGGCCTGAGGTTAACACCAGCAGACTTAGAGTAAGTATGATGACTGTTGGTGCCCTGAACTGTCAACTTTCATCAACTTTGCTTCTGACTTCCATCCCTCCCTTACCTTCATTGCACCATCACCACTTTTGTCATTTAATCACTCCTGCCCTCTACCTTATTACAGACCTCTCCCTTTAGTTCTTTTCCTGCCCTGCCCCCTTTTCCCTGGCTCTATACTTGCTTAAAAGCTGTTTGTAACCTCTTGCCGTTTTGATTAAAGGTCATCGACCTGAAACGCAAACTCTTGTTTCTCTCTCCACAGTTACTGCCTAACCTGCTGAGTGTTTCCAGCCTTCTCTGTTTTTATCTGAGAATGTTTTAGATTGTCCTCCTCCTTCATGCTGTTTAAAGTTGCACGTATTATTGCACCATCTGCTGTCTTTTTAATGCTCTCATCTATTCATGTTATTCTGATTACTTAACAGATATAGTATACAGTGACAAAATCTAAATGATTTGAATCCCAACTCATTTCTCCAGGGGGTATTGTAAAATGTTAAATGTTATAATAAAAGCAATTAGAAGTTGATTGGGATAATGCACCTTCAACCCAGTCAGTTTCTGTGCATTGGGTCCAATAGTAGATTGGTGTCTGACTTGGCTCAGTAGTAGCACTTTTGCCTCTTGAGTCAGAAGGCATTCGATAAGGTGCCACACAAGAGGTTATGAAACAAAATTAGGGCTCATGGGATTGGGGTAATATACTAACATGGATTGAGGATTGGTTAACGGACAGAAAACAGGGAGTAGGAATAAACGGGTTATTTTCGGGTTGGCAGGCTGTAATTAGTGGGGTACCGCAAGGATCAGTGCTTGTGCCTCAGCTATTCACAATCTATATCAATGATTTGGATGAGGGGACCAAATGTAATATATCCAAAATAACAACAGAAAACGCTGGAAAAACTCAGCAGGCGAGGCAGCATCCGTGGAGAGAGAAACAGAGTTAACGTTTCAGGTCGAGACCTTTCATCAGAACTGTTCTGATGTAAGGTCTCGACCTGAAACGTTAACTCTTGTTTCTCTCTCCATGGATGCTGCCTTGCCTGCTGAGTTTTTCCAGCGTTTTCTGTTGTTATTTCGGATTTCCAGCATCTGCAGTATTTTGCTATTGTAATATATCCAAGTTTGCTGCTGATACAAAGCTGGGTGGGAATGTAAGTTGTGCGGAGGATGCAAAGAGCCTTCAAGGGGATATAGACAAGCTAAGTGAGTGGACAACATAAGAACATAAGAAATAGGAGCAGGAGTAGGCCCTTCGAGCCTGCTCCGCCATTCAATGAGATCATGGCTGATGATCTGCCTCAATTCCATTCACCGGCCTTATCGTCATATCCCTTGATGCCCTTACTAGTCAGAAATCTATCGACTTCTGTTTTGAATATACCCAATGACTGAGCCTCCACAGCCCTCTGGGGTAGAGAATTCCAAAGATTCACCACCCTCTGTGTGAAGAAATTTCTTCTCATCTCAGTCCTGAATGGCCTACCCTTTATCCTGAGGCTGTGGCCCCTGGTTCTAGACTCCCCAGCCAAGGGAAACATTCTCCCAGCATCCACCCTATCAAGCCCTGTAATAATTTTGTATGCTTCAATGAGATCCCTCATTCTTCTGAATTCAAGAGAATACAGGCCTAGTTTACTCAATCTCTTCTCATACGACAGTCCCGCCATCCCAGGAATCAATCTCGTGAACCTTCGTTGCACTCCCTCTATCCTTCCTTAGGTAAGGAGACCAAAATTGTACACAGTACTCCAGGTGTGGTCTCACCAAGGCCCTATATAATTGGAGTAAGACTTCCTTACTCCTGTACTCAAATCCTCTTGTAATGAAGGCCAGCATACCATTTGCCTTCCTAATGGCTTGCTGCACCTGCACATTCACCTTCAGTGACTCATGTACAAGGACACCCAGGTCCCTTTGAGCATCTGCATTCCCCAATCTTTCACCATTTAGGAAACACTCTGCCTTTCTGTTTTTTCTACCAAAGTGGATAACTTCACATTTGTCCACATTATATTCCATCTGCCATGTTCTTGCCCACTCACTGAGCCTGTTGAGATCCCCTTGAAGCCTCTTCACATCCTCTTCACAACTGACACTGCCACCTAGCTTTGTGTCATCAGCAAATTTGGAAATGTTACATTTAGTCCCCTCATCCAAATCATTGATATAGATTGTGAATAGCTGGGGCCCAAGCACCGATCCTTGCGGTACCCCACTAGTCACAGCCTGCCATCCTGAAAAAGACCCGTTTATCCCTACTCTTTGTTTTCTGTCTGTTAACCAATTCTCAATCCGTGCTAGTATATTACCCCCAATTCATGTGCCCTAATTTTGTTCACCAACCTCTTGTGTGGGACCTCATCGAAGGCCTTCTGAAAAGCCAAATACACCACATCTACCGGTTCCCCTTTGTCTACTCCACTAGTTACATTCTCAAAGAACTCCAATAGGTTTGTCAAACAGGACTTCCCTTTCATAAATCCATGTTGACTCTGCCCAATCTTACTATTAGTTTCTAAGTGCCCAGTTATTGCATCCTTTATAATAGATTCCAGCATTTTCCCAACTACTGATGTGAGGCTAACAGGTCTGTAGTTCCCCGTTTTCTCTCTCTCTCCTTTCTTAAATAGAGGGGTTACATTTGCAATCCTCCAATCTGCAGGAACCGTTCCAGAATCTATAGAATTTGGGAAGATGACAACCAATGCGTCCACTATCCCAATGGCCACCTCTTTCAAAACCTTAGGATGTAGGTCATCCGGTCCTTGAGATTTATCGACTTAGTCCCATTAATTTTGCTGGTACTGTTTTTTTTTTAAGTTCCTCATTCTCGCCACACTCTTGGTTTTCTCATATTTCTGGGAGGTTTTTTGTGTCTTCCTCCGTGAAGACAGAAACAAAGTACTTATTTAATTTCTCTGCCATTTCCTCATTCCCCGTTATAAATTCTCCCGTCTGACTGTAAAGGACCTACATTTACCTTCGCCAGTCTTTTCCTTTTCACACACCTATAGAAGCTTTTACAATCTGTTTTTATATTTTTCGCTAGTTTGTGCTCATATTCCATTTTCCCTTTATCAATTTCTTGGTCCCCCTTTGCTGATTTCTAAAAAGATCCCAATCCTCCTTTGACTTAATACTAACTTTAATTTCTTTTGTTAGCCATGGTTGGATCACTTTTCCTTTTGGGTTTTTATGCCCTAGAGGAATATATGTTTGTTGCAAATTATGCATTATTTCCTTGAATGTTAGCCATTGTATGTCCACCTTCATACCTTTTAGTGTAGTCTCCCAATCTACCATGGCCAACTTGTCCCTCATACCCTTGTAGTTTCCTCTGTTTAGATTGAAGACCTTAGTTTCAGATTGGACTGCATCACTCTCAAACTTACATAGAAACATAGAAGATAGGAGCAGGAGTAGGCCATTCGGCCCCTCGAGCCTGCTCCGCCATTCGATGAGATCATGGCTGATGATCCAAACTCAGTACCCTGTACCTGCCTTCTCCCCATATCCCTTGATACCTTAAGCTTTAAGAAATATATCTAACTCATTCTTGAATATATTTACTGACTTGGCCTCAACTACCTTCTGTGGTAGAGAATTCCACAGGTTCACCACTCTCTGGGTGAAGAAATTCTTCCTCATTTCTGTCCTAAATGGCTTACCCCTTATCCTTAGATTATGACCCCTGGTTCTGGACTCTCCGACCATCGGGAACATTCTTCCTGCATCTAGTTTGTCCAGACCTGTCAGAATTTTATATGTTTCGATGAGATCCCCTCTCATTCTTCTATACTCCAGCGAGTATAAGTCCAATCGACCCAATCTCTCCTCATATGTCATTCCTGCCATCCCAGGTATCAGCCTTGTGAATCTTCGCTGAACTCCTTCCATGGCAAGAACATCCTTCCTCAGATAAGGCGACCAAAACTGCACACAGTACTCAAGGTGTGGTCTCACCAAGGCCCTGTACAACTGCAGCAGGACATCCCTGTTCCTATACTCAAACCCTTTCGCTATGAAGGCCAACATACCCTTTGCCTTCTTCACCGCCTGCTGCACCTGCATGCTTACCTTCAGCAACTGGTGCACAAGGACACCCAGGTCTCGTTGCACTTCCCCTTCTCCCAATCTATTGCCATTCAGATAATAGTCTGCCTTTCTGTTTTTGACACCAAAGTGAATAACCTCGCATTTATCCACGTTATATTGTATCTGTCATGCCTCTGCCCACTCACCCAACCTGTCCAAATCATCCTGGAGTTTCTCGGTATCCTCCTCGCAGCATACACGCCCACCCAGCTTTGTGTCATCTGCAAACTTGGAGATATTACATTTAGTTCCCTTATCTAGATCATTAATGTATATTGTGAAAAGCTGGGGTCCAAGGACCGATCCCTGCGGTACCCCACAAGTCACTGCCTGCCACTCGGAAAAAGACCCATTAATTCCTACTCTCTGCTTTCTGTCCGCCAACCAGTTCTCTATCCAAGTCAATACCTTGCCCCCAATCCCATGTGCCTTAACTTTACACGCTAATCTCTTATGCGGGACCTTATCGAAAGCCTTTTGAAAGTCCAAATACTTGATGTAAAATTCAATCATATTATGGTTACTTGTCCCTAAAGGCCCCTTTACCACAAGATTATTGATTAGCCCTTTCTCATTACACAGTACCAGATCCAGAATAGCCTGTTCCTTGGTTGGTTCCTCCACATACTGATCCAGGAAACCATCTCGCATGCATTCCAAGAATTTGTCCTCCACACCATTAGTGGTAATTTGATTTGCCCAGTCAATATGTAGATTAAAGTCCCCCATGATTACCGTATTGCCCTTGTTACATGCACTTCTAATCTCTTGATTGATACTGTGCCCTACATTACCATTGCTGTTTGGTGGCCTATACACAACTCCCACCAATGTTTTCCACCCTTTGCTGTTTCTTAGCTCCACCCAAACTGATTCCAGTTCTGCATCACGATCTGCCAAGCCAAGATCTTTTATCTCTACCGTACTGATCTCATCCCTTATTAACAGCACTACGCCGCCTCCTTTTCCTTTTTGTTTGTCCTTCCTAAATGTTGAGTACCCTGGAACATTCAGTTCCCAGCTTTGGTTACCCTGCAACCATGTCTCTGTAATGGCAATTACATCATACCCATTTACTTCTATTAGTGCCATTAATTCATCCACCTTGTTGCGAATGCTACGTGCATTTAGATAAAGTGCCTTCAACTTTGCCTGTTTAATATTTTTCTGCACTTTGACCCTCTTTACTGTTGGCCTTTGTTTCTGCTCCCTACTAGTTTTGCTGACTACTTTTCTAACTTGCACTTCCAGCTTTGTTTCTCTCTGTTCTGGGCCCACACTTAGCTTCCCAGCCCCCTGACAAACTAGTTTAAATCCTTCCCAACAGCACTAGCAAACCCCCCTGCAAGGATATTGGTCCCGGTTCTGCTGAGGTGTAACCCGTCCAACTTGTACAGGTCCCACCTTCCCCAGGATCGGTCCCAATGCCTCAGGAATTTAAATCCCTCCCTCCTACACCATCTCTCCAGCCACGCATTCATCTGGTCTATTCTCCTATTTCTGCTCTCGCTAGCACGTGGCACTGGGAGTAATCCTGAGATTACTACCTTTGAAGTCCTGCTTTTTAATTTATTTCCTAGCTCCCTATATTCTGCTTGCAGGACCTTGTCCCTCTTTCTACCTATGTCGTTGGTACCAATATGGACCACGACCTCTGGCTGTTCACCCTCCCCCTTCAGAATGTCCTGCAGCCGCTCAGTGACATCCTTGACCCTGGCACCAGGGAGGCAACATACCATCCTGGAGTCACATCTGCGGCCACAGAAACGTCTGTCTGTTCCCCTTACGATTGAATCCCCTATCACTATTGCTCTCCTACTCTTTTTCCTTCCCTCCTGTGCAGCTGAGCCACTCGTAGTGCCACGGACTTGGCTCTTGCTGCAATTCCCTGAGAAACCATCTCCCCCAGCAGTATCCAAAACGGAAAATCCGTGAGAGGGAGATGGACCCAGGGGACTCCTGCACTACCTTCCTAGTTCTTTTACTCTGTCTGGCGGTCACCCATTCCCTGTCTGCCTGTGCACTCTTTACCTGCGGTGTGACCACCTCGTTAAACGCGCTATCCATGAAGATCTCAGTCTCGCGGATGCTCCACAGTGACTCCAGCCGCTGCTCCAGATCCGAAACGCGGATTTTGAGTAGCTGCAGCTGGAGACACTTCCTGCACACGTGTTCGCCCTGCACACCGAAAGTGTCCCTGACTTCCCACATAGCACAGGAGGAGCACTCCACGCTGCTGAGCTGCCCTGCCATGTCCTACCCTTAATTTACTCCCTTTACTTCCTCTAAATTAAAGAATATTAAATACACTAGGGACCTTACTTCACTTTAAACACTACTCACTCTAAACTAGAGACCTTTTTCTTTAACGACTGGACTGTAGAAATACTCACCAGGTCCGACATACCAATCAGCTCCTTCCCTGGTTGTGACGTCACTTTAGCGGTTTTGCAGTTGTTGTTGTTTGACTGCTCCCGCTCTCGGACTCTTTCCTGGGTGTAAAGCAAGGACCAAATCCTACAGAGTGAAAAGTTAGGGGAAGCAAGGGAGCTCCTCCTTCCACTCCTCTCCCTCCCACCCACCCACCCATCCACCCCTCCCTCCGTCCCCCCCACCCACCCCTCCCTCCCTCAAACACCCCTCCACCTTCCCCCCTCCCCCCCCACCACCTCCTTCCCCCCTCCCACCCCCCCACCACCTCCCACACCTCCCCACACACCCCCACCCCTCCCCACCCCCCACCACCACCCTCTGATCATTATCCAGCACACTAGAATGAAAACTAAGTCTGGCAGCAAGTGAAATTGTGCAGCTAAAGTGTCCTTTGTTAATACTGTTCTAAGTTGATGATCCTGGTTGAAGGACTCCACTAGCTTACACAGCTTTTCATAATTTAGAAAAATATAGTTATTGGCAGATGGCAACTGTATAAACTGGCACAGTCCTTAAACTCGTGCATAGTGTGCACTCTGTAACTCCACCAATCCACTTGCCATTTTAACAAATGTATTCAACGGAAATAAATAAATGTTTCAAATGGTCAATGAGTAACTGAGTCCTACAAGTCAGGAAGGTTTCAGGTTTGACCTGCAATCTGTGCCAAGTGAACTGTTCTCCGCCGGGAAGATGGGAGATATGCTGCACATAAAAGAAAAAAAGAAAGACTTGCATTTATATAGCGCCTTTCACGACCTCAGGACGTCCCAAACACACTACAGCAATGAAGTACTTTGAAGTGTAGTCACGGTTGTAATGTAGGAAACATGGCACCCAATTTGTGAACAGCAAGCTCCCTCAAACAGCAATGTGATGATGACCAGATGATTTGTTTTAGTGACATTGGTTGAGGGATAAGTATTGGCCAGGACACCAGCAACGTTCCCTCTAAGCTGTGCAGGTCTCTGCCAGTCCCGCGCAGCCCGGGACCAGCTTTTCCAATGTTAAAAGAAACTGTGAATGAGCCGCGCACCCAAAAAAACGTATGGGGGGGAACATTGGACACCAGAAAAACTCCCCATGCTCTTCTGCGAAATAATGCTATGGGATCTTTTACATCCACCTGAGAGGGCAGACGGGGCCTCAGTTTAACGTCTCATCCAAAAGACAGCACCTCTGATAGCTCAGCACTCTTTCAGCACTGCACTGGGGTGTCAGCCTAGATTTTTTTTTTTGGCTCAAGTCTCTGGAGTGGGACTTAAACCCATGACCTTCTGACTCGGAGGTGAGAATGCTGCCACTGAGCCACAGCTAACACCATTGCCTCAGTACCTGTGGCTTAGATAGGAAATTAGCCGTAGTTCCTGTTCCTGATATTTATTCAGTTAGAAGTGCTTGTGTCGACATCAGTTGAGGACAGGATAGGTTTGATTGTGGTATTAGTCTTTCAAAACTGTTTATGCTCACACTGAAGTGTTTTTTTTTATGGGATGTGGGCATCGCTGGCAAGGCCAGCATTTATTGCCCATCCCTAATTGCCCTTGAGAAAGTGGTGGTAAGCCACCTTCTTGAACCGTTGCAGTCCGTGTGGTGAAAGTACTCCCACACAGCTGTTAGGTAGGGAGCTCCAGGATTTTGACCCAGCGACAATGAAGGATCGGCGATATACTTCTAAGTCATGATGATGTGTGACTTGGAGGGGAACTTGGAGGTGGTGGTGTTCCCATGCGTCTGCTGCCCTTGTCCTTCTAGATGGTAGAGGTCGCGGGTTTGGGAGGTGCTGCCGAAGAAGCCTTGGCGAGTTGCTGCAGTGCATCTTGTTGATGCTGCACACTGCAGCCACGTTACACCGGTGGTGGAGGGAGTGAATGTTTAAGGTGGTAGAGGGGATGCCAATCAAGCGGGCTGCTTTGTTCTGGATTGTGTCGAGCTTCTTGAGTGTTGTTGGAGCTGCACTCATCCAGGCAAGTGGAGAGTATTCCATCACACTCCTTACTTGTGCCTTGTAGATGGTGGAAAGGCTTTGGGGAGTCAGAAGGTGAGACACTCGCTGCAGAATACCTAGCCTCTGTCCTGCTCTTGTTGCCACAGTATTTATGTGGTTGGTCCAGTTAAGTTTCTGGTCAATGGTGACCCCCAGGATGTTGATGGTGGGGAATTCGGCGATGGTAATGCCATTGAATGTCAAGGGGCGGTGTTTAGACTCTTGCTTGTTGGAGATAGTCATTGCCTGGCACTTCTGTGGCGCGAATGTTACCTGCCACTTATCAGCCCAAGCCTGAATGTCGTCCAGGTCTTGCTGCATGCGGGCATGAACTGCTTCATTATCTGAGGAGTTGTGAATGGCACTGAACACTATGCAGTCATCAGCGAACATCCCCATTTCTGACTTTATGTTGGAGGGAAGGTCATTGATGAAGCAGCTGGAGATGGTTGGGCCTAGGACACTGCCCTGAGGAATGCCTGCAGCGATGTCCTGGGGCTGTGATGATTGACCTTCAATCACCACAACCATCTTCCTTTGTGCTAGGTATGACTCCGGCCAGTGGAGAGTTTTCCCCCTGATTCCCATTGACTTCAGTTTTACTAGGGCTCCTTCATGCCACACTCGGTCAAATGCTGCCTTGATGTCCAGGGCAGTCACTCTCTCCTCGCCTCTGGAATTCAGCTCCTTTGTCCATGTTTGGACCAAGGCTGTAATGAGGTCTGGAGCTGAGTGGTCTTGGTGGAACCCAAACTGAGCATCGGTGAGCAGGTTATTGGTGAGTAAGTACCGCTTGATAGCACTGTCAGTGACACCTTCCATCACTTTGCTGATGATTGAGAGTAGACTGATGGGGCGGTAATTGGCCGGATTAGATTTGTCCTGCTTTTTGTGGACAGGACATACCTGGGTAGTTTTCCACATTGTCGGATAGATGCCAGTGTTGTAGCTGTACTGGAACAGCTTGGCTAGAGGCGCGGCTAGTTCTGGAGCGCAAGTCTTCAGCACGATAGCCGGGATGTTTTTGGGGCCCATAGCCTTTGCTGTATCCAGTGCGTTCAGTCGTTTCTTGATAGCACGTGGAGTGAATCGAATTGGCTGAAGACTGGCTTCTGTGATGGTGGGGACTTCGGGAGGAGGCCGATATGGATCATCCACTCGACACTTCTGGTAGCAGAGAAGGACCAGTACTTGTGGAACTGTACTACAGTACTGTGAGGAGTTAATGCTTTCAGGAGGGGAGAAGAAGAATTGGGATTTTTTTTTTAAATTAAAGGTATTGAAATAACCATAATTGCAACTTGAAAGCAAATAACATGAGACTTGTTAAAGGGAAAGTAAGTTATAAGTAGACACCATTAATGATACTTATTCAGACAGAGCTTTTTTCTTGGCCGTAGATAAATTTTACTTTATTCAGTGATCTTAATTACGAAGCTTCCATTATGAACTCTGGTAAACATTATTTCAGCCAGGCAGTATGGAGCAGATGCAATGGGTGACTTCAGGCCAGGAGGGCCCTTAAGTGCAGTCATTCTAAAGAGTACCACTTGGCAGCGACATGGAGGGAGGCAAACATAATCATTTCCACAAGACTGGCAATAAGAGATCCCTTTTATGTGGAAATGTACTGAATGAATGGGCTCCTTTCACAGATGTCTGCTGTGCAAGCCTCCTCATCAACTACCCAAAATGGATGCTTACAGGAGCCCTGTAAATGAAAATTATTTGAGTTACCAGAGGCACCATCACTTTGGATTGTTATTGCCAGCATTCCTTTGAATGAACCTAAATGATTGTATAAAATAGTCTATTTATTTAGTTAAGGTTTTTTGAGTTATACAAGTAAATACAGTACAGGTAAAATAACAAACTTAAGGTCATTGTCAAGGCAAAAATACATTATAACAATGTAAAAAGACATTTGTAAGTAATATTTTATTACTGAAGAACATAAGTCAGAAGAAAAACATGACGTCCCCAATTAGGTGCCGCACTGGTAATAGAACTTTTTAAGTTATTAATTTACGCTATTCTTGTAATGTTTTATTTTGCAGGTAATATTGAAAATAAATGAGCAACACTCTTTGAACCTGATGATAAAGAATGCCTCCAGTGCGTCGATCAAGGAGTGGCAGTCCAGACTCGTCAGTCAGCCCTAAGAGAAGACGACGTAACAGCAGCAATGACAGCAGATCCCAGAGTCCTCCAGTAAAATGTAACAGACATCACTCGGGACACCGCAAATCTCCATCAATTGACAAAAAGCTAAGAAGATCCAGATCTAAGTCAAGAGAAAGGTCCAGCACACACAAGCATCAGAATGGTGTACACCACAGCCGTTCTAGGTCAAGATCAAGAGATCAAATTTCTCGTTCGCACCATGGGCACTACAACAAGCTGCATATGGAACATTATGGAAAAGAGCAAGAAGATCTACTCCGACAGAGACACGATGCCTTTATTGCCAGGTCTGGCCCTAACAAGTTAAATATGTTTAATGCCCCAGTGTGTAGATATGTCTAGAAACTGCCTTCTCCATGCTCGAGCAAGTTACATTTTTCTGTAACTGTTGACACCCTTTCTACATAATAAGACGTAGGAGCAGGAATAGGTCATTTGGCCCCTCGCGCCTGCTCCGCCATTCAATAAGATCATGGCTGATCTGATCTTGGTCTCAACTCCACTTCCCGGCCCGCTCCCCATAACCCTTGACTCCCTTATCGTTCAAAAATCTGTCTATCTCCACCTTAAATATATTCAGTGATCCAGCCTCCACAGCTCTCTGGGGAAGAGAATTCCCAAGATTCACGACCCTCTGAGAGAAGAAATTTCTCCTCATTTCTGTTTTAAATGGGTGCCCCCTTATTCTGAAATTATGCCCCCTAGTTCTAGATTCCCCCACGAGGGGAAACATCCTCTCTGTATCTACCCTGTCAAGCCCCTTCAGAATCTTATATGTTTCAATAAAATCCCCGCTCATTCTTCTAAACTCCAATGAGTATAGGCCCAACCTTCTCAACCTTTCTTCATAAGACAACCCCTTCATCTCCGGAATCAACTTCGTGAACCTTCTCTGAACTGCCTCCAATGCAAGTATATCCTTCCTTAAATAAGGAGACCAAAACTGTACGCAGTACTCCAGGTGTGATCTCACCAACGCCCTGTACAGTTGTAACAGGACTTCCCTACTTTTATACTCCATTCCCTTTGCAATAAAGGCCAACACTCCATTTGCCTTCCTAATTACTTGCTGTACCTGCATGCTAACTTTTTGTGATTCATGTACAAGGACCCCCAGATCCCTCTGTACCTCAGCATTTTGTAATCTCTCCCCATTTAAATAATTTGCGCTTTTATTTTTCCTACCAAAGTGGATAACCTCGCATTTTCCCACATTATACTCCATCTAGCCTATCTATATCCCTTTGGAGATTCTTTGCGTCCCCCACACAATTTCCTTTCCCACCTATCTTTGTATCATCATCAAATTTGGCTACATTACACTCGGTCCCTTCATCCAAGTCATTAATATAGATTGTAAATAGTTGAAGCCCCAGCACTGATCCCTGCGGCACCCCACTAGTTACAGTTTGCCAACCTGAAAATGACCCATATATCCCGACTCTCTTGTTTTCTGTTAGTTAGCCAATCCTCTATTCATGCTAATATATTGCCCTCAACCCTGTGCGCTCTTATCTTGTGCAGTAACCTTTTATGTGGCACCTTATCGAATGCCTTCTGGAAATCCAAATACACAACATCTACTGGTTCCCCTTTATCCACCCTGCTCGTTACATCCTCAAATAATTCCAGCAAATTTGTCAAACATGATTTCCCTTTCATAAAACCATGCTGACTCTGCTTGACTATATTATGATTTTCTAACTGGCCTGCTACCACTTCCTTAATGATGGACTCCAGCATTTTCCCAATGACAGATGTTAGGCTAACTGGTCGATAGTTGCCTGGTTTCTGTCTCCTTCCTTTCTTAAATAGGGGCGTTACATTTGCGGTTTTCCAATCCACTGGAACCTCTCCAGAATCCAGGGAATTTTGGTAGATTACAACCAATGCATCCACTATCTCTGCAGCCACCTCTTTTAAGACTCTAGGATGCAGGCCATCAGGTCCAGGGGACTTGTCAGCCTTTAATCCCATTAGTTTGCCTAGTACTTTGTGATTGTTTTAAGTTTCCCCCCCAATTGCCCCTTGATTATCCATTATTGGGATGCTTTTAGTGTCTTCTACCGTGAAGACCGATACAAAATATTTGTTCAAAGTATCCGTCATTTCCCTGTTTCCCATTATTAATTCCCCAGTCTCTTCCTCTAGGGGACCAACGTTTACTTTAGCTACTCTCTTCCTTTTTATATACCTGTAGAAGCTCTTACTGTCTGTTTTTATATTTCTTGCTAGCTTACTCTCATAAGCTATCTTCTCTCTCTATCCTTTTTTTAGTCGTCCTTTGCTGGTTTTTAAAAATTTCCCAATCCTCTGGCCTTCCACTATTCTTTGCAACATTGTATGCTTTTCTTTTCAATTTGATACCATCCTTTACTTCCTTAGTTAGCCACGGATGGTTCATCCTTCTCTTAGAGTCTGTCTTTCTCTCTGGAATATATCTTTGCTGAGAGTTATGAAATATCTCCTTAAATGTTTGCCACTGCTTTTCTACAGTCTTACCCTGTAATATATTTTCTCAGTCCACTTTAACCAAGTCTGCCTTCATACCTTTGTAATGACCTTTATTTAAGTTCAGGACACTAGTTTGAGACCTAGCTTTCTCACCATCAAACTGAATTTGAAATTCTACCATGCTATGATTACTCTTCCCAAGAGGATCCTTCACTTCGAGATCATTAATTAACCCAGCCTCGTTAAACATTCTAAATCTCTCATCCCAAGTGGTTTCTTTTTACCATAAGTATAATGAGACAAGATATTGGTAGGAAGAATGAGGAGAGACAATACATGCTAAATGGTACAATTTTAAAGGGGGTGCAAGAAGAGAGAGACCTGGGGGTACTTGTGCACAAATCTTTCAAGGTGGCAAGACAGGTTAACAAAGCAGTTAATAAAGCATGTGGGATCTTGGGCTTTGTGAATAGAGACATAGAGTACAAAAGCCAGGAAGTTATGCTAAACCTATATAAAACACTTGTTCGGCCCCGGCTGGAGTATTGTGTCCAATTCTGGCACCACACTTTATGAAGGACGTATTGGCTTTGGAGAGGGTGCAAAAGAGTTTTACTAGAATGGTTCCAGGAATGAGGGATTACAGTTACGAGGATAGACTGGGGTTGTCCTCCTTAGAGCTAAAAGGAGATTTAATAGAGGGTTTAAAATCATGAAGGGTTTAGATAGAGTAAATAAAGAGAAACTGTTTCCAATGGTTGAAGGGTCGATAACCAGAGGGCACAGATTTAAGGTGCTTGGCAAAAAAAACAGAGGTGACATGAGGAAAAACCTTTTTACGCAATGAGTGATTAGGATTTGGAACGCGCTGCCTGATAGGGTGGTGGACACAGATTCAATAGTAGCCTTCAAAAGGGAATTGAATAAATACTTGAAGGAGAAAAAATTGCAGGGGAGTGGGACTAACTGGATTGCTCTTCGAAAAGAGCCGGCGCAGACTCGATGGGCTGAATGGCCGCCTTCTGTGTTGTACTATTCTATGATTCTATGTTGGAATGTGGGAAAAGTTGCATTTGTGTAATTGTAATATAGTCCTTGGGTACCCACAGCATTTTCTCATTTACATTCTCGTGGTGCACCCTGACTCTCTCACTTCACTACCAAGTTTAGATAAAGTGCTGAACACCTTTTGGATAAAATAAATTACTTGAATTGGAAACAAGCTTATTAATGAGTGGAGCAAACCACATGCTGCTGCTGTTACTATTGCTACTACTAACAATCCTAAATCAAGAACAAAGGCCTTTATTGCAGGACATCACAAAGCTAGTTCCAGCTCAGTCAGCTTCCACTCCTTGCGCTAAAAGTTGAATCTTGGATTGATTTCTCTCTTCTGCAGATTCTTATTTTCTTTTAAGACTCCTCCCTAGGTTCTGTCTGTGCCACAGATCTCCAAATCTGTCTTATTAGTTATAGCAGACTTCTGCTCCTTTTTTTTTAACTAAAAAGTGCTAGGACCTAGAAGGGACACTTCACTGAACCTTGCCCAAATCCAAAAGGTAACCCACAGGCCATTTGGACTCTTGGTCTTGTTTGGCTTCTAGAGGTGTGCATGGACCAGATGCAACCTCCAAGACTTCAAAGTCTAAGCCTAGTGCAGTTGTATCCCTTGGTTATTTTGTTTCTCGGGTACCTCGCTTGAAGCTGCATCCTGATACTTTGCCATATTTCTTCGTAAGTTTATCTGCAACTTCAGTGTAACCCAAAGCCTACACGATTAAATTTCCAAGAGTTCGAATGTATTCGTATGTGGGATTCAAATCTCTAACTCCAAAGCAACAGTTTAGTTCTCTTGCAGGCTTTTGACTCCAATACTGCAGATTAAGCTTTTGTTTATTTACTGGGCATAAACACTAATCCTCATATCAATGGAAGGCCTTCTAAAACATCTTCTATAAAACAAAACTATGAGTAAGTAGTTTAGGAGCTAATCTCATCTCTTTCCTATAACATTATGTAAATTAAAATGTGACCAGCGAAACCCAATGGCAGAAATGAAACAAAAAAAGCGAGAACTTGTGCGTTCCATTAGTTCAATTCATTTTGCTTAATCGTCAGTATCTGCTGACTAATGCAAATCTCAAATCTGTTCTTCCAATTGTAGCCAGTTCTGGCGATTGTTATTGTTTTTATTTCTCTGGTTCTCAAGAATGCTGTTTCTGTTTTTTGTATGGTCAGCATTCTGTTCTCTTGCAGTCCTGCTTTTCTTTTTCTGTAAACTCTCTCCTGCTGGCCATCACAAAAATTGTAACAGGAGTCCTCTGAGCCTCACAGCTTGCCTCTCGGCAGTCTCTCTTATTACCAGCTTTGAACAGCGTGCTGGACATAGCTGGGTAAAATGAAACAGCTTAAAATGCACAAACCAGGTCATTAGAGGGTATATCTGATACAATATACTTGTAACATCTCCAACTGTACATGTTCATATTGCTTTTTTCTATTTGTTCCTGGGATGTGGGCGTCGCTGGCAAGGCCAGCATTTATTGCCCATCTCTAATTGCCCTTGAGAAGGTGATGGTGAGCCGCCTTTTTGAACCACTACAGTCCATGTGGTGAAGGTACTCCCACAGTGCTGTTAGGGAGGGAGTTCCAGGATTTTGACCCAGCGACTATGAAGGAACGACGATATATTTCCAGGTCAGGATGGTGTGTGACTTGGAGGAGAACTAGGAGGTGATGGTGTTCCCATGCGCCTGCTGCCCTTGTCCTTCTAGGTGGTAGAGGTCGTGGGTTTGGGAGGTGCTGTCGAAGTCTTGGCGAGTTGTTGCAGTGCATCTTGTAGATGGTACACACTGCAGCCACGGTACGCCGGTGGTGGAGGGAGTGAATGTTTAAGATTGAGGATAGGGTGCCAATCAAGCGGGCTGCTTTGTCCTGGATGGTGTCGAGCTTCTTGAGTGTTGTTGGAGCTGCACTCATCCAGGCAAGTGGAGAGTATGCACAGTATCTGTGGACAGAAGTGACAAGTTAACATTTCACACATAACAGTTCTGATGAAGGGTTATGCCTGAGACCTTACCTTGTCACTTCTTTCCACAGATGCTGTGCCTGGCTTGATTTTCTGTTTTTGTTTCAGATTTCCAGCATCTGCAATACTCTTTTTTTTATATCTTCCATTTTACTTTTGGTAATTTTGACTATGGTAACTAGAATATAGAATTTAACTTTTCTTAATTTTAATATTGAAAAAACTGGAATGAATTGATGAAACCAAATAATTTAATATTTCAAACCATTCATAATTTGCATTGGGATTACGAATGTAAACATGATTATATATAGTAGAGACTGAACTATCTGCAAACCAGACCAGCAAAGTTGTGGCTTCTGACTGGGCGATACCTTTTAACTGCTGGACTGCACCTTCAGGCCAGTCTTTTTTGCGCCTGTAGTGGGAACTTGAATTGTTTTTCTTTATTGGAACTAGGCTGCAATGGGGGTGCTGGTGGTGTCTGTCGGTCTTTTCTCCAAATTTCTTTTTATTATTCTGGAGATGTTGGCAACCCTGGCCATTCCTAGTTAAAGGAAAAAAAGAAAGACTTCCAATTTAAGTGAACAGGATAAAAATTATATAGGATTTTTTTTTCATGCCATTTTAGAACACTTCCTCAAAAGTTTCACTTGCAAAAACAATGTGCAAATCCGACAGCGGTCAATACCCCTAAACACAGTTTCTTCACTCAGAGGGTGGTGAATCTTTGGAATTCTCTACCCCAGAAGGCTGTGGAGGATCAGTCGTTGAGTATATTCAAGACAGATTGATAGATTTTTTGGATGTTAAGGGAATCGAGGGATATGGGGACAGTGCAGGATAGTGGAGTTGAGGTAGAAGATCAGCCATGATCTTATTGAATGGCGGAACAGGCTCGAAGGACCTTATGGCCTACTCCTGCTCTATTTCTTATGTTCTTAAGTACTTTTGAAGTGTAGTCACTGTTGCAATGTAGTTGCACTGAGAAGGTGGTGGTGGGCCTTTTCCTTGAACTATTACAGTCTGTGTGGTGATGATGCTCCTTTTAATGGTATTGGGTAAGGAATTACAGGATTCTAACCCAGTGACACTGGAGGAACAGCAATGTCTGTCCAAGTCAGGATGGTGTGTGACCAAGTTGATGTTGTTCCCATGACATCGCAGCTCTTGTCTTTCTCGGTGGTAGAGGGCGCACCCTTGGTGAGTTGTTACAGTGCATCCCCAAGATCATACATTCTGCAGCCATGGTATACTGGTAGTGGAGGGAGTGGATATTCAGTACATTGGCAGGGATGCCGATCAAGTGAGCTGCTCTGTCGTGGATGGTGTCTTAAGTGTTGTGGCTGCACCCATCCATGTGAGTGGTGAGTATTCCATCACACTCCTGACTTGAACCTTGTAGATGGTGGAAAGGCTTTCAGGGGTCAGGAAGTAAGTACCCAGTTGCTGCCCTGCTCTTGTAACGATGGTGTTGATATGACTGGTCCTGTTAAGATGGACTGCAACTTTTGATGGAATTGTGTTGGATGAGATGGACCAGTTGGAGTCGGGCCTCTTGTTTTAATTATCCGCCAGAAGTGGGGCGGCTGGTGCAAGGAAGCGAGACCATCTATTGTGGCAGATAATCAAGCTTCCACTGTAATAAGTTTCAGCACACTTAGGCTGGAGCTTAGCCAAATCATTCAGGGTTCCTACACCTGATCACTATCCAGTGTGTGGACATCGGATGAGGACAGAATTAGGCTTTGCTGTGATGCTTCCAAAGTGGAATAGACTATTGACATTCTATCATTGACAGACTGCTGGCACCCACAAAGCTATACCTAGTGCCTTCAGTATAGTAGGGAAGAAAATTGGACGGGGTGGGAGATGAGAATAACATTTTTTAAAAAGGTGAGTGCAAGTCTTCAGTTGAATAGATTGTTTCAAAGAAATGTTGAAATGATAAATTCAGTCAGTTAGCAAATAGTGACTCTTTTGTGCATGTTTCTTGCAGGCGTCTAAAGGAACGAGAGCGAATTGGAGAACTTGGAGCGCCTGAAGTTTGGGGACTGTCTCCAAAGGTCCCAGAACTAGAGTAAGTGCCCTTGCCACGATCACTGGTTTAAATTGCATTTGCTCTTTACAATTTGTAGGTCGACTGGTTAATTTTTGTCATCTGCAGTTTTATCTATGTTGAAGTTAATTTATTTTGTTTCAATATTTGCGTTTTTATTGAAACCTGACCTGAAGTCAGGAGCAGTTATTGGTTCAAAAGTAATAAAATAATTCCAAGAAAATTGCATAAAATAAATACAGCTGTGATGTTGTTTAATAGCTGCATGGCATATGCACATTATTTCTGTATTTAAATTTTTAAAGGGTAAACTGCTTGAAAAATTCCCATGAATTTATGATTAGGTTTGAGTGCATTACAGTGTCTACAGATAACAAAAATGAGATTTCTTTTAGAACAAAGTGTCAGTTTGCTTTCTTGTTTGTTAGTTCCGATGAGCATACTCCGGTTGAGGGTGAGCAAGCTGAGAAGAGCAGCAGTTCTGATTCCAGTGCAGAAGGTAACTTTTTATAAATAACTGTATTTTAGGGAAACCTACAGCGGGCCCTCGTGGTGGATAGTGGAAATTGACAGGTAATTGAGAAACTCACACTTTGCATTAGAAACAGACTGGACTGTTCACAATCTGCTCAGTTGACAGAGTGCCTCTAATAAAAGGGAAAATTTCAAAAAGCTCAAACCAGTATCACAAAGTGTAGGTTTGATTCTTAATGTTAGCTTCCGGCTTCCAAGAATATTTATCAACGTGCTTGAGTGCATCGATCTATATTTAAAAAGTTAATTTTTGTCCTTTGCATACCAACCCAATGGCAGCAAGCATTTGATGTGAGACCATTTCAGTTGTTGAGCTCTGTAAACTCCAGAAGCATTTTTAAATAAGCGGGTGATCCGCCTTAATATCAATGGTCATTCATATAGTGCTGGCAGTCCTGATTCCTGCTGGTCTCTCAGCTCTCACTAGTCACCATTCCCTACATGAACTATTCCCAGGCCTTGGAGTGCCATTATGTTGCTGTCTGTAGGTTCATACCTGAAATGAGCTTGTATTTTTTTGTTTCATACTTGTTTAGAAGTACCTCATGGACAGCCGATCAGACATCCAAATTTGCTGCATGGGGAATTGGGAACGTACCTTTTGTGACGCAGCGTATTGTACACAAGTGTCCCAGACACTCTTGTGGCACTGATTGAAAATGTCTTCATGTGACTGAATCGAAAATGAACCGTGTATGAACTTGATAACAAATTTTACAATATTTAAAGTTGGAGCCTATTTCTATAAAAATTAAGACCTATCTAAATAAGAGCCTGGATCCCCAGACCTAACTTTATTGAATAGATTTTTTTAATGTTACGCTTTTGAATTTAAATCTTGGTTTAATCTGCAATGTTGGTTTCTGTCACTGTTTTCTAAATAGCGATACAAATTGTTTCTGCTGTAATCTTGTTTTTCTTGCCATCAACCCAGCCAAGAAGTGTTGACTCCTTGCTGGAGTACAGTTCTTTGGGCACAAGGCACCCTTCAGTACCTAGTCCAAGTGACTTATTCATGTGTGAGCCTTGACGGTGAGTGTCAGCTGCTTGATCACTGGGGCATCACAGCCTAGCTAAGCCTGATCTTGTCGTCCTCTGATAACCACACGCGTACGTTTCCAGTAGGCTAGCAATCAGGAGTGAGAAACTTACCGATTTTTCACTCCCTAAATTAGCGCCACTGAGGCTCCGACTACCTGCGTGACTGAAATCAACTAACAGCAGACCAGAGATGAAACCTCTGACCTTCTTGGTCTGTTTGGCTCAGCTGCTTGCTGTATTAAACCCATTGAGACATCAGGGGAGCCAACCCATAATCTTTTTACCATCAGTGATGCCCTTTTTTTGGGGGGGTGGTTTCGGTGTTTGTTCTACAAAGCAAAGCCATCATTTAGCACAAGTAAATAAAGTATGAATAATGTAATATCCCATGATTTAAAATGCTTTACATATAGAGAAAAAGAAGAAAAAGAAAAAACGGAAGAAGAATAAAAAGAAAAAATCAAAGAAGAAAAAGCATAAGCATTCAGAAGAAAGTGAATCGGAGTCTGACAGTGAAAGTGACTTAAGTGGTAAGATGTACTACTGAAAAGAGTAAGAAATCCTATGCTTTATCATCTAAGGATTCAGAAACAACTTTTCTTATAGTTTCAATATTCTTAGTATCCTTTGGAAGCTCTTTACAACAGTGACCACTTTAAAAGTAAGTTATTGGATATGAAGCACCTTGGGACAGCCTGGGGACGTGATAAGGTGCTATAAATGCAAGTTAATTTGTTCTTTCTACTATAACAATGCATATAAAGTTTTAATTGAGTATACAACCGACACTTTTATCTTAAATTGAAATCGATGTATTAGTCGGGGCAGATGATCAAGAATGCAATAGAAAATTAGGTTGGTAATAAAATGCTGCAAAAACTGCGTCAAAGCTGACTTTACTAGGTAGATTTTATCTCCCTTTTCATGTGGCAATGGTAACTAAAGATGTATGGTCCTGACATGTATTAAGCAGCTCAACAGTTTCTTCACTGATCTAAGCAATATATTTAACTTTAAACTGTTAACCTTGTCGGATGAATATAGAACTGTCTCTATTTATTCTGTTGTAATAGGTGATGTGAGTTATTATTTCAAGACTTTCAGCCCCATAGCCTGTATTTTGTCATTTGTATACTTCTATGAGTATTTATATATTTTTTTACTGAATTTGGTTCTTATGTATGATATGTTTTCAGATCAAGACAAAAAGAAAAAGAAGAAGAAGAAGAAATCTCACAAAAAGTAACTCATTTATGTTGTATCTGAAACTAGCTTTCATCTGTTTAACGTAATGCAAGTTAACCTGTTTGGCATTTACTTTACTGTTGATTTATAATACTGCATTTCTCTTCTGCTATTGAGTATACAACTGCTATTAAAAATTGTTGAAGTAGAACAAACTGAAAATGAGTTTACATATTAGAGTGAGAAATTCATGTATAGACTGGAACAAAGTTTGTAAATATTTAAAGTCCCAATAGCAGATTTTTGTCAACAACCTGAGAATTTCTTTGACTGTTTTCATTAAAAGTTGGTAAAATGACCAGCAAAAGTGGACTGATGAGCAATGCAAGTGACTTGATATAGCTACCTTGTTTCTTTAAAAGCTTTGGCATTAACCTTAGTTGCAAGTTGGAAATAAGTAACCTTTCCTAAGTTTAGTAAGTAATTACATGTTACAGAGCCACCATATAACTTGACTTGTACATCTATATCATAAATGTGAATCCTTTTATATTTCTCCTCCCTCCGATCCATTTTTAAAATGTATTTTCTCCCTTTCCTTGGGTTTCCCTGTGTCATGCATTATTTCCCAGCTAGGACCTGACCTCCTGCTAGGCCACCTTTCAGTTCTATTTGTGGAGAGTGAAAGTGGCAGATGTTTTCTCTCCATGTAGCCTGGCAGAGATTGTAATCTTGTTGTACAGAGATTCAGGAGAGTTCTCCCACATCATACTACTCCATTAAATCATAATTTTACCTGCTTATTACATTTCTTAAGCATTTTCTTAAAGTGATCATTTTTGGATCAATTACTTGGAAAATACAGTATCCAAGAAAAGGAATAACCTTGGGCCCGGGAATAAAAAAGCCTAACTAAATGGGTGAGAGCTGGAATTGGCAATGTTGGTATTCTAAGCCGTTTTACATTGGTCTTCGACCCTATCTCCCGTAGCAGCTGGTGGCCACACTAAAGTAAACCTGGAATTTTTTTTTGGACCACCAGCCAAGAAGGTTGTTTTTTTTTTTAAACACCTGGTCCTCCTGGCTTCCAGCAATCTTTCTGGAGCCAGTAACTGCCCTCCTCCAGTAGCGTGCAACGCGCACTGTTGGTGACATCACTATTCTGTACATGAGCATAGGCTAAATGTCACAGCCGATTTGCACATGCACAGAACAGCAGCCTGCACGCCGCAACCGGTTTACGGGAAGTACAGCTGCACATTAGAAAGATAAAGTGGCACAGTTAGATGTCTCTCCTGGGCTGCAAAATAAAAGTACATGATCAGCTCCTGTCCCAGTTTTATGTTTGAATTCATCGGCCCTTAACACGCTCTCTACAATTTCTGACTGGCTTCATTTCAGGGAAAGATCAATGGAACTAGACTCAATTTCTATCAAATCATGAAATGGCATTCCTGATTGGTGAGATGAATCCTACTGCCTGGTCGGTTGTGTGCTCCCAGCTGAAGAAAGCTGGCAGGAAGGATAACCAGCGTGTGTAAAAAATGAAAGCAGTGCTGCAAATTCAGTAGTTCAATATTACCTTTCACTGAATTTACCTATTACCAGTAACACAAAATAAATTCTTGTAACTAAAACTGTAGATACAGGTTACATTATGCCTCCTATCTCCTCTTTCTCTCCTCCCCCCACCTCCCAAAGTCTTTTTGACTTGATAATTATGACTCGGAGAGACAACAAGGTAGTATTTAAAACAAAAATCTCTGGGTTTAATTTAACAGGAAGAAGCCAAAGAAAGTGAAAAAGAACAAGAAGAAGGTATCTGAATCCAGCAGTGGAGAGTCTGAGGAAGAAAATGATGAAGCTATCTGGGTAGAAAAAACACGTGAGTTTTTAGTTAGATGAGACAGGTACAATCAAAGTCCATCAATATACCTCTGGTTAATTTTCATTTTGTCTTGATGATATTCTATGGTGCCTTTTTTATTTATTTAAAAAATTTTTTTTTCTATTTTGTACTAGTGAAGTTTTTTTCCAGATATGTGGAGCTTTAAAAAAAAAATAGACTGTCAATTTTGGCCTGCTCATGTTAAATGTGCAGTTTAATTAATAGCTTCCACGTGACTAAAAAGAGCACGTGTTCCTCGAAAAATTGATTATAAATATATTTTCCTTGTGAAGGTGCACATGATGAGGAGACTGCGGTTGGACCGGAAGCTCCAATGCAACAGTCCGCTCAAGATGATGACAAACCTTTGAAGTAAGTGACCTTTCCTTCTTTTGAGTAAAATGGAAGCAAACTCTCAACCCAAATGATGAATGACCAGCTTTTCCAATTCTGACAGGTAATGAATGGATCCCTTATCAAAGTCCAGTTTAGAATACTGACTGTGTGCCCCTTTGTGTCAAATTTGTCTTCATTCCCATTTTGGAGATGGACTGCCAGGGCTGAACCTTTGCTATGCTTTTATCTGTTTAACATACTGGGATATCACATACGAAAAACACCATTATATGGACTTGTATGTAGATTTTTTTTAAAGAGTATTAATGGTTAATCTGTTAGCTCTTTGAATTTAAATAATATCAGGGGCCGGAATTTACGGTGGGTAATAACAGCGAACTAACAGCGTTTGCCGTTAATTCCCCAATTGAAACTGACCGCAACGTCAGGATGTAGTGCATGCGCATCTAAAGGTGGAAATCCTGAAGTTGTGATCAGTCATTCACTGCTCCGACACTGGCTGCGCTGTAGCAGCCCCCCCCCCCCCGGCCCCGGCCCCGGTAGCCAGCAATCTGTGAAACTGACGACAACTTGGGCTTTTCTGCGTAATATCGCTGTTAAATACCCCATTAAATGTTAGGCCTTGTTGGATGAGGTGTAACTGGGGTTTTAATAGTGTATTGACTGCTAAACAAACGTTATGGCCCTGAAAAACTAATTTTAATTTTATGGCGTGTCAAATTTCTCCATTATGATAAAAGTTAGAATTTTTAAGAAACATTGGGGAACATTTTTTTTTTGTTTGTTCATGATTTTTCAGGTTCTACCTTATCCCATGTGAGAGCCCCAATCTTTGTTTTGCTCGCCAACATTTTTAAAAAGTCGGGATTAAAGCAGGTTTTCATTTCCTGGTTCCGTCTTTGAGAATTCTACAATGTGATTGGCTGCTTAGACTGCTTGTTAATGTCACAGCAGATCGCACTATGGAATCCTCACTACAGAGTGCTGAAATCCCTTGTGCATCGAAAAAGGCAAATTTCTCGCCACAGAGATTGCGAGATCTCTGGGCAGCTTTCTTTGGAGCCAGCAGCGAACGCCTTTGCTTCACCACTGACCGCAAATTCCGGGCCCATGTTGTGTTAGATTTCATTTTAAACCGAGCAGGAACATCTATCCTCATCCCCTCCCTAGCGGAAACACTGAGCCCCTTGTAATACCTTAATTTGACCACCAGTAGAGATCAGCTGACTCAGCACAGAGCAGAGATCTAACTTGAGACCTTCGAGTCCTGAATGGCTGAGCAGCATACCAAGTAGCATTTAGTGAGCTATCAGGAAGCAACTGTCAAGACATAAATTTAACTCCATGATTCAGATGATAGTTAACCAGTTGTGATTCACTTTCACAGAGCGATGCCCAAATCCCCTGATTAGACAACTGATAAATCAATCTGAGATTGATATTTTTATTAGGCAAGGCTATTGAGGGTTATGGAACCAAAGCTGGTAGATGAAGTTAAGATACAGATCAGCCATGATCTAATTGAATGCCTGAACTGGCATGAGGGGCTGAATGGCCTACTCCTGTTACTATTGCTCTGTATTTACCAGATACATATGCTGTTCATGTGTGTATGAAATCTTTCTACAATCTTGTCGTTTTTAAGATGTGTATGAAAAGCTGAGGAATTTCCAGGTGAAAGTGGGTTTTGTGGCATATTGTCTGTTTTGTCAAGTGTGCTGTATTGCTCATATGCTTAACCGTCTCTGTCTTCTAGTTACGGTCACGCTCTGCTTCCTGGTGAAGGTGCTGCCATGGCTGAATATGTGAAAGCTGGGAAGCGTATTCCACGAAGAGGTGAAATCGGTCTGACGAGTGACCAGATTGCTTCCTTTGAGCATTCTGGTTATGTAATGAGTGGTAGCAGGTAAAATAAGCTCCCTCCCTCAGTGCAGTTGAGGATGGTGTTTTAAATGTATCTCTTGTGTTTTTATTTTAATTTTTTAATAAATATGGTGAAGGGAAGGGGAAAGAATAGCGTCTGATGCACAGATACCAATCAGGCTTTGTATTTTACAGTGGCAAAACAGGAATAAAACTGACCCAGTGGGAGTCTACCTGGTGAGAGTCAGCTGCTCAGCATTAAGATTTTGGTGCCAAATTAGCAGAGCTGGAGGCCTGAAATCAGTGTGAAAATGGGCATCTTTTAAGAACTGATTTGGTGTACAAATTCTTCTGGAACTAGAGGGTCAGTGTGGGGCTTTGTAAGTAAACTGTAGAGTAGCCAAGATATTAAATGAAACCCAATAACTCAGCTGATTAAGGTAGTGAGTAGCTAAGCCAAGCAGGACAGAAAGATCCCACATTGAATCCTCAGTCTCTAACTGATCTCAGCCAGGACAGTGATTGGTTGTGGTGGTGGGGGGGGGGGGGGCTTTAGTTGACCTCTACTTCTGCTTCGGGATAGGGTTCGATTGTAATTCAACCAGAATTACGGATGTCGGGTGAGACCAGGATTGGGTTTGGTCGTGATGTCCCCTTATGGTCAAATAACTGCAGGCATTTACTACTTCAGCCCACTCATTGTGAACACTCACTTGGAGGAGGTAGGGAAGGACGCCTTGTGCCCATGAAACTGCACCACAGCAAGCAGGAGAGGGAGAGAATTGGAAAAAGGGGGAAAAAATAGTTTTTTTTTTATGGGTATCTGAAGGGACGAACGTCTTGGCAACAGAATTCCACTAAATTCACTTAAATTAGCAAAACAATAGCCAACTCCCACCGTGTTAATTTTTTTCCCCATGATATTTCTAGGAGCTGTTGCAAGCTTTGGTTAAAATAAGTTGTAAATGTAAACACCCTCCATTAAATATCAGCAGGACTACAGATGTGTACAATATATATGGATGCAGACTATGTACGGAGCTGTTGAAGTGACCTGCTTTGCAAATGCTCATCTGTACTCTTGTAGTTAATAACTAAGAAGAAAAATTTGGGTAGAGAAATACTGCTGTATTGTACAATGTTTTAGGACCTTGAATTCTAAAGTCTTGAGCCTGTGCTGTCTGTGCCTTCTGTTCAAAAACGCTGGGTGTTGTTTGGTGTGATCTAAAATAGATGTAATTAAAACAGAAATAACTCCCGTTTTTGTGTGTAGAGGGCATGCGCTGAATTGTAAAATTTTCCACTAAATTATTGGTTAACTTGTAAAAACCTGTGTAACTAACTCAATTGTTTAAAAGTATCAGATGAAAGACTGAAGCATAAAAATAAACATCAGCCAGAAAGTGGAGATTTGAAAATATAAGAAAATGACAACACTCAAAAACTTGGAGGAATCTTTTTTTGAATTACTATTTTGTTTTAAAAGTGCACACATACATGGTTGGCTTCTTCAGTGTTGTGATTTTATTCCTTTTAGTACATGAATGATCCTGATGATTTGTTTGTATTTAACTTCTGATTTGTGAGTTCTGAGGGTTTTTTTTTTGTGTGTGTCCAGACATCGACGTATGGAGGCCGTGCGTCTCCGTAAAGAGAACCAGATTTACAGTGCAGATGAGAAGAGAGCCTTGGCTTCATTCAACAAAGAGGAGCGACAGAAGAGGGAGAACAAGATCCTGTCTGGCTTCAGGGAGATGGTGCACAGAAAGACTAAGGGCAAGGAGGAAAAATAGAGATTTGAACTTTTTTTTAACAGCTCTCTATAATATTGTGTTTAAAAACAGAAAATGGTGGAAATGCACAGCAGTTCAATCAGCATCTGAAAGAGAAGAGATTGTGTTCCAGGTGGGTGATTGTAATGTTGACATATTTCCTTTTCAGAAGCTAAATGAGCTGCTGTGTATTTCTACCTTTTTCTGATTTTTTTTTTTTATCTCCCTTTTCAGCATTTATAATTTTTCTTTTAAAAAATCTTGGTGTATAACTCAGCTCTGGATGTTATAAATTTCTTCAGTTTTTGTTACAGTAGTTGGTTCAAATTGAATGTTAATATTGTATACTTGAAACCTTAATTTCCTATCACCTTTCTAAATTTTTATAAAATAACTTCAGTTCAGTGCTGACTTGCTGTAAAATTATGATATTAAAATTATTCATATATCTTGTGGTGTGACGGATTACTTTTCATTGTATTACACTCCAAATCGATTAGTCAGTGGAAAGGAGAAAATGTCCCATATGCCCTGATTCTACCAGCAAACCAATCAAACAACTCTGAAATAATCTGCGAAGGGATGTTCAATATATTCCACCCTAACTGGTGGTGATGTAAACTTGGTGATCTCACCATGAATTATACAGGTGGCAAGGTTAACCTTTTAATTAGCGCAAAACTAGCAGACAAGCTCAGGACTGTGAAGATTGACATGGCTATGCTACAGATGTGACTGGGTAAACTTTTGATGTAAGGAGATGGTGTCTGAGGTTTAGAAAATACAAGGGAATTCCTCAGTGCTCCCATCTGGTTAATGATCTAAACCTCGGCTAACATTCACACCTGGCGTCCCCAAATGTTGAGCTAATAATCGCCGCATGAAGTGTACTGGCGATGTCTAGTTGATGGGAAAGAAAAAAATGTGCAGTTTACCCCTCCCATCATGGTTGTGCACCTTCTGTCATCTGAGCAAAGAATCTCCCAAATAAACGTTCAATTGGATACTAATTTGGTTCTCATCCATTTTAGTGTCTTCAATCACACGGATCATGTTTGTTTATTAAAACAGCAACACTGGAGCACTTATGTATATGAAACTGGTTTATTTAGCCATAGTATGAAAAATACTGAAACATTTTTCCTTAAATTCTTTTACATTATTTTCAAAAATCAACAATGAATGTACTGTAATATGAAAAACAATTCTCTGCTCTATGCTGGCTCAATCGGATAAGTGCATTACCGAGAGTGTTTCTTGGCTGTACAAGCCAGAAATACCCTGGGTTTGATTCCTGGCCTGTGCTGAGTTATCTTAGCTGGGCTACTGACATTGTCCTCAAGTGTCCCTGGGCTAAGGTGAGGAAAAGCCAACCCATGCTCCAGCTTTTAATCACTATTCTCGGTAATCTCCACTGAGAAATGGACATCAGATAGGGGCAGGGGCAGCTATGAGTCTATCTCAATGCTGAATAGCCTGCTGACACTCATTGTCATGACTCACGCATCAAGAATGCCCATTTGGGTGAGGCAAGCGGGAGTTGTTGGCACCATATCAGGAGCAGAGACTATTGCCAGCATTGAATAGCCTGCCACCTCGCACCACCAGGCCTCAAGAAGAACTTGAGCAAGGGCACCAGAGAGCAACTGGAGCCCATGGAACCATCCCAGCAAGTAGGCCATACTTTTAAAAGGACAGAAAGTAGGTGGAAATTTAAAAAACAACCAGAGATAATGAGTTCTATTTAGTTTCTCCCCTTTTATACTCTTAAGATAAACACCTAAAGCACCCAATATATACACCTAAAAATACTAGAAGTCCACTTCTTCCATTAGCAGAATTTTGCTTTCGATGATGTCTTTTAGCCATTTTTCTTTGAATCGCGATTGGCCAGGTCTTAAAAAAAAAGATACGCTTCTTAGTTTTCTGCTATTAATATAAAACTGAGTACAGTCTGAATAAGACATCCAACAGAACAAAGCATTTGTGTAAAAATTATTTTCAGTTGCTGTTAATGTCATTGGGCAGTAAACCTAAGGGATTGATACTGGTAAACACATTACTGCAGATATCATGAAGTACAGTTTGTAACTGGTACAAACAAAGAGTTTTCAAGCTATAAAGTAAACTATTTCTTCTCCATCTCCACCCCATCCCAGGTTACACAAATGCTCTCGTGTACAATAATGCCGCCAGGTTTTAGTTTTAGACATTACAAAATATTTTGGTTACTTTAGTAGCCTAAGGCTCAATAATCAAGCTCTCATTTATATGCACTTAATTTCCTGGTAAATAATTTTAGATTGCTCACTCAAACTTAGTGATTGTATCATAATTGTTAATCCTTCAAAATGTATGTCAAGGAGCACTGAGGACATGAGCTGCCAGACTCCAACATGACATCACCTGCCCACAAATAACAGGAACTAAAATGTAATAAAGTCTCTCCACAAACTCCAAAAGCACTTTTAAAAGAAAGATACCTGGGAGTGATTTCAGGGTTGCAATCTTACTGAGCTGCTCAGTTCTTGAGCTTTGCTCTCTCTTCACAATGTAATTTGAACCTTGGTTGGATTAATACCTTTTACATAACGGATAGCGTGATTTATGATTAATGATTTAGACCTCACACAAGGACTTAATTTGTGTTGCATTACCATCACATTCCAATACAGCAGGTGTCGAGTGGATTCAAAACTAACACCAACATCAAATACACCACAAACATGCAGTGAACATAAGAAATCAGAGCAGGAGTAGGCCATTTGGCCCTTTGAGCCTGCTCTGCCATTCAATAAGAGCATAGCTGATTTACCTCAACTCCACCTTCCTGCACTATCCCCATATCCCAAAAATGTATCAATCTCTGTCTTGAATATACTCAATGACTGAGCACCCATAGCTCTCGAGTGGAGAATTCCAAAGATTCACAACCCTTTGAGTGAAGAAATTTCTCCTCATCTCAGTCCTAAATGGCCAACCTGAGACTGTGACCCTGTGTTCTAGATTCCCCAGCCAGGGCAAACATTTTCCCAGCATTAACCCTGTCAAGCCCCTTAAGAATTTTATGTTTCAATTAGATCACCTCATTCTTCTAAACTCTAAGAAATATAGGCCTAGTTTACTCAATCTCTCCTCATAGGGCAATCCCCCCCATACCAGGAACTAGTCTGGTGAACCTTCGCTGTACTCCCTCTAAGGACAAGTATGTCTTTAGGTAAGGAGACCAGAACTGTACACAGTACTGCAGGTGTGGCCTCACCAATGCCCTGTATAATTGTAGTATGACTTCTTTACTCTTGTACTCTAATCCCTTTGTAACAAAAGCTAACATACCATTTGCTTTCCTAATTGCCTGCTGTACCTGCATGTTAACTTTCTGTGATTCATGGACAAGGACTCCCAGGTCCCTCTGAATGCAAACATGTCCCAGTCTCTCAAAAGTGAAACATGTCACATTGAGGAATGTTGGAGACCAACAGATCATTTCCTTTCTCATGGGTTGGTTAATAGAGGAGCTGGGCTTGAAGTGATTAGTTGACTGACAATTTAGTGAATGGCTTGGGAGCAAGGATGAGCTTTATTTAAGTTCTTCTGTACAGCCTCACCCTCCATCTTACACTGAAAAATGATGCAGGACAATATCACATGGTCTAACAATATAAATCACTCCAAAGTGGTGATAACTGCTCAAACTAGTAATAAATGAAAAATATATTTTAATTTAAAATATTGACAGAGCAGGCATATTCAACCTGCAGCCTCCAAACCCTATGTATTACTACATCCCACCAATACAAGATAACTTATTTCATAACCAGTAATCGTTCCCTCATTTGGGATGAAAAGCTACCATTGTACCCAGGGAAGTTGAAGCCTTCTGAAATGAAGGCCACCTTCATGAAAGTCCAGTGTACGATAATGTAGTGATTTGAGTTTCTGGACTAGGAATCCAGAGAATGAGTTCAAATCCCACTGTGGCAGTTTGAGAACTGAATTCAGTTTAATAAAATCTGGAAAGAAACAGCTAGTGTCAATAAAAGTGACCACGAAGATGTCAAATTGTCGTAAAAACCCAACTGGTTCACTAATGTCCTTTAGGGACGGAAACCAGCTATCTTTACCCGGTCTGGCCTATGTGACTCCAGTGCCACACCAACGTGTTTGACTCTTAACTGCCCTCTGAAGTGGCTTAGCAAGCCACTCAGTTATATCAAAACCACTGTTCAAGAAGAAGGCCCACCACCACCTTCTCAGGGCCACGAGGGATGGGCAATAAATGCTGGCCTTGCCAGCGACACCCTGATCCTGAGAATGAATAAAAACACCTAAACAATTGCTATAATTTATAAATAAATTGCTTACCTGTGCATGAGTTTGTTTGATTCAAAAAAGAAGTAAACTTCAACTGGAAAAACCTAAAAACATGAAATGGTTCAGGCTCAATTAAATGCTTAACACTATGTCCATTTTCAAAGCTGCAAGTAACATTCACTATTTAACGGGTTAATGCTTTTCTGTACTTGTTACTGCTTTGGTTTAATCCTTCAGGACTTCAGTAACACGTGTGCATCAGAAATTCAAGTACACAAAGTTGCAGAGTTACACGTTATTCTGAGTATTAGCACTGACGAGACGGATTGCAATGTCAACCGAGCATCAAGCTGGAGCTCGAGGATCAGAAGAACGTGGAACATTTTTCACATTTTTCTGAAAAGCTGGATTGAAAGCCCCAAACCCAGTAATGGTCAACCCATAGCAACCAGTGCTTCACTCACTGCACACGGATATTTATACCTCTAATCACTGGAAAAGGTTCTCCTAGGAACACATAGCCGTCATCCCATAGGCAGCAAACATTGATTCTTCATTAGCCTCATTTAAAGCTGAAAAGACCAGGTTAATAATGAATTCATTATCTATTACTAATGCTTAAAAACATTAACTGAAAGAATTAAGTCCCCAGTGGTTTAGTGGGTAAAGGCACTGATCCCTGGTCTACATTAAGTCGAGAGGTCGCACAACACCAGGTTATAGTCCAACAGTTTTATTTGAAATCACAAGCTTTCGGAGCTATCGATCGCTCCTTCCTCAGGTGAAGTAGTAAAGAAATACAGACTCGACAAAGCATATATAGATAGAGAACAATGCATGTGTACATGCATTGTTCTCTATCTATATATGCTTTGTCGAGTCTGTATTTCTTTACTACTTCACCTGAGGAAGGAGCGATCGATAGCTCCGAAAGCTTGTGATTTCAAATAAAACTGTTGGACTATAACCTGGTGTTGTGTGACCTCTCAATTTTGTCCACCCCAGTCCAACACCGGCATCTCCGCATCATGACTACATTAAGTCCCCATTGGTCCCACTGGTGCACACAAACATCTTCAATCCTTCCCTGATGCAGAGTCCACCTGTTTCGATTCTTGCACAGTATGCTACAGCAAAATGAAACACAGCAATTCACCCTTAAACTCCAAGCATCAGCCTTCCTCAGCTGCTGGTCTAAGTTGCCTCTGTGGTAAACCCTGTAGTACTAACCACATATAGCATGAAAATTCATCAATATGAAGGTGTGGATTTACTGTACACTTTTACTCACAGGTGGTTTAACTTTAGAGATTTCAATAATAAAATAAGTACAGGCCGTTGCTCGTGGGATGGGCTTCCTCCGAGTTGGTATACTCCACCGTACACGATAATGATGATGAATATGGTATTCTAGTTCCTCTTCATTCAGGTAGTCCAGGCAGTGAAGCCAGCAATTGGAAAACTCCCAGGTCTGTTAGAGTACAGCGCAATGGTGATTAATGAAATTACAGTTAATTTACTGTCAGGAAATGGAACGCAAGACATTTCAGTGGTTGTGAAATGCTTCCCCAAGCATGCTGTGCTACTTTATATTCCCCTACCCCCACCACCACCACCTCAATTTAGTCCATCGCTGGAGGGCCTAGCTCATGCTGGGGTATGGTTCCGCAAGCATCCAAAACCGTCCAGTAAATTATCCATGTGGTTATTCTACATGTGCGATCTTAAACAACGATTGTCAGCAGGGTCTTTAAACGCAGAAGGCATTACAGTCAAGTCTAATTGTATCCCATTTCCTCACCCAATGACCACACGTGTACAATTTCTGGTGGGGATCACTGAAACGCACCCAGAACTGGGAACCTTGGCTGATATGTTCCTTCCTGATATGATACTAGGGGTGACTGCAGTAACCGCCCCCCGCCCCCCAATGCTACCACTGTGTATTTCTTGTAAGTTAAATGTAAATGTCAAATAACTGGCGTATCAGCATTATCACATATAGAAATTAAAAATGCAAAAGCTAACAACTTTTACTGTATTAAGAAATTAGGCTATTACATGCTCACCCAAATTCAGCGTAGCCCGTCGTAAGCCTTCTGAAAGGCCCCGCATGTTTTGGGTTTCCGCACGCGCTGCACATGCGCGAAAACACGGAACTTGCGCTCTGTCAAGGTTCACCTTGAACAGATCTACCGAACCGACTGAGAAATCACTTTCGCTGGCACAGAGAGGGGCTATTTGCCCAACCACTGCCCAGCAATTGCCCACGAAACTCTTACGGCTGGTGAAAGCAGGCGTAGGGCCTGCTTTCACCAGCGTAAGGGTTAATAAAAATCTTAAATTAAAAATAAAAAAAATTAAAAATGATGCACAAACACTTAAAATTACTTTATGCAAATTTTGGCCCGGAATAAAATGTTTAAAATTATTTTTCAAAAAATTAAATTTTTATTGTATTTGCTGCATTGAAGGGACTTTTAATTAAATTTGAAAATGAGAACATTTATTTTTATTAGAGTAATCTAAATTGTTTAATTATTTGGGGATTCCACTGCATGTCATTAGGGGATTCCGTTCGGAAATGACTGCAATGGAATCCTCCTTTCTCATTGGAGGACCTGGCCCACGTGATCCCAGGGACGCTTCCGAACCGCCTGAATCCCTGGGATCCATGGGCCTTTACTCAGGCGTATGCCTGGATGCCCCGGACCCGAAGTCTCCGTAGCTGTGGAGCCAAGAGGTAAACTCAGAAATATTTCATGGGTCAAATTCAAGGCCAATCTGTTTTAGTGATGTTGGTTGAGCGATAAATATTGGCCAGGACACCGGCAATAACTCCCCGCTCTTCTTCGAAATAGTGCCATGGGATCTTTTCGCATTCAACTGAGAGAGCAGATGGGGCCTCGGTTTAACATCTCATCCGAAAGACGGCACCTCGAACAATGCAGCACTCCATCAGTACTGCACTGGAGTGTCAGCCTAGATTTTTGTGCTCAAGTCTCTGAAGTGGGACTTGAACCCACAACCTTCTGACTCAGAGGCAAGAGAGCGAGTGCTACCCACTGAGCCACAGCTGACTCTACTATAAACAATCTTCTGGTGTAGCATAAATACAGCATTTCCCTGCAAGTGTATTCTTTCTAATGCTAAGTTTTCAACGGCAGTGAATGTTAGCCATCATTACATTAATTAAATAACAATACTTTTTGAAGAGTTGTCCTGAAACAAACTGTTATGAAAACTGCACAATTTATAACTGTTCTTGCATTCACTTACTATACTTACATTAAAAATAAAACTTTTATTATTGAAACCTATTATATTAACATTCACGTCACTATCACCACAGCACCAGAACTAGTTAACAGTATGATAGCGTTTGGGTTCAAACCCATGATTCTCCACACAAGAACATAAGAATTAGGAGCAGGAGTAGGCCATACTGCCCCTCGAGCCTGCTCCGCCATTCAATAAGATTACGGCTGATCTTCGAGCTCAACTCCATTTTCCCGCCCGATCCCCATATCCCTTGATTCCTCTAGAGTCCAAAAATCTATCTATCTCAGCCTTGAATATACTCAACGACTCAGCATCCACAGCTCTTTGGGGCAGAGAATGTCAAAGATTCACCACCCTGTGAGTGAAGGAATTCCTCCTCATCTCAGTCTTAAACGGCCGACCCCTTATCCTGATGCCCCCTAGTTCTAGACTCTCCAGCCAGGGGAAACAATCTCTCAGCATCTATCCTGTCAATCCCCCCTCAGAATCTTATATGTTTCAATGAGCAAGGCAGGTTCCCCACGCTAGCAAAGCTGTCCTGAACAGGTGGGGAAAATGGGCAGAGCGAGTTACCTTGGTTTGCAACTGCACACATTTGAGAAGCTGATCACAGAGTGACAAAGGCTGAGGCCTGGGCAGGGGATCCCTATCCGCTATCTGCTGCGGAATGGTTTCTGGTATAAGGGGAACTGAAAAAAGGAGGGGAAGAAGATAGCCAAAATAAAGGAACAAAAAAAACCAAATCACGACACAAAACAACCCTGCAGATCGCACATTATCTATATACAAAACTTACAGAAATATATTCTTCTATTTGTCTCGCCCCAATGGAAACTGTGAAGTCTTTGCATGTAATCCATTGGATGTTACGGATTACAAAAGGACTTTTTCCTTTCAAAAGAAAAATATGCAAAGGTATAAGTGATCAAAGAATTGTCTGAAGACAATAGTAACACAAAATGCTAATTTAATAAAATAAGAACATTTGCATTTATATATACAGCTTATTACACCAAGACATCTCTACGTGCTTCAAATAAGAACATAAGAACATAAGAAATAGGAGCAGGAGTAGGCCATTTGGCCCCTCGAGCCTGCTCCGCCAATTAATAAGATCATGGCTGATCTGATCTTGGCCTCAACTCCACTTTCCAGCCCGCTCCCCATAACCCTTGACTCCCCTGTAGCTCAAATATCTGTCTATATCCGCCTTGAATATATTCAATGACTCCGCCTCCACAGCTCTCTGGGGTAGAGAATTCCAAAGATTCACGACCCTCAGAGAAGAAATTCCTCCTCATCGCCGATTTAAATGGGCGACCCCTTATTCTGAAACTGTGCCCCCTAGTTCTAGATTCTCCCACGAGGGGAAACAAACTCTCAGTATCTACCCTGTCAAGCCTCCTCAGAATCTTATATGTTTCAATAAGATCACCTCTCATTCTTCTAAACTCCAATGATTATAGGCCCAACCTGCTCAACCTTTCTTCATAAGACAACCCCTTCATCTCCAGAATCACCTAGTGAACCTTCTCTGAACTGCCTCCAATACAAATATATCCCTCCTTAAATAAGGAGACCAAAACTACACGCTGTACTCCAGATGTGGTCTCACCAGCACCCTGTACAGTTGTAGCAAGACTTCCCTACTTTTATACTCCATCCCCCTTGCAATAAGGGCCAACATTCCATTTGCCTTCCTAATTACTTGCTGTACCTGCATGCTAACTTTTTGTGTTTCATGTATGAGGACCCCCAGATCCCTCTGTACCGCAGCATTTTGTAGTCTCTCTCCATTTAAATAATAATTTGCTTTTTTATTCTTCCTACCAAAGTGAAAAACCTCACATTTACCCACATTATACTCCATCTGCCAAATTTTTGCCCACTCACTTAACCTATCTATATCCCTTTGCAGACTCTGTGTCCTCCTCACAACTTGCTAACCCACCTATCTTTGTATCATCAGCAAATTTGGCTACAGTACACTCGGTCCCTTCATCCAAGTCATTAATATAGATTGTAAATAGTTGAGGCTCCAACACTGATCCCTGTGGCACCCCACTAGTTACAGTTTGCCAACCTGAAAATGACCCATTTATCCCAACTCTCTGTTTTCTGTTAGTTAGCCAATCTTCTATCCATGCTAATATATTACCCCCAAGCCCGTGAGCTCTTATCTTGTGCAGTAACCTTTTATGTGGCACCTTATCGAATGCCTTCTGGAAATCCAAATACACTACATCTACTGGTTCCCCTTTATCCACCCTGCTCGTTACATCCTCAAAGAACTCGAGTAAATTTGTCAAACACGATTTCCCTTTCATAAAACCATGTTGACTCTGCTTGATTGTATTATGATTTTCTAAATGGCCTGCTATTACTTCCTTAATAATGGATTCCATCATTTTCCCAATGACAGATGTTAGGCTAACTGGCCTATAGTTTCCTGCTTTCTGTCTCCCTCCTTTCTTGAATAGGGGCGTTACATTTGCAGTTTTCCAATCCGCTGGGACCTCTCCAGAATCCAGGGAATTTTGGTAGATTACAACCAACGCATCCACTATCTCTGCAGCCACTTCTTTTAAGACCCTAGGATGCAGGCCATCAGGTCCAGGGGACTTGTCAGCCTTTAGTCCCATTAGTTTGCCTAGTACTTTTTCCTCTAGTGATAGTGAATGTTTTAAGTTCCTCCCTCCCTATAGCCCCTTGATTATCAATTAGTATTGGGATGCTTTTAGTGTCTTCTACCTTGAAGACCGATACAAAATATTTGTTCAAAGTCTCTGCCATTTCCTTGTTTCCCATTATTAATTCCCCAGTCTCATCCTCTAGGGATCAACATTTACTTTAGCTACTCTCTTCCTTTTTATATACCTGTAGAAGCTCTTACTGTCTGTTTTTTATATTTTTTGCTAGTTTACTCTCATAATCTATCTTCTCCCTCTATTATTTTTTTAGTCATCCTTTGCTGGTTTCTAAAAATTTCCCAATCCTCTGGCCTACCACTAATCTTCACAACATTGTATGCCTTTTCTTTCAATTTGATACCATCCTTAACTTCCTTAGTTAGCCACGGATGGTTCATCCTTCACATAGAGTCTTTCTTTCTCACTGGAATAAACCTTTGCTGAGTTATGAAATATCTCCTTAAATGTCTGCCACTGCTTATCTACCGTCTTACCCTTTAATCTATTTTCCCAGTCCACTTTAGCCAACTCTGTCTTCATACCTTTGTAATTGCCTTTACTTAAGTTTAGGACACTAGTTTCAGACCCAAGTTTCTCACCCTCAAACTGAATTTGAAATTCTATCATGCTATGATCACTCTTCCCTAGAGGATCCTTTACAATGAGATCATTAATTAATCCTGTCTCATTACACATTACCAGATCTAAAATAGCCTGCTCCCTGGTTGGTTCCACAACGTATTGTTCTAAGAAACCATCCCGAATACAGTCTATGAACTTGTCCTCAAGGCTATGCTTGCCAATTTGATTTGTCCAATTTATATGAAGATTAAAATCGCCCATGATTATTGCAGTACCTTTCTTACAAGCCCCCATTATTTCTTGATTTCTACTGTGTCCTACAGTGTAGCTACAGTTTGGGGGCCTGTAGACCACTCCCACCAGTAATTTCTTTCCCTTACTATTTCTTATCTCCACCCAAACTGATGCTACATCTTGATCTTCTGAGCCAATATCATTCCTCACCACTGCAGTGTTCTCATCCTTTATTAACAGAGCTACCCCACCTCTTTTTCCTTTCTGCCTATCCTTCCAAAATGTCAAATACCCCTGAATATTCAGTTCCCAGCTTTGGTCACCTTGCAACCATGTCTCTGTAATGGCTATCAGATCATACCCATTTATTTCTATTTGTGCCGTCAACTCATCTATCAACTACTTTTGGAGTGCATTTACTGTTGTGTAGGCAAATGTGGCAGCCATTCTGCACCAACAGCATTCTGGAAACAGCACAGAGATGAATTACCAGTTAATTATTACATTAGTATTTAAAGTACAAACCTACATGTTGGAATTTAAGTGTAACATATACTACACAACAAAAATACTCATCCATCTAAGCGCTGATGGTCAAACTTGTATTATCTATCTACAAAAGACTTGGGCACAGTATGCATCTGTTTCTCATTGACAGATAGATTCTTACCAGGCTTGACAGGGTAGATGTAGGGAGGATGTTTCCCCTAGCTGGGGAGTCTAGAACCAGGGGTCACAGTTTCAGAATAAAGGGTCGACCTTTTCGGACTGAGATGAGGAGAAATTTCTTCACTCAGAGGGTGGTGAATCTTTAGAATTCTCTACCCCAAGGGCTGTGGATGCTCAGTCATTGAGTATATTCAAGATAGAGATCAATAGATTTTGGGGATATTAAAGGGAATCAAGGAATATGGGGATAGTGCAGGAAAGTGGAGTTGAGGTAGAAGATCAGCCATGATCTTATTGAATGGCGGAGCAGGCTCAAAGGGCCGAATGGCCTACTGCTTCTATTTCTTATGTTCTTAAGTTGTCATACCTCGAAAGTTTCTGTTAGGAAAAAAATTAAGGTGAACGCAAATGTACTATTGATTAAAAATCACAAACCACCATCTATTATATGAATCATGACTGTGTGAAAAAATAGATATTTTTATAAACACTTGCACTCACTCTGAAGCAATGAAGATAATCAAGAAAGAAAACGACCAATCAACAACTGGCAACTCTCACAAACGCAACCACATTTCTCAAATTTTTTTTTTTCCAATTTCTTTGAAAGCTTGCGTCGGGTACTAAAAAATAACTTTTGTAACATGACAACACATAAAAAATCTTAAATGGTTCACAAAAGAATATTTAAACCTCCTCATAAAAATGCCCATCTCCTGCTGGAAATCTGCCCTGTACATTTTTCTCCATAGGCTTACCCTCTCCCAGGGGCCTGGGCTAAAGTGTTGTCCTTTCCTGGATCTTTCTTTGTTTTGCTGGACCTTCTCATATGACATTTTCCAGGTCCCAGTACATGTGCATGTTCAGGTCAATGTGTCCAACAACAGCAACAAAAACAAGCTGATTTAGACGCAAAAGTTAGTACCCCCAATCGGTTATTCAAAAGATCTCATGGGACCTGTACACTGTCCATCTTTTGTCTCAACTGTGACTGTCTAGATTAACATCACACTCTGGTCCAAAATAAAGAGTTATATTAGTGGCATCTGAAGACAGCTCAGGTAATCAGACCAGAGGAAACCCAGTGCACGTAGATTTATCAAAATAGATCTTTTTCCTATTAATCGCCTACGGATACCCCTGGGTGGCACAGGCTCAGCTTTCACAAGTCTGCTGTTGACACCCAACTCTACCTCTCCACTCCACCACTCACTCCACAGGTACCACTGTAATATCGGAGTAACTCTCCAACATCAACACCTGGATGAGTCATACCATCCTCCAGCTCAACCTTAACAAAACTGAAGCTGCTTCCCGCCAGCACCTTCAATGCTCTGACACTGCTTCAATCAGCCTTCCTAGCTGTCTGCTCAGGCTGAATCAGGCGGTCTGCAACTTCAGGATCCGCTTTAACTCGGAGCAATTCCTTATGCCCCCACGTCCAGTTTTTTATCCACTTCAGGACCATGGTCCATTTATGTTCCTACCTCTCTTCCTCTGCTGCTGAAATTCTAATCTATTCCTTCATCACATTGAGCACTGATCTTGAATGTCTTCGTCACTGTGCTTCCCTCCTTTACCAGTCGCAAACTTCAATTAATTCAAAGCTCTGTGGCTTGAGTCCTTTTCCACACTCCACAAGCTCTGTGTTCTCCAATGTATTGATTTTGAAGTCCTTGTTTGCAGATTCCTCTACGGGCTTGCCCCTTCTTACCAACATGATGTCTTCCAACCACATACCTGAACACACACTCTCCACTCCCTTGACTCTGGCTTACTGTTTGTTCCTCACATCCTCTGCTATGCCATCAGTGGTCAATCTTTCGGTCGTTGCACCATTGCCTTGTGAAACACTCTCTGTAAACCACTCTGCTTCGCCATATTATCACTTCTTTCAAAAGCCTTTTAAAAACCCCTCTAATTGATCAAGCTTTTGTCCCCTTCTTCCCCAGTCACTCTTCTCCCTGTTTGGTGTCCTCTTTCTTCTCACTGACATGTGACACTATGCAAGAGGCACCATACAAGTGTAAATTGATGTAGGAGAGTTCTTTTAAAACTATTTTTAATTTTCTAATCTTTTATTTTCTTAACTAACGATTTATTTTAATGTTAAGATATTTTATGTGGGATAATCTCATTGGACCCGTTTTGATCTGCTGGTTTACACACAAGGTTTGAGAATTTTAAATTGCAGGCGTTGTGGGCTGGGAGTGAATGTAGGTCAGCAAGGGCAGGGTGATATGTGAGCAGATAGGATAAGGACAGCATAATTTTGATGAGTTCAAGTTAACAGAAGGAGGAGAATGGGAGGCTGACCAGCAGAGAATTGAAATAGTCAAGTCTGTAAGTGACAAAGACATGGATGAAGTTTCAGCAGCAGAAGGGCTGAGACTGGGGTGGTGGCAGTCGATATTACGGAGGTGGATGTAGACAGTCTTTGTGATGGCAAGTATAAGTATGGTTCAACCTGAGTCAATGGCCATGGAGAGGAATGGAATCAGTAGCAAGGGGTACGGAGTTTGTGGTGGGGGCCGAAGATGATGGCTTGGGTCTTCCCAACAACTGGAGGAAATTGCGGCTCATCCAAGACTGGATATCAGACAAGAAATCTGACAACACAGAGACAGTAGAGGAGTTGAGACAGGTGGTGGTGAGGTAGAGCTGGCTGTCGCAGCATACAGTTGGAAGCTTACTCCATGTCTGCGGATAATGTCGCCAAGGGGCTGCGTGTCGGTGAAGAAGAGAAGAGGGTCAAGGATAGGTCTTTGGATGATCCAGAGATAATGGTGCAGGTTGAGGAGGGGGTTAACGTCAGGAAGATAAGCCTTTGCTGCAGTTACTCTGGCTATGATTGGATACATAAGAGTGGAACCAAGTGAGGGCAGTCTCACTGTGCTGGACAACAGACAAGAGATGTTGGAGGAGGATGGTGTGTAAAAAACTGCAGAGAGGCCGAGGAGGGAGGGGATAATAACCGAAAATGTCATTTGTGACTTTTGTTTCATTCGTCTCAGTGCTGTGGCAGGAATGGAAATCTGATCGGAGAGATTCAAACAGGGAGTTGCGGGAAAGATGGGCACGGATTTGGGGGCAACAACATGTTTAAGGACTTTGGAGAGGCAAACAAGACTAGAGATGAGGCAGTAGAACAGAGGGGTCACGGGTGGATGGTGAGGAAGGGGCTTAAGACAGCAGTTTTGAAAGTGGTGGGGACAGTACCGGAGGTGAGGGAACCATTTACCATGTCAGTTAGCACAGGGGCCAAGAAAGGAAGTTGGGTGGTCAGCAGTTTAGTGGGTCAAGGGAGCAGGAGGTGGCTCTCATGGACAAAATGAGCTTAGAATAAGCATGAGGGGTGATCGAAGAGAAATTAGAGAAAAGAGCAGATTCAGGATAGGGCAGTGGGAGCCTGGGGGGAGATTTGGTTTGGTGAGCAAGGGAAAAGGTTTTACTGTAAGCTACGTCACAGGATATCTACTAGAACAAAAATAAACATCTTGGGTCTGTTGTGCTTCCACCACACTACAGATATCATCGTTTGTTATAGAGGTCAAACAATCTTAAAAATGGGGACGGAAGCTAATTATTTCATTACGGCAGGAGTCAGGGATTTACACCTAACTGCCTGCCTCTCTTCCGCGGCCATGTTCGCGCCCTGGGTGGCCCTGGAGATGGAGCACGCGGTGTCCACCAGCACACTTGAGGCCTTCCGCGACCGGTGGGCGCCGTGGGGACTGAAGTGCATCATCACCCCGGCCAGCGCAATTTTAATTTAATTTGTTAAGGTTCTTTTAAAGTTTTATTAATTTACAGACAATTTGTGTAATCACCACAACAAGAGTACACCTAACTGCCAATCTCAAGGGAAGTAATTATTCAATCTCTAATTGACCTCTGGATATTTGACCCCGAGAGAGAGAACGGGAGAACAAGAGAGAGCAGACGGGACCTCGGTTTAACGTCTCATCCGAAAGATGGCACCTCCGACAGGGCGGCACTCCTTCAGCTGTGTCAGCCTAAATTATGTGCTCAAAGGCTCTGGAATGTGTCTTGAGCCCACAACCTTCTAACTCAGAGATGAGAGTGCTACCCACTGAGCCAAGGCTGATACTTCTGGAAGTAATTAATTGTATGTATAGCACTTTGGGGTGTTTCTGAGAGATGTGATCAGGTGCTATATAAATGCAATTTCTGAATTATTTGAAGATGTGAGGGTTTTTTCCTTACCTTCTTTCATCAGCAACTCTGCAAGGTACCTCTTGGCATTCTCCAGAACAATCTCTATTATAATATCAGCCTGTTTCTTCAACAGCGTGGTGAAAGGGTCGAAATCCATGATGCCCTGCGTAAAATAAAACCTTTCCACAATTTCAGTTAACCAATAACAAGCATTCATGGTTGAATTTTTGTTAATACTATTTTTCGTACATAGTGCAGCCCACTTCCCTTAGTCAATTAACCAATTTCAGATTAAAATATATACTATAGATGCTGGAATAATAGGAAAATACTGCGGATGCTGGGCATCTGAAATAAAAACAGAGGATGCTGGAAACACTCAGCAGGTCAGGCAGCATCTGTGGGGAGAGAAACAGAGTTAACGTTTCAGGTCGATGAGCTTTAATGAGAACTGGGTTCTGTGGTCCTGATCATCGACCTGAAGAGTTACCTCTGTTTCCCACTCCACAGATGCTGCCTGGCCTGCAAGGCTGTGGACACATATTCAGCTCATCTAAAATTTGCTAACGCTGATTTTAGAGCAATTGGATTAATGGATGTAATTACCGTTTTACCAAGCTGTTCAGCTGTATGTGTGTGTTGCCGTTACAGAGAAGTTTGATCTATTCACCCAACAACAATTCCGTTAAGAACAACGTATCCTGGTTACGCAAAGTGTATATTGACAACAGCAACCAAGGCAACGCCGATCTCCACCAATAGGAGCGTTCGGCGTGTAACAATGTTGAATCAGAACCAATGAAATTGACCACAGATCGCGACTTCTCACGGTCCAATATGAGTTCGGATAAGGAACAAGTCAGAGTAGGAAATGGAGTAAAACACTTAAAGATGGAATTCTAATTTTTTTAAATTGTAATACGAACGATCGTATTGTCCTCAATTGAACCAAATGTTCTAATTCCCACTGATTTGTAATTCGTTAACCCTCGTGCATTCATAGTTTGATCAGATACAGTGGGCACCAGAGGGATTGAAATGCATAGTCGACATGAATAACATTACGCTTCAATTTGATTAAGTTTCCTTTGGTTTTATTTATAATTTGGAGTTTATTTTTTGTGCCCATTTAAATAGGGGACAGCTTTGTTAAATTGATTCTTTATTTTTGTTGTTGTTGTTAATCTTTTTATTCAAGTACAATAGTACTTATACAACTCATCAATTACATAATAAACCATTACATTCATTGATTTGATTCTTTATTGATGACTCGGTCATCCTAATTGGCAATTAAAGAAAATCCGATCAGATACATGGGGATTAACCAACTGCAAATCAACGGGCATGAGAAATCTTTTTATTCAAATACAATAATACTTATACAACTCATCAATTACATAGTAAATCCATTACATAGTAAATCCATTACACTCATCCATCACAGTAAAAAATAAAGCCTTAAAAACAGCCTTATAGTTAATATAAATGCAATGATTAATTTTACAAATAATAATGTTTACAGTACAAATACCCTTAAACAATACCACACAACTTTTTAGATTAAAAATCAACGGGCATGAGAACGTTGATGTCACCTGACACCATTCAAGTTAAGAAGGTACCAGTAGTGGGCAGGTCGGAGGACCTTTTTGTGGGACTGTTCTTGGACCTGGCCATTAATAGGTTCAGGCAACACGCGGTTGAGGGGACCGTTGGCTTCGACTGCCTGCGTGCCTCTCTTCCCTGGCTATGTCCGCGCCCGGGTGTCCCTGGAGAGGGAGCACTCTGTGTCTGCTGGTACGCGTGAGGCTTTCTGCGGCCAGTGGGCACCGAAGGGACTGGAGTGTGTAATCAACACGGCCAATAATGTTATGATTTAACAAGTTTTTCCATTTTTGTTTACTGACAATTGGGACCTTATTGTTTGTGCCCCTTTCAAAAGGGGGCATTTTTGTTCTTTTGAATTTGATTGGTGACACGCGTCATCCTCGCAGACCAATCAAAAGAAAAGAGGATATCAGTGCAACAGGTAATGTCTTGAATACAATCGCAATGGGTAAAAACCAGGAAAGAAAATAAGAGAACAAATGGCAAGGGTACATTCTGTAGCGGGTGCTAAATTCCAGAGTGATTTCTAAATCCCCAAAATGCTGGAGCACTAAAATGCGTTAGTTATACTACGGCCCCTGGGGTCAGTGTCATCTAGTTTCTGGGATTTGATTGGTTGTTGTTTGTAGAATAGAATCATAGAATGGTTACAGCACAGGAGGAGGCCATTCGGCCCGTCGAGTCCGTGCCGGCTCTCTGCAAGAGCACTTCAGCTAGTCCCACTCCCCCGCCCTTTCCCCGTAGCCCTGCAAATTCTTTTCCTTCAGGTACTTATCCAACTCCCTTTTGAAAGCTGGGATTGAGTCTGCCTCCACCACCCTTTCAGGCAGTGCATTCTCAATCCTAACCACTCGCTGTGTAAAAAAGATTTTCCTCATGAACAACCCCAGCTTCTCCAGTCTATCCACGTAACTGAAGTCCCTCATCCCCGGAATCATTCTCGTAAATCTTTTCTGCACCCTCTCTAAGGCCTTCACATCCTTCCTAAAGTGCAGTGCCCCAGAATTGGACACAATACTCCAGTTGAGGCCAAACCAGTGTTTTATACAGGTTCATCCTAATTTCCACGCTTTTGTACTCTATACCTCTATTTATGAAGCCCAGGATTCCGTAAGCTTTTTAAACTGCTTTCTCAACCTGCCCTGTCACCTTCAATGATTTGTGCATATATACCCCTAGGTCTCTCTGTTCATGCACCCACTTTAGGATTGTACCCTTTAGTTTATATTTCCTCTCTTCATTCTTTCTACCAAAATGTATCACTTCGCACTTTTCTGCGTTTAATTTCATCTGCCACGTGTCCGCCCATTCCACCAGCCTGTCTATGTCCCCTTGAAGTCTATCACTATCCTCCTCACTGTTCACTATACTTCCAAGTTTTGTGTCATCTGAAAATTTTGTAATTGTGCCCTGTACACCCACATCCAAGTCATTAATATATATCAAGAAAAAGCAGTGGTCCTAGAACCGACCCCTGGGGAACACCACTGTATACCTTCCTCCAGTCTGAAAAACAAATGTTCACCACTACTCTCTGTTTCCTGTCACTTAGCCAATTTCGTATCCATGCTGCCACTGTCCCTTTTATTCCATGGGCTTCAACTTTGCTAGCAAGCCTATTATGTGGCACTTTGTCAAACACCTTTTGGAAATCCATGTACACTACATCAACCGCATTACCCTCATCAACCCTCTCTGTTACCTCATCAAAAAACTCAATCAAGTTGTTTAAACACAATTTGCCTTTAACAAATCCGTGCTGGCTTTCCTTAATTAATCCACACTTGTCCAAGTAACTGTTAATTTTGCCCCTGATTATTGTTTCTAAAAGCATCCCCACTACCGAGGTCAAACTGACTGGCCTGTAGTTGCTGGGTTTATCTTTACACCCTTTTTTGAACAAGGGTGTAACATTTGCAATTCTCCAGTCCTCTGGCACCAGTCCCCATTTCTAAGGAAGATTGGAAGATTATGGCCAGTACCTCTGCGATTTCTTCCTTCACTTCCCTCAGCATCCAAGGATGCATCCCATCCAGTCCTGGTGACTTATCTACTTTAAGTACAGCCAACCTTTCTAGTACCTCATCTTTATCAATTTTTATCCCATCCAGTATCTCCTCTACCTCCTCTTTCACTATGTCTATGGCAGCATCTTCTTCCTTGGTGAAGACAGATGCAAAGCACTCATTTAGCACCTCAGCCATACGCTCTGCCTCCATGCGTAGATCTCCTTTTTGGTCCTTAATTGCCCCCCTCCTCTTACTACCCATTTACTATTTATATGCCTATAGAAGACTTCTGGATTACCTTTTATGTTGGCTGCCATTCTATTCTCATACCCTCTCTTTGCCCCTCTTATTTTCTTTTTCACTTCTCCTCTGAATTTTCTATATTTAGCCTGATTCTCAGATGTATTTGCAACCTGACATTTGCCATACGCACTCTTTTTCTGCTTCATCTTACTCTCTATCTCTTTCGTTATCCAGGGAGCTCTGACTGTAGTTGCCTTGCCTTTACCCCTAGTGGGAATGTACCTCGACTGTACCCAAACTATTTCCTCTGTAAAGGCAGCCCATTGTTCGATTACAGTTTTGCCTGCCAATCTTTGATTCCAGTTTACCCGGGCCAGATCCGTTCTCATCCCACTGAAATTGGCCTTCCTCCAATTAAGTATTTTTACTCTAGATTGCTCCCTGTCCTTTTCCATAGCTAATCTAAACCTTATGATAATATAATCACTGTTCCCTAAATGTTCACCAACTGACACTTGCTCCACTTGACCTACCTCATTCCCCAGAACCAGATCCAGCAATGCCTCCTTCCTCGTTGGGCCGGAAATATGCTGATCAAGAAAGTTCTCCTGAACACACTTCAGAAATTCTTCCCCCTCCCTGCCCTTTATGCTATTATGATCCCAGTCTATATTAGGATAGTTGAAGTCCCCCATTACCACTACTCTATAGTTCTTGCATCTCTCTGTAATTTCTCTGCAAATTTGCTCCTCTATATTTTTCCCACTAGTTGGTGACCTATAGAATACACCAAGTAGTGCATGTGATTGGTCATTTTGTATTTGCAACATGATTGTTTGATCAGAAAACTCAGAATCGAGAAATTAACCAATTGCAAAGCAAAAAGCAGTCAAACAGTTGAAAAGAATAAAATTACAGAAACAGAAGCATTTTCAGCTCCACTTTTACATTTCTGTACTTTTCCTAAGGTTATTGAAGAGACTTATTGAAGGGTAGTGATAGAGTAAGTGGGGAGAAATTGTTTCCACTGGCAGGAGGGTTGGTAACAAAAGGACACAGATTTAAGATAATTGTCAAAAGAACCAGAGGGGAGATGAGAAGAAATTCTTTTATGCAGTGAATTGTTATGATCTGGAATGCGCTGCCTGAAAGGGTGGTGGAAGCAGATTCAATAGCAACTTTCAAAAGGAATTGGATAAATAATTGAAGAGGAAAACATTGTAGGGCTATAGGGAAAGAATGGGGGAGTGGGACTAATTGAATAACTCTTTCAAAGAATCAGCACAGGCACGATGGGCTGAATGGCCTCCTTCTGTGCTGTATCCTCCTATGATTCTATTCAGCTCAATACACAACTCCTTTGATAATGAAGCAGCTCATGCCAGCGTAAACAGAACCTGGATAACATCCAGACCTAGCCTGACAAATGGTAGGTAACATTTGTGCCACATAAGTACCAGGTAATGACCATGTTGAACAAGAGAAAGTCCAGCCACCTCACCTTAACCTTCAACAGCACCAATATGGCCTAATCCCCCACCAATAACATCTTGGGGGGTCACCATTGAACAGAAACTGAACTGGACCAGGCATATCAACACTGTAGCTACAAGAGCAAGGCAGAGGCGGGGGTACTGCGTTCTGACTGGCTCACCCCTCAAAGTCTCTCCACCATCCAGAAGGCTCAAGTTAGGAGTGTGATGGAATATTTAGCACTCAACTGGATGGGAACAGCCGCAACAATGATCAAGAAGCTGGAACTCATTCAGGACAGAGCAGTACGCTAAACTCAATATCCATCCCCCTGTGCACTATGGCTGCAGTATGTACTACAGCAACTCACCAAGGTTACCTCAACAGCACCTCCCTCCCCGCGCCCTCTATCACCTAGAAGGACAGGAGCAGTAATGTCATAGGAACACCATTACCTCCTAGTTTTCCTCCAAGTCTCACACCATCCTAGCTTGGACATAAATCACGGTTCTTTCATCATTACTGTGTCAGTATTATGGAATTCCCTACCTAATACAATTGTGGGAGCACAATCACCACAAGGACAGCAGTGGTTCAAGGAGAAGGCCCACCACCACCTTCTCAGGGCAACGAGGGATGGCCAATAAGATGCAGCATTGCCAGCATCATCCAAATGCCAACAACAGATTTTTTTTTAATGTACGCAGCACATTTGGTCTCGAGAGCAATTCCCTCTGTCCCAAATATGGATTCCATTTTCTGTCTCATTCCTTCTACCAAAACATCCACTGCCTCCTCATTTAGAGGGAGAAGTTCTGTCACTTGCCCCATAGCAAGATTCCGTGGTCCCAGCAACAGTCAAGCAAAACAAGATGCACACTTGGAAAAAAGCAGCAGCCCTTTAAGAGCTGCTGTTCTCCTTATTCCATGTCCACATGCACCCAAAGCGCTCACGCACCTGTGAAAAATTAGCAGGGTGCGTATGTAAATTATTCTAATTAGCCAACCCGCAGAATCGACCTTCATATGTTGCTGAGTTTCTTGAAGACTGCTGCTGCTATTCCAATGTGAATTTATACCTCACCACGTACATCTCCGTCTAATCTATTTAATTCCCAGGTATATAAAACTATCCATATCTTCTGATTGTAGGTTTGACCAAAAACAATAACAGGAAAAAAAGGTACCAAACAAAATTGATGGGAATAACAATAAGCTCCATAAACTTCCAATTTCAACGTTTCAAAAAAAAAATCATTTAATATCATATTTTTTGAGCATCACTGTCAGTTTAAACTGACAATTATAGGGAATTGTTTGAGCGTTTGCCTTTAAACAGTTTTACATTTTTTTTAAATGATGGGTTATACACTACAAATTCCAAATATGGCTATAAAATTATATCAAAGCTGGTTTACTTTAATGTAGATCTGAGTATATTTATCAATGCTGATGGGTTCAAAGGATTGGAAACTAGAATGGGAAATCGAAACAAAAGGAAAATGCAATTGCTTGTTCAATAACCAAGCATGCTATTTCCGTATTGAAACTCTACTCATAGTTAAAATGCTTTCCAGCTCTCAGTGAGCCAGCACAAAGCCTGATGTCCTCATTTGCATTCATTAGAGGATCTGAAGCTTGGATCTTTTGGAGAGGATTTTGTGCTGTATGCATTTGGCCAATTATGTTGTTGATGCATATCTAAATCATTTGCTACTTCAGGTTGTATTGGGCTTTTAGAGTTGAGAGGGAGAAAATAAGAACAATGGCATAAACCATATTATGGGGGGGGGAAACACTGTAACTGGTGTTCAGATGCAATGAACCTTCGGATAGAGAGACCTTGTTTAGAAACATTGTAACGTCATGGAGAAGCTAATCTGGTGGAACTACCTGGTAGAAATTTACACATGACCCTGAAGGAAAAGATTTAATAACACCTTTTGGACATTTGGACATTGTGAGTTTAAACTGCCAAGACAGCAGGATGTAGAGATCACTGAAGAGGCTCCGAGAAGCTTTGATACTAGCAGGCCTCCGGTTTGCAAAAGCAGCTGATAAGGAAGAAAGGAGGCAAATTCCACAGGATGAAAGACTGCTGAGGCAGTTAGAAAGGACAGGACACATCAGAGCTGCACAAGACCGTAAGAGGATCTGCACCCAGATAAGATGGGGCCTACACATTCTAATCGCCCATAAAACCAAGTGAGATAATTGCATCTGAGTTTTAACATCACAGAGAAGCTGAATGCGAACAGACAACTGTCCATCATCAGTTCTGACGAAGGGTCACAGACCTGAAACGTTAACTCTGTTTCTCTCTCCACAGATGCTGCCTGACCTGCTGAGTGTTTCCAGTATTTTCAGTTTATATGTCCACCATTGAGGCCGGTTAACAATGAGGCCTAACAACAGGGGGCAGGTGGGGTGGTGGTGGTGGGGGGCGGGCGGTGATTGCATAAAATGGGACTCTCCCCTAACTTTTACCCATGCCCCAACTAGCAAGAACCGTACAATAATGGGACATCGTGGCAGGTCCAGCACTGCAGTCGACGAGAGCCTAACAAAACTCCGCCTAGAGGAGGACATCCCATCAGAGGAATCAAGTGCCACTCAAGAGCTGATCACTCTGCTGCGTTGATGCTGAAATCTTTGGTTTAAAGGTCGTATGTATTGCTTGATGCTGTCTTTATGCTTGTGTAAACTGTTTTAATGCTGTGTGCAATGTTAAGTCATTAAAGGTAACTTTGATTAATTAACATACAGACAAGTGTCTGAATTCCTTTGGCTGGCTCCTGTTCAGGTCCATGAATCACTGAAACATCTGTATCCCTACAACCCAAATCCTCTACTTGGTAAATATTTTGTTCGTTTCTTCTGTTTTTGTTCCATCAACACACAGATCTCACTGTAATACACTGTTATGTTGGCTGCATATTGTATTTGTATATAATTTATATCCTTGCTTCCATATCTCTTCACATTTCTTCACAAATAGTTTTTTCCCTCCCTGTGCTGAGTTACCTTTTCTTCAGTCTCTGAGGTCAGTGACCCCATTTTATTTGCATACCATAATTGTGCAGTCACCCCAAATCCGTCCTAATGTCACATGGTGTCCATTCCTGGAGTGGGGACTGTGCTGGGGATGATTCCAAATGGTGTCCATGGTTAGGAATGAGTTAATAAATACAATGTAATTACTGGGATTGAACCAAAGAACACATTAAACATGCTTTTAAAATTGTGAAAGTACCCATATTTAAGTCTTAGAAGAAGAGCAGGGGAATGCTGTTGATTTTCTGGTCAACATTTATCCATCAACCAATATCACCAACAAAAAAAACCAGATCATTTATTTCACTGCTGTTTGTGAGACCTTGCTGAACACAAATTGGCTGCCACGTTTCCCTACATTACAACAGTGACGACACTTCAAAGGTACTTCACTATCTGTGAGGCACTTTTGGATGTCCTGAGATCATGAAAGGTACCCTACAAATGCAAGTTGGTTCTTTCTTTCTTGTTCATTAATTCACTGACGGAGCACCTTCCAATAACAGAACGTTCACACTGAGAGCAAGAAAATAAGATGACTCACTTGTTACCTGATTACAGGGTGGAATTGATGGTAATTATAATCATGTAGCAATAAGACATGGTCATTCATTTAGGTCCATGTTCAGGATCTGTACACATCATTTTCATCTTTTGTCTTAAGAAAAAGAAAAGAAAGACTTGCATTTATATAGCGCCGTTCATGACCTCAGGATGTCTCAAAGCGCTTTACGGCCAATGAAGTACTTTTTGAAGTGTAGTCACTGTTGTAATGTAGGAAACACGATAGCCAATTTGCACTCAGCAAGCTCCCACAAACAGCAATGTGATAATGATCAGATAATCTGTTTTTGTTATGTTGATTGAGGGATAAATATTGGCCAGGACACTGGGGATAACTCCCCTGCTCTTCTTCGAAATAGTGCCGTGGGATCTTTTATGTCCACCTGAGAGAGCAGACGGGGCTTCGATTTAACGTCTCATCCGAAAGACGGCACCTCCGACAGTGCAGCTCTCCCTCAGCACTGCACTGGAGTGTCGGCTTAGATTTTTGTGCTCAAATCTCTGGAGTGGGACTTTGAACCAACACAACCTTCTGAGTCAGAGGTGAGAGTGCTACCCACTGAGCCATTGGCTGACACCACATTCTAATCCTGAGGGTGCAGATGTTCCCAACTTGAGAGGTGCCATGGAAGTCTTAAGCGGCTCTAATTTATCTTTAAAACCTTGCTCAGTTACTAACGACAGACTGATTAGCGATTCAGGGGCCAGAGAGTGGAGGAACCTGTTATATTGCATTGTCAGCTGTTCTGGAGAGCAGAGCTGGAAGAGATTGCTGAAGGTAAAGAGCAGCAGTGGAGAGTGGAAATCATTGGAGGAAGAGGACACGGCTGGTAAAGATTGCTAGAGTAACAGAGAAAGCACCAGGAACAGTCAAAGAGAGAAAGAAACGCAGAGAAAAGGGAACATAACAGAGACCCAGTGAGAAAGGAAGAGAAACAGGAAGAGGAGAGTAACAGATAGGAAAAAGTAAGAGAGAAAATGAGAGAGCAACAGAGACACATCAATACAGAGAATATAACAGAGCAACACAGAAAGGGAGAGTATAAGAAAAACACATGGAGAAGTGCTGAAATTGTCTGCCTTCACTAGAATAAGCACTGCATTATACTTGTATAATATTTTGGTTAAATTTGTAAAGAGAAACTTCAACCCAAAGTGAGAAAGTAATAAAGAGGGCGAGTGACTGAGACACTCGGAGAGAGTTACTTCTATTGACCCTGTATTCCTGCACTGTTGTATCTGATGCGGAGATGCCGGTGTTGGACTGGGGTGGACAAAATTGAGAGGTCGCACAACACCAGGTTATAGTCCAACAGTTTTATTTGAAATCACAAGCTTTCGGAGCTATCGATTGCTCCTTCCTCAGGTGAAGTAAATTAGATACAGAATCGCCAAAGCATATATAGATAGAGAACAAAGCATGTGTACCTTACAATTGCAGACCACTAAATTAAATCATCCTGACTATCTGCCGAGGTGTGATAAAGTTAATCAAGTCAGCCAGGAAGGTACCACATCAAAGACATAGCAAGATACAACTGAGACAATGAGGTGTAGTCACAGGGGTTCTAACGTGTCAAAAGCTGCCGTCTGTATGTAAAACGAAAAGCTTTAAAATTTTTACTTTTTTACTGGGAAAATTTTTACTTTTTTACTGGTGATTTAATTTAGTGGTCTGCAATTGTAAGGTACACATGCTTTGTTCTCTATCTATATATGCTTTGGCGATTCTGTATCTAATTTACTTCACCTGAGGAAGGAGCAATCGATAGCTCCGAAAGGTTGTATCTGGGCCAGAGTAAGATCGTTAAATGAAGTAAGTGACCTTTATCGAATATAATTTGAAACATCTGCCTTTAGTGCTATCCTGAGACTTTGGAATAAAAATAAATCAATGAATAGAATAGATAAATGCACCAGATCAGACTATTTCACATGTAAAATTCTGAATTTTTCAGGGGGATTTGTGTCCTTGAGCTGTTGCCCCTACCTCGCAGAATAAGAGGCCAGTCTTTCTGTCCAGGGAGAGGAGGCCCTCAGAACAGCTCTTGCTATGGGTCCTGAAATATCTCGGGTGGGCCCTATAACTTGCCAAGTTTCCAAGCCCACAGTTTTCAATTCTCATTTGAATCAGGAATCTTTATTTTGTCCACTGAAACGTTCAATGTTTCAACTTTCACTACACTAGGTGGCAGTCTTTGCTGTAAATTAACAACTTGAAGTGTAAAGATGTTACTCCTTATGTTAAAATTAGCTGGTAGCTTTGTCTGCCAAGAAAAGTTCAATGCAATGGCCTAGAAATTTGTTTGTGTAGTGCAATTTTTCCAGGCGATGAAATGGGCGCTGAAAGGTCCAATATGGCGTGCGGCATTAGCCTGTTCATTCCGCACGCCATATTGGTTAGAGTGCACTGGAGTCATCGGGGTCCCTGCCTGAAACAACAACAACTTGTATTTATATAGCGCCTTTAATGTAGTAAAACATCCCAAGGCGCCGCACAGGAGTATTTTAAGACAAAAAATTTGACACCGATCCACATAAGGATAAATTAGGGCAGGTGACCAAAAGCTTGGTCAAAGAGGTAGGTTTTAAGGAGCGTCTTAAAGGAGGAAAGAGAGGGAGCGAGGCGGAGAGGTTTAGGCAGTGAATTCCAGAGCTTAGGGCCTAGGCAACAGAAGGCATGGCCACCAAAGGTTGAGCGATTATAATCAGGGGGGCTCAAGAGGGCAGAATTAGAGGAGCGCAGATATCTCGGGGTGTTGTGGGGCTGAAGGAGATTACAGAGATAGGGAAGGGCGAGACCACGGAGGGATTTGAAAACAAGGATGAGAATTTTGAAATCGAGGCGCTGCTTAACCGGGAGCCAATGTAGGTCAGCGAGCACAGGGGAGATGGGCGAACGGGACTTGGTGTGAGTTAGGACACGGACAGCCGAGTTTGGGATGACCTCAAGTTTACGTAGGGTAGAATGTGGGAAACTGGCATTAAGCCTATTGCCTATGTAAATCGTGGGCATAATGCCTATTTCAGGCCCCTTTCCAATACTGGATTGCAACGGACTGCAGCATGCGCCGTGCACACTGCAGACAGTTTCCTCATGTAAACAGCAGCCAAACCAGCGGTCTTTAAAGGGACGCTGGAGGCTTCCACCAACAAGACTCTTTACTGACCTGAATGCGGAGCTAGAAGGAGCAGGAGTGCTTCTCCTGGCTCTATGTTAGAAGTGCGGGCCGTTGCCGGCCACCGCTCAACCCCTCTGATGCCCTCCCCTCCGCCACCCCCCAGACTCATGCTAGGTCTGGTGCCAGTGTCCCCAACAGCCGATCTTCATCTTCTTCGCGACTGGTACACTGCCCGAATTCTGGTGCAAACCAATTTCTAAGCCATTGACTCTATCGCTATTCTCCATGATTTAAAATAAACTTGGTGAACGTTCCCCTTTTCTGGTTGTTTTTTTCTCCAATGTTCTCCCTTCTGCTCCACTACTGAAGATATAATTTCTTGTTGGGGCACAACTCCATGGCTATCAGCAGCCCTGTGGTGCCTTGTTGAAGTGATTGCACTTATGACCCCCAGATAGTAAGTACCCACAGACTATGTCGGGTATCACAGCAGGTTACGTGCGCACTTTCAAGCAGATGTCAGTGGTCGTGAGCAGGCATCAGGTGTGGGAACACCAACCAATTGAGATTAGTTAGCTCAGCACAGACTGAAGATCAAAGCTAGCACTTTCTTGGTCTCTATGGTTCGGTTTCACTTTGAACAGTTAATCTACTCACTGAATCATCAGTGGAATTTGCCATTCTCTAATTGTCTTTTTTCCCAGTTTTCTTTCCAGAAGAGATTTAATTTTGTTAGTCATTTCGTCGTACCTCAATGGGCGAAGCTTGAAACCTATTCTCGCTGCCCTTCTGTGGAATCTTTCTATTCCTTTTCAACACTGAGGCAGTAGCAAGTGTCATGACCAGATCAGCTGACAGGTGTCAGCTCCTGTATGCATGAAGTCGAGCGTCAGAAAATAAGGAAGTGCCTGAGCTACATTTAAAAAAAAATAGTAAAAGCACGGCACCATATACCTGTGTACCAGACTATTCCCAGTGTCTGCGCTATAGAGATGTCTGTTGTGGATCAGTCCAAGGTGGAGGTGTAAATTAAGTCTAGAAAACATCATTCATCAAATGACACCCCTTTACAGCATAATTAGTTTAGCCTGCATGTTTTGTAATGATGGACTTCAAGATTTTATAGTTATGAAATAAAGGGCTAAAAATTGAGTAGCGCCCCCTTTAGGGCGCTAACTTTGCTGGGGAGTGCCCCGGAAAAATTAGCGCCCCAGCGACGGAAATTGAGTCGTAGCGCCCCAAGAGGGAAGCGGGGTGCTGCGAGGGAATATCGTGGCGCTACGTGCCGCGGTATTGCAGGCCTTCCTCCCCTTCTTAAAGGGGAGGGGCCTTGCGCAGCGCGACTTGGGGCCCAGCTGATTGGGAGTGCCGGCACTCAAGAGAAGTGCCGGGCTCATGGAGCACAGACGGCACTCCGCAGGGGGACTGAAGAGGAGGCCGGGGACGGGAGCGGAGGCAGGTGCTGGCAAGCGGCCAGCAACAAAAATGGCCGCCCTGCACCTAGCCTTTAAATAGCACTTCCCCGGCCGCAGGTAGGCCCCCCTGACCCAGTCGGACATAGCGTCCGGCAGTAAGTCAGGGGGCACTCCCAAAGATCGTGGCCGGGGCGCTGCACACGGCGATGACGTCATCGCCGGTGGTGCAGCGCCGCGGGGCGCTACCAGTTACCACCGCTGCTAACCTCCCGCTGAATTTCGCGGGAGGTGTTGGCGGCGCCGCGCCCGGGCGCTAGTTACTTTGTGCCCCGTCAGCGCCCTCTTAGGGCGTTAACGGGAGGCGCAAAGCAACCAACTTTTTCCCCCAAAATCTATTTTCTAATATACACATGAAAATGAAGTCGAAGTAGCAACATGAATTATTTTTTGAATTTTGTTCTTTGAAATGCTGCTGGCGACAGGACAGTAGAGAACAATAAGGTTCACTTTTTTCTTTTTATTTATGAAGATGTAGATTCCTTGTTTACTATTTTTTTTAATTAGCCATTTCTAGATAGTTCAATCAGCAATAATACAATAATAAATCACTCTGTAAACTAGAGCTGCCAATATGTTGGATGAGTTTTTTTATCATTCCTTTTCCTGATACAACAACAACAACTACTTGTATTTATATAGTGCCTTTAACGTAGTAAAATGTCCCAAGGTGCTTCACAGGAGCGTTCTAAAACAAAATTTGACACCAAGCCACATAAGGAGAAATTAGGGCAGGTGACCAAAAGCTTGGTCAAAGAGGTAGGTTTTAAAGAGCATCTTAGAGGAGGAAAGAGAGGTAGAGAGGTTTAGAGAGGGAATTCCAGAGCTTAGGGTCTCGGCAGCTGAAGGCACGGCCACCAATGGTGGAGCGATTAAAATCAGGGCTGCTCAAGGGGCCAGAATTAGAGGAGCGCAGCTATCTCGGGGGGGCTGGAGGAGGTGACAGAGATAGGGAGGGGCGAGGCCATGGAGGGATTTGAAAACAAGGATGAGAATTTTAAAATTGATGGGTCTGACTGTTTGACGGGGTATAGTTCCACAGGCAGCAGTCATCCTCCAGCACCTTAACTAGGTGGCTATTCTTCATGTGTGAGCGTCACGGGCTATCCCACTGTTGGAGGCATCACAGCCAGGCCTCATCATGCCCTCACCCAATATGCACATACTGAATAGCGGTCAGGAGCAGGAACCTTAGCTAATTCCCCATCTCCCCACCCCCATCCACTTTTCTGATTCCACAGCTAGAAACATAGAAACATAGAAAATAGGTACAGGAGTAGACCATTCGGTCCTTCGAGCCTGCACCGCCATTCAATGCGTTCATGGCTGAACATGCTACCTCAGTACCCCATTCCTGCTTTCTCGCCATACCCCTTGATCCCCCTAGTTGTGAGTGTTATATCTAACTCCCTTTTGAATATATTTAGCGAACTGGCCTCAACAACCTTCTGTGGAAGAGAATTCCATAGATTCACCACTCTCTGGGTGAAGAAGTTCCTCCTCAGCTCAGTCTTAAATGGCTTCCCCTTAATCCTTAGACTGTGACCCCTGGTTCTAGTTTTCCCTAACATTGGGAACATTCTGCCCGCATCTAATTTGTCTAAACCAGTCAGGATTTTAAATGTCTCTATAAGATCCCCCCTCATTCTTCTGAACTCCAGAGGATACAAGTTCAGTTGACCCAATCTTTCTTGATATGTCAGTCCGGCCATCCCAGGAATCAATCTAGTGAATCTTCGCTGCACTCCCTCAATAGCAAGAATGTCCTTCCTTAAGTTAGGAGACCAAAACTGCGCACAATACTCCAGGTGTGGCCTCACCAAGGCCCTGTACAACTGCAGCATCACCTCCCTACTCCTGTACTCAAATCCCCTTACTATGAAGGCCATCATTCCGTTTGCTTTCTTGACTGCCTGCTGCACTTGCATTCCCACCTTCAGTGACTGATGTACCATGACGCCCAGGTCTCGTTGCACCTCCCCTTTCCCTAATCTGCCACCATTCAGGTAATAGTCCGCCTCTTTATTTTTACCACCAAAGTGGATAACCTCACATTTATCCACATTGTACTTCATCTGCCATACATTTGCCCATTCACCCAACCTGTCCAAGTCACTCTGTAGCCTCCTAGCATCCTCCTCATTGTTCACACTGCCTCCCAATTTAGTGTCATCCGCAAATTTGGAGATATTACATTTAATCCCTTCGTCCAAATCATTAATATATAATGTAAACAGCTGGGGTCCCAGCACCGAACCCTGCGGTACCCCGCTGGTCATAAGCGAGCAATGAATAGAACACAAACTAATTGTCTTTTTATAGGCGAAAATCCAAACTGCAGGAAACCATTCACTTTAATATTTTAGTAAACTCTGAACTGAAGAGCTTTAGGTACTTGCTACCCGTCCTTCTTACCGAGGCTAAAGAAGGAATGCCACAGGAATCATATTCCACTGTTGCCATGGAGATTTAAACAAGTTATCCCAGTATCTAGGTTTCACTTTGTAGTTTGTAAGCTACCAATGTACAAAAAAAGCCCTTCCTGCATTTCTTTTATCCACACACGGTTGCACATAGAATAAAGCACAAGGATAAAACCTAATAACGTGCTCTTGTTTAACAACAGTATTGTTCTTTCACTCTTTGAAGTTATTTAATTAAATGCAGGTTAATTGCCAATAGAATTAGTCCTCAATTACATTAAACTGATTGAGGCAATCAGTGTTGCAATTATACAACCATCAGAAACATTTTCTGTTACTTTGGGATTTAAAAAAAAATGTATTCTATTTGTCAGCTGCGACTCAGTGGGCAGCCCTCTCACCTCTGAGTCAGAAGGTTGTGGGTTCAAGTCCCACTCCAGAGACTTGAGCACATAAATCTAGGTTGGCACTCCAGTCTCAACCCTCAATCAACATCCCTAAAACAGATTATCCGGTCATTATCTCATTGCTGTTTGTGGGAGCTTGCTGTGCTCAAATTAGCTGCTGCGTTTCCAACATTACAACAGTGACCACACTTCAAAAAGTACTTCATTGGCTGTAAAGCACTTTGGGATGTCCTGAGGTCGTGAAAGGCGCTCTAGAAATGCACGTTTTTTTTGTCTCCTTGGAGTGAAGTAAGTTTAACATTGAAATTTAATACAGATGCTTGACACAATTTTGTTCTTTTGGGTGACATACATGATGAAGAAGTGAAGCTAGGAACTTAGGAAGACAACTAACAAAGGTGAATTATATATTTTTATTCTATAGGTTAAAAATTCTCTGATTGAAAGACACATTCCTACCAGAATCTAACAAGCTTGCAATCAGATCAACATGTTCTCTTGTGTTCAAAAATCTTCCCAGAACAAGTCGAACAGAGAATTGACCTTAGATTTTTACACAATAAGGCCCCAGATTTTAATTTTTACCAGTTTTGTGAACAATAAGCATCTTTAAAATTAAAATCTCTATGAATGCTTTCCAGTCTTGCTATCCAAGTAAACTAAAACCGAGTGAAAATGGCAAATGTTAAACAATTAAAGTGACATCACACTAGATTTTGAGTATTTTAAAATTAAACACACCTAAGGGTACATTCTCATCAAACACAATTATTTATTTAAATCGACAGCATCATCCAAACATGAGTGACCATTCACCTTCAAGTTCCATCTGATGCAAATGTATTAAATAGCAACCTTACCACCTCTGTTGACTTCATGAAATATACTTGAACTGGATACATGGTCATTGTAACAGTTTATTCCTGTCTCATTTCTTTATAAACTGATCTTATAATTAAGTCTGAGACCTAATTTATTACTTTGCCTTACTGTTTTCTGTGAAAAATTAACACTGGCAAACACAGTTCACAATAATTTTATATATTTATAAATAGAGATACTGTACACCCTGAATAAAATGGTATCACATATAATGTGGTTAAAATAACATATGTTTTTGCTCAACATCACATAACACAACACAACCCTTAGCTATAATGAATATTTTTATATCAGAATCATAGAATCATAGAAAGTTACAGCACGGAAGGAGGCCATTTCGGCCCACCGTGTCTGCGCCGGCCAACAAAGAGCTATCCAGCCTAATCCCACTTCCCAGCTCTTGGTCCGTAGCCCTGCAGGTTACAGCATTCCAAGTGCACATCCAAGTACTTTTTAAATGTGGTTAGGGTTCCTGCCTCTACCACCCTTTCAGGCAGTGAGTTCCAGACCTCCACAACCCTCAGGGTGAAGAAATTTCCCCTCAAATCCCCTCCAAACCTTCCCCCAATTACTTTAAATCTGTGCCCCCTAGTTTTTGACCCCTCTGCTAAGGGAAATAGGTCCTTTCTATCCACTTTATCCAGGCCCCTCATAATTTTATACACCTCAATAAGGTCTCCCCTCAGCCTCCTCTGTTCCAAGGAAAACAGACCCAGCCTATCCAATCTTTCCTCATAGCTAAGATTCTCTACTCCGGCAACATCCTTGTAAATCTCCTCTGTACCCTCTCCAGTGCAATCACATCTTTCCTGTAATGTGGTGACCAGAACTGCACGCAGTACTTTAGCTGAGGCCTAACTAGTGTTTTATACAGTTGAAGCATAACCCCCCCACCCTGCTCTTGTATTCTATGCCACAGCTAATAAAGGCAAGCATTCCGTATGCCTTCTTAACCACCTTATCTACTTGGCCTGCTACCTTCAGGGATCCGTGGACATGCACTCCAAGGTCCCTTTGTTCCTCTACACTACTCAGTGTCCTACCATTTAATGTGTATTTCCTTTCCTTGTTAGCCCTCCCCAAATGCATTACCTCACACTTCTCCGGAATGAATTTCATATGCCACTGTTCTGCCCACCTGATCAATTGATTGATATCTTCCTGCAGTCTATAGCTTCCTTCTTCAGTATCAACCACACAGCCGATTTTAGTATCATCTGCAAACTTCTTAATCATACCCCCTATATTCAAGTCAAGATCGTTGATATATACCACAAAAAGCAAGGGACCTAGTACTGAGCCCTGCGGAACCCCACTAGAAACAGCCTTCCAGTCACAAAAACACCCATCAACCACCTCAGGTTACTTAAGATTTTAAAACACACCAGCATTAACAGAAAATAAATTTTTACTGGTAGGTAGAAAAAGTCAGGCATGTCATAACACAGCTGAAGCATTGATGTGCTTAAACATTTTCAAGTGTATTTACAATGTGGATCGCGGAAAGTCACCATGATGTGGTAAACCCAGACTTCCAAAAAACATCTGACAATGTTCCGCGGGAAATGCTACCAGTTAGGATCAGTGAGGAGGGATTCCAGGGAAACCTGAGAATGGATAAGAAATTTGGTTGAAGGCTACCTCTCTCTCCTCCTTTAAGAGGCTCCTTAAAACCTACGGTCGTGAATTTCCCAGTGGAAGATGGTGGCGGGAGAGCTGGCTTCCGAGTTCCAGTACGATCCCGGCTGTAACCGCTCTGTCTAAGGGATTTTCCCTTGATTGGCCTTGTTAAGTCCGCCCTGCGGGCTTCCCGGCCAATTAACAGGAAGCGGGTCTGATGACGTCATTTCATAAGCCGGTTTCCTTAAAGGGACCATGGCCACATTGAGTTTGACAGTTGTTCTGTCAGTGTTTGACAGCATTGAGGTGCTACAAACACTGACATGCACTGCACAAAGGTGGACACTTGCACCCTTATGGACATTTATGGAGGGAGTCACAGCACGCAGGGAGGTTCTCTTCCCTTCCAAGGGTGGAAGAGACCTCCCCAGGACACCAACGTAGCCTGGTTGCACATTGCACAGGAGGGCAAAAGCAGGGATGTCGTCAGGAGGACCTGGCTGCAGTGGCGCCAACATTTCAATGATCTCAGTGGATCACGAAACGTTACTGTAAAGCCACACTCAAACTCACCCTGCTGTGCCACTCATCACATCCCCATCACTCTGCCTTCCATACCCACTCACACCAACTTACCTTGCACCTCCACCCAACCCTCTCTATCTACTTTATCACTTCCCCATCTCACTAGCCACCCCTCACACACACCCTCATCCTACTGCAAGCATACCAACTAACAACAGACAAGGGTAGGCACTTGAGAGGTTTAGCCAATGTCCATGTGAAGTTTCTGGTAATGTGTTGTCATACAGTGAAATCTCTTTTTCCAACACTGCCCCTTATTGGACAGATCTGAGCGCACCTTGAGAAGTGTCTTACTGAGTTCCAGTGAATGTTCAGACATAACTTCCCTCCCCCCCCCCCACTATAGTGATGAGTGTGAATGGAATGGCTTGGACATTAAAGGGATGCTTCACGGTGCTGGTGTGGGATGGTGTCAACCTGGCACATCATGTGGCAGCCAGGGTTAACAGTGTCAAGTGAAGTAAATCTGGCCATGGCGATGCCATCGCTGGCCTCCCGGGCAGCAATGTTGTCAGGGGCTGATGCCCTGTGTCCAGTGCAGCATCAGGTGATGGCGGAGAAGGTTGGTGATGAGGTTGGTGATGTTGGTGTGCCTGGTGATGTTGGTGTTGGGGTTGATCGTGGAAGGATTCAGAGGACCAAGGTCTGATTTTTTCAAGGGCACCGATGTTGCTGCAATAGATGGCAGCTGCAGGTGAGATGACAGAAGCGATCTGTCAATGGTGAGAGAGGTTGTTCCAATGAGGTGGCACTGGACATGCAGTTGCCTCTAAACACTTGCAAGCTAAAGAAATCTCTCTATGTGTTACAAATGCAGTAACCAACAGTTTCTGCGCTCTGAAACTGACCATCTGCAACATGACATCCTTTACACCACTTCTGCAGCTGTCAGCTTATCAGAAACATCAGAGCAGACTCAACTCACGCCAGGTTGAGCTGGCGTGTTCCCCGAGCAGCGGGTAACCCGTGGGGGAGAACGTAAAATTGGAAGGAAGCCTCAAAATAGCTTTAAATTGGCTCTTAACAAGCCATTTAATGATCTCAATTGTATTCCCCACCGCTTGGTGTCAGGTCAGTTCTCCACTGACAGACCCGACACCTGAGAGACTCGCATGGAGGCGGGTTTACAGCGGGTTTCTTACCTGCTGTCAATCATAACAACTTTAACCTCTGACCTGCCTCCAAACCCGCCCTCTGAGCACCGGCAAATTCGCTCTTGGTCACCTGCTCTAATTTCTGCTTATGTGGCTCGGTGTCAAATTTTTTGTCTTCTAATACTCCTGTGAAGTGCCTTGGGACGTTTTACTACGTTAAAGGCGCTATATAAATACAAGTTGTTGTTGTTGGTAAAAAACAGTTGCAGGAGTTATTTCAGGATGGAGGGTGAAGGAGGAAGTGCTGAGTGGGGTGCCCCGGGGATCATTACTGTTTCTAATTTTCATCAATGATTTGGATTCAAAATCTCAATGCAAATTAGTTAAATTTGCACATGATACCAAATTGGGGAGGGGAGGGGGTGGTGCGGGTGTGTGTGGGCAGTTGATTTTTTTGCAGGTAGCTCAGGAAATATAATATATTTAAGTGGGCGGATGAAATTAAATAGACAAGTGTAAAGCACTGCACATAGGAATAAAAATAAGCAACACATATACTCCATGAATGGTACTGAAATTGCTAAGGAAATTGAAAGAGATCTAAGAATCCTGGTAGGCTCAACATGTCCAACTACTGCATAGCAGCAATCAACAAAGCCAATGGAATGCTGGACTATTCATAGCAAAACGGTAGAGTACAAATCGGACGAAGTCATGCTCAAACTGCAGTGTTCTGATCGTACAAAGCCACCAGTACTGCGTCCATTCTGGTCATTGATATGCAAGGAAGATTTTCAAGCAATGGAGTCATTTTAGAGAATAGCCACAAGCCTGGCATCAAGAGGACTGAGTTTTGAGGAGCGATTGGAGAAAGTTCATCTTTTCAACCTTGAAAGGTGACTGAGAGGGGTTCTTCTAGAGGTATATAAGACATAAATAATATGCAAAAGGTAAACATGATGAAAAAAAACAACTTCAAACTAAATTGCAAGAGTCGGATAAGAGAATACAGATTCAAAGTAGTAAAAGGCAAATTTAGGGCTGATGTCAGGAAGTGCTTCTTCACACAGAGTGTGATTAACACATAGAATGGACTTCTGGGTACAGTTATCGATACAAAAACCCCAGAATTACTTAAGAATTAGTTGCATGCTGCAGTGAGGGGACGATGGAGTCTTTCTGGATGGGTGAACTAAAGTAGACCAAACAGTCTTCTTCATCTGTGTTTACCTTGTGAGCTTGTAATACATTATCAACCAGATACCCTCAAACTGTGTCTCTGTCAAAGACTGAAAGTCATTTGGATCACAAATGGTCAAGCTATACCTTTTTTGTGAGTAAGTCCATAATACAGAAACACTCCCATTCTAACTCTGAGAGGACAACTTAGTTTATAGAATGGAGAATTATATGGCAGTTCTGAAGTTGCTGTCCTGAGGTTGAAGGCCAAGCAATCTTTGAGCACGAACTTAATCCAATCCAATTTCCAGAACAAAATCTGAATCTACAAAAGAAAAAATAATCGTCAATCACCAAGACATTACTCACTAGTGTCTGATTAGTTTTATGGCCAAGCATTTTGGTATCTCTTGTGATTGCATGTTTGATGCTATCAGTGTTATGGGTGCAATACCTGGCTTCATCTATTATTCATCAAACCCAAAGAAACTATTTGAAACAAGGAAAGTTTCTGTAGACAGGAAGTGCATGCAGATGTAAGTTTTTTTTAATATATTGTAGATATATAGATGTAATAGTCTGTGTTAAAGCATGAGTAAATTCACTGATCCCACACTCCCTGTGGGGAGCTACACTCAAATGAAGTGTAGGTCGGAGAATCAGCACTATAATAGCCTTATCTCCACTCCCTTCGAGTGCAGCTCTCTGATGGGACCACAGAATGGGTGAATTTACCCTGTAGTGGCAGTACCTTTTTTTTTCTATATTATGTTCCAGACTCCCTCATTAAGACTGCTCTTCTGCAGACAGTGAGTTTGGGTTGACTTGTTCTCAAGATTCCCTTGCTCCTAATGGGCAAGTGACTGTGCAATGTTTCTCAATTCCTCTTGGTGAGACTGTTGAAATGGGGAACTGACAGCCTAATAATTTTTTATTTTTTTAAATTTGTTTTATGGGATGTGGGTTTCGCTGGCAAGGCCAGCATTTATTGCCCATCCCTAGTTGCCCTTGAGAAGGTGGTGGTGAGTCACCTTCTTGAACCACTGCAGTCCGTGTGGTGAAGGTACTCCCACAGTGCTGTTAGGTAGGGAGTTCCAGGATTTTGACCCAGCGATGATGAAGGATCGGCGATAAATTTCTAAGTCAGGATGGTGTGTGATTTGGAGGGGAACTTGGAGGTGGTGGCGTTCCCATGCGCCTGCTGCCCTTCTCCTTCTAGGTGGAAGAGGTCGCGGGTTTGGGAGGTGCTGCCGAAGAAGCCTTGGCGAGTTGCTGCAGTGCATCTTGTAGATGGTAGACACTGCAACCACGGTACGCCGGTGGTAGAGGGAGTGAATGTTTAAGGTGCTGGATGGGGTGCCAATCAAGCGGGCTGCTTTGTCCTGGATGGTGTCGAGCTTCTTGAGTGCAGTTGGAGCTGCAGTCATCCAGGCAAGTGGAGAGTATTCCATCACACTCCTTACTTGTGCCTTGTAGATGGTGGAAAGGCTTTGGGGAGTCAGGAGGTGAGACACTCGCCACAGAATACCTAGCCTCTGACCTGCTCTTGTTGCCACAGTATTTATGTGGCTGGTCCAGTTAAGTTTTTGGTCAATGGTGACCCCCAGGATGTTGATGGTGGGGGATTTGGCGATGGTAATACCGTTGAATGTCAAGGGGCGGTGTTTTGACACTCGCTTGTTGGAGATAGTCATTGCCCGGCACTTCTGTAGCGCGAATGTTACCTGCCACTTATCAGCCCAAGCCTGAACGTCGTCCAGGTCTTGTTGCATGCGGGCATGGACTGCTCATTATCTGAGGAGTTGTGAATGGCGCTGAACACTGTGCAGTCATCAGCGAACATCCCCATTTCTGACCTTATGTTGGAGGGAAGTTCATTGATGAAGCAGCTGAAGATGGTTGGGCCTAGGACACTGGTTCTCTGTGGCATGGTGCTTTCATTAAAACAATAGCATTGAAGGTGCACAGCAAGATTTAAATGGACCTCTGCCCACACAACTATATGCCCAGTGCCTATTCTAGCTGCAGATGATTGAATGACACTTCTATCAATCTCTTAATTTAAACCCACCCACACCCTTGTAGCTGAAACACGGATACTTGAAGCAGTCTGTTGTGTGGATACATTTCCTAATTTGGGTGAATCTTTGGCCGTCATAAAACTGGAGCCATTGTTTGTGAACAATGCTTCAAGTATCCGTGTTTCAGCTACAAGGGTGTGGGTGGGTTTAAATTAAGAGATTGATAGAAGTGTTTTGCAAATAGCAGAATGATACCCAGACTTCAAGGGTTAAGTTACGAGGAGAGATTACACCAATTAGGGTTGTATTCCCTGGAATTTAGAAGGTTAAGGGGTGATCTGATCAAAGTTTTCAGGATATTAAGGGGAACAGATAGGGTAGATAGAGAGAAACTATTTCTGCTGGTTGGGGATTCTAGGACTAGGGGGCATAGTCTAAAAATTAGAGCCAGACCTTTCAGGAGTGAACTTAGGAAACACTTCTACACACAAAGGGTGGTAGAAGTTTGGAACTCTCTTCCGCAAACGGAAATTGATGTTAGATCAATTGTTAATTTTAAATCTGAGATTGATAACTTTTTGTTAACCAAAGGTATTAAGGGATATGGGCCAAAGGTGGGTATATGGAGTTAGGTCGCAGATCAGCCATGATCTCATTGAATGGCAGAACAGACTTGAGGGGCTGAATGGCCTCCTCCTGTTCCTGTATTCCAAGGTTCAACAAGGCATGATGTATGAAGTGGCATCTTAGAATAAATCCCTCACCACACACACACACACACAATCTAGCCTAAATTTAGAGACTGGAATTATTTTTCCGTATAGATTTCCTAATTTAGTAGAAGCTTTGGTCATCATAGTACAAAACCACCATAACCAACAACAATCACAACATCCAAGACAGTAACAGCCAGCAACCACTTCTCCAGTATTCGGTGTGTATAGGACAAGTTCTCAAAGCAGCTTACAGGGAGGTGGAACTAGTGGATGCTGAGCTCAGCATGGCTGAACACCACCTTCCATCCCAATAAGCTTCTTCAATGACAGCTGGTAATGCACATGGATTGTGTGCTAATGCAAGAAATGTGCTGACGAATTCTGATGAGCAAGGCACTGTGAAGGAGAGGCCATATGAACATAAAAACATAAGAATTAGGAGCAGGAGTAGGCCATTCAGCCCTTCGAGCCTGCTCCGCCATTCAATAAGATCATGGCTGATCTTCTACCTCAACTCCATCTTCCCGCACTATCCCCATATCTCTTGATTCCCTTAGTATCTATCAACGCTGTCTTGAATATACTCAATGACTGAGCATCCACAGCTCTCTGGGGTAGAGAATTCCAAAGATTCATAAAGGTCAGAGACTAATGGCTCAGAGGATCATATTTTTGGTGTCCATTTTAAAGCACTATTGTTAATGGATGGTTTTCAACTTCCTCTAGACAGTGATTCTCATGGAAACAAGGATTCCCATGATATCTGCCCAGGTACAACAGTGGCATACATCTCTGCTATATAACTATCAATATAGAATCATAGAATGGTTACAGCACGGAAGAAGGCCATTCGGCCCGTCGAGCCCGTGCCAACTCTCAACTTGTCCCACTCCCCCGTCCTTTCCCCGTAGCCCTGAAATTTTTTTCCTTCAGGTACTTATCCAACTCCCATTTGAAAGCCATGATTGAGTCTGCCTCCACCACCCTTTCAGGCATTGCATTCCAGATCTTAACCACTCGCTGCGTAAAAAAGTTTTTTCTTGCGTCGCCTTTGGTTCTTTTGCCAATCACCTTAAATCTGTGTCCTCTGGTTCTCGACCCTTCCGCCAATGGGAACAGTTTCTCTCTATCTACTCTGTCCAGACCCCTCATGATTTTGAACGCCTCTATCAAATCTCCTCTCAATCTTCTCTGCTCCAAGGAGAACAACCCCAGCTTCTCCAGTCTATCCACGTAACTGAAGTCCCTCATTCCTGGAATCATTCTCGTAAATCTTTTCTGCATCTTCTCTAAGGCCTTCACATCCTTCCTAAAGTGCGGTGCCCAGAACTGGACACAATACTCCAGTTGGGGCCGAACCAGTGTTTTAGACAGATTCATCATAATTTCCACACTTTTATACTCTATACCTTTATTTATGAAGCCCAGGATCCCATAAGCCTTTTTAACTGCTTTCTCAACCTGCCTTGCCACCTTCAATGATTTGTGCACATATACCCCCAGGTCTCTCTGTTCGTGCACCCCGTTTAGGGTTGTACCCTTTAGTTTATATGTCCTCTCCCCATTCTTTCTACCAAAATGTATCACTTCACACTTTTCTGCGTTAAATTTAATCTGCCACGTGTCCACCCATTTCACCAGCCTGGCTATGTCTTCCTGAAGTCTACATCAATCAGTGTTACATTTTATACAATGGCTGCATTATTCAATCCGTGAGATTAACACCCCAGGTTCCCAAGGGAGAGATACAAGAAATGAAAAGAAAGTAAAGAAATCTCTTAAGCTTATAAATGGCTGGATTGGACACCCTGATCTATGTATATGGACCCCCAAGTCTCTTTGGACCTCCACCGTTTCTAGCCTTTCACCATTTAGAAAGTACCCTGTTCTATCCTTTTTAGGTCCAAAATGGATGACCTCACATTTGCCTACATTGAAATCCACGTGCCACACTTTTGCCCAGTCACTTAATCTATTAATACCTCTTTGTAATTTTATGCTTCCATCTACACTGCTTACAATGCCGCCTATTTTTGTGTCATTGGCAAACTTTGCCATGTGGCTTTCTATCTCATCATCTAAGTCGTTAATAAATACGATGAATAGTTGAGGCCCCAACACAGATCCTTGCGGGACACCACTAGTCACATCCTGCCAATTTGAGTACCTGCCCATTATCCCGACTCTGTCTCCTGCCGGTCAGCCAATTTCCTAACCAGGTCAATAATTTACCTTCAAGTCCATGAGCTTCAACTTTAGCTAACAGTCTCTTATGAGGGACTTTATCAAATGTCTTCTGGAAATCCATATAAATAACATCCATAGACATGCCCCTGTCCACTACTTTAGTCACCTCTTCAAAAAATTCAATCAGGTTTGTATTAGAACTTGAAATTAGAACTGTTGCCAATAATGAAGGTGTAATAACTGCGCTGCTTTGTATCATCTGTTAATTGAGTTGTCATGGTCCCTTGTGTTTTGTGATGACCCAACATTTTGCAACAAACTTCACCAGGTTACTAGCGAAGCTATTAAGGGTTTTTTTTTCCACAATGCTATTAGTTTTTATTAACAACCGTTTAGCTTTCAGCATTGCCCTACCTGCAACTCAAGTCATTCCTAGAATCTTTCACAATAACTTCACTGTTAGTCGCTGGCTTGGTCCTTCTTGTCTTCCTGTATTCATTGGTCAATGTTTGGTGCTCTCCTCTTCAGCTGACGAGTCATTGTCACTGAGGTTTTTCTTTGCTCCAGGATTGGGTTCTCTCTTGGTTGCTCTGAGGGTCTGTGTTTGATAAGTGCGTCACACTGCACTTATGGAAGTCATTCCTTGGAACTGAAAGAAGGCGAGTACACTACTAATCATTAAAAAGCAACTTTAGCCTATACAAATACAAAAGGCCATGATGCTGACACCAGTTTTTGAAGAAATCAAGATGAATTATGACAGTAACATATATTATGTGATTGCAGCTCTGTGATTCTGTGTTTCATGCAGTACTCAATAAGCAATGAGTGACAGCTGCATTGAAAATAATCCGATTATTTGTAATATCAGATGTCCACACAGTTTTTTTTTTACCAAACCTGCAGCATGTTCATTAATTGCTCTTAATTCCCAGCCTTGCGCCGCCGGCGGGGAGCCTCCCGCACCAATAACTGGGTCGCAAACTCGGGTGGGCGATAATAACGGCCGGACATTTGTTCCGATTTTCGCTGCGGCCAGGCAAGCCTGGGGCAGACAGCGAAATCGGAACATGTTACTGCTTTTCTGCCACTCTGGTATGATGTAATAATGATCTCCAGTTTATCAAACAAAATCTCCAATGCAATATAATCCTTATGGAAACAGGCTACAGTTTAGCGCAGTGCTGATGTTAGTCTATAAGTCCCGATTGTATTCATTAATTTAAGTGGAATCATAGAATCAAACAGCACAAAGGAGGCCATTCGGCCCATCGTGCCTGTGCCAGCCCTTTGAAAGAGCTCTCAAATGTAATCCCACTCCCCGCTCCGCTCTTTCCCCATCGCCCTGTAAACTAGTTTCATCCTTCAGTGGAGCTCAGTTTATTTAGACACCGACGGTCTCACCACTTAAAAAGGCTGCCTTCGCCTCCGTGTTACCAACTTGCTCTTTCTGGGAGGGTCTCTCTGGGGTCGAAGAAGTTTTCCAGCTTGATACGAAGGTGGAGCAGGTGTCGAAGTCCTTGCACACTTTGTCCTGAGTGTAGACAGCCTTGGCTTTGGACGGGGTGCATCCCATGGTGCCGGCCCCGAGCCGTGTCGGGAGAGCTCCCCTTCCCTCACTCGCCTTTCCCGATCCAAAACATGCTCCACCGTGCAGCGGAGACCAGCGCCGCATGGGCAGCCCGAGTTATTCAAATCTACGGTGACAGATCACTGAACACATCATTATCATTATCATCATCATCATCACAGGATAGGGGGAGGGGGGGGGGAGCTCCATTGAAATCTGGGACCCCACCCCATCCACTGTAACAGCCCTGCAAATAGGCTTATATATATATAGGGGTGGGGGGGATCATCCATTCACAGCCGCCCGCCTTTCTAAAGCAACTATTAGATAGCAAACCTTCAAATGGAAGAATTGCGCAGATGATCGAATTCATTCATGCCTTTAGCAGCCCGGGCAGGAGGGGAGAGGCTTCAGTCAGAGCCTATCTGTGGCACTGATAGTTCTCAGTCATCCTGTCCAGTTCTTCCAGCACTGCCCACTCCCAACTTTTCCAGCGAGGACTGGACTGTGCAATGCAAACTGAGCTGTCATCTCTCAGTATTTCAAATCACCTCAAAGTTGCATTTTCTGTGTTTTGAATTCTAGGAAGCAAGAGCTGCTCTCTCCCAATATACGTGTTTTGCAATTAATACAATGTTAATTATAACGTTCAATTTATTAAAAAAAGAAAGACTTGCATTTCTGTCGCGCCTTTCATGACCTCAGGACGTCCCAAAGCGCTTTACAGCCAATGAAGTACTTTTGAAGTGTAGTCACTTGCAATGTAGGAATAGCCAATTTGCACACAGCAATGACTAGATCATCTGTTTTAGTGATGTTGATTGAGGGATAAATATTGGCCACGACACCGGGGATAACTCCCCTGCTCTTCTTCAAAATAGTGCCGTGGGATATTTACATCCACCTGAGAGAGCAGATGGAGCCTTGGTTTAACATCGCATCCAAAAGACGGCACCTTCAACAGTGCAGCACTCCCTCAGCACTGCACTGGGAATGTCAGCGTAGATTTTTGTGCTGAGGTCCCTGGAGTGGAACTTGAACCCACAACCTGCTGACTCAGAGGTGAGAGTGCTACCCACTGACCCACAGCTGACACAAACATAGAAGATAGGAGCAGGAGTAGGCCATTCGGCCCCTCGAGCCTGTTCTGCCATTTAATGAGATCATGGCTGATCATCCAAATTCAGTACCCTGTCCCTGCTTTCTCCCCGTATCCCTTGATCCCCTTAGCCTTAAGAAATATATCTAACTCCTTCTTGAATATATTTAATGAATTGGCCTCAACTGCCTTCTGTGGTAAATAATTCCACAGGTTCACCACTCTCTGGGTGAAGAAATTCCTCCTCATCTCAGTCCTAAATGGCTTACCCCTTATCCTTAGACTGTGATCCCTGGTTCTGGACTCCCCCGCCATCGGGAACAGCCTTCCTGCATCTAGTCTGTCTAGTCCTGTTAGAATTTTATAAGTTTCAATGCGATCCCCTCTCATTCCTCTAAACTCTAGCGAATATAAGCCTAATCGACCCAATCTCTCTTCATACGTCATTCCTGCCATCCCAGGTATCAGTCTGGTGAATCTTTGCTGCACTCCCTCCATGGCAAGAACATCCTTCCTCAGATAAGGCGACCAAAACTGCACACAATACTCAAGGTGTGGTCTCACCAAGGCCCTGTACAACTGCAGCAAGACATCCTTGCTCCTGTACTCGAATCCTCTCGCTATGAATGCCAACATACCATTTGCCTTCTTAACCGCCTGCTGCACCTGCATGCTTACCTTCAGCGACTGGTGCACAAGGACACCCAGGTCTCGTTGCACTGCCCCATTTCCCAATCTATTGTCGTTCAAATAATAATCTGCCTTCCTGTTTTTGCCACCAAAGTGGATAACCTCGCATTTATCCACATTATACTGCATCTGCCATGCATCTGCCCAATCACCCAACCTGTCCAAATCATACTGGAGTTTCTCTGCATCCTCCTCACAGCACACACACCCACCCAGCTTTGTGTCATCTGCAAACTTGGAGATAATGGCCCAAAAATTTGTGAGGAAGCCTTCGTGCGAGGGTAAGGCTTCCCCGCGATCTCTCACTGCGCGTTGGCTTTTTCAGTTCCAGCTCGCACGAACTTGATGTTCTGGACAGCTGCTGTGCTGGGCTTGCGTATCCCACAGGCGTAGTTAATTCGTGCGAGCTGTGGGATCACGTGACTCAGTTAGAGCCAATGGCAGCACACCATCTTCCATTCATAACTTTCACATAAGTGCTGTGAAAGCTATGAATACTATAGCCCCCCAAAAGACCAGCTAAACCTCAATTAAATTTTTTTTAAAAACCATCACATTAATAAAATAAGTATAGTTAAATAAATTAACCATTTTAAATAAAAAATTAAATTTTTGAAAAAATTTAAAATCTTTTAAAAAGTTATAAAAATAAACTTACCTGTCTTTAAAGTCTCTAAAAAAGATATACCTGTTAAAAAAAATTCAAAATAATACTTAATTCACTTCTTACCTTGTTAAAAGTGGGTCTTACTCCTCCTTTTTTTATGTGTAGAATCTTCCATACTTACCTGCACGTTGAAACCACTAAGTGCACTGCATGCGCGCAGCCTGTAGCGCGCACGCGGTTCACCTAGGAACCGCCCCCTTTTCCATTCACCAAGTGCCGGTTTTCAGCGCATGCGCAGTGCATGCAGAAAACCGGCAATTGGAGACAGAATACGCGAGAGTACACAGTGCGTACTCTCGCGTAGCGGCACTAATTTTTGGGCCATTACATCTAGTTCCCTCGTCTAGATCATTAATATATATTGTGAATAACTGGGGTTCTCGCACCGATCCCTGCAGTACCCCACTAGTCACTGCCTGCCACTCGGAAAAAGACCCGTTTATTCCAACTCTTTGCTTCCTGTCTGCCAACCAGTTTTCTATCCAAGTCAGTACCTTACCCCCAATCCCATGTGCTTTAACTTTGTACGCTAATCTCTTATGCGGGACCTTATCGAAAGCCTTCTGAAAGTCCAAATACACCACATCCACTGGTTCTCCCTTATCTATTCTACCAGTTACATCCTCAAAAAATTCCAGTAGATTAGTCAAGCATGATTTACCTTTTGTAAATCCATGTTGACTTTGGCCGATTCTGTCACTGTTTTCCAAGTGCTCTGCTATTACATCTTTTATAATGGACTCTAGCATTTTCCCCACTACCGATGTCAGGCTTACCAGTCTATAATTCCCCGTTTTCTCTCTACCACCTTTTTTAAATAGTGGGGTTACATTAGCTACCCTCCAATCCATGGGAACTGTTCCAGAGTCTATAGAATTTTGGAAGATGACCAGCAATGCATCTATTATTTCTAGGGTCACTTCCTTAAGTACCCTAGGATGTAGATTATCAGGCCCTGGAGATTTATCGGCCTTCAATCCAGTCAATTTCCCTAACACCATTTCCCTACAAATACTGATTTCATTCAATTCCTCCCTCTCATTAGACCCTATGTTCCCTGGCATCTCTGGGAGGTTATTTGTGTCCTCCTTTGTGAAGTCAGAACCAAAGTATGTATTTAATTGGTCTGCCATTTCTTTGTTCCCCATTATATATTCCCCTGATTCTGACTGCAAGGGACCTATGCTTGACTTCACCAATCTTTTTCTCTTCACATATCTATAGAAGCTTTTACAGTCAGTTTTTAATTTCCCTGCAAGCTTACTCTCATGTTCTATTTCCCCCCTCTTAATTAATCCCTTTGTCCTCCTTTGCTGAATCTTAAACTGCTCCCAATCCTCAGGTTTGCTGCTTTTTCTGGCCAATTTATGTGTCCTCTCCTTGGATCTTATGCTATCCCTAATTTCCCTTGTTAGCCACGGTTGAGTCACCTTTTTTGTTTTATTTTTATGCCAAACAGGGATGAACAAATTCTGTAGTTCATCCATGCAATCTTTAAATGTTTGCCATTGCCTATCCACCGTCAATCATTTAAGTAACATTCCCCAATCCATCCTAGCCAACTCGCGCCTCATAACATCGTAGTTTGCTTTATTTAAATTCAGTACCCTAGTCTCTGAGTCAACTATTACTTCACTCTCCATCTTAATGAAGAATTCTATCATATTATGATCGCTCCTCCCCAAGGGGCCTCGCACAACAAGATTGCTAATTAATCCTTTCTCATTACATAATACCCAGTCTAAGATGGCCTGATCTTTAGTTGGTTCCTCGACATATTGGTCCAGGAAACCATCCCGTATACACTCTAGGAATTCCTCTTCCACAGTATTGTTACTAATTTGGTTCGCCCAATCTATATGTAGATTAAAGTCACCCATGATAACTGCTGTGCCCTTATTGCACGCATCTCTAATTTCCCGTTTAATGCCTTCCCCAACCTCAGCATTACTGTTTGGGGGTCTGTATACAACTCCCACTAACGTTTTCTGCCCCTTGGTATTTCTCAGCTCTACCCATACAGATTCCACATCATCAGAGCTAATATCCTTCCTTACTATTGTGTTAATCTCCTCTTTAACCAGCAATGCTACTCCACCTCCTTTTCCTTTTTGCCTGTCCTTCCTGAATATTGAATACCCCCGGATGTTGAATTCCCAGCCTTGGTCACCCTGGAGCCATGTCTCCGTAATCCCAATTATATCATATCCATTTACATCTATTTGCGTAGCTAATTCATCCACCTTATTACGAATGCTCCTCGCATTAAGACACAAAGCCTTCAGGCTTGTTTTTTTAACACTCTTAGACCTTTTAGAATTATTGTTTACTGTGGCCATGTTTGATTTACACCCTTGATTTCTCTGACTTCCACTTTTGCTTTTCTCCTTCCTGTCTTTTGCTTCTATCCTTGCTTCCCTTTCCTCTGTCTCCCTGCACAGGTTCCCAACCCCTGCCATTTTAGTTTAAACCCTCCCCAACAGCACTAGCAAACACTCCCCCTAGGACATCGGTCCCGGTCCTACCCAGGTGCAAACCGTCCAGTTTGTACTGGTCCCACCTCCCCCAGAACCGGTTCCAATGTCCCAGGAATTTGAATCCCTCCCCTTGCACCATTCTTCTAGCCACGTATTCATCTGAAATATCCTTCTATTTCTACTCTGACTAGTACATGGCACTGGTAGCAATCCTGAGATTGCTACCAATGACACGTACTACCTTTGAGGTCCTATTTTTTAATTTACCTCCTAACTCCCTATATTCAGTTCAGAAGAATGAGAGGCGATCTTATTGAAACATATAAGATTGTGAAGGGGTTGGATCGGGTGGATGCGGGGAGGATGTTCCTGATGATGGGTGAAACTAGAACTAGGGGGCATAGTCTTAGAATAAGGGGCTGCTCTTTCAAAACTGAGATGAGAAGGAACTACTTCACTCAGAGGGTGGTAGGTCCATGGAATATGCTGCCCCAAAAAGCTGTAGAAGCTACATCATTACATAAATTTAAAACAGAAATAGACAGTTTCCTAGAAGTAAAGGGAATTAAAGGTTACGGGGAGCGGGCAGGAATTTGGACATGAGTCTAGGTTCGTATCGGTCATGGCCCTGTGGGTAGCGTAGCGGGCCCAGGGGCCGTGTAGCCTGATCCTGCTCCTATTTCGTGTGTCCAATTCTGTTAGGTTCAGGAGATGGTTCTGTGATAGTAGATTGGTGGTTAGGATCAGATCAGCCATGATCTTATTGAATGGCGGAGCAGGCTCGAGGGGCCAATTGGCCTACTCCTGCTCCTATTTCTTATGTTCTTATGTTCTTATGTTCAGCTTTTAGGACCTCATCCTGTTTTTTACCTATATCGTTGGTACCTATATGCACCACGACAACTGGCTGTTCACCCTCCCCCTCCAGAATGCCCTGCAGCCGCTCTGAGACATCCTTGACCCTTGCACCAGGGAGGCAACATACCATCCTGGAGTCTCGTTTGCGGCCGCAGAAACGCCTATCTATTCCCCTTAAAATAGAATCCCCTATCACTATAGCTCTCCTGCTCTTTTTCCTCCTGTCCTGTGCAGCAGAACCACTCATGGTGCCAGGAAGTTGGTTGTTTCTGCCTTCCCCCGATAAGCCATCCTCCTCAACAATATCCAAAGTGGTATATCTGTTTGAGAGGGGGATGGCCACAGGGACCCCTGCACTACCTGCCTGTGCCTACTACTCTGCCTGGCAGTCACCCATTCCCTTCCTGCCTGTGCAGCCTTTACCTGCGATGTGACCAACTCATTAAACGTGATATCCACGACGTCCTCAGCATCGCGAATGCTCCAGCATGTATCCATTCGCAGCTCCAGCACCGCAATGCGGTCTGTCAGTAGCTGCAGCTGGATACACTTCCCGCACACATGGTCGTCAGGGATACAGGAAGTATCCCTGATTTCCCACATAGTGCAGGAGGAGCATGCCACAGGGGCCGAGCTGTGCTGCCATGACTTACCCTTTAATTAATTAAAATTAAATTAAATCAAATCAATACCACAAATTACACTACAATTAAATGATATAGTCAAGGGCCCTTGTTTACTAGAACTCCCCGCTACACAACAGAGACCTTAGAAACTATAACCACAAAATTAAGACCTTCTAAACTTTATAAACTATTAACCTTAACTGTCAAACTATAGAGTAGTATAAATACTCACCTGGCTGTACTCACCCAATCAGCTGCTTCCTCTTGCCTGCGTCACTTTTTGAATCGTGATGTGGCTCTGGAATGCCGCCGCCGGTCTGCGGGATTGGTAAGCCTCTGAAAAAAAAGCCCGCGAAAGTGAGTTTAAATACTCACTGTACCGTCGCTCTCTCCGCTCCCGACACCGGGAGTATTGCAGCGTGTATCTTCTGCACCTACACCATTCAAATCAAAACTAACAGCAAAACATCATCGCCTTTAACGGTGATTGGGATTAAACTCTCCCACATGAAGCACCAACAAGTCAGGCGCGTTATTAATCAGAAATGCAGAGATTGGGAGATTTTTGACTAAGATTACCAATAATGTGCAACCCCTAATTTCTGTATTTCCCACTGGAGTACACTAAGTGCTCACCGGTGGTGAACGCAGTTTGGATTCCTGCCAGGTAGACATGCCTGTTTGACATGCTTGGCTCCTGCCTGGCTGGAACGCTAACTCGCCCTGTTTAGGAAAGATCTGCAGACACGCCCGGATCCGCATCTACTGAAATGCCTCCCAAAGGGCCCACATTCCAAACTTCTTTTTGAATGCTGGTTTCTTTAATGCATTTATGATTTAGCTGGAAATACCGACCAGAGAAAGCAAAGAAAGGAAGAACTTACATTTCTATAGCACCTTTCACGACCTCAGGATGCCCCAAAGCACTTTACTGCCAATGAAGTACTTCTTGAAGTGCAGCCACTGTTGTAATGTAGGAAATGCGGCAGCCAATTTGCGCACAGCAAGCTCCCACAAACAGCAAGGTGATAATGACCGGATAATCTGTTTTTGTTATGTTGGTTGAGGGATAAATATTGGCCAGGACACCGGGGATACCTCCCCTGCTCTTCTTCGAAATAGTGCCGTGGGATCTTTTACATCCACCTGAGAGGGCAGACGGGGCCTCGGTTTAACGTCTCATCCGAAAGACGGGACCTCCGACAGTGCAGCACTCCCTCAGTACCGCACTGGAGCATACTGAAGATAAAAGCAGCAGCAATAGGATTCAGCTGAGTGGGAGTCGGTTCTGAGGTGAAGTGGCCAAGTATAAATGTCGATCCTCTTTTCCTGCTCCCAGCTGCCACAAGGAGCCAACGATAAATGAAGTGAAGTGAATGTTATTAATGAAACGTGCTCTGGATAAGCCCTACCGGCAGAAACAGGAACTTGCAGATAATGCCGCTGGATTTCTCAGCTGCCGCACAACACGTGGCACCTGCTCAGCTCCCCGCAGCCTACTCTTCTCCCAGCCAGTTGGGACCTACAGCGTCACAGAGTCCTGAGGCAGGCCAGGAAAGAGCAGCCAGGAAAGGGTTCCGTGAAAAATAATCTCTATCCCATGCCAGCTTCCTGTTCACTGTGACCAGGAGATAGAGTAAATACAGAGAAACTGTTTCCGATGGCTGAAGGGTTTATAACCAGAGGGCACAGATTCAAGGTGATTGGCAAAAGAACCAGAGGCGACATGAGGGAAAACTTTTTTTACACAACGAGTAGTTAGAATTTGGAATGCACTGCCTGATGTGGTGGACACAGATTCAATAGTAGCCTTCAAAAGAGAATTGGATAAATACTTGTCGGAGAAAAAATTGCAGGGATATGGGGAAAGAGTGGGGGGAGTGGGACTAACTGGATTGCTCTTCAAAAGAGCCGGCGCAGACTCAATGGGCCAAATGGCCTCCTTCTGTGCTGTACTATTCTATGATTCTATGAAATAGTATAGAAGTGGTTATGTTGACTTTGAGAACAACCAGTAAAATGCATATATTAAATATGTTGCATCAAAAGTAAAGATGGAGTGGGCGGGGGAGGATCCAGTTGCGTGGTCCACGTAGGTACCAACGACATAGGTAGGACTAAGAAAGAGGTTCTGCTGAGAGAGTTTGAGCAGCTAGGGACTAAATTAAAGAGCAGAACCACAAAGGTCTGGATTATTACCTGAGCCACAAGCAAATTGGCATAGGGTCAATAGGATCAGGGAGATGAATGCGTGGCTCAAAGATTAGTGTGGGAGAAGTGGGTTTCGATTCGTGGGGCACTGGCACCAGTACTGGGGAAAGAGAGAGGTGTTCTGTTGGGACGGACTACACCTGAACCATGCTGGGACCAGAGTTCTAGCGAATCGAATAACTAGGGAGGTAGATAGGGCTTTAAACTAAATAAGGGGGGTGGGGGGGAGGAGAGTCCCGGTGGAGAGAAATCTAGAATGCTAAAGAGAAAAGACAAGGAAGCAGTGCAGGAAAGTGATTGGGGTAAGGATAACTCGATTGTGTCAGGAAGGGACAGAGCGTACAAACAAAAGAGTGCACTAACAAATAGGGTCCGGGTAAAAAAAAATGGTAATAAGACAAATAGGGCCATAGTACAAAAAAATGTTAAGATGTCTAAAAATTTTAAAAGACAAATCTAAAGGCACTGTATCTGAATGCACGAAGCATTCGTAATAAGGTAGACGAATTAACAGCGCAAATAGATGTAAACGGATACGATATAATTGCAATTACGGAGACATGGCTGCAGGGTAACCAAGGCTGAGAGCTGAATATCCAAGGATATTTGATATTTAGGAAGAACAGGCAAAAAGGAAAAGGAGGTGGGGTGGCGTTGTAGTAAAAGATGAAATCAGAGCAATAGTGAGAAAGGATATTGGCTCAGAAAATCAAGATGTAGAATTAGTCTGGGTGGAGCTAAGAAGCACCAAGAGGCAGAAAACATTGGTGGGAGTTCTCTATAAGCCTCTGAACAATAGTGGTAATGTAGGGGACGGCATCAAGCAGGAAATTAGAGATGCATGTAACAAGGGTACTACAGTAATCATGGGAGACTTTAATCTACATTTAGACTGGCCAAACCAAATTAGCAATAATACGGTGGAGGATGAATTCCTGGAGTGTGTACAAGATGGTTTTTTAGACCAGTACGTTGAGGAGCCAACTGGGGAATAGGCTATCCTAGATTGGGTATTGTGCAATGAGAAGGGGTTAATTAATAATCTTGTTGTGCGGGGTCCTTTAGGGAAGAGTGACCATAACATGATAGAATTCTTTATTAAGATGGAAAGTGAAGTAGTCCAATCCGAAACTAGGGTCCTACATCTAAACAAAGGAAACTACGAAGGTATGAAGAGGGAGTTGGCTATGATAGATTGGGGAGCTTCATTAAAAGGCATGATGGTGGATAAGCAATGGCTAACATTTAAGGAACGAATGCATAAATTGCAACAGTTATACATTCCTTTCTGGCGCAAAAACACAAAAGGAAAAGCAGCCCAACCATGGCTAACAAAAGAAATTAAGGATAGTATTAGATCCAAAGAGGAGTCATATAAAGTTGTCAGAAAAAGTAGCAAGCCTGAGGATTGGGAGCAGTTTAGAGTTCAGCAAAAAGGACCAAGAGATTGATTAAGAGGGGAAAAATAGAGTATGAGAGTAAACTTGCAAGGAACATAAAAGCGGACTGTAAAAGCTTCTACAAGTATGTAAAAAGAAAAAGATTAGTGAAGACAAATCCCTTACAGTCAGAAATGGGGGAATTTATAATGGGGAACAAGGAAATGGCAGAGCAATTAAACAAATACTTTGGTTCTGTCTTCACGGAAGAGGACACAAATAACTTCCTAGAAATGCTAGGGAACCAAGGGTCTAGTGAGAAGGCGGAATTAAAGGAAATTAGTATTAGTAAAAAAATAGTGCTGGAGAAATTAATGGAATTGAAAGCTGGTAAATCCCCAGGGCCTGATAATCTGCATCCCAGAGTACTAAAAGAGGTAGCCATGGAAATAGTGGATGTATTGGTTGTCATCTTCCAAAATTCTATAGATTATGGAACCATTCCTGCAGATTGGAGGGTGGCAAATGTAACCCTACTATTTAAAAAAGGAGGAAGAGTGAAAACAGGGAACTACAGACCGGTTAGCCTAACATCAGTAGTAGGGAAAATGCTAGAGTCTATTATAAAGGATGTGATAACAGGACACTTAGAAAATATCAACAGGATTAGACAGAGTCAACATGGATTTATGAAAGGGAAATCGTGTTTGACAAACCTACTGGAGTTTTTTGAGGATGTAACTGGTAGAATAGATAAGGGAGGACCAGTGGATGTGGTGTATTTGGATTTTCAGAAGGCCTTTGATAAAGTCCCACATAAGAGGTTAGTGTGTAAAATTAAAGCACATGGGATTGGGGGGTAATATACTGGCATGGATTAAAAATTGGTTAACAGACAGGAAACAGAAAGTAGGAATAAATGGGTCTTTTTCAGGGTGGCAGGCGGTGACTAGTGGGGTACCGCAGGGATCAGTGCTTGGGCCCCAGCTATTCACAATATATATCAATGATTTGGATGAGGGAACCAAATGTAATATTTCCAAGTTTGCTGATGACACGAAACTAGGTGGGATTGTGAGTTGTGAGGAGGATACAAAGAGGCTTCAAGGCGATTTAAACAAGTTGAGTGAGTGGGCAAATACATGGCAGATGCAGTATAACGTGGATAAATGTGAAGTTATCCACTTCGGTAGGAAAAACAGAAAGGCAGAGTATTATTTAAATGGTGATAGATTGGGAAATGTTGATGTACAAAGGGACCTGGGTGTCCTTGTACACCAGTCACTAAAAGCAAACATGCAGGTGCAGAAAGCAGATAGGAAGGCAAATGGTATGTTGGCCTTCATTGTAAGAGGATTTGAGTACAGGAGCAAGGATGTCTTACTACAGTTATACAGGGCCTTGGTAAGACCTCACCTGGAGTACTGTGTGCAGTTTTGGTCTCCTTACCTAAGAAAGGATATACTTGCCATAGAGGGAGTGCAACCAAGGTTCACCAGACTGATTCCTGGGATGGCAGGACTGTCGTATGAGGAGAGATTGGGTCGACTAGGCCTGTATTCACTAGAGTTTAGAAGAATGAGAGGGGATCTCATTGAAACGTATAAAATTCTGACAGGGCTAGACAGACTGGATGCAGGGAGGATGTTTCCCCTGGCTGGGGGTTCTAGAACGAGGGGTCACAGTCTCAGGATACGAGGTAGGACATTTAGGACTGAGATGAGGAGAAATTTCTTCACTCAGAGGGTGGTGAACCTGTGGAATTCTCTACCACAGAAGGCTGTGGAGGCCAAGTCACTGAATATATTTAAGAAGTAGATAGATTTCTAGACACAAAAGGCATCAAGGGGTATGGGGAGAGAGCGGGAATATGGTATTGAGATAGAGGATCAGCCATGATCATATTGAATGGCGGAGCAGGCTCGAAGGGCCGAATAGCCTACTCCTGCTCCTATTTTTCTATGTTTCTAAGACTTGCATTTATATAGCGCCTTTCATGGCACCAGGACATCCCAAAGCGCTTTACAGCCAATTATATACTTCTGATATGTAGTCACTGTTGTAACGTAGGAAAAGGCTTGTTTTTATGTTCTCCTTCATGTCCTACCCTTTGCCACAGTGACTCCTTCATCCAAGAGGTAAGGAATGATTAGGCTGTAAACTTTTTTGTTGTTCATACAGAATGATGAACCAATAGCAGGCTAATTCGAGCAAGTCCATTTTTTTCCTTCCCTCATCACCCACAGATTGGGCATCTCACCACTACATGGAACTGATAAACCAAAAACTCACTCAGCTGAGCGGCAAATAGGATTCGCGCTTCAGTTCCTGACATTCGCTTTCAGAAAGAAGCACGCACTCACTTGAGCAACAGTGTTTTGTCCAGCATGGCACCACCCCATAATCTGCACCTGAAACTGTTTCTGATAATAGCTGGCATTATTTTTAATGTCAGTGATGACCATTTGAAGGTCAACCTATCAATTCTGTTGAGGCCAAAGGACTCAGTTTAAAACACTGAAAGAAACAACAATCTTATTTCTTAGAAAAAGAACATTTAGTGCTTTTTGTCAGCAGCCTTTCTTTCCCGCATCTTGTGCGAAACAAGTCTGTGAAACCCAGACTGTGCGACCAGGGTGGCTGCACAAACGGCACTTATGTAGGAATAACAGAGAATGGGGCTTTGAGAGAGAAACTGTTAACCAGCCTGCTCTGTTGGAGGGAGAAAGTACTGATAACAGGATGCAGCCTTGGGAGAGAAATTGCTGAGCACAGAGAAACATGACAAAAACAGAAAGTTCTGCTTGGACTGAAAAGCTGCAAAACAAAACCACGCGGAGAGGAAACGGACAAGATGATATAAGGCAAAGACAAAGGAGGTTCAGGGCTGCAGTCGGTGGGGACACCAAGGTATTCATCTGAAGAAGGATCACCGTGAAGAAGGACAACCTACTCCTACCCTCAAGTGGTAGGGTAGGATCAACCTGAGGACTCCAAGACAGGTTATATGTGATTACTAAGCTGTGTGATTTGCAGTTGTTAAATAAACAAGATTTCTGTGTGAAATCAAGATTTCTGTGTGAAATAAAGGAGTACTGGTGTTTCTGTTAAGGTGGATTCAGGTCCACGAGCACCCTCCATGGAAGGTGCGGAGTTAAAAAATCCTACAATGTACAGCACACTGTAGGTAATTCTATGGGTTACAGCTGATGTGAGCCTATTGCTGGTTGGGTTAAGCAGCGCCTCGATTTCAAAATTCTCATCTTTGTTTCCAAATCCCTCCATGGCCTTGCCCCTCCCTATCTCTGTAATCTCCTTCATCTCCACAACCCCCCGAGATATCTGCGCTCCTCTAATTCTGCCCTCTTGAGCATCCCTGATTATAATCGCTCAACCATTGGTGGCCGTGCCTTCTGTTGCCTAGGCCCTAAGCTCTGGAATTCCCTGCCTAAACCTCTTCGCCACGCTACCTCTCTTTCCTCCTTTAAGACGCTCCTTAAAACCTACCTCTTTGACCAAGCTTTTGGTCACCTGCCCTAATTTCTCCTTATGTGGCTTGATGTCAAAGTTGTTGTCTTAAAATACTCCTGTGCAGCGCCTTGGGACGTTTTACTATGTTAAAGGCGCTATATAAATACAAGTTGTGTGTGTGTGTGTGTGTGAGATAAACACTCATAAAATTGCAATGGCACGAACCCTCATCGCACTGGTATTTTAAAACTCATTTCTACTTTTATCTTTCTTTAGTTGCTGAATGGAAAGGAGTAATTGCAACTGCTGGCTAGATGTGGAACAAAAACTTGTATTAATAGCAATCAGTGGGAGGTATCAAACATAGGCACAACCTTAATAAAGAACCCTTTGTCTTTCGAGCACATGATCACCCAATGCTTGCAATGCTGTAATAGTTCACAAGGGAGCAACGCAGCATGACTGAAAAAGGTTACGCTTGTACTCAGAAAGGGTACTTCAGAAATAGATTTTGTCACTTAAAACAAGTCAGCTTAAAATTCCCTCTCAAGAATTCAAAAAAGCTTTAATCCGAGCACGCTTTGAGTTTGCTGTTTTAAGGTAACAGTCATTTGACAGAAATAGTTGGTTGGGAGTTTCAGAGTCTTTCCGTTGTTTCTGAAGATTCATCTTCACAATTCGTCGTTGTTATATTATGTGTAGGGTTTCTCATGGAATGATAAAGAAAGAAAGAAAGAAACAGCTTGCATTTATAAAGTGCCTTTCACAACCTCAGGGCGTCCCACAGACAATGAAGTACTTTTGAAGTGTGGTCACTGTTGTAACGTAGGAAACGCGGCAGCCAATTTGCGCACAGAAAGATCCCACAAACAGCAACGTGATAACGACCGGATAATCTGTTTTGAGGTGTTGGTTGAGGGATAAATATTGGCCAGGGCATAAAGGAATAACAGCTAGATTGATTGTGGTTATGTTAAACTTTGTTTGATAACGTCTTGGGATGTTTCACTACGTTAAAGGTGCTATATAAATGCAAATTGTTGTTGTTGTTGTTGGTTGCGAACAGCTTTACTTTCAGGCAACATTCTGCTTACAATCTCCATTTTGCTGACTATCCTGCTTGTTCATTGTGCTTAATTGAGGGAACATCTATAAGTCCTCATACTCAAGATGAATGTTGACTGATGTTAGGAAAAGCAATACGTTCTTGTACACAATCCGAAATGTCAATGTGGTCAACATATAAAAGCATGCTGCCTATTGATTCTAAGATCAAACCACAGAGCAGTCCCTCACCTTATATCCCAGTGTCAGTGTGCATTGCTGTTACTTTATAAGCCTAAAGATGGACTTTTTCAATTACCCTCTCCACACACAGCAGAAAAATACAAATAGACTGGAGCTAAAAGTTAATCAGTCAATTTTGACAACAGCATCATTAATGCTGTGGTTCTACTGCAAACAATATGCCAAATACATACCTTTTGCAAACCATTAAATAAAACACCAATTTCAATCTTGCTATCCTGCTGAGCTGCCATATTTAATATGGGCAGAATTAGTAAACTGCAGCCATGCATTCACAGCCACCAGCTGTTCTGCCTCTGACCCTTCTTTGCAGCTAGTGTGTGGTATGGTTGCAATAAGCTCACGATTGAGTTTGTCACTGTAACTAATGGAGAGACACCCTGGAGTAGTGATTTTCAAACCGTTCTGTGTGGAGGATCCCTTGCAAATACTGACAAACTCCTGGGGACTACTCGCCCTAACTTCTGAGAGATACTAAAATAAAAACAGAAAATGCTGGGAATACTCAGCAGGTCACGCAGCATCTGTGGAGAGAGAAACAGAGTCAACGTTTCAGGTCGATGACCCTTCGTCAGAACTGGAAAAAGCTGGAGATGGAACAGGTTTTTAAGCAAGTGCAGGGGCTGGGAAAGGGGGGAGGGGAGGAAAGAACAAAAGGGAAGGTCTGTGATAGGATGGAAGGCAGGAGAGATTAAGAGACATTAAGAGATGGTGCAAGGCAAAAAGAGCCATCTTTTCTTTCTTAACTTGTCCCATCACCATCTCCTTTTGCCTTGCACCATCTCTTAATCTCTTTTAATCTCTCTTAATCTCTCCTGCCTTCCATCCTATCACAGACCTTCCCTTTTGTTCTTTCCTCCCCTCCCCCCTTTCCCTGCCCCTGCACTTGCTTAAAAACCTGTTCCATCTCCAGCTTTTTCCAGTTCTGACGAAGGGTCATCGACCTGAAACGTTAACTCTGTTTCTCTCTCCACAGATGCTGCCTGACCTGCTGAGTATTTCCAGCATTTTCTGTTTTTACTTCAGATTTCCAGCATCTGCAGTATTTTGCTTTTGTGTTCTGAGAGATACTGTCAGTTACCCAAGGGAAAATGGTGCTGTCGTTGAAGAAAATGTTTTTTTTTATTGTTATATATATCAGCAGAAGTAATATGCTAATAAACTAAGACATGCAGAAAAATATAGGAGACAGAATTCTTGGGACACTGTGCTTGTGGAACATGGTGCATACCCAGCCCAAATTGAACAGAAATCTGATGATCTTACAGACCCCTTGGAGTCCACAGTTTTGAAAACCGATGATGTGGAGGGAAGTGAGGTTTGTTGTATGGAGGCTACACTACTGTAACCATCGACACACGAATTATACATCATTAAACAATGAGGTATGTCAGATTCACTGTATTGGGCTAAATCGCTCACCTAGACTAGTTTCCCTGGCATAGTTACCTTGTTGTAGTGTCAGCTGTGGCTGAGTGGGTAGCACACTCGCCTCTGAGTCAGAAGGTTGTGGGTTCACAGTCCCGCTCCAGGGACTTGAGCATATAAAGCTAGGCTGACACTCCAGTGCAGTGCTGAGGGAGTGCTGGACTGTTGGAGGTGCCGTCTTTCGGATGAGACGTTAAACCGAGGTCCCGTCTGCTCTCTCAGGTTGCCGTAAAAGATCCCATGGCACTATTTCAAAGAAGATCAGGGGAGTTATCCCATGTCCTGGCCAATATTTATCCCTCAACGAACATCCCAAAAACAGATTGCCTGGTCATTATCACATTGCTGTTTGTGGGACCTTGCTGTGCACAAATTGGCTGCTGTGTTTCCCACATTACAACAGTGACTACACTTCAAAAGTACTTCATTGGCTGTAAAGCGCTTTGAGACATCCGGTGGTCATGAAAGGCGCTATATAAATGCAAGTCTTTCTTTCTTTCAAGTAAAACTAAAGGTCACCAAAATAACCAAAACAATATTAAAGGTAATGATAATTCTTTGTAGCAGTGTGATTTTTAAAACTGAATGGCCTTTTTTTTTAGCTGGAAGAGGAAAATATAAAACTTGTTATCTAATAAGTAGTTTTATCTAATAAACAAATTGACATTAAAGATACTTAAATATGACATCAAGTAGAGCGTGGTTGGAAGTTTTGGAATCCTGTGGTAATAGACAGATTATAATATGCCATTAAGTGTAGCTGTTTGCACAAAAATGGTTATTATTTGTTAAGATCTACCACCCTCATTTTCTTCCGTAATACTGAAATTATTCAATGTAATATTATCCAAGTACTATAGACTGAATCTATACAGTGCTCTGTATCGATTGCACCTCGATCGCTGTGTCCAGTTTTGTTCACCGAGACACAAGGAAGAACATTGAAGGCCTGGAAAGGTTAGAGAGAGGAGCCACCCTAGTGTCCGAGGATGGAGTTATGAGAAAAGATGGGAGTAACCTGGGCTCTTCAGTTTTGAAAGGAGGCAAGTGAGAAGGGGTTTGCTATATAAGGTAAACCATGAAAGTGGGCGATGGGGAATGGGTTCAAACTGATGCAAGGCAAATTTAGGACCAATATCAGGAAGTTATTCACACAAAGACTATCACTTGGTTATCACACCAGATGGATAAGGCTGGGTTTACTAGATTTCCTCTCCCATAATTAACTAGCAATCTTGTGAGCCAGCTTATTGCGCTGATTGAGGTTGGATGTTGGTCTAGATTGACAGTCAATGAAAGTTGTTCATCAAACCTATTCAATGGGCATTATTTGATGATGTTATTCAATGCATGATTTCAATGGAATTCAAATGTACTGCACTCCCTTACCACTGGGTATCAAGAAAGAAAGACTTGCATTTATATAGTGCCTTTCACGACCACCGGACGCCTCAAAGCGCTTTACAGCCAATGAAGTACTTCTGAAGTGTGGTCACTGTTGTAATGTTGGAAACGCAGCAGCCAATTTGTGCACAGCAAGCTCCCACAAACAGCAATGAAATAATGACCAGATAATCTGTTTTGTTGATGTTGGTTTGAGGGATAAATATTGGCCAGGACACCAGGGAGAACTGCCCTGCTGTTCTTCAAATTAGTGCCATGGGATCTTTTAAGCCCACCTGGGAAGGCAGACGGGGGCCTCGGTTTAATGCCTCATCTGAAAGACGGCACCTCCGACAGTGCTGCATTCACTCAGTACTGCACTGGAGTGTCAGCTTAGATTATGTGCTTCAATTCTCTGGAGTGGGACTTGAACCCACAACCTTCCGACTCAGAGACAAGAGTAAATGGCATCTCCATTTCGTTTCCAGTGCTTTGTATGAAAGCAAACCTGATGATATAAATCCACCCCTTCCTTATGAGAAGCTTTCACTTTAATGAATGCTTCAGTACATTTCATATGGAGAATTTCTTTCTCCTTCGAAATATTTTCACTGATTAGAAAAAAGATATCAAGCATAGCAGTCTAATAGATAAAGAGGTCCTTTGTCTAAATCTAACCATTGATTAGAATGTTTTCGCAAGTGTAACTCAGAACCAAGCAATACCTCATTAGGAATAATTGCAACTGTGCTTGGAAGAGAGATGAAAACTCAAAGAAAGGACTTTATTATCATGAGTGAGTCAGCAAAACACCGTCTCAGGACGTTAACGGCAAACCTAACCAGCGCACCTGGCAGATAGTTTGCAGTCTTGTTCTTGGAAGCATCAGCTATAGGATGTCAGAAATGGTCTGTAGGAATTTCCTTACTGTGTGTTGCATCGCGTTTCTGAAAGTTCCCAATTTGAGCAAAGGCTTCCCTAATGGTGCTCCTTCATCGGTGTGTGAAAGCATGATGCCCAGACACTCTGGAGTTGTGTCACAGTCCAACGCTGCACCTTATACCATTGATACTGGAGCAAGCGTCTACCAACCTGGAATGCCAGTACAAGGTATGCTTTTGTATAATGCTGGAGTTACTGTCTTCCAGGTAAAAGTTGCTGCAATAATAATTTATCATGATATAATTAATCCCTTTTCTGAAGCGACAAATCTGGTATACCTCACGGCATCAACTATAAATCAAACAAGCATTTATGTGTCAGCTGTGACTCAGTTGGCAGCACCATTGCCTTTGAGTCAGAAGGTTGTGGGTTCAGAGTCCCATTCATGGGACGCGAGGACAAAAATCTAGGCTGACACTCCAGTGCAGTACTGAGGGAGTGCTGCACTGTCGGAGGTGCCGTCTTTCGGATGAGACGTTAAACCGAGGCCCCGTCCACTCTGTCAGGTGGACATAAAAGATCCCAAGGCACTATTTCAAAGAAGAGCAGTGGAGTTATCTCCAGTGTTTTGGCTAATATTTATCCCTCAATCAACATCACTAAAACAGATTATCTGGTCATTATCACATTGCAGTTTATCTTGCTGTGTGCAAATTGGCTGCTGCGTTTCCTCCATTACAACAGTGATTACACTTCAAAAAGCACTTAATATGGCTGTAAAGCACTTTGGGACGTGCGGTGGTCATGATAGGTGCTATATAAATGCAAGTCTGTCTTTTTCCTTCTTTACAAAACACGGTCAGTGAAATGTGATGGAAGGCTTTCCCAGTGAGGAGTAAAACTGAGTGTGTGAACCATAATTTAAATGAAGTATTAGAGACTGACTGCCTGCACAGCATGGAATTAAAATCAAATCAGGTTGATCTGAAGAGCAAGATCGTAGGTTAGCCCTTCGGTTGACCCGCTGCTGTAGGTTCCCCTGGGCAGTACAGGCAGACCCTTTCTCACTGTTTGGTTACATTTGTTCAACATAATGGATTTAATCTGTCTCCAAATAACACACAACAGTACTGTACGTGTTAGGGGTGATTACGTCAGAAGGCAATTTATTATACAATAATTTTGAACACAGTTTTTGCACACCTCAATGGATTAGCTACGTCTATGACCAGCGTTACAGAACCGTATAAATTTACAGCACGAAAGGAGGCCATTCGTCCCTCCAAGTCTGTGCTGGCTTGTTGCTCGACTCTGCATGCAGTTTATGAATGAACCAGTAAAGCAGTGCTTAAACTGTCAGACTGATCTGAAAGGCTTTTAAAAAAGTTCTATTTTGGCGGACAGCATGTTAATCGCGTATATTAATGTTACATTCAGTTCAAATACTGGGGCCGCAATACCGAGGCTTCGTACTGCAAGCTCGAAAGGACGGAGGTGCCTCGCCACTGGGATCCTGGCAAAACCCACCTGAAAACACCCAACTGTTGCAGGTGAAGTCTGGACTAAAACAAGAGGTTCAAAATTGTTTCTTTCTGATAGATTTTTTTCCCTATTTTGTCAGCCATGTATTTATTCCAATATTTGATTTTTTTTTAAATTCAGTGCTTTGGAAACCTCGGAGCTGCAGTTACCCACTTAAACACAGCCCCCCAGAACAATTCCACCACATTTGTATGGATCCCTCCTGAGTCAGCCTGTCCCACTGCTGTTAAATTCGTGTAGGTATTGTATTTAAAATCCTCTACACCTGTTGCATATCTTTATAAGGTAATCAGAATAACCAAAGAGAATTATGTCAATACAGAGTCTGCCAGGAACTTTCTCTGGTTAATACTACACTGCTGGTGCTCAGTATATTTATTTAATGTCCTGATAACCAAAGTAGTGTTGTAATAGCTGCAGTGCTGATGCAGAACTGATAGGGTAGGTAGAGAGAAACTATTTCCACTGGTTGGGGAGTCGAGGACCAGGGGGCATAGTCTAAAAATTAGAGCCAGACCTTTCAGGCGTGAAATTAGGAAACACTTCTACACACAAAGGGTGGTAGAAGTTTGGAACTCTCTTCCGCAAACGGCAACTGATGCTAGATCAATTGTTAATTTTAAATCGAAGATTGATAGATTTCTGTTAACCAAAGGTATTAAGGGATATGGGGCAAAGGCAGGGATATGGAGTTAGGTCGCAGATCTCTCATTGAATGGTGGAGCAGGCTCAAGAGGCTCAATGGCCTCCTCCTGTTCCCAAGTTCTGCTTTGATTCCAAATGGGAGGAAGTGAAAGGAATCAGGTGGTACGGTGGAGATGGCTGTTGTGGTGCCACCTAGTGGTACCAATTAGCACAAGAGCAACTGCTGTCATATGAGGACATTTTCTGACGGAGAGCGTCAAAGGGATGAAAAAACGTTTCTATAAGGGAAAAAATAGAGGAAGAAAAAAAAATATCAAAACAAAAGGTGACAAAAACAGAAAAGTCTAATCAAACAAGTCTCCAGGGTCATGACTTTAAAACCAAGAGCTGCTTTGAGGTACACACTAGTCAAGGATCAGTAACTGACAATCTCTTTGTTTATAGAAGTTTGTTTTCTTTTCATTTTTATAATGCATTATGGTATACTGTTCCCCAAATACAGGGCAAAAGTTGGCCTTATCTTTATCCGCAAAGTTTTGTTAAAAATTCCCTGTTTCTGACTGATTGCATTTACTGTCACAGAAATACTTGAATTGCTGGTTTTGGTGGGCACCATCTAGAAACACAAAGACAGACATTGCCTTCTCCGCCCCTTACCGTCTCCCATCACCTAATTTTCTCCCCATCTCTCCTGAAGGGTAGTGATCCGTGATGGGCTTCACAGGCGCTGGCATCCCTTTAATCCCTTCCTCCAAATGGCCGCTCGCTGTGCAAGAGCCCGGATGATAAGTGCCAGTAGGCTATTCGACTGTAAGGGGCATCATAGCCAAGCCCGATCCTGTCCTCCCCTGATGCCCATGTGTACAGACTTTCCAACAGAGGTCACTTTATAATTGTCAGGAGCAGGAACCCTGATTTTACTCTTCCCTTACCCATACTGCCAACTGACATCAACTACCTTGGTGAGTTTGGCTAACTCATCTCATACTGATGATCAAATCTGGTTCATATTGTTCAGAACCACAGGGCACGCATGGACTGTTCCTTTAGAGGAGCTGTATTAGACACCACTTAAACATTAGACAACCTTGGGTGTCATATTTGACCCCGAAATGATCTTCCGACCACATATCCGCAGCATAACTAAGACCGCCTATTTCCACCTCCGTATCATCGCCTGTCTCCGCCCTTGCCTCAGCTCATTTGCTGCTGAAACCCTCATCTATGCCTCTGTTACCTCTAGGCTTGACTATTCCAGCAAACTCCTGGCTGGCCTCCCACATTCTACCCTTCGTAAACTTGAGGTCATCCAAAACTCAGCTGCCCGTGTCCTAACTCGCACCAAGTCCCGTTCACCCATCTCCCCTGTGCTCGCTGACCTACATTGGCTCCCGGTTAAGCAACACCTCAATTTCAAAATTCTCATCCTTGTTTTCAAATCCCTGCATGGCCTCGGCCCTCACTATCTCTGTAATCTCCTCCAGCCCCCCCCCGAGATATCTGCGCTCCTCTAATTCTGGCCTCTTGAGCATCCCCGATTATAATCGCTCCACCATTGGTAGGTATGCCTACTATTGACTAAGCCCTAAGCTCTGGAATTCCCTGCCTAAATCTCTCTGCCTCTCTTTCCTCCTTTAAGACGCTCCTTAAAACCTTCCTCTTTGACCAAGCTTTTGGTCACCTGCCCTAATTTATCCTTATGTGGCTCGGTGTCAAATTTTTTGTCTTATAACACTCTGTGAAGCACCTTGGGACGTTTTACTACGTTAAAGGTGCTATATAAATACAAGTTGTTGTTGTTGCAAGGCCAAAATTAAATTCATTTTAAACTTTAATGGAAGGAGTGATGTTGGCTGGATTGTATCCAATCTCTGAAGCCTCCTGACAGTTTCCATCTCAGCCTTACTGGCCTTGGTAGGTGAGGTTTGTATTTGTTCTAGCTGTGGTGGAATGTGTCTCAGTTCTCCTGTAGATTTAGGGCTAAGTGAGAGCTTCTTGGATCTGAGTTGCAATATTGTGATGACTTGAGTGAGGTTACCCATGTGTTCTGTAGTCACTGATGGAGAAGGGTCAGCTCTATGTATCTGACTCATTGGTGCTCGGCGGTGGAATATAGATAACTATTTACAATCTATATTAATGACTTGGATGAAGTGTGTACTGTAGCCAAATTTGCTGATGATACAAAAATAGGTGGGAAAGCAAGTTGTGAGGAGGACACAAGGGTCGCGATCTTGCCAGCCCTGGGGAGGCGGGACTGCCTGGAAAATGGCAGAATCTGGGGGCGGGTGCCCATCCCGCCCCCAAGCCATCTTCCCAGGAGGCGGGTAGCCGACCCGCGCCGGGTCCCGTCTCCTGGAGGCGGGAAGGGGATTACAGCCACTTAACTGCCTGCTAAAGAAAGAGGTTTGATGAGTCTTGAATACAAGGACTCATCAAACAACATAGAATGCCAGTGTTTGACAGCTTCACACAGCTGTCAAATGATGACAATTCATCATACGCTGACGTTCTCTGTAACCGGCTTCCCCTTAATTGGCCTGCTAAGCCCGCTGGGCGGGCTTACAAGGTCAATCAAGGGAAAATAGCGTGGGTTGGCCACAAGTCGATGGAGGCAGGACAACGACCCGACAAGTAGCAGTCCCGCCTCCAACACGCCCCCATTGGCAAAATCGCCCCCAAAGAGTCTGCAAAGGGGTATAGATAGGTTAAGTGAGTGGGCAAAAATTTGGCAGATGGAGTATAATGTGCGAAAATGTCAGGTTATCCACTTTGGTAGGAAAAATAAAAAAGCAAATTATTATTTAAATGGGAGAGACTACATAATGCTGCGGTACAGAGGGATCTGGGGGTCCTCGTACATGAAACACAAAAAGGTAGCATGCAGGTACAGCAAGTATTTAGGAAGGCAAATGGAATGTTGGCCTTTATTGCAAGGGGGATGGAGTATAAAAGTAGGGAAGTCCTGTTACAACTGTACAGGGTGCTGGTGAGACCACACTTGGAGTACTGTGTGCAGTTTTGGTCTCCTTATTTAAGGAGGGATATACTTGCATTGGAGGCAGTTCAGAGAAGGTTCACTAGGTTAATTCCTGAGATGAATGGATTGTCTTATGAAGAAAGGTTGAGCAGGTTGGGCCTATACTTATTGGAGTTTAGAAGAATGAGAGGTGATCTTATTGAAACATAAGATTGTGAAGGGGCTTGACAGGGTAGATGCAGGGAGGATGTTTCCCCTCGTGGGGGAATCTAGAACTAGGGGGCACAGTTTCAGGATAAGGGGTCGCCCATTTAAAACGGAGATGAGGAGGAATTTCTTCTCTGAGGGTCGTGAATCTTTGGAATTCTCTACCCCAGAGAGTTGTGGAGGCGGAGTCATTGAATATAGTCAAGGCGGAGATAGACAGATTTTTGAGCTCCAGGGGAGTCAAGGATTATGGGGAGCAGGGCGGGAAAGTGGTGTTGAGGCCAAGATCAGATCAGCCATGATCTTATTGAATTGTGGGGCAGGCTCGAGGGGCTGAATGGCCGACTCCTGCTCCTATTTTATGTTCTTATGAAGCAGCATCATTAGTGACCTAACCCACCACTGCTGACCCAAGGCAAAAAAGTTTCACGTAGATTGTTATATTAAATTCTATTGAACAAATTTCAATTAAGCAAAACTGTATATAACAAGTAAATATTAAATAAGAACGAAGTAAAAATGAAAAATCACCTAACAGGTTTTTTTTTGGTGGTGTTCTGCACTATGGATTTTGATCTTCGACAATTGGTTTCTCAATTGAAAAGAAACCAAAGCGGACGTCAATAGTACTTTTAGCCAGTTTTCTTCCCTTGCCTGTAGTTGAAGCTGTTAACTCCTGCTGGGGCACAGTTCCACAGGTGCAAGTTGGCCTCTGGTACCTCAGCCGAGTGCCCGTTCGTCATGGGTGAGTCTAGATAGTGAGTTTTGGCAGGCTATTGGACCATAGGAAGCATCACAGCCAAAGCACGACCCTTTTCTCATCCAATATCCAGACGTGTACTTTCGACCAGAGATCACTGAACAGCAGTCAGGAGTATGACATTGTAAAAAAAAAGGTACAGTCTTTAACTTGACAGGAGTGGGACGTTTAGATGATCTTGCCAATCCTTAGCCCAGTGACACCAAGGGCAGTTACCACTACCACAGGTGATATCAGCTAACTCAACACAGAATGGAAATCAAATATGGGACCGTCAGGTCTGTATAACTTAGTGCTACATTAGACAATGGGGGAAAAATTCAGTTGGTTGCGCCTCCCGTTAGCACCTTAAGAGGGCGCTAATGGGGCGCAAAGCATCTAGCGCCCAGGCGCGGCGATCTTTGCGCCGCTCGCGAAATTAACTAGACATTTTGCGGCAGCGCTAAACACTACCGCCACGATCTCCTGCGCCGGCAGATCGTGACGTCAGTCGAGTGCGCAACGCCCCGGTATCGCCCCGGAGCAGATATTGAGTGGCGCCCCCTGCCTTACCGCCTGACGCTAGCAATGACAGGTTGAGGGGAGCGAATTGCAGTCATGAAGGGACTGGGGGAGCACTATTTAAAGGCGACCGCTTCCTGCCTTTTATTGTTGGTGCCATTTTTGAACCACGCATTCTGAGAGAGAGAGAGAGAGAGAGAGAGAGAGACTGACTTCTGGAGAGATTCAACGCTGTGTGAAGGAGTTTTGGGTACTGAGCAGCACTTTGCAGGTTCATTTTGACTTGCCATTCCTTGTATCGATTTAGAAGAAAAATGAGAAGTCGCACAACACCAGGTTATAGTCCAACAGTTTTATTTGAAATCACAAGCTTTCGGAGCTATCGATCGCCCCTTCCTCAGGGAATGTCATACTCCTGACTGCCTGATTTAGCGCTCCAATCACCTCCAGGGGCGACAAAAGTCAAGTTTGCAGTCGGTGGCGATAATTAGCGCCAGGCGCTAATCTTTGCGCCCGGCCGATAATTGCACCCCAAATGGGGCGACACTGAATTTCTCCCCAATGCCTTTACCCGCTAGGCCTTTGGGGGTGGGGGCAGGGGGAATCTTAAGTCTAGTATTAATGGTTATGCTGTTAGTGATATATTTCATTTCCCATTACAGGGCAACTGTAGCGCAATCGCGTGAAATCTACTGGCTTAACGTACAATCACATCCTTTAACCACAGGTGAGTGGGAAAACAATGCAAAATTGAATAAGTTCTTAATACAATAGGGATTATTTGGGACATTGTGGCTTTTCATTGATATCCAGCTTTGAAATTAAAATATACGACTTCACTATAACATTCTACGATTACCACAAGCATTGATGTTAAATCCATTCGTAATGGTTCCTTGTTAACAGAAAACCCATACAAAATATCCTCTTTCACACACTGCTGCCTATAACACTCTTTGACCTAGGTTTCCCTCTTTACTACAACAACAACAACTTGCATTTATATAGCACCTTTAACGTAGTAAAACATTCCAAGGCGCTTCACTGGAGTGTTAGAAGACAAAAAAAATTTGACACTGAGCCACATAAGGAGAAATTAGGGCAGGTGACTAAAAGCTTGGTCGAAGAGGTAGGTTTTAAGGAGTGTCTTGAAGGAGGAAAGAGAGGTAGAGAGGCGGAGGCATTTAGGGAGGGAATTCCAGAGCTTAGGGCCTAGGCAACAGAAGGCACAGTCACCAATAGTTGAGCGATTATAATCAGGGATGCTCAAGAGGGCAGCATTAGAGGAGCGCAGATATCTCGGGGGGTTGTGGGGCTGGAGGAGATTACAGAGATAGGGAGGGGCGAGGCCATGGAGGGATTTGAAAACAAGGATGAGAATTTTTAAATCGAGGCATTGCTTAACCGGGAGCCAATGTAGGTCAGCGAGCACAGGGGTTATGGGTGAACGGGACTTGGCACGAGTTAGGACACTGGCAGCCGAGTTTTGGATCACCTCAAGTTTACGTAGGGTAGAATGTGGGAGGCCAGCCAGGAGTGCATTGGAATAGTCAAGTCTAGACGTAACAAAGGCACGGATAAGGGTTTCAGCAGATGATGAGCTTTAGTGGAGTTGGGTTATGCCTTCAGTGAACCGGGACCTTCTTCCCACCACAAAGATGTGCCCCTGACCCCAGCTGATTTTGCCGTCTCAGGATCATTTACATAATTTTAGTGGGAACCTCAGGCTAGGGCCTGAAAATGGATGTGACAATATTGCCGCAACCTCCGAGCTGTCAAGTTAAAGATTGTACTTTTTTGTTGCAATGCCATACTCTGGGATCAATTGCATCATTTTTTTAGCGTTTAAAAATTTTAAGCCACCACCCACAGCAACACTGGACACCAGGGACAAACAGGCAAATCTTCCCCTGCTATGATGCAAATGACTTATTTTCCTCATTTGGATATGATATACACCAGTCTATTGGTGGACATATTGTACTTCCTTGTGAATTTCATCAGGAAATCCCACTAGTGGCAAAGGTGACTGGGGACCTGTAGTGACTCAAGCACAATATCCATCGCATTCCTGGTTAGGATACAAGAAAATACTTGTCCGTTAAGTGATCCATTAAGTACAGCAAGCAATCAGGAAGGGAAATTGCATGTTAGCCTTTGTTGCAAGGGGGTTGGAGTACAAGAGTAAGGAAGTCTTGCTACAATTGTACAGGGCTTTGGTGAGACCACACCTGGAATACGGTGCACAGTTTTGGTCTCCTTATCTGAGGAAGGATATACTTGCCTTAGAGGTGGTGCAACGAAGGTTCGCTAAATTGATCCCTGGGATGAGAGGGTTGTCCTATGAGGACAGATTGAGTAGATTGGGCCTATGGTCTCTAGAGTTTAGAAGAATGAGAGATGGTCTCATTGAAACATATGATACTGAGGAGGATTGACAGGGTAGATGCTGATCGTTTCCCCTGGCTGGAGAGTCTAGAAATAGGGGGCTTTGTCTCAGGATAAGGGGTCGGCCATTTAAGACTGAGATGAGGAGGAATTTCTTCTCAGAGGGGTGTGAATCTTTGGAATTCTCTACCCCAAAGGGCTGCAGATGCTGAGTCGTTGAGTATATTCAAGGCCAAGATAGATAGATTTTTGGTCTCTCGGGGAATCAAGGGATATGGGGATCAGGCAGGAAAGTGGAGTTGAGGTTGAAGATTAGCCATGATCTTATTGAATGACGGAGCAGGCTCGAAGGGCCGTATGGCCTACTCCTAATTCATATGTTCTTATGGTCCATCTCTCACCTCCTGCTCCAATCCCTCTTTCCCTATCACAACTTTATTTATGAATACTATAGTAGTCAAAGCTTCTCTGAACTTTCCTTCTAAGCTTTCAATAAGCCATCTTACGTAATCGTCTTCCTCCTTACATCCCCACTGTGTTGAAATTAAGACTCATCACACAGTCTATTCTTCTCCAGAACCGAAAAATGATGGAAACCCTTAATCTCCCTCAGTCTTTCCTTCCTTATAGAATTCTTATGCTTTTAAAATCTAAGATTGGTGTCAATCTAATCATTACTTCCAGATTAACCCCACTTTCTCATTTACTCCTACCAACTTTGATGATAATGAGAAGTCGCACAACACCAGGTTACAGTCCAACAGTTTTATTTGAAATCACAAGCTTTCGGAGCTGTTGCTCCTTCGTCGGGTGAAGTAAAGAGATACAGAATCGCCAAAGCATATATAGATAGAGAACAATGCATGTGTACCTTACAATGGTAGACGACTAAATTTAATCATCCTGACTGCCTTTTGTCACACCTCGGCAGATAAACAATCAGGTCAGCCAGGAAGGTCCCACATCAAAGACATAGCAAGATACAACTGAGACAATGAGGTGGAGTTACAGGGGGTCTAACGTGTCAAAAGCTGCAGTCAGTATGCAAAACGATAAACTTTAAAATTTTTACTTTTTTACTGGGAATCACATCTGTGAACAAGCCAACGACGACTCGAGTCTGGATCACGTCATGTATCGTGACATAAACCCAAGATCCCGGTTGAGACCGTCCTCATGAGTGCGGAACTTGGCTATCAGTTTCTGCTCGATGATTTTGCGTTGTCGTGTGTTTCTAAGGCCGCCTTGGAGAACGCTTACCCGCAGATCCGAGGCTGAATGTCCTTGACTGCTGAAGTGTTCCCCGACTGGGAGGGAACACTCCTGCCTGGTGATTGTTGCGCGGTGCCCGTTCATATGTTGTCTCAGTGTCTGCATGGTCTCGCCGATGTACCATGCCGCGGTGCATTCTTTCCTGCAACGTATGAGGTAGACAACGTTGGCCGAGTCACGAGTATGTACCATGTACCTGGTGGGTAGTGTCCTCACGTGTGATGATGGTATCTGTGTTGATGATCTGGCATGTCTTGCAGAGGTTGCCGTGGCAGGGTTGTGTGGTGTCGTGGTCGCCGTTATCCTGAAAGCTGGGTAATTTGCTGCGAACGATGGTACTTCTGAGGTTAGGCGGCTGTTTGAAGGCAAGTAGTGGAGGGGTGGGGATGGCCTTAGCGAGGTGTTTGTCGTCATCGATGACATGTTGAAGGCTGCGAAGAACATGGCGTAGTTTCTCCGCTCCGGGGAAACTACGCCATGTTCTTCGCAGCCTTCAACATGTCATCGATGACGACGAACACCTCGCTAAGGCCATCCCCACGCCTCCACTACTTGCCTTCAAACAGCCGCCTAACCTCAGAAGTACCATCGTTCGCAGCAAATTACCCAGCTTTCAGGATAACGGCGACCACGACACCACACAACCCTGCCACGGCAACCTCTGCAAGACATGCCAGATCATCAACACAGATACCATCATCACACGTGAGGACACTACCCACCAGGTACATGGTACATACTCGTGACTCGGCCAACGTTGTCTACCTCATACGTTGCAGGAAAGAATGCACCGCGGCATGGTACATCGGCGAGACCATGCAGACACTGAGACAACGTATGAATGGACACCGCGCAACAATCACCAGGCAGGAGTGTTCCCTCCCAGTCGGGGAACACTTCAGCAGTCAAGGACATTCAGCCTCGGATCTGCGGGTAAGCGTTCTCCAAGGCGGCCTTAGAAACACACGACAACGCAAAATCATCGAGCAGAAACTGATAGCCAAGTTCCGCACTCATGAGGACGGTCTCAACCGGGATCTTGGGTTTATGTCACGATACATGACGTGATCCAGACTCGAGTCGTCGTTGGCTTGTTCACAGATGTGATTCCCAGTAAAAAAGTAAAAATTTTAAAGTTTATCGTTTTACATACTGACTGCAGCTTTTGACACGTTAGACCCCCTGTAACTCCACCTCATTGTCTCAGTTGTATCTTGCTATGTCTTTGATGTGGGACCTTCCTGGCTGACCCGATTGCCTTTTGTCACACCTCGGCAGATAAACAGTCAGGATGATTAAATTTAGTCGTCTACCATTGTAAGGTACACATGCATTGTTCTCAATCTATATATGCTTTGGCGATTCTGTATCTCTTTACTTCACCCGACGAAGGAGCAACAGCTCCGAAAGCTTGTGATTTCAAATAAAACTGTTGGACTATAACCTGGTGTTGTGCGACTTCTCATTTTTTGTCCACCCCAATCCAACACCTGCATCTCCGCATCATAACTTTGATGATGTCCTACACGATGAGGCTTCTTAAGTAAAGAAGCTAGAAAGAGCCTGGTGGGTCCAACATTCACCTGTTGAATCCTGACCATGGCTTGATATGTACTTTTGGAATAACCAAAACAATGGCATGTATGTTCAGAGGGAACATGTGAGTGTGTGGTGATTTTGGTTTTTTTAAACGGATAAACATGTACAAATTAAAAGTACACAAAACTGCACTGAGCTTGTGTTGGTCTACATAAAACTGACACTTGATAATTTCAGATTCTTGCTTCTGATTATAGTGGGGAAAAGTGCTTTCACTCCTGAATGGCCAAGCTCTAATTTTAAGATTGAGCTCCCTTGTTCTGGATTCCCCCACCAGAGGAAATACCTTCTCTGTATTTAGCCTATAAAATTATACAGGATTCGACATACCTCAAATAGATCACCCCCTCTACTTCTAATCTCAAGGGAATACAATCCAAGTTTATGCAACCTGTCCTCTAAATTTAACTTTTTGAGCCCTGGTATCATTCTAGTGATTCTGCACTGTACCCCCTTCAAGGCCAATCTATCTTTCCTGAGGTTCGGTGCCCAAAACTGAGCGCAGTACTCCAGATAGGGTCTGACCAAGGCTCTGTACAACTGAAGCATAACTTCCTCCCCTTTGCATTCCAGTCCCCTTTGAGATAAAGTCCAACATTCCATTAGCCTTTTTGATGACTTTTTGTACCCGTGCACTAGCTTTTAGTGATTTGTGTGCATGATACCTACATCCCTTTGCTCCTCCACAGTTCCTTATCTCTCACCATTAAGAAAATATTCCCATTTGTCTTTCTTGCCTCCAAAGTGGATGACCTCACACTTCCCCATATTGAACTCCATCCGCCATAGTTTTGCCCACTCACTTAATCTATGTCCCTCTGAAACTTCCTGCTTCAATCCACACAATTTACTGTGCCTCCTAACTTCATCTGCAAACTTGGGTATAAAACTCTCTATTCCTTTATCCAAGTCATTAATATATATGGTGAAAAGCTGAGGCCCTAGAACAGATCTCCAGGAGCACCACTTGCCATATTCACCAGAGTATATTCCCTATACCCCTACTCTCTGGCTCGTAACCTTCCAACCAATTACCAACCCACGTCACAAAGTTACCTCCACTCCTGTGCACTTTTAGTTTTGCTAATAATCTCTTCTGCAGAACGTTATCAAATACTTTCTGGAAGTCCATATAGACTTCCCTTCCCCTATCCACCATGTTAGTGACCTGTTCAAATTAATTCCACTAGATTAGTTAGACATGTACGATCCTTCACAAATCCATGCTCTTTGATAAACTCATACTTTTAGGATTAATGCTAGTTCCCAAGAACACACAGCCACTGTTGCTTCTTTGTAAAGTTTTCAGATTATTTTAGGTTATGATGGAAGTTAGACAATCAATGCTAACATTTCAGTTACGTGGAGAGACTGAAGAAGCTGGGGTTGTTCTCCTTAAGAGCGGAGAAGGATAAGAGGAGATTTGATAGAGGTGTTTAAAATCACGAAGGGTTTAGATAGAGTAAATAAAGAGAAACTGTTTCCAATGGCTGAAGGGTCAATAACCAGAGGGCACAGAATTAAGGTGATTGGCAAAAGAACCAGAGGCGACATGAGGAAATACTTTCTGTACGCGAGTGTTTAGATTTGGAATGCACTGCCCGATAGGGTGGTGGATACAGATTCAATAGTAGCCTTCAAAAGGGAATTGGATAAATACTTGAAAGAGAAAAAATTGCAGTCATATGGGGAAAGAGCAGGGGAGTGGGACTAACTGGATTGCTCTTCAAACGAGCCGCCGCAGACTCGACGGGCCGAATGGCCTCTTTCTATGCTGTACTATTATATGATTCTATAAGACTGGTTAAATTTCTTCATATAAAGATTTGAAAATGTCAAACATTAATTATGTAATTTCTTTCTAGCTCCAGGAATTGCATGTTGTGGTGTGAAGTTCACCTACGGAATCAACATCATCACTACACTGTTTTTATGTACCTTCCTGATCACTGGATGCAATAGTTAATGTCGATATGCAACAAATCAGCAGACAAAGGCATGGATGTGTTATAATCTGTCCCTTAACAGTTTGCTACAATTATGAGTGTATCTCCAATAAGTGATTCAGTTTGAGAAATAATAAATGGATTAATAAAAAAACACCTTTTTTACTCCCGATTTAACCTGGTATCCTTTTCCATGCTTTCTCATATGTATTTTTCTTTCTCCAGTTCTCTCTCTCGTACTTTCCTGAAATCAGTGAATTGTGCTAGCTTACATTTCCACAAACCCTGCATTACCTCGCTGAAGAAACCATTTTTCCACGTGCGAGCCAGGACAGGGAGTTCGCAGGCTATTTTGGGCGCAAAAGCATCCTGTCGCTCCAAGGCCCTGAGCCAAATTCAGCATCAGGCCTCATTCGAATGGAAGCAGCAAGCTGCGAGTGCCAAACGGGCATCCGGATAGAGCTCGCTGGTGGTCTGACAGATTCTGTATGTCTCTGATGCCAAGACTGCAGGTTCGTCCTTTGTAGGGTGGGGGAGGAGACAAAGCCAAGGGGATTGAGCCCAGGCAGGCAGCGCTCCACGAAAATATAACACTGAGAAAAGTTTGGTGCCCGTGTTTTTTTTGAGCGGCCCTCCAGCAGTCCCTTTAAGGTCCACTGGTTAGGCCAATCAAGACCCTGGTACAACTAGGCGGAGCTTGTGGGGTGCAAGCTCCACCCATTTATACCTGAAATCTGCAGCGGGGTCCTACAACCAACGTAGGACCCCAATTTGCATAGTGAAGCCGCCTTATGTCCTTTTCAGGGAGCAGGCTGCTCGATCATTTACAGGCCCCCCGGAATATAGCATCAGGCTTTCCTTGGGCATCAATGGGACAGCCGAGATGCCGCCTGCCGCCCCCCCCCCCCCCACCATCCTAATTTTAAATTCTTGGTCGCCTATTCTTCAGGTGCAAAACGTACGGCTGTGAGTTGAATTTCCTCCCGTACTCTTCAAGCAAGGATGATTTTTTAATAAAATTATTTTGTCTAAAGATATGGATTTGGACAATAGCAGCAAGGCCACACTTCTGTTGAAATCTGTTTAACTGAATATACCAGTCTCCCATACTTTCACTGTCCCAACTCACTTATTTTTTTTTGCTTTGAAGTAGTCCATTCCTTCCCGCCAAGAACTCATCACATCTGCAATAAGTGACAACCTACATAACTTAACATTTTTATTTTCCATTTTATGTTAAATATGTAGTTTACATTATGAAACAAAGATTAAAGTTAAGATTTTAGCAACCATCCTCCTTCAGGTGCTCGGGTCCCGTTGTTTGACATGAAAAGCTCATTAGTCGATGTTTTCTAATCCCTGTTAAAACAAAAGAGTTAAATAGGACAAAAGTTTTACACAATTACACCCAATAACAAACATACTATTTTAAATCTTACATCTTAAATCGACTTGGCACAGTTTTTTTTAAATTGCATTGTGAAATTTTATTTTTACCAATAAAAGTGCGTCCAACTGTGGTCACAATAAGCAAATTCAGTATTTATGCTCAAGAATTTACCTTTGATTTGTAATAGATTTTGCAGCCAGATACTCTCCTGTCTCTTTCCAACAGGCTCCATTGATAAGGTAAACGAGCAGTCCTCTTTTCCTAAACAAAAGAATCATTGAAATGTGTTAACAGGATTTTCTTTTTTTTTAAATGCAAGTAGTAGTAGTTCTTTATTCTATACTCTTTATGCTTAAAGTAAACCCTTGATTTAAAAAGTGCCAAGGATTATTTTTTAAATGCTGACTACCCTGAGTAACACCTTTAATTTTATTGACAAGACTTGTACTACTCCAGCAATTCTCAATGGATTCTTCCACTGATATTAATTGGGTGAATTTCACCCATAGCCCTCACATTATCCCTAACTCAAGACACAGTTGACTAATGTAATCCCGACAAAGGGAACTTTTTGAATGCCAGAATTTTAAGAGGCTACAAGGATCAGGGATATATTTTAATCTGGAAGCATCTACCTTGCTCTGAAATAGACACTTCAAATAAATTCACAGCAAACCATTATATTATCAATTCTAAAGGAAAATCTGAAGTTTCCTTTCTATTCCGCTGTAGGATTACATACAACAACTTGTATTTATATAGCGCTATTAACTTAGTAAAACATCCCAAGGCACTTCACAGGAGCATTATCAAACAAAATTTGACACCAAGCCACATAAGGAGATATTAGGACATAGGCGTTGCACTTAAACGTACTATGGGAAGGGCGCACTTCAAGGGTGTGATTGCCTAAGTGGAGAGTTCTCAATCTCAGCTGTTCTATGGAAACGGCACTAAGCTGAAGCAAGATGCTTTCCCAGAGAAGAAGGGGTAGGTGTGTGTGTCTATGAGGTTAAGGGGAGATCTGATAGAGGAGTTCAAAATTAGATGGTTCTGATATGGTCAATCAGGAAAAACTGAGCAAAGGGATCTGAGGGTACAGATACACAAATCACTAAAAGTAGCGACGCAGGTAAATAAGGCCATAAAAAAAAGCAAACCAAGCACTGGGGTTCATTTCTAGAGGGATAGATTGAAAAGCAGGGAAGTCATGTTAAACTTGTATAGAATCTTGGTTCGACCACACGGAGTACTGTGCACAGTTCTGGTCTTCATATTACAAAAAGGATATAGAGGCATTGTTCACTAGACTCCGTTTCCTAGCCACCGACTCTATCCCTTTCCCTGGCAACTGTCTGAAGCTGAACCAGATCATTTGCAACCTTGGTGTCGTATTTAACCGTAATGAGCTTCTGACCACATATTCGCTCCATCACCAAGACCGCCTACTTCCACCTCCGTAACATTGCCCGACTCCGCCTCTGCTCATTTGCTGCTGAAACCTTCATCCATGCCTTTGTTACCTCTAGACTTGACTATTCCAATGCTCTCCTGGCCGGCCTCCCATCTTCCAGCCTCCATAAACTTGAACTCATCCTAACTCGCACCAAGTCCCGTTCATTCATCACCTTTGTGCTCACTGACCTACATTGGCTCCCGGTCCAGCAACACCTCAATTTTAAAATGATCACCCTTGTTTTCAAATCCCTCCATGGCCTCGCCCCTCCCTATCTCTGTAGCCTCCTCCAGCCCTACAACCCTCCGAGATCTCTGCGCTCGTCCAATTCTGGCCTCTTGCGCAGCCCTAATTTTAATCGTACCACCATAGGACAATCAATCTCTCACCACAAACACTGGTGGAAGCAGAATCGATAGCAGCTTTTTAAAAAAGGGAAAAAAACATTTCAAAGGGTATAGGGAAAGGGCAGGGGATTGAGTCCAATTAAATAGTTCTTTCAGAGAGCTGGTATAGGCATGATGGGTTGACTGGACCCTTCTGTACTATAAAATTCTAGAATTCCAAATATTTTCCTTTCTCCAGTTTTAGTCTCCATAACCTTGCCATAGCTCCTTGATTTAAAACCTGGTATTATCCTAGACAGGTAGGTAGGAGGTATGATCAGTAAGTTCGCAGATGACATGAAAATTGGTGGAGTGGTAAATAGCGAGGAGGGAAGCCTCAGGCTACAGGACAATATAGACGGGTTGGTCAGATGGGCAGAACAGTGGAAAATGGAATTTAACCCTGAAAAGTGTGGTGATGCATTTTGGGAGGACTAACAAGGTAAGGGAATACACAATGAATGGTAGGACCCTAGGAAGGACAGAGGATCAGAGGGACCTTGGTGTGCATGTACATAGATCCCTGAAGGCAGCAGGACAGGTAGATAAGGTGGTTAAAAAGGCATATGGGATACTTGCTTTCATTAACCGAGGCATAGAATATAAGAGCAGGGAGGTTATGATGGAGCTGTACAAAACGCTAGTTAGGCCACAGCTGGAATACTGTGTGCAGTTCTGGTCGCCACACTATAGGAAGGATGTGATTGCATTGGAGAGGGTGCAGAGGAGATTCACCAGGATGTTACCTGGGCTGCAGCGCTTCAGCTATGAAGAGAGACTGGACAGGCTGGGGTTGTTTTCCTTAGAGCAGAGAAGGCTGAGGGGGGACCTGATTGAGGTGTACAAAATTATGAGGGGCATAGATAGGGTAGATAGAAAGGAACTTTTCCCCTTAGTAGAGGGGTCAATAACCAGGGGGCATAGTTTCAAGGTAAGGGGCAGGAGGTTTAGAGGGGATTTGAGGAAAAACTTATTCACCCAGAGGGTGGTTGGAATCTGGAACTCACTGCCTGAAAGGGTGGTAGAGGCAGGAACCCTCAAAACATTCAAGAAGCATTTAGATGAGCACTTGAAACACCATAGCATACAAGGCTACAGACCAAGTGCTGGAAAATGGGATTAGAATAGATAGGGCTTGATGGTCGGCGCGGACACGATGGGCCGAAGGGCCTCTTTCTGTGCTGTATAACTCTATGGGGGAAAATTCAGTTGGACTGCGCCTCCCGTTAGCGCCTAAGAGGGCGCTAATGGGGCGCAAAGCAACTAGCGCCCGTGCGCGGCTCACAAAATTAACTAGACATTATGCGGCGGCGCTAAACACTACCGCCACGATCTCCTGCGCTGGCCAATCGTGACGTCAGTCGAGAGTGCAACGCCCCGGTAGCACCCCGGACCGGATATTGAGTGGCGCCCCCTGTCTTACCGCCTGCCGCTAGCAATGACAGGTTGAGGGGAGCGTTTTGCAGTCAGGAAGGGACTGGGGGAGCGCTATTTAAAGGCGACCGCTTCCTGCCTTTTTTTGTCGGCGAAAGTTTTGCACCACGCATTCTGAGTGAGAGAGAGACTGCAGGAGATATTCAAAGCTGTGTTGAGGAGTTTTAGGTACTGAGCAGCACTTTGCAGGTTCTTTCTGGTTTGATCTTCCTTGCATCGATTTAGAAGAGAATTATAGGGGCTGCAGTCTGAGCTCTTTCCCTGGGCCTCTCCATTGTTCTTTCCAGCAGATTTGATGTGCAGGTCTCTCCAGGCCGAGATTCAAGGCTGCAATGAGCAGGGTGTGGATGCAGAGCAAGATCGACCCTCCCCTTTAAGAACTGGCCGGCGCCAGTGTGTCTGTGTTCCATTGCTGACTGACATCACATGAGCTTCGCCAGCGCTCTGAGGTAGCGCCTCGCTCCTCGACCTTTGCGCCTTAAGACAGATGTGTAGCGCCTGATTTAGCGCTCCAATCACCTCCAGGGGCGATAAAAGTCAAGTTTGCAGTCGGAGGCGATAATTAGCGCCAGGCGCTAAACTTTGTGTACGGCCGATAATGGCGCCCCAAACGGGGCGATACTGAATTTTTCCCCCTATGACTCTATCTATGACATCCTTTGAACTCTTTCCAATGCCGTTATGTCTTTTCATAAGTATGGTGCCTGCCTGAATTATAGAACATCACATTCGCCATCTCACATACACTGTCGCCCCTCCCTATCTCTGTAAACTCCTCCAGCCCCACGACCCCAAGATATCTGCACTCCCCTAATTCTGGCCTCGAGCATCCCTGATTTTATTCGCCCCACCATTGGCCGCCGTGCCTTCAGCTGCCAAGGCCCTAAGCTCTGGAATTCCCTCCCTAAACCTCTTCGTCTCTCTTTCCTCCTTTAAGACGCTCCTTAAAACCTACCACTTTCATCTGCCCTAATTTCTCCTTGTGTGGCTCAGGGTCAAATTTTGTTTTATGACACTCCTGTGAAGCGCCTTAGGCCATTTTACTCCGTTAAAGGCTGTATATAAATACAAGTTGTTGTTGTCTGTATACATACAAATAAATGTTTGCATCTGCCCCATGTACTGAATTTGAAAGCGTGCATCACATTTATACCTGATTGGTTCGAATAATCTTACAACAGAAAATCACAACTGAACAAGTAGGGAATCTATCAATACATAAATAGCATTTTTTTTTTAAAAAGCCAGTAATTTCCAGCTGGTTACCTGACCTGATACCTAAAAAGGGTATCCTGGAATTTACAAGCAGCTGCCAAGCTAGGACATCAGGAGGCCAATGAACTGTTACATCTGCTCACTCGCAGGAGGGGAGGTGGGATTGCTGCTTCAGTTTGTTTGTGCAAACTTCCTTCAGCAAACACCTATTAGCCTTAAGATGTGCCTATTTGCAGCATTTCTCCACAGGGAGTAGTCGAGATAGATTAGGTATCTGCACTAATCAAGTTAGAATTTGTGGCCTTAACCAAGTTAAAAACAGCTGGCAACTTTCTTCAAGATGCGGAGATGCCGGTGTTGGACTGGGGTGGACAAAATTGAGAGGTCGTACAACACCAGGTTATAGTCCAACAGTTTTATTTTAAATCACAAGCTTTCGGAGTTACAACTCCTTCGTCGGGTGAAGTGAGGAGATACAGAATCGTCAAAGCATATATAGATAGAGAACAATGCATGTGTAACTTACAATTGCAGACAACTAAATTCAATCATCCTGACTGACTGACTGACCTTCCTGGCTGACCTGATTAACTTTATCACACCTCGGCAGATAAACAGTCAGGATGATTGAATTTAGTTGTCTGCAATTGTAAGTTACACATGTATTGTTCTCTATCTATATATGCTTTGACGATTCTGTATCTCCTCACTTCACCCGACGAAGGAGTTGTAACTCCGAAAGCTTGTGATTTAAAATAAAACTGTTGGACTATAACCTGGTGTTGTGCGACCTCTCAACTTTCTTCAAAGCAGCCCCTTTGTGTCCATTAGGAAAGGGCCATCACGATGTAGACAGCCTCTATTTATTATATAGTACATTGTGTTTAACATGGTATAACACTCCTGTGATTATAGAACAGCTTATCCTCTGACCCATTATAAATGCCATGGAAATCTGCTAGCACTTTATATAAAAGTGATGATATCACTGTCTTTAACTTGAGCGTGTCTCAAAAAATTCTCACACCAGCCTTAAAGTATTTAATGCAGTCTTGAAGACCAACTGTTGGAGAATCAGGGTTATGCTACAAGAGGCAAGTCTTACCAACACTCCTCGGCAGCAGAGACATCACTCTGTAAAGTTTATAGGGGCGTTTCCTCAATAACACTAAGGGTAAGCATCAGTGAGGGGGCAGTGATAAGGAGGGAGGGATTCTTCGGATGGGAGTGTGGGTAAGAACGCTATTCTTTTACTTCTGGGCCAGGGTGAAATTCAGTTCAGACTGAGAGGACAAACCTTTCCTTCAGTTGACTGGGAAGGTCTTATGTGAGATAAGTATATAGAGTTACAACCTAACTCCCGATGGACATAAACCTGCCCATTAATCTGCAGTCTTACTCAATGAGGACACAAGTACAACTGGCATGGGAAACAGAAACAATCACAGTGATCCACAGGGTTTGGGCCATAATTTGGGTGTAGAGGAGGTGCTTTAGCCTGCATCTGTTCATGAATCAAGGAAGTTTAAAACTGTAAAAACTTGAATGTCTGAGTTACTGAACGCACCATTCCTTGGCCGAAGAATGATTAACTTGCTCACTATTGAAAAGTGAAAGTCTGAGTCTGATGAAAATTGCTGCCTTTCTCTTGAGCGCACGGCAATCAAGAAGAAAGCATCTAGGAGTTATGTCATAATTTTTTTTTTTAAAAAGACCTCACTATTGATTTGAATCAAGAAAATGATAGCCACACAATACCATTATACCACAAAGGGAAAGAAGAAACCCACACTCAAGGAAAGTTGCTTAAATATAATAAGAAAATAAAAGAACTGGAAAAGAAAGAGACCTTGAATAGGATCTGTAAAACAACAGTGGTTTAAGAACATAAGAAATAGGAGCAGTAGGTCATATGGCCCATCGAGCCTGCTCCGCCATTCAATAAGATCATGGCTGATCTTCTACCTCAACTCCACCTTCCCACACTATCCCCATATCCCTTGATTCCCCTAGTGCCAAAAAAATCTATCGATCAGGTTTGGTTTGGATTGGATTGGGGCTGAGCTAAGTTAAACTGGGCGAATCAGTTTGGGATGGTTTATTCTGGTTTTAAATATCTTATTTGCTTTACACGCATACTATTAAGCTGCCAAAGGGACAATCTTGAGTTAAATCCAAGTACTTACCTTGCTAATTGTACATTTCCATAGTCAGGATAATTAGATTGTTATCCAGGGCTGAGAATTCAATTTTTGAGCAAACAACCTTTAGGCAATGACTTTCATACATGTTAATGGTCACCTTATCTGCCCTAATAATGAGGCATTACAAGTGTCTATTTTTTTTAAAAAATTCACAATTAACTGAATCTCAAATTCAATTGTTTGATATAAATTTGTAAATCTACCAATATGTTATTTCTAGTTGAGGCAGTTAATAGAAGTGGATAGGATAACAAGCATTACATATCCAACAATATGAAAACCAGAGAACGAATGTCCTAATCTAACTCACCCAGTTTAGTTTGTTTTAGTTGATCTGCTACCAGGCCTCTGCCACTGCTATTCTGCAATTAATCACTTAAAGATACATGGTAAGTGAGAACTGTCACCTCTCCCACCCATCTCCATAGGGGGAAGAGAAGATTGGGGTGGGAGAGGTGACAGTTCTCACTTACCATGTATCTTTAAGTGATTAATTGCAGAATAGCAGTGGCAGAGGCCTGGTAGCAGATCAACTAAAACAAACTAAACTGGGTGAGTTAGATTAGGACATTCGTTCTCTGGTATTTGGCTTGGCCCCTGCCAAGATCAAGAATTCAGCGCAAAAGAAAAGTGTAAAATTGTGCCCGACAACTCAGTGGCACAATACTTCAGTAGCAAAATGGTCTGCAAGAATCAGTTGATTCCTAGCATGATTGTGCTAGAAATTAATGAAAAGCACAAAGTCTATTTGTAGCCAACTGTTATCATTCAGTGCGAAGTAGTAAGAAGCAAAGAGAATGTTGGGTTATACTGTCAATTCTGTCGAATTCAAGCTCCAGAGGGCGTCCCAAAGCTGTAGAGTGCTCTGGTAAAACTGGACAGATCTCTGGTTGCTGCAACATACAGAACACAGGAACAAAACTTATCTCGTGAGAGAGGGTAAAGGTATAAGGAATGACTTGATAAGCTTACAGCTACCTATTCAGCCTAGAAAAGAGAGATTGCAGAGGGGACATTATAGAGGCATGATAATGGAACAGTGAACCCAAAATAATTGATACTTTTTTTTACTTTAAGGAGTTAAAGAAGCCTAAATTAATGACAGTTACGGCTAGTTTCAGGAACAGGCGGTTTATGTACTCACACGGGCGCACTCCTTTCTTTTCCAGAGCTTCCCCCAATTAAAAGGAGTGAAGGTACAAAGTGCATTTTCCTGAAACTTAGCTCTGGGGAAAAAGCAATGTATTTATAAGAACAAATCTACTCTAAGGTTTATCTAGCACCCACCTACATGCCAATTACAAGGGCGCTTCTGCTTCAAGTACAGACTATGAACATTATAAAAACAGCAGCCTCAGCTCAGTGATAGCAACCTCACCTCCGAGTCAGAAGGTCGTGGGTTTAAGCCCCATGCCAGAGATTTGAAAGAAAGGAAGACTTGCATTTATATAGCGCCTTTCACGACCACCGGACGTCTCAAAACGCATTATAGTCAATTAAGTACTTTTTGAAGTGTAGTCACTGTTGTAATGTGGGAAACACATAATCTATGTTGACACTCCAGTCCAATTCTTCTCCTCCCCTCCTGAAAGCAACAAGTATTGGTCCTTCTCTCTTACCACCTCTCTCGACCCCTCCACTGTCTCTAAATTGTCAGACTGCGTGTCCAACATCCAGTACTGGAAGAGCAGAAATTTCCTCCAACTAAATATTGGGGAGAACGAAGCCATTGTCTTCGGTCCCTGCCACAAACTTCGTTCCCTAGCCACCGACTGCATCCCTCTCCCTGGCAACTGTGAGGCTGAACCAGACTGTTTGTAACCTTGGTGTCGTATTTGACCCTGAGATGAGCTTCCGACCATATATCAGCGCCATCAGAAAGACCTCCCATTTCCACCTCTGTAACACTGCCCGACTCCGCCCCTGCCTCAGCTCATCTGCTGCTGAAACCCTCATCCATGCCTTTTTTACCTCTAGACTTGACTATTCCAACACACTCCTGGCCGGCCTCCCAACTTCCACCCTCTAAACTGGAGGTCATCCAAAACTCTGCTGCCCGTGTCCTATCACACACCAAGTCCCATTCACCCACCATCCCTGTGCTCGCTGACTTACACTGGCTCCCGGGTAAGCAACGCCTCAATTTTAAAATTCTCATCCTTGTTTTCAAATCCCTCCATGGCCTTGGCCTCCCTATCTCTGTAATCTCTTCCAGCCCTGCACGCTCCCCCCCCCCCCGCCGAGATATCTGCGCTCCTCCAATACGGGATGATTTTAATTACTCCACCATTGGCAGCCGTGCCTTCAGCTGCCGAGGCCCTAAGCTCTGGAATTCCCTCTTAAACCTCTCCGCCACTCTACGCTCCTTTAAGACGCTCCTTAAAACCCACCTCTGTGACCAAGCACCAGCCCTAATATCTCATGTGACTCGGTGTCAAATTTTGTTGATAATGCTCCTGTGAAGCACCTTGGGACATTTTACTACATTAAAGGCGCTATATAAATACAAGTTGTTTATTCATGTGTGAGCATAAACAGCAACAAGGCTGTTCCACAATGAAACCTATCCTGTCCTCAACCGATGAACAGACATAGGCACTTCCAACTGAAATCACCGGATAATCATCACAAACAGGACTCCTGGCTTACTTTCCATCTAAGTCATAGGTACTGAGGCAATAGTGAGCTGTGGCTCAGTGACAGCAGTACCGAGGGAATGCTGCACTGTCGGAGGTGCCGACGTTAAACCGAGGCCCCGACTGCCCTCTCCGGTGGACGTAAAAGATCCCGTGGCACTATTTCGAAGAACAGCAGGGGCGTTCTCCCCGGTGTCCCGGCCAATATTTATCCCATAATCAACATCTATTCCATAATCAACATCACAAAAGAAACAGATTATCCGGTCATTATCACATTACAAAAGCAAAATACTGCGGATGCTGGAAGTCTGAAATAAAAACAGAAAATGCTGGAATACTCAGCAAGGTCAGGCAGCATCTGTGGAGAGAGAACAGAGTTAACATTGCAGGTCGATGACCTTTCGTCAGAACTCGGAAAAGTCAGATTTAACAGATTATCACATTGCTGTCTGTGGGATCTTGCTGTGCGCAAGTTGGCTGCCGCATTTCCTGCATTACAACAGTGATCACACTTCAAAAAGTGCTTCATTGGCTGTGAAGTGCTTTGGGATGTCCTGAGGCGGTGAGAGAAAGACTTGCATTTTATATAGTTTATATATTTCACGACCACCGGACGTCCCAAAGCGCTTTACAGCCAATGAAGTACTTTTTAAAGTGTAGTCACTGTTGCAATGTAGGAAACACAGCAACCAATTTGCACACAGCAAGCTCCCACAAACAGCAATGTGATATTGACCAGTTAATCTGTTTTAGTGATGTTGATTGAGGGATGAATATTGGGGGCTAACTCCCCTGCTCTTCTTTGTAATAGTGCTATGGGATCTATTACGTCTACCTGAGAGGGCAGACGGGGCCTCGGTTTAACGTCTCATCCGAAAGACGGCACCTCCGACAGTGCAGCACTCCACTGGAGTGTCATCCTAGATTTCTGTGCTCAAGTCGCTGGAGCGGGACTTGAACCCTCAGATCAGAGGCGAGGATACTGCCCACTGGCTGACAGGCGCTGTATAAATGCGGATCCAGTCGGTGGTTTGCAATGCCACCCGAAACGGCTGTGTAGACTAAACGGCCTACACACACACACACAGCTCCGGCCCGACTTACCTTGCCGCCGTTCGTCCACCTGTGAACGTAGAGAGTGGCGAGCCCGGGGACCGTGAGGCAGCCGGCCATGACAGCGAGGCTGGGGAGGATTTCGTACCACATGATGGCCTCCCTCCTCTTGCTTCACCCACCGACCCAGCGACCTTCTCCCTCAGCCCGCACACACCGAGCATGCGCGGAAACGGCTCCCTCGCGAGAAGTGACGCCTGCGTGCACGAGCACAGGCGCGCAGCGGGGAAAAAAACTCACGGGAACGGGCACGTGCGCGCCCACGCACGCACAAGGAGGTGTGTGAAGACACGCCCCCCCACCCCCGGTTCAAATCTCGCGGCAACTTGCCAGCCTTGGTCCCGCCCAGTCCCGCCGCCTGCCAATCAGAAAAGCAGGCGGGTGTGAGTGACGTGACAGGGAGCCAAGAGCCCACTGCAGGCGGAGTGAGTGGGAAGGAAGGAAGAGAGGCCTTGTGTATGCGCAGGGTAGGGAAGCGTCATTCATTATGAAGGAAGACAAGGAGAATACCAAACCCCGGGAGAAGAAAGTGGAGGTTAAGTATGAGGAGAGGGCCGAGAGGCCCGAGAAGAAGGAGAAGGAGAAGGAGAAGAAAGAGGCCTTGACCAAGGTTGGTGAAGTTCAGCAGCAGGCCTGAGTGGAGCAGGGCCAGCTCCAGGATGCAATGTCCACCTAAATGGCTGGCTGTTTATCACACACACCTACCTTCTTGCTAATAGTCCCACGCTCAGCTTTGTAAATTAAAACCACGTCCTCAGTTCTAAAGCTGTCAGTGTGAATGTGCAATTCCAAGGTTGTTTTCTGGAAGTCCCTGGTTTCTTCCAGCAGCCTTATTTGTTTTTGTATGCACATCATTCTAATGAATGCTTATTTTTGTTGTTGTTGTAAGTGATTCATGTGAGAAATGCACTTTTATGCGACAACAATAATAAGAGCCTGATGGAGCTGAATTAATATATACACTTGTAGCTGAGTCATCCTGGAGTTTAATCTGTGTCTCTACTAATGATCCGCTCTCCAACTGCTTCAGATTCTCCTTGGTTAGTTTTACTGATATCAGCTTTTGCTGTTTAAACTGAAAGCCATTTTTGAAAAGAAGTATTTGCAACGTTTAAATGATCCTGACTTAATTGTTTTGTGTTACTCGGATCTTTCTTTAATAATTTACTGACAAACCTCCTTTTTTTAAAAAAAAAGACTTTCATTTATATAACGCTTTACAGCCAATAAAGTACTTGAAGTGTAGTCGCTGTTGTAATGTAGGAAACGTGGCAGCCAATTTGCACACAGCAAGCTCCCACAAACAGCAATGTGATAAATGACCAGATAATCTGTTTTAGTGATTTTGATTGAGGTATAAATATTGGCCAGGACACCAGGGAGAACTCCCCTGCTCCTCTTTGAAATAGTGCCATGGGATCTTTTGCGTCCACCTGAGAGAGCAGACGGGGCTTCAGTTTAACATCTCATCCGACAGACCATCAAAACATCTGTTGTAAAACTGTAACAATCGTTCCTGTGTTACAGTAGTTTGGACGTTCATAGATTGAGTGGCACACTGGATATCTGATCTGATCCACCTGTTCCTAAACTTAAAGCTATTTTAAAAATTGTTGTAACATTATGATATAAGGGCAGTGTATATATTTTTAAAGAAGTAGCTGATAGATATTTTAATTTTACCCATTAGGTGGTGATCCGTCGTTTGCCTCCCAGTCTGACAAAAGAACAGTTAGAAGAGCAACTTGCCCCGTTACCTGAGCATGATTACTTCGAGTTTTTTTCTACCAATTCAAGGTAAGTAGTTACTATAACAAAATTGTATCACTTTTTTTCTTTAAATCACAAGGGCCACATTATGAACTGCATTAAAAATCAGAGGGGGCGGCCTTTATTTCCCTTAAACTCTTAACTGTGTTGATGGGCTCAACCTCGTGCGGTATTGATCAAGTGCAAATGTTGTAGTGCTATATTCATGGTGTTGTCAGTTGATGAAATCTTAGAACCCCATTGAGACACACTAGAGTCTGATTTGCGCATATGCACTGAAACAATTATAAGATCGCATTGATCGTAAGCCTGAGAGGCTGCGGGACAATTTTGGGTACACACTGACGCAACTGGCAGCATAACTCCTGAAGTCAGATCCCAATCAGTTTATTGAATGCAATAAATCCTTTAGGTTGCTGTCTCGTACAACCAATAAACCTGTGCTTGGCACTGTGCGAAGTATAGTAGAATTGAACCTTACAGCACTAACAAGACTATATAATAAGAGACTGCTCCCACCCACTCTTAACATTAAAAAGTAGACCTGAGGAACATGGCTCTCTGCGCATGTACGTAAACACACAGAGTTATCTCCTGGCAGACGGACTACGACTTGCGCACCGGCTCAGCTTGGGCACTGCTGGCTGCACTTCACACTCTACAGCTACTGGTCTCGGACCAATAGAGCAGTATAACTGCAGACTTAAACAAACAAAGATCTCCTCTGTTTTAGATCAATATTTTCAGAGTTCTACTGTGCTCAAAAAAAAAGGTGTAGCACAGTGATGAGAGTGGACAATATGTCAAGGCGATTGTTAAACCTAGTGCTGACTGAGTGACACTTATTTTGACTCTCCTAGTGGGCAACACTTCTGCACTTTTGTTTGCAATAGTCGTCTGAACATAAGTATAGAACTTTGTGACCATAATCAACCTGATTTGTGGACAGCCATTTCTGGATTTAATCTTTCTGAAATGATAGGTAATGCTCACAAGTGGGATTTTGTAAGTATCCCTTATTTCGTGGAGATGTAACGAGAAAGAAAAATTCCAAGGGGAGGACCCACCATCCGTGGTTAACTAAAAAAGTTAAAGATAGTATTAAACTTAAAGAAAAAGCATATAATTGCGCAAAGATGGGTGGCAGGTCAGAAGATGGGACAGAATATAAAAAACAGCAAAGAATGACTAAAAGATTAATAAGGAGAGAAAAATTAGAATACGAGAGAAAGCTGGCTAGAAATATAAAAACAGATAGTAAGAGTTTCTATAGATATTTAAAAAAGAAAAGCGTTAACAAAGTGAGCGTTGATCCTATAAAAAGTGAGTCTGGGGAATTACTAATGGAAAATAAGGAGATGGCAGTTGAATTGAACAGGTATTTTGCATCAGTCTTCACTATTAAGGATACAAGTAACATCCCAGAAATAGCTGTAAATCAGGAAATGGAAGGGAGGGAGGAACTCCAGAAAATTACAATCACCAGGGAAGTGGTACTGAGCAAATTGTTGGAGCTGCGGGCTGACCAGTCCCCGGGTCCTGATGGACTTTATCCTAGGGTCTTAAAAGAAGTGGCTAGTGAGATAGTTGATGCGTTGGTTTTAATTTTCAAAAATTCCCTAGATTCGGGGAAGAACCTAATAAGAACATAAGAAATAGGAGCAGGAGTAGGCCAATCGGCCCTTCGAGCCTGCTCCGCCATTCAATAAGATCATGGCTGATCTGATCCTCACCTCAAATCTAAAGAACACAAGAAGTAGGAGCAGGACCCGGCCACTCAGCCCCTGGGCCCGCTACGCCACCCACAGGGCCTCGACCGATCCGAACTCAGCCTCATGTCCAATTTCCTGCCCGCTCCCCGTAACCCCTAATTCCCTTTACTTCTAGGAAACTGTCTATTTCTGTTTTAAATTTATTTAATGATGTAGCTTCCACAGCTTCCTGGGGCAGCAAATTCCACAGACCTACTACCCTCTGAGTGAAGAAGTTTCTCCTCATCTCAGTTTTGAAAGAGCAGCCCCTTATTCTAAGATTATGCCCCCTAGTTCTAGTTTCACCCATCCTTGGGAACATCTTTACCGCATCCACCCGATCAAGCCCCTTCACAATCTTATATGTTTCAATAAGATCGCCTCTCATTCTTCTGAACTTCAATGAGTAGAGTCCCAATCTACTCAACCTCTCCTCGTATGTCCACCCCCTCATCCCGGGGATTAACCGAGTGAACCTTCTTTGTACTGCCTCGAGAGCAAGTATGTCTTTTCTTAAGTATGGACACCAAAACTGTATGCAGTATTCCAGATGCGGTCTCACCAATACCTTATATAACTGCAGCAATACCTCCCTGTTTTTATAATCTATCCCCCTAGCAATAAAAGCCAACATTCCGTTGGCCTTCTTGATCACCTGCTGCACCTGCATACTAACTTTTTGATTTTCTTGCACTAGGACCCCCAGATCCCTTTGTACTGCAGTACTTTCCAGTTTCTCGCCATTAAGATAATAACTTGCTCTCTGATTTTTCCTGCCAAAGTGCATAACCTCACATTTTCCAATATTGTATTGCATCTGCCAAATCTCTGCCCACTCACCCAGCTTGTCTATATCCCCTTGTAGGTTTTTTATGTCCTCCTCACTTTCTACTTTCCCTCCCATCTTTGTATCATCTGCAAACTTTGATATGTTACACTCGGTCCCCTCCTCCAAATCGTTAATATAGATTGTAAAGAGTTGGGGACCCAGCACAGACCTCTGCGGAACACCACTGGCTACTGGTTGCCAGTCCGAGAATGAACCATTTATCCCAACTCTCTGCTTCCTGTTAGATAACCAATCCTCCACCCATGCCAGAATATTCCCCCCAATCCAGTGATTTTTTATCTTGAGCAATAATCTTTTATGTGGCACCTTGTCGAATGCCTTCTGGAAGTCTAAATACACTACGTCCATTGGTTCCCCTTTATCCACCCTGTACGTTATGTCCTCAAAGAACTCAAGCAAATTTGTCAGACATTACTTCCCCTTCATAAAGCCATGCTGACTTTGTCCTATCAAATTATGTTTATCTAAATGTTCCGTTACTGTCTCCTTAATAATAGACTCCAAAATTTTACCCACCACAGATGTTAGACTAACTGGTCTATAATTTCCAGCTTTCTGCCTACTACCCTTTTTAAATAAGGGTGTTACATTAGCAGTTTTCCAATCTGCCGGGACCTTTGCTGATTCCAGGGAATTTTGGAAAATTATTACCAAAGCATCCACAATCCCTATTGCCACTTCCCTCAAGACCCTAGGATGTAAGCCATCAGGTCCAGGGGATTTATCCGCCTTGTGTCCCATTATTTTACTGAGTACCAATTCCTTAGTGATTTTAATCGTATTTAGCTCCTCCCCCACTAGAGCCCCCTGTTTGTCCAGTGTTGGGATATTCTTAGTGTCCTCTACCGTAAAGACTGAAACAAAATATTTGTTCAGCATTTTTGCCATCTCCATGTTTCCCACCATTAATTTCCCGGTCTCATCCTCTAAGGGACCTACGTTTGCCTTAGCCACCCTTTTTCTTTTTATATAACTATAGAAACTCTTGCTATCTGTTATTATATTTTTTGCTAATTTATTTTCATAATCTATCTTCCATTTCTTAATCAATCCTTTAGTTACTTTTTGCTGTCTTTTGAAGACTTCCCATTAAGGTTCCATTAGATTGGAAAATAGCAAATGTAACTCCTTTATTCAAAAAGGGAGGGAGACAGAAAGCAGGAAACTACAGGCCAGTTAGCTTAACACCTGTCATAGGGAAGATGTTAGAAGCTATTATTAAAGATGTTATAGCAGGGCACTTAGAAAAGTTCAAGGTAATCAGAGTCCCTTTGTGAAAGGGAAATCATGTTTAACCAATTTATTGGAGTTCTTTGAGGAAGTAACATGTGCTGTGGATAAAGGGGAACCGGTGGATGTACTGTACTTGGATTTCCAGAAGGCATTTGATAAGGTGCCACATCAAAGGTTATTGGGGGTAGGCGGGAATGTGGAGTAATCAGATCAGCCATGATATTGAATGGTGGAGCAGACTCGAGTGGCCTACTCCTGCTCCTAGTTCGTATGCGTTGGTTTGGCTGACCTGTTGGGGAAATTCCAACTGTAGTCTTTTCATTTTTTTTACACACTTGTAACAGCAGCAATTTCAATCAATAAATTTCAGCCTTTATTGAGTTTAACCCTAAAATTATGTTTCAGTTTTGGTCTTTTATGTTGTTCTGAACCACAATAAAGTGTAAAACTTAATCTGGCTATAATAAGGGAAATTTTCTGTTGTACAGTTTACTGCAACCATAACTATTGACTGCAAACTTTGAAATGTGCCGTATTCCCACAAAACAATGGAGGTTAATTGCACCGTTTCAAATTATTTCTTATGTAAAATCTCTCTCTTTTTCCCACAGTTTGTTTCCCCACATATTTTCTAGAGCATACATCAACTTTAAAAACCAAGAGGACATTGTCCTCTTCAGGGATCAATTTGATGGCTATGTTTTCATTGATAGCAAAGGTATGGTATTTTTAACTCTACGTCTGTGTATTGTTGATACCTCCTTGTTTGCTTTGCTTAATTGGCATCTATTAAGTCCTTTCCCTTCATTCATACATTTTCAAAAGTTTATTGTAAGGAATTATGTGTGTCTTGATCTATTTTTGGTATTTCCTTTCAACAACACTGATGTAATGGCGATGAGGAAAGAAACTCAATAATAAGCTCATTCACAGAAGCTTCACATTAGACCCAGAAACTTCTCTTAAGTTCCTCTTGTCATTAGTATTTCTTATTACTGAACAAACATTTTCAATTTAAATCCAACAAACTAGATAGGGAGAGAATGTTGAATGATGATTCCTTTTTAATAGTTTTATTGCTTAAAGGAATATTGAATTTGAGATTTTCCCCCTGTAGTATAATCTAGTAGTGAGTACTGCTGTGATCACATTTTGATGCTGTGCTTTTAAAGCATCCTATTACTATGAAAAGTTTCTCTTTTGCGTGATTGGCCGAAAGAGCAAAGATACATATTATTAAAAAGATTGGCGCTCTGAGTGTTGCAATTGTGAACAACTAGTGCGAGGAAATTAAGTAAAACCGTTTAATTTTTTTCAGTTAAGTATACCGATCTGTCTAGCTTTATTATGTTGCTTTTACTGTACTTCCAACAGTAGATGTGGAACATATCAGTGAATGGAGTTGCACCACTGAATAGACAGACATCTGTCCTGGCAGACGCACAGTTGATTACATTTTTTTTAAAGGAATCCTTTAAGTGTAACCATAAAGGATGTTTTACTGTTAGCGTTCTGTAACCGGATTTATTTCGCATGTGAAAGGAACTTGCTTCCAGTGGTTCAGACATTAGCGAGTATTACTTCACTCAGAAAGAAACCATACTGAGCTGGCGCAACATACTCCATGTACCTTTAATTTTTCAATGTATTTTTATTTAGTAGTTAAAATAATTGCATAGTCTGACTAATGGATCTAAATAGAAAACGTAAACTTTTTTTTGAACAGACTGATCTGGTCACCATCCTACTTTTATGAATTTAAGATGACGGAAACATATTTTTGCTAGCGGAAAGCTTTGTTTGATCCATTCTTAATTGTTAAGAACCCCTTTGTTTGTTTTCCCCCCTGTGTTTGTCTTTTTCTCTCTTCCTGCCAATAGGTCAGGAGTACCCTGCTATTGTAGAATTTGCCCCATTTCAGAAAATTCCAAAAAAGAAGAGCAAGAAAAAAGATGCAAAAGCGGGAACTATTGAAGATGGTACGGACCATATCCACTTTAGTGATGGTATGGAGTACCTACATTATTTTTTACAATGTAAACATTTTGTTGTAAACTGTTATTGTCTTGTCCCTATTCTGTTCCATTTTGATTCTGCTTTCACGTCCTTCAGCTAGATGGGCAGAGTGTAAACTACTCCTTAGTTATTACTGTTGTTCTGTCACCTCGTAGGAGATGTGTTTAGTGTATTGGGTAATCTTCTTGGAATTCCAAATCATGCCCGTTCTTTCAATATTTCACTAAACTCTTTTGCTGAGCTAATTTAAATTCCATTTGTTTAAGGAAAAGCTGATGTTTTAAATGGGAAAACAGCTACGGAACAATTCGTATTGGGGGGGGGCGGTAACTGAGGAATATATTGGTTTTAGTAAAATGTTTGAAATGCTATCCTTTTAGTTAATATCTCAAATGCTTTGCTGTTTAATCTGCAGCGTTATGGACAAGATCTATTTTTAAAACAAATGACCTAGGATGCACCATTACTTTGTTAATACAGATGTTGCTGGTTCAAGTCCCAGAGCTCTGACGCTTTAACATGCCAACTTTAGTTGTCATGAGTTTATTGTTTCTTTAGCTAGACCACTTGACCGTCTGCGTTGTATTAACAGCGCCCTTAATGGAAGATGGGCTTTAAAGGTCTCTTAGTACAACACAAGGCATCCTGTAGCTGCTTTAGGACCAGTATTGCTGGTAATTGGAGAGAATTGTCCGGGCTGCCCTCTTCTTGGCTGAAGGAAGCTGTGTGAAAAGAGTGGCTATATTGTTTGTGTTGGGGAAGCCTAAGTGGCATTTGTTGGGATTCTGGTCTCCCAGTGAGGAGTCGGTACTCTGTGTTATAGTTACTATGCTGACTGCTGTTGAAGTTTATTAAAGTATTGGGCCAGAAATTCGGCTCCCTGGCTTCCCGCGGGTGCAAGGATCGCGCGTGCACCTACCTACCACGCCTGCCATTGACCCCTGGGCCCGCGGGGGATTCCGGTCCTGGGCCTCCTCCAACTGCCGGCGCGCAGTGCTTGCGTATCCCAGGGGCGTAGTTAGTGCGATGCGTCCCCTGGGATCACGTGGGCCATGGAGAGCCAATGGCAGCAGACCATCTTTCATTCATAGATTTGACAGGAAGACCTGTCAAATCTATGAATACAGATCGGCCCCAAAACATCCCTAAAACTACAAATAATTTATTTTTTTTAAATCACATTTTTAAAATAACTATAAATTACATTAATTAACTATTTTAAACAAAAATTAAAATTTTTGAAAAAATTAATTACACTGGGGCTAAAACTAAACTTACCTTTCTTTAAAGTAATTAAAAAAGATAAATCTGTGGAAAAAAAATGTTTAAATTTTAATAAAATCAACACTTACCTTGTTAAAAGAATGAGAAGTCGCACAACACCAGGTTATAGTCCAACAGATTTATTTAAAATTACAAGCTTTCGGAGCTGTCGCCCTTTCCTTAGGTAAAGTTACAATGAGTGAATCTACAATATTTCACAGTATATAGACACAGAAACTGCAGAGATACAATCTTTCAGGGAAGGTGTCCTTACATCAAAGACACACCAAGAGCACAGCCAAGTCAATGAGATGTGTCACAGGGGGTCCAACGTGTCAAATCCTGCTGTCTGCAGTGTTTGTTTGTTTTTGTTGTGTGTTTTTTTTTGTGTTTTGTGTTTTTTTTTAAAAACTGGAAAGACAGACAACGATGTCGAGTCACGTTCTGTAGCGTGACATGAACCCGATATCCCTATTGAGGCCGTCCTCATGGGTGCGGAACTTGGCTATCAGTTTCTGCTCGATGATTTTGCGTTGTCGTGTGTCTCGAAGGCTGCCTTGGAGAACGCTAACCCACAGATCCGAGGCTGAATGTCCTTGACTGCTGAAGTGTTTCCCGACTGGGAGGCAACAGTCCTGCCTGGCGATTGTTGCGCGGTGTCCGTTCATACGTTGTCTCAGTGTCTGCATGGTCTCGCCGATGTACCATGCTCTGGGGCATCGTTTCCTGCAACGTATCAGGTAGACAACGTTGGCCGAGTCACATGAGTATGTACCATGTACCTGGTGGGTAGTGTCCTCACGTGTGATGACGGTATCTGTGTTCATGATCTGGCATGTCTTGCAGAGGTTGCCGTGGCAGGGTTGTGTGGTGTCGTGGTCGCTGTTAAAAGAAGGCCTTGCGCCTCCTTTTTCAATGTGCATCTTCTCCGTGCTTACCCTCACAGAGGAACCTGTTTAAAAAAAAAAAAAAAACCCGAAGTGCGAGGCGAACGCGCTGGCCCTCCGGCGTGCGCGTTCGACCTCTGAACCCCTTCCTTCAGGGGAACGGAAGTGCCGGTTTCCCGCGCATGCGCAGTGCATGCAAGAAACCGGCACTTTCGTTCCATCCACGGGTGAGTACATAGTGCGTACTCACCCGTGGAGAGCCTAATTTCTGCCCCAATACTTTTTTTATTGCATTTATACCAACTTGGAGTGGTGGGGGGGGAAGATTCTCTCTCTCCACTATTTTCATGAAATTGTCAACATCGTTTTTATATACTGTCAGCTGTGGCTCAGTGGGTAGCACTCTCTTCTAAGTCAGAAGGTTGTGAGCACAAAATCTAGGCTGACACTCCAGTGTAGTATTGGGGGAGCGCTGCACTGTTGGAAGTGCCGTCTTTCAGATGAGACGTTAAACTGAGGCCCCATCTGCCCCCTCGGGTGGATGTAAAAGATCCCACAACACTATATTGAAGAAGAGCTGGGGAGTTCTCCCCGGTGCCCTGGCCAATATTTATCCCTAAACCAACATCACTATAAACAAATTATCTGATCATTTATTGCTGTTCGTGGGAGCTTGCTGTGCGCAAATTGGCTGCCGTGTTTCCTACATTACAACAGTGACTACACTTCAAAAGTACTTAATTGGCTGTAAAGCGCTTTGGGATGTCCTGAGGTTGTGAAAGGCGCTATAGAAATGCAAGTCTTTTTTCTTAAATAGATTTACGATTTCATGACACCAGTGCACAGAGGAAATCTTTGCCCCTATTTGTCATTTTTTTATTTATTTACAGTGTCAGCTGAAAATAAGCATTTCACCAAGTTTTAAAATGTTATCTCCATCCTTTTTAGAAAATATGGGCAGATAGTTTTCTACTATCCTACCTGGAGATATATTGTGCAAATTTTTAATGCAAATGTAAAGTGGACTTTAGAGTAAGTTTTATAAAACTACATAACATTTCTTTAAAGCAACGCCTCTTACCCAGTTTTCTCCTGCCCCCTCTCCTACTGAAGGCATTTGCTTCTTACTGGGCTATGGAGATTGGTGCCAGCTGCCCTCTGGCTTCCTCCAAGTGGACATTATTCACACACGAGCTTTTAGTGAGAGCTGGAAGACTATTCAACTATGGGGGGAGCTGGTGGGAATCACAGACGAGCTCATCCTGTCTCTGGGCAAAAGTGCACCTAGCAATCATGAGCATAATCCCTTGTTGATCTTCCCCATGCCTGTAGCCAATTGTAGTGCCTTAACCCAAAAGCAAAATACTGTGGATGCTGGAAATCTGAAATAAAACCAGAAAATGCTGGAAATACTCAGCAGGTCAGGCAGCATCCGTGGAGCAAGAAACAGAGTTAACGTTTCAGGTCGATGACCTTTCAGACGAGAGATCATCGCCCTGAAACGTTAATTTTGTTTCTTGCGAGGTCATCGACCTGAAACATTAACTGTTTCTCGCTCCACGGATGCTGCCTGACCTGCTGAGTATTTCCAGCATTTTCTGTTTTTATTGTAGTGCCTTAGCCGTTGCCCCAGACTGTGATCAGTTAACTCCGGGCGAGCCAGGAATCAATGCACAAAACTGTCCAAATAAACAAATCGAAAAAATGTATATTGTGTGCAAAAGTACTACTGAAAGGGTTAACAACCAAAAATAATGGAATTTCGCTTTTTTTTCCTCTAAACTGACACTTTGGACTGTTTAAAAGAAGCATAATAACTACAATTAAACTGATATTGAGGGTAGAGTAGTGCAGCACCTTGAAGAGTCAAAGTGCAATACCTTGGGACGCAGGTTCAATCCTCTGCTGTTCAGCCTTGCTGCTTTGAATAGGTGCAGAAGGGACGGGAGGTGCTGTCCCACAGACATAGGAGTGTAGTTCCTGGACCGCACTGTTGATAGTGCCTTATTATCGGAGCAGTAGAGATTTATGCCACAAGTTTCCGGGAAGGGAAATTAGACGGTAAAGTTTTTATTTTCAGGGAAGGGGCAGGTTAATTGGCTGTAATAACCTTGTCTTAAGTAATTTTTTTTGAGTCTTGATTGTGTTTATTTTAGAATTGGTTGAATTATTTTTTTCCCCATTTGTTTGTATTCTTTTACCAGATCCTGAATATAAAAAGTTTTTGGAGAGTTATAATAACGCGGATGATGAGAAAAATTCAAACAATCCCGAAACACTTCTGGAGGAAATCGAAGCTAAAACAAAAGAGTTAGCAGGTAAATTGTGCTGTTTTAATGAGTCTGCTCGGTTTCTGAGCTGACATCGGTTTACCTGCTGTGACTGTCAAGTCTGTAGATAAAAATGATGGAGGCAGAATTTGATCCTGTAAATTATTGCAGAGTGCCAGCTATGGCTCAGTGGGTAGCACCCTCGCCTCTGAGTCAGAAGGTTGTGGGTTCAAGTCCCACTCCAGGGACCTGAGCACAAATCTCTAGGCTGACACTCCAGTGGAGTGCTGCACTGTCGGAGGTGCCGTCTTTCGGATGAAACATTAAACCGAGGCCCCGTCTGCTCTCTCGGGTGGATGTAAAAGATCCCATGTTTCGAAGAAGAGCAGGGGAGTTATCCCCAGTGTCCTGGCCAATATTTATCCCGCAATCAACATCACTAAAACAGATTATCTGGTCATTATCACATTGCTGTTTGTGGGAGCTTGCTGTGCGCAAATTGGCTGCCGCGTTCCCCACATTACAACAGTGACTACACTCAGAAAAGTACTTCATTGGCTGTAAAGTGCTTTGAGACGTCTGGTGGTCATGAAAGGGGCTATATAAATACAGGTCGGTCTGTCTGTCTCTGTCCTTTAATCTTAATGCAGAAACCTTTACGCCATATATTAAACTTTATTTTAGTAATTGTCTCTAAGTTTACAAATTTAATAACGATCCCTAAAGTAGGGCCACACTGATCGACTTGATTTGTTTTTTTTGTTGGTTAAAATTAACTATCTTGGTTCATGGCTCGTGATGTGTCCTTGATCGATTTTATAGGTGTCCATTGGATCACATCATTCTAACCTGCCTGATAAAAGCTTGGTAATTCTTTAATAAGAGGCAGAAATGCATCTTGTCGTTATCATGCATGCGTAATCAGGCCTGACCTTGAACATCCTCCATGCATGCCATTTGAGTTATTTTAAAACATAATTCCCTTTTTCTTTTGCTTGTATTTGTTTTTCTATCCTTGTGTTGTATTCCTTTTTCCTGTTGAAATTCAAAACCAGATACAGTAGTGTAGTGGATATGGTACTTGACCAGCAAGTGCGAGGTTATGAATTCAAATCTTGCCTTGAATTCAATTCAGTAAATCAGGGAATTTGTGTGCTGGCACCAGAAAATATGACATTGAAAGAGACGGGTTGTTGCCGTTTAACCCAACTGGTTCACTGATCCCCTTCAAGGAAGGGAATCTGCCACATCTACCCAGTCTAGGGTGACGTGTGACACTAGTCCACACTAACTGGTTGACTCTTGATGCCCTCTGAAGTGTCCTAGCAAGTCGCTCAGTTGATATGGCAAGTAGGGTTGGGTAATAAATGTTACCCCCTAAGAACTTACACACGCATGCATGAATGGACCCACCACCTTTTGAGCATGCTGGCTCATTTACACGAACTCTTTCAATTCATGACTAGATGGACTAGTATTGAGTAGCAATTTCCCCCCCAAGTGCTGGTACATGTAACTGTAGAATGTTTTCCCAGTGTTCTGTTGTAATTTTGTAAGAATTCCAAATCAAAAGTTTATTTGCATTATCGTAATTGGATGACTTTTTTTTCCCCATTAACAGCTAAGAAAACCACACCCCTTTTGGACTATGTGAAAAATAAACAGGTAATGATTCTCGTTTTGACTTTTTAAAAATAGTTTTGTGTTTATCTAAAATATGTCATTAATTGCCTACTATGTGTCACTATTCTTCCCCCCACCCCCACAGAGAATAAGAGAGGAAAAAAGAGAAGAAAGGAGGAGAAGAGAGCTGGAAAAGAGGAGACTCCGAGAAGAAGAACGGAGAAAATGGAGAGAGGACGAAAGGCGGAAAAGAAGAGAAGCAGAGAAGCAAAAGAAGATGTTAGAAAAAGGATTTGATAAAGACAAAGATCGGTCAAAGGACGAACCAAAGATAAAGGTGCACTCAAATGTCAATATTCTTACAAAATCACTTTTTTATTTAAAATTTTTACAAAATGTCTAACGGCTGAATATCATTTTGGATTTGTAGCTTCTGAGGAAGCCAGATAAAGGGGATGACTCCAGTTTAGAAAAGCCAAAGGAGAAAGTAAAGAAACTGGAGAGAGAGAGAGCTAAAGAGGACAGATCATTCACTGGACAGGGAAAACGCCTGGAGAGTGCCATCAAGGAGGATAAAGGAAAGAAGTGAGTGAGAATAAATTAAACTACTTCTGTCCTTTCCAATCTTGTTGTTTGGTTGCTTGCTGCAATAGGCACGTTCTCTCGCCCATGATACTAAATTTGGTGCTGGAGTGGTTTGCATGTACACTGCAATCGAGGAGGAACTTGATGGTATAAATCCTACGGAACTGTGCATTCTGAGCTCCTATCATCACGAGCCTACTGCTCCAGAACTGATTTCTTGCCTGTTTAAGTTCAGAAGTGCTGCATTGTCAGACGTCTATTGGTATTTTTCTTCCAGTGTAACTTGAGGCATTTTTCTAGGTGGTGTTTTGAAGATGGCAATTTGTTCAGCAGGCAACCACATATGTTACCTTGGATAATCTTTTTCTGTTCTTTCTCTGTCGAGCATCAGTTCCTGGCAAAGAAGACAAAATGGGGTGGGGGGAGGGGGTGGGGGTGTATGTCCTAACATCTTTTAAACTGGTTTTTATTGGTGTGAGTGACAGGGCTTGTGTATTTTTTTTTCCCCTTCTCACTTCCTGTGTAAAAGTATTTGCTGGGATTTGTGGGCACAGATCTGTATCTTGCCACTCTGGACTGCTAACATGTTTCACTGCAGAGCAGTGTGTGAAATTTAAACTTGTCTGTGGTGAGACTTCTGCTGAGTGTGGTAGTGGAAAAGGACCCAATATCTGGTAACTACTCAGAACCCTGTATCTAGATGAATACGGTATGATTCAAGTGGATTTTGTACTGTGAAAGAAGGAACTTGCATTTATATAGCACCTTTCACGACCACCGGATGTCCCAAAGTGCATTACAGCCAATTAAGTAGTTTTGAAGTTAAGTCACTGTTGTAATGTAGGAAATGCGGTAGCCCATTTGTGCACAGGAAGGTCCCATAAATAAATGACCAGATAATCGGTTTTAGTGATGTTGGTTGAGGGATAAATATTGGCCAGGACACCGGGGAGAACTCCCCACCTCTTCTTCGAAATAGTGGAAACTTTTACATCCACCCGAGAGGGCAAATGGAGCCTCGGTTTAACGTCACATCCGAAAGACGGCACCTCCGACAGTGCAGCACTCCCTCAGTACTGCACTAAGTGTGAGCCTGGAGTGGGACTTTAACCCACAGCCTTTCTGGCTCGGGTGAGAATGCTACCTGAGCCACAGATGACCCCAAAGTGAAGGGTGTTTGGTGCGCATTTGGGTTGCATGTAATGAGCCATGTTAACCAGTAGCCCAAAGTGTAACCTTTTTAAAAAAAGAAACTGGAGGGAATTGTCCAATGCAATTTTATCAGCACGTCTATTCATCTGGCTGCCAGATAATGGGCTCACTAGAAAATAAACTCGGTCTTCTTTTCGCATCATTTGGCCGTAACTAAATGCAATTCGCTGCATGGCAATTTGTAAAATTGAATCCAATAAATCTGGTAATTTATGGGCTGGCATCAGAAAAAGATGATTGGGAAACTGCCATACTGTCGTTTTTAAAAACCCAACTACTTCACGGAAGAGAACCCGTGCCCCTACCTGGTCTGGCCTACATATGTCTCGTGCCTCGTGCTACTTGTTTGACTCTTGATGCCCTTCGAAGTGTTCTAGCAAGCCACTCTGTTTTAAAACCTTCACTAAGAAGGTGCCCCACTTTCTCAGGGCAACAAGAGATGGGCAATAAATGCAGGCTTGGCGGATCCACCACGTCCCGAAACAAGTATTTTTTTTTAAGTTTCTGTTTTGAGCCTTGAATAAGTTTTTACTTTGTTTGGACACGACAGGACTGAAGACGATGGTGGAAGAGACTACCGGGAAAAAGAGGAAAGGGAACGAGAGAGAAGGCTGAAGGAGAAAGAGCGCCAGAAACGCCAGGAAGAAGAACGCCGGAAGCCAAGGGAGCGATGCGAGGCTGACAAACCTTTCAGAAAAAAAGACGAAGAGATCAAGAAGGAAAAGGATCAAAGCAATGAAAAGGCCAGGAAAAAGGAAAGCTTGGAGACTGCACCAAGCTATGACAAATTGGAGAAAGGAAAAGAGGACAAGAAGGAGGATAGTGCATCAAAAAAGGAACGAATCCGAAATAAGGTACAGGAATGTCTCATTTAGTAGCTGTGGGCTAACTAATTGAAACAAATAGAACACAGGATGGATGTTAGTAAAACCAACACTTCTTTCTGCCGCTATAAAGACATCTGGGGTTTAAATTTAATTTGTGTTGCAAATGTAATATAATACTCGGCCATCATTTCTGTTGGTAATCTCTCGGAGCCATTTTATTGATCAAAGTAGCACATGATACTTCAAATGTCTTGACACTGATTTTTGTTTTTGTTTTACAAGTATTTTTCAGGTTGATATGTGTGGCAATCACAAATTTAATTTAGAAACAAGTGGACTTCCACTAGTTAAAATTGCAAAGTAAATACTTGAACCCTTCTGCTCTAAATAATTCTGTGATAATGAATCACGAGTACAATATTGGTGGCTTGATTGCATTAAAATTCCTAGCTGTGTTAAAGTGGTTAGGTTAATTTTATAGCTATTAATAGAAAGCAAAGTTTTTACCCTAATCCGTGGTGGTATTGAAACCAAGCAATGCAATATCCACTTCATTTCAACAGTAAGGAATACCTTTTAAGGGTATATCACTTGGTCTCTGAGTTTATCCAGTATAGATATCCTGTTTTAAGCAATGTAAGACTGACATGTTGTCAGTGGTTTTGTTGCGTTACAGGATGCCTTGTATAAAGTCCAAGAGAGTATTACTCTGGAATATAATTATACATTGTACACTTTGCTCTTCAGATTTTATTGCATTGATTTAGGTTGCAGGGAAGCAAAAGGCTGAAAGATTTTCAACTTCGTGAAAGGTCACCTATAATGTGCTTAATGTATTTTTTTATTAAAGAAAATGCCTTTTGTAATATTGAACTTTTAAAAGTGTAATCCATCTGGACATTTTCAGTTCTTTTTGTGTCCACTTTTTTTTTCCAACTTCCAGGACCGCCCGACTATGCAGCTGTACCAGCCGGGGGCACGGAGCCGCAGCCGGTTAGTGACGTGCGCAAAGTCTAGCGAAAGCAGCATGAAGTCGCCAGAGGAAAATGAGGAGAAAAAAGAGGAATTTGAGGCTTCCGGGAATATTGCCGAAAAGGAGAGTGAAGAATGAGAAGGCTGCTGCTTCGTTCAAGGGTTGAGCAGTCACGGTACACCGACCGAGTGTAGGAGAAGTGCAAAAGTGTCCTTATTGGAGAGGAGCTCGGAGAACGAGGATGGTGCAGTTTGCTTGTCAGATAAAAATGTTTGAAACTGGTAATTTCCCTTTTTTTTTAAGAATGGAGGTTTTTTTTGCCATCACGATTGTGACCGGGCACTGATGTGCAAGATTATTGCAGTTGGAGATTAACTGGGATGTAAATTAGACATTGCGCTTACTAGACAGGTTGCTAGTGACCCTGAAAATGTGCTAGCCAACCGCTTTCATATGAGCTAATGATATTAATGACATCCCATCATTTGCTTCAGTAGGCAAGAAGCAAGTAAAGGAAATGTTCTGTCCGCTACAGCAGAATTATACCAGCAAATGCTAGTAACTTACCTGGGTCGTAAGTTCAAATATAAACTACAGATTATAGCATGAGAGACCAAATTCTTAGTGGCCTTATTGATCTTTTCACTTGTGGCATGTATGAAAAGGCCTGTGGGAGGGGGGGGGGGGAAATAGCATTTGCTAATTCACACTTGTCATGGGTATTGCATTTTAGGGTTAGACTTGTCTATAACTAGAACTGGAAAAAGTACCAGTTGTAATTCTTCAGTTCTATCCTTGACGCCCTTTAGATCTATTTACTAAACTTCGTGATTTCTGTAGGAAGGAAGATCTTGAAAAATCTCACTTTGTTCATTTCCTGTCGCTGCGCCAATCCAGTTCTTTTGACTCAAATTGTACCCCATCATCCAGCCGCCTATAAAATATAGATAAGAGCTTATTGGAAATTATTTATACTTGACCTTTCATGCGTCATCAAAAATTTAAATTTGCTTTTAACTTAACCATTCATTGCCTTCGGAAGTCTCTTGCAGTGCCATTCTCTGATCAGCCAGCAGAGGGTGCTGATAGCATGGCAGTCGTGTGTGTGTGTTTGTGTTGTGTGTTGGAATAGCAATCTGAAATTCAGTCGGTGGGGGTTGCAAGAAGGGAGAAAAGAAATCTGTTCAGTGACCACTTTTATTCTGGCGATTGACTTCTAATGTGTGTATCTAGTTTTGGATCATGTGTGGCAAAATAAGCAAGAGAATATTGAGCCTGTTTCTTGATCCCTGATTTGCAACATTGCCGGTTCCTTGTGTTTTTATTTTGCATCTTGTGGACATTGCGCGTATCTTCAGGGTCCGAGGAATTGTTGCAATCAAAAAACAACTCGCAGCTGCAAACTTAGTTGGTTTTACTTTTTGTGCTGCATCAGAAAGGTTGCAAAGCTGTTCATACATTCCAAGAACTGTTGAAACAATTCCTTCAGTAGAAAGTTGAAACCTTTACTACTTTAATTCTCAAGACTATGCATTTCCTTTTGTTTTTCATGCATTGTTTATACTTTCAACAGTGTTGAACACTTGCGATCAATAAATACCAATGACAAGATGCGTGCAGTATTGTTGTGACCAGAAATTAGCAGTTTTAATAGCATCCTTTTAATTCCAGTGACCTTCCAGACCATCATCGAATCATACACCACAGAAGGAGGTCTTTTGGCCCATCATGCCTGTGCCGGCTCTTTGCTGTCCCATTTAGTCCCACACTCCAGCTTTTTCCCCATAACCTTGCAAATTAGTCTTCAAGTACATGTCCAATTGCCTTTTGAAAGTTCCTATGGAATCTGATTCCACCACCCTTTCAGATAGTGCGTTCCAGATGACAACAACCCTCTGTGCCAAAATGTCTCCTCCTTTCCCCTCTAGAGCTTTGACAATTATTTTCAATCTATGACCTCTGGTTACTGACCCACTTGCCAAAGGAATTGATTTCTCCCTACTTTTTCAAAACTCCATATAAGCCAAATGTGTCATCTTCACCAATAGACGTTTACGGTGTGACTAAACCTAGTGACACCGTGACCCACATGGCTCCCAAAGGTGAAGGCTCTGGACCCAAACACCAATTTCTTGTAAAACCCCTGCCGAGCCCAGAAAGCTGGTTCTTTAATAAGCGAAGGGACCACCTCCCCGCACCATGGCTCCAAGCAAATGTGGCAAGAAAGCCATTAAATGCCCTCTGCAAATCCCAGGCTGTGGCTAGAAATTTCCACTCCCCACCCCTTCAGTGTCTATTCATTGGCAAGTCCGATAGTGGGCTTTCAATCATAAGAACTCCAGTTGCCAGCACAGAAACCCCTGCTGCACTCCTGCACAAAGAGTGAGTGCAAAATCTCTGGTGCAATTGCACTTGGTGTGGGGGTGGGGGGTGAGGAGAGGAAACCTATCTTGCATATGGTACAAAGGGAAAGTTGTGCAGAGTGAGGCATATGTGAGATATTGTGATGGATCTGAGGGGAAAACATTCCCACAGGCCAGGCAGAAGGGGAAGCAAATTGGCCATTCCCTCTGCTTGGTGGCTGCAACAGGGAGCGACATCTTTTGTATATTATCTGTGGCAGGCTGTAGCACACATACATACACCACCGAAACTGTTGCTGTGGCCGAACTCAAAAAGTTAATCTCCCTGAATGTCAAGGCAACTGCCACCCATCAAACCGAAGAAGGAAAACACTCCTCCTGTACCTCAAAATCACAAAGGAAAATTCAGGAAGAATTTTAAAAACTTTTGTCCGGTAACTGATTTGAACATTTGTTATGTTAGAATCGGGTAGTGAAGAACTGAACTAAGAGGAAGAAAAAACAGATTCGTGTCCTCTGCAACCCTGACTGGGTACAATCTTGCTCCTAGTTGGTCTCCAATACCCGCCATTGAAAGTGTGAATGTTGGGTGAGGACAAGATCATACATAACTAACACCTCTCGCAATCAAATAACTCACTAAAACTGTCTAGGCTCACATGTAAACAATGGTCACTTAAGGTGTACAAAAGTGAGAAGTCGCACAACACCAGGTTATAGTCCAACAGTTTTATTTGAAATCACAAGCTTTCGGAGCTGCTGCTCCTTCGTCAGGTGAAGTGAAGGAATACGAATCGGCAAAGCATATATAGACCGAGAACAATGCCTGTGCAGCGTACAATGTCAGACGACAAAAGTTAATCACTGTAGTCGTCTGACATTGTACGCTACACAGGCATTGTTCTCTGTCTATATATGCTTTGCCGATTCGTATTCCTTCACTTCACCTGACGAAGGAGCAGCAGCTCCGAAAGCTTGTGATTTCAAATAAAACTGTTGGACTATAACCTGGTGTTGTGCGACTTCTCACTTTTGTCCACCCCAGTCCCACATCGGCATCTCCGCATCATTCTTTCTCATTGACTATGAGGATGACTTAGCCAAGGAGGATGATGCTGAAGTAGGAGACAAAGTGAAGGTAAAGATCACCCACGATCACCGGAGGTCATCCTGGACCACCATCCTGTCCTGTATTCGCTTGCCACAGCCCCCTCGATCTCGGCCCCTGTATCACTTGCTTTTTCACTCTCACGCACCAGTTCAGATAGAAACATAGAAGATAGGAGCAGGAGTAGGCCATTCGGCCCCTCGAGCCTGTTCCGCCATTTAATGAGATCATGGCTGATCATCCAAATTCAGTACCCTGTCACTGCTTTCTCCCCATATCCCTTGATCCCTTTAGCCTTAAGAGATATATCTAACTCCTTCTTGAATATATTTAATGAATTGGCCTCAACTGCCTTGTGTGGTAGAGAATTCCAGGTTCACCACTCTCTGGGTGAAGAAATTCCTCCTCATCTCAGTCCTAAATGGCTTACCCCTTATCCTTAGACTGTGACCCCCTGGTTCTGGACTTCCCCGCCATCGGGAACATCCTTCCTGCATCTAGTCTGTCTAGTCCTGTTAGAATTTTATAAGTTTCAATGAGATCCCCTCTCATTCTTCTAAACTCCAGCGAGTATAAGCCCAATCAACCCAATCTCTCCTCATACGTCATTCCTGCCATCCCAGAAGACTGCTGGTGTCTGTGGAACCATACCCCAGCATAAGTTACTACTTTTACAAGAGAGGTAAGAGGAGAAAATCGGGGGAGAAGAGAAAGATATTTTGAGACTAATTTCAACACCTTTGTCAGATAAGTGAGTTGAACCTCTGTTGACCTACAATGGCTCCTGGTTCACCAACGCCTCGATTTTTAAAATTCTCATCCTCTTATTCAAATCCCTCCATGGCATCTTTATTTAAAATTTTAAAAAGGTATTTTCTGAGAACTGTGACTTGTTTCTGAAACTGTCAGTCAGAGGAGCCTTCTGGAACAGAGGCTTGTGGAGCTCTTTATTGGCTTAAACTAAGAAACATTAAACCAGAACAACAGGTGCTGAGAGAAATACAGCAGGACACAAAATAAATTCCAAACTAGTTACTAAAGTAATCAAAGAAAATGTGACCTGGTCGGTGAATTTAATCTATGCTAGAATTCTACTGGAAAGAGGTAAGTGAAATTCTGTAGGCAACTTTGGAAGGTTCTAAGTGGTGGTAGCTTTTTAAATCTATTTCCTAATTTTGTAGCACTACTGTGGTATGGTTCACAAGTTACTGGATCCAATAATTGAGCAGGAAAAATAAATTAGATTAAATTAATATTTTGCACACTGATTGTAGTTCACTGAAACTTCTGTCAATACTTCCTGTTATCTGCTATTCTATATTAACAATCAGTGTTTACATTCTAAAATGTAACAGCCCTGGTATCATTCTGGTATGAATCTGCGCTACACCCCTTCGAAGGCCAATATATCCTTTCTGAGGTGTGGTGCACAGTGCTGAACGCAGTATTCCAGATTTGCCCTGACCAAGGCTCTATACAACTGAAGCATAACTTCCTCCACTTTGTATTCCAGCCCCCTTGAGTTAACAGGCCAACACTCCATTAGCCTTTTCGATTTTTTTTGTACCCGTCCACTAGCTTTTAGTGATTCATGATGCCCAAACCCCTCTCGCTGCTCCTCCACAGTTCCTAGTTTCTCACCATTTAGAAAATAATCCGGTTTGACTTTCTTGGATCCCAAGTGGATGACCCCACACTTCCCCGCCCCCCCCCCCCCCCCCCCACATTGACTTTCTGGTTGTGTGGGGTGGCCAGAGAGGCAGGAGCTTCATTGGGATATTCAAAAGGGGGGGCAGGGAAGGGCACTACTCCATTAAACCAGGCCCCTGTCTTAACCCATTCCTGCAGAGAGAGATGAAATTAGCACATTTTGACAGATGTAGGCTCCTCTTCCCAAGTAGCTGCACAAGTAGATCCCTACAAGCCTCTGAGATCTCTGCACTCTGCCAATTCTGGCCTCTTGCGCATCCCCGCTTTTAATCGCTCCACCACTGGTGAGCGAGGGAAATTGCATGCAAATTAAATTTAAAAAGCTGCTTGGGGACATTTAAAGGCGAGTAGACAATGGGGGAGGGGGATAAAAATTCAGCAAACGTTTGGAGACCAGGCAAACAAGAGGCGTGCGACAGTGGGTTACGGGGCGATTTAAGCCTAAATGTGGTCATTTCATTTTTCATAGAATCATAGAAGATAGGAGCAGGAGTAGGCCATTCGGCCCCTCTAGCCTGCTCCGCCATTCAATGCGATCATGGCTGATCATCCAAATTCAGTACCCTGTCCCTGCTTTCTCCCCATATCCCTTGATCCCTTTAGCCTTAAGAAATATATCCAACTCCTTCTTGAATCTATTTAATGAATTGGCCTCGACTGCCTTCTGTGGCAGAGAATTCCACAGGTTCACCACTCTCTGGGTGAAGAAATTCCTCCTCATTTCTGTCCTAAATGGCTTACCCCTTATCCTTAGACTGTGACCCCTGGTTCTGGACTCCCCGACCATCGGGAACATCCTTCCTCCATCTAGTTTGTCCTGTCCTGTCCTGTCCTGTCCTGTCAGAATTTTATAAGTTTCAATGAGATCCCCTCTCATTCTTCTATACTCCAGCGAGTATAAGCCCAATCGACCCAATCTTTCTTCATACGTCATTCCTGCCATCCCAGGTATCAGCCTTGTGAATCTTCGCTGAATTCCTTCCATGGCAAGAACATCCTTCCTCAGATAAGGCGACCAAAACTGCACACAGTACTCAAGGTGTGGTCTCACCAAGGCCCTGTACAACTGCAGCAGGACATCCCTGTTCCTATACTCAAACCCTCTCGCTATGAAGGCCAACATACCATTTGCCTTCTTAACCGCCTGCTGCACCTGCATGCTTACCTTCAGCGACTGGTGCACAAGGACACCCAGGTCTCGTTGCACTTCCCCTTCTCCCAATCTTTTGCCATTCAGATAATAATCTGCCTTTCTGTTTTTGACACCAAAGTAGATAACCTCGCATTTATCCACGTTATATTGCATCTGCCATGCTTCTGCCCAATCACCCAACCTGTCCAAATCATCCTGGAGTTTCTCGGCATCCTCCTCGCAGCACACACGCCCACCCAGTTTTGTGTCATCTGCAAACTTGGAGATATTACATCTAGTTCCCTTGTCTAGATCATTAATATATATTGTGAATAGCTGGGGTCCAAGGACCGATCCCTGCGGTACCCCACTAGTCTCTGCAGGAATGGATTAACGGAGTAGTTCCCTTCCCTGCCCCCTTTGGAATATCCTAATTAAGCTCCTGCCTCTCTGGCTTCAGCTGCTTGGGCCCTAAGCTCTGGAATTCCCTCCCTAAACCTCTGCGCGCCTCTAACGCTCCTTTTTAAGACGCTCCTTAAAACCTACCTCTTTGACTACGTTTTTGGTCACCTGTCCTAATATCGCCTTGTGTGGATCGGTGTCATTTTGTTTCATAATCGCTCCTGTGAAGCGCCTTGGGATGTTTTACTACGTTAAAGGCACCTTTCCACCATCTACAAGGCACAAGTCAGGAGTGTGATGGAACACTCTCCACTTGCCTGATGAGTGCAGCTCCAACAACACTCAAGAAGCTCGACATCATCCAAGACAAAGCAGCCCACTTGATTGGCACCCCATCCACCACCTTAAACATTCACTCCCTCCACCACTGGCGTACCGTGGCTGCAGTGTGTGCCATCTACAAGATGCACTGCAGCAACTCGCCAAGGCTTCTCCAGCAGCACCTCCCAAACCTGCGACCTCTTCCACCTAGAAGGACAAGGGCAGCAGACGCATGGGAACGCCACCACCTCCAAGTCACATACTAACCCGACTTAGAAGTATATCGTCGCTGGGTCAAAATCCTGGCACTCCCTCCCTAACAGCACTGTGGGAGTACCTTCACCACACGGACTGCAGTGGTTCAAGAAGGTGGCTCACCACCACCTTCTCAAGGGCAACTAGGGATGGGCAATAAATGCTGGCCTTGCCAGCGACGCCCACACCCCATAAGCGAATAATAAAAAATATATAACTGCAAGTTGTTATTTGAATGCATGACTAACCATTAGGCTGGAAAGTTCTTCGGAAACTCCCTGATCACATGATTTCATGCTTTACATTCACTTTTTATACAGACAGCTAGCCCCCATTTGGAGGCTGGAGCGCAACTAATTTTGGGCTCCCTAAAGTCGCCCCATAATCCACTGTCCCACGCCTCTTGTTTGCCTGGTCTCCAAAGGTTCGCTGAATTTATATCCCTCCCCCATTGTGTACTTGCTTGTTTAATTTAATTTGCATGCAATTTCCCTCTCTCACCACTCGCGTCATCCCCAGACCAACCGTGGCATGTACCTGGTGCCTTGAATAATTATGTAAATGAGCTTAGACGAGTGCTTTAAATGCTATTAACCTTTTCGGCCAGATTTGCTCAGGTTCTAAACCATTTAGAAGTGACAGACCTGAAGGTGAAAAACCTGTCCCATTGTTACTGCTGTTTGATTCTGGCAACTTACTTTATTGCTTTGCAACAGCCTGCCTTTGATCGGCCCCCAATAGTTATCTCACTTTAGCTGCATTCTTTAGGGCTGATTCAGTGATATAGTGCACGTTGAGAGTACACCTCACCACATCCAGTCAGTTGGCCCGAGTGCAGGAATTGCAAGGTTCCAGAATCAACAATAGAAAAAGATTTAAAGTTTTTGGAGGCTTTGCAAAGAGCATGTAAGAGCTTCATTAGAGGTCCTAATGGAATACAGTCCAATGCAAATTGATCCCTTGCCAAAGTCCAAAATCTTTTTCACCTGCGTGCTCCTTTTAGTGCTGCTTGCCTATAAATGCCAGGCACTGCTGGGATTTGCTGCTCTAGCCTTTGGGAGTTTAGCTCTTAAGTGTGTTTTTTGATTGATTACTACTGCTTTGACAGTTCTGTTTTTTTTTCCTTTGACATTTTTGTATATCTAGTTCCTGCATTGTGCTCTGTGCATTAGTTAGTTGCCAATGGTGTTGAGCACTTGTTTTTTGCATTGTAAGACTGTAATTGCACAATCATTTTCTCTCAGCTGCTATTTCAGTGGTAGCAAGCAGATTTTTCTGCATTGTAATTATTTTGGGCATTGCTGTGTTAGTTCTAAGTTTGAAAAAGGAAGAGAGAAAGCCAGATGCGATTGTGACAAAAAAAAGTATTTTTGTCTAAGACTTAGTTTCGTATAGGTTTTTTTTATTATTGTTGGGATGTGGCTGTCATTAGCGAGGCCAGCATTTATTGCCCATCCCTAGTTGCACCTTGAGAAGGTGGGGGTGAGCCATCACCTTGAACCGCTGCAGTCCGTGTGGTGAAGGTACTCCCACAGCGCTGTTGGGTAGGGAGTTTCTATGATTTTGACCCAGCGACGACGATATCAGTCCGAGTCGGAGAGGAACTGGGAGGTGATGGGTGTTCCCATACGTCCAATTCTGTTACAGTACATAAGGGGTTAATAACTGGCTTCCAGTACATAGCTGGCGAGTTTGGCAAATGGGCCTCAAATTAGGCATGGACCTTGGTAGGCTGGCTCTGGCTTCCCACCTGCCCCAAACAAGGACACTGGATTAAGAGGGAGGGTGTGGCTGAGGCTGGAGGCTCGTAGGCCGGGAGTTTTCTCATCTATACCTGGGGGAGCATCGGTGAGATAGTATGTTGAGTAAAAGCAGGCATATTGGGCAGCCAATGTGAGGCTGACCTGCGTGGTGGTGGTCGGGGGGGGGGGGGGGGGGGCGGGCATGGTACAGCCTGGGCCTATGAAGGATTTTGAAAATTCAACTTTTTCTTAGCCACTTTTTATAAAGGGAACCAAGGAACAAGATAGAGATGTTTCTAGGATTGTCCCAGAACACCCTCAGACCCAAATTCCACTTCTCCCCTATGGCTTGCACCTAAGATTTGCCATTAATGCCTACATTACACCAGTAACTACACTTCAAAAGTAATTCATTGGCTGTGAAGGAGGTGAAAGGTACTATATAATTCATGTTCTTATTCTCCCTTAATGGTAGAGAAGCATGTTGTAAAGAGATCATTTGGAAACAACAACTTGCATTTATATAGCACCTTTAACATAGTAAAACATCCCAAGGCGCTTCACAGGAGCGTTATAAAACAAAATTTGACACCGAGCCACATAAGGAGTTATTAGGGCAGGTGACCAAAAGCTTGGACAAAGAGGTAGGTTTTAAGGAGCATCTTAAAGGAGGGGAGAGAGGTAGAGAGGCGGAGAGGTTTAGGCAGGGAATTCCAGATCTTAGGGCCTAGGCAACAGAAGGCACGGCCACCAAGGGTGGAGGGATTAAAATCGGGGATGCGCAAGAGGCCAGAATTGGAGGAGCGCAGAGATCTTGGAGGGTTGTAGGGCTGGAGGAGGTTAGAGATAGGGAGGGACGAGGCCATGGAGGGATTTGAAAACAAGGATGAGAATTTTAAAATTGAGGCGTTGCTGGATTGGGAGCCAAGGCAGACAATTATGAGGGCAGTGTCCCATCAGTCTGCTACAGTGCCTCTCCTCCATTGTCCAACTCAGTGGGACTGCCCTCATTTGGTTCTAGTCTTACCTATCCGTTCATTCCCAAGGCAACTGTAGCAATGGCTTCTCTTCCTACCTCGCACTGTCACAGTGGGAGTTCTCCAAGGAGCTGATGACACTCAGGTCTATCTCCCCACACCTCGCCTCTGTCGTCAGACTGCACATCGTTCAGCTAAACTCTGGGAAGACCAAAGCCTTCATCTTTGGTCCCTGCCGCAAACGCTGTACCCTCAACATTGACTCCATGCCCCTTGCTAGCTAATGTCTCGGGTTGAACCAAACCATCTGACCCTATATCCTCTCCATCACAAAAACCACATCCGTAAAATTGCCTGCCTTCATCTCCGCTCTGCCTCAGTCCATCTGCTACTGAAACCATCATCCATGCCTTCGTCCCCTCCAGACTGGACTATACCAATGCTCTCCTGGATGGCGTCCAATCCTGCACCCCCTGTAAACATCAGCTCTTCCAAAACTCTGCTGAACCATAACCTATCCAACACTGAGCCCCATTCACCCATCAACCTCAGCAGGAACTGTACATCCACTATGGGAAGGTGTATTTGAATTCATGTAAATATCTGAGAGAAGGAAAGATTTTCAGGAGGGAGGAAAGTACAATGAAAGAACTTGCGTCTTAAGCAATTATTGCAAATCCATGAGAGGCGAAGTTTTAAAAAAATAACGCTGGGAATAAGATGTTTTTGCGAGGGAAGAACAAATTTGCTTGCATCTTAATTAAGTATATAAAGTGCTGGGAAATCATACCATAAATATATCTGCGAGGCCTGTATCTTTCAGTATCGGGGAGGTAAGTAATATTTTATCTTGAGCCCTTTGTGTCAAAAGTTTCTTCACTAAATTTGTTGTGTTTGATGGGAAAACCCTTGTCGCATTTAGGCTGCGGCAGGACCACAGTAAATGGTCAAAGACTGCACTCCTTGTCCTGCACTATCGGCGAGCAATGCCACGGAAGATCCACTCATAGATGTAATTGTATTCTGCAATGGACAACGGGACACACCTATGTTCTTCTTACAAAATTCCTGGCTTGAGTGTCACCTCTGACTAATGGCTGTTGTCTTTGAATACTGCGATTGGCTCAGGATAAATTAGCCAGAAGAACTAACAATTGCACTGCCGTGGATTACATCACAAAGCAGCCTCAAAGTCATTGTTTTTGCCCTTTAAATACTAACCAGTTCTCCCAAGTGTGACAACAAAAATCTGAAGTCAGCCAGTGTACCAATCTGTTTTCTGTCATATTTCATTCTTGCTCAGCATTGTATGACATAGAATGTACAGCACAGAAACAGGCCATTCAGTCCAACTGGTCTATCCTGCTGTTAATGCTCCACACGAGCCTCCACCCACCCCTCTTCATCTCACCCTATCAGCATACCTATTCCTTTCTCCCGCATGTGTTTATCTAGCTTACCCTTCAATGCATCTATACTATTCGCTTCAACTACTCCTTGTGGTCCAAGTGAGTTCCACATTCTAACTACTCTCTGGATAAAGAAGTTTCTCCTGAATTCCCTATTGGATTCTAGTGATACCAGAAAGATTTTATTTTAATTTATTTACCATTTTGCCGCCATTCCCGTGTCCTTGTGGGTTTGAGGCCCCAGAGCAGAGATTAAATTGTAAGAAAGAATGGCTTGGAATTTGCTCTCGGCACTCAATTCCTTTCTCATTTATCAAAACCAACGGTTGGTTACTCCAAGCCAGTTTTCTCCTTTTTCTGTGTGAAGAGGCCTTGGGAGATCAACCAATTAGAATAAGAAAAGCAAGAATGCAGATCAACATGACCAACATGGATCAGCAAGTCGATCCATTGAGCAGCTGAGCTGCAGAGACCCAGGTTCAATCCCCAGCCTATGGCTGAGTTAGTGGATCTCAACCAGAGTGGTAGTTGGGGAAAAATCAGACTGCGTTCTCACTCCTGAGCAATCCCTGCTGAAAGAGCATCTATGTGCACACTGGATGAGGGCAGCTTTGGGTTGCCTGTAATGCTCCCAAGGGTCAAATACCCTGTTAACACTCGCTGTCAATGCTCATACATGAAAAATAGCCAGTTGGCAAATGTAGCGGAGGGTGGAACCAGCAAGGAGAGCCTTCAGGAAAGCAGGGGAGAAAATTGTCAAGAGGAAAAAAAATAGAAAATAATGACCATTACGAATTAATTATTTAATATTTAACCAGTCTGCACAATGCCTGTTTACTGCGGAGCTGTAAGTGCAATAATGTTCACATTCCTGCGTACAAATGTATTGCTGATGCAAAATGAAGGTGATAAATCAGATTGCAGTTTCCAATAATTGATTTACGATGTGATTGTACTGCCAGTTTCACACTGATGCTTTTGCTTCCACACCAATGCTAACCTAACGCTGTTATGAATTTGGATTTGCTGCAGGTATCTACTCGGGTTCAGTGGTGTTGGTCGGACCCTTAATCAGTCTGGTTTCTTTTTTAAATGGAATTTGACTCCCACTGCCCTGTGTCTGTGTAACAATGAAACTCCCTTGTGATCTAGACTGGATCTCCATGTCGTAAGCATGTGTACTCCTTTAATCTCTCCGAAGGTAGACTGAGTTCACACTGGGTGAGGTGTCATCTTGGTTTGGTTTGTAAACTGCTTTATTCCATGGTCGACAAAACATACAGAATCATTGGGTCCCTGGGTACCATCAGTTCAACTTCTGTTCATTGTACTGTTACAAAAATAAATAAAAATGAGAAGTCGCACAACACCAGGTTATAGTCCAACAGATTTATTTAAAATTACAAGCTTTCGGAGCTATCCTGCCCCTTCTTCAGGTAAAGTTACTGTGAGAGAATCTACAAGAATTCACAGAATATAAACACAGAGAAAATGCAGAGATTCAATCTTTCCCTACATCAAAGACAGGGAAAGATTGAATCTCTGCATTTTCTCTGTGTTTATATTCTGTGAATTCTCCGCAAAAATAAATAAAGAACACGGTGTATGCTTGCCCACTTTGGTAGGTCCTTTACTTAACATGAAAACCCGAACACTCCTTCGACAGTGCTGAGTTTGCACACTTGCTCTCCGCTGCTGCCGGATTGCCTCCTTTGCTGCTTTGTTGTTTTTTGGAGCCTTTCTGCTGCACTGCTCCAATGTTAATAAGGAGCTTGGAAAATTTTATTCAGATGGGCTGACCTCAGGATTTCTGGTGAGATCAGCTCTCCGGTGAACAAGTGCGTGGTGCACGGCTCAAATCTCAGCTCCCTGGCAGTGCGCTGGGTCCAGAATTTCTATCCGATGGTCCATATGAAATTGAGATGCAGACACACTCAAGACTTGCAAAAAAAATACCCTGATAGACTTGGTGCATTTGTAATCCCATTTGGCAGGGATTCAGTCCATTCTGCAGATAGGTGAGGTAGTCCAGTCAGTTACTCAAGCTAATTCAGATGACACGATAATGGTTTTCAAACTACTGTCACTTTGGTTTTAGTGGTCTCAATGTTTCAGTGCAATTTGATCCACACCTTGGCTTTGCTGACGTTGGAGCTGGAATATATTCAGCTCCGAGCTGCTTTGGTTAAGATTAGAGATGGCTCACTGTGTAGGTATAGTTCCTATATTGCAACAGTGACTACACTACAAAAAATTGGCTGTAAAGCGCTTTGGGTCGTCCTGAGGTCATAAAGGGCGCTATATAAATGCAAGTTCTTTCTTTCTAGTGGATGATGCACCGCAGTACACCTAGTATACCCTCTTTTCATGTTCGGAGTCTAAAGTATGAAGGAGGATTAAACCTAGTGCTTTACGGTTAGTTCTCATGAACATATCTTCCACATGCATATACTCACTGGGGTTCATCTTACAAATTCACCTTCCCAGCGCAGAGCTTTGCATTGCTAGTGTGAAGCTTTCTGTGCTACAAATGCATATCGGGAATTGGGGAACTGAGGTCAGTGGGCTCCACAGGAGTAATCGTCCATTTTAAGGCTCTATGCAGATTCTGTAATTAAGGTTTTTTTTTTAATTCTATACTGTTATATCAACATTGATTCATTTTGTAATAGAACTATAGATGCTATTATTGAGCTTTACAATAGCAGTCAGAAGAATATGATACAAACTCATTAAGCGTTTGTCTGCTAATATCATCAACAATAATTTCTAGGTTCAAAGCAATTAGTGGCAGTAGTAAGAAACAATTTGAAATAAGAGTCAGGAAACATTAATTTTACTAACAATAGATTATCACGGCACATTATTCACAATTCTAGTTGTTGTTTTTGTCTGTCTTAATGGGGTAGATTTTCTCATATCAAATAATATACACGTCAGAACATAAATCTACTCCAAAATGTTGGAAAGCATAGCAAATAAATTTTCAAAAATCAATGCTTTCTTGGGGGCGCACTCTCTCTCAGACCCTTAGAAAATAAATGCCATACACGATGTGCAGTATACCCACTTCTAAAATTGCTGCTATACCACTGCTTGCAGTTTGCACTGTGTGAAGGATCAGTAGGCATTTAGTGTACAACCACAGTTGGCTACTCTGCAAAATGCTGTACAATGTGATTTGGAATGCCCGAGGTGAGCCTGGTCAATGCTGTGCCCGTGTTGGCATCAAATCTATGCCATGTTTCTATGCTGTAAATACTATGTACGTAATATCAGAAGTCTTTCTGGTCTCCAGTTAGATGACAGAAGCAACAGTTGAATGGGACCTTGTCACTAACTAGCTCAGTTCATATTATCATTCTCAGTAGAGTTGAGTCTATTCCCTCTCGTGATAAACACAAGCCACAGACAATACACATTCAGGAAGTAGTAGATGGACCTCACAGGGTAGGCATAGCAATACAACAGATTGGGTACAAGCCACCTCATACTTCATAATACCATTTGCTCTTCTACTGTTTGAGGTAACGCAGATGTTGTGGTTCTTGAAACCAAAATCATACTTCCTAAAACCCATCCCTTGATTAGTTCCCTCTGTTGAAAGAGCCTAGTCCAGAACTGATTTAAAGTGAAAGCATTCATTTTTTTTTAATTCGCTTATGGGATGTGGGTGTTGCTGGCAAGGCCAGCATTTATTGCCCATCCCTAGTTGCCCTTGAGAAGGTGGTGGTGAGCCGCCTTCTTGAACCACTGCAGTCCATGTGGTGAAGGTACTCCCACAGTGCTGTTAGGTAGGGAGTTCCAGGATTTTGACCCAGAGACGATGAAGGATCGGCGATATACTTCTAAGTCAGGATGGTGTGTGACTTGGAAGGGAACTTGGAGGTGGTGGTGTTACCATGCGCCTGCTGCCCTTGTGCTTCTAGGTGGAAGAGGTCGCGGGTTTGGGAGGTGCTGCCGAAGAAGCCTTGGCGAGTTGCTGCAGTGCATCTTGTAGATGGTACACACTGCAGCCACGGTGGTGGAGGGAGTGAATGTTTAAGGTGGTGGATGGGGTGCCAATCAAGTGGGCTGCTTTGTCCTGGATGGTGTCAAGCTTCTTGAGTGTTGTTGGAGCTGCACTCATCCAGGCAAGTGGAGAGTATTCCATCACACTCCTTACTTGTGCCTTGTAGATGGTAGAAAGGCTTTGGGGAGTCAGGAGGTGAGACACTCGCTGCAGAATACCTAGCCTCTGACCTGCTCTTGTTGCCACAGTATTTATGTGGCTGGTCCAGTTAAGTTTCTGGTCAATGGTGACCCCCAGGATGTTGATGGTGGGGGATTCGGCAATGGTAATGCCATTGAATGTCAAGGGGCAGTGGTTAGACTCTCGCTTGTTGGAGATAATCAGTTAAGGACATTAGCATTCACCAGAAGGATTTCAAGTTGTGCATTTGAAACTACCTGTATTTAGAGGGAGTGGTGTCTCTTGCAATTGGTGCAGATTGTGGAGTGGTGCCTTGATGCTGTCATTTCCATGTGGGTGTAGCCCACTACTCTAAGAATATAATGCAACCAGCAAAATTGTAAATGGATTGGTCGGTAGCAACTGATGCCTCTGGTGATATGGGAAAGTGGATTTATCTCCCTCCCTGACCAATGAAAAAATATCCATTACCTCAATATTATCCTGTGTAATGACATAAACATCCCTTCCTGGTGACCAGAAGGCACCTGTTGCAGTAGTCTCTATATTGTACTCTCTCTCTCTCTCTCTCTCCACCCGCCTCACTCTCACTCTGTCTTTCTCCACTTCCCCCTCTCTTATATTATATGTATGGAAGCTGTATTCTCGAATGAAAAAAGAACACTGCACATATTGTTATCCACTCAGAAATCAAGAAATTGCTTATTGGTCCCTAAACCTTTACAAATCACTGGTTTGGCCTCAGCTGGAATATTGTGTCCAATTCTGGGCACCACACTTTAGGAAGGATGTCAAGGCCCTGGAGAGGAAGTTTACCAGGATGATACCTGGGATGAGGGAGTTCAGTTATGTGGAGAGATTGGAGAAGCTGGGATTTTTCTCCTTAGAGTAGAGAAGGTTAAGGGGAGACCTAATCGAGGTATTCAAATTTATGAGGGGTTTTGATAGAGCAAGTAGAGAGAAACTATTTCCTCTGACAAATGGGTTGGTAACCAGAGGTCATAGATTTAAAATAATGGGCAAAAGAACTAGAGGGGAAATGAGGAGAAGTTACTTCACACACAGGGCTGTTAAGATGTGGAATGCACTACCTCAGCGGTTCCCAACCTTTTGCTTCATGCGGACCACCAGCCGTTTAAAAATTGCTTCTGCGGACCACCAGCCGTTTAAATTTTTTTAACAGCCTATGGCTGACGGAAGTCAAACTTATATATTTTTTTTCACGGACCACCTGCAGTACCCTTGCGGACCACCAGTGGTCCGCGGACCACAGGTTGGGAAACGCTGCACTACCTGAAAGAGTGGTGGAATCAGATTCCATAGTAACTTTCAAAGGGCAATTGGATATGTACTTGAAGAGGACTAATTTGCAGGGTTATGGGGAAAAGCTGGGGTGTGGGACTAAATTGGAGAGCTCTTTCAGAGAGCCGGCACAGGAACAACAGGTCAAATTGCCTCCTTCTGTGCTGTAAGATTCTATAATTCTAAAACCAGCAACCAAACTAAACACTCATCCAAGACATTTGTGAAAACACAAGATAGATATGGATGAGAAGGCCCATTATGCCTATTCTAGCTCATCTATTCAGAAAGAAAACTTACTGCCCCCCATATTCTCACAGCATCCAGCTGTTTCTGAAATCATTCCAGAGGTTTTGTCTCACTGCTCAACTCAGAAATCCATTTGTGTGAAAAAGAACTTTGAGATATTGGTCCTAAATTTACCTTTGTCAGTTTGAATCTGTATTCTCTTATTCTGGTGTCATGGGTTAACCTGAAATAGTATTTCATGCTACATCAATTATGATGACACACATGGACAGTACATTTAACTTTTGTATTTTAAGTCAGATCAGCAACTCATTTCATGTTAGATAGACCAGTTAAACAATACAGTTTTCTTCAATGCAAAGTTGAAACTGCTACACATCCATGCAAACCATTATGTAACTGATGAGGATGTTAGGTTGCCTAAATTTGATTTAGGCAAGTCGAAAAAGTCTTAAATGTTAGCTGAGAACCAACAGTCCCGTCAGCTCCAACCCCTTTCAATATTAACTTGTATTTGCATATGAGCACAAATTCAGAAATATGATTGCCATGGCCAGAGTGATTCAAAGCCAGTAGTCTAACTTGGAGTCGGAAACTTTAAGTATGGGTCTCAAACAATACCTGTAGTGCAACAACACCCTAAGGATGTATTAACACTGAAAGTTTGGCATTTGTGCAAAGCAATTTCCACTTTGCACTGACACTATATTTGCAGTGTAAATCCAGAGTCAGGGTGCAACTGTGGAGTAAAGCGGAATGAGAGTGTGTAGTCTCACACCAATTTGGTTTAACACCTTATGGAGTGTAAATCTAGCGCAGTGCCAAACCTGGTTTACAAAATTCTCCAGGAGGTCTATTGTGATTCCTAAGCACCTTTACCTGACCTCAATGTTAGTCTTTCGAGAGCAAGAATTCTCCCCTCTATAAATATTTAATGTTTTAGGTGGCTGGTCCAGTTAAGTTTCTGGGAGAGAGTGTTCTATACATAGAGGTGTATCCAGGCAAGCACACAGGACAGTTAGGACTCCAGCCAGAGAGGGGTTAAGCAATAAAAAATTACTTTATGATTGGAACTTAAACTGCAACTACCAGTTCAGATCAGGAGCTGCAATGTAAATACGCTCTACATTGTATTTTTATAATATTTATATAGAGTAGCAATAATTACCTTGTTGTATTACTGTGAATGGTAACATACATTCAGTGGTAAATTAACCACACAAGGCAATCTACATTTTATCACCACAAACAAAAGTACCTGTTTAAAAAATTGGGAAATTACAAAGTGGTACACAAACACAGCCCAAAATTTATTTGCACTATGCTTCAGATATTTTGTTGAAATTTTGAGGCATGGGACAAATCATTTTTTTCCTACCTCAAACTACTTGTGAAGAATACATGAGGGCCACTGAGTATTACTGATAAAAACATACATGTTCTGAATAAAAGGTAAAAACAGGAAATACTCAGGTCTGTCAACATCTGTAAGGAGCAAAGACAGGTTAACATTTCAGGTGTAGACCCTTCATCAAAACTGAAAACTGAAAGTCAAGCAAGCCACTGAGTAGGGTTGAAAAAGGACAAACCGATCACAGAACGGAAGTTAATGGGCTGATGGTCCCGCAAACTGCTTAATAGAAAAGCAGGAAACTATTAGATGATATAAAAGATTATCTCAGTGAGGCCATGTAAAGGCAATAAATGAACAAAGCAGCGTGCAACTAGCTAAGATGGTGAAAAGGTGTGAGAAAAACCTACACAGGGAAAAAAGAGTGAGAATATTGGGGGGGAGGGGGGGAGGGGGGGCGGGAAACCTGCAAATGCAGGAGGTCTGAAGTGAAAACAGAAGATTTTGGAAACATACAGTATGTGTGTCAGTCCCAAAAAAGGGGAATAAAAGGCCAACTGTGTTCTAACGGAGGGTCTACACCCAACAGGTTAACCCACCTCCCCTCCCCCCAGGCACTGACATACTCACCCAACACCCCCTGTTGTAAGGAGAATGGAGGATATGTCGATGGTCTGAAATTACTGAAGTCAGGAAACATAGAAGATAGGAGCAGCAGCAGGCCATTCGGCCCCTCGAGCCTGTTCCGCCATTTAATGAGATCATGGCTGATCATCCAAATTCAGTACCCTGTCCCTGCTTTCTCCCCATATCCCTTGGTCCCTTTAGCCTTAAGAAATATATCTAACTCCTTCTTGAATATATTTAATGAATTGGCCTCAACTGCCTTCTGTGGTAGAGAATTCCACAGGTTCACCACTCTCTGGGTGAAGAAATTCCTCCTCATCTCAGTCCTAAATGGCTTACCCCTTATCCTTAGACTGTGACCTCTGGTTCTGGACTCCCCCGCCATCGGGAACATCCTTCCTGCATCTAGTCTGTCTAGTCCTGTTAGAATTTTATAAGATTCAATGAGATCCCCTCTCATTCTTCTAAACTCTAGCAAATATAAGCCTAATTGACTCAATCTCTCTTCATATGTCATTCCTGCCATCCCAGGTATCAGTCTGGTGAATCTTCGCTGCACTCCCTCCATGGCAAGAACATCCTTCCTCAGCTAAGGTGACCAAAACTGCACACAATACTCAAGGTGTGGTCTCACCAAGGCCCTGTACAACTGCAGCAAGACATCCTTGCTCCTGTACGTGAATCCTCTCGCTATGAAGGCCAACATACCATTTGCCTTCTTAACCGCCTGCTGCACCTGCATGCTTACCTTCAGCGACTGGTGCACAAGGACACCCAGGTCTCGTTGCACTTCCCCTTTTCCCAATCTATTGCCGTTCAGATAATAATCTGTCTTCCTGTTTTTGCCACCAAAGTGGATAACCTCGCATTTATCCACATTATACTGCATCTGCCATGCATCTGCCCAATCACCCAACCTGTCCAAATCATACTGGAGTTTCTCTGCATCCTCCTCACAGCACACATGCCCACCCAGCTTTGTGTCATCTGCAAACTTGGAGATATTACATCTAGTTCCCTCGTCTAGATCATTAATATATATTGTGAATAACTGGGGTCCTAGCACCGATCCCTGCGGTACCCCACTAGTCACTGCCTGCCACTCGGAAAAAGACCCACTTATTCCAACTCTTTGCTTCCTGTCTGCCAACCAGTTCTCTATCCAAGTCAGTACCTTACCCCCAATCCCATGTGCTTTAACTTTGCACGCCAATCTCTTATGCGGGACCTTATCGAAAGCCTTCTGAATGTCCAAATACATCACATCCACTGGTTCTCCCTTATCTATTCTACCAGTTACATCCTCAAAAAATTCCAGTAGATTAGTCAAGTATGATTTACCTTTTGTAAATCCATGTTGACTTTGTCCGATCCTGTCACTGTTTTTCAAGTGCTCTGCTATTACATCTTTTATAATGGACTCTAGCATTTTGCCCACTACCGATGTCAGGCTTACTGGTCTATAATTCCCCGTTTTCTCTCTACCACCCTTTTTTAAATATGGGGTTACATTAGCTACCCTCCAATCCATGGCAACTGTTCCAGAGTCTATAGAATTTTGGAAGATGACCAGCAATGCATCTACTATTTCCAGGGCCACTTCCTTAAGTACCCTAGGATGTAGATTATCAGGCCCTGGGGATTTATCGGCCTTCAATCCCGTCAATTTCCCTAACACCATTTCCCTACAAATACTGATTTCATTCAATTCCTCCCTCTCATTAAACCCTATGTTCCCTGACATCTCTGGGAGGTTATTTGTGTCCTCCTTTGTGAAGTCAGAACCAAAGTATGTATTTAATTGGTCTGTCATTTCTTTGTTCCCCATTATAAATTCCCCTGATTCTGACTGCAAGGGACCTACGCTTGACTTCACCAATCTTTTTCTCTTCACATATCTATAGAAGCTTTTACAGTCAGTTTTTATGTTCCCTGAAAGCCTACTCTCATATTCTATTTTCCCCCTCTTAATTAAAAGGAGAAAGAGATAATGTTCCAGTAGAACACTTTTAAATATGGTTCTAAAAATAGTTGATATTCGATTTACATGCAAACATTACAGCTTTTCACAATATATGTTGAAAATTAGTGTAACAATATTTCTGTACTATTTGAAATTTAATCTAAGCGTTGCCATGAACACATTCAAGTTTGCAACTCACTAAAAAAAACACTTCACATAATGTCTTGTATTTTTGCTCTTGGTATCTGGTTACCTTTATTGTCCATTATTATTCGTACTGAAATTTACAACTAAAGTTGAATCACAGAAACAACATAAATGACCTGGACAGTATTTACACAGTAATAACCGGTCTCAAAAGGAGTAGGAATATTTTTTAATCGACAGAGGCATTGGAAAAGATGTTCTAATGACCCGAACCTTAAACGAATAATGTTTTGGAAAGGGTACTGAAAATGCATGTTTAGGATATATTGGTCAAAGTTGTATAATCTTTTTATCCTTGTGATCTGTTCAATCACATCTGCTCCTGATGTCATCACATGCCTATTATAAGTACAGGACGGATATTAACGAACCAATTTATTTCTCGTTACTTCTTTTTCGAATTTACATCAACAAGCAACACAACAGTATTTTTAAAATAACAACAGAAAATGCTGGAAACACTCAGCAGGTCAGGTAGCAGCAGTGGAGAGAGAAACAGAGTTAACGTTTCAGGTCAATGACCCTTCGTCAGAACTTAGTATTTCTAATTAGTATTTCTAACCTGGCGTTACTCCCAAACTCCAGTTACATATCAAAAGTAGATGTTTGAGAGATTTAATGAACACAGCCTCCCATTCTGCAGGGATTCTTCATTATGTGAATACATTTACCATTTGAAAAGGGAAAACAACGTTTAAGGAAAATGACTGAAATTATATTAAAACATACCAAAATTGTGAGGAGAGATTTTAGGCATGACTTTTAAAAAAATATATACTTAGATTCTTCATCCGGAACCAATTCCAGTTAAATACACACCCAGTGCCTGGGTCAGTCTATTGTCTATTAGTTATCTGTAGAGCACTTCAGTCTAGTCAGCGTCTTCTGCTTTCCTCCGCCACCAGTATAATGGTGTAAAGAATCGGTGTATTGAAGGTATTCTGGACAATTGGGGCTTTTTGGCTGGACCATCTACTTGATCCTCCTGTGCCACCAGGAGCCGAGTACGCTTCTTCTCCGCGGGCACAGCCTGGGGCTCTTGTTCTTCCTCCTGAGCCCCGGCCAGCTGCTTGAGCTGGCCAGGCGCCTTGCTGCCCAGGTACTGCCAGGCTTTCCTGCCGGAGTAATCGCGGGTGTCCACATCGGCGCTGAAGGCGCCCACCAGCAGCTTGACCAGGGTGTGGTGGCCTTGCATGGCGGCCAGGTGCAGGGGGGTGTAGCCGCTGCCACCCGCCTTGGCGTTCAGGTCCAGTGGCAAGCCCCGACTTTCAGCCAATCGCACCAGCTTGATCAGGGTCTCGACCTTGCCCTGCTTGGCCAGCCAGTGGGCAGCCGTCAGCCCGCACACAAAGTCCTTTTTGTTCAGGAGGTTGGCGTCCAAGAGCAGCAGCGACTCCATCCTCTCCCAGTCGCCCTCGGCCACCGCCAGCATCCATTCGTGTTCCACGGGCTCCAGGGCCACGCACGGGGGGGCGCTCAACTCGTCGGTGCCCGAAGAGGACAAGGACTCCCTCTCCCCTGGCTCCCCTCCATTGTCCTGGTCGCCCTTCTGGGTGCCGTAGGTGCTCCACATGCCACTGAACCCATTGCTGGCCATCAGCTCCTCCAGGAATTTCTTCCTGCTGACAGGCGACCAGCCCGGTGCTGAATCCGCCGCAGTTACGCCGCCATCTCGCCGGCTGCCCCGGAAACTCATGCGTGCCCAGCGATCTCCAGCCTTGGTCCAGGATGTCCTTTTCGGACATTCCGATGCCCCCGCCGGCGGATTTGCGCCGACTTCGGCCAAGCCGCCCGCTTCCAGCCTCCCGGGATTTTCCGACGAACTTTCCAGGAAGCGACCCAGGAGGTGGGAGAGGCGGTTCACGTCCTTCAGGACCGCGCCGTAAGTCAGAAGGTTGCAGTCCGGGTCGGTCGGCGCATCTCCCGGACCGGCCGCCGCCGCCGCCAAGAAGTGGCTGTGGCTCATCTCACCCAACTTCTCAAACATCCTCAGCCTCCTCTCGCTGGATTTCCCCCCCTTTTCTCTCTCCTTCGAGTCGTGCTTGGAGGGAGCCAGGTCCGTACTTCGAGATTCGAGATTAACTGGTGATCAAATCAGCCCAGCTCAGTCTCCTCGTTGCGCCACGCCCCCGTGGAATTTCCTTGCTCTAAGTATATATACAAAATGTACACAGCCAGTGGGCACCAACTCGGTTTTTAAAAAAATCTTTAGCCCGGCATTTGGAATGTCCCTTTTGCCCAGTTTCCTTCTCCTTCATGTTTCTAAATCAGAGGCTGGACCGACCTTTGCCTCCTAATTCAGGGAGTGTTTCACTGCTCGTTGCCCGTTCTCCTTCTCGTCAGCACAACGCTGCCCATTTGTCGCTGACTTGGCCTCAAAACTTCCCGGCTGCTAATAAAGATGTTTAAAATAATCTGCTGCGTCGACCCTTTTAAAGTGGAACTCAGTCACGAGTTTTTGTCACACTCTCTATTTGCAAAAAGCAGAATAGAAATTTCACCCCCCCCAAAAAAAATCCCCACACGCACACAAGCGTCCAGGAAGTAACTTGAAAATAAATCTCCAACTGCACCATTAACAGTTAACAGAGCTATCACGAAATCTCTTCTTTTTTTTCCAATACAATCCAGTCCAACTCAAAGTTCATGGAACCAACATTGTTCTGATTAAATTGTCTGCGAATTGAGCAGGAAGGAATATCTGATTTGAAATAGAACAAATGGGCAATTACAGAATCAATTTCTCTGGAGTCTGGCGTTGCACATGGGCATCCTCTACTCCTACAATCAGTTTGCCTGTTATTTATCATGTGCAGGTCCTCAAAGTTCACAGGATAGATAAAGGATTTTTTTTTTTTAATTTCAACATTTTATTTACAGTTAATGACATTACAGAGCTCAAGTCTCGGCTCTCTGTACAAAGTCACAAGCCATCATTGCCTACAAGGCAGGGAACTCAGTCTCTACAAGTTGGTGATGTGATCATAGATAAAGAATTGCTGAGATTAAGAAAGAAAAGTTAATCATTTAAGATTAGGTCACTGGGAACAATTACTCTCGTTTCTTTTAATTGAAACTGTTGACATAAATTAAAAGCCTTTGAAATGAATATATTTTGTACCAGCTTCCGCCCTGCCTTCCTAAAGGTTTGTATTCCTCTGCTACAGGCGCCAGCACCGGATGTCACCGGGCTATTCGGCTGTGGGCGGCATCACAGTTGGACCAAACTCTTACCTCACCGAACATTCGCGTACACACGCACTTTCCCATGTTATGAAATGGCCATTTATTATCAAATACACAAAGGACAAATGTATAACGTTAACTTAAGTACATGGAATGGAAGGGGGAAGGATGGATGAGGCAAACGTTTGTATATGTTGGCGCTTATATTAAATTGTACTTGATACAGGTCAGTGCTAGTTCTGGCTAGTGGTGTGTTATAAAGCAACTGTTGTACTCAGTGAGAACACTGGCATTTGGGCCACAGTTATACTGAAGCTACCAGTCTCAGACTGACATGTGTGGAGTGTGATGTGCAGTCCTTGAGGTCAGACACAAAGGAGCTCTAGTTGGGCTCTGATTCCTTAATTACAATGATAAGGACATAAGAATTAGGAGCAGGAGTAGGCCATACAGACCCTCAAGCCTGCTCCACATTTGTATTCCTCTGCTACAGTGCTACAGGCCAGCACTGCATTTCATCATTCAATAAGATCATCTTCAACCTCAATTCCACTTTCCCGCCTGATCCCCATATACCTTGATTCCCCTAGAGTCCAAAAATCTATCTATTTCAGCTTTGAATATACTCAACGACTCAGCATCCACAGCCCTTTGGTGTACAGAATTCCAAAGATTCACCACCCCGAGTGAAGAAATTCCTCCTCATCTCGGTCCTAAATGGCCGACGCCTTTTCTTGAGACTATGTCCCCTAGTTCTAGACGCTCCAGCCAGGGGAAACAACCTCTCAGCATCTACCCTGTCAACCCCCCTCAGAATCTTATATGTTTCAATGAGATCATATCTCATTCTTCTAAACTCCAGAGAGTATAGGCCCAATCTACACAATCTCTCATCATAGGACAACCCTCTCATCCCAGGAATCAATCTAGTGAACCTTTGTTGCACTGCTTCTAAGGTAAACATATCCTTCCTTAGATAAGGAGACCAAAACTGTGCACAGTACTCCAGGTGTGATCTCACCAGAGCCCTGTACAATTGTAGTAAGACTTCCTTACTCTTGTACTCCAGCCCCCTTGCAATAAAGGTCAACATGCCATTGGCCTTCCTAATTGCTTGCTGTACCTGCATGCTAACTTTCCGTGTTTCCTGTACGAGGACACCTAAATCTCCCTGAACACCAACATTTAATAAGTTCTCACCATTTAAAAAATATTCTGTTTTTCTATTCTTCCTACCAAAATGAATAACCTCGTATTTCCCCACATTTTACTCCATCTGCCACCTTATTGCCCAATGTCTATATTCCTTTGCAAGCTCTTTGTGTCCTCTTCACAGCTTACTTTCCCAGCTAGCTCTGTATCGTCAGCAAACTTGGATACATTACAACAAATACAAAAGCAAAATACTGCAGATGCTGGAAATCTGAAATAAAAACAGAAAATGCTGGAAATACTCAGCAAGTCAGGCAGCATTTGTGGAGAGAGAAACAGAGTTAACGTTTCAGGTCGATGACCTTTCGTCAGAACTTGGATACATTACGCTCGGTCCCTTCATCTAAGTTATTAATATAGATTGTGAATAGCTGAGGTCCAAGCACTGATCCTTGTGGCACCCCACTAGTTACAGCCTGCCAACCTGAAAATGACCTGTTTATCCTTACTCTCTGTTTTCTGTCCGTTAACCAATCCTCTATCCATGCTAATATATTACCCCCAATCCCATGAGCCCTTATCTTGCGTAACAACCTTTTATGTGGCACCTTACTGAATACCTTTTGGAAATCCAAATATACTACATCCGTTGGTTCCCCTTCATCTACCCTGCTAGTTACATCCTCAAAAAGCTCTAATAAAGTTGTCAAACACGATTTCCCTTTCATAAAACCATGTTGACTCTGCCTAATCATATTATGATTTTCTAAGTGCCCTGTTACCACTTCTTTAATGATGGATTCCAGCATTTTCCCGACGACTTACGTCAGGCTAACCGGCCTGTAGTTCCCTGTTTTCTCTCTCCCTCCGTTCTTGAATAGCGGGGCTATATTTGCTACCTTCGAATCCATTGGGACCGTTCTAGAATCTAGGGAATTTTGGAAGATCACAACCAATGCATCCACTATCTCTGCTGTAATGATGCATCCCTGAAACTGCTTTACTTCAAGCTTGTGATTTCAAATAAAGCTGTTGGACTATAACCTGGTGTTGTGCGACTTCTCACTTTTATCCACCCCAGTCCAACACCGGCATCTCCGCATCATTACTTCAATACAAAAGTGGCAGCATAATTGAACCCTTACATCTTTCATCCCCTACAAATGTTCTCACCTCTTCTGATGGTGCTGACTCATATTGGTGTATGGTTTATTTAAATGTGTTGTCCCTGCACCTCTATGTAAATATTCTGTCTAACCTTGGCGCAACTATTGATCATTGCAGAACAATCCTTTTGTAAGTACGTTTTACAAACAATTTATGAGATGTTAAACCGAGGCCCCATCTGCCCTCTCAAGTGGACGTAAAAGATCCCGTGACACTATTCAAAGAAGAGCAGGGGAGCTCTCCCGGGTGTCCTGGCCAATATTTATCCCTCATCATCACTACTAAAAAAAAATGATCTGGTTACGTTTCTCATTGCTGTTTGTGGGAGCTTGCTATGCGCAACTTGGTTACTGCATTATTCTACAATACAACAGTGACTGCACTTTAACAGTACTTCATTGGTTGTAAAGCGTTTTGGGACTTCCTGAGGTCGTGAAAAGTGCCATGTGAATGCAAGTTCTTTCCTTTCGTTTCCTTTCATCAAAATTACAGGAGAAGAACCAAAACTAGAATTGGAGCTTCTGATGCTGAAGTAATGCTGTGTCAGATCAGCACTCAAAACCAATGAGCGTCATGATATTACGACATGCTTAAAGGGAAGTGTATTTTATTTACTGGTGCACGATTAGTGGACTCAAGTAAGGGGCATGTGCAGCTGTGTGCAACGGGCCTCGCACACTAACAACAACTTGCATTTATATAGCACTTTAACACAGTAAATCATCTGAAGACGCTTCACTGGAGCGATTATCAAACAAAATCGGACAGCGAGCCACATAAGGAGATACTAGGACAGATGACCAAAAGCTTGGTCAAAGAGGTAGGTTTTAAGGAGCGTCTTAAAGGTGGAGAGAGAGGTAGCGAGGCGGACAGGTTTAGGGAGGGAATTCCAGAGCTTAGGGCCTAGGCAGCGGAAGGAATTGCCACCAATGGTGGTGCGATTAAAATGCGGGATACCCAAGAGGCCAGAATTGGAGGAGTGCAGAGGTCTTGAGGGGTTGCAGGCAATGTCCCTTTAATTTTTTTTGGGGTGTGCAGCCCATTCACAATACTGCGCATGCGCGGTTTTTCCCATTTAAAAGGCGGTGAGCCGGCTGTGCGAGAGCTCCAGAGCGAAGGGAACATTGGTTATGGGGCTGGAGGAAGTGACAGAGATAGGGAGGGGCGAGGCCACAGAGGGATTTGAAAACAAGGATGAGAATTTTAAAATTGATGTGTTGCCAGACCGGGAGCCAATATAATAAGCACCACTGCGCATATCATCACCACATTTGCAGACATGTTTATGTAAACTGTGACTTCTGGTTTTGGAAGAATCCAGAGTACCACCACGATGGGAATTCATAACCATGTAAATGTGGAAGAGCTGGCACTGTTTAATGTGTCACATTCACACAGCCGCCTGAGGCAATTGCTGCATAGCAACAACTTTCTTTTCAATTTTCTACCCTCCTCTGCTGATGGCACAGACCCGCTGGAGTACAGTTCCAGTACCTCACTCAAGTGACCATTCTTTAGGTGTGAGAGTAGATGGTGACTGTCAGTAGGCTATTCAACTATGCCGGGCATTGTAGCTAAACCCAATCCTGTCATTTGCCACTTACATGAGTCACTGGATAGCCAGTCTGGAAGCAGAAATCTCCCTTTCTCAGCAATAACCCAGGCCAACATGAGTTATCGCGCAGAAAGAGGAATTCTCCTTCCAGATTGGCTATCTAACCTTCCTCCGCGCCCCCCCCCCTCCCGCTCCCAGCTGTTCCCCTGGCTTGGGGAGAAACTCAGTACTGATTGGAGTTTGAATCTGGGACCTTCCTAGAATCATACAGCACAGAAAGAGGCCATTCGGCCCATCGTGCTTGTGCTGGCTCTCCGAAAGAACTATCCAATTAGTCCCACTCCCCTGCTCTTTCCCCATAGCCCTGCAATTATTTTTTTCCTTTTCAAGTATATATCCAATTCCCTTTTGTAAGTTACTATTGAATCTGTTTCCACCACCCTTTCAGGCAGTGCATTCCAGATCATAACAACTCCTGATCTGAATTACACAAGCTAGTGCCTTTGCCCACTTGGCCACTGGAGGAGTTATGATAATAGCGGCATTTAACTCAAAGCATTCAATTTATAATCTGTTAGTTGGTTGAGGTAGCGTGCAATTGAGGCACACAGTCTTAAATTTGATTGTGGTTGGTGTTGAGTTAGCTGACTTCATCTGGGATGGCACTATATTTGGCATATATGAGTGCCCTGAGCTACAGAGGTGGAAATCAGTCATGGTTCCAACTCACTACCCAGTGAACTGTGCTGGAAAGATCAGCTGTAATGCCTCCTGTAGTTGAATAGTCTGCCACCGTCCACTAATTAGGCACACAGAAAATAATGGCCACTTGGCATGGGAGCATCCAGTGCCTATGGAATGGTATCCCAGCATGAGTTGATGCCTTCAGGAGAGGACCTGGGAAATAATAAGGGGGAAATTGGGTTTAAAACAATCAGAATGTTATGCATGTTATTACCAGCTAACAAAAAGAAGCATAGCGGTGTGGTTGGGGCACCCCACACATTGGGCCAGAAATTCGGCTCTCCGGCTTCCCGCGGGTGCAAGGATCGCGCGCGTACTTACCTACCGCGCCTGCCGTTGTGCTTCGGGCCCGCGTGGACTTCGGCTCCTGGGCCTCCTGCAGCTGCCGGCGCGCAGTGCTTGCGTATCCCAGGGGCGCAGTTAGTTCGAAGCGTCCCCTGGGATCACGTGGGCCATGGAGAGCCAATCGGAGCAGGGAATCTCCAATCATAGATTTTGACAGAAAGACCTGTCAAATCTATGAATAGAGATTGGCCCCAAAACCTCACTTAAACTTCAAATAAATTTAAAAAAAACATCACATTTTTAAAATAACTATAAATTACATAAATTAACTACTTTAAACAAAAATTTAAATTTTTAAAAAAATTAATTACACTTTTTAACGGTGCTAAAAATAAACTTACCTTTCTTTAAAGTATGTAAAAAAGATAAACCTGTTGAAAAAATGTTTAAATTCTACTTAATTCACCACTTACCTTGTTAAAAGCAGGCCTTGCGCCTCCTTTTTTCCTGCGCAGCTTCTCCATACTTACCCTCACGGAGAAACCTGAAAAAAAAAACGAAGTTCACTGCGTGCGCGCTGCCTCTCCGGCGCACTCGGTTGACCCTCGAACCCCTTCTTTCACGAGACCGTAAGTTCCGGTTTCCCGTGCATGCGCAAAACCGGCACTTCCGGTGGCCCTACGGGTGAGTACACAGCGCGTACTCACCCATGGAGACCCGAATTTCTGCCCAATTCTAGGAACATAGGAACAGGAGTAGGCCATTTAGCCCTTTGAGCCTGTTCCGCCATTCAATGAGATCATGGCTGATCTGCGACCTAACTCCATATACCTGCCTTTGGCCCATATCCCTTAATACCTTTGGTTAACAAAAAGCTATCAATCTCAGATTTAAAATTAACAATTGATCTAGCATCAATTGCCGTTTGCAGGAGAGAGTTCCAAACTTCTACCACCCTTTGTGTGTAGAAGTGTTTCCTAATTTCACTCCTCAATTTTTAGACTATGCCTCCTATTTTGATGCAGAGATGCCTGTGTTGGACTGGGGTGGACAAAAATGAGAAGTCGCACAACAAGTCGTCCAACAGTTTTATTTAAAATTACGAGCTTTCGGAACGCTGCTCCTTCTTCAGGTACAAGTAACCTGGTGTTGTGCGACTTCTCATTTTTGTCCTCCTATTTTGAAATGGAATCTCATGGAAATTAAGACCGTTCACACTTAAGAACGCAATTTAAATTTAAAAAAATGAAATCCAACACTTGGTTTACAGCCTCGGATCTGCGGGTAAGCGTTCTCCAAGGCGGCCTTCGAGATACACGACAGCGCAAAATCATAGAGCAGAAACTGATAGCCAAGTTCCGCACTCATGAGGATGGCCTCAATCGCGATATCGGGTTCATGTCACGATACAGAACGTGACTTGACATCATGGCCGGTCTTCCCAGGTGTTTTTTTTTAAAAAGACTAACACAAGAACACAAATTGACAGGATATGCAGCCAGCAGGTGGTTTGACACGTTGGACCCCCTGGGACACATCTCATTGTCTTGGCTGTGCTCTTTGTTGTAGGGAATAATGTGAATAGATTTTGTCTGGGTTTAAATTGTGAATTCTGGGAGATTCTCTCATTGCTAACTTACCTGACGAAGGAGCGAACTGCTTCGAAAGCTTGTAAAATTAAATAAATCTGTTGGACTATAACCTGGTGTTGTGCGACTTCTCATTTTGGTTTATTGTACACAGTGGAAGGGTGAGTCACTGTGTACCGCATGGGGTTAGTCATTGCTTACAGTAGGAGGTACATCAGGTCGTTTCTAACACTATATACTGTAGTTTGCGTCAATCCAGGCAGACATCTAAACGTTACGCACCTTTCAAATCAACGTGGGAGCTCGCTGCTCTATTGCCGCCTGCGGATATCACCCACCAGTTCAGTGGGAGGGGAAAAGACAACTTCGACACACTTAGTTGCAATGACGCAGCCGATAGGGCATTAAAATGCCGAAATTGCCGCACCTGCTAGAGAGCAACAACACACTCAAGCGGCTGCACTGTAATTTCTAAAAACAAACCAAACGCAGCAATAGTTAAGAAATATCGATGGTTTCCTTGCAAATATTTTCAGTTTGAAATCAGCTTGCGACTTTATAAAATTTATAACGGATTAAAAAAAATAAAGTTTAAGACATTGGGAAATAACCAATTTACTGCAATTCAATAAATACATTCAAATAAAGCTGCAAGAATTTGTTAATGAACGATCTGCACGCAATCCCTTTAAAGTAATATTTGTAGCGAAAAAAACGATACTTTTCGTTTCCGCTACAGTGTGCCCGAATGGGGGACCCTACCATTGTGAAAAGAGGGGCGGCCGACCTCATGATGATGAAGATTTGACTACATAGGGGGAAGCAGCGGGGAGTTACCAGGCCAAATTAACATTGCAACAATGTAAACAGACTGGGAAAGAAAAACTAACCCCCCAAAAAATCAGAGTGAGGAGGGGAAAGGATTTTAGCTAGTTACATCCCCCCTCTCCCGGCGCGCGGTGGTAGCGGCCGATATGTATCCAGTGTCTGTGGCCGGAGCCCGGGAGCTTCTGGTCACCCGCGGATCGACAATGGCGGCGGCTGAAGTAGCTCGGCAGATGGTAAGTGAGCAACTGTACACACACAAACTTCTTCTCCGCCCTCATTTACGATTTAATTGCATGCATTTAAATCCCATGCATGGATTTCTTTCAGCCGTTTGCACACACAGAGCGAGACAGACAGACAGAGAGGAAGGGAGGATGGCATTTGCCAGGCGCCTCCGCTGCATTTTCTTCCTTTTTTTTGTAAATGAGGAGTCACTTCGCCCCCGGGGTCAGTGAGCTGCTGCTGCTGTTGTTGCTGGTCAGCTCAGCTATTGTTCACTCAGCGTGGGTGGATGGGTGGATGGATGGAAGAAAGACAGACGCTGGGCGTTGGCTTCTGGACTGAATCTTTAAATTGCAATTGAATTAATTAAAAAATGAAGTGTGTGTGTGTTTGTTTGGGGGGGAGAGAGAGACACAATCTACTCAATGCCTCCCTCCCGCCATTTTCAGCACCGGTAGCTTATTGTGGGTGGGGAGGGAACCGTGCGCACTGGCTCCGTTATGTATGTGCCACCTGCACTTTATACACAAATTTATTATTTTTCAAAGGGTCATGGCTTTAAATTGTTCAAGTATCCGCTGGTTATGAGCAGATGAGGGTGGCAATGACCCGCATTGTAGGGAAGAAAGCAAGTCCTGTTCCCTTCACAGCACCATAACGGTTTTTAGAATTGATTTATTCCACCTAAATGTAAAATGGGAAACGATCTAAACCCATGTCCCGTGGATTATTTCACCGTTATGGTTAGTATTTTTATTGATTTAAAATACAGTTTTGCACACTGCTCAACCTGCTAAACTCGAACCTGTACTCCTAATTTAACCCTTTAAGCCCTGGTATCATTCTGGTGAATCTGCACTATATATACTTCAAGGCCAGTATATCTTTTCTAAGGTTCAGTGGCCAACGCTGAATGCAGTACTTCAGGTGGGGTCTAACCAAGGCTCTGTACAACTGAAGCATCACATTTTTACTTTTGTGTTCCAGCCCTCGAGATAAAGGGCAACGTTCCATTACCCTTCTTTGAACCTGTGCACGAGCTTTAAGTGATTTGTGTACCTGGACACCCAAACCCTTTCGCTCCTCCGCAGCCCCCAATCTCCCACCATTAAGAAAATACCCAGAATTGTCTGTCTTTGATCCAAATGGATGACCTCCCACTTCCCCACATTAAACTCCAGCAACTCACAGCTTTACTACTCTGCAACAGCCCAGCATAAATCAACAAAGCAAACCGAATGCTAAGCCTATGCTAGCAAAAGTATTACAGATCTGAAGTCACCGTGCTGAAGCTATGTTGTGCTCTTGTCAATTCATGTGGTCAAAGTGGAGAATACATTTTAGAATGCACTCGAGGCTGCTTCCTAGATTAGTATGTTTCTAGTCTAACAAGGATAGAAATCTTGCTTGTTTTAGTTTGGGACAAATAACTGATGAGAGTAGCCAAATAATTGGGATATAGCGAGCACAACATAGGTTCAATGTAAAAATAGAAAAGGATAATGAAGAGGTGCTGGACTTGGGGAGGGGAAAAAAAGCAAGTTCAATGAGCTAAGAAGGGAGTTGGTGCAAATTAACAGGGCAAAAAAGTTAACAGGAATTTCCAAATGTGTGAGAGAGAGAGAGTACAAAGGGCTGCATCAAACAAGAGAGTTCTGGTGATAAATAGAAGGATCAAATCTAAAATAAAACTTAAAAGGGAGGCATATGATAAAATTAGGGCTAACAATATTAAAGAAAATCATGAATATATAAAGTGCAGTAGTGGAGAAGTGAAGAGAGATTAGATGGGTTAAAAGGCGACGTGAGGAAAAACGTTTTTATGCAGTGAGTGGTTAGGATCTGGAATGCACTGCCTGAAAGTGTGGTGGAGGCAGACTTAATCGTGGCTTTCAAAAGGGAATTGGATAAGTACCTGAAGGGAAAAAAAATTGCAGGGCTACGGGGAAAGGGCGGGGGAGTGGGACTAGCTGAAGCGCTGTTGGACAGAGCTGGCACGGGCTCGACGGGCCGAATGGCCTCCTCCTGTGCTGTAACTGTGATTCTATGAATGCAGCACACCATAGACACTTAAGTGAGATTCAGGATGACAGCTGACTGTGTTACATCTGAGGTAAAATGTGTGCAAATATACTAAGAAATAGTGTCTGGGGGGCTTCAACGAATGAAAGAACATCGAGGCATTGCTTTTGCAGTTTAAGGTATATTCTGGATTCTGAGATCTGTTGGGTAGTTGTAATATATTCAAGTTTAGCTTTTTGTTGGCAATTTTAATTGAAAATAATTTTCCCAATATGTGTGGTTGTAACTGAAGTATGTCATTTAACTGGAGTGATTTAGGGTGTTACTCCACAGCATTTTATAGGAGAATAGTGGACCCCCCCCCCCCCCGTGTTCTAATGCATTAAAGGGTTCTGATGGCCTTAAAAGTTGTAGCAATTTGTGTCATAACAACAAAATATTTATTGGAGTTTGTGAATTGGCTGGCTTTCTAATTCAGATGTTGTGTAACGGAGTTTTGTCATTTGAGTTTCTTGTGCTATCAGTTTTGCTCTTCGACGAGAGCTTTCTGTTGTCGACACTGAGTTTTCTTTCTATGCACATCTGGCACATTTTGGTGGTTGGGCGGTGATGAAAGTTCCCCAGTGCTGTGAGACAGGAAGGCCGAGTGAACTCCTTTTCACGTGACTTTTTTTTAGCATATTATGAAGAGAATAGCAGATGGCTGTCAGTAAGGTGCAAGAGGTGGTGTGAGCGATGTGATAAACCTAAGGGTGGTTCTCAAGCTGTTAATGTTACAAAGTACTTTTAGAAAAGAAAATATCAAAATGATATGTCTGGATATCCTATACCACCATTTTAATGGCTGTTAAGTAGAGTGAGTCTAAATGGCTTCTTACATCAAGGAGGTATATGCAATTTTTTTTTTCGTTCCTGGGATCTGGGCATCGCTGGCAAAGGCCAGCATTTATTGCCCATCTCTAATTGCCCTCAAAGGTGTTGGTGAGCCGCCGCCTTGAACCGCTGCAGTCCGTGTGGTGCAGGTACTCCCACAGTGCTGTTAGGGAGGGAGTTCCAGGATTTTGACCCAGCGACGATGAAGGAACGGTGATATATTTCCAAGTCAGGATGATGTGTGACTTGGAGGTGGTGGTGTTCCCATGCATCTGCTTCCCTTGTCCTTCTGGGTGGTAGAGGTCGCGGGTTTGGGAGGTGCTGTTGAAGAAGTCTTGGCGAGTTGCTGCAGTGCATCTTGTAGATGGTACACACTGCAGCCATGGTACGCTGGTGGTGGAGGGAGTGAATGTTTAAGATGGTGGTAATTCAGCTGGGCTGCTTTGCCCTGGATGGTGTCGAGCTTCTTGAGTGTTGTTGGAGCTGCACTCATCCAGGCAAGTGGAGAGTATTCCATCACACTCCTGACTTGTGCCTTGTAGATGGTGGAAAGGCTTTGGGGAATCAGGAGGTGAGTCACTCGCTGCAGAATACTCAGCCTCTGACCTTGTCGGTGTTTCCTGGTGAGGGATGTTAATGTTGAGAAATTTAATGTTGCTACACTTTTTTGTTTTAATTTGTTCTCTGGCTGTGGGTGATTCTGACAAGGTTGCATTTATTGCCTACAGAAGTTGGTGGTGGGTCTTCTCCTTCAACTGCTGTAGTCTTTGTGATGGTGCTCCCTTGATGGTGTCAGATAGGGAATTTCAGGATATTGACCCAGTGATAATGCAGGAACACCGATATATGCCCAAGACAAGATGGTGTGTGAATCGGAGATGATAGTGTTCCCACAGCATTGTTGCTGTTGTCCTTGGTGATGGAGATCATGGGGGAGTGAGGTGATGGCAAAGTCAGCTTGGTGAGTTGCTGCAGTGCTTCCTGTAGACAGTGCATCAGTGATGGAGTGAGTGGATATTGAGTCCAGGGGGCATCGATCAAGTGAACTGCTCTGTCCTCTGACGTTGAGCTTCTTGAGTGTTGTTGTGGCAGCAACCATCCAGGCAGTGATGAGCATTCCAACATTCCTGACTTGTGCCTTGTGGAGAGGCTTGTCAGTCATTGTCAGCATCAAGCTAAGTCAGATATAGCAGAGCAAAATGCATAACAAAACCCCTTCGCTGTCCCAACTTGCTGCAATCTCAATCCTAGAAGAGCACCTCTCACTACATCAGTGCCAATTTTTTTTCTGCTATCCATCCATTTTTATCTCTATGGCCGTTCTGGGCAAGGCTGCAGTTCCGGTATCAAAATGCTGCTGCAGTACGACTCATTTTGTGGGGTGAGTTCACATCGACAAGATACGGAGTTGAGATTGCCAAGCTCATTTCACACAGCGGCAGTAGAAGGAGTAGATGAATTTGGGCCACAGAGATGCTAAACTCTCTGTCCCACCCAGTCCCCCTTGCTCAAGCAGTTTCTGAATGCCACCTGACCTCCCAAGGATGTGTTGCAGCCTTGTAACAGACTCCTAGATATTTAATTTTTACCATTAGTTTGCAAGCTTTATTTTAGTTTGATCAGTGATGTTTGTCTCTTCTGTCAGTGCTACTAAGTTTTCTATTATAACCACTAATCCTTTGCTTTTTAAGTTTTGCTGTGTGACTGCATTATATGGCAGGAAGAACAGGGCTGTAATGGCATCAGTTGACTTGGAAAGGACACTCTTCCTGAGTTGTACTTCTGTGTGTCTAGTATTAAAATATTCACCATCCTCAATTTATTATTTTAATTTTTAACAATATTGTGGACATTTGACTGACTCTCTGTGGCTTTCCAATTTGACATAATTAAATTAATAAGACATTAGTGCCCCTTCATGAACAGGTACAGAAAATAATCTAAAAGGCTAATGGAGTGCTGGCCTTTATATCTAGAGGACTATAGTACAAGGGGGTAGAAGTTATGCTGCAGCTATACAAAACCCTGGTTAGACCACACCTGGAGTACTGTGAGCAGTTCTGGGCACCGCACCTTAGGAAGGATATATTGGCCTTGGAGGGAGTGCAGCGTAGGTTTACCAGAATGATACCCGGACTCCAAGGGTTAAGTTGCGAGGAGAGATTACACAAATTAGGGTTGTATTCCCTAGAATTTAGAAGGTTAAGGGGTGATCTGATCGAAATTTTCAGGATATTAAGGGGAACAGATAGGGTAGATAGAAATAAACTATTTCCGCTGCTTGAGGATTCTAGGACTAGGGAGCATAGTCTAAAAATTAGAGTTAGACCTTTTCAGGAGTGAAATTAGGAAACACTTCTACACGCAAAGGGTGGTAGAAGTTTGGAACTCTCTTCCGCAAACGGCAATTGACGCTAGATCAATTGTTAATTTTAAATTGGAGATTAATAGCTTTTTGTTAACCAAAGGTATTAAAGGATATGGGCCAAAAGCAGGTATATGGAGTTAGGTCGCAGATCAGCCATGATCTCATTGAATGGCGGAACAGGCTCGAGGGGCTGAATAGCCTCCTCCTGTTCCTATGTTCCTTAATTTGCTGTTTAATTGGGAACATTTCTAAATGGTGAAGGTTGCATCGCTGTCTTTGGAGGGGTGAAGATAATATTGGAAATGCTGAAATAGCTGAGCCGTACAGGAGTCTCCCAAGTTTGGTTTCCCCGGTCTGTTCTGAGTGGGGAAAATCGGAGCTGTGGCAGCAGTACGGATGCTACTATTGGCCCCTACACCCTCAGAGTAACGGAGTGAAAACTTGGCCTCATTGCTGTCTCGTGATTCCTGCTGGACGTGCGTGTGTGTGTGTATGTGGATGTTGGGTGAGAGCAAGGTTGAGTTCTGTTGTTTTGCCCCATGTATTTGAATAACTACAACAACTTTTATTTATATAGCGCCTTTAACGTAGTAGAACGTCCCAAGGCGCTGCACAGGAGTATTTTAAGATAACAAAAAAAATTGATACCGATCCACATAAGGATAAATTAGGACAGGTGACCAAAAACTTGGTCAAAGAGGTAGGTTTTAAGGAGTGTCTTAAAGGAGGGCGGAGAAGTTTAGGCGGGGCATTCCAGAGCTTAGGGCCTAGGCAACAGAAGGCACGGCCACCAATGGTTGAGCGATTGTAATCAGGGATGCTCAAGATGGCAGAATTAGAGGAGCGCAGATATCTCGGTGGGGGGCTGAAGGAGATTACAGAGATAGGGAGGGGCGAGGCCATGGAGGGATTTGAAAACCAGGATGGGAATTTTGAAATCAAGGCATTGTTTAACCAGGAGCCAATGTAGGTCAGCGAGCACAGGGGTGATGGGTGAGCGGGACTTGGTGCGAGTTAGGACACAGGCAGCCGAGTTTTGGATGACCTCAATTTTACGTAGGGTAGAATGTGGGAGGCCAGCCAGGAGTGCATTGGAATAGTCAAGTCTAGAGGTAACAAAGGCATGGATGAGGGTTTCAGCAGCGGATGAGCTGAGGCAAGGGCGGAGACGGGCGATGTTACAGAGGTGGAAGTAGGCGGTCTTAGTTAGTCTGCTGACAGCTGTTAACTTTCCCACATGATTGCCCACTTGGTTATGGTACTAGAGTGTGCCCATTGACACGGACCGTGCCCCGCAAGGAGTCAAACCCTTCGAAAAGTGGGGGGGAAATTACAAAGTACTTTGTAAAAAAAAAAGAAATCAAAATGATATCGTATACAGCAATTTTAATGGCTGTTAAGGTAGAGTGGGACTACATGGTTTCTTCCATCAAGGAGGTAAATGCAATTGTCAATCATATGAATTGCACTTATGCTTGGACATTTATCAAGTTAATGATGTCAGGAATGGGCCAGAAATTCGGCTCCCTGGCTTCCCGCAGGTGCAAGGATAGCGTGCGCACCTACCTACCGCGCCTGCTGTTGACCCCTGGGCCCGCGGGGGATTCCGGTCTTGGGCCTCCTCCAACTGACGGCGAGCAGTGCTTGTGTATCCCAGGGGCATAGTTAGTGCGATGCGTCCCCTGGGATCACGTGGGCCATGGAGAGCCAATGGCAGCAGACCATCTTTCATTCATAGATTTGACAGGAAGACCTGTCAAATCTATGAATACAGATCGGCCCCAAAACATCCCTAAAACTACAAATAAATTTTAAAAAAAAATCACATTTTTAAAATAACTATAAATTACATTAACTATTTTAAACAAATTTAAATTTTTGAAAAAATTAATTACACTTTTTAACAGGGCTAAAACTAAACTTACCTTTCTTTAAAGTAATTAAAAAAGATAAATGTTTAAATTTTAATAAAATCAACAGTTACCTTGTTAAAAGAAGGCCTTGCGCCTCCTTTTACAATGTGCATCTTCTCCGTGCGAGGCGATAGCGCTGACCCTCCGGCATGCGCGTTCGACCTCTGAACCCCTTCCTTCAGGGGAACGGAAGTGCCAGTTTCCCGCGCATGCGCAGTGCATGCAAGAGACCGGCACTTTCATTGGGCCTATGGGTGAGTACGCAGTGCGTACTCACCTGTAGAGACCCGAATTTCTGCCCCATAGTTCGACATGAAGATGCTTCAGAAATATCAAGTTGAAATCTAACACGTGTATTTATCTCTGGTAGTTTGTGTATTTTCTGTTACCAATGAGGAACATGTTTAAGCCATTGTTTTTAACTCCATAGTATAGCAGTTTGCTTATTAAGCCAAAGTTCTATTCATCTGCTGCCAAGTATCCTGTTTTCAGTTCTCTTCCCGCATTTAATTAACAATAATTGCATTCGTGTATTGTTTCAATAATTAACAATAATTGCATTCGTGTATTGTTTCAATCAACAGTTTTGTTTTTGCTGTGTGCAGTACTTAATGCCATCTCCGTCCCTAGTGCAGTCTCCTCACACAATCCCATTCCACCGCCTCCTCAAAATATGGTGATCAATCAGCTCATTAGCCCAAATAACATGGTTACCGAGGCAGTGGAAGTACTTGTAACCTTTATGAAGCATGTGAGAGAAGTTCTACTATGAGGGCCGTGTTTTAGTGTTCACTGTTCTGCACCTAGTCTACCTAATGTGTGTGCGTATAGATTTTTGTTGTAGGCCACTTTTCCCCCCATGTCTCAATCAGAGTTTTGTGCATTTAGCCTTCTTACAGTATGAGGTTCATTAGAACATGGCATTGGGAGCTAGTCAAAGAACATGCTGTTTTGGGTAGTTGATTTTTCTTCCTACATAAAAAAAACTGGTCTGCCTGCAGCACTTAATTACCCTTCCTGTCTCTGATCTAAGTTTTCACTTTTCTCTCTCCAGATTATGCTGAATTCTTGAATCTCAGTTGGCTGTTGCATTTGCATCACTCTCTCATTCCCACTTTGCATCCATCTCGCTCTCTCTCCTATCTCTTTCTGGCCCGCCTTTACATCCATTCTGGTCTCTCCCTACGATCTCTTGCAATAAAATCAGGAGCCAACACGATACATTTTCATGTCCGTGATCTTGACACGTGTGATGGGACTGTATAGTGATGGATACTTACTGTGCAGGCAAACCTGGTTACATGTAGCAGTTATCTGACCTGTGCTGCGCTCCTCTAACCACTCCTGTGTCCATCTAACGATTCTCATTCGTGTTGTGTCACAGGAAGAACTCTTACGCTGGCACTGGCTTTACCCTTACATAGAATTTACAGCACAGAAACAGGCCATTCGGCCCAACTTGTCTATGCCAGTTGATGCTCCACATGAGCCTCCTCCCACCCAATGTCATCTAAACCCATCAGCATATCCTTCTATTCCTTTCTTCCTCATGTACTTCTCCAGCTTCCCCTCAAAAGCATCTCTGCTATTCACCTCAATTACTCCCACTTGGTAGCAACTAAGTTGCACATTCTAACCACTCCCTGGTTAAAGAAGTTCCTCCTGAATTTCCTATTGGATTCATTAGTGATTGTTTTATTATTATGGCCCCTAGTTCTGGTCTCTTTTCCTCCCCCCCCACCCCAACAAGTGGCAACATCTCTATCAAACCCCTCCATAATGTTAAAGACCTCTATCAGGTCACCCCTCAGCCTTCTCTTTAATTTTGAGAAAAGAGCCCCAGCCTGTTCAGCCTTTCCTGATTAAGTTATTGTCCAAACATTTAGCATCTAAAGTGATCCAGTTGTGAGTATTTTAGTACTATGCACCGAGTCATACAGGCATATCTATTTCTTAATGCAAAAAGAAAATACTGCAGATGCTGGAAATCTGAAATAAAAACAGAAAATGCTGGAGATACTCAGCAGGTCAGGCAGCATCTGTGAAGAGAGAAACAGTTAACGTTTCAGGTCGATGACCCTTCGTCAGACGAAAGGTCTCGACCTGAAACGTTAACTCTGTCTCTCTCTCCACAGATAGCTGCCTGACCTGCTGAGTATCTCCAGCATTTTCTGTTTTTATATCTATTTCTTGTTGGATTCTGATGACCAAAGTACTTATGAGTGCTTGGCTGAGAAATTGTCTCAAACAGCTTGTGGTACCTGCATTTTGCCTAATTCTGGAAAATCTAGCCGTACTGGAAGTTTGCACTGACCGATGACTCCGTCTTATTTCAGATTAGAATAAACATCACTGTGTTTGTGAAAATTCTCAGCCTTGGCAGCGCGCAGTTTCTGTGTAGAGAGCAACATTCCCAGTAGAACTGCTGAGAAGCTGGTTCTGGGCAGAATACAAAGGGCATGTTGTTGGTCCTTTCGCAAACCACATACGATGGGGGACTGGGTACACACAGAGTTAGACACACTCGCCTTTCTCCTCTGGAAGCTGGCTGCAAGGGCCCTTGTATGAAATGAGTTCGGGCAGTCTCGATTTGCTACATTTGACCCGGGAGTGCTTGATGCTGACGGTGGCTGCCTGAATTGGAAAAGTGTTCCTTTTTCCAACCCCGACATCCCTCGCCTTTCTAACGAGCAATTAAAAAAAAATGTAATGCAATACGTGCGCTAACTTACCTGAATTTGGAAAGGCGGCTTCATAAATCAAATATAATACAAAAGCTTTGAGAGCATTCATCGCATTCCAGACTGCACGCTTCAAAGTTGGAAATTTACAAGCAATTTGCAAAGTTCCTTCACCAAACAGCAATTAAACACATTGACCTCATGGTTTGGGTAGACCACTTCCTCGGAGGGCATGCTTGAGCAGTGTCCTTTAAAAGGGGAACGTAAGGTGAGCGGCTGAACTTGACTAACCAGCCAATGAATGTATGGTGCTCATCACTTTTGAAAGTGTCGTGCATGCAAAGTAAGTGTGTCACTTGCACGTGATTGTCTCGCATGTCATTAATAAAACTGCAACAGATCACAACTTAGCAATCTAAGCCAGTAATTTCCTGCCTGCTTTACAAGCAGCTGCCAATTTACAGAACTCTTTCTCCCCCCCCCCCCCCCCCAGTAATTAGCCTCTAATACACCTCAGAATGTGCTTATTTAGACCACTTCCCTGCAGCAAATAACCAGAGCGATGGCCTTCGAGACAGGCTAGGTTAAGCACAGTTCCATTTCAGCAGGTGAAAAACCTCACTCCGGATAAACCAAGGGTGTTGCCACGGGACAGTATCTGATGAAACCAAGATGCAATTTCCACATCTTTCCATGCCAAATAAATTCATGTACTGCTTCAGGGCTTTCTGTGTGGAAATTGAGTTTTTTTTCAAAAGCCTGAAGCAAATTGCAATGGTGGCTGCTACAGAAACTGAAGGGAGTGAAGAGAGGAAACAGGAAACCACATACAAACTGTCATTCCGTCTAGTCTGCTTCTGCTCTGTGTAATTCTGCTTTGAAACCACCTTTGTATAACGTCTTGTGCAATGTTTGCACGTCTATTTTGTACGTGAAACTTTTACTGAGTGAAACTTTCTGCTCGTGTAATGGAAGATTGCTATTTCCAAAACCAGCCTAACACCAAGGCTGGTTTTGGAAATAAAGGTACCTGCGGAATCACTGTTTTATTATTGATTTGGATCTCGGGTTTATCATATATTAGCCTCCATCTCGTTTTTTTAAGGTGGGATGGACTGGGAGGCAGAGTTCTGAATTACTTCAGATTGGCTCAAAATGAGCTATACCTCCCACTATGGGCTAGTTTTTTCTCTCTGCTAGTGAAGGGTTCTGTTTCCCCAAAGCATTCCATCTCCTGACACTGCTGAGGGATTCTAAAATGCACCAATCTGGATCAACTGAAATTAAATAGCCATTGGGGTTGGTCTTTCTGAATAGGAGAGAAAGGTTGTACTGCTGGAGGTCCTTGCCAGTCTGTCCATATAATCGCTGATTTCATAAAACTCTGCTGCCCGTGTCCTAACTCGCACCACGTCCCGTTCACCCATCGCCCCTGTGCTCGCTGACCTACATGAGCTCCCGTTAAGCAACGCCTCGATTTCAAAATTCTCATCCTTGTTTTCAAATCCCTCCATGGCCTCGCCCCTTCCTATCTCTGTAATCTCCTCCAGCCCCACAACAACCCCCCCCCCCCCCCCCCGAGATATCTGCCCTCTTGAGCATCCCTGATTATAATCGCTCAACCATTGGTGGCCGTGCCTTCTGTTGCCTAGGCCCTGAGCTCTGGAATTCCCTGCTTAAACTTGTCCGCATCTCTACCTCTCTTTCCTCCTTTAAGACACTCCTTAAAACCTACCTTTTTGACCAATCTTTTGGTCACCTGCCTAATTTCTCCTTATGTGGCTCGGTGTCAAAATTTTTGTCTTATAATACTCCAGTGAAGCGCCTTGGGATGTTTTGCTACGTTAAAGGCGCTATATAAATACAAGTTGTGTTGTTATCTGATTCATTCTTTGATCTGCAGTCACTGGTTAGATCTGTTGGCTGTCACAGTACAGCAGACAATGTAGTCCTACAATACACTCTGCTCACTGTCCTCTTGGCTCAGTTGGTAATACACTTGAGTCACAGGATTGTGGGTTGAAACTGCACTCCGGGACTCGACCATATAATCTAGGCTTACACTCCACTGCATCACTGAGGGATTACTATATTCTCAGAGGTACCATCCTTCAGATGAGATGCTGATGCAAGATTTCTGTTGGCCTAATTTCATGGTTCAAGTGAATGTTAAAGGTCCCATGGTAGTAAATGAAGAGGCGCAAGGAATTTTTTCAGGTATCCTTTCCAACATTTCTCCCTCAACCAACACCATCAAAAACAGATTAACTGGTCATTCATCTCGGTACCATTTGCAGAATGGCCGCTACAGTGAAAGGCACTGCACTTCATTGTATGTGAGCACTCTGAAAAGTTTGAGAGATACCATAAGGTGTTCAATAAATCCAAGACTATTTCCGTACGAGATCATGAGATGGATGCAGAGGCGATGGATGATTGGGCTCATCATATCTCCTCCATTCAGAATTTAAAAAGTAACATTTCCCTTTCATCAATTCATCCAATTGCACCATGAATGAATCTGAGGTTTTTGCCTCCCCTACCCTACCAGACCATTCCAAGTGTTGATCATTGCATGAAGATCCTCACATCTGTCCTGAACTTTCCTTTTATTAGTACCTTGTTCCCGTGTACTTGACTTTAATTCGAGCTCTGGATACTGATATAAGTCGCATCTTTTCAAAGCTTAAAGAACCACAGCTTCCCCATGTTTTCCCCGTAACTTGTTCGTTTGACACCAGTGGCTCTTGTCGGAACTGCCTCCATAGCGTGGATATTTTCTGTATGTCTTGGTGACCAAAATTAAACATAGTACTCGAGAACTGGTCTGACCAGGGAACACTGGCCCTGAAATTGCAGTGTCTGACTGAGTACGCTGTCATCTTCCCTTTCATATGCTCCGCAAATTCTGTATGCCTTGACAGATCATTCGAACCGCCTGAAAACTGAGTATTGCTGGCACAGAGTTGGGCTATTTGGCCAGCAATTGCCCACGTGAGTCTTGCGGTTGATGCCAGCAGGCGTAGGGCCTGCTTTGGCGTAAGGGAATATCTAAGGCTTAAATTAAACATTTTTATGTCCTAAATTATGCGCATACACTTTATTAAATGAGTTTATGCAAATATTTTCCTGATTACAGCCTTAATGTTTAAAATTATCAAAAGATGAAATTTTTGTTGAGGTTGCTGCAATGAAGGAACTTATGAATAAAATTGCAATTCAGTACATTGTATAATTATTATATTAGGGGATTCCCTTCATTAATGATTGCAATGGAATTCTCCTTTTGTCATTGGAGGACCGGGCCCACGTGATCCCAGGCATGCTTCCGAACCGCCTGGGATCCGTGGGCCATTACACTGCCCTCCGCCTCGAGGCCCGAGACCGCAACTCTTCGCAGCCCGGGCGCTAGCAGGTAATTTTGTAAATGTTTCGCGGGTCGGAGGCGCACTCCGGAGGAACGCCACCGACCACAATTTCTAGGCCATTATATTTTATGTTTGAAATCTTCCCTGCTCTCCTCGGCTGATTGAGCAATATAATTTAGTATTCTCTTTGCTTTCCTTTCCGCTTCGCCTTTGGCTATTTCTACACCCTCCATATGACGCACGTTTGTCCTTCCAGTGTGGGGTACCTTGCAGTTATCTATATTGAATTTCACTGCCACTGATTTGCCCGCTTGCGGATTTTGTTCGTCCTTTTTTGTAGCTCCCTGGCTACTTCCCTGAACCCGTTTGCAAATTTGACCACTTTGCATTGGCATTCTGAATCCAAGTGGCTGATGCAGATCAGGGACAATAAAAAGGCCCAAGAACTGATCCCACGTCACTCCACTCAGTATTCCCCCCCCCCCCCCCCCCCCACTCTGACATCACTCCTCCGACAAATACTACATTCAGTTTCAATGGTGTGCTTTGGAATTTTAACAAGGGTTTTTTGGAAATCATGTCACATGTTTTCCACTGTTCATCAATGCCACTTCCTCAAAAAAAAAGTCAGTGAAGTTGGTTAGGTAGGATCTTCTCTTCCCAAAGCCATGTTGGCTATTATTTATCAGATGGGGAATGTATGTATTGTGAGGCACAAGGACAGGCTGGATGGATCAGAGGGTCTTTTCCTGTCCATCATTACTCATATGTTTGTATATTCTCATACGGGTAGCCTGATGATCAATTCCATTATTTTACCAGAAATCAATGCAAGACTGATGGGTCTGCAGTTGCCAGGATTAGATTTGTTCCCTTTGTTAAATATGAATACCAATTGTATATTAAATGGCGTAATATTACACCACAGACACTGGGTCTCGCTTCAATACCAGTGACGCCAATAACTGGACTGAAGACAGATACTTCGTTGATGATCTGCAGCACACCAAACTGATTAAATTGGCAGTCTTTTCAATCGTCCATTGGTAAAGTTTATAATTCAACCAAATATATTGATCCTTCTCTTGTCGAACAGTGTGGTTCTGTAAATACTTTGCTAGTACTTTTTTTTAGTATTGGATACGTGTGTTGATTGCAAGGCAATGCAACTAGTCAGATAGGTGCTACGGTTTGGCATGATTTGCCATCAAGACATCCCTGGCCATTGGTGAGAAGTAGTAGTCAAAGTCTTTGCCGTAAGGTTTAATGACACAATGTTAAACCATCGATGTGGGGTTTCACTTGCAAGTACCAGTGGCACTGACTATGTAGTGACCCTGATGGTTTCAGATGAAAAATGGAATACATTTTTGGATGTATTTAAAATCCTAGGATACAGGGAATGGTGGCTGGAATTGGACAGATACATAGTCAACCGTGTTGCTCTGCATTGGATGTTCCATACTTCTGCATTGTGATTGCCGTCCGGGGGAATGAGTAGGCTGAAGATTGAGCTTCAGCTCCAGCTTGTGCTGCTGTGGCAGTCACAGAGGGAACCAGATGCTATTCCGCCGGGAGGGAGAATTGTCCTGCAGAGGAAGAGTTCTGCCTTTGGGTTTGACTTTGACTACCTTTTTAGAACACTTGTACTTTCAAAAAAGAGCAACTCCTGTGGTCTTCCAGAGGCAAGGGTGTAAAGCGCGTATTGTATATTTATAGGCTGGAAATGAGGCAAAAAAAGGGAGTTCAGACGATGTACAGTGAAGAACAAAAAATCAAATTGTCTAACAAAAATGATCCAAGATGTTTTCTCTCATCTGGGAAATTGCATTCCAGTATTCATTCAGTTGGTGAATGCTGATGGATGTCAGAATGCCACAGTGAATCGTGACCCGATCTGAACTGACTGACCCGCTGTCAACATTTTGATTTTGCTGTATGATACATAGTTTATAATGTACCTTGTATATATCGATATTAATCTGAGAAGCTAGCACTCCACTTTGATCCTTGAAGCCCATTCTAACTTCCGGTTGTGATGTAATGAATTGTTATGCTTCTAACTCTGTGATGCTGTAACAGTTCAGATTCCTAACTGACCAGCCAGCTGAGTAATTGATGTAACCATAACAACAGAATTTGCTTGATTTAAACCCCTCGCCTTCAAACTGTGATTGTTCCTTTTTTTTTGTGTACCCCGAGGGGGCCTAGTCGACAGGCTGTGAAAACATCTGTCTTTCAGTAGGCCACGCCATTAAAGGTATCCTGTTCAGCGCAAGAACATTATCATTCTGTGCTGCAGTAATTTGTCACATTTTATTTCTAATCACTGGAGTAAACGCTATTTTTTTGAACATGATCCTATGAGTTCTGGAAAGCAGTGAAATTGGTATATTTAAAGGATGCCTTTTAAATGGCGTTCCTTACTGACGTTGAGTGGCTGCCACGTGATGGTTTAATGGTCAGTTTTACGAAATTGTGAGGCTTGCGTTCCGGCAATACCTGTTATCCGATGCAAATCGGTTTTTAAAGTCACCTAAATAGATTTAAAAACAAAATCATTGCTGCCTGTTAGTGGAGGAGATGTCATAATATATGAATCATCTGCAGTGCCAAGGACTATGACGTGATGTAACTTGGACATTCTGATTGGCTGGTTTACCTCTGGGGGCTATGCAGTTAGAGTCAGTAACCTCCAGTCATGTGTTATAGGTAGCTTCTGTCTGGCCAGTCGTTACACGATTAATAAACCATCGTTGTCCCTAATTATGCCCTTATGATAATGTGCCTTCACTGTTATATTTTGAAGTACTATATTGGTAAATAATTAACAATAAACCTTTTAAATATGACAAAATAACATTTCAGCTCGGTACAGCTCGTGTGACCACCACCCCCTAATTTGCTATTCCTGTTTTTCAGACCGAAGGTGCCCGCAACCTCTCGCTGACTGGGCACGTTGGCTTTGACAGTATGCCAGACCAGTTGGTCAACAAGTCAGTGTGTCAGGGCTTCTGCTTCAACATCTTGTGTGTGGGTGAGTACTTAACTGGCGGAATTCCAACACGAGCATCTCGTAATGGCTGGCTGACTCCGTGGTGTTGTGTTTTAATGAACCCTAATGCTCATCAAAGGTGAAGGGCAGCGGTTCTTAATAAGTGGCAGGTGGTTTGCTCTTCCTCTGCCCAGTATTGAGCATTTTCCAGGGTATGTATGCTCATAGGTCAGATGCATTAGAGCGGCGGTTCCCAACCTCTTCCTTTATGCGGACCACTACATCGTCATCAAAAGCTTTTGCGGACCACTAGCCATTTAAAACATTTTTAACATCGCCTATGGCTGCCTATTACATTATCATTTTTTTTTTCACGGACCACCTGCAGTACCCTCGCGGACCACTGGTGGGGAACCGCTGCATTAGAGAAAACTCTTCACTGCCGTCAACAGTAACTATTGAGAGGTCACCCACCCGCTCCCAAGATCAGCCGTGATATAATTGAATGGTGGAACAGGCTTGAGGGGCTGAATGGCCTTCTCCTGTTCCTGTGTTCCCAGCTAATGGCATTGCACGTTTGCATTATCGTAGAATCATAAAAATTTGCGGCACAGAGAGGTCATTCGGCCCATTGTGTCTGCGCCGATTGAAAAAGAGCTATCCAGCCTAATCCCACTTCCCAGCTCTTGGTCCGTAGCCTTGCAGGTTACGGCACTTCAAGTGCATAACCAAGTACTTTCTAAATGTGATGAGAGTTTCTGCCTCTACCACCCTTTCAGGCAGTGTGTTCCAGACCCCCACCACCCTCTGGGTGAAAACATTTCTCAACTCTCCTCCAATCCTTATACCAATTACTTTAAATCTATGCCCCCTGGTTATTGACCTCTCTGCTAAGGGAAATAGGTCCTTAATATCGACTCTATCTAGGCCCCTCATAATTTTATACACCTCAATTAAGTCTCTCCTTAGCCTCCTCTGTTCCAAAGAAAACAACCCCAGCCTATCCAATCTTTAGTCATAGCTAAAATTCTCTGGTCCTGGCAACATCCTCGTAAATCTCCTCTGTACCCTCTCTAGTTCAATCACATCCTTCCTGTAATGTGGTGACCAGAACTGTACGCAGTACTCTAGCTGTGGCCTAACTAGTGTTTAATGCAGTTCAAGCATAACCTCCCTGCTCTTATATTCTATGCTTTGGCCTACTACCTTCAGGGATCTGTGGACATGCATTCCAAGGTCCCTCTGTTCCTCTACACTTCTCAATATCCTACCATTTTATTGTGTATTCCCTTGCCTTGTTAGCCTTCCCCAAATGCATTACCTCCCACTTCTCCAGATTGAATTCCATTTGCCACTTTTCTGCCCATTTGACCAGTCCATTGACATCTGCCTGCAGTCTACAGCTTTCTTCCTCACTATCAACCACACGGCCATTATTTATTGTCTTACTATTGGTCTCACTGACGACTGTATATAAAGAATGGAAACATTAACAGTTATGTGCCCTGGATTTGCATCCACTGGAAATGGAGTAAGACTAAATTGTGCTTGCCTTTTCAGGGCCATCATGAGGGAAATCTCTTGTCTCATTGATTTGAAACCCAGACCCCAGCACTAATAGGACTGTTTTTTAAATTTCACTATCACTTTAATTAAGCCCCTGCCCTGTAGGGAGTTCAAATTACAATAGATTTTTCTCCCCTTGGGTATATGTAGGTCTTTAATTCCAAACATTCTGAAAATAATTATACTTTGCTGAATTTCTGCAATTATTCTTCAGTTAAGCTATTCAAATGTAGGTTAAAGCTAATTACTGATGGCCGTTTTCTCTACTCCAGGCTAGTACACATGATGGCTCAATTCAGTGGATGTATGCCATAATCCTATTTTTATATGTGAGAATTTTGTGCTTCTCAAGGAGTGTGGTTTAATTTTATTTGAAAAAAAATGTTGAAAATTGAGGGGGGAGAAGAGACTGTAACTGTAATTTTTTTATACTTTGCATGTTAGTTTTGCTGCCTCGTGCTGTAACTTGCTGAAGCAAACTTAACACTTGATCCAGTTTGTCAGATGCATTTAAACGCTGACATTAATATGTGGAATAATTGAATTACTGGGTAGCGTTCTTGCGTCTGAGTCAGACAGTCGTGGGTTCAAGCCCCACTGCAGGATTGGAGCATGTAATTTTAGGCTGACACTTCAGTACAGTGCTGATCAGAGGTGCTGTCTTTTGGGTGAGACGTTAAACTGAGGTCCTGTCTGCCCTCTCGGGCAGACGTAAAAGATCCCATAGCACTGATCCATCGGCCGTGATCGTATTGATCAGCGGAGCAGGCTCGAGGCTCCTGCTCCTAGTTCTTATGTTCTTACTATTCAAAGAATGAGCAGGAGAGTTCTCCCCAGTGTCCTGGCCAGTGTTTATCCCTCAACCAAAAACTGGTCATTTATTTCATTGCGGTTTGTGGGAACTTGTGTGTAAATTGATCGCCACGTTTCTCTACATTACAATAGGGGCTACACTTCAAAAGTACTTAATTTGCCGTGAAGTGCTTTGGAATGTTGTGATCGGCGCTATATCTTCTTTCTTCACTGAAGCATTGAGTAACATTGCACTAATGGTGCCTAGATTGACTGAAAGGCTTTCAGGTATTACTTGCTGTCTGTGACACTCCTGATTTGTGCATCTTTCACTATATTAATGAAGTTTGCAAGGTAAGGCATCCCAAGTTTCAACTCGGCTTGTCTTATGCAAATTGGGTTATTCCGAGAATTGCTTCTGTGGTGTTGCCTCACTGCCAACTTTGTGGATGTTTCCGCTATCTCGCTGCTAAACCTGCAGGTATTTCTATTGGGAGTGCAAAATAATGTTGTCAAGAACTGATGGATGTTAGTTAATGGCTTGAAAGGATAGGATTATGGATAGGTGCCAGTTCATGGTCTTTAAAGTTTTGCTGAATACTTCCATTAAAGCTGATGCTGTAAAAAAAAAAAAAAAAAATTGTGCAAGGCACTTTTGCTTCTAATGCAATCAGAAATATCTCGAATTTATTATAATCCACATGGTCCAAAGACTGATTTTGTTTCCCATGCCACCAGCATCACTAAGTGTCTATTAACTTCTCATTGTTAGATCACGCACTTAGGTTTAAAGTAGTACTGTAACTCACTAAAAGGGATAAAGTAATCCTCGCTTGCACAATTCGGGTTAAAGTTGCTACGTTCTCTGCATTGAGCGTGGTCTACTATAGGGTAAAATAGAATAGATTGTTGTGGTGGCTCGATCTTGCAAGTGACAACACAAAATTTTGCTTATTTATATATGAAAAAAACACAAGTTCAAATATTTACAGTGCAAGGAAGGAAGGAATTGGGAGAAAGCAAGGGTTATATTTGCATGGATCTGCCTAACCATTCAGTGGCTTACTGAGGTAAGATACCCGAGAGAAGTCCAACCACGCTCCAGTGATCCTTCAAGGAAATAAGGCTCAAATGCTTTGGTTATTTTTGCCTTCATTTGAAACATAAGTAACTTAAGTGGAATCCTGCTGCCTATATTTTTTTTTATACACTTGCCATTTTGGCTTCAACAGTGAGGACAGGAGATTGAAAGGTCCCTTTGTTCCAGTGCAATAGAGCAGATGTGACCATTAAGCTTATTTTTAATTTCCTGAATGATTGATTTACTGATCATTTTTAGCTATTAGCATTCATTACCTTCTCTTACCTGGGCTGTCTGGGTGGAGGTCATAAGGCTGCTGGGCTGGAAATCTAAGCCACTGGCTGCATATGCCGTTTAAATTCTCTGAAGGATTCCTGAACTGAGCCAGACCATGTAAAAAAAAAAGACACTGGCATTTTCTGGGTGGGAGAGGAAGTCAAAAGAGCGTATCAATATATCGGGTGGTCTGGTGCCTCCTAATAGCTTGCCAGATGATGTTGGTATTGTCATGGCAACCACCTACTTGTCTGCCCTCTTGGACTGGGAACAATGCGTGATGTGAGTTGAGGGGAAGAAATCTAATGAGTGTCCACAGAGGTATTTAACCTGTTGGTGCCAATACATTGTAAGCAAAACTGCATTTAAGTTGATGGACTTTAATGTGTCATAGTCTTCTTGTGTGACTCTTGCTTCATCACCTCAGATTGTACCCATCACGAGCACCATTAGCGCTTCACCCTAATGTTGCATACTGGGGTTTTTTCCCAGATCAAAAAGGGCAACTACGTCAGCCCAGAAAGCTACAGATTCATTAATCATGCATCAGTAACTGGTCAAATAATGGAACTGATCATTGTGAACAAACTTCAGGATTAGCTGGGAAATAGCAGCCATTCTAGTTTCAGGAGAGGGTGGGGGGGGGGTCCTGCCTGGCCAGCCTCTGTGACTTCTTTGGTTGAGGAAGTGACCTCCTAAGTGGATATTAGAAGCCCTTGTGATGTAGTATACCTAGCTTTCCAGAACGTCTTCAGTGAAGTGCTGCGTCATAGGTTTAGGGCTTAGACATGGATAAGGAATTAGCTAAAATAAAGTAAACCTCAGGTACTAATTATAGGGGAGCGACAGCAGACTGGGAAATTGTACGCAGGGGGGGTGGGGGTGCGAGGGAAAGAGTTCCAGATTTCCACTGCCCTTTGCGTGGGGGAAAAGTGCTTCCTGATTTTAATTCTAAATGGCCTAGCTCTGATTTTAAGATTATGCCCCCTTGTCCTAGATTCTCCTGCCAGAGAAAACCGGTTCTCTGTGTTTGCTCTGTCGAATCGCTTTTATCATTTTAAACATCTTGATTAGATCACTGCTCAACCTGCTAAACTCGAACCTGTACTCTTAATTTAGCCTTTTAAGCCCTGGTATCATTCTGGTGAATCTGCACTGTATATACTTCAAGGCCAGTATATCTTTTCTAAGGTTCAGTGCCCAATGCTGCATGCAGTACTTCAGGTGGGGTCTAACCAAGGCTCTGTACAACTGAAGCATCACATTTTTACTTTTGTGTTCCAGCCCTCGAGATAAAGGGCAACGTTCCATTACCCTTCTTTGAACCTGTGCACGAGCTTTTAGTGATTTGTGTACCTGGACACCCAAACCCTTTCGCTCCTCCGCAGCCCCCAATCTCCCACCATTAAGAAAATACCCAGAATTGACTTTCTTTGATCCGAATGGATGACCTCCCACTTCCCCACATTAAACTCCAGCAACTCGCAGCTTTACTACTCTGCAACAGCCCAGCATAAATCAACAAAGCAAACCGAATGCTAAGCCTATGTTGTCAAAAGTATTACAGATCTGAAGTCACCGTGCTGAAGCTATGTCGTGCTCTTGTCAATTCATGTGGTCAAAGTGGAGAATACATTTTAGAATGCACTCAAGGCTGCTTCCTAGATTAGTATGTTTCTAGTCTAACAAGGATAGAAATCTTGCTTGTTTTAGTTTGGGACAAATAACTGATGAGAGTAGCCAAATAATTGGGATATAGCGAGCACAACATAGGTTCAATGTAAAAATAGAAAAGGATAATGAAGAGGTGCTGGACTTGGGGAGGGGAAAAAAAGCAAGTTCAATGAGCTAAGAAGGGAGTTGGCCCAAATTAACGGGGCAAAAAAGTTAACAAGAATTTTCAAATGTGTGAGAGAGAGAGTACAAAGGGCTGCATCAAACAAGAGAGTTCTGCTGATAAATAGAAGGATCAAATCTAATAAAACTTAAAAGGGAGGCATATGATAAAATTAGGGCTAACAATATTTTAAAAAATCATGAGGACTATATAAAGTGCAGTAGTGGAGAAGTGAAGAGAGATTAGATGGGTTAAAAGGTGACGTGAGGAAAAACTTTTTTACGCAGTGAGTGGTTAGGATCTGGAATGCACTGCCTGAAAGTGTAGTGGAAGCAGACTCAATCGTGGCTTTCAAAAGGGAGTTGGATAAGTACCTGAAGGAAAAAAATGTGCAGGGCTACAGAGAAAGGGCGGGGGAGTGGGACTAGCTGAAGTGCTCTTGGAGAGAGCCAGCACGGACGCGACGGGCCAAATGGCCTCCTGTGCTGTAACTGTGATTCTATGAAAGGGGAAATAGGTTATATTTAAAAAAAACTCGCGTAATATAAAAGGAATAATAAGGGTTTTATCAATATATTCAAAGTAAAAGAATAATTGGAGAGCGTAGGGCCACTCGTGGATGAAGGAGCCCTGGGTGGAATCTAGTGGAGGATGAAGTTGTCATCGAGATAATAAATGAATGTTTTGCCGGTGATTACAAATGATGGCAGAAGTGAAACTAGGTGTGCCAGAGGCGGATGTGAAAAAACTTTGAGGGCTAACTATAGAAGAGAGGAACTCAAAGTCACGAAGCGGTGATGGTGTGCAATCCAGGCTGTTGAAGGAAGTAAGAAGAGTGGGAGTCAAGGCTCTAACCACAAATATTAGACATGTAAGTTGTATTGGCCTGAAGAGTAGTGAATGCAACATCTCTGTTCAAGAAGGGAAAGAAATATAAATAGGTTAGCTATTGACCAGTTAATCTAACATGAAATGTGGTCCAACTCTCGGAATCCATATTTTGAGATCATTGATCAGCATTTAAAGGTGTATGGAATAATAGACGACACCCACTATGGATTTGTTAACAGCAAGCCATATTTGACAAATGAGCTATTTTGAAGAAGTGACATCATATACACTACTTCTCCTTTCCCTTCATTTATATGTTTGAGACGTCTTGTTAAAAAACGTCAGACATGGTACAAGATTAAATGCAGCAGTATGAGTGAAAGGTTGGCTGAGGGACAGGAAACAGAGGGTTAGGGTTAATGGGTGTTGCTTGACTTGAAGAGTTAGAAGTGGAAGGTTTGGACTTGGGCATTGGGAGCCTGATATTGAAATTGACTGAAATAAAAGTAGGGGGTTTGGCAAGCAGTAAAGTGTATTGTAAAAGACTTTAGAAGGCTATAATACAGGTTTGCATCACAGATGTATAGGTGGCAGATGCAGTTTAATCTGGAAGTTAAAACAAGGAGTGGAAAGATGCTGAATGGTGTGGCTGAACACAGACCTAGGGACACAAACGCACAATTCCCTGAAAAAGTGAGTCATTTAAAAAAAAAAGCTAATAGCATTTTGGGTTTATAAATAGAGGCCCAGAACACAGGAGCAAAGGCAATGAATGGCTAGTCCACAGTCGAAGGAAACTAAAGCTGTAGAGTTGAGTGTAGGTTCACCAGGATGATGCCAGAGATGGGGAGCTGTGTTATGAGGTGCAATTTGAGACACCGGGACTATTTCTACTGGAGCAGAGAAGGCTAAGAGAAGATTTAATAGGTTGTAAGGACATATGAAGGGTTTTGATGGAATGAACAGGGAAAGACTTATTTCCTCTGGTTGGGGAGTTAGTAACGAGTGGTCATCAATTTAGAATTTTCACCGGAGAATGAGGAGAGGGGTTAGGATAAATGTATTTAGCCAGGTTTATATGGAATGATTTGACAGAGTGGGGGGGGAGATAAATGACCATTTTCTGCGCTGTAACCGTCTATGGTTCAATGAAAACTTGGACTCTTGAGCTCTAAAAGAAGGCGAATGGGAGGGAATTTAGTGGAGGTATGTACGACACTAAGCAGAAGAGAAAAGGTTTGTTTGGAGCACTAATTCAGGCTAAACAACAATTGAAGGACAAGGAAATATCGGTGCAAACTGGGGAAAGCTAAGTTTGGAGACTGATGCCAGGAAGCGCAGAATGATTTACTTTGTAGAATGGCCCTTTGAGTAGAATAGTGGCGACAAAAGCGCTGGCATTGTTTAGGAGGCAGTTGCTGGGATGAAGGAACTATACATTTCTCTGAAAAATTTAGATCGATAGGTTAAATGGGCTCTCATCTGTACTTTTGAAGAAGAGCAGGGGAGTTCTACAGCACTAAAAACAAAGTATCTTGTCATTGTCACATTGCTGTTTGTGGGCGCTTGCTGTGCGCAAATTGGCTGCTGCATTTTTTCCATTACAACAGTGACTGCACTTAAAGTACTTCATTGGCTCTAAAGCGCTTTGTGATGTCGTGAGGTCATGAAAGGTCTTGTAGAAATGTAAGTCTTTTTTTCTTTTCTTTGTGTTTATTTTTTTTAAGTGCATTTGACTTGTTTACTCACATACCATTAAGCTTCACTAAAGCTCTAATTGCAGCACTATAAAGGTAAATGCGGATTCAATGTTTAAAATGCTACAGGCTAATCGCGCGGCAGTGAACTTTGTAGTAATAGCTGCGGAAATGAGGAAGGCTCCAAGCCAGTGTCCAGTTACACTTTTGTTGTATGTTTTGTTGCGCAAGTCCATTTTGTGTTTTTTTTTTAAAAAGGGGAAAGGGTTGGGTCTGTGTGGGAGGCAGCAAAACAGAACCTATTCCAAACCTCGGGATTTCCACAAGTTCCACAGCTAGTTGGATGTGACGTGCTTCAGCTTGACTGAAAATAAATCAGCCGAAACAATTACCTTATTTAGGAAAACATTTAAAGAAACTGTGTGTCTTTATTTGACGTTGGTGGTATGCCTTGTGTATCATGATTCTACTGCCAACGGTTTGCCAAATGAATATGTAATTAGATCACTGCCTCCTTAGGAGCAGCAGCCCCAATTGCCCCATGCTTCCCTCTTCGCTGACCTTCCTGCCCAGCGTGCCCTACTGGGGGCTGACCTCACCAACCTCCTCCCTGTGACGCTCACCCAGCACACGCCGCTGCACCCTTGGGATCTTGAGCGGATCAACAATTGCTGCCCTTTGCCGCTTTTCCCTCCGGAATGTCCGTTCGTTGGCGAGCAAGGTGCTTGCCATCCACGACTTCATTGTGGATGATTGCAGTTGACATCGTAGCTTTGACTGAAAATTGGGGGGGGGGGGGGGGGCCGCATCTTGCCCCTGGCTTGACTTTCCACCAGCTGCCTCAGTCGGAACACCTTGGTGGCAGTGTAGCGTTTGTGGCCAAATCAAACCTAGGTCTCTTTCTTTGCTCCTCTCGTACCTTCTCCTCCTCCAAGCACCTCACCTTGTTCCACGCCCTCTCCTCTCCTTTAAAATCCTTGGTTGTCTACTGCCCCCCCCCCCCCCCCCCCCCCGAGAGATCCTCCTTCAGTCTCAGCACTGAGTGACATCTCCGAGGATGAGAGTCTCCAATGCTCTCCTGGCTGGTCACCCATCTTCCATCCACCAGAAACTTCATTTCATCCAATACTCTGCTGCCCATATCCTATTCTCCCAGTCCTGCTCACCTATCGCAGCTGCCATCCTTACCTGTGTTGGCTCCTGGTCTCTCCCCCCGCCCCGAACTCCTGAAATTCAAAATTCCCTTCCTTGTGTTTAAATCCATTTATGGCCTTGCCTCTTCCTATCTCTTGTAACCTCCTCCAGTCCTACAATCCCTCCCAAACTCTCTGTTCCTCTGACACTGACCTTGTACTTTGCCCCCTTCACCCACCTTTGGCATCCATGCCCTCCGCTGCCTCCTGGAGGGAGTCCCGAGTGAACGCAGGGGTATTGCTGGAGTTTAACCAACCGCAGGCAGGCAGCCTATGAGCACAGAGTACTGGTAGGCTTCCCACTGCTTCTCCGGCAGGGACCGACTTGCTTGTTGGGACATTAGCTTGGAGGGTTCCCTGGAGCTGAATGGGACAAGATCCATCCTCGAGTGATGTCGGTAGGGTTCATTTGAAACTAGTAAAAACTAATTTTAATCGATTTTTAAATTTGCAGTGAATTGGCAATAACCGATTACCTCCCTAATTTGAGAACCCACCCCCTCTCCCGGATATTTCCCCTGAAATCCAGTCCAGGGAAGGCACCTGCATCTCGTCTATGATGTCAGCACATGTGTGTGCTGTACATGCTGTGTTGATGTCATGGGTCCAATGCATGTGCATCTCTGGACTCGTGGGAAAATAAAGTATTTGGATTTTGTTTTTACGTGGACCTGGATCATTAGGTAATACGGCAGTGAGGACTGTATTCTTCGTACTGTAGCAAAAGTCAGTGTTTCATTCCCAGATAGGTACGGAGCAAGCGCAGCGATGCACTGCCACACAGAAAGCCCTCTGAAGACTGAGGTCATCGATCAAAGTCTGACTTGTGTCACACACCAAGGCAATTTTTCTGAACTGAAACCAATATTGCAATAGCTCCCCTGTGCGTAATCTCCCAACAATTTTTATTACTCCACCATCATATGGCAGTTGTGTGGTTAGAGCCACAACAATAAACACAAGTTCTTCAATTTTAGTTTCTTTTAGAAATTTATTTAGGAGTTAAATGAATCTGGTGGTGTTCAGGAACTGTGTAATTAATTGTGAGTTGTCATTCAGTTTGACTGTGTGTCCTTTTTAAAGTCCTGGGCCTAAAAATTCGGTTGCTTTGCGCCTCCCGTTAGTGCCTTAAGAGGGGGCGAACGGGGCGCAAAGCAACTAGCGCCTGGGCGAGCTGCCGCCAACGCCTCCCGTGAAATTCAGCAGGAGGTTAGCGGTGGCGGCGATGACGTCATCGCTGTGCGCAGCGCCCCGCCCGCAATCTTCGGTAGCGCCCCCTGACTTACCACCGGACGCTATGTCCGACGGGGTATGGGGGGGCCTACCTGCGGCCGGAGCGGCGCAAATTAAAGGGGAGGTGCCGGACGGCCATTTTTGTTGCTGGCCGCCTGCCAGTACCTGCCCCCTCTGCCGTCCCCGGCCTCCTCTGCAGCCCCCCCACAGAGTGCCAGCTGTGCTTCGTGAGCCTGGCACTTCTCTTGAGTGCCGGGCTCTTTTGCCGGCACGCCAATCCCTGGTGGCCCAGCTGGGCCCAGGGTCGTGTTGCGCTGGGCCCCTCCCCTTTAATAAGGCGAAGAAGGCCTGCAGTACTGCGGAGCGACGTGCCGCAGCGCATGGCGCTGCGACACGTTGCGCCGCAATATTCACTCGCAGTGCCCCAGAGGGCGGTGGGGCGCTTCCAGTAGCACCCCGCCTCCCTCTTGGGGCGCTACCGGTGAATTTCGGCTGCGGGGGCGCAAATTTTTTCGGGGCGCTAAACGTAGTGCCCTGGCGAAGTTAGTGCCCCAAAGGGGGCGCGACTCAATTTTTTTTCCCCCTTGAGTTTTAATGATGATCAAAATAAAAACTGCTTTCTTCCCCCAATCCCCAATTTACCTGGACTTTTGGGAGCCTGAAATTTTCCCACTGATTCTTCTATTTTTTTAACACCAAAAATAAAATCAGAATAAAATGGCTTTTTAAAATGTACTTTATTGCGTGTAACTCCTGAATTGCTGCTTTATCATATGGCAAAGTAAGTGTGCCCCATGGAAAATCAGTAAAAATGGAGCAGTGACCTGTCAAATGGTTGAGATGTCGGATGCCTCTTCAGAGCAACTACTGCCTCCGTAACATCGCCCTGTCTCCGCCCTTGCCTCAGCTCATCCGCTGCTGAAACCCTCATCCATGCCTTGTTACCTCTAGACTTGACTATTCCAGCGCACTCCTGGCTGGCCTCCCACATTCCACCCTATGTAAACTTGAGGTCATCCAAAACTCGGCTGCCCGTGTCCTAACTCGCACCAAGTCCCGCTCACCCATCACCCCTGTGCTCGCTGACCTACATTGGCTCCTGGTTAAGCAGCGCCTCGATTTCAAAATTCTCGTCCTTGTTTTCAAATCCCTCCATGGCCTCGCCCCTCCCTATCTCTGTAATCTCCTTCAGCCCCATGTGAGTCAGTCAAGTGACCACTCAGAGTTCTTGGACAAGACACAAATAGGCAGCAGCTAGTATGTTTGAGCAATAGATCAGATTTATTAAGCTTACAGCGTAATTAATACTTGACATGAGGCGATAGTAAAACGAATAGCTGGCAGCCCTTGGTCCCTGGAGCCCTTCGGACACGGGCAACGTCGTCATAGGTCTGTTCCTTTTCTTCGCAGTAAATCTCTGTGTGAAGCTGTTCTTTGAGTATCGAGGTTTTAACCCATTCCTCATCAACAGTTCGTTTGGCCAGTGTCCATATATGGTCTTTAAAAAAAATCACCTTTTTTAATTAGTTCTAATGGTCAAAATACCATTGTCACTCAGGTTAAGGCTAGTAACCTGGCCACTCCTTTTCCAGTACATTTCTATTAACTCTGTTCCGCTGTCGTGTTATCTTGTTTATAGCTTTTCACCCCATTGGACTTTACTTTATCTCTTTCATTTCTAGCTTCCCTGGTACAAGGCCTTTATACCGAGGGCCCATATCAGCGCTGTTTCACTAGTCTTGAGGTATCCAAACTATCTCACTTTAATCTACCAGATAAATACCTTAACTTCCATGATCTCTCTCATTTTATTGGAATTGATACTAATTATCCTTTAAATATTGTTGCAATGAGTTTTGTTAAGCGAATTCTAAGTTCTATTCAGCATTATAATATGTTTTTCTTAGCAATTTAATGATTTGACCTTCACTTGCAGCCTGTAGCTGCTTGTTATCAAAGCTTAGTCAAAACTGCGTTTGGCTGTCTCCGCAGCTGCATTCTGAACAAGTCTTAGGGGTAAAAATTGAGTCGCGCCCCATTTGGGGCGCTAACCTCGCCGGGGCGCGACTTTTAGCGCCCCGAAAAAATTAGCGGCCCCGCGCCGGAACTTCAGTGGTTGCGCCCCAAGAGGGAAGCGGGGCGCAACTGGAAGCAGCCCGCATCCCTCTTGGGGCGCTGCGAGTGAATATCCTGGTGCTACGTGCCGCAGCGCCATGCGCTGCGGCACGTCGCGCCGCGGCATTGCAGGCCTTCCTCCCCTTCTTAAAGGGGAGGGACCCTGCGCAGCGCGAACCGGGGCCCAGCTGGGCCCCCAGGGATCGGGAGTGCCGGCAAAAGAGCCCGGCACTCAAGAGAAGTGCCGGGCTCTTGGAGCGCAGCCGGCACTTCACGGTGGGGGGGCTTCACGGGGGCCGGGGGCAGGTGCTGGCAGGCGGCCAGCAACAAAAATGGCCGCCTGCCACCTCCGCTTTAAATATCGCCGCCCCGGCCGCACGTACGCCTCCCTGAACCCGTCGGACATAGCGTCTGGCGGTAAATCAGGGGGCGCGACTGAAGATCACGGCCGGGGCGCGAGCAGGGTGCTGCGCACGGCGATGACGTCATCGCCGGCGGCGCAGCGCCACAGGGCGCTACCGGCTGCCGCCGCCGCTAACCTCCCACTAAATTTTTCGGGAGGCGTGGGCGGCGCTGCGCCCGGGCGTTAGCTGCTTTACGCCCCATTAGCGCCCTCTTAAGGCGCTAACGGGAGGCGCAAGCAGCTGAATTTTTCCCCCTTAGCCTTTTAGTTACTCGGGAGTAATTATGGGTAATACTTGGTTAATGGCTACACTTGAAGTTATGCATATATGATTCTCATCTACTAAATATCTTTAAATATCAGCCTTTCCTACACCTACAACCCCCCGAGTTATCTGCGCTCCTCTAATTCTGCCCTCTTGAGCATCCCTGATTATAATCACTCAACCATTGGTGGCCCTGCCTTCTGTTGCCTAGGCCCTAAGCTCTGGAATTCCCTCCCTAAACCTCTCCGCCTCGCTACCCCTCTTTCCTCCTTTTAAGACGCTCCTTAAAACCTACCTCTTTGACCAAACTTTTGGTCACCTGCCCTAATTTCTCCTTTGTGCATCGGTGTCAAATTTTTTGTCTTGCAATACTCCTGTGCCGTGCCTTGGGTCGTTTTACTACATTAAAGGCGCTATATAAATACAAGTTGTTGTTGTTGTTTTACACATCTTATGAATTGACAATTCAAAGAGACTGAGCCTTACAAAGACTGCTGTTGCCAAGTGTGTCTCTAAACGGTTAGTCATAAAATCCAGTTGACATTGGCCCTCATAACATTAGTTATTGTGCACGTGGAAAGGATTAGCCCTTAGTTACAATAAAATACACTCTAATTGGGATGTAGGGAAAATGGAACTGTGTTGAAGCAGTCTCTCCTGCTAGTTAACTCCCTGCTATTACAGGTTCACACCTTGCTGTGTGTTCTTTGATCAGCCACTCGCGTGTGAACGTTATCTTTAGACCTTGAGGTTGGAAGATTGCTGCAGTCCACTCCATGGCCTGCTCTGTTCCTACCTCAGCCACCCGCCTCCCTCGTATGGTTTCTACAACCATGACGTCTTGCTGCTGCCTACTTGTGTTCCCTCACTTCAGTTTTTTTTAAAACATTAACTCGACAAAGGAGTGCTTTTGAAATTTGTAACTTCATTTTGATTTCTTGGTCTTGGCAGTTTCAGAATTAAGGCTGGTCTGAATCGAGACTAGAACATTTAGCAACAGATTGAGTGTCATTGATCTAATCTGGCCGGTGCGGGCACTTTTAACGCCAACAGCTGCCAACTGCGCTGTACCGAAGAAGCTCCTGACCCCCCCTCACTAAGAGCAAGAGTTGCAATGAGAAACGTGGTTGAAGTATTTGGCAACAACTATAGAATGAAAGACTTACTAATTCTGGGGAGCACAAGGTCTTTTAAATGAACATTTCAACCTTGACAGCACGCCATCACACGGTGCGATACTTGGTTCATTGTGTAGGTCTTCTTTGACTTCAGATTCCAGTTAATCCAGACCCCCCCCTGGGTGTGCTTTTGGAGACAGTTAGATGTCCCTGTACTTGGGTGTGTAATATGGAATAGTGCATAGGTATGATTATATAGGGCCCTGGTGAGACCACACCTGGAGTATTGTGTACAGTTCTGGTCTCCTTACCTAAGGAAGGATATACTTGCCATAGAGGGAGTGCAACGAAGGTTCACCAGACTGGTTCCTGGGATGCGGGGGATTGTCCTACGAGGACAGATTGAGGAGACTAGGCCTATATTCTCTAGAGTTTAGAAAAATGAGAGGTGATCTCATTGAAACATATAAAATTCTTACAGGGCTTGACTGGGGTAGATGCAGGGAGGATGTTTCCCCTGGCTGGGGAGTCTAGAACCAGGGGTCACGGTCTCAGAATAAGGGGTCGGCCATTTAGGACTGAGATGAGAAATTTCTTCACTCAGAGGGCGGTGAATCTTTGGAATTCTCTACTCCAGAGGGCTGTGGAGGCTCAGTCGTTGAATATATTCAAGACAGAGATCGATAGATTTTTGAATATTAACGGAATCAAGGGATAGTTCAGGAAAGTGGAGTTGAGGGAGAAGATCAGCCATGATATTGAATGGCGGAGCAGGTTCGAAGGGCCAAATGGCCGACTCCTGCTCCTATTTCTTATGTTTGTATGTTCTTATGATTGAGTTCTGACAAGGCTGAAGTCTTGTGCGGGGGGGGGGGTGGTTTATGGATGCCAAATAAATCCAGAGATTAAATTAATGCCTTATACTTGAATATAAACATTTTTTATAACTTGTGTAAGAACCCATTTAACTATATTTTACTAACACGGGCAGGGTGAAGGGTCAATGCTTGAGTTCATTACTGAAGAAGAACTGCATCATGATTAATGGGTGAGTTTGACCGAGGAACTAATTTGTAGTTGTGATCCACAATTTCTAAGAAATTAAGAGCATGGGTGCACAGTCTTACCCCCCCCCATGGTTTTAATTTCCTAGAAATTGTGGTATATTTATTTATTTTTGTATTTTAGATGTGTGCGAGAGAGAGAGAATACTAAGGCTGTGTGTTCATCTCCGTGCCTGACGTTATTAAGGATTGTGAGAGACTCTGGTTTTCATAAACGTTCCCTGAACTCTGAGATTAAAAGGGCGTCTTTGTGTTCACTGTCTTCCCATCAGCCTTGGTCTCAATGAAATGAAGCCTGTGCTCATGAGTTAATGCTGGAATTACGTTGATTGGAAACTGAGAGCGCCGACTTCTGATCTCCTTGCCACTGATCAATCGGGACCTGCGATTCACTGGCGATTCTAATGGATTTATTTAGCACTGGGCAACACAAATATATATATATTATTTATATGTTGAGAGCCCTGTGTATGCTAAGAACATAGCATTGTGACCGAATTGTGTACATTGTGTTCACCGATGTCGAAACATCATTGGCGAGGACTGTAATTGGAAAACTACAGCTCCAAAACAAATGAAAGTTTCACCAAATTTGAATTGCAGGAGTTTTATTAAGAATTAATTGCATTTTTTAAAAAAGTGTAAAGGTGCCATTTTCATGCAAGTCCTACCCTTTAAAATGAGAGTGCAACAGCTGAAAGCTCAGCTCCTTTGAATGTGACTTGAGTTGTTGCAGCAACTGGGATATATTTCTATGCGTAAACATGTTGGCCAATTCCTAGCTCGTAATAACACCAATTTTCAGGAACTCGTCAGCCGAATTGCACCATTCTTTCTCCCGATTTGTGCTGAGCGAAGACTATGAAAATCTTTAGGCATTTTAAACAAATGCAGCTCTGTACCCTGCAACAACACGGTGGTGAATGCACAAGGTCTGGCAGTGTGTGTGTGTGTAGCTGGAGCCTGCAAACAAACACTGTCCGATCGCCATTCAGTCACAGCGCCGCATTCATTGGACATCACTACCACTCACTCTGGCTCTCCATCCGAAATGTGTCTTTGTTGGGCAATCCATTAAAAAAAAAATCAAAGGAAACAAATCTGTCCCAGTAGGAACAAAATCTTGGAGTAGAAAATATGGACTTTAAAAAAAAAAAAATGTTTTTTGGTCCAACACAGTTGGATGAATGCTCTTGTGCTCTCAGCTGTGAATAGAGGTCTGGGAAACAAACGGAGGATTCCTTGACGATAAGTGATCACAGGTTTTCATTCATGTGTGCCAGAGGCTCCTAACCCTTGAGCCCTCCAGTAGCAACAAGTTAAAGAACACCGGTAACGGCTTAAATAGAAAGGCACAGCAGCTCGAAAAGGAAAAGACAGGTCCACACTTCGGTTCCTTCATTAGTCAGGACTGGTGTATATACCATCATTTTGAAGGGAACACAAAACATTAACCTGTCTTTCCTCTTTATAGATGCTGACCGACTGTGTGTTTCCAGCACTTTTTTTCCTGTTTGTATTTCAGTTTTTTTTTTAGCATTTGCAGTTTTTTGTTTGCGTCTCTTTATTGCAGTAGTGGCTTGTTCCCGAGAGAGTTTTCCTTAAATTCACTTAGTCTGTTTCCTATTTAAATTGTCAGATGTTCTGCTAGTTCGGTGAGAATGTGCTTGCTGGGTGACGTGGTTTGCCCTGTAGTGGGGGGGGGGGGGTGGGAGAAATCCAGCTTGTAATGTAACTGAGGGGTGACGTTGCTCCTCCTTCAAGTAGTGTATTCTGGACAGAGTGGCCTAAAGAGCACCTAATTTTAGCTTGCTTGTGTTCTGTAGCTCTTACAAATTTTCCACAGAACTTTGGCTCCTAAACAAAAGCTATTTAGTTTTTTTTTAAGGCACTAATTTCTGTGGAAAGATTTCTAGCACATGTTTCATTAAGGAGAAATCCCTCCGGATACACTGAGCCTGAGGTTAATACACACACACTAAAAGAAAAAAAAATCATAGAAAGGCAGTCACTATTCTGATCCAAACACAAACAAAAAGAATTCTGGCCTGGCTGGACGGCAGACTTGGAGTTTGTAACGTTCGCTTGTCATCGCTGCTTTTTGCCTTTTGAACCGTTGAGAGGAATAATAATAGGTCTTCCTCCTTCCATTCCCCCTAGGTTTCCTGATGGCTAAGGGTTAGAGGCCTGCTGGTATAAGACCGAGCCATACAAATCAGCAGGTTTCCCAGGTTTTGTGCTGGCCTCCGCTCAGTTAGCGCCGGAACTGGGGTGCTGCAATTGGCTTCAGTTCCCAGCAAGACATTGCTTTCAGGCGATAGAGAAAACTGGCAAAGAAGGAAGTACATGATCCAAAGGACAGACAAGCTTACCCCCCGCCATCCGGGCCGTGCGTCACCGGCATATTCTAAACCGAACCGAAACGAAAAACATGCTTTAAAAACGCAGCAAGTCAGTCAGCACCTGCAGCAAGAAAGGAGAATTCTAGAAGAGTGCAGCACAGAAGGAGGCCATTCGGGCCATCGAATCTGCACCGGCTCGTTCGAAGAGCATCCGAGTTAGTCCCACTTCTGGCTCTTTCCCCGTATCCCTGCACATTTTTCTCCTTCAGGACTGAAAGGTGAAAGATAAGCGAGCACTGTAATTGAATAGCGGGGGGGGGGGGGGTGGTACAATAACAAAAAATGCTCTGATCACTGAGAATGTTAGTGGGATACATGCCCTTTTGAAAAATGGGAGGGGAGGGGAAGATATGCATGGTGGTGGGATCATGTTGTTGGTGGAAGATGATGATCTCATGAATGCAGAGGCTGATAGGATGGAGGGCGAAGGACTGTCATTGTTGAGAGGACGGCCGAGAGCAGAACCTCGGGGGGGAAATGGGACCGACGTGATTAAAAGATCCCGCTGACCCATGTTGAAGAAGAGTTGAGGAAGAGAGAGACTTCAATCGGTGCCGATGCAGCAGACGCAGAATCTGTGAGGAAGGAAGGGAATCCTTGCAGGAAGCGGAATTAGGGGAGTCGGTGGGTTTGTAGTGGATATCTGTTGAAAGCACGTATGGGGGGGGGGGGGGCGGAACGGAATGCCCAGGAAGTGATGAGTTCTAGATGGAGCAGGTGGGAGTATGGGGTGGGTGAAAATTGAGAACATTGTAAATGAAATGCCCACGACCAGAGCGTGATCAGGAAGCGGCGAGAATATTTTCTGTCCCACGTAAAAGCGATTAGAGGTGACTGAAGAGCCGCCTTTACAGCAATGGTGACTGCAGCCGTCGTGTGAATCTTTCATGGGGGTGGGTGAGGTGGAACTCGCTGTTGGCGATGAGCAACTTTAAAATTCAGCCACTTCAAAGCTTAGCTGCAAATGTTACCAACCCAAGCAAGGACGTTGCTGTTTCAGTTTATTAGTAATATATCCTGTCGCTAATTAAATTTAGTAACTGTTCCATCTCAAATACTTGCTGTGCATTCTCTGTCTGCCAGAAATTGCCATCTTATTACAAACTTTTTTTAATGGAATTGTTCATTTATTTTTCTCCTGCGGTTTCCTGACATGCATAACAGATCAATAAAGGTTCTTCTGTCAACACAGCAACAGTCAGACAGTGTATTTCTAGTCCAGTAGCATAACCACTACCCTACTGTGCCCCAATGCACAACTAATTCAAACATACTGTTCGAAATCAACACCATTAATAATGGGGTCTGTGCTTACAACAGATTGGAAGATTGAAATGGGATGTAAACATTCTGAAAGAGTGTTCAAATATATCGGAGTACAGTTGGGAACGGCTTATTTACGAATTCACTTGCGGAGAATGGAAGAGGGGTTGAGGCCAGGACACTGGGCTTATTCAAGAAATGGCTCGCTGGTGTAATGGGAAGACAGTAGGATTTGTAGTCTGGAAGGACATGATCAAAGGCCGTCTTCATCCGTCTGAATTTTATCTCGTGAAACAGCGTAAGTTTCTTAAAAAAAAAACCGCCTCAGTCATTCATGCAGATTGGAGAATGATTGGGATGAATAGGTCCAAGTTCTAATGAGAAAGCAGGGGAGAGTTTGACTTCAGAGAACAGTATAGTGTAACTGCAGTTGGTTTTTCATCATCTGAAGACTTGATTTGTATTCAGTTTTGTATGCAAGGGATTATCCAAATGAGTAAATTAGCCCTTCTGATCTGTGGTCAGAATTGCAGTTAAAAAAACAGCTTTAGTTCAGTTGCAACTCTCTGAGGAGCAGCAGCAGATTAAACTCTTCGTGCAGTGATGTGTAAACTTGACTATCAATTTTCTGCCCACTCTTTTTAAGTGTCTGCTTTATCTGGACTATATTTCCTTTGGGTCTCTCAAAAAAACAGGGAATAATTGGTCACCAAAGAGTCTCCTGGAAAATGCCTATTTTGTGTGTCCTTGTTTGTCACACTCGGCTGGCAATCGTTGAGTGGGTAATTATGACCCCCATTACTGCAGGTCTATTGAGAAGTCACTTCCACGTGACTTGCAGTCTACACGTGTTGTAGCTGTGTATCCGATACAATGAGTGTCAGATATGACTGCTGTACACTGGACACTATTCAAGCTACTAAGCATGTCCATGTTCAACAACCAATATACTGGTGGCATAACTTGCACTGGCTAGAGGTTTTTTGTTCTAGCTCCACAAAGTTCAAACGCTGCAGCTGTTTACACATTTTTCCCTCCCATTCTTTCATGATGTAATTAGAGTCACTGTTTAAAACATAAAAATGGAATTGTGACATTTTCTTTCTAACATGGGATGGCCTGTGTCATGGGTGAGCTGCTCAACATTGGCCAGTGCCAAAGCCACTTTGTTCACTTCATGCCAGAAGCTCCACACCGCAGCCACCTATTCCACCCCGCTGTTCTGTCAGGCTGAACCTGTTGGTGTGTACCCTCAGTGTCCTATTTTAACCCTGAGCTGAGCTTCATACCCTGGATCTGATCCATCACCAGAATGGCCCACTTCCACCTTCATAACATCAGATTGCCACCCCTCCATCACCCCTCTCCCTATCTCACCCCACCTCTGCTGAAACTTCATCCATGCCTTTGCTACCTTCAGACTCTCTTTCTCCAAGATTCTCCTCGCCAATCTCCAGAGCTCCACCCGACACCAACTGAAACTCATCCAGACTCCACTGCCCATGTCCTATCATGCAGTAAGTCCCATTTGTGTTTCATTGTCCTCATTGACTTTTTTTTGTCTCCCAGCCCCCACCCCTAGTCTGTCGATTTCAAAATCCTCATATGTTACAACTCCCTCCGTGATCTCGCATCACCCCAGCTCTGCAATCTCCGCCAGCCCAATACCCCAGCAAGCACCCGCCACTCTTCTGATCTATTGCACTTCACCTTTTGGTGGCAGGGTTCTGCTCTCTCAAGTTCCCTTTCTAAACCCCTCTGCCATTGCTGCTCTCTTCCCAACTTCAAATACCGCCTCAAAGCCCACTTCTTTGACCAGCCCTTATCTCTTCTCCATTGCCCCCACCCCAACTCCTGCTTGGTGCCTGACCCACTGCGCCTTTATGAAGTACCTTCGGCACTATATTAAGGAAAGAACCTGCATTTACATAGTGCCTGATCGTGTCCTTAAGACATCACAAAGCACTTTGGAGCCAGTGGATTACTTTTGAGGTGCAGGTCATTGTTATGTTGGCAGATGCGGCAGCCAGTTTGCAGACAGCAATATCTTAAAACATGAATGAATGATCAGGTGGTTTTTTTTAGTGGTTAAAGGAAGAGTGTTCGCGAGGTTGCTGCGAGAACTCCTTATTCCTCTTCAAATTGTGTTGTGGGATCATTTACGTCCACCTGTGCAGGCAGACAAATTCTCAGTATTGTACTGGCGTGTCGGCCCAGATTATATGCTCAACAACAACAACAACTTGCATTTCTATAGCACATTTAACGTCGTAAAACATCCCAAGGCACGTCACAGGAGCGATTATCAAACAAAAATTGACACTGAGTCACCTAAGGAGATATTGGGACTGATGACCAAAAGCTTGGTCAAAGAGGTAGGTTTTAAGGAGTGTCTTGAAGGAGGAGAGAGGGGTTTAGGGAGGGCATTCCAGAGCTTGGGGCCTTGACAGCTGAAGGCACGGCCGCTAATGGTGAAGTGATTAAAACCGGGGATATGCAAGAGGCCAGAATTGGAGGTGCGCAGGGATCTCCGAGGCTTGTGGGGCTGGAAGAGGCTACAGAGATATGATGGGGCGAGGGCCAGGAGACTTTTGAAAACAAGGATGAGAATTTTAAATCGAGGCGTTGCCTGACCGGGAGCCAAGGTAGGTCAGCGAGCAAAGGGGTGATGGGTGAACGGGACTTGGTGCGAGTTAGGACGCGGGCAGCTGAGTTTTGGATGAGCTCAAGTTTGTCAGGTGCAAGATGGAAGGCCGGCCAGGAGAACATTGGAATAATCAAGTCTAGAGGTAAGAAAGGAATAGATGAGGGTTTCAGCAGCAGCCTATAGTGGAGCGTGAACTCTTCCCCTTCTGACGCTGGGGTGAGATTGCTGCCAACTGAGGCACGCTGGTACTTGTAAGTATACCCTTCTGGAGCTGCTGCTCTAGTAACAATGTGGCATCATCAGTCGCAGCAATAATTGATTAACATTACACCTCCGTGTGCTAGTGTCGGACCAGTTTTTTTGATTCCTCCACACAGTTAGCAGTAGGAGGACCTGTGTTAACGCTGTCTTCTCTCATTCCATGAAGTTTAATCCCTCCAGTGTCTCTATTGTCCTCACTGAACGTGTACACGCAGGCGCTTGCCAGCAGTACCCTCTTGAATAGCAGTCGGGAGCGTAGGCTCTTGCAAATTGATTTTTTTTTCCTTCCCTGCTCCCCGGTGTGGTCAGTTGTGTCTCCACTGCCACTTCAACTCAATCATATTGCTGTTGAGAGATTAGAGAAGCGAGCAATGGAGATGATTCTGGTGTCGGCAATTTTAATTTGAAGGAAGGTTAAGAAAGTCAAGCTTATTTTCTTTGGGAAAAGTGGGACCTTTTTTGAGGTGGCACATTTGAAGTTTCCACAGCTATGGGGGGGGGAAAAAAGTTGATCCTATCAAATTGTGTTCTCTGGTGAAATGTTCCAGTAGCGGGGATGCAAATTTTAAAATGAGGAAGAAGGAATGTTGGACAAAGCTTTTTCGCACAAAAGTTAAAAGCTGGGGAACAGCTTACCTGAGAAGGCCATTGAAGTGGATTGTGTAAATTGCTTCAAGACAATTGCATTCATTTTTGGAACGGGAACGAATTGAGGGCGAAGGTGGATGGGCGGAGTTGAGCTGGGAAATAGCAATAGGCTTAATTGCCTTTCTTTCCCTGTTCCTTTTTAAAATTCTTGTGTTCGTGAAATCAACTGACTGGTTAGGATAGGACCTGAGATATTCTGCTCTAAATGGCTCCGTACTACACCCTGAGGTACATTTACTTGGTGAATCCCTATTATTGAACCATTTATAATTAGATGTAAATTGCTCTGCGTTTGTAGGGGGGCAGATCTTTGCAGCCTGTTGTTTTGAAGTGAAGTTAAGAGCAAGGAATAACCGCTGGTGAGTGGGCAGCCCTATTCCTTTTTCTACTTGGTGAAACCAGTTTCACAGATGGGCATTGGCAGAGCTCTGGGCATAAATGAGGTATGAAAACCGTTCTAATAGTGTGGGCACAGGCCAAATCCTTTGCCCAGGGTTCGGAACTGCATGCAATTAAATTGTGGAGAAATTCAGTTTCTCACTTTAGTGACATTACATTTTGTCACTTTGCTTGTGCTCGGGTGTGTTGACATTGTTAGAGCACCGTTTCACAGTAAACCTTGTCTCAAATGGGATCCAGTACACTGGGTGGCAAAAAAAAGTAGTTGCTTTGAACTATTTTACTCCAAGGTGGGCCCTCCTAATATCTATCTGACATCCGTTAATAACACACAAGGTCAGAAAACTGAGCCAAAGATTATGTTTGTGAGAGTGTTGCTTGTTTCATTATTATTTTAGATACGGATGGGTTCCCCTTTAGAGTCTAAAGTACTTTTTTTTTTTCCCTCCCCACACCTAGTTCCTCTTGTAAAGGGGAAGAAGATTGGGAGGAGCAAAAAAATATTGGGCAGCTCAAGTTTGAGAAAAGCTCTTGCTGTACATTTGATTTTTGTTCGCCCTAAAGATTGTCGAGATCTCTAACTATTGTGCCTTGTTGCAATGTGTTTGCTCTAACCTTCTTCTTCGGCAGTCCCTCGGAACCGAGGATGACTTGCTTCCACATTAAAAATGAGTTCTCAGGTGACTGATGAGTCCAATGCGGGACCTACAGTCTCTGTCACAGGTGGGGCAGACGGTGGTTGAAGGGGCGGGTGGGTGGGGTGCTTGGGTTGACGTGCGCTCCTTCCGCTGTTGGCGCTTGGCTTCTGCTTGCTCCCGGCGAAGAGACTCGAGGTGTTCGGCGCTTTCCCGGATGCTTCTCCTCCACTTTGTGCGCTCTTGGGCCAGGGATTTCCAGGTGTCTGTGGGGGATGTTGCACTTTTTTAAGGAGTCTTAAACCATGTCCAAAACAGCAGCTCACCTGAGGTGCTGCCCTGTTAGTCAGCTGTCTAACGAGGTTTCCTGAAGGATGCATTCCTACTTGAAGCTGCTGGCTTTTTTAATTGCTGGATGCACCTTAACAATCGGTGGCACTGCAACTTGTACCATACACCACCTTATTAACCTGATCAGTGGCCAAGCCTCAGAAATTCCAGTAAGGTTATTTTTTTTGTGTGTTTTTGTCAATTAGTCACTGATTTTGTTTTTAGAAGAAATACTACTGAATTGCATCCATTTCATTCACAAAATGCTACATGCTTGTGAACTTATTACTTAAATAGAACAGAGAGCCTCTTGAGGGCCCCTCGGGTAAATGTGCCATGCGCTGTGGAACACGGCAGAGGAAGGCTGCACTGTAATAATAGAGGGGATTTTCCATAAGTAAGGCTCTTACCAGAGTAAGGCGCACCATTACTACTCCCTTCAATTAACACTTTTCTCTTCATTTTCATAATATTGGGAACTAAGGGCAAGTTACTGACCCGTTAAAAGATTCAAGGCAGATGTTCCCTTTTTCAGTACTTCCATCCCATCGAGCGTTCCAAATCCATCAGGTTCATGCGCAGATCATTTTTGTCTCCACTTGCCTTGGCACATGGCCTATATCCTTTATAGGAACATGTGGAATAACTCAATTTGGGTTGTTTGTGAACATCTCGAACAAGCAGTACCACACAGGAGGCTTATTAAGAACTGGATGCCCATGGAATTAAGGGGAAAATGGTGGTGTGGATAACAACAATAACAACTTGTATTTATATAGCGCCTTTTAACATAGTAAAACGTCCCAAGGCGCTGCACAGGAGTATTATAAGACACAAAATTTGACACCGATCCACATGAGAAATTAGGGCCGATGACCAAAAGCTTGGTCAAAGAGGTAGGTTTTAAGGAGCGTCTTAAAGGAGGAAAGAGAAGTAGTAAGGTGGACGGGTTTAAGGAGGGAATTCCAGAGCTCAGGGCCTAGGCAACAAAAGGCACGGCCACCAATGGTTGAGCGATTTATAATTAGGGATGCTCAAGAGGGCAGAATTAGAGGAGCGCAGATATCTCCGGGGGTGACTGAAGGAGATTACAGAGATAGGGAGGGGCGAGGCCATGGAGGAATTTGAAAACAAGGATGAGAATTTTGAAATCGAGGCATTGCTTAACCGGGTGTCCATGTAGGTCAGCGAGCACAGGGGTGATGGGTGAGCGGGACTTGGCGCGAGTTAGGACACGGGCAGCCGAGTTTTGGATGACCTCCAGTTTACGTAGGGTACGGAATTGTCTCGGTGACGGGATGCAAAGGGAGGTGGTAGTGGATGGTTGTTTTTCAGACTGGGAGGTGGTTTGCAGTGGTGTTCCCCCAAGGGTCAGTTTTGGGTCCCTTACTCTTCAATTTTTATAAGCGACCTAGACTCTGGTGTAGGGAACCGCAATATAAAGTTTGCAGATGATATGAAACTTGGCAAAGTTGTAGATCATGATGAGGAAAGTTAATAGGCTTCAGGATGGTGAAATGGGCAGAAGCATTGCAGATGGAGTTCAGTGCGGAGAAGTGTGAAGTGATGCACTTTGGGAGGACTAATATGGAAAGACAGTTATACTATAAATGGCACGATTTTGAATAGTGTAGATAAGCAGAGAGATCTTGGTGTCCATATGCAAAAATCCTTAAAGGTGGCAGGGCAAGTTAATACGGTGGTTAAAAAAGCATATGGGTAATTTGGGTTTATAAATAGAGGCATAGAATATAAAAGCCAAGAGATCCTGCTGGGACATCACTAGTTAGACCTCAGCTGGAGTATTGGGGACAATTCTGGGCACTTCAGGAAAGATGTAAAGGCCTTGGAAAGGGTACAGAGGAGGTTTACCAGGATGTTACCAGGGATGAGGGACTTCAGTTATGAGGAGAGGTTGGAAAAGTTAGGACCGTTCTCCTTGGAACAGAGAAGGTTAAGAGGTGACCTAATAGAGGTTTTCAAGGAGCAGATAAAGAAAAACTTTTCCCTATGGTGAGTGGGTCAATACCAGAGGTCATAGATTTAAAATCATTGGCAAAACATCTACAGGGGAGAGGAGGAGACATTTTTTTCCCACTCAGCATTGTGGGGATCTGGAACGCTCTCCCTGAAAAGGTGGTGGGAGCTGATTGCATAAATAATTTTAAAAGGGAGTTGAACGGGTGCTTGAGGATGAGGAACTTACAGGGTTACGGACAAAAAGCGGGGGTGTGGGACTATGCACGACTGATCTTTCAAAGAGCCAGCACAGGCACGATGGGCCAAATGGCTGCCTCCTGTGCTGTAAGTTTCTATTCTAAACCTCCTTTTGCTATGCTAGGTGGCAACCACTTCATAAACCAACAGCTTTTGAATGTGAGTAGTTGTCTTGGTTCAGCACAAAGGACTTCGCTTCATCCACCCACCAGTGGTCTTCGTGACTTTTTCAAAGTTTGCCGCATGACTCAATTGATGAAGGCAGTGTGCAACCGGAAGGTATTGGGTTCAGTTCCCTAGTCCATGCTGAATACGCTGATCTTGCTTCAGTCGGCCAGAGTGGCACTGAACTAAGGTTGCCAATTTATTTGACTCATGCTAAAAAGTGCATGTTTGTGGGTGCATGAGGATAAGATTGAGCTCAGCTATGACTCCTCCTCCTCCTCCTCTGCCAACCTCCTTTCTTCCTCTGTTCCTCCTCCGTTCCTCTTTCTTCCTGCCCCATCACCTCCTCCAATTGAGTGACTGCTTGGGTAAGATACCAGAGAGTTGACTAATCGGCACCTGCGGAACCACACCCCAGCGGGGATTAGCACCCGGTGGGAGAGGAGAGCTTGAATTGTGATCTCCTGCTCAAGTCACTTCTATGCTTGCTCCTCTCCGCAGGAAGTAAGTGTCGCAAAACACATTTGAAAGTTCTTTATCTGAATGCACGTAGCATTCGTAACAAAATTGACGAGTTAACGGCACAAATAACTATGTATGGGTATGATCTTGTGGCCATTACAGAAACATGGCTGCAGGGTGACAACGTCTGGGAATTAAATATGCCAGGATATTTAACAATCAGGAAGGACAGGCAGGAAGGAAGGGGAGGGGGGGGTGGCTATGTTAATAAAGGAAGGAATCACTGTAATACAGAGAAATGATATTGGGTCAAAAGATCAGGATAATGAAACAGTTTGGGTAGAGATAAGGAATAATAAGGGGAAAAAAACACTGGTGGGCGTAGTATATAGGCCTCCTAATAGTTGCAACTCTGTTGGAAGAAGTAGTAATCAGGAAATAGTTGGGGCATGTAATAAGGGAACAGCTATAATTATGGGGGATTTTAACTATCATATTAACTGGACAAATCAAATTGGGCAGGGCAGCCTTGAGGAAGAGTTTATTGTGTCTTAGGGATGGATTTCTTGAGCAGTATGTAACTGATCCTACAAGGGGGCAAGCAACCTTGGACCTGGTACTGTGTAATGAGTCAGGATTAATTAATAATGTCCTAGTTAAGGATCCCCTTGGAATGAGTGACCATAACATGGTTGAATTCCATATCCAATTAGAGGGTGAGAAGGTTGGTTCTCAAACAAGCATACTGAGCTTGAATAAAGGAGACTATGATAGTATGAGAGCAGAATTGATTAAAGTGGACTGGGAAAATAGATTAAAGGGTAAGACAGTACATGAGCAGTGGTGTTCATTCAAGGAGTTATCTTACAACTTTCAAAATAAATATATTCCACTGAGGAAAAAAGGGTGTAAAAGAAATGACAGCCATCCATGGCTAAGTAAAGAAATTAAAGAAAGTATCCAACTAAAAACAAGGACATATAAGGTAACCAAAGTTAGTGGGAGGATAGAAGATTGGGAAGTCTTCAAAAGACAACAAAAAGTAACTAAAGGATTGATTAAGAAAGGGAAAATAGACTATGAAAATAAATTAGCAAAAAGTATAAAAACAGATAGTGTCGTAAGAATGAGCCTTACGCGTGGTGAACTTAAAGTAAGCTTTAATCAACTAAAAAGGTGCTACATACAAAAGAGGTCTTACTCTATGCCTCTCCAGGATCCAACTGCTCAGTCCAGTATTTATCCTGGACTAATCACAGGAAGTGATGCAATAAAGTTCGAGTCACAGGAAGCTGTATTGTGTTACCACAGATAGCAAGAGTTTCTATAGTTATATAAAAAGAAAAAGGGTGGTTAAGGCAAATGTAGGTCCCTTAGAGGATGAGACCAGGAAATTAATGGTGGGAAACATGGAGATAGCAAAAATGCTGAACAAATATTTTGTTTCAGTCTTTACGGTAGAGGACACTAAGAATATCCCAACACTGGACAAACAGGGGGCTCTAGTGGGGGAGGAGCTAAATACGATTAAAATCACTAAGGAATTGGTACTCAGTAAAATAATGGGACTCAAGGCGGATAAATCCCCTGGACCTGATGGCTTACATCCTAGGGTCTTGAGGGAAGTGGCAGTAGGAATTGTGGATGCTTTGGTAATAATTTTCCAAAACTCCCTGAACTCAGCAAAGGTCCCGGCAGATTGGAAAACTGCTAATGTAACACCCTTATTTAAAAAGGGTTGTAGGCAGAAGGCTGGAAATTATAGACCAGTTAGCCTAACATCTGTGGTGGGTAAAATTTTGGAGTCTATTATTAAGGAGACAGTAACAGAACATTTAGATAAACATAATTTAATAGGACAAAGTCAGCATGGCTTTATGAAGGGGAAGTCATGTCTGACAAATTTGCTCGAGTTCTTTGAGGACATAACGTACAGGGTGGATAAAGGGGAACCAGTGGATGTAGTGTATTTAGACTTCCAGAAGGCATTCGACAAGGTGCCACATAAAAGATTATTACTCAAGATAAAAAATCACTGGATTGGGGGTAATATTCTGGCATGGGTGGAGGATTGGTTATCTAACAGGAAGCAGAGAGTTGGGATAAATGGTTCATTCTCGGACTGGCAACCAGTAGCCAGTGGTGTTCCGCAGGGGTCTGTGCTGGGTCCCCAACTCTTTACAATCTATATTAACGATTTGGAGGAGGGGACCGAGTGTAACATATCAAAGTTTGCAGATGATACAAAGATGGGAGGGAAAGTAGAGAGTGAGGAGGACATAAAAAACCTACAAGGGGATATAGACAGGCTGGGTGAGTGGGCAGAGATTTGGCAGATGCAATACAGTATTGGAAAATGTGAGGTTATGCACTTTGGCAGGAAAAATCAGAGAGCAAGTTATTATCTTAATGGCGAGAAACTGGAAAGTACTGCAGTACAAAGGGATCTGGGGGTCCTAGTGCAAGAAAATCAAAAAGTTAGTATGCAGGTGCAGCAGGTGATCAAGAAAGCCAATGGAATGTTGGCTTTTATTGCTAGGGGGATAGAATATATAAACAGGGAGGTATTGCTGCAGTTGTATAGGGTATTGGTGAGACCGCACCTGGAGTACTGCATACAGTTTTGGTGTCCATACTTAAGAAAAGACATACTTGCTCTCGAGGCAGTACAAAGAAGGTTCACTCGGTTAATTCCGGGGATGAGGGGGTGGACATACGAGGAGAGGTTGAGTAGATTGGGACTCTACTCATTGGAGTTCAGATGAATGAGAGGCGATCTTATTGAAACATATAAGATTGTGAAGGGGCTTGATCGGGTGGATGCGGTGAGGATGTTCCCAATGATGGGTGAAACTAGAACTAGGGGACATAATCTTAGAATAAGGGGCTGCTCTTTCAAAACTGAGATGAGGAGAAACTTTTTCACTCAGAGGGTAGTGTGTCTGTGGAATTTGCTACCCCAGGAAGCTGTGGAAGCTACTTCATTAAATAAATTTAAAACAGAAATAGACCGTTTCCTAGAAGTAAAGGGAATTAGGGGTTACGGGGAGCGGGCTGGAAATTGGACATGAGTTTGAGTTCGGATCGGTCAAGGCCCTGTGGGTGGCGGAGCGGGCCCAGGGGCCGAGTGGCCTGGTCCTGCTCCTACTTCTTGTGTTCTTTAGAGTTGAGGTTGGATCAGATCAGCCATGATCTCATTGAATGGCGGAGCAGGCTCGAGGGGCCGATTGGTCTACTCCTGCTCCTATTTCTTATGTTCTTATGTTCTCACACATGCATGCCACCTCCATCCCAACTGTGTCATTTAATGATTAGCTTCTCGGATGTTTTCAGTCAGTTCATTTTGATTATTAAAATGTGACGGGTTAGCAGGCAGCCTTGTCCACATTGACCCTTGTATGGCCATTTCTGGTTAAGGCAGAGGCAATGTCAACATTCAAGATTGATTTTGGGTCTTTCGGATGAGATGTTAAACCGAGGCCCCATCTGCGCTCTCGGGTGAGCGTAAAAGATCCCATGGCACTATTCGAAGAAGAGCAGGGGAGTGATCCATGGTGTCTTTGGCCAATATTTATCCCTCAATCAACATCACGAAAACAGATTATCTGGTCATTATCATATTGCTGTCTGTGGGAGCTTGCTGTGCGCAAATTGGCTGCCGCGTTTCCTCCATTATAACAGTGACTGCACTTCAGAAGTACTTCATTGGCTGTAAAGCGCTTTAGGACGTCCTGAGGTAGTAGATTAGATAGGTGGATTAAAAAAAAATGAGTTGAAAGGATAAGTAGCAGGGTAAATGTGATTAGAATTATTTGCTCGTGTGGAGGGTAAACATCAACACTGACTGGTTCAGCCAAACGGCCTGTTTCCGTGCTGTAACTCTTTGTATTTCAAGTCTCTTTGCAGATGCAGTGAGCGAAACAACAAATGGGCCATCCTACCAGTGCTTTTGTTTCATGTCTCTCCTTTTATTGCCTTGTGCTCGGCATGCTACTTACGCATTTTCTGTTTGCTTTGGCAACGAATGTCAAATTTCGCCCACGTACACGCCCGACCTAACCTTAGTGGACAAGACTATGCTCTGTTCTGACTAGAGTTGGTCATTCTTTGCCAGTTACTGGCGGGGGTAGAGCTCTTCTAAGAAAAACTTGACGTAAACTGAACAGCTGTCCACCATGTTTCACCTTGTTTGGGCAAGTCATGACTAATAGTTGGATTCTGCCTAATTTTGGGCACCACAGTTGTAGTGTGGTTGGTTGGGAGATTGGAGTGCTGGTTTCGAAGGATTCATAAAAGGTCATTGACAGTATCTTGCTTTGGGCCACTTTGCTTATTTCACAATTTGAACCTGCCTTGATTTTAGGTGAAACTGGTCTTGGAAAGTCCACCTTAATGGACACCCTGTTCAACACCAGGTTTGAAGGCGATCCAGCACCTCACAATCAGCCGGGAGTCCATATAAAGTCCAACAGCTATGAACTACAGGAAAGTAGTGTCCGCCTGAAGCTGTCCATCGTAAACAGTGTGGGATTTGGGGACCAGATTAACAAGGAAGAAAGGTCAGCATCAACTTTCTCACATTTTTGTAATGTCTGTGCCTTGCTGTGCCGAGTTGAATCTTTGCGCTACACTTCAGGGCCTTCGCACGTAATCTAGGCTGCTCACTCAAGCGCAGTACTGTGGGAGTACTGGATTGGCAGAGGCGCGTGCTGTCTTTTGAGTGCAGCATTTAACTGAATGCCTGTTGCGGTAGATGTAAAAGATCATGGGTGATTTGCACATAGGGCTTGTGGGAATGGTGTCCAAATGTGCAGATTATACTAAAATCGGAGGCGAGGTAAATAATTCTGAGGACTGAAGGGTATTGATAAAATGGGTGAAAAAAATTGGCAGATGGAATTCAATGTCATAAATGTGAGGAGGGTGTTTTTGACAAAAGGAAAGAAAGACTTACATTTCTATAGCGCCTTTCACGACCACCAGACGTCTCAAAGCGCTTTACAGCCAATGAAGTAGTTTTTGGAGTGTAGTCGCCGTTGTAATGATTATACTTCGGGTGAGGTGATAAGAGCAGAGGGATTTAGGGTTCAGGTTCACAAGAAGCACCTCAAGTGGATAAGGCCAATTGGGAAAAAAAAGCTAATGGGGATACTAGATTTTATGGCAAGAGGTATAGAATGTAAAAGTCAACATATAATGGTGAATCTATACAAAACCATGCCAACACCATAGTTGCTATACTGTGTGTAGTTTTGGGCTCCATACTACAGGAAGGATGTTGAGCCTATCAGAGGGGTACAGCCCAGATTCGCTAGAATTCTGCCTGGCAGTGGGGGGGGGGCGGGTGGTGTAACACACATATGCAGAAGGGCTTTGAAAAATCGAGGTTGTTTTCATTAGAAAGTGGCAGAATAAGGGGTGATTTGATGGAGGCGTTTAAAAAATGAAAAAGGGGATGGGGCAGAGTAGATAGAAACCGACTTGTTTCCAGTGATTTGAGGGGTCGAGAAATATCCGCTGTAAAGTGCGTTGGGACGTCCTGAGGAGATGTAAGGTGGCAAATAAAAGCAAGTTCTTTTCTTTCTGGATACTTCGAACGTGTTAAGAGACACTTTGTAGGTAATGGCACGGCATTAATTGCCTGTCTGTGGAAGATCCAGAACTCCTCTTCACCTGTGGACTTCACATGATGAAAGAATGCTCAGGACTGGCTGTCTGTCGCATGCAAGGTGCCCTGGGCCTCCCAAGTGCTTCTGCAGCTGTGGAATTTTTCTCCCGCTGTTTGCTTCCCCCCCCCTCCCCTGCCGGTTAGTAATTGTATCGGAACCAATTCCCGATGTTCCGGATCCAAATGGACATTCGACACCAACCTTCTAATGTCATGCATTTCACCTTGTGCACTGCAAAATGCGAAGCACATGAGGGTTAATCCCATTGACCTCGGCTTCGTACAAAGCCGGCTGATTTTAAGGTGCTGAGTTCAGGCTCTAATTGGACCTGAGCCACCAGCGCAGGAGATCCAATGTTGTAAACACTGACACTTTAAAACAAAGAAGCTACGATTTCACTTTGATGTGAAGTGCCAGCTATTGCTCGAAATAGCTGAGCAACGTGTTAGAGTCTTGGACTGAGCACAGTAAACTACTTGGGAGCAGCATAAAATGCCAATGCGCACCTTTTTACACAGTATTGCTTTATATAGTAATATTATAAAAGTATTGTTTGGGGGTATTTTAAAATGGTTCTATCGCGATGCCGGTCAACCCTGGACAGACGTGCTGCAGGATCTATACTTTCATGCCACAGGATTTAGTCAAAAATTTGCCCCGAGTTTCCACAGAATTCCAGGTACCCGGGAGAAACGCTCCTTGGAGGAGAATGTTACCACGGTTGGGGAAAGGGAGAAAAATACTTTGTATTGTGAAGGCTAGGTATCCTGGTTTGTGGGCTGGGGGACTAAAAACTCATTGCCAAAAGGACTCCAGTCCCCACCACTGATTCCTGGGTTTGTATTGCATTCTTGGCAGCTCAAGACTGGTCTGCAGGTCCACTCCTGAGATCCCTTGTGGAGCTCTTTGATCATCTGTAAGTGGAATATTTCCCAACTGTGGCTGGAGACCCAAAGTAGAGAGTGCCCAGAGAAGGGAAAGCAGATTTAAAATCCTTCCAGGATTTCATCAGTGTCTAGTTTGGGGGACGGGGCGGGGAATAATTCACGCTGAAAGTCTTGCCCACTACAGTAATGGTTCATTGTCATTTATGGAGATGTAGACCTCTTCTTTTTTTTCTCCCCCTCCCCTCCCCTCCCTTCTGATGGCTTAGTGGGTAAAGGCACCAGCAAGTACAGTACTGAACTGTACAGAACAGAAGGAACCTGGGATCAGTCCCCTGGTCTATGCTGAGGTAGCTGATCTTATCCAGGCAGCAGTTGGGTGCTATTCGTGGGCAAGATTCCTGATCTTCACCACTGTTCAGTAAACCCTGCATGCACTCGCTCACCCTCCCCCCCCCTTCCTTCTCCCCTCAAACCCTCCCCCCTCCCCCCCAAAAAAAGCCTAGCCAGCAAAAACAGACTGTAAGCTGGTCACATTTGCTGATGAAACAAAAAATTTAGTAGTAGTAGAGACGGATAGTGCAGTTTTAATTTTCAAAATGGTTCAGATCAGTTATGCAATTGGGCAGGCATGTCAAATTAAATTGAACACTGATGCATAATAATTTGCTTATGCAATACTTTGCCATATCGAAATGTCTCGGTGCGTCATATAACAAATTGCTTTTCAAGTGCAGTGGCTTTTTTTGCAGACTGTAAGGATGGGTGCCAGAATCCTACAATAAATGGGATTGAGCTAGCACAGGGAGTTTTAGAAAGAGACCTGGGAGTAATGGTACCCGTATCACATCAGTGTCAAAGCTACACGGTGGAAGTAATTAAAGCTAATGGAATCTTAGAATATTTGTAACTAGAGTAATAGTGTACAAGGCCATGCCAGTTGCACTAAAGCTCTATAATGCCTTGGCCCTACCACACGTATTACTTAGTTTTAGACACCGCACCGCAAAAAAAAAATCTACTTGGAAAGGGAGCAATGAGACCAATTCCCAAGTGTAAAGGAGTGAGTTATGAGGAAAGATTGGATAAGTTTGAGCTTTGCAGTCTACAAAGTCATAAGAACATAAGAAATAGGAGCAGGAGTAGGCCAATCGGCCCCTCGAGCCTGCTCCGCCATTCAATAAGATCATGGCTGATCTGATCCTCACCTCAAATCTAAAGAACACAAGAAGTAGGAGCAGGACCCGGCCACTCAGCCCCTGGGCCCGCTACGCCACCCACAGGGCCTCGACCGATCCGAACTCAGCCTCATGTCCAATTTCCTGCCCGCTCCCCGTAACCCCTAATTCCCTTTACTTCTAGGAAACTGTCTATTTCTGTTTTAAATTTATTTAATGATGTAGCTTCCACAGCTTCCTGAGGCAGCAAATTCCACAGACCTACTACCCTCTGAGTGAAATGTTATGGTGGTGTAGTGGTAATGTTACTGGACTAGGAATCCAGCAAATGAGAGTTCTATATCCCACTATGGCAGTTTGAGAATTTGAATTCAGTTTACGAAATCTGGAAGTAAAAAGCTGGTCTCGGTAAAAGTGACCATGAAGCTGTCGGATTGTCACAGAAACCCAACTGGTTCACTTGGAGTACTTGCAGCATAGAAACCAGGCCTTTCGGCCCAACAGGTCCACGCCGGTGTTTGTGCTCCACACGAGCCACTTGGTGTCCTTTATGAGAAAGAAAGCTGCTGGCGTCCTTACCCGGTCTGGGCCTATACTTGACTCCAGCCCCACACCAACATGGTTGACTCCTAACTGCCCTCTGAAGCGCATCAGTTGCTTCAAACCACTGCAAACAGTCATTGTGGGAGCACCTTCACCACGCGGACTGCAGCGGTCCAAGAGGGCCCACCTTCTCGAGGGCAACTAGGGATGGCCAATAAATGCCGGTCTTGCCTGCGATGACCGCATCTTCAGAATGATTTTTTTTTTAAAAAAGACAGTTAAGGGGGGACTTCAGTGAAGTATATAAAATATTAAATAGCAGAGGTGTGACAAGCCCAGAATATTACTTCAAAGTACGCAAAGAAAGTTAGACCAGAGGATAGAAATTAATCCAAAAGTAAATTTAGATCAGGATGTACTACTTTACTCAGAGTAACAAATGTTTAAAATAATCTACCAAGCACGATAATGAAGGCAAGAACATTGGGGTGGTTCCAGATACAATTGCCTGCCTTGATTGGAGAGCGGGATGAGCTCCATGAGATCAAACGGCCTCTTCTCATCCCTGGGTTTTCTTGTGCGACGTGTAATGGCCATTTTCGAGAGCATGAGTGCCCAGAATGATCTTTGCTTCCTTCCTCCAGGAAAACCATCTCGATTCCTCCCTGATAATTTAGCTAGTATTGGCAGCTTGGAGTATGGCAAACTTGGGACTACCCTAATTATGTTATGCCCACCTCTGCCACTGCCATTCAGGAGCTTTAGGCTGGAATGGAGCACAGGCTACCTGTTGCCAACGTGTGCCAGTACCGCACACTCATTGTCTGAAGCACGATAGTAGGATGGGGTGACCCTCTTGCAGTGTCCACTCCCTCTCTGGTAGACAATTGTTTGTTGTCTTTCTGTTTGGTCCAGCTGGTTCTTTGTTGTCTCTCTCTTGCAGTTCATTATTCAGATGGTTTTTTTAACGTTCTGTCCAAAATAATTGCTTTGCAATTTCCTTCTGTTCGACAGCAAAATTAAAAATTGTGATCTCTTGTTCTGCAGCTACAAGTCTATCGTTGAGTTTATTGACGCTCAGTTTGAAGCCTACCTGCAGGAGGAGCTGAAGATAAAGCGCACGCTGCACAACTACCACGACAGCCGAATCCATGTCTGCTTGTACTTCATCGCCCCCACTGGCCATTCTTTAAAGTCTCTCGATTTGGTGACCATGAAAAAATTGGATAGCAAGGTGAGGTGCAGCACAGGAGGAGCAGCCCTCGTCACATTTATAGTATGACGTGCCACAAATCTGTAAGCATAAGTGTTTAGAAACGGGTAAAGGCCAAGCCCCTGCCCCCTTTCCATGGATTAACCCAGTTGTTTTCCAGATCCTTCCATGGCCTCGCCCCTCCCTATCTCTGTAATTTCCTCCAGCCCTACAACCCTCGGATCTCTGCGCTCCTCCAATTCTGGCCCCTTGTGCATCCCCGATTTTCATTGCCCCACCATTGGTGGCCGTGCCTTCAGCTGCCAAGGCCCAAAGCTCTGGAATTCTAAACCTCCGCCTCTCTTAAGACGCTCCTTAAAATCTACCTCTTTGACCTCACCTGCCCTACTATCTCCTTCTGTGGCTCGGTGTCAAATTTTGTTTGATAACGCTCCTGTGAAACGCCTTGGGATGTTTTACGGCGTTAAAGGAACTATAATAAATGCAAGTTGTTGTTGTCTTGTCATGCCCCTCAATCATTGCTTTCTCCAGAAGCAGCTCCAATCGTTCCTTGTTCCCACTTCTACTGTCTGCTTCAGTGGCCTTTCCAAATATCTTGCTCTGCAAATGTATTACTCTTGGGGTGTGAACAAGTTCTGCTGTCTTTTTTTTACCGCAAACTTCTTGATTTTTAACTCGTGTCCCCTGGTATTTGAACAAATTTACTTGGAGCAACTTTGATCAAGTTTCTTTGTAATCTTAAACTTCAGTGAAGTCACTCAGCCCAGTCGACCCTGCAAAGTCCTCCTCACCAACATCCGAGGACTTGTGCCAAAATTGTGCGCGCTGTCCCACAGACTAGTCAAGTGGGACAGTGCTCACAGAATCATACCTTTCAGCCAATGTCCCAGACTTCTCCATCACCATCCCTGGGTATGTCCTGTCCCACCGGCAGGACAGACCCACCAGAGGTGGCGGCACAGTGGTATACAGTCGGGAAGGAGTGGCCCTGGGAGTCCTCAACATTGACTCCGGACCCCATGAAGTCTCATGGCTTCAGGTCAAGCATGAGCAAGGAAACCTCCTGCTGATTACCACCTACCGCCCCCCCCTCAGCTGATGAATCAGTACTCCTCCATGTTGAACACCACTTGGAAGAAGCACTGAGAATAGCAAGGGCACAGAATGTACTCTGGGTGGGGGATTTCAATGTCCATCACCAAGAGTGGCTCGGTAGCACCACCACTGACCGAGCTGGCTGAGTCCTGAAGGACATAGCTGCCAGTCTGGGCCTGCGACAGGTGGTGAGAGAACCAACACGAGGGAAAAACCTACTTGTCCTCGTCCTCGCCAATCTACCTGTCGCAGGTACATCTCTCCATGACCGCATTGGTAGCAGTGACCACCGCGCAGTCCTTGTGGAGACGGAAGTCTCGTCTTTACACTGAGGACACCCTCCATCGTGTTGTGTGGCACTACCACCGTGCTAAATGGGATAGATTCAGAACGGATCTAGCAGCTCAAAACTGGGCATCCATGAGGCGCTGTGGGGCATCAGCAGCAGCAGAATTGTATTCCACCACAATCTGTAACCTCATGGCCCAGCATATCCCTCACTCTACCATTACCATCAAGCCAGGGGACCAACCCTGGTTCAATGAGGGTGCAGAAGAGCATGCCAGGAGCAGCACCAGGCGCACCTAAAAATGAGGTGCCAACCTGGGGAAGCTGTAACACAGGACTACATGCATGCTAAAAAGCAGAAGCAGCATGCTATAGACAGGGCTAAGCGATCCCACAATCAACGAATCAGATCAAAGCTCTGCAGTCCTGCCACATCCATTCGTGAATGGTGGTGGACCATTAAACAACTAACAGGGGGAGGAGGAGGCTCCATGAGTATCCCCATCCTCAATGATGGTGGAGCCCAGCACGTGAGTGCAAAAGACAAGGCTGAAGCGTTTGCAACCATCTTCAGCCAGAAGTGCCGAGTGGATGATCCATATCGCCCTCCTCCTGCGGTCCCCACCATCACAGAAGCCAGTCTTCAGCCAATTCGATTCACTCCACGTGATATCAAGAAACGGCTGAGCGCACTGGATACAGCAAAGGCTTTGGGCCCTGACAACATCCTGGCTGTCGTGCTGAAGACTTGTGCTCCAGAACTAGCCGCGCCTCTAGCCAAGCTGTTCCAGTACAGCTACAACACTGACAGCTACAACACTGACATCTACCTGACGATGTGGAAAACTGCCCAGCTTTGTCCTGTCCACAAAAAGCAGGACAAATCCAATCCAACCAATTACCGCCCCATCAGTCTACTCTCAATCATCAGCAAAGTGATGAAAGGTGTTGTCGACAGTGCTATCAAGCGGCACTTGCTCACCAATAACCTGCTCACTGATGCTCAGTTTGGGTTCCGCCAGGACCACTCGGCTCCAGACCTCATTACAGCCCTGGTCCAAACACAGACAAAACAGCTGAATTCCAGAGGTGAGAGTGGCTGCCCTTGACATCAAGGCAGCATTTGACCGAGTGTGGCATCAAGGAGCCCTAGTAAAACTGAAGTCAATGGGAATCCAGGGGAAAACTTTCCACTGGCTGGAGTCATACCTAGCACAAAGGAAGATGGTTGTGGTTGTTGGAGGTCAATCATCTCAGCCCCAGGACATCACTGCAGGAGTTCCTTGGGGCAGTGTCCTAGGCCCAACCATCTTCAGCTGCTTCATCAATGACCTTCCCTCCATCATAAGGTCAAGAAGTGGGGATGTTTGCCGATGACTGCAGTGTTCAGCGCCATTCGCAACTCCTCATAATGAAGCAGTCCATGCCTGCATGCAGCAAGACCTGGACGACATTCAGGCTTGGGCTGCTAAATGGCAAGTAACATTCACGCCACACAAGTGCCAGGCAATGACTATCTCCAACGAGTGAGAGTCTAACCACTGCCAAATCCCCTACCATCAACAACCTGGGAGTCACCATTGACCAGAAATTTAACTGGACCAGTCACATAAATACTTTGGCTACAAGAGCAGGTCAGAGGCTGGGTATTCTGCGGCGAGTGTCTCACATCCTGACTCCCCAAAGCCTTTCCACCATCTACAAGGCACAAATCAGGGGTGTGATGGAACACTCTCCACTTGCCTGGATGATTGCAGCTCCAACAACACTCCAGAAGCTCGACATCATCCAGGACAAAGCAGCCCGCTTGATTGGCATCCCAGCCACCACCTTAAACATTCACTCCCTCCACCACCGGCGTACTGTGGCTGCAGTGTGTACCATCTACAAGATGCACTGCAGCAACTTGCCAAGGCTTCTTCGGCAGCACTTCCCAAACGCGCCTCTACCACCTGAAAGGACAAGGGCAGCAGGCTCATGGGAACACCATCACCTGCAAGCTCCCCTCCAAGTCACACACCATCCTGACTTGGAAATATATTGCTGTTCCTTCATCGTCGCTGGGTCAAAATCCTGGAACTCCCTCCCTAACAGCACTGTGGGAGTACCTTCACCACAGGGACTGCAGCGGGTCAAGAAGGCAGCTCACCACCACCTTCTCGAGGCAATTCGGGATGGGCTATAAATGCTGGCCTTGCCAGCAACGCCCACATCCCAGGAATGAATTTAAAAAAACAAAACTCAAGTCTCTCTTTCAAAGAAAACCAGCCTGCTCGCCTTGATTATTCCTCATAATTTAAATTCCTGATGCCTGTTGTTGCCATGCACAATCTCGGATGGGCATTAGAATCCATGCACACAGCAGATACAAAATAGTGATGTTGGACCCGATGGGCCCATAGCTCCACCAGAAGACCAATGACGTCGATGAGTGAAGTTCAGACTTGTCTCAGTGGTAGCACTCTTTGCCTCTCAATCGGAAGGTCGTGGTTTCAAGCACCATGCCAGGACTTGAGCACCTAATCAAGACTGATGCTTCAGCAAGGTATTAAGGGAGCGCTGCACTGTCAGCATTGATATCTTTTCGGTTGTTTATACTGAGGTTCTGTCTGCGCCCTCAGGTGGACGTAAAAAGATCCCATGGCACTATTTGGAAGTAGGGCAGGGGAGCTCTCTCCAGTGCCCTGGCCAATATTTACCTCTCCTCTAATACCACCAAAATACAGATTTGTGGGACCTTGCTGTGTGCAAATTAGTCATAGTCATTACGGCATAGAAGGAGGCCATTCGGCCCATTGAGTCCATGCCGGCTCTCTGTAGAGCAATCCAGTCAGTCCCATTCCCCCGCTCTATCCCCGTAGCCCTGCCGGTTTATTTCCCTCAAGTGCCTATCCAATTTCCTTTTGAAATCATTGATCGTCTCCGCTTCCACCACCCTCGTCGGCAGCGAGTTCCAGGTCGGCGCTTTTCTCGACGTTACAGCAGTGGCTACACTTCAAAAGTACTTCATTGGCTGTAAAGCCCTTTGGGACATCCTGAGTCATGAAAGGCGCTATAGAAATGCACGTTCTTCTTTTTTTTTCTTTCAAATTGCAGTCTCGGCTGTGACTCAAACTGGCCTACCTGCTTTGAGCAGTTTGGTGACTGGCAGTGACAAACTTCCTCCCCTCCACTCATATACGGAAGGGTGGGTTTGGTTGACTTGCTCCAGTGCACTTGGTGACTGCCGGTTACTAAATGCTATTGGCAGAGGCCTTGGGAAAGTTACCATTTGGGGAGTGGTATCTATCATGAAAGAGACTCCAAGGAGAGAAAATAAATCTGTTAAAATTTGGGTGGGGGAAGAGAATTTCTGTGTCTCATGGCTGATTACAGTTGTGTTTACACCAAATACTTACGAGGTCAGATGCAGGTGCTTCCTGTTTTCTCCTTTTTGTTCAATGTGCTGATGCTCGGTGATCTCCAATCACGAGGACGTACAAACAATAACAATTTGCTTTCTCTCCTAATTTCTCTCTTTTTCCTCTTTTGGGTTATTTTGGTTTACAGAAGGTTGTGTCCAAGAGTTCAGTTGTGAAGGATTATAAGCCAATTAATCAAAAGGTTTAGATTGTGGGAAATAAAAACTAGCTAAAGCTTGCGTGTGCTGTCCACTTTAAACTTTAACCTCATTATTCTGCATTAGAGCTGTTGCTGTGACATCAAGAGAATCATATTTTCTCTTCAAAATTGAACGCTTGCAGCGATGGATGTCGGTGCTGGGGAATGGAATACTAGGGGTGACTCCACGCTTCCAGCAAGAAGCCACACTCACTGGGAGTGCAGGTCAGACAGCTTAGGAGGTAGGGGAGTTATCCCGGTGTCCCGGGCCAATATTTATCCCTCAATCAACATCACTAAAACAGATTATCTGGACATGATCATATTGCTGTTTGTGGGAGCTTGCTGTGCGCAAATTGGCTGCCGCTTTTCCCACATTACAACAGTGACTACTCTTCAAATAGTACTTCATTGGCTGTAAAGCGCTTTGGGACGTCCTGAGGTCATGAAAGGCGCTATCGAAATGCAAGTCTTTTTTAGGGCTACGGTTTTGGAGCCCTATCTCTGAGCTGTGCTCCCTGCAAGGGTAGGATTAAACAGTCACCCTGACTGTTCTATTTTTTTACACCCACTGTCGGTATTGAGCATTTCCCAGTCAGATACAGAGTGTAATACCTAACTCCTATTTTAGAAGAGTACTTGCTACTGCAGTGTGAATGTTTGTTTCCCACACCAGCTATCTTTTTCTGGCATCTCTGAGATCACTAAATCAGTGCCGATTTGGTGCGGAGTTGCAGGCTGTGCTGTGTCAGGCAATACCAGATTGGCTGCGCGCTAGACGGTTATAACACCCCTGTCGAAGTAGAAAGTTCGATCCAAAGAATTAAACCTGGGATTTTTTGATGATCGATTTATCTCCACACGACACCAGGGCAGCATCTTTACCCACTAAGCTATCGGTAATTGTCGCTGCTCAGGAGAGGGAAAATGCGGTGGGCTAGCTCATCGGAGTCACTGTTATCTACTTACTAGTAGCAGGCAAAGATTGGCATTGGCAATAGCCCAGGAGCAGGCTTGCCCACCTTGCCTTCTCAAGCACAGGGGCCTAGGGACCAGCCTTGGAGGGGTAGCAGGGCAGACGTATCTTGTTCATTTAGAGGGTCACATTGCCTCAAAATAAAACCTCATTGGCCCTTGTTCTAACTGTCCTTCTAGTGATAAGGAAGCCTTTATTTACCCTTTGCTGGAAAAAGGAGGAATGAGAGCTTGGAATGCTTTAGGAATGCAGACTTCTATCAAACATTTAACAGCTTCACCAAGGACTATCTCGCTCATTTTATTTAATCTGCCTACCATTAACTGAGCGTTATCAGCGTCCAGCCTCTGATGCTCCAAGGGCTAACTCTTCAGTGTGTCATTCACGGATGTTCGTGGCGTACATAGAATTTACAGCACGGAAACAGGCCAGTCGGCCCAAGTGCTCTGTCTGTGTTTATGCTCCCCACAAGCCTCCTCCCACCCTACTTCATCTAACCCTATCAGCATATCCTTCTATTCCTTTCTCCCTCATGTACTTATGTATCTTCCTCTTATATGTATATCTAAAATTCGCCTCAACCGTTCCATATGGTAGCAAGTTCCACATTCTCGTCACTCTTTTTTAAATTCATTCATGCAATGTGGGCGTCGCTGGCAAGGCCAGCATTTATTGCCCATCCCTAATTGCCCTTGAGAAGGTGGTGGTGAGCCGCCGCCTTGACAACTGAGTGGCTTGCTTTGCCATTTCAGAGAGCAGTTAAGAGTCAACCACATCGCTGTGGGTCTGGAGTCGCATATAGGCCAGACCGAGTAAGGACGGCAGATTTCCTTCCCTAAAGGACGTTCGTGAACCAGATGAGTTTTTACGACAATCCAGTAGTTACATGATCTCTGAATAAAGGAGTTTCTCTTGAATTCACACACAGAATCACAGAATCCCCACAGTGCAGATAGAGGCCATTTCGGCCCATCGAGCCTGCACCGACACATATCCCACCCTATCCCCGTAACCCTACGTATTTAATCCTCCCTAACACTAAGGGTCAATTTATCATAGCCAAAACAACCTAACCCGCACATCTTTGGACTGTGGGAGGAAACCGGAGCACCCGGAGGAAACCCACGCAGACACGGGGAGAATGTGCAAACTCCACACAGACAGTCACCCGAGGCCGGATTCGAACCCGGGTCCCTGGCGCTGTGAGGCAACAGTGCTAACCACTATGCCACCGTGTTACCTGTATTCCTTATTGGATTGATTGGTGACTATCTCACATTTATAACCCCTAGCCTTGGACTACCCCACAGGTGGAAACATCATCTCTACGTCTACCCTATCAAACCCCTTCATAATTTTAAAGGCCGCTATTAGGTCACTCCTCCGCCTTCCCTTTTCTAGAGTAAAGAGCCCCAGCCTGTTCACTCTTTCCCGATAGCTATAACTTTTGGTCCCTCCCAACTCGGGGCTGTGTCTGCAGACAGTTGCTCTCCTCCTCTCATCAGTTATTTGCCTTCCTTCACCTCCCAGAACTAAATCGGGCAATGTTTCTTTGCTTGTTGGACCAGAAACAAAGAGATCTAGGAAGCAGTATTCAAAAGTGTTCCCCACTTTGCCCTGTTGTTCTTGCATATCTCTCTGAACTGTGCGGAACTCCCCCTTCATCTCATTTCCACTGTTCGGTGGCCTGTAATGCAAATGAAGAATTATACCATTTCCTTACCTGTATAGATTCTGTATTAGCACAACCCCCAGGAGACCCTGATGTTCCATTGTGGTGATGGAATCCTTTTCTAACACTGCTGCCCCATCCCCTTTTCTTTCTCCTCTCTCCTGAACACTCTGTACATAAGAAATAAGAGCAGGAGTAGGTCAAACGGCCCCTCGAGCCTGCTCCGCCATTCAATAAGATCATGGCTGATCATCAACTCCACTTTCCTGCCCGATCTCCATATCCCTTGATTCCCCCAGAGTCCAACAGGCCACACATCTAGATACATTGGAGTTGCAAGGGAAACAGTGCCTGTTCTCAACTAGAATGCTGCTAATGTTCACCCTAGGTAGATCTTGACAGCACAATAATCCAGTAGCGCAGCTATCTCCAAACTGGAAATCTCTCTCAATCTAGCAGAGATTGATCCTAGCCGCACTGCATTACCACAATGTTCCAGTGGGGCACAGGCTCTTGGGTTTCACCTAGCTTGGCCAACAAATTACTTCAATGAAACATTCCTTCAAACATGCCCTTCTGAACTGCTGGTGACTAGAAAGTGCAATATCCCAGATCTCCAAAGATTTATCTGCTCAGAAAACTCTCTACCCTCTTAGTACTGCCAGTCAGTAGGAATCTCCTCAAACACCAACACTACTCCACACCGGTTACCATGGACATAAAACATGAAATAAGCTATATTTTGCATCTAGTGATGCTATTTCTGCTATATGCTCAAACACAACAATGCTGCTGTCATGCATCACACCTTAGTGCACATATATTCACACTTCAGCCTGCGTCAATGAGACAAATATGAAAGTACCCTGTACTAAAAAAAAAACAACAAATTTTGTCAAAGTAGAAGTAGTTTCTACAAATACTTCTCACCACAGTGACAGGATCAACTCCAGCGGGACTCAACTTCTCAATATGTAGTTACAGAGCAGCAGCACTCTGGGTGCAGACTGTCTACTTTAAAAAAAAAAAGTACAGAAGCTTCTGCACTCCAATCCATTGGGAAAGTTTGATTTTGATTGTGCAGATTAAAAGATCAACATTGCCTGGGAAGTGATCATCTTCCTGTCAAAGCAAAACCACTGAAGTGCAGTACAATTATACAGCAGCATGGGTAACATGTACAGAAGTGATTGGAACCGCTGCCTCCCAATATGCAGCAGTGAATAGATGTTCAATTAGACCTAGAGCTAAATCTAACAAGATAAGTTCTCTGCATTAACCAAAAATTTGTCTCTCGTTTAGTTTTTAAAAATGAACACTTCATTCCAGTTCTCACATAATCTCCATTCCCAGAGGGTGAAGTTACCATGCCTAACAATTTTGGATTTAACGAGCAAGATTTTCTTCCTGGAAGTGCATTTGCTGTAATGCAGATTTGAACTATGTTGGAAACTAGATTTGGTGTGCGTCTGTGCGTGTGCGCGTTGTGGGGGGGGGAGAGAGAGAGAGAGAGAGAAGTAAAGAACCAGTGCTCTACAGCATGTTGTTCTGCAAGAAGCAGCTAGATAAGTACGAGAGCAAAGGAATAGAAGGATGTGTTGATGAGATGAAGTAAGGTGGGAGGAGGCTCGTGTGGAGCATACCCATGTTGGGCCGAATGGCCTGTTTCGTTTCTGTGCTTTAAAATTCTATGTAACTGATAGCCAACCAAATGTGTATATTCCTCCATCATATAGCCACTGATCCAAGTAATCACATGGAAATTTAATACTACCTCTCCAAATAACTGCTTTTGTAAGAAGTCATCTAGTGACTACACTTGTCTTTGCAGCTTGAATTGGAAGAATTACAATTAGAAATCAGAGACTTACCTGAATAAAGCAGAATTTAAAAGATCCCCAGTCACCTCATCTATCATTTTATTTAAACCTCCCTTCTGCCCTTTAGAGAAAGTCAACATTTTATACAATAAATCACAAGTTTCTCACCAAAAACTACCCCAACAGCAATAAGCTATTTTAGTCAGATTCTGCCACAATGTCATAACATATTAATGTAAGTAACCTTATTAATCCTGCAAAAGGAGCAAAGACCATTAAATCAACTCTTGCCCAAAGCAAAATTCTGCAGACTTTTAGGGAAAGGCCGCTGCTTCCTTGTGAGTCACCATCCTCGTAGTATCATCCATTTTCTTCAGGCTTGCAGTATTCTAGTTTTGTAAGTAACCAGGAACGTTCAGCTCCCAGTCTGCTATTGTATCATACCCCCATTGCAACTTGTGCCTCCGGTTCGCAATACTGTGTGCATTTGCATACGTACAACTCGCAACTCCCACGAGCTGTCGTCTTGTGTAAACCTACACTCCGCAGAAAACATTTATACCCCGTCCTTTCTGATTATCCTTCAGGTCAACATCATCCCAATCATTGCCAAAGCAGATTCCATTTCCAAGAATGAACTCCAGAAATTCAAGATCAAGATAATGAGCGAATTGGTCAGCAACGGAGTGCAGATCTACCAGTTCCCGACAGATGATGAGACTGTGGCAGAGATCAATGGAACTATGAATGTGAGTTTGCTGGCGGGTTTTTTTTTTTGTTTAACTTCAGACTGAACCAGAAACGATGGTCTGGCTAATCGGTGCACTGTGCTCCAGGTGTAAGTTAACAACTAACTACCAGACACGCACACTGTCTGGTTCAAGAGAAGAATATGGGCAGAATATAAAGGTGGCATTGCATTGCAGATTTGGCAAGGAGCATATAAACTGGCTTGTATCCAAACCAGTGTCCTGTGCGTTGTTTGGTAAATCATAGTAAAAATTTGGCAGGCTAACTGGGAGGGAAAATGATTTTGTGGCCAATATATTATACGAGAAGCTATTTTTGTCTGAGATTGGAATTGGGCAGCTTTCTGAAGGTGCATCACAAATGCTGCAAGTTGTTCATTTATGTTGCGCAGCTGGCTTTCATTTTCGTTTAACTTGTTCTTGGGATGTGGGCGATTGCAACGAGGCTGGATTTATTGTGCGTCCCTAGTTGCTAGGGGAACATCCGAGTGTCAGCCCTATAGCGTGGGGCTGGGATTGCATGTCAGCCAAACCGGGTAAGGCTGGCCGGTTCCCTTCCCTGATGGACAGTGAGCCCGTTAGATTTTCGTGACGAAAGCGAAATACTGCGGATGCTGGAACTCTGAAATTAAAAAAACCAGAAAATGCTGGAAATACTCAGCAGGCCAGGCAGCATCTGTGGCGAGAGAAACAGAGTTAATGTTTCTGGTTGATGATGAACGGTCATGGACCTGAACCGTTAACTCTGTTTCTCTCACCACAGATGCTGCCTGGCCTGCTGAGTATTTCCAGCATTTTTCCAGATTTTCGGCACAACTGATGGTCATTTTCTTTCTGGTCCCAGACCTCAAATTGCCAAGTTTATCGAATTAAATGTCACAGCTTGCCATGGTGGGATTTGAACTCTCGACCTCTGGGTTGCTTGGCTAAGTTGGTACCACAACATTACTGTACCCCTTAATCCATGGAGTCGTTAAATAACATCCACTAGTTTCACTACTTCACAATACAGAAGTCACAAGAAGTTACATAGGGTGGGTACTGGGGCTGATGGAAATGTTAATAGCTCTTTTTTTAAAAGAGCTTATTTTCACGAGTTGCAGAAAGTTCTGACTAATTTACCCTGAGTTTTGATAGTCCAGGTAAACAGTTAAAAGGCACCGAACCAAGAATGGGGTTAGGCCAAGCAGCCCATTTGAGCTGCCAAATTATAGCTCCACCATTTTTACAAGCCATTACAGCTCTTGTCTTTTTTTAAATCCTAGGCTTTTCTCTCTATCTGTGTGGCGTTTAATCAGCTCAATTGACTCTGTATCGATGACCTGCTGGGGCAGTGTGTCCCACGTTCTCGACACTTTGAAATTTTTTTCCCAGGTGCACAGTTCTGCCACTCAGAATATAATTACTCACGTGTTTTCTATGTAGGCCTAAAATCTAGCCAGTCATGACCACAGACCATGTGAAGTTCAGCACAGCCATTTTATAATGGATGCAAGTTAACAGAATTTGTTGGGCAGTTTTGAAGGGGAAATTGCTGTGCTAAGTTGCAATTTTTCTACAGGAAAATCACTCTTGTTTAAGCTGTGCTATGTGGAGCCGAATCTTTTTTGTGAACTTCCTGAACAGAACGGCCCTGTTCCAGTATTTAAACTGACGGTGCATCACAACACGCAGAACTATTATGGGCATAGCGGCACATGGCAACACTGAAAGAGGTTGTTTTTGACAACAAAGGGTAGAAATGACTTACCGATTATTAGTGGGTGAATGCTTACTGTGAGGCACCTGAGGTGAATGAAGCCTTTGCTCCTTATTAGTACCACAGTACATAGGCGTGTGGCAATGGGGAGAATGCAGTGTGCAGGGTGTGTGCGTGGCGATGGGGAGAATGCAGTGTGCAGGGTGTGTGCGTGGCCATGGGGAGAATGCAGGGTGTGCACGTGGCCATGGGGAGAATGCAGGGTGTGCGCGTGGCCATGGGGAGAATGCAGGGTGTGCGCGTGGCCATGGGGAGAATGCAGGGTGTGTGGGGTGATGGGGAGAATGCAGGGTGTGTATGTGTCTCATGCAGTCTGTCTGTCTCTAGTGCTGCCTCTCTGTCTCTGTGTCTCTCTCTCTGCCTCTCGGTTCCTCTCTCTCTCTCTCTCTCTCTCTCTCTCTCGGTTTCCACCCCCCCTCTCTCTCTCTCTCGGTTCCCCCCCCCCCCCCCCCCCTCCCGCTCTCGCTCTCGCTCTCTCTCTCCTCTCTCTCCGGTTTCCCCCCCCCCCCCCCCCCCTCTCTCTCTCTCTCTCTCCTCTCTCTCTCTCTCTCTCTCTCTCTCTCTCTCTCTCTCTCTCTCTCTCTCTCTCTCGGTTTCCACCTCTCTCTCTCTCTCTCTCTCTCTCTCTCTCTCTCTCTCTCTCTCTCTCTGTGTGTTTCCACCTCTCTCTCGGTCTCTCTCTCTCTCTCTCTCTCTCTCTCTCGGTTTTCTCTCTCTCTCGGTATCTCTCTCTCTCTCGGTTTCTCTCTCTCTCTCTCGGTTTTCTCTCTCTCTCGGTTTTCTCTCTCTCTCGGTTCTCTCTCTCTCTCGGTTCTCTCTCTCTCTCTCTCTCTCTCTCTCCTCTCTCTCTCACTCTCTCTCCTCTCTCTCTCTCTCTCGGTTTTCCACCCCTCTCTCTCGGTTTCCACCCCCCCTCTCTCTCTCTCTCTCTCTCTCTCTCTCTCTCTCTCTCTCTCTCTCCTCTCCCTCTCCCTCTCCCTCTCCCTCTCCCTCTCCCTCTCCCTCTCCTCTCCCTCTCCCTCTCCCTCTCCCTCACTCTCTCTCTCTCGGGTTTCCCCCCCCCCCCCTCCCTTCCCTCCCTCCCTCCCTCCCTCTCTCTCTCTCTCTCTCTCTCTCTCTCTCTCTCTCGCTCTCTCTCTCTCGCTCTCTCTCTCTCTCTCTCTCTCTCTCTCTCTCTCTCTCTCGGTTTCTCCCCCCCCCCCCCCCCCCCCTCTCCTTCTGTCCTTCCCTCTCTCTGTCTCTGTGTCTCTGTCTCTCTCTCTCTCTCTCTCTCTCTCTCTCTCACTTTTCCCCCCTCCTCCCATCAGGATCTGCTTTGTGGTTTTGTGCAGAGTCCTACATTTATCATATTCTGTTTTCTCATCTTCAAAACTTTGTCTGCCGAACCGCATTCTTGATGCATGTTGTGATTATTCAGAGAGTAAATTCAGCATGCAAAAGCTCTAATAAGGAAGCCTAAATCTGCTGTCATTTTATTTCCGCTCTTGCATCTGCTGCATTTACTTTGAGTGAGTTTAGAAGCACTGACATTCCACTGGAGCATGAAGGAAATAAGGTCGTCATCTTGTCCCTGCAGTGCTTGCAGCCCCAGCTGTTGCTGCACAGTCAGTCAATGAGCTCTCGAGTGGCAAAGTCTGCCATGTGGGCTTTGCGTTGATGTGCATGCTTAATGCCCGAGCTGGGCGCTCTACTCGCGTGTATGGGTGAATGTATTCTTCACAACACCATATCCGTAATGTAAGAATGAACACTCCACAAACATGGACACCGTGGCTGCAGGGCAAGTCACTATCTCACTTTAAAGCTCCGTTTAATTTCGAACAGTGTAAATTAACTGTGCACCGTGACCTCAAGTGCTGCTGCTATTATTAAGTTTGTTGTGTTCTGCCCATAACGTTGCAGTGCTTCTGACTGTGAGACACAAGTGCAGTATCTCTACTTTGTGATTATTCCATTCTGATAGTTCCCCCATGCTTAATAATCACAAATCTTTGAAGCAGGCTGGGCAAGTTGCAAAGGCTGTCAAAAAAGCATACGGGATCCTTGCATAGAGTACAAAAGCAAGGAAGTTATGGAAAACCTTTATAAATCACTGGTTAGGCCTCCGCTTGAGTATTGAGTCCATTTCTGGGCACCACACTTTAGGAAGGATGTCAGGGTCTTGGAGAGGGTGCAAAGGAAATTTACCATAATGGTACCAGGGATGGGGGACTTCAGTTATGTGGAGAAGCTGGAGCAGAGAAGGTTAATGGGAGATTTGATAGAGGTGCTCAAAATAATGAGGGGTTTTGATAGAGTAGATAGAGAGAAACGGTTTCCAGTGGCAGGAGGGTCAGTAACCAGAGGACACAGATTTAAGGTAATTGGCAAAAAAGCCAGAGGGGGGGAGATGAGAATTTTTTTACTCTGCAAGTTATGATCGGGAATGCACTGCCTGAAAGGGTGGTTGAAGCAGATTAGAAGTGACACATTCCCAGGCTTCCATCCCAGGGTTTTAAAGGAAGTAGGTGAGCATATTGCAGATGCCCTAACTATAATCTTCCAGAGTTCTCTCTATTCAGGAACCGTTCCTTTTAGATTGAAAAATTACGCATGTCACTCCGCTATTTAAGAATAGTGAGAGGGAAACCAGGGAACTAAAGACCAGTTAGCCTAACGTCTGTCGTCAGGAAATTGCTAGAGTCTATAATTAAGGATAGGGTGACTGAACACCTCAAATTTTCAGCTGATCCGAGAGAGCCAGCATGGATTTGTGAAAGGTAGGTCATGCCTGACAAACCTGACTGAATTTTTTGAAGAGGTGACTAAAGTAGTGGACTGGGGAATGTCTATGGATGTCATTCATATGGACTTCCAGAAGGCATTTGATAAAATCCCATCTAAGAGACTGTTATCTTAGGTAGAAGCCCATGGAATTGAAGGCAAATTATTGACCTGGTTAGGAAATTGGCTGAGCGGCAGGAGACAGAGAGTAGGGATAATGGGCAGGTATTCTAATTGGCAGGATGTGACTAGTGGTGTCCCGCAGGAATCTGTGTTGGGGCCTCAAATATTAATGACTTGGATGATGGGATAGAAAGTCACATATCCAAATTTGCCGATGATACAAAGATAAGACGACATTGTAAGCAGTGTAGATGAAAGCATAAAATTACAAATGGCTATTGATAGATCAAGTGAATGGGCAAAACTGTGGCAAATGGATTTCAATGCAGGCAAATGTGAGGTCATCCACTTTGCGCCTTTATATCTAGAGGACTAGAATACAAGGGGGTAGAAGTTATGCTGCAGCTGTACAAAACCCTGGTTAGACTACACCTGGAGTACTGTGAGCAGTTTTGGGCACCACACCTTAGGAAGGATATATTGGCCTTGGAGGGAGTGCAGCGTAGGTTTACCAGAATGATACCCGGTCTTCAAGGGTTAAGTTACGAGGAGAGACTACACAAATTAGGGTTGTATTCCCTGGAATTTAGAAGGTTAAGAGGTGATTTGATCGAAGGGGAATAGATAGGGTAGATAGAGACAGACTATTTCTGCTGGTTGAGGAGTCTAGGACTAGGGAGCATAGTCTAAAAATTAGAGCCAGACCTTTTAGGAGTGAAGTTAGGAAACACTTCTACACACAAAGGGTGGTTTGAAGTTTGGAACTCTTCTGCAAATGGCAACTGATGCTAGATCAATTGTTAATTTTAAATCTGAGATTGATAGATTTTTGTTAACCAAAGGTATTAAGGGATATGGGCCAAAGTTAGATTGCAGATCAGCCATGATCTCATTGAATGGCGGAACAGGCTTGAGGGACAAAATGGCCTACTCATGTTCCTAAGTAATAACTTTCAAAAGATATTTGGATATATACTAAAAGGGAAACATTTGCAAGGCGATTGGGGAAAGAGCAGGGGAGTGAGACTGATTGGATAGCCCTCTTCAAAGAGCCAGTACAGGCATGATGAGCCGAATGGCCTCCTTCTCTGCTCTATGATTGAAGAATAAAGCCAGTAGGTTTTGTATTGGAAATTATATTATCAGTGCAGTTAATATATTCACTTTTATTGATTTATGTATTTCAGGCACACTTGCCTTTTGCTGTAGTTGGAAGCACAGAGGAAATAAAGATTGGGAACAAGATGATGAAGGCACGCCAGTACCCCTGGGGCACTGTGCAGGGTAAGCTGGTTTTATTGGATGTGGCGAAGTAATGGTACAAGTCTTCACTAACCACTACCTCCGGTCGATCGATTGATTCCGATTTTTTGCTGCCAAACAGTAATGCACGTTGATGGCTTCCTCTAAGTATCTAGCATAATGCAGTGCAATCAAAATCACCGTCCAAAAAAACTTTTGTACCCACTTTTTCTTTTTTTTTTCCCGTTCTTCCCCCCCCCCCCCCATCTCTGACAAAAGAAAAACATTTTCCTGCACAGTAACCTTAATGCACCGTGTGGTCCGCGGGTGCACTATTTTATAATAGTGCGACCGGGAGGTTAGTGCAGAACGCAAATGTGACACTCGCAGGAAGTGCGTGCCGTACGCAAGGCTTTTACTGTATTCCAGATCCAGCCACATCACCGATGCTAACATTGTGGATGTTGTTATTTCACTGGTTATTTATCCAGCTGCAGTGTGTGCATCGTGTAGCAGCTCTGCAGGCTGTTTTTACAGTGACTCAAGCTTTCCTGTATTTGGTGATGTTCTCTGTCGAGCGCCACAAATGGGTCACTGAGGAGTTCCGTTCCCTGTGACTTGGCTATCGCCACTTGATGTGTTTAATTGGTGATTAATCAGCGCCTGTGCTGAGTTAGCTGATCTTTGGCCAGGCAGTAAAAGCACCACAATTGTGCTCTTGTGTTGGAGGGAGCTAATTGTCCAGGATTTCTGCTCCCGATTGCTGTCTGGCAGCACCGGCATGAGAATGGTGGGCGAGTGCGGGGCCCGGCTCTGTCGTGACGTTCCGTGGTCCACTCACTCTGTAGGCTCGCACATGAAACTGAGGACTTGGTTGAGGGTCTGGAGGGCACCTGCTGTCCATAGAATGGTGGCCTACCAATGGAGGGCGGATATAAAGAAAAAACGCAATTCGGAGAAGAGGAAAAATGGGGAAATATTAAGATCATCAGCTTTCTTTGTGTTCGATAATGGTCGATTATCATTGGGTAGTAGGATGATCTCAGAGAAATCCTAACTCCATCCTCTTTCCATAGCTTTCACCAAATCTATTGCTAGGAGAGCACCAGGAAGTGGTGCTACTTTATGGAGACAGGTGGCGAGGACTACTATCAAAGTCCCCATCGGGCATGACCTGACACAATTACCATCCGAACACGGTTTCAAGCCTGTTCATCCAATGTGTCGGTCAGTAGTTCCACTACTGCCGGTTTTAACTGGAGCTTTGATTTCAGCTCCCCTTTCCTCTCGTTCACCCCTCATTCTGCCACTACAGGCCTTCAGCTAAAAGTGCAGGCCATTGGATGCATTCCTCGAACATGCGGATACAATTGAGCAACACTGCGGAGGAGCATCTCTGGGCATTAATGCCACGCTCCAATACCCTCTCCCAGGTGAACGTGGGGGCGCTACAGCAGTGGCCAAATGGAGCAAACCTGAATGAATAAATAGGCGGCATCTGCGTGGTCGCTATTTGGCTTTGCGCTGGGGAAAACGCATCTAATGTATTTATTTATTTTAATTGTGTGTTTTTTTTTAACAACTCTTAAATTGCGATGCAGTGGAGAACGAAAACCACTGCGACTTTGTGAAACTGCGAGAGATGCTAATCCGAGTCAACATGGAGGACCTTCGGGAGCAGACACACGCCCGTCACTATGAGCTGTACCGACGCTGCAAGCTGGAGGAGATGGGATTCAAGGACACAGACCCTGATAACAAACCCTTCAGGTACAGTGTCCCGAGCGTGGTCGTGACATCGGAATTTCTGTAATGCTCATCTGTTCCATCAAGACTGCATTTAGTCTCTTTCTTCACCCCCCACCCCCACCCCCAAGCTCTTCCTAGAAAGGTAAAGCTTAGGACTAGCACCTTAATATCCCCGCAATGCTGTAAAAGTTCACTGTTCTCGATTTAATGCATAACTATTTGGCTGACTTGACCACCTTTTTAAAAAAAAAAAATAGGAACTTGCACAGCAGCTTTTTTTTTCCAGCATTGTCACTGTTCCATTTGAGTGGAATTGTTCAAGATTTTCCCCTTTTTTTTCCCCTTCCTCAAGTGGTCCATGTGCACCATTACATTTATAGGCGGAAATCCGGGGTTAATTGCAACGCCGTACGCAGGCAGTTCTACGGCGATGGATTTTATTTTCTTTAAACAAAAGCAAAATACTGCGGATGCTGAAAATGTGAAATAAGAACAGAAAATGCTGGAAATGCTCAGCAGGCCAGGCAGCATCTGTGGAGAGAGAAACAGAGTTAACGTTTCAGGTCGATGACCTTTCGTCAGAACTGGAAGCTCTGAGATGTTAAACCGTTTTTAAGCAAGTACAGAACCAGGGAAAAGGGGGTGGGAAAGGAAAGGTCTGTGATCGGGCGGAGGGCAGGAATGAACTTAATTTTGTGTTGGAAGCGCCGGCTCGTGTTAAATGTTAAATTAACGAGGGCCTCGTTATTCAAGGGTGAAATTGATAACTCGATTGATGAGAAGTGGTAGAATGTGTGTGTGTGTGTTGTTTACAGTAAACCTCACATTTTGGCAGTCTTAACCGAGCCCTGAAAACTAGTGTCTGATGAGTGATAATTCCCTTTGTAGCTTGCAGGAAACGTATGAAGCAAAGAGGAACGAGTTTCTCGGCGAGCTCCAGAAAAAAGAGGAGGAGATGCGACAGATGTTTGTCATGAGAGTGAAGGAGAAGGAGTCTGAACTGAAGGAAGCGGAGAAGGAGGTAAGCCTCCTTGGTCGCCTTGTCCCTCGTTCCAGAATAAAATAGCAAAAAAATCATCATCGTGGGAGCACGTTACAGGAATGGGGCTGTTTCAGTCTTCACCTGCGGCCGCGGAAAGAACTTTGCGCCTTCCACGTTCTCGGGGCGCCCCGACGCGCTTTACAGCCGGTTAATTCCTTTCGCAGCGTAGTCGCTGTTTTGATTTTTTTTCTCTCTCTCTCTTTAGTTGCATGATAAGTTTGATCGTTTAAAGAAACTTCATCAGGATGAAAAGAAGAAATTAGAAGATAAGAAAAAGAGCCTGGATGACGAGATTAATGCCTTTAAACAAAGAAAGACTGCAGCTGAATTGCTTCAGTCACAGGCCCAGCAGTCGGGGAGTCAGCAGACACTCAAGCGGGAGAAAGAGCGGAAAAAGTAAGCACTCTTCTTTTCTTTAAAAAAAAAACCTTATTTTTCACATTTTGGCCTCATTATTTTTTAACGCCCAGAGTCCGATTGCCACAATTTATTTTATTTTCGACACGTTCAGCAGAACGTGAACCGACTGGGAGCAGTGAGGTTTCCACTCTGCCTTTCTCGTGAAACGTAGCATCAATTTGAGTGGTGCTGAAATGTACCGTTGTCCATAAAGGGTCTCTAACTGGTGGATGAAATTATACCCATATTGTTTACATGTAAACATCTGTCCGTGTGCTCAGCAAGGCAGGCCAGCTGTGTCTCTTTGGTGCAGCTCACCAATAGGAACACAGTTTGCATAATTCTCTCTCTCTCTCTCTCTCTCTCTCTCTCTCTCTATACAGTTTTAACTTGGAACAGTGCGTTTCAGAGCCCAGAATGGGCTCCTGAAAATTGATGGGTGATTTTTTTTTTTTCTCTCTTAGCTGTTAGCTAGCGGAGGCAGCCCACCTCCTGGTTAAGCACGATTTACTGGGCGTGTCTGGTGTATTTGATAAATGAAACCCAGTTCAGATCATTTACAGGGGAGTCCTGTTCACGTGAAGTGCCACGCAATTAGGAACATCTGTCTGCTTACTGGTGATCCCTCCGTCGTCCCGTGTTTCCCCTGGTTCCTGCTGCTGTGGAATTCTTACAGTATCGTGATGTCTCACTGCAGTGATCACTTTGACTTGGTGCTTCATGTCACTAAACAGAAATTGTGTTCAATGACGTGTTGCAATTCAGGTCGCTGCGGACCACTTTTAGTTCAGCTGGTTTCAAAAAAATAGATCTCTCTTGACCAGAACAAACAGGTCGCATCTGGTTCTTTGGCCAATCACCTTAAATCTGTGTCCTCTGGTTATAAACCCTTCAGCCATTGGAAAGTTTCTCTTTATTTACTCTCTCTAAATCCTTCCTGATTTTAAACACCTCTATCAAAATTCCTCTTAGCCTTCTCTGCTCTAAAGAGAACAACCCCAGCTTCTTCAGTCTATCCACATAGCTGGTTCCAGCGATGAGGGATTACATTCTAGTAAATCTCTGCTGCACCCTCTCCAAAGTCTCCCCCCGCTCTCTCTCTTCTTTCACCCCCCCCCCCTGCTCTCTCTCTCCTTACACCCCCCCTGCTCTCTCTCTCCTTACACCCCCCCCCCGCGCTCTCTCTCTCCTTACACCCCCCCCCCGCGCTCTCTCTTCTTACACCCCCCCCGCTCTCTCTCTTCTTACACCCCCCCGCTCTCTCTCTTCTTACACCCCCCCGCTCTCTCTCTTCTTACACCCCCCCGCTCTCTCTCTTCTTACACACCCCCCCCCCGCTCTCTCTTCTTACACCCCCCCGCTCTCTCTTCTTACACCCCCCCGCTCTCTCTCTTCTTACACCCCCCCCCCGCTCTCTCTCTTCTTACACCCCCCCGCTCTCTCTTCTTACACACCCCCCGCTCGCTCTCTCTTACACCCCCCCTGCTCTCTCTCTTCTTGCACCCCCCGCGCTCTCTCTTCTTACACCCCCCCCCGCTCTCTCTCTGTTACACCCCCCTGCTCTCTCTCTTCTTACACCCCCCCGCTCTCTCTCTCTTACACCCCCCGCTCTCTCTCTCTTACACCCCCCCGCTCTCTCTCTCTTACACCCCCCTGCTCTCTCTCCTCTTACACCCCCCCGCTCTCTCTCTCTCCTTACACCCCCCCGCTCTCTCTCTCCTTACACACACCCCCCCGCGCTCTCTCTTCTTACACACACCCCCCCGCTCTCTCTCTTCTTACACCACCCCCCCGCTCTCTCTCTTACACCCCCCCGCTCTCTCTCTCTTACACCCCCCTGCTCTCTCTCTTCTTACACCACCCCCCGCTCTCTCTCTTCTTACACCACCCCCCCGCTCTCTCTCTTCTTACACCACCCCCCCGCTCTCTCTCTCTTACACCCCCCCGCTCTCTCTCTTCTTACACACCCCCGCTCTCTCTCTTCTTACACACCCCCGCTCTCTCTCTTCTTACACACCCCGCTCTCTCTCTTCTTACACCCCCCGCTCTCTCTCTCCTTACACACCCCCCCCGCTCTCTCTTCTTACACCCCCCCCCGCGCTCTCTCTTCTTACACACCCCCCGCTCGCTCTCTCTTACACCCCCCCTGCTCTCTCTCTTCTTACACCCCCCCCTGCTGTCTCTCTTCTTACACCCCCCCCCGCTCTCTCTCTTCTTACACCCCCCCCCGCTCTCTCTCTTCTTACACACCCCCCCCCCGCTCGCTCTCTCTTACACCCCCCCTGCTCTCTCTCTCTTACACCCCCCCTGCTCTCTCTCTTCTTACACCCCCCCGCTCTCTCTCTTCTTACACCCCCCCCCCCCCCCCCCGCTCTCTCTCTCTTCTTACCCCCCCCCCCCCCCCCCCGCCGCTCTCTCTCTCTCTCTCTTCTTACAGCCCCACCCCCCCCCCCCGGTCTCTCACTTCTCACACCCCCTTTAAAATTGTACCATTTTTACTGTTACTGAGGAAAATCCAATACTTTGATAACTGGCTGCCAAATGGTTAGCCATGTAATCTTTCTGTTCCCTTGTATGAAATATCCCCATTGGGGATTGTGAAAATCTCGGCCGTGTCCATAGAATTAATTCTGTTGCAAGTTCCAGCAGTGCTTGTGAAGCCAGTAGAATCTGGTATTAAGGACGGTCCCCAAAAGAGCATTTACTAATGAAAAAGCTTTAGATATCCTAGTGATTTGAGAAGGAGGACTTTCAATCCCTTAAAGTAGCTCACGTGCTTTACCTATACTTCAACTCCACTGATTGCTGAGCGGACTAGATGCACTGTTTGATCCCTGGCTTGTACAATGTTAAAGTGTGTAAGGCTCATGAGCATAATTGTAACAGCACATCATTTTATGGGCTGGTAGGAAAGTTGTTTGCGTGAAGCACAACATTTTGGATGGTGAAGTCTCTAGGGTGTGTATAGCTACATCACCCAAGGTTGCATTGGGACATACTTTTTATAGATATGTGCAATTTTTTTTATTCATGGGATGTGGGCGACGCTGGCAAGGCCGGCATTTATTGCCCATCTCTAATTGCCCTTGAGAAGGTGGTGGTGAGCCGCCGCCTTGATTACAACTGAGTGGCTCGCTAGGCCATGTCAGAGGGCAGTTAAGAGTCGACCATATTTCTCTGTCACATATAGGCCAGACCGGGTAAAGACGGCAGATTTCCTTCCCTAAAGGGAACCATTAGTGAACCAGATGGGTTCCGGTAGTTTCATGGTCACCATTACTGATGCTAGCTTTTTATTCTAGATTTTATTTAATTAACTGAATTTAAATTCCCCAGCTGCCGTGGTGGGATTTGAACTTCTGTCTCTGGATCATTAGTCCAGGCCTCTGGATTACTAGTCCAGTAACATCACCACTATGCTACCGTTCTCCCCCCCCCCCCCCCCCCCCCCCTCCCGATGCACATTATTTGACTGCTGACCCTTCTAGGAAAAGCTCACTGTTGCAGTGTGACCGTGTCCTTTTCTTTGTCAGTTAACTTTAATTTGGATCAGATTTGCGGTGTAACTCGATGCGCTTTGGGCAATGAGGAATGCAGACGCTAGCTCCTCTTGAGCCATTTGACAGGCTTGTGGAGGAGAACTGTATTTGTTGAACTTGCAGTGTAATTTCATCTCTCTTTTTAAAACCCACTTCTGCACAGTTGCTGGTGTGTCTGTTATTCCTCGTTTCCCATGCGTGGTGCTTTAACACTGCTGTTCAGATGGAGTGTGGGAACCGAGCAGCACTGTGGCGTTGTGCCTGATGTGTTAAATGGAGATTTCGGGGAGTCCTCTTGATCCGCAATTATTGTGGCTGAAATCTGCACAAAATGATTGCTGCAATCGGCTTCTAACCAGCAGTTTTAAAGCACAGAACAGGAATGACTGCGGCGTCGCCTGATTTTCTGATCTTGGTCTAAATGCACAGAGACAGTGTTTCCTGTACGAGCCTGTGGGATAATAATGACACTAGCCAAGTTTTAGGTTACCAAATTGAAGCCTCTGTGCTTCCAGTAATTGTCGCCCTTCTGAACAAAAACAGTGTGTGGTTGGTAAGTATGGTGACGAGGTCTTTAAGGGTCACCATAAAAGAGCAGCTTTTTTTTTAGAGCAAACTTAAGGGCTGGAAACAACAAGCGAGTGTTTTGTGTGTACACTTTTTTTTTTACCATTGTATCCATTCATCCATGTGAGCTTTTGCATGTGTACTGTTTTACAGTTAACGCTGTTCACTGCATGCTGCATGAGACCAATAACATCTGGTAAGCTTGATTGATTACTAACCTCAACCATAGCAGTGGAATCCGTTATATCACACACGCGGTTCGCTGTGCGCTCCGATAGTTATTTGGTGGCGGTTTGTCTAGGTTGTTAGTTGATGTCCGGACCAAAGATTAGGCTCTTCTGACTTTTTCTTTAATAGAGGGATGGCTGGTTTCAGACATCGCACTGCACGTGCTAACCTGTTGTGGAGTATCTTTGTTCCGGTATAGCTTTTTAACAAAAAATTCTATTGGGGGATATAAACCCTGCTGTTGGGTAGTGCAACCAAAGGTGGTTGCTAGTGGATTTGGCGATTTATAAATCTCCCCATGTTTTCTACATACATTGCATTGAAAAAGTGTTATGCAACTGCCACCTGAAGAAAGAGCTTGCATTTATGCAGCGTCTTTCACCACCTCAGGATGTCTCAAAGCGCTTAACAGCCAATGAAGCAGTTTTGAAGGGTACTCGCTGTTGGAATGTAGGGAAACGTTGCGGGCATTTTCTCCAGCTCCAGTGACCGAGCTCCGGTGCCCCCGGCTCCAGTGTCCCCGGTGACCGAGCTCCGGTGCCCCCGGCTCCAGTGTCCCCGGTGACCGAGCTCCGGTGCCCCCGGCTCCAGTGACCGAGCTCCGGTGCCCCCGGTTCCGGTGCCCCCGGTTGCGGTGACCGAGCTCCGGTGCCTCCGGTTCTAGGGACCGAGCTCCGGTGCCCCCGGCTCCAGTGACCAAGCTCCGGTGCCCCCAGTGACCGAGCTCCAGTGACCGAGCTCCGGTGCCCCCGGTTCCGGTGACCGTTGCTCCGGTGCCCCCGGTTCCGGTGACCGTTGCTCCGGTGCCCCCGGTTCCGGTGACCGTTGCTCCGGTGACCCCGGTTCCGGTGACCGAGCTCTGGTGCCCCCGGTTCCTCGCCTCTTTCAGCACGGATAGACCTTTTTAGCTTTGAATCACCTTTACATATCACTTTTGCTAAAGTGATTTTTATTCTTTTCTCGAGTCATTTAAAAAAAATAATTAGGAACAAGAGTGGGCCATTTAGCCCCTCTGGCCTGTTCTGCCATTCAATTAGATCGTTGGTGAACAAGAAATCTATCTATCTCAGTCTTGAAAGATCCAGTTGTCCTGCATCCACTGTCTTGGGGGGAGGGAGAAGGGGATGTGTTCCACATTTCTACCACCCTTTGTGTGGAAAAGTGCTTTGTGATTTTTCTCCTGAATGGCCCAGCTCTGACTTTAAGATTATCTCCCCATGTTATTGATTTCCCCCATCAGGGGAAATAGTTTCTCTGTTTCTATCCAATCAAATCCTTTTAACATTTTAAACACAAATCAGATTGCCCCCCCTCAATCTCCTGTACTCGAGAGAATACCAGCCACGTTTATGCAACCAGTCTGCATAATTTAATCCTCTTAAGGCCCGGTATCATTCGGGTGAATCTGTGCTGCACCCCCCCTCCAACACCATTATATCCTTCCTGAGGTGCGGTGCCCAACACTAAACGCAGTGCTCCAGATAGGGTCTGACCAAGGCTCTGTACAACTGAAGCATATCTTTTCCATCCACCTGAGAGGGCAGGCAGGGCCTCTGTTTGACGTCTCGATCTGAAAGAAGTCACTGTGACAATGCAGCGCTCGCTCCGCACGGCACTGACCTGTCTGCCTAGATTATGCGTTCAACATAAGAAGAACATAAGACGTAGGAGCACGAGTAGGTCATTCGGCCCCTCGAGCCTGCTCTGCCATTCAATAAGATCCTGGCTGATCCGATCTTGGCCTCAACTCCACTTCCCTGCCCGCTCCCCATAACCCTTGACTCCATTATCGTTCAAAAATCTGTCTATCTCCACCTTTAAATATATTCAATGACCCAGCCTCCACAGCTCTCTGGGGAAGAGAATTCCAAAGATTCACGACCCTCTGAGAGAAGAAATTCCTCTTCCTTTCCGATTTAAGTGGGTGCCCCCTTATTCTGAAATTATGCCCCTAGTTCTAGATTCCCCCACGAGGGGAAACATCCTCTCTGCATCTACCGTCAAGTCTCTGGAGTCGAGCTTGACCCCACAACCTTCTGAATCTGGCGAGGTGAAGACCCCCTCTACTGTTTCTGGATGTCAGGGCAGGACAAAGGAAACGTCACAACATCAGGCAGACTCTTTTTTTCCGCCTCCTTTTTCACCCAAGGCTGATTTTTGTTGCTAGATCCGAGACAGCTGAATAGTGTAAGTAAATGTGTGTATAACTGGCGAGCTTTCTTTGTTCAACTGCAAGCTGCGTTCCACTGCTGTGTGTATTGGAATGTTTACTTTGTGTTTTTTTTTAGTTAAATGGAACATTTTCTTATTTAACATTCATTCATTATTTGCTATTTAAACAGTACTTGGCTGAACATTCATCTAGTTTAAAGTAACTCATGAAAAATTAATCCTACTTTTTCTTTCATTTTCAGTTCAGGCTTCCTGTAGAATCCTTCCCTCAGCAAGTCGGGAATGAACTCCCTTTTGTTCCCAATTACATTGCGGCGCTTGTTCCTTTCCATTCCCATCTTCTCCTCCTCTCCCTCCCCTCCCCCAACCCCCCCCCCCCCCCCTCCCTCCATGTAAACATACGTGTACAAACTTGATACTGTGGCTGTGCTGAATGAAGGAATCCAGCAATAAATAGTATGGAACTGACCAAAAGGACTCCCAGTTTACCACTTCAGCATTTGCATGGTACCACACGAGCTGCCAAATGAGCATCAGAGACTGTGTACAACTCAGTAATCCCAACATAAGCCCTTGTGGTTTTCAGGTGCATTACAATACTCAGGAAGCAATTGCATGAAATTGTCATCATTTATGTCTCATCACTTTTGCTGCCTGTGTTTGCTGCTCCTGTTTCAGGCTGTGGAAACATGTAATAATGGTACCTAACCAATCTTTGTTTTCGTTTTACTTGACATAATCGGACTTGAGTTTCATTTCAGGCACGTTACAAAATGCATGTTAACATCAGGTGGGGAGGGGGAAAAAAGTACAATACTGAGCAAAATAAAGGATTTGGGTTTTTTTTTTAAATCCCAGAAGTAGTATCTTGAGAGTTACAAATTTGTAGGCCAAACTAAAAAGTGCAATAAGTGAAAGTTTGTAGGATTTTATTACTAACGGCACAGAGTATTATTTTTTCCCCAATTTTTTTTTAAACTTTTTTTTTTTTGCTAACCCTCAGTTCTTCAAATTCTACAATGTGAAGCTGTTTTGTAAACTGCTCCTGGCTGTGTTTGAGGCAGCGTGCGGCACTGATGTGTAGTTTTTTTTTTTGTTCAATTCTTATTCTGGGGGGGAAAAAAAGGTCCAAACATTTAGACACTGGAGGGATTGGTTTAAAAGGGCATTGTGTGTGTGTGTTTGTTTTTATAAAATTACTTTTATTGCACTTCTAATATGAAGGGATGCTAATGTTGTGCAAAATAACAGTTTGAGCCGAAACAGGCTTTAAATGCAAATAAATGTGAATTGAATCGTATTGCGTTTCTCCGCCTTGCCATTCATTTTTGTCTATATTTTGTGCACTCTTTCTTTACAGTAACCCATGGCTCTGCACTGAATAATTAGAGGCCCTCAGTGATTATGGAATGTTTTCATTATTTTTTCCTCTTGTAAGCAGTGGTCAATATTAGATGGGGCAGCTTCTGATGAGGCACACCGGCCGTGGCCTAGGCATTCTAAACACGAAGCCAGACTTGTGCTTGTCTTTTTGTGATCAAAAAAAAAAGCTTGTATTGTATTGCTCAAAGTAAGAGGTTTTTTTTTTTTTTACAAAATTTTAAATGATTGATAACATTGTACACCAAAAAAAAAGTGCATGTTTTTTTTCAGGCCCATGTGACATGCATTAAGTGCATCGTTTTTTGGGGTATTGTTTTTGGAAAAAATAAAAAAAATTGCACAATATTTATTTTGTAAATGTGCCAAAGTTGAATGTTTTGAGCGTCCTGTTCAAACCTTGCTACGGCGTTTTAATAGTGAGACATTTGTATTTTCTCAGGTCAGTCATTCTAGTGAAATGGAACCCAAGATGGTTCTATACTGTTACGAGACTCCATGGAAGGATGCCATGTACAATATTTTATACGTTTTGTTCTTGGTCCATTTGTGCAGGCTTTTGCACTGATTTTTGTAATTTTCACTTATTTAGGTTTATTATTTTTTTTTTTTTTTGCTGCTTTTTTCTTGCACGTGGCTCCACAGATTGTTCTGGATGTTTTACAATATCTTCAAGCTATTAAAAGCTGTTGCACCTCAGTCATAACGGTGTCTTCATTTATTTGAAAACGTGACCCTCGAGAAATGATTCCTCACCTGAGGAACCCTTTATGGCAATCGGAGACGCTGCATGTTTTCATCTTTCAAAGTCCATCACCCCCACCACCCATTATTTATTTTTTCTCGGGGGGGAGGGGGGAGCGGGTTCTGCTCGGTATCCTTTTCTGTGCACGTGTCTGAAATATCCTCCTGTGTTGATGATCTGTCTCATTGTGTTTTTTCTCTCTGTAGCTTCTTTTAATGTCTCTGCACGGGGGCTGTTCTCTGGAGGAGGAGACTGCGACTTGTAGAAGAGTTAGGGACTCTTGTGCTGTGGCAGAGATCTGTTCTTTAACTGTGAAAACTAACTCTGTACTTTTTAAAAAGGGCAACGGTCAGCTTGTGTGGGATTTTTTTTTTAACCCCTTCACAGGCCCATTTTGTGTCGGCAGAGTGTCTCATCAAATGGGACTAATGGTTGTAAAAAGTTCTGTTTTTGAATTCTGCTTGTTTACGGATTAAGACTGCAATTTTGCCCCTTTGTAAATATTTTGAAGCCTCTGTTTCAAATGTACCCCTATTCCCAGTATGCTGCACACATGTACCATGTACCATTCGCCACTCAAGAATATAGCTGTTCACGTTAATTTGATATACTTGTACTGTCTAGCTGAATATTTTATGTAAATTGATGCTGAAGAGCGGGTATTTTGTTGTGCTCTCTTTTTAATTTAACAGTACAGTTGTAGTTTTGAAAATTGTAGCCCAGACATTTTGCATTCACTGGGAGAGAGAATTAAAGTTCTAATTGGACTCGTCAAAAAGCTTCTAGCTGCTATCTTAAGCATGGATTTAAAGGGGTGATAAATGCGCAAATGGTCTTGTGAAAGTAAAGTGCAGGAAAATATAATTAACTTTAAACAGGAACGGTCTGAAATTTTGTATTTAACAGAAATGTGGAAAAAAAAATGATGCTGGCTTGGGGTAAAGCCGCTGTAAATAAGTGTGCCATGTGGTGTGGTACTGAGCCTTACAGTGCCAAAAGGCCCCATGTTCAATCCCTGGTCTGTGGTGAGTTGGTGGGGCATTACAATTGGACTCTCTGCCCTTAGCTTGGAAGGAAAAATTGCTGCATGCTGTTCAGTCACTTCTAATGGAAGATGTGTGTGTGTGTGTGTGTGTGTGTGTATATACAGCATCAAACTCAGCCTGTTCTGTTCACGGAGGTTGGCCATTTGAATGAGGTACATTGGAAGGGAGTCCAGCCATGAGTCCCCACCTTGAGGAGAGGGGACCAGTGAGAATATGGGACAAATTAACATGAGAGAATGTCTTCAGCTAATGTTGGCTTCTACACAGTCTTAGTGGGGCACTGTTGAGAATTCTGCAGATCGAATATGTGCACTCAAGTCACTGGGTGGTTTATGTTTTAGTAAAGGATAGTACTAATGTATGTCTTGTTTTGTACCATGCCGTAGCTAATTTTACCAATTACCAAAATTAAGACTATTGGCTTTATTCTGTTGAAGACCGCTGCATGCGAAAGGGATTGAATAGATACTTGGAAAGGAAACATTTTCAGGGCTATGTGGAAAGAGCAGAGGAATGGCACTAATTTGGATAGCTCTTGCAAAGAGGCACAGGCACGATGGGCTGAATGGCCTCCTTCTGTGCTGCATGATCTTATGTGAAGAATACATTGTGCTGTACTGAGATGCGGTCGCCACATCGGGTAAATTCAATTTGAGGCAAAAGAAAAGCCAATAACAAAAAAAAAATGCAAATCCAGTTTTTAAGGGCTCCAAAACAATCCCATTACATCTGCATTCAGTTGGTGAATGGTTGGTCAATAAATGCTGAGTCTAGGGCATCCAGCTGCTGTGGTGTTTTTGGTGATTAATTTCTGTGGCAGTGGGGCTTCTTAAAACGGGCAGAAATCAAATTAATTTGCTGAGGGCTGGGAAAGAGAAAGAGGGGCATGCAATGTGTGCGTGGGAGGGGATGAGAATAGAGGATGTGTTGGTCTTCTCTAAATTCTCCTTGTTTGCAGGAGTACACTGATTTCACTGTCTCTGCCTGTGTGTGTCTCTGTCTGCCTGTGTCTCTCTGTCTGTCTGTGTCTCTGTATATGTCTGCCTGTGTGTTTATCTGCCTGTGTGTGCGCCGTGTGTCTCTCTGCCTGTGTGTGGTTGTCTGTCTGACTGTGTGTGCGCATGTCTCTCTGCCTGCCTCTGTGTGTGCGTGTCTCTCTCTGTCTGCCTGTGTGTGTCTCTGCCTGCGCCTGTGTGTGTGTGTCTCTCTGCCTGTCTCTGTCTGCCTGTGTGTGTCTCTGCCTGTGTCTGTGTGTGTGTGTGTGTCTCTGTCTGCCTGTGTGTCTCTCTCTCTGCCTGTTTGTGTGTATCTGCCTGTGTGTCTATCTATAGCAACGTCACCTCCAGCAAACACTGAGCAATTTAAGAAGTTCAAGGTCCTTGGATTTTTTTACATGGGTTATATTTCAGCTGTGACTTCTAAAGTTCCCATTAAATAATTTTAAGAAATGAATATGGAAACTGAACTGATTTCACTGGAGCATTTTTAGATTATTTAATTTTGGCACAACAAAGTATGCTAACTATATTGTGGCACATTTTGTTTTGATAAACTTGCTAGGATGTTGTTGCTATGTGCACTGATTGTGGCTGTACTGTGATTAAAGATAGCGAGTGAAGGTGGGAATGCTGCAGAAGTTGAACCTTGCCTTGTTAACATTCCTGAAATGATTTTTTTTAATCCTTTGTCTTTCTTGCTTGTTCCTGTGGAAATAATGCTCTTGTCTGAACTCCATTTGCTTTGAGCTGCTTTTTGCTATTTATTTCTCTGCTTCTTGTCTCACTTCATTGAGGAACCGCGGGGGCAAAGTACGCTCTGTGGCAAGAATTTTGTTCATGGGTCTTTTCTCGTTGACCCATTATAAGATGAGTTTTTTTCGACTTTGCTACCATTGCTGTAACTTTTCAATAAAAGTTTGGGGAAAAACAATTATTCCTTCCTTATTTTTTTCATTTGGATTTCTTGCTGGTCGTAGAATTCTCAACGCAAATAAATATCCTTGAAATAAGCTCGAGTGCACAAGTCTGACTTGCAACTTGTATAGGGGCCAGTATGTGGTCGCTCTGTCACCCTTCTCACAACTTGGACTGAGCTTGCACCAGCTGAACCCAATGAATAACGTTTTTGTTCAAATTCTACCTTCAAGAGGGATTTGGGAAGCTTACAATTTAGGGGGGGGAGAAAGAGATATTGAGACAACGTTGACTTTTATTTTGTGGCGACTTGACAAAAAAGGTTGTCACATTGCTGCTGTACTGAGGGGGAAAAAAGGAAGATTTGCAGAGCCTTTCACGATCTGGGGACATCCCAAAGCACTTTACAGTCAATGGGCTACTTTTGAAGTGAAGTTGCTGTTGTAATGTAGGAAAGCAGTGACGGTTGGTAAGTTTGAGGAAATACAACCCCCAAAAAATCAAATCAAATCTGGAGAGTCATCAGATTATTCTATTCTCATACGAAGGACCAATCCCTTTTAAACTGGGACCACCTGATGTCAAAGATGTACATTTAAGGTAGTAACTGCATCTACAAGATGACTTTTCATGAGTGATTGGATTCTGCATGTCTCGAGGCAGAGCTGGCTGGCTGTCAGGCCCCCAGGGTTGAGAGGCTGATCAAGGGGACCTTTGGCAAAAAGGTGAGGAGGGACTTATGCAAACCTTCCCAGACCAAGGCCGGGCACAGGCCTCATCATTGAACCGAAAGATTTTCCTTTTTTTATTTTTCGTATGCAGCTCGTTGGCCCCTGCGGTCTGGCCCGATTCTCTCTCCTCTCCACCCCCTCCCCCAGGTCTGCCCCAGCAAGTCACTGACCCCAGACTAGCGCACATTCCTGATGGAGACCAGGGACTTTCTTTGGGCATGTAAGTGACTCCAGGGGCCTGAAGTACAGTCGGACACAGTAGGCCATCTCCAGTCCAGGCAGATGTCTCTGATCTCTCCCCGCCCCCCCCCCCCTCAACCCCACCAGAGATGTGGCCCACTCGAGGATGATTTGGGAGGGGTGGGGGTAGAAAGCAGAGGCTCGGGTCCAAATGTAGGATGGGTCTTTGTACTTCTACAAATGAAGACCTGTGTCAGAAACATGTACATCATCACTGCCAGCAAATAGATCAGCAGTGAGCTTTTTATCTACATATCCATGCTGAACTAGTTTGGCAGTTTTTGTACACCTGATACCTTATCAGCCCAGTGTGTTAGGTTTTTTTTTCGCAACAGCTTGACACAAATGGTGCTTATAACAGATTGTAACCTCACCAATGGCATGCGGAGTAAAACTGGAGCTTGATGACACGTGCAGGAGGTCGGAAGAAATCCATGGAAAAGTGGGTTTGAGTGCATACTGTTCGCTGAAAATATTTATCAATGTGTGATTTCAGCGTTATTTGCAGGAAAAACAGCTCAGGCAAATAAAGGAAACCTTTCACCCTTCTCTCAATGAGTCTGAAAGTGTTAAATAAAACAGCAAGTGCATGAATAAAAGAAATAACTTGCATTAATAATATAACAGCTTATCACAACTTTCAGGACATCCCAAAGGGCTTCATTCTCCAATTAATTACTATTGCGGTGTTAGTCGCTGAGATGTTGGCGCAAACATAGAAGATAGGAGTAGGCCATTCGGTCCCTCGAGCCTGTTCCGCCATTTAATGAGATCATAGCTGATCATTCAAATTCAGTACCCTGTCCCTGCTTTCTCCCCATATCCCTTGATCCTTTTAGCTTTAAGAAATATATCTAACTCCTTCTTGAATATATTTAATGAATTGGCCTCAACTGCCTTCTGTGGTAGAGAATTCCACAGGTTCACCACTCTCTGGGTGAAGAAATTCTCCTCATCTCAGTCCTAAATGGCTTACCCCTTATTCTTCGACTGTGACCCCTGGTTCTGGACTCCCCCGCCATCGGAAACATCCTTCCTGCATCTAGTCTGTCTAGTCTTGTTAGAATGTTATAAGTTTCAATGAGATCCCCTCTCATTCTTCTAAACTCCAGTGAATATAAGTCTAATCAACGCAATCTCTCGTCATACGTCATTCCTGCCATCCCAGGTATCAGGCTGGTGAATCTTCACTGTACTCCCTCCATGGCAAGAACATCCTTCCTCAGATAAGGCAACCAAAACTGCACACAATACTCAAGGTGTGGTCTTACCAAGGCCCTGTACAACTGCAGCAAGACATACTTGCTCCTGTACTCGAATCCTCTCGCTATGAAGGCCAACATACCATTTGCCTTCTTAACCGCCTGCTGTACCTGCATGCTTACCTTCAGCGACTGGTGCACAAGGACACCCAGGTCTCGTTGCACTTCCCCTTTTCCCAATCTATTGCCGTTCAGATAATAATCTGTCTTCCTGTTTTTGCCACCAAAGTGGATAACCTCGCATTTATCCACGTTATACTGCATCTGCCATGCATCTGCCAAATCACCCAACCTGTCCAAATCATACTGGAGTTTCTCTGCATCCTCCTCACAGCACACATGCCCACCCAGCTTTGTGTCGTCTGCAAACTTGGAGATACTACATCTAGTTCCCTTGTCTAGATCATTTATATATATTGTGAATAGCTGGGGTCCTAGGACCGATCTCTGCGGTACCCCACTAGTCACTGCCTGCCACTCGGAAAAAGACCCATTTATTCCAACTCTTTGCTTCCTGTCTACCAACCAGTTCTCTATCCAAGTCAGTACCTTACCCCCAATCCCATGTGCTTTAACTTTGCACGCTAATCTCTTACGCGGGACTTTATCGAAAGCCTTCTGAAAGTCAAAATACACCACATCCACTGGTTCTCCCTTACCTATTCTACCAGTTACATCCTCAAAAAGTTCCAGTAGATTAGTCAAGCATGATTTACCTTTTGTAAATCCATGTTGACTTTGTCCGATCCTGTCACTGTTTTCCAAGTGCTCTGCTCTTACATCTTTTATAATGGACACTAGCATTTTGCCCACTACCGATGTCAGGTCTATAATTCCCCGTTTTTTCTCTACCACCTTTTTTAAATAGTGGGTTTGCATTAGCTACCCTCCAATCAATGGGAACTGTTCCAGAGTCTATAGAATTTTGGAAGATGACCAGCAATGCATCTACTATTTCTAGGGCCACTTCCTTAAGTACCCTAGGATGTAGATTATCAGGCCATGGGGATTTATCGGCCTTCAATCTCGTCAATTTCCCTAACACCATTTCCCTACAAATACTGATTTCATTCAATTCCTCCCTCTCATTAGACCCTATGTTCCCTGACATCTCTGGGAGGTTATTTGTGTCCTCCTTTGTGAAGTCAGAACCAAAGTATGTATTTCATTGGTCTGCCATTTCTTTGTTCCCCATTATAACTTCCCCTGATTCTGACTGCAAGGGACCTACGTTTGACTTCACCAATCTTTTTCTCTTCACGTATCTATAGAAGCTTTTACAGTCAGTTTTTATATTCCCTGCAAGCTTACTCTCATATTCTATTTTCCCCCTCTTAATTAATCCCTTTGTCCTCCTTTGCTGAATCCTAAACTTCTCCCAATCCTCAGGTTTGCTGCTTTTTCTGGCCAATTTATATGTCCTCTCCTTGGATCTTATGCTATCCCTAATTTCCCTTGTTAGCCACGGTTGAGTCACCTTTTTTGTTTTATTTTTATGCCAAACAGCGATGAACAAATTCTGTAGTTCATCCATGCGATCTTTAAATGTTTGCCATTGCCTATCCACCATCAACCCTTTAAGTAACGCTCCCCAATCCATCCTAGCCAACTCGCGCCTCATACCATCGTAGTTTCCTTTATTTAAATTCAGGACCCTAGTCTCTGAGTCAACTACTTCACTCTCCATCTTAATGAGGAATTCTATCATTATGATCGCTCCTACCCAAGGGGCGTTGCACAACAAGATTGCTAATTAATCCTTCCTCATTACATAATACCCAGTCTAAGATGGCCTGATCTCTAGTTGGTTCCTCGACATATTGGTCCAGGAAACCATCCCATATACACTCTAGGAATTCCTCCTCCTCAGTATTGTTACTAATTTGGTTAAACCCAATCTATATGTAGATTAAAGTCACCCATGATAACTGCTGTGCCCTTACAACACAAGCACGCTTAGTTCATAGGTCTCAGCCGCTGCGATGATGAGAGAGCACCTGGATTAGGTGCGGGGGGAAAAGTCAGTCATAATGGCACAGAAGGAGGCCATTCAGCCCATTGAGTCAGTGCTGGCTCCCTGTAGCACAATCCAGTCAGTCCCATTCCCCCGCTTTATCCCTGTAACCCTGCAAGTTTATTTCCCTTAAGTGCCTATCCAGCCTCCCCTTGAAAACATTGAGTGTCTCCGCTTCCACCACTTCCGTCGGCAGCGAATTCCAGTCCTGCCCTGATCTGGTGGCCCATGCTGAAAATACTCATGATGCCCCCCGTGGTCGAAGATTCACACGGGAATAACGGGGTACTGGACAGCAGCTGGTGCCAGTGGAATCCGATATCAGCAATGGATGCAAATTAAGTGAAAAACAAATGCCTCAGCCTTCCAAAACCAGGACACGACCTTATCATTTATTACTGAAAAAGAAGTCCATGCAATTTTGGTTTAATTGCCAACCTTTTGGGATAAAAATCAGTCCAAATCTTTGAGCCATTTAGATAAGTGTTCAAGTGGAAGATGGTGCCTGCTTTCTGGCATCATCGAGATCAACCGAGATAAATGAGCAAGTAAATGGAATGTGTCTGCTCTGCAGGCAGTCCTATTAAGCACTTAATAGGAGCATAATCGTTTTTGTTTTGTTTTATCAGCCAGTTGTCTGACACGCAGAAAGCATTAGCATTATTACGTTTTGAACTCTTGAGAAATCTACGCCTACCTGTCGGGATAGAATCATAGAAATTTATGGCACAGAAGGAGGCCATTTGGCCCATCGTGTCTGTGCCGGCCGGAAAAGAGCTATCCAGCCTAATCCCACTTTCCAGCTCTTGGTCCGTAGCCTTGTAGGTTACAGCACCTCAAATGCATATCTAAGTACTTTTTAAATGTGATGAGGGTTTCTGCCTCTACCACCCTTTCAGGCAGTGAGTTCCAGACACCCACCACACACTGGGTCAAAAAAGTTCTTAACTCCCCTCTAATCCTTCTACCAATTACTTTAAATCTATTCCCCCTGGTTATTGACCTCTCTGCTAAGGGAAATAGGTCCTTCCTATCCACTCTATCTAGGCCCCTCATAATTTTATACACCTCAATCAAATCTCCCCACAGCCTCCTCTGTTCCAAAGAAAACAGCCCCAGCCTATCCAATCTATCCTTATAGCTAAAATTCTCCAGGCCTGGCAACATCCTCGTAAATCTTCTCTGTACCCTCTCTAGTGCAAACCTCTGATTGCCTGACATGGACTGTACTATCTAAGGATAATGGGGAAGCCATTTAAGACTGAGATGAGGAGGAACTTCTTCACCCAGAGAGTGGTGAATCTGTGGAATTCTCTACCACAGAAGGTTGTTGAGGCCAGTTCGCTAAATATATTCAAAAGGGAGTTAGATATAATACTCACAACTAGGGGGATCAAGGGGTATGGCGAGAAAGCAGGAATGGGGTACTGAGGTAGCATGTTCAGCCATGAACGCATTAAATGGCGGTGCAGGCTCGAAGGACCGAATGGTCTACTCCTGCACCTATTTTCTATGTTTCTATGTACAATTGCTCCCCCTAGGGCCATATGCCACTTATTTAGGTCCAGAGAGCTCAGGTGCAGGTTGGCAGAGCTGTGAGTTAGCGACCTCTAATTGTGCGTAGAGGTACTGCTGGGGGTTAATTAGCTAAAAACATGCAGCTTACCAGAGTTAACCACTAGAAAACTTCCTGCTGCGTGTCTAGTTAGCACCATCCTACCATTACAGGATTACCCGGAACCAAGTCAGAAAAATCCCAGTCCTTGGTGATAGGTCTACCCCTCCAGGTTCCATTAATGAGCTAGTCTTGCTGGTCAATCATCAACTGTGGACCTGCCTGGCCCAGGTATTCGATTACCAAGTTTTCAGTGGAGGGTTAACTTGGTTCCAAACTTCCATCTTGGAGCTACCTTGACCCCCCGCAAAGGCTACTTTTACTTCCCTCTCCCCGGATGAGGCACACTAGTTGGCCATTATACAATGGACAGGTGTGGGTTTGCGCCCTCGCTCGACGAACAGCTGGCACTCAAAACTCATTACATGCAGCACATAACTCACCTTCACACGCACGATTACATTGCTACCATCCTCCTGACCACACCATGCCCTGCCGAGTGGTGGTTCCACTCGCTGGAGATGTGGATCTTCAGCAGTTGCTACCCTCTCTGCAAGCCAGTCATGGATATACAGATTAGGCAAGGAGATTAAAGGTTAATAGAGCCAGGGCGGGTAGATGGAGTTGAGATGCAGATCAGCCGTGATCTAATTGAATGGTGCGGAACAGGCTCGAGGGGCTGAATGGCCTACTCCTGTTCTTAGATACAGAGATGTATAGTGTTCTCTTCCACCAAAACTGCAAATATTGTTAAAATAATGCAGTTCAGACACACTTACCCTGTGTCAACATATGGTGCAAATCAAGGTAATTATAAATAATTAATCTACAGGCTGAACTAGAAAGCTGCAATTTTATTTATGTATAAACAGCATTAGACAGTGGCGTGTAAAGGGTTAAATGACAAAAAAAACGTCATTGTAAAGTTAAGCTGCGTTAAATATTGAAATGCTAGAAGAATGTTTTCAAGGCGACTGGTGGTGAGGCCTGAGGACCGAATACTGGAGAGAGAACTGCTCCTGTGCCATGCTTCTGCCTCGAGAGGGTTGGGTTAAACAGCCTATGAGAGACGTAACACAATGCCACAACTCCTGATCGATGGACAAGGTGATGCTGAATAAACTGAACTGGACTTGAGTCAAAAGTTAAAGTTACTTCTTTCTCTCATTTTAATAATTGCTCAGAAAGTAAAACCACAGAGATGTTGTGCTGTTGAAATCATAGAATGATACAGCACCGAAGGAGGCCATTCGGCCCATCGCACCTGGGCCGCCTCTTTGTAAGAGTATGAGTCCCACTCCCCTGCTCTTGTAGTGATTAGAAATAAATGGCTGAGACAGTCAAACTATAGCGGCTGTTTTAAAACTCCTGTTACTAAAGGTCAAGCTTCTGAACCAAGCAAATGTTCTTATTAAAGGAATATTGTTCAGGTTTACTTTACTGATCACAAAAAGCAACAAAAGAAACTGCAGATGCTGTAAATCTGAAACAGAAGCAGAAAATGTTGGCAACACTCAGCAGGTCAGCCAGTGTCTGTGGAGACAACTGACAAGTTAATGTTTCAGATGTGGGCCTTTCATCAGAATTGATTTTGCTTTAATCACACTGAGTCTCTAATCATGTCCCAGTTTTCACCTTCTCACTTAAGAACCAGCTAAACAAGGGAAGAATAAAGGACCCAGGATTTGCTAAACGTGTGGTGACTATTAAAAGGTCAAGCCTCGAGATTACATTGAATTACACTTTTTGGACAGCACGTTACATGCTAGTTAGACAGTGAAGGTATGTTGCATGTAATTAGACTTGCATATTCAGACTTCCTCTCACCAAGTAAGCATTTAACCACAGACAGGACAAATAAAAAGGGAAAGTGGCAAATGGCGGAAATGTGAAACAAAAACAGAACATGCTGGAAATACACAGCATCAGCACCTGTACAAGGAAAAGATAGGTTAACATTCTGGCAGTGTGTATCCTGTCATCAGAAATGTAAACTGGGCGATAAGCGAGTCTCTGACCCAGGGAGAAAACTAAAGGAACGGCGTAGAGAACAATACAAATCAGCAATGTTGCCGGCTGTCACAGAGAGGAGATAATGGGTTGAATATCACAGCACAGAAGTGGCGGAAAGCTTAAACTATATTTCCTCAAAATACAATAAAGCGTTAATCCGTCTGAGAAGTGTGGGGAATAAAACAAATAGAGTACATTAGAGACTGAAACTTGCTTGATTTGGATTTGTGGAAATAATAATTCATTAAACTCACTAGAAGCAAATAGTACAAAAATAAATACACTGGGTTAATTGAACGTTCAGGGTGCTGTATATGGTATAATAAAAGTGCTTCCGGTCGCCTGTCATTTTAATTCTCTGCTCCACTCCCACTCTGACCTCTCTGTCCTCAGCCTCCTACACTGCTCCAATGAAGCTCACCGTAAGCTCGAGGAACAGCACCTCATCTTTCGATTAGGCACTTTACAGCCTCCTGGACTCAACATCGAGTTCAACAATTTCAGACCATAACCTCTGCCCCTATTTTTTCAGATGGCAGCCGTTGATGTTTCTGCCATTCCCATTTACACCTCTTCTCGACTCATCTTTTGTTTCTTAACTTGTCCCATTACCACCTCCTTTTGCCTTGCACCATCATCCCTTTTGTCATTTAATCTCTCCTGCCTTCCACCCTATCACAGACCTTCCCTTTAGTTCTTTCCTCCCCCTTTGTACTTGCCTCTGTACTTGCTTAAAACCTGTTACATCTCTAACTTTTTCCAGTTCTGATGAAAGGTCATCTCTGTTAACTCTGTTTCTCTCTCCACAGATGCTGGCCGACCTGCTGAGTATTTTCAGCATTTTCCGTTTTTATTTTACAATACATGTACCCCTGATTTTGATCATTTGCCCCTAATTTTAGAGCCGGTGTCCCTGATTTGTATTTGCAGGTTGAGGGGTATGCTTCTAATGGTAAATTTTACAAATCTGTGCTCGTGGCATGAAGTCGATGGAACGTCCTGTGGGGGCTGACTGACCTGCACCACAATTTTGCGATATAAACCAGGAGCACAGATTTGTCCAATTAACCTCTAAAGCTTTCTTAATAATAGCTACAAATGTGAGCTGGTTCCAAATGCAGAGCTATTTTTATGTTGAAATTGCAAGTGTTATTTGCTGCAATCTTAGCTCCTTAAAAAAAACACCAACCCCTGATGATTATATATAAAAAATAAAAATAAATGATTAGAGGTTAAGGGCTTCATCACCTCACCATCTTCATTCATCTATTTCAAAACTCCATCTGAATACACATGCACACTCACTGGAATCCATTATTAAGGGAGTAGTAGCAGGACATTTAGAAAATCATAATACAATCAAGCAGCGCCAACATGGTTTTATGAAAGGGAAATCATGTTTGACAAATGTATTAGAGTTCTTTGAGGATGTAACGAGCAGGGTGGATCAAGGGGAACCAGTAGATGTGGTGTATTTAGATTTCCAAAAGGCATTCGATAAGGTGCCACATAAAAAGTTACTACACAAGATAAGAGCTCACGGTGTTGGGGGTAATATATTAGCATGGATGGAGGATTGGCTAACTAACAGAGAACAGAGAGTCGGGATAAATGGGTCATTTTCAGGTTGGCAAACTGTAACTAGTGGGGTGCCACAGGGATCAGTGCTGGGGCCTCAACTATTTACAATCTATATTAATGACTTGGATGAAGGGACCAAGTGTACTGTAGCCAAATTTGCTGACGATACAAAGATAGATGGGAAAGCAAGTTGTGAGGAGGACACAAATAGTCGGCAAAGGGATATAGATAGGTTAAGTGAGTGAGCAAAAATTTGGCAGATGGAGTATAATGTGGGAAAATGTGAGGTTGTCCACTTTGGTAGGAAGAGTAGAAAAGCAAAATATTATTTAAATGGAGAGAGACTACAGAATGCTGCGGTACAGAAGGATCTGGGTGTCCTCGTCCATGAAACACAAAAAGTTAGCATGCAGGTACAGCAAGTAATTAGGAAGGCAAATGGAATGTTGGCCTTTATTGCAAGGGGGATGGAGTATAAAAGTAGGAAAGTCTTGCTACAACTATACAAGTCATTGGTGAGACCACACCTAGAGTACTGTGTACAGTTTTGGTCACCTTATTTAAGGAGGATATATTTGCATTGGAGGCTGTTCAGCGAAGGTTCACTAGGTTGATTCCTGAGATGAAAGGGTTGTCTTATGAGGAAAGGTTGAGCAGGTTGGGCTTATACTCATTGGAGTTTCAAAGAATGAGAGGTGATCTTATTGAAACATATAAGATTCTGAGGGGGCTTGACAGGGTAGATGCTGAGAGGATGTTTCCCCTCGTGGGGGAATCTAGAACTAGGGGGCATAGTTTCAGGATAAGGGGTTGCCCATTTAAGACGGAGATGAGGATGAATTTCTTCTCTCAGAGGGTTGTGAATCTTTGGAATTCTCTACCCCCGAGAAATGTGGAGGCGGAGTCAGTGAATATATGCAAGGCGGAGATAGACCGATATTTGAGCTACAGGGGAGTCAAGGGTTATGGGGAACAGGCAGGAAAGTGGAGTTGAGGCCAAGATCAGATCAGCCATGATCGTATTGAATGGTGGAGCAGGCTCAAGGGGCCGAATGGCCTACTCCTGTTCGTATTTCTTATGTTCTTATGTCTCCTCTCCTTTCCTGAAAGTACTGACTCTTGCTGGGATACACGTACATGGAGTCTGGACACACTCTAGTACCGAGGTCATGATCCATATCGGTACCAACGACATAGGTAGAAAGATGGATGAGGTCCTGCAGGCAGAGTTTAGGGAGCTAGGAAAGAGGTTAAAAAGCAGGACCTCAAAGGTAATAATTTCCGGTGCCAGGTGCTAGTGAGTACAGAAAGAGGAAGATAGAGCAGATGAATGCATGGCTGGAGAGATGGTGTAGGAGGGAGGACTTTAGATTCCTGAGGAATTGGAACCATTTCTGGGGGAGGTGGGACCTCTACAAGCCAGACGGGTTGCACCTCAACGAGAACGGGACCAATATCCTCGCGGGGGTTTTGCTAGTGCTGTTGGGGAGGGTTTAAACTAGCTTGGCAGGGGGATGGGAACTTGAGGGTAGAATCAGAAGGGAGAAAAGCTAAGCTGGAAATAGAAGATAGGGGTTCAGGTGAATGGGTATTTAGGAAGGCAAAGAGAAAGGAGAAGGCAATAGTGCAGGGCAACGACAGGGGTAACGATAACCAGAATGTATCAGGAAGGGGAAGAGCGTACAAGCATAAGGGTGCACCAGAAAATAGAGTCAGAGTAAGGAAGAATTATAAGATAAAATTAAAGGCCCTTTATCTGAATGAATGCAGCATTCGTAACAAGATAGATGAATTGACGGCACAAATAGAAATAAATGGGTATGATCTGATAGCCATTACAGAGATGTGGTTGCAAGGTGACCAAGGCTGAGAACTGAATATTATGGGGTATTTGACATTTCGGAAGGATAGGCAGAAAGGAAAAGGAGGTGGGGTAGCTCTGTTAATAAAGGGTGAGATCACTGCAGTGGTGAGGAATGATATTGGCTCAGAAGATCAAGATGTAGAATCAGTTTGGGTGGAGATAAGAAATAGTAAGGGAAAGAAGTCACTGGTGGGAGTAGTCTATAGGCCCCCTAACAGTAGCTATATTGTAGGACAGAGTATAAATCAAGAAATAACGGGGGCTTGTAAGAGAGGTACTGCAATAATCATGGGCGATTTTAATCATCATATAGATTGGACAAATCAAATTGGCAAGGGTAGCCTTGAGGACGAGTTCATAGAGTGTATTCGGGATGGTTTCTTCGAGCAATTCATTGAGGAACCAACCAGGGAGCAGGCTATTTTAGATCTGGTAATGTGTAATGAGACAGGATTAATTAATGATCTCATAGTAAAGGATCCCCTAGGAAAGAGTGATCATAGCATGGTAGAATTTCAAATTCAGTTTGAGGGTGAGAAACTTGGGTCTGAAACTAGTGTCCTAAACTTAAATAAAGGCAATTACAAGGGTATGAGGACAGAGTTGGCTAAAGTGCACTGGGAAAATAGATTAAAGGGTAAGACAGTAGATCAGCAGTGGCAGACATTTAAGGAGATACTTCATAAATCTCAGCAAAGGTATATTCCAGTGAGAAAGAAAGGCTCTACGAGAAGGATGCACCATCCGTGGCTAACTAAGGAAGTTAAGGATGGTATCAAATTGAAAGAAAAGGCATACAATGTTGCGAAGATTAGTGGTAGGCCAGAGGATTGGGAAATTTTTAGAAACCAACAAAGGATGACTAAAAAAATTATAAAGAGGGAGAAGATAGAGTATGAGAGTAAACTAGCAAATAATATAAAAACAGACTGTAAGAGCTTCTAGCAGGTATATTAAAAGGAAGAGAGTAGCTAAAGTAAACATTGATCCCTTAGAGGATGAGACTGGAGAATTAATAATGGGAAATAGAGAAATGGCAGAGACTGTAAACAATTATTTTGGATTGGTCTTCACAGTAGAAGACTCTAAAAACATCCCAATAATAATAGATAATCAAGGGGCTATAGGGAGGGAGGAACTTAAAACAATCTCTACTAATAGGGCTAAAGGCCAACAAGTCCCCTGGCCTGCATCCTAGGGTCTTAAAAGAAGTGGCTGCAGAGATAGTGGATGTGTTGGATGTAATCTACCAAAATTCCCTGGATTCTGGAGAGGCCCCAGCGGATTGGAAAACCGCAAATGTAACGCCACTATTCAAGAAAGGGGGAGACAGAAAGCAGGAAACTATAGGCCAGTTAGCCTAACATCTGTCATTGGGAAAATGCTGGAATCCATTATTAAGGAGGTAATAGCAGGACATTTAGAAAATCGTAAGACAATCAAGCAGAATCAACATGGTTTTATGAAAGGAATATCGTGTTTGACAAATTTGTTAGAGTTCTTTGAGGATGTAACAAACAGGGTGGATAAAGGGGAACCAGTAGATGTAGCGTATTTGGATTTCCAGAAGGCATTCGATAAGGTGCCACATAAAAGGTTACTGCACAAGAGCGCACGGGGTTGGGGGTAATATATTGGCATGGATAGGGGATTGGCTAACTAACAGAAAACAGAGAGTTGGGATAAATGGGTCATTTTCTGGTTGGCAAACTGTAATTAATGGGGTGCCGCAAGGATCAGTATTGGGGCCTCAGCTATTTACAATCTATATTAATGACCTAGATGAAGGGACCAAGTGTACTGTAGCCATATTTGCTGATGATACAAAGATAGGTGGGTTAGCAAGTTGTGAGGAGGACACAAAGAGTCTGCAAAGGGATATAGATAGATTAAGTGAGTGGGCAAAAATTTGGCAGATGGAGTATAATGTAGGAAAATCTGAGGTTATCCACTTTGGAAGGAAGAATGAAAAAGCAAATTATTATTTAAATGCAGTGAGACTACAAAATGCTGCGGTACAAAGGGATCTGGGAGTCCTAGTACATGAAACACAAAAAGTTAGCATGCAAGTAATTAGGAAGGCTAATGGAATGTTGGCCTTTATTGCAAGGGGTATGGAGTATAAAAGTAGGGAAGTTTTGCTGCAACTTTACAGGGCACTGGTGAGACCACACCTGGAGTACTGCGTACAGTTTTGGTCTCCATATTTAAGGAAGGATATACTTGCATTGGAGGCTGTTCAGAGAAGGTTCACTAGGTTGATTCCTGGGATGAAGGGGTTGACGTATGACGAAAGGTTGAGCAGATTGGGCCTATACTCATTGGAGTTTAGAAGAATGAGAGGTGATCTTATTGAAACATATAAGATTCTGAGGGGGATTGACAGGGTAGATGCTGAGAGGATGTTTCCCCTAGTGGGGTATCTAGAACTAGGGGGCATAGTTTCAGAATAAGGGGTCGTCCATTTAAGACGGAGATGAGAAGGAATTTCTTCTCTCAGAGGGTCGTGAATCTTTGGAATTCTCTACCCCGGAGAGCTGCGGAGTCATTGAATATATTCAAGGCGGATATTGACAGACATTTGAACTACAAGGGAGTCAAGGGGTATGGGAGAGAGCTGGGAAAGTGGTGTTGAGGCCAAGATTGGATCAGCCATGATCTTATTGAATGGTGGAGCAGGCTCAAGGGGCCGATTGGCCTACTCCTGCTCCTGTTTCTTATGTTCTTCTGTTCTTATGAGCCCACGTCGCCATTCCTCATGTTCCCATGACGTTGCTGCTCTTCCCTTTCTTGGTGGTAGAGGTCATGGGGTTGGGAGGTGCTGTCGAAGTAAGCTTGGTTGGCAGTGCATTCTGTAGATGGTGACATGCTGCTGCCACAGACCACCTATGGTGGCAAGGGGTGGATATTGGTGCACCAATTAAGTGGACTGCTTTGTGCTGGTCTGTATGGCTTAGCACCACACCGAGTGATGCATTTACGCACTAGAGCACCAAGCTTTTTGTCTTTGTGGGCCACTTAGGTGCACACTGTGGAGCGTATAAAGTTTAGATCAATACTTCCATTAGCTTTCAACACAGCAGAGATCGGAAAATTAGATTGTTTTGAATGATGCAATTTTTATTCTCTGAGCTCAGAAGGTGGAAGGCCTCTCTGCTGCCAAGTATTTTTTAAACAGACTGTTCAGACAGGTGTATAACTACTGTATACTTTCTTTTAAATAGGTATAGGTACTTCGATTTTTACAACCATTAAATTTCATACTTTTAAATAAATTTGTGACCTTTGCATTTGACAGAAGTCATAAACTTGCAGTACTGTTACATTCCTGCTGCTGGGGTGACTAAACTGTTGTGAGTTGCTCTGCTCAATACTGTCACCAGCAGGACATTGGTGATACTGAAGGCGTGACTACAATTACTCAGGCGGACAAGAAGCTCACTCAGGCTGCACAATAACAACTTGCATTTATATAGCGCCTTTACCGTAAAATCGGCAAGGCGCTTCACAGGAGCGTAATCAGACAAAATTTGACACAGAGCCAAAGAAGGAGATATTAGGACAGGTGATTTAAAGCTTGGTCAAAGAGGTAGCTTTTAAGGAACGTCTTAAAGGAGAGAGACGGAGAGGTTTAGAAAGGGAATTCCAGAGCTTAGGGCCTAGACGGCAGAAGACACAGCCGCCAATGGTGGGGCAAAGGAAGTGGGGGGTGCACAAGAGAGCAGAATTGGAGGAATGCAGAGATCTCAGAGGTTTTTAGGGCTGGAGGAGGTTACAGAGATAGGGAGGGGCGAGGCCGTGGATGGATTTGAACACAAGGATGAGAATTTTGAAATCGAGGCATTGGTGGAACGGGAGCTAACGTAGGTCAACGAGCACAGGGTTGATGGGTGAACGGGATTTGGTGCGAGTTAGAATACGGGCAGCAGAGTTTTGGATGAGCTCAGGTTTATGGAGGGTGGAAGATGGGAGGCCGGCTTGGAGAGCATTGGAATAGTCAAATCTGGAGGTAACCAAAGCATGGATGAGGGTTTCAGCAGAAGATGGGCTATGGCATGGGAGTAGACTGGCGATATTACGGAGGTGGAAGTAGGCGGTCTTTGTTGGAGAGGAAATGGGGTCAGAAACTCAGCTCAGGGTCAAATAGGACGCTGAGATGGTGAACAGTCTGGTTCAGCTTGAGACAGTGGCCAGCAAGTAGGATGGAATCGATGGATAGGGAACAGAGTTTGTGTTGGGGGCTGAAGACAATGACTTCGAACTTCCCAATATTTAATTGACAATACAGAGAGAGTGGCGGGGTCGAGAGAGGTGGTGGTGAGGTAGAGCTCGGTGTCGTCAGCGACTTGTGGAACCTGATGTTGCGTTTTCAGATGATATCGCCGGGGAGCAGCATGTAGATGGGAAATAAGAGGGGGCCAAGGATAGATACTTGGAGGACTCCAGAGGTAATGGTGTGGGAGTGGGATGAGAAACCATTTCAGGAGATTCTCTGGCTACGACTGGATAGGTAAGAGTGGTACCAGGCGAGGGCAGTCCCGCTCTGCTGGACAATGGAGAAGAGGCATGAGATAACAGATAATGGCCCGGATTTTGCATTAAGAATAACAGTGAGGCTAACAAAGCTCACTGTTATTATGGAGTAAATCAGACAGCAACTTCCGGAGTCCACACATGCGCAGTTAAACACGGAAATCCGGAAGTTTCTGTCTGAGTTGCTCTCTTCCTTGCTGAGACACTCAGCATTGAAATTCATGTAAGAGCATGAAGTTGCTGTACTTACCCAGTAGTTACCCACTAAACACGCCAGAAAAAGTTAGGGCTGGTGCATTCAGATATAAGTCCATTTTTAACGGTGTGATAAGTCTTAGTTACTACCAAACAACCCCTCTGGCACTGAAAATAAAATTTTGCAAGTGTGGAGTTTCATTCCTTCATAATTTAATTATTGTTGGAGATTTCATAAAAATTAAAACAAATTTTTTTTTTACTTTTTCTTTCTGTCTCTTTTACCTCTTTCTATTAATTCCATCTTTCTTTCCCTTTATTTCGCTTTCTGCACATGATTTTACAATGAATTAAATATTCTAATTTATACTTCTTGGTTTGGCCTTTGTGTGGCTCAGTGCAGAATTTTCAATCTGATTGGTTGAGGAGACACGCTGTTGTTTGCCTTGCTCACACATGCCACAGATCCCCTGTAGAGGGCGCTACGCTGGATCAGACGCCCGATGACAGCAAGTTGCCGCTGAAAAGCCTGCGAAAAGTTTGTGGGCAGCGGTAAACGTAGTGAATGGCGAGCGCCGTTCCTTCGCCACTGAGAGCAACGTCGGGACCATTAAGTCATTCTGCCCACTTTAAACCATCCACCTGGAAAGAAAACAAAAACAATAGTCGTCTCATCACAGCTGTCCAGCTGGCTTTCGAATGACTAATATTTTCACCTCTACTGTCCCTCCTAGACAACCGAACCAGTACCGATTGCTCTTTGTATAATGAAATTCTTCCTAACTTCAGGCTTAATTGGCCTGTACTTCAAAAGTAACCCATTGGTGGTGAAGTGCTTTGCAACAACCTGAGGGTGAGAGAAGATCTTATTTTAATTTAGTGCTTTCACATTCTAGAGACCAACTGGTTCACTAATGTCCTTTAGGGAAGGAAATCTGCCATCCCGGCCTGTATGTGACTCCAGACCCACAACAATGTGGTTGACTCTGAAATGGCCCAGCAAGCCACTTAGTTGTTTCAAACCACTACAAAGAAGTATAATAAGAATAAAACCGGATGGACCACTCAGCTTTGACCTAAGCATTAAGATTTGGACTCACTCCCTACCTAACGGCACTGTGGGAGCATCTTCACCACACGGACTGCAACAGTTCAAGAAGGCGGCTCACCATCACCTTCTGAAGGGCAACAAATGCTGGCCTTGCCAGCGACACCCACATCCTGTGAATAAATTATAAGATGACCAGGTAATCTGTTTTTAGTGATAAATTTTGGCCAAGACACCAGGGAGAATTTCCCTGCTCTTCTTTGAAATAGTGTCGTGGGAGAGAAGATAAGGCCTCGGTTTAACATCTCAGCTGAAAGACAGCACCTCCAACAGTGCAGTACTCCCTCAGCACTGCATTGAAATGTCAACCTAGATTGTGTCAGCTGAGGTGGGACTTGAACCCACAACCATTCTGAATCAGAGGTGAGAGTGCTACCCACTGAGCCACAGCTGATACACAGTATGTGGTATGCCAATGCAAACTGCTAGTTAAAGCGAAACTATTAAATGTACAAATCTATCAGCTATCATAGAGCTGTTCAGCTTGTTGATGCTGTTTCCTGCTTTAGTTTTTGTTTTAAAAGGATATTAAGTTACGTTATTTTCAAATGTGGAAGTTGGAATTGAGACACAAGTTGCAAGCATATGGATTCACACAGCTACAGTGCTGGTGGAATACATCCTGTAATTGGCACTTATCAGAATGAAGAAACTGCAGCCTAGAAATCTGTGTTGGCAGGAGGAACATTTATTGCCTTAGTATGATATTCCTCTGTCTGCTCTTTTAATAGAAAATCTAAAACATAAAATCACGCTAAACATTTGTCAACAGCCATTTCTAGGTGTTATATATGTCACTTTGCAAGGCTCTGCTCCCAGTGCAGAGTCTTGCTATCAGCGCGTGCAGTAGAAGAGAGGAACTACAACATTTTGCTAACTGCGCTCACCGCCAGTGAGGCTCTGAGCCAGGAGTGGCCAAACAAAATTACCCAATGACACCAGAAGCTGCAGATCTCACAAATAATAATGTGTAGCAAGATGTGTGATAATAACTTACCTGTTTTCTACAATGATGCTTGTAAAATTTGCATGTGGTTAAAAGTGATTGCCTCTATTTACTAATTATATATTTGAACAGCCATGGTATTTTATCAGAAAAAACACTTTGAATAGTCAATTACATTGCAGAGTAGGGGGTATTAAAGAGTGTTATTTACTTTGATTATATCTCACAGAAAAGACGCCCACCTTCTCTTTGGCTTAGGCTTTGAAGCAGGAGGATGACACTTTTCTTGGTCAAAAGTGAGAAGTCGCACAACACCAGGTTATAGTCCAACAGCTTTATTTGAAATCACAAGCTTTCGGTCCGAAAGCTTGTGATTTCAAATAAAGCTGTTGGACTATAACCTGGTGTTGTGCGACTTCTCACTTTTGTCCACCCCAGTCCAACACCGGCATCTCCGCATCATGGCCACCTTTCTTGGTGTAAGCATCTGATCTAAATCTCCTTCAGTCCGCAATTGGTTGGGAGGTGGGAGACAGAGAGTACGGATAAAGGGTTTGTTCTCTGATTGGTGGGATGTGACAAGTGGTGTTCCCCAGGGATCTGTACTGGGGCCTCAGCTTTTCACCATATCTATTAATGACTTGGATGAAGGAATTGAGCGTTTCATATCCAAGTTTGCAGATGACGCTGTGAGGAGGCACAGTAAGTTGTGTATATAAATGCAAGTTGTTGTTGTTGTAGAATGACAGCAGGACGTTACAAAGGGACGTGGACAGACTGACTGAGTGGGCAAAACTATGGCTGATAACCAGTTCAACATGGGGACTGTGAGGTTGTCCACTTTAGATCTGAGAAAGAGAAATGAGAATACTTACTTAATGGTGAGAGACCTAGAACTGTAGCGGAGCAAAGGGATGTAGGTGTCCATGTACACCAATCACTAAAAGCTAGTGCACAGGTACAAAAAGTCATCAAAAAGGTTAATGGCATTTTGGCTTTTATCTCAATGGTATTGGAATTCAAAAGTGAGGGAGTGATGCTTCAGCTGTACAGAGCCTTGGGTCAGACCCCATCTGGACACTGGGTTCAGTTTTGGGCACCGCACCTCAGGAAAGGTATATTAGCCTCGGAAGGATACAGCACAGATTCACCAGAATGATACCGTGGCTTAAAGGGTTAAACTATGAGGATAGGCTTCGTAAACTTGGTTTGTATTCCTGAGAGTTTAGAAGGTTGAGAGGTGATCTAATCGAGGGCTTTAAAATGATTAAGGGCTTTGATCGGGTAGATACAGAGGAACTATTTCCTCTGGTGGGGAAATTCAGAACAATGGGGCATAACCTTAAAATTAGAGTTAGGACATTTAGGAGTGAAATAAAGAAGCACTTTTTCACGTAAAGGATAGTGGAAATCTGGAACTCTCTCCCCACTCCCCCAGAAAAAGTTAGGGCTTGCCCATTCCAGTGTAAGTGAATTTTCAACAGTGTGATAAGTCTTAATTACTGTCAAACAACCTCTCTGGAACTGAAAGTTTACTTTTACAAGTGTGGAGTCTCATTCCTTCAGATTTTAATTATTGTTGGAGATTCTTAAAAATTAAAAAATTAAAATACTTAAAAAAAATCTTTCTGTCTCTTTTATCTCTCTCGTTTAATCCCATCTTTCTTTCCCTCTCTTTATTTCGCTTTCTGTACATGATTTGGCATTGAATTAAATATTCTAACTGACACTTCCTGGTTTAGACTCTGCGCTACTCATTAAGAATTTAGGGAGCTAGGTAGCAGATTAAAAAGCAGGACCTCAAAGGTTGTAATCTCTGGATTATTCCCAGTGCCACGTGCTAGTCAATATAGAAATAGGAGGATAGAGCAGATGAATGCGTGGCTAAAGAGTTGGTGCAAGAAGGAGGGCTTTAGTTTCCTGGATCACTGGGTCTGTTTCTGGGGAAGGTGGGACCTGTACAAGTCAGACGGGTTGCACCTGAACCGGAACGGGACCAACATCTTTGCGGGGAGGTTTGCTAGTGCTGTTGGGGGGGTTTTAACTAACTTGGCAGGGGGATGGGATACGGAGTGGAGCTACAGTAGGGGGTGATGCACAGCCAAATATAGAGGAAAAAACAAGTCAGCCTGGAAGGCAGAGCAAATATGTAATGGCACAAGGGAGTATGGCAAGGCTGGATGGCATTTATTTTAATGCAAGGAGTCTTGCGAGTAAGGCAGATGAATTGAAGGTGTTGATGAACACATGGGAGTATGATATTGTTGCTATCATAGAGACATGGTTGAGGGAGGGGCAGGACTGGCAGCTCAATATTCCGGGGTATAGAATCTTCAGGCGAGACAGAGGGGGGTGTAAAAGAGGAGGGGGTGTCGCAATATTAATCAAGGAGTCAATTACTGCAGTAAGGAGGGATGATATCTTAGCAGGTTCCTCTAATGAGGCCATATGGGTATAACTTAAAAACAAAAAGGGGGAAAGCACTTTGCTGGGAGTGTACTATAGGCCCCCAAACAGTCAGGGGGAGATAGAGGAATAGATATGTAGGCAAAGCTCAGAGAAGTGTAGAAATAATAGGGTAATAATAGTAGGGGATTTCAACTTCCCCAATAATAACTGGGATAGTCAGAGTGTGAAAGGCTTAGAGGGTGCGGAATTCTTAAAGTGCATCCAGGAGAGCTTTTTGAGCCAGCACGTAGAAAGTCCTACAAGAAAGGGGGACAGTACTGGACCTAATTCTAGGGAATGTAGCTGGGCAAGTGGTAGAAGTGTCAGTAGGAGAGCATTTTGGTGACAGTGACCATAATTCGGTGAGATTTAAGGTAGTCATGGAAAAGGACAAAGATGGACCGGAAATAAAGGTTCTAAATTGGGGGAAGGCCAATTTTAATATGATAAGGCAGGATCTGGCCAATTTGGACTGGGATCAGCTACTTGTAGGAAAATCCACATCAGAGCAGTGGGAGTCATTCAGAAAGGAAATAGAGAGAGTACAGCACCAACATGTTCCCGTAAAGGTCAAGGGTGGAACCAACAAGCCCAAAGAACATAGAAACATAGAAGATAGGAGCAGGAGTAGGCCATTCGGCCCCTCGAGCCTGCTCCGCCATTTAATGAGATCATGGCTGATCATCCAAATTCAGTACCCTGTCCCTGCCTTTTCCCCATATCCCTTGATCCCTTTAGCCTTAAGAAATACATCTAACTCCTTCTTGAATATATTTAATGAACTGGCCTCCACTGCCTTCTGTGGTAGAGAATTCCACAGGTTCACCACTCTCTGGGTGAAGAAATTCCTCCTCATCTCAGTCCTAAATGGCTTACCCCTTATCTTTAGACTGTGACCCCTGGTTCTGGACTCCCTGACCATCGGGAACATCCTTCCTGCATCTAGTCTGTCTAGTCCTGCTAGAATTTTATAAGTTTCAATGAGATCCCCTCTCATTCTTCTAAACTCCAGCGAGTATAAGCCCAATCGACCCAATCTCTCCTCATACGCCATTCCTGCCATCCCAGGTATCAGCTTCCCTGGATGTCAAGGGATATACAAGAATGGATTAGGAAAAAAAGAGAAGCTTTTGGCAGATACAAAGGACTAAAAACAGTGGAAGCCCAAGAGGAGTATAGAAAGTGCAGGGGGGTACTTAAAAAAGAAATTAGGAGAGCGAAGAGGGGGCATGAAAAAACACTGGCGGGCAAAATAAAGGAAAATCCCAAGGTGTTTTATAAGTATATTAAGGGCAAGAGGATAACCAGCGAAAGAGTAGGGCCCATTAGGGACCAAAGTGGCAATCTGTGTGTAGAGCCGGAAGATGTAGGTGAGGTTTTAAATGAATATTTTGCATCTGTGTTCACTATGGAGAAGGATGATGTAGGCATAGAAATCAGGCAGGGGGATTGTGATATACTTGAACAAATTAGCATTGAGAGGGAGGAGGTACTAGCGGTTTTAGCGGGCTTAAAAGTGGATAAATCCCCAGGCCCAGATGAGATGTATCCCAGGCTGCACTGTGAGTCAACTGATGAGATTGCAGGGGCTCTGACACAAATTTTCAGAACCTTCAGGGGAGGTACCAGAGGACTGGATTATAGCTAACGTAGTACCATTATTCAAGAAGGGGAGTAGGGATAAACTAGGGAATTACAGGCCAGTGAGCCTAACATCAGTGGTAGGGAAACATAGAAACGTAGACATAGAAGATAGGAGCAGGAGTAGGCCATTCGGCCCCTCGAGCCTGCTCCGCCATTCAATGCGATCATGGCTGATCATCCAAATTCAGTACCCTGTCCCTGCTTTTTCCCCATAGCCCTTGATCCCCTTAGCCTTAAGAAATATATCTAACTCCTTCTTGAATATATTTAATGAATTGGCCTCAACTGCCTTCTGTGGTAGAGAATTCCACAGGTTCACCACTCTCTGGGTGAAGATATTCCTCCTCATCTCAGTCCTAAATGGCTTACCCCATATCCTTAGACTATGACCCCTGGTTCTGGACTCCCCCGCCATCGGGAACATCCTTCCTGCATCTAGTCTGTCTAGTCCTGTTAGAATTTTATAAGTTTCAATGAGATCCCCTCTCATTCTTCTAAACTCTAGTGAATATAAGCCTAATCGACCCAATCTCTCTTCATACGTCATTCCTGCCATCCCAGGTATCAGTCTGGTAAATCTTCGCTGCACTCCCTCCATGGCAAGAACATCCTTCCTCAGATAAGGCGACCAAAACTGCACACAATACTCAAGGTGTGGTCTCACCAAGGCCCTGTACAACTGCAGCAAGACATCCTTGCTCCTGTACTCGAATCCTCTCACTATGAAGGCCAACATACCATTTGCCTTCTTAACCGCCTGCTGCATCTGCATGCTTACCTTCAGCGACTGGTGCACAAGGACACCCAGGTCTCATTGCACTTCCCCTTTTCCCAATCTATTGCCGTTCAGATAATAATCTGTCTTCCTGTTTTTGCCACCAAAGTGGATAACCTCGCATTTATCCACATTATACTGCATCTGCCATGCATCTGCCCAATCACCCAACCTGTCCAAATCATATTGGAGTTTCTCTGCATCCTCCTCACAGCACACACGCCCACCCAGCTTTGTGTCATCTGCAAACTTGGAGATATTACATCTAGTTCCCTCTTCTAGATCATTAATATATATTGTGAATAACTGGGGTCCTAGGACCGATCCCTGCGGTACCCCATTAGTCACTACCTGCCACTCGGAAAAAGACCCGTTTATTCCAACTCTTTGCTTCCTGTCTGTCAACCAGTTCTCTATCCAAGTCAGTACCTTACCGCCAATCCCTTGTGCTTTAACTTTGCACGCTAATCTCTTATGCGGGACCTTATCGAAAGCCTTCTGAAAGTCCAAATACACCACATCCACTGGTTCTCCCTTATCTATTCTACCAGTTACATCCTCAAAAAATTCCAGTAGATTAGTCAAGCATGATTTACCTTTTGTAAATCCATGTTGACTTTGTCCGATCCTGTCACTGTTTTCCCAGTGCTCTGCTATTACATCTTTTATAATGGACTCTAGCATTTTCCCCACTACCGATGTCAGGCTTACAGGTCTATAATTCCCCGTTTTCTCTCTCCCACCTTTTTTAAATAGTGGGGTTACATTAGCTACCCTCCAATCCATGGGAACTGTTCCAGAGTCTATAGAATTTTGGAAGATGACCAGCAATGCATCTACTATTTCTAGGGCCACTTCCTTAAGTACCCTAGGATGTAGATTATCAGGCCCTGGGGATTTATCGGCCTTCAATCCTATCAATTTCCCTAACACCATTTCCCTACAAATACTGATTTCATTCAGTTCCTCCCTCTCATTAGACCCTATGTTCCCCGACATCTCTGGGAGGTTATTTGTGTCCTCCTTTGTGAAGTCAGAACCAAAGTATGTATTTAATTGGTCTGCCATTTCTTTGTTCCCCATTATAACTTCCCCTGATTCTGACTGCAAGGGACCTACGCTTGACTTCACCAATCTTGTTCTCTTCACATATCTATAGAAGCTTTTACAGTCAGTTTTTATGTTCCCTGCAAGCTTACTCTCATACTCTATTTTCCCCCTCTTAATTAATCCCTTTGTCCTCCTTTGCTGAATCCTAAACTGCTCCCAATCCTCAGGTTTGCTGCTTTTTCTGGCCAATTTATATGTCCTCTCCTTGGATCTTATGCTATCCCTAATTTCCCTTGTTAGTCACAGTTGAGTCACCTTTTTTGTTTTATTTTTATGCCAAACAGGGATGAACAAATTTTGTAGTTCATCCATGCGATCTTTAAATGTTTGCCATTGCCTATCCAACGTCAATCATTTAAGTAACGTTCCCCAATCCATCCTAGCCAACTCGCGCCTCATACCATCGTAGCTTCCTTTATTTAAATTCAGTACCCTAGTCTCTGAGTCAATTACTTCACTCTCCATCTTAATGAAGAATTCTATCATATTATGATCGCTCCTCCCCAAGTGGCCTCACACAACAAGATTGCTAATTAATCCTTTCTCATTACATAATACCCAGTCTAAGATGCCCCGATCTCTAGTTGGTTCCTCAACATATTGGTCCAGGAAACCATCCCGTATACACTCTAGGAATTCCTCCTCCACAGTATTGTTACTAATTTGGTTAGCCCAATCTATATGTAGATTAAAGTCCACCATGATAACTGCTGTGCCCTTACTGCACGCGTCTCTAATTTCCCATTTAATGCCATCCCCAACCTCAGCATTACTGTTTGGGGGTCTGCATACAACTCCCACTAATGTTTTCTGCCCCTTGGTATTGCTCAGCTCTACCCATACAGATTCCACATCATCAGAGCTAATATCCTTCCTTACTACTGTGTTAATCTCCTCTTTAACCAGCAATGCTGCCCCACCTCCTTTTCCTTTTTGCCTGTCCTTCCTGAATATTGAATACCCCTGGATGTTGAATTCCCAGCCTTGGTCACCCTGGAGTCATGTCTCTGTAATCCCAATTATATCATATCCGTTTACATCTATTTGCGCAGCTAATTCATTCACCTTATTACGAATGCTCCTCGCATTAAGACACAAAGCCTTCAGGCTTGTTTTTTTAACACTCTTAGACCTTTTAGAATTATTGTTTACTGTGGCCATGTTTGATTTACACCCTTGATATCTCTGACTTCCACTTTTGCTTTTCTCCTTCCTGTCTTTTGCTTCTACCCTTGCTTCCCTTTCCTCTGTCTCCCTGCATAGGTTTCCAACCCCCTGCCATTTTAGTTTAAACCCTCCCCAACAGCACTAGCAAACACTCCCCCTAGGACATCGGTCCCGGTCCTGCCCAGGTGCAAACCGTCCAGTTTGTACTGGTCCCACCTCCCCCAGAACCGGTTCCAATGTCTCAGGAATTTGAATCCCTCCCCCTTGCACCATTCCTCTAGCCATGTATTCATCTGAAATATCCTTCTATTTCTACTCTGACTAGCACGTGGCACTGGTAGCAATCCTGAGATTACTACCTTTGAGGTCCTATTTTTTAATTTACCTCCTAACTCCCTATATTCAGCTTTTAGGACCTCATCCCGTTTTTTACCTATATCGTTGGTACCTATATACACCACGTCAACTGGCTGTTCACCCTCCCCCTCCAGAATGCCCTGCAGCCGCTCCAAGACATCCTTGACCCTTGCACCAGGGAGGCAACATACCATCCTGGAGTCTCGTTTGCAGCCGCAGAAACGCCTATCTATTCCCCTTACAATAGAATCCCCTCTCACTATAGCTCTCCTGCTCTTTTTCCTCCCGTCCTGTGCAGCAGAACCACCCATGGTGCCAGGAAGTTGGTTGCTGCTGCCTTCCCCCGATAAGCCATCTCCCTCAACAATATCCAAAGCGGTATATCTGTTTGAGATAGCGAATGCCACAGGGGACCCCTGCACTACCTGCCTGCACCTACTACTCTGCCTGGCAGTCACCCATTCCCTTCCTGCCTGTGCAGCCTTTACCTGCGGTGTGACCAACTCATTAAACGTGATATCCACGATGTCCTCAGCATCGCGAATGCTCCAGTATGTATCCATTCGCAGCTCCAGCGCCGCAATGCGGTCTGCCAGTAGCTGCAGCTGGATACACTTCCCGCACACATGGTCGTCAGGGACACAGGAAGCGTCCCTGATTTCCCACATAGTGCAGGAGGAGCATACCACCGGGCTGAGCTGTGCTGCCATGACTTACCCTTTAATTAATTTAAACTAAATTAAATCAAATCAATACTACTAATTATACTACAATTAAATGATATACTCAAGGGCCCTTGTTTACTAGCACTCCCCGCTACACAACAGAGACCTTAGAAACTATAACCACAAAATTAAGACCTTCTAAACTTTATAAACTATTAACCTTAACTGTCAAACTATAGAGTAGTATAAATACTCACCTGGCCGTACTCACCCAATCAGCTGCTTCCTCTAGCCCGCGTCACTTTTTGAATCGTGACGTGGCTCTGGAACACTGCTGCCAGTCTGCGAGATTGGTAAGCCTCTGAAAAAAGCCTGCAAAAGTGAGTTTAAATACTCACTGTACCGCCGCTCTCTGCTCCTCCCGACACCGGCCTTATTGGAAAAAATTCTGAGGGACAGAATTAGTCTCCACTTGGAGAGGCAAGGATTAATCAAGGATAGTCAGCATGGCTTTGTCAGGGGGAGGTCATGTCTAACCAATTTGATTGAATTTTTCGAGGGGGTGACTAACTGTGTGGATGAGGGTAGTGCAGTTGATGTAGTCTACATGGACTTCAGTAAGGCTTTTGACAAAGTCCCGCATGGGAGACTGGTCAAGAAGGTAAAAGCCCATGGGATCCAGGGCAATTTGGCACATTGGATCCAAAATTGGCTTAGTGGCAGGAAGCAGAGGGTGATGGTCGAAGGTTGTTTTTGTGACTGGAAGCCTGTGTCCATTGGTGTACCGTAGGGATCGGTGCTGGGTCCCTTGCTGTTTGTAGTGTACATTAATGACTTAGATATGAATGTTGGAGGTATGATCAGTAAGTTCGCAGATGACACGAAAATTGGTGGAGTGGTAAATAGCGAGGAGGGAAGCCTCAGGCTACAGGACGATATAGACGGGTTGGTCAGATGGGCAGAACAGTGGCAAATGGAATTTAACCCTGAAAAGTGTGAGGTGATGCATTTTGGGAGGACTAACAAGGCAAGGGAATACACAATGAATGGTAGGACCCTAGGAAGGACAGGGGATCAGAGGGACCATGGTGTGCATGTACATAGATCCCTGAAGGCAGCAGGACAGGTAGATAAGGTGGTTAAGAAGGCATATGGGATACTTGCCTTCATTAGCCGAGGCATAGAATATAAGAGCAGGGAGGTTATGATGGAGCTGTACAAAACGCTAGTTAGGCCACAGCTGGAATACTGCGTGCAGTTCTGGTCACCACACTATAGGAAGGATGTGATTGCATTGGAGAGGGTGCAGAGGAGATTCACCAGGATGTTACCTGGGCTGCAGCGCTTCAGCTATGAGGAGAGACTGGACAGGCTGGGGTTGTTTTCCTTAGAGCAGAGAAGGCTGAGGGGGGACCTGATTGAGGTGTACAAAATTATGCGGGGCTTGGATAGGGTAGATAGAAAGGAACTTTTCCCCTTAGTAGAGGGGTCAATAACCAGGGGGCATAGTTTCAAGGTAAGGTGCAGGAGGTTTAGAGGGGATTTGAGGAAAAACTTTTTCACCCAGAGGGTGGTTGGAATCTGGAACACACTGCCTGAAAGGGTGGTAGAGGCAGGAACCCTCACAACATTCAAGAAGCATTTAGATGAGCACTTGAAATGCCATAGCATACAAGGGTATGGACCAAGTGCTGGAAAATGGGATTAGAATTGATAGGGCTTGATGGCCGGCGCAGACATGATGGGCTGAAGGGCCTCTTTCTGTGCTGTATAACTCTATGATCACTCTAAGAACATGCTATTAACCATTCTTCAATCTGATTGGTTAAGGCGATACACAGTTTCTTGCCCTGTTCGCACAGGTCCCAGATCCCTTGTAGAGGGCGCTGTGCCAAAGTGGATTTCTAATCACCGCAAGTTCAGTGCAAAAGGTGAAAAGTCTGTGAGCAAGTGGAAGTGGAATGAACGGCTGCACCGTTTGTTTGCCGCTGACTGTAAAATCTGAGCCAAAGAGTATCCACCATCATAGACGCTAAATATAAATATACACGGGGGATAATTTTCCAAGCTTGCGCTGCCAGTGGGAACCTTGCCCGCCAGCACTGCAGTCGAAGGTGTGCTGCCCCATAATTTTCCATCGATTAAAGTGATGCACTCCGCCAGTGGACAAGGCTCCCTTTTGGCACCGCAACTTGGAAAATCAGCCCTAGAATGGAAAAAAAAATATTTACTGAGAAAAAAAAAGAAAATTCCCGTCGCGTACTTGAGTTAGGCCACCATTTTGAATCTAAGCTCCCTGAACGGGCTGTAGTTACGGGTTTCTACCCACCTGAAGCCTGACCCATTTCTAAGGCAGTATGTGGGTCAGTGACAGACATGGGCTCACAGTCTGCCACTCTGGCTAATCTGGAGGCAGCTGGGGCCAACTGGGACAGGAATGCAGTAGATTCATTATTGAAAAGATATATTTTCCAAATAGTACACTCTAGGAAGGATAGGGGTACCTTGTACTTTCATTATAAAAAAAAATGAAATATTAGCGGGCGCTTGTTTAAAAATCAAACGATCTATTTTCACCTGGCAGCGTTTGTTTTTGCCACCGAGGCCAAATTCATTCCTTTAAACTAAGGTCACTTTGAACTTGTACACCCAGCTGAGAATGAACGCGATTCCCTTCAGTCTGTTGCAAATATCGTGACTCAAATCCTAGGCCTTCCGCTGAGGGCTAATGTGGCTGGCTAGTTATTTGACATAAAACATTATCAGTGAAAAAGAAAGAAAGACTTGTATTTCTATAGCGCCTTTCACAACCACCGGACGTCCCAAAGCACTTTACAGCCAATGAAGTACTTTTTGAAGTGCAGTCACTGTTGGAAACAAGGCAGCCAATTTGCGCACAGCAAGGTCCCACAAACAGCAACGTGATAATGGCCAGATAATCTGTTTTAGTGATGTTGACTGAGGAATAAGTGTTGGCCAAAACACCAGGGATAACTCCCCTGCTCTTCTTCGAAATAGTGCCATGGGATCTTTTACGTCAACCTGAGAGATTGGAAGGGGCCTTGGTTTAAAGTCTCATCTGAAAGACGGCACATCCGATACTACAGCACTCCCTTAGTACTGCACTGGAGTGTCAGCCTAGATTTTTGTGCTCAAGTATCTGAAGTGGGATTAGACAAAGTCAACATGGATTTATGAAAGGGAGATCATGTTTGACAAACCTACTGGAGTTTTTTGAGGATGTAACTGGTAGAATAGATAAGGGAGAACCAGTGGATGTGATGTACAGGAAACTCTTGTTTAACCGGCACCTAAATATCCGGAATTCTCTCTTAACCGGCAAAAATCATACTCCGAAAACTCCTCTCAAATAACCGGCAATGTTGCCGAGTCCGAGTCCGAGTCTCCCGCGAACGCCGAGTACTCCGAAAACTCCTCTCAAATAACCGGCAATGTTGCCGAGTCCGAGTCCGAGTCTCCCGCGAACGCCGAGTTAGTCAGTGGGGGTAGTTCTCCAAAGTGCCACTACTCGGCCTCCTGGCGCTGTCGGAAGTCCGAACACTGCAGTAACAGGAGTCTGATTCTCCCGCGCTGCTGGGAGTCTCTTCTGATCGGCCATTTTACTGTGTGTCTCCCACGCTGCTGGTAGTCTCTTCTGATACACCATTTTACTCTGTGTCTCCCACGCTGCTGGTAGTCTCTTCTGATCCACCATTTTACTGTGTGTCTCCCACGCTGCTGGTAGTCTCTTCTGATACACCATTTTACTGTGTGTCTCCCACGCTGCTGGTAGTCTCTTCCTAGCCACCATTGTTCTGTGTGTCTCTCCATCTTTATCGGGAATTATCTCCCCCATCTTGCATTATGGAATTCCCAAAAGCTGGTCCAAGCAAAAGGAAGAGAGTGGTCTTAACTTTAAAACAGAGAATCGAGATATGCCAACGACTAGAAAGAGGAGAGAAGCGTATCAACATTATGAATGAATTCAAAATCGGTTCGTCAACAATCTACGACATCAAATCGCAGAAGGATAAGCTGCTCAAGTTTTATTCAAGCTCAGAGACATCTAAGAGTGTAGAGAAACGGCGTACGCTTCGTAAGCCTAAGCTTGAAGAGCTGGATACCGTGCTTTATGAATGCTTTTCTCTTAAGCGTTCAGAGGGTGTTCCAATTTCCGGACCCATGCTAATCGAGAAAGCGAAGGATTTCTACGAAAGGATGGAGCTCACTGACAAGTGTGCTTTCTCCGAGGGATGGCTAACGTGCTTCAAGTTACGGCACGGGATACGACGACTCGATATTTCCGGGGAGAAGAAATCAGCTGATCACGACGCCGCAGAAGAATACTGCAATTATTTCAATCGGATTGTGCAGCAACATGATTTGTCGCCAGCACAGATATATAATGCCGATGAAACTGGCTTGTTTTGGAGGTTTTTGCCAGAATCAACGCTTGCTGGGGCTAGTGAGGCTAATGCTTCAGGTTACAAGAAAAATAAAGATCGTGTAACCGTGCTAACATGTGCGAACACTGCTGGATCACACCGGGTTAAACTTCTTGTTATCGGGAAGTATAAAAATCCCCGTGCATTTAAAAATGTGAGGCACTTACCTGTTGAGTACAAAGATCAAAAAAATACTTGGATGGATAAGGAAATCTTCTCCGATTGGTTCCATCATATTTTTGTTCCATCTGTGAGGGAACATTTCCGTAAAATAGGGAAACCTGAAGATAGCAAATGCATTTTATTGCTTGATAATTGTAGAGCCCATCCGCATGAATCCGAGTTGGTTTCGGGAAATATTTTCACCATTTATTTGCCACCAAATGTAACTTCTCTCATCCAACCCATGGACCAGGGCGTTATCCAAAATCTGAAGTGTCATTACAAGAAAGACTTCCTACGTAAACTGATAAGCCAAGATGACAATATTCAAGCATTTCAGAAGGAATACAATATTAAAGATGCCATCTATAATGTTGCATGTTCCTGGAACTTTGTGAAAGGTCACACTCTGAGGCAAGCCTGGCGCAAATTGTGGCCTTCTGTAATGTTTGCTGAAGGTTCTTCTTCAGAGGAGGAATTTCATGGGTTCAATGTTCGTCCCAAGAAGAGTACAATAATGGACATGGCTGGCATGGTGAAAAATGCAGGCCCAGCAAACCCTCTACGTCACCTCAGTGAAAGTGATATCGAGCAGTGGGTTGATGCAGATAGAGAAGTTGGTGTTGTGCATATGCTAAGTGATGATGAAATAATTGAGAATGTTTTGAATCCAAAGAAAGAAAAGGAAAGTGAGATGGAAAGTGAAGAGGATGATATTTCTGAAGAGAACAAGATTTCTTGGGCTAAAGCTGCAGAAGGATTTTCTTCAATCCTCAAATTTGCTGAAAGGCAGACTTGCTACTCTGCCCAAGAAGTTATGCAACTCCATATTCTGCATTCCACGTTTCTACAGAAAAGGCAAGAGTCCACTAAGCAAACCGACATCCGCAACATGTTTAAGAAAGCTTCCAAAAGAGTCGAAGCAGCGGAAGTGCCTGAAGAATCTGTGGAATCTGTGGAACTGCATGATCCTGATGACCAAGCTGGCACGGATATTTCTGATGAACCAGATGACTCGGAATAAGTGTACAGTCAACTACAGTACTGTATACAGTCGTTTATAAGTTTTGTTTTACTGTTAAGTAATTAAAGAGTTATGGATTACCCTCAACTGGCAATACTGTACTTAATCAAGCATCTTCCACCATCCATTTAACACAACATTCTGTAGGTGAGTACCCAAATACTGTATACTGCACATTTCTTGATTTTTTTATTTCGGTAGATATAACTCTCCGTTATCCGGAACTTTTGATCAACCGGCACCACGCCGGTCCCGTCGGTGCCGGATACCAAAGAGTTTCCTGTATTTGGATTTTCAGAAGGCCCACATAAGAGGTTAGTGTGCAAAATTAAAGCACATGGGATTGGGGGTAATATACTGGCATGGATTGAAAATTGGTTAACAGACAGGAAACAGAGAGTAGGAATAAATGGGTCTTTTTCGGGGTGGTAGGTGGTGACTAGTGGGGTACCGCAGGGATCAGTGCTTGGGCCCCAGCTATTCACAATATATATCAATGATTTGGATGAGGGAACCAAATGTAATATTTCCAAGTTTGCTGACGACACGAAACTAGGAGGGATTGTGAGTTGTGAGGAGGATGCAAAGAGGCTTCAAGGAGATTTAGACAAGTCGAGTGAGTGGGCAAATACATGGCAGATGCAGTATAACGTGGATAAATGTGAAGTTATCCACTTCGGTAGGAAAAACAGAAAGGCAGAGTATTATTTAAATGGTATACAATCGCAAAATACTGCGGATGCTGGAAATCTAAAATAGCAACAGAAACTGCTGGAAACACTCAGCAGGCCAGGCAGCATCCGTGGAGAGAGAAACAGAGTTAACGTTTCAGGTCTGGGACCCTTCATCAGAACTGGAAAAAGGCTGGAGATGTAACAGATTTTAAGCAGGTGCAGAGGCAGGGAAAGGGGGAGGAAGGAATTGAAGGAACATTCTGTGCTAAGGTAGGAGGCAGGAAAGATAAAATGTTACAAATGGGGATGGCAAAATCATACAGCCTGAAGAATGGGGCAGAGGTTATGGTTTGAAATTGTTGAACTCAATGTTGAGTCCAGAAGGCTGTAGGGAAATGTTGATGTTACACCAGTCACTGAAAGTAAACATGCAGGTGCAGCAAGCAGTTAGGAAGGCAAATGGTATGTTGGCCTTCATTGCAAGAGGATTTGAGTATAGGAGCAAGGATGTCTTACTACAGTTATACAGGGCCTTGGTGAGACCACACCTGGAGTACTGTGTGCAGTTTTGATCTCCTTACCTAAGAAAGGATATACTTGCCATAGAGGGAGTGCAGCGAAGGTTCACCAGACTGATTCCTGGGATGGTAGACTGTCGTATGAGGAGAGATTGGGTCGACTAGGCCTGTATTCACTAGAGTTTAGAAGAGGGGATCTCATTGAAACGTATAAAATTCTGACAGGGCTAGACAGACTGGATGCAGGGAGGATGTTTCCCCTGGCTGGGGGGTCTTGAACGAGGGGTCACAGTCTCAGGATACAGGGTAGGACATTTAGGGCTGAGATGAGGAGAAATTTCTTCACTCAGAGGGTGGTGAACCTGTGGAATTCTCTACCACAGAAGGCTGTGGAGGCCAAGTCACTGAATATATTTAAGAAGGAGATAGATAGATTTCTAGACACAAAAGGCATCAAGGGGTATGGGGAGAGAGCGGGAATATGGTATTGAGATAGAGGATCAGCCATGATCATATTGAATGACGGAGCAGGCTCGAAGGGCCGAAAAGCCTACTCCTGCTCCTATTTTTCTATGTTTCTAACCCACAAGCTTCAATGACTCAGACTGCTACCAACTGAGCCACAGCTGACACTAACAGTGTAGAATCGTGTGCAAACACAAGGATGATCCAAAAGTGATGGCGCAAAGGTGACATTGCCAGACAAGTCTAGCACAAGTGAAGATGGAGATACAGATTTAAAGGACCATATATTGGAATTTGGTATAATTATGTGGTTGAGACAACCTCTGGGGCCATGCTTTACCTAACTTAGAGCTTAAAATGGACAGTCTGGCAGCTATGTCCTTCAAGACTCAGCCAGTTCCATCAGTGGTGCTACTACCAAGTCACTCTTGGTGGTGGCCATTGAAGTCCCCCACCTAGGTACATTCTGTGTCCTTGCTTCCCTCACTGCTTCCACCAAGTGCTGTGGAACAAGTGGATTACAGGTAGAAAGTGAATCACAGGCAGTAAACGTTCATCAACAACAACAGCAACTTACATTTATGTAGCGCCATTAATGTAGCAAAACTGCAAAGCAATGTTGCGCGAGGAAAGCAGTTGCATTTATTTAGCCTATCCTCAGAATATCCCGAAGCGCTTCGTAACCAATAAGTATTTGAATTGCAGTCACCGTTGCTATGTAGGTTAACAATCCCAGCATTCAATGCTGCAATTGAAGAGCCGCTCCTTCAAATGAGGGTTGCCTATTTTGGCACTGAAAGGTACTTCTCTTTCCACAGGAGAACCATCTGGGCTGCATAGCAGGAGGTGACTCAAAAGATTACATGGGATATACGGCACAGACACAGGCCATTCGGCCCAACCAGTCCATGACGGCGTTTATGCTCCACTCGAGCCCAGTCCCATCTTTCCTCATCTAACTCTATCAGCATAACCCTCTATACCCTTCTCCCTCATATGCTTATCTAGCCTCCCCTTAAATGCATCTATACTATTCGCTTCAACCACTCCCTGTGGTAGCGAGCTCCACATTCTCACCACTCTCTGGGTAAAGAAGTTTCTTCTGAATTCCCTATTTGATTTCTTGGTGACGATCTTATATTGCCGGCCTCCAGTTTTACTCTTCCTCACAAGTGGAAACACTCTCTCTCTGTACCTACTCTATCAAAACCGTTCATAATTTTAAAGACCTCTATTAGGTCACCCCTCAGCCTTCTCTTTTCAAGAGAAAAGAGACCCAGCCTGTTCATCCTTTCCTGATAGGCATAACTCCTTTCCTGATAAAGTCAATGCAGTGTCTCACATTCAAAGAGCTGGTACAGATCAGGAAGATATTTGTCCGCCTCAGATAATTAACCAAGGTAAGACGACCCTACATTTCTCTATACAAAGTGGCTGGGCAAAGTATGCACATCACAAGGGGCTGGAAATTCGGCTCCGTAGTGCCCGTTATTTTTGCGCTACGGGCGCATGCCTACTTCTGGTGCGGGCCGTGTCGGACGCCATTTTGGTGAGGGCGTTTGCATCGGCGCTGGGAGCGTGCGGCCTAAGTATGCAGAGTAGGCAGATCGTAACATCATTTAACGCCAGCGCTGCCATTTTCGACCTCAGCGCTGGAGTTAACGCCCTCTCTTAACCTCACACAGCTGAACATGTGTTCAGCAGCAGGAAGGACCCCCCACCAGCGCTATTTAAAGGGATCATCACCTACTTACAGGTGAGTTGCTGATTGATTTCTACTAGCTGTTGCTGAGTTTGTAGAAGTGTTTGGTGATTTCTAGACTTCTTTAAAGTTGCCTAAAGTCTACAAGGAGTGGTGGGGCACGTGCTCAAGGACTTGGTATTGACTTGCAAGGGGACTGCTCAGACCAGTTGCTCCCAGACATGGGTGCAGTAGTTTGTATCCCCCTTGGCCTGCAGCAGGACAGGGAGAATGAGCAGAGGCGACACAGAGCAGGACAAGCTGCTTGAAGAGGTAGGAGGAGGAGGGGGAGAAGGGTTCTCAGCAGGAGGCCATATCCACCCAGGGTGTTCAGGGAGCAATTCTCCTACCTCAACCTCAGCGACGAACAGTGTGTGCGACGTCTCCGTTTTACTGAGGAGGTGCTCACTGAAATCTGCCACTAGCTGCAGGCAGACCTGCGGCCTCAGTCCAGGGCGAGCACGGCATTGCCAGTGGTTGTAAAGGTGACTGTGGCCTTGAACTTCTACGTGTCGGGCTCCTTCCGGCTGGATCAGGCGACAACTATAACGTCTCCCAGTTCGCCGTCCACTCCTGTATAAGGGAGGTCACTGAGGCTCTGTATGCAAGGAGAGGTGACTACTCAGCGGCCATACTCAGTGCATCATGCCACCAGGCATATGGCGACCAGCTGAGGAGGAGGAAGAGGAAGAGGAGAGAGGAAGAGGAGGAGGAGGAGGCAGCAGAAAAGGAGGAAGTGGAAGGAAGGAGGCAACTCAGACAGCCCCTTTCTGCCCGGGCTGTCCGTGATTGAATCATCCGACTGTGGTACCAGTGAAGGCAGCCTCAATTCCCCATTCAACAATAGTCCCACACTTTACCTTCCTTCTGTTACTGACCCATCACAGTGTCCTCTTGGCCACAATGCTCAATAAAAGCCACCACAAAACAAACATTCCAAATGAATTTTATGAATCACACTATTACAATATTTCAATCAAAAGTAAACTAATCACCCTTGTGCATTCCCTTAGTGCCTGTCTTCAGTGTACCTTTGCCTGTCCTAGTGCTCTATGAAGTGCTACCCCAGTGGCTGCAGCATGGCTGGTGGAAGGCTGCTGACTTTCAGTGGGGAGGTTGCAGATTGCCTTGCAGGACGACCTCGAGCAGCTTTGGGCTTCGGCATGGGCGGCAGCAGTCCGGGCTCGCTGGCTGACAGGCAACAGCAAGGGCACTGGCCGAGTAGCAGGGGTGGGAGGACAAATGCTGTCATCCTGAGAGAGGACAGCAGGTCCTTCCTCCACGGAGCCACTGCCACTTCCCCGGGGCGGCGCCTCAGCAATCCTAGTAATCTGCTGGAGGACAGATTGCTGGACTGCTGTGACACCCTGCAAGCCCCTTTCAACACTAGTAACCGCAGCCATGGTGGCAGCAGTCTGTGCTTGCGTGACTTCAGTCTCAGCTTCCATTGCAGCACTCAGGCGTTGAGTGGCTTCTGTTTGTGTTGCAATGGAAGCTGAGACATCGGCCATCAGACGCTCCATGATGGTTGGATCCACAAGTGCGCTAATGGATCTCCCCCCCCCTTCCGCGCTGGAAAGGATGGGATCCACGCTCTGTGCAAAGCCCTGTGCAAGATTGGTGCCTGGACTCCTCCATGCTCCCTGACATTGCATTCAGGCTTTCTGGCAGACCTGCCAATGCACCAAGCATTTAATTGTGCATACCCATCAGCGTTCTTCTGTAGGCCGCCCCATAGAAGTCCTCATCTGAGTCCTGTGCAGTAGAACTCGTGTGCAACCTAGCACCTGCGTTACCCTTTCTTCCAGCGCTGGCTGCAGGCCACTCGTGCCCGGTGTCTCATCTCGTGCAAGTCCCGCGTCTAACCTATCCTCTAAAGGAGGCGGGGTGTCAGTACCTGAGCTGGTGTCTGGGAGTGTGAAATCGAGTGACGGTGCTGTGTGTTCTGCATCATTGCGTTCTTCCTCTTGCATTTCGTGCTCCTCCACCAGTGCCTGGCAAGGTTGCAGTTCTTGACTATCTAAAAGGAGAAAGGCACAAGGGTAAGGTTGTGTTGAGGGGAGGGGGGGAAAGCAAGAGGTGCGTGCTTACACCATCTCCAGCTTGTAAATCAGAAGAGATTGTGGGATGAGGGTGAAGTGGGATGTGAAAAGGAGGATTAGGTATGAGGATACCAGCATCTTCAATTGATTCAGCTCCGCCGCTGGCGATGGGCTCAGCAATGTCCCTCCCAATAATGGCCAGCACCGTCTCCTCCATCGGGTTAAGGTTATGCAGGCGCGCCTCTGCCCCTTCAGGTATCCCCTGCTGTCTCCTGTTATGTGCCACCTTCTCCTGCAAGAAAGAGGGAAGTGTGTCAGTGAGTGTCGTGCAATCGCTTTGGGTGATGTGTCTGTCATGGTTGAATAGCTGACAATGCGTGCAAGCTGTGAGATGCGGGTGTGAGGCTTGCAGCAGTGCTAAGTGTGTGAGGGTGAACTGAAGCTGTGAATGTTAGCTATGAGTCGTGATTGATAGAGATTGTTGGTAGGTGAGTGAAGGGGGGTGGTGAATTGAGCAGTGTGTGAGCCTAAAGGTTCAGTTGTAAGGATCTGGCATTTGAAGATGAATTCACTGACCTAGACCACTCGTGTGAGGTCATTAAACTTCTTGCGGCACTGCATCCACGTCCTCGGGCTACATGGCTCGCATAAGAACATAAGAACATAAGAAATAGGAGCAGGAGTAGACCAATCGGCCCCTCGAGCCTGCTCCGCCATTCAATGAGATCATGGCTGATCTGATCCAACCTCAAGTCTAAAGAACACAAGAAGTAGGAGCAGGACCAGGCCACTCGGCCCCTGGGCCCGCTCTGCCACCCACAGGGCCTTGACCGATCCGAACTCAAACTCATGTCCAATTTCCAGCCCGCTCCCCGTAACCTCTAATTCCCTTTACTTCTAGGAAACGGTCTATTTCTGTTTTAAATTTATTTAATGAAGTAGCTTCCACAGCTTCCTGGGGTAGCAAATTCCACAGACCCACTACCCTCTGAGTGAAAAAGTTTCTCCTCATCTCAGTTTTGAAAGAGCAGCCCCTTATTCTAAGTTTATGTCCCCTAGTTCTAGTTTCACCCATCATTGGGAACATCCTCACCGCGTCCACCCGATCAAGCCCTTTCACAATCTTATATGTTTCAATCAGATCGCCTCTCATTCTTCTGAACTTCAATGAGTAGAGTCCCAATCTACTCAACCTCTCCTCGTATGTCCACCCCCTCATCCCCGGAATTAACCGAGTGAACCTTCTTTGTACTGCCTCGAGAGCAAGTATGTCTTTTCTTAAGTATGGACACCAAAACTGTATGCAGTACTCCAGGTGCGGTCTCACCAATACCCTATACAACTGCAGCAATACCTCCCTGTTTTTATATTCTATCCCCCTAGCAATAAAAGCCAACATTCCATTGGCTTTCTTGATCACCTGCTGCACCTGCATACTAACTTTTTGATTTTCTTGCACCAAGACCCCCAGATCCCTTTGTACTGCAGTACTTTCCAGTTTCTCGCCATTAAGATAATAACTTGCTCTCTGATTTTTCCTGCCAAAGTGCATAACCTCACATTTTCCAATATTGTATTGCATCTGCCAGTGTGTACCATCTACAAGATGCACTGCAGCAACTCGCCAAGGCTTCTTCGGCAGCACCTCCCAAACCCGTGACCACTTCCACCTAGAAGGACAAGGGCAGCAGGTACATGGGAATACCACCACCTCCAAGTACCCCTCCAAGTCACACACCATCCTGACTTAGAAATATATCGCCGTTCCTTCATCGTCGCTGGGTCAAAATCCTGGAACTCCCTCCCTAACAGCACTGTGGGAGTACCTTCACCACACAGACTGCAGCGGTTCAAGAACGCGGCCCACCACCACCTTCTCGAGGGCAACTAGGGATGGGCAATAAATGCTGGCCTTGCCAGCGACACCCACATCCTAGGAACGAATAAAAAAAAGGAGGGAGCAAACTTGAGGGTGACTGATACCTTTCTTTAAAACTGTTTCAGACCTAGAAATTCGTCTCGGGCAGTGGTGCACAACGGGCGGTATCGGATCGGCCGGCCGGTATATGCAGTGCCTCAGGTGCTGTGTAGAACGGGCTACCACCTGTTTAGCGCCGCCGCCCGAGGTGAATTTCTGGGCCGTAATCTCTAACATCTCCCCGTTCTGACGAAGGGTCATCGACCTGAAACGTTAACTCAGTTTCTCTCTCCACAGAGGCTGCCTGACCTGCTGAGCGTATCCAGCATTTTCTGTTTCCATTCCATGTTTCCCGTTCCCGCACGAGCCGCGTGCCGTTACCATGGTGAGGGTGGGGCTGCGGCACCCTATCTTCATTGGTCAGTAGCTTCAGAGCATAACACAAGTAAGTATTCCCAACATTCTGCCGCCAATGGCTTGGGTGACTGCACCACTTGCACCATTGTAGTTACAGCACTGGTGCACATGACCATTAGTGCACTCTGCGGCTTTATGATTCTTGCTTTCTGCAAAACTGTTTTAATGAGGATCTCTCTGGGCAATAGTCAGTGTCCTTTTCTGCCCCTGACTGTCGGTGGGGCAACCTTTTCCACCCGCTCCATCATAAGACCTCCCTATCTCTGTAACCTCCTCCAGCCCTACAACCCCCAGAGATCTCTGCGCTCCTCCAGGAAGGCAATCTTAAATTCCTGGTGACTCCAGCACAATCCTGGAGAGTTGGCAACTCTACCATGGACTGAAGTCATATTTTTGAGATACTGTCCCAAAGACGATAGAGAAGAGCAACAATAGGCTCAGTTGATAAATGCCTTGGTTAGTGTGGAACTGAATTGTGCAGACCAGGGAAGCCCCAGGTTCAATCCTCAGCCTGTGCTGTTAGCTAATCTCAACCAGTGGTATGGGCACGAGAACTTACCTCAGTGCCCCTGCACCAAAGTTTTCCACTTCCAATCCAGTGGCTCCTGAAGGAAAGCGTGTAAGTGTGACAGTGGCAGGATGATGATAGCATCAAGCTCAGCTGTGACGCCCAACATAGTGGAATAGCCTGCTGGCACATTGCCTACGATGCTCAATAAGAATTGACGCTTGAGAGCGGTAATGGAGAGCAGCTCACGGCTGTGGAACCGTACCCCTCTCTCCGAGAAGTCATCCCTTTCAGGAGAGCGAGGCATGTATGAAAATAAATACATAAAAGAGCAACATTAAAAATAAAATACAAGAGCAACATTGGAGCACAGTGTAGCCTTGTAAAGATATTTTACCGGAGGGATGGCCAGTGACATAATTAACAACACATTGATTTCAGTGTTACATACTTGCTATGAGATTTGCCTTCAGTTAAATATAAAAATAAACCATTAAAAAAGTTTATTCAGGGGTCTGCTGCATTGAAAACGATATAAGAACATAAGAACTCGCCAAGGCTTCTTCGGCAGCACCTCCCAAACCCGCGACCTCTTCCACCTAGAAGGACAAGGGCAGCAGGCGCATGGGAACACCACCACCTCCAAGTTCCCCTTCAAGTCACACATCATCCTGACTCAGAAATATATTGGCCGTTCCTTCATCGTCGCTGGGTCAAAATCCTGGAACTCCCTCCCTAACAGCACTGTGGAAGTACCTTCACCACACGGACTGCAGCGGTTCAAGAAGGCGGCTCACCACCACCTTCTCAAGGGCAATTAGGGATGGGCAATAAATGCTGGTCTTGCCAGCGACGCCCACATCCCATAAAAAATGAATATATTAAAAAAAAATTAGGAGCAGGAGTAGGCCATACGGCCCCTCGAGCCTGCTCCACCATTCAATAAGATCATGGCTGATCTTCGACCTCAACTCCACTTTCCTGCCTGATCCCCATATCCCTTGATTCCCCTAGAGTCTAGAAATCTATCCATCTCAGCCTTGAATATACTCAATGACTCAGCATCCACAGCCCTTTGAGGCAGAGAATTCCAATGATTCACAACCCTCCAAGTGAAGAAATTCCTCCTCATCTCAGTCTTAAATGGCCGACCCCTTTATCCTGAGACTGTGACCCCTGGTTCTAGACTCTCCAGCCAGGAGAAACAAGTTCTCAGCATCTACCCCGTCAATCCCCCTCAGAATCTTAAATAACAACAGAAAATGCTGGAAACACTCAGCAGGTCAGGCAGCATCCGTGGAGAGAGAAAAACAAGAGTTAACGTTTCAGGTCTGTGACCCTCCGTCAGAACCCCTCGGAATCTTACATGGTTTCCAGAATGAGCTCCACTTCCAGAAAATTCCCAGAAATTGGAATTCTCATCATGCGTACAGGATCCCAGTATTTTTGTTACTGTTGCTTTGTAGTGGAGTATTATTAAACTAATCAGTTGAATATATTTTCTCACTATAATTGTTGGATAGAGCAAAACAAGGCAATGGATTATGACAACACCCATCCAGTGAGCTGTTTATACAGGCTTTGCGGTCTGAGACACCTCCAATATTGGCTGGCAATTTTACCATCCATCAACTGAATAACCGAAAAATGAAATCATCTACAAATTCCGACATCTCATTAGGGACTGGGGGGATGAAATAAATAATAAGACATGAAGTTGTACTTTTAATGGGCAGAGGGACTCTTGTGGAACATGAGATCAATCATATCAGGAAGTGGTGAAAGGCAAACAAACTCAATCTGAGTGATCATCGGGTCAAATTTATAATTTTCTCCCTCAAATTTAAGATTCATGTGTATTTTTTATTGTAGGGAATGAAATATAAAACAAAACCGTTATAATATGTTGGCCTTTGTAATGTGCCCACGTTACAATCAATGTTCCCTTTAATTTTTTTTTGGGTGCGCGGCCCCTTTAAGGGGCTGCGCGGCCCATTCAAAATACCGCGCATGCATGGTTTTTCCCATTTATAAGCCGGTGAGCCGGCTGCGTGGGAGTTCTAGAGCGCTGCGCGGCTGCACAGCTTAAAAGGAACATTGGATGCAATGCTTCCCTACTTTATTATCGACATTCGTGCTGCCTGCTATTTAACATGTTTGATGCGTTCGGCCCAGCGCTCAGAGCACTGCTGAGTGGATTGCTGAGGCGTCGCCCCGGGGGAGTGGCAGTGGCTCCGTGGAGCAAGAACCTGCTGTCCTCTCTCAGGATGACAGCATTCGCCCTCCCACCCCTGCCACTCCGCCAGTGCCCTTGCCTGTCAGCCAGCCAGCCCAGACTGCTGCTGCTCATGCCGAGGTGGTACAGTCTACAGCCGGGTCCTCTGGGCCCACAGCTGCTCGAGGTCGTCCTGCAAGGCCATCTGTAGTCTCCTCCACTGAAAGTCAGCAGCCTTCCACCAGCCATACTGCAGCCACTGGGGTAACACATCGTGGGAGCACTAGGACAGGCAAAGGCACACGGAGACAGGCACTAAGGGAATGCACAAGGGTGGTTAGTTGACTTGGTTATGTAGTATTGTATTGAATCATTTATAAATTAGATTTGGAATGTTTATTTTGTGGTGGCTTTCATTTCAGCATTGTAGCCAAGAGGAGGATGCTGTGACAAAGGGATGGTAAGGTGGGGAAGTGCTGAGCAACGGGGATCTGGGGTTTCATTCAGGGGAAGCGAAGTCTGATGATGCACTCACGGACAGCCCATCTGGAACGTGCATTTGCAGGCTGCCTCCTCCTTTCCTCCTCCTCCTGAGGTGGTTGTGGAACCCGTGGTGGCAAGGGCTGCGCCCTCATGATGGCCAAGTTGTGGAGGAGGCAGCAGACCAGCACGAATTGGGACACCTGCTCTGGAGAGCACTGGAGGGCTCCTTCTGAGTGGTCAAGGCAGCGGAACTGCTGTTCAAGCACCCTGATGGTCTGCTCGATGACATTCCTCATGTCAGCATGCCTCTTGTTATATGAGTGCTGGCCATGAGTGGCGGGGATGCGGAGAGGTGTCAGCAGCCAGGTGTAGAGTGGATAGCCCTTGTCGCCTAGCAGCCACCCTCGGGTTCAACGTGGTGGCTGGAAGATTGCTGGCACGGTGGACTGGCGCAGGATGAAGGCTTCATGACTATTGCCAGGATAGCGAGCATTCACCATCATGATGTGCTGCGTGTGGTCGCACACCAGCTACACATTAAGTGAGTGGTACCCTTCACGGTTACGGAACATCTCACCATTGAACTGTGGCACCGGAAAGCCACGTGTGTGCAGTCGATGATGCCCTGCACCATGGAGAAGCCCAATATCCTGATAAAGTCACATGGGCGCTCGTCCTGCTTCTCTATGTTTAGAGAGAAAACAATGAAGTCCCCTCTCCTAGAGTACAGAGCCTCTGTGACCTCCCGGATGCAGCGATGGACGGCGAACTGTGAAATGTTAGCTATGTCATCTGTTCCAGCCTGGAAGGATCCGCTGGCGAAAGAATTCAGGGCCACGGTCACCTTGAGGGCCACTAGCAGAGCCGACATCGCCCTGCTCTGAGGCTGCTGGTCTAGTTCCAAGTGGTGGCAGAGTTCTGTGACCACCTCCTTGGTGAAGCGGAGCCGCTGAACACACTGCTCCTGGCTTAGGTGCAGGTGGGAGAAGTGCTCCCTGAAACCCCTAGGTGGCTAAGGCCTCCTGCTGAGAGTTGTCCTCCTCCTCCTCCCTCTGCGAGCAGCTTGTCTTCTTTGCTGCCTCTGCTCCATCTCCCTGTCATGCTGCAGTGCGAGGTGGACTGCAACTAGAGCCCCCATGACTGGGAGCAAATGGTGTAATCAGAGGCCTTCCAGTAGCAACATACGCCTTCCCAACGTCCCGCAGCACTCCCTGCACACTATAACAACTTTTGAAATCTCTTCCAGCAACCCAGTACTCATAAACTCTGCAAGAGCCAGTTCAGGTGTCCGTGTTTAGGAGAGGGCGACCTCCTAAATGGCAGGTTGTGCGTCAAATCAGCATTACATGCTGCCTGACATCACGATCTTCCTACTCTGCATACTGCCGGCGCACGCACGTACATACAGCCCGGGCTATCGCCCTCACCAAGATGGCAAACAGTGCGGGCTGCGCTGGAAGTGGGTGGAAGCGAGGCGGACGCCATTTTTTTAAAAAGGCCATAACTACCGGCGCTGAGGTGCTGAATTTCGCAGCATGTAACTTTTAAGTTAGATGTACTGTCGTGTTTTAGACCCACTCCTAATGCCTCTCTACACCTGAAAGAATACCAGATAGGGGGTGGGAGCTTCATTTCGGGTGGATTGTGCCTAACTAGTGGTCCGGCAAAGGGCAGACGGGAATCTCCCACTCCATACACCCTTGTTGTGTGTATTTCCCATCTTTGATAAACACCAGTGGTATTTGACACCAGGGGGAAAGGGAGCGCTGATGATCATGATGTAGAGAATGCTTCCTCTTGGAGTCTCGAGCATTATGCCACGGAGCTCCCTAGCAAACCAGCCAGAGTTTTGGTCCGTACTCGGAGATAATTCAAACCAGAGTGCCCAGGGTTCCAGTCGCAGGGCAGGATGCCACTATTGCTGCCCAGGCTCCACCATGCATGCCCCTTCCACCACCCACTATACCACCAGGATAAACCATCACAGAAAGAACTGGTTGATCAGGAGAAAGAGGTGCTTTTCAGCAACCCTAAAGAACATCTGGTGGGGTTGAGGTACTAAATCGTTCAGACCATTCTTCTGTTACAGGCGTAACTTCAATGAGTGGTTACCTTCCATCTTTTATTTTCCATTTTTGTGTAAACATTGTTATCTCTTTATCCAAGTGTCAGCCTTGGCACAGTGGAGGCATTCTTGCCTCTGTGTCAGAAGGTCAAGGGAGTTGTCCTGGGCAACATTTATCCATCATCCAACGCGATTGTCCGAAGTAGAAGGATATGTCGGCGCATGGTCAAACATGCAGGATGAAAAATTCTCACTGCAATATTTGTAGTAAGTTGTCAGTGGAAACAAAAAGGAATTCAAATAATTTTTTGTTGTCCAAAAAAAAAATCTATTTCAGTCACTTAGGACAGGGATCCGAACTCCAGGCAAATCGAATTCGTTTTTTTTATTCATTTATGGGATGTGGGCGTCGCTGGCAAGGCCAGCATTTATTGCCCATCCCTAGTTGCCCTTGAGAAGGTGGTGGTGAGCCGCCTTCTTGAACCACTGCAGTCTGTGTGGTGAAGGTACTCCCACAGTGCTGTTAGGTAAGGAGTTCCAGGATTTTGACCCAGCGATGATGAAGGATCGGCGATATACTTCTAAGTCAGGATGGTGTGTGACTTGGAGGGGAACTGGGAGGTGATGGTGTTCCCATGCACCTGCTACCCTTGTCCTTCTAGGTGGTAGAGGTCGCGGGTTTGGGAGATGCTGCCGAAGAAGCCTTGGCGAGTTGCTGCAGTGCATCTTGTAGATGGTACACACTGCAGCCACGGTACGTCGGTGGTGGAGGGAGTGAATCTTTAAGGTGGTGGATGGGATGCCAATCAAGCGAGCGGTCAATTCTATTGACAGAATGGCTTTTTCAGCCTGCTCACTGTACATGATTGATCAACTTCCACTCAAGGACTTTATTCATCCATTGCTTGTATTTTTGATACATTGTTTTGCTGTGATTCCATCTTCACGTTACATCATTACTGTTACTTGTTACTGTAAGTACTAATCTTATTGTTATTTATGAAAACCTATGTTTTTCCGAAAAGTTTATTTTAAATCATTCATTTAAACAAAAAATGTTGCTTAGTGTATAATAAGTCACTGTTGTGATTTTTAATACATAATTATGATAAAACCATGACTGATTGCCACTGAAGTTCCCCACAGGCAAGAACCAAAGAAGTTTACAGTACAGGAACGTGCCTGTATCAGCTCTGTGCTAGAGTAATCCAAAATTAATCCCACTGCCCTGTTCTCTCCCCACAGTTCTGCTTCAAACATATATCCAATTTTCCCTTAAAAGTTGCAATTGTCTCTGCCTCAAACTCTCCCTGTGGAAAAGCATTTCATGATTCAACAATCATCCGTGTAAATAAAATTGCTCCTAACCGTTCTCCTTACTCTCTTACAACAACAACTTGTATTTATATGGCACCTTTAACATAGTAAAACAGCTCAAGGCGCTTCACAGGAGCGTAATCAGACAAAATTTGATATGAGCCACATAAGGAGATATTAGTACAGATTTGGTCACAGAGGTAGGTTTTAAGGAGCATCTTAAAGGAGGAGAGAGAGGTGGAGAGGCTTAGGGAGGGAATTCCAGAGCTTAGGGCCTCGGCAGCTGAAGGCACGGCCACCAATGGTGGAGCGATTAAAATTGGGGATACGCAAGAGGCCAGAATTGGAGGAGCGCAGAGATCTTGGAGGGTTGTAGGGCTGGAGGAGGTTACAGAGATAGGGAAGGGCGAGTCCATGGAGGGATTTGAAAACAAGGATGAGAATTTTAAAATCAAGGCGCTGCCAAACCAGGAGCCAATGTAGGTCAGCAAGCACAGGGGTGATGGGTGAACGGGACTTGGTGCGAGTTAGGATACGGGCAGCAGAGTTTTGGATGAGCTCAAGTTTACGGACAATTTTAAATTGATGACAACCCTCCTTCATCACTACCTACTGACTCCCATTCAGAAGAAATAGTCTTTCCTCTATCAAAACCCTTCATAATTTTAAAAATCTCTATTAAATCTCCTCTTAGCCTTCTTTGTTCCAGTGTAAATAGTCCTAGTATTTCAAGTCTCTCCTCATTACCATAGTTTCCCATTCTTGGATTCTAAAAGTGCACACAATACTCTTAAGTGTGGCCTAACCAAAGTTCTGTAAACATTTTATTACTTCTTTACTCTTGTATTTTATGGCACTGTTTATAAAACCAAAACATGCTGGAGACCTCTTTTATGGCTTTATCCATCACTCGCACTTACAGAGAATTATGTATTTGAACCCCTAGCTTTCTGTATTGATCCACACCCTTCAGCATCTTTTCTTGTTTTTCCTCCCGAAATGTATTACCTCACATTGAATTGCATCTTCCACATGTTTGCCTATTCTGCTAACCTGTTTATGTCTTCATGAAGTAGTTTACAGTCCTTCTAAGGGTTGTTTGTTAAATAACCTACTTTTGGGCTATCAGCAAATTTAGAGATTGAATTCCCTGTATCCAAGTCCAAATCGTCCAGATATACCTAGAACAGTGGACCCACTACTGACCCCTGGGGTATACCACTTCCAATCTGAGCAACACCCATTTACCGTAACACTTTGTTTCTTGTCCATCAACCAACTTGGAGGCGAAAGGGATTAGGGAGGGAATTCTAGAATGTGGGGGCTAAATGGCTGAAGGGACAGGTGCCAACAGTGGGGAAGAGCACAAAAGGCCAGAATCAGAAGAATGGAGAATTCAGGATGGCTGTGGTTTTGTAGGGTTGGAGGAGATTACAGAGAGAGGGAGGACCGACACCTTGAAGAGTTTTAAGCATAAGTATGAGAATGTTATATTGGAGGTGGGGACTGAAGTAGGTCAGCAAGGACAGATGTGAAATGTGAGTGGGTCTGGGTGTGCGATAATATATGGGCAGCAGAGTTTTGCATCAGCTTAGGTTTACAGAGGGTTTAGCCTAAGATATAGGCCGGGGAGGGAGATTAAATCAGTGGCGAGGATATGAAGTTTGTGGCAGGGACTGAAGACGATAGCTACAGCCTTCCCAACGTTTAACAGGAGGAAATTGCTGCCCATCCACAACTTGATATCGGACAAGCAGTCTGACAATACAGTGACAGTGGAGTGGTTGGGAGAGGTGGTGGAGAGGTAGAGCTGAGTGTCGTCAGCATACATGTGGAAACACACCTCATTTCGGCGGATGGTGTGGCCAAAGGGCTGCATGTAGATGAGGAAGAGAAGCGGCCAAGGATAGGTCCTTGGGGGACTCCGGAGGCAACAGTGCGCGACAATAGGAGAACCTATTTATGGAGATGCAGTGGCTACAATCGGTTACATAAGAATGGAACCAAGTGAGGCCAATTCAACTCAGCTGGACAATGGAGGAAAGGCATTGGAAGAGGATGATTTGATCGACTGTGTCAAAGGCTACAGAGAGGTCAAGGAAGACAAGATGGAATAATGCACCACAGTCACAGATGATGTAATTTGTCACTTTGGTTAGACCTAAGGCACTTCACAATCTATCCCGTCTCCGCCAGAGATGGGAATCTGATTGGAGAGAGGGGGACTGTTTTGGGAAGCGACATGTTATAAACTACATCTACTGCATTCAATTTATCTGTCCAATCAATTACTTGTTAAAAAAACACTATGAAATTTGTCAAACATGACTTGCCTTTAAACTATTCTGAGCTAGCTGTCCTTGATTAACCCGTGCGTTTCTCAATGCTCACTAATTATGGATTCTAGGAGATTGCCCATGACCGATGTTTGACTAAGTTGACTAAGCACACTCACCCCAGCACTCAATTTTGGGGAGTTACTTTTCTAAGACACTTGCCACCATACATACCTGCCATATCTGGTGCAAATGTGGCTTGTTTTGGTTTTATAAAACACCTAACCTATTTTGATCTATTGCATATGATTACATGGGATATACGGCACAGAAAGAGGCCATTCGGCCCAACCAGTCCATGCCGGCGTTTATGCTCCACTCGAGCCTCCTCCCGTCTTTCCTCATCTAACTCTATCAGCATAACCCTCTATTCCCTTCTCCCTCATATGCTTATCTCGCCTCCCCTTAAAAACATCTATACTATTCACCCCAGTGATGTGGTAGCAAGTTCCACATTCTCACCACTCTCTGGGTAAAGAAGTTTCTTCTGAATTCTCTATTTGATTTCTTGGTGACTATCTTATATTGATAGCCTCTAGTTTTGCTCTTCCCCACAAGTGCCTACCAAAACTTTTCATAATTTTAAAGACCTCTATCAGTTCACCTTTTCAAGAGAAAAGAGACCCAACCCAGCCTGTTCATCCTTTCCTGATAGGTATAACCTCGTATATCTGGCATCATCCTTGTAAATCTTCTCTGCACCCTCTCCAGTGCCTCTATATCCTTTTTATAATATGGCACTCTTAAAATATAGAAAAAAAGACTTGCATTTATATAGAGCCTTTCACGTCCACCGGACGTCGCAAAGCGCTTTACAGCCAATGAAGTACTTTTTGAAGTGCAGTCACTGTTGTAATGTAGGAAACGCGGCAGCCAATTTGTGCACAGCAAGCTCCCACAGCTAGCAATGTGATAATGACCAGACAATCAGTTTTACTGATGTTGATTGAGGGATAAATATTGGCCAGGGGACACCGGGTGAACTCCCACCCCAATCCCCCCCCTTGCTCTTCTTCAAAACAGTGCCGCGGGATCGTTTACGTCCAGCCGAGAGGGCGGACGGTTTTAATGTCTCATCCGAAAGACGGCAGCGCGGCGGCCCCTCAGCCTGGATTTAAAAAAAAATGCAAATTCAATGATTTTTTTTTGTGGCTAAATCTCACTGCTCAACTTCTTTGCGGCTTGCGGCAAGCTGCGTGGCTGTTGTCAGGGAGGCGGGTGGTGATGCGTTTGTGACAGCAGAGCGGATACATTGTGCGGGAGAGGGGGCGGGGCCACGGGGCGAGAGGGGAGGGGGGCGGGGCCGGGAGCCGCTCACTGGCGCCTCCTTACGCCCGACGCTAGGGGCGCTGCTGGTTTCGGCTCTGGCGGTTAGAGCGGAGCGGGGCCGGGACGGGCGGAAGGCGTCTCTCAGCCGCTGCCCTGCTTAGCACCGCGGCCTAGTCTGCTTGCGCTCGCTGGGCTGTGATGATCGGTGGCCGCGGCTAATTGTCGGTCCAGTTTTATTTTTAAAATCGAGTTTGCGGGAGGCCGAGCACCACCCACTTACCTACCCACCCTCTCTCTCTCTCTCTTTTCCCCCACCGGGCAGGGCGCACACCGCCTGGGCCCCCCCCCCACAACCCCAACCCATCGGCTCTAAGATGGCGGCCGGCGTGGACTCGCAGGCCGGGCCCAAGCGGCAGCTGGCCGAGTCGGTGGAGCAGTACCGCGGCCTCTCCGAGAGCGACAAGCACTGGTGGATCCGCCGGCAGTTCATCGTCCGCCACCTCCGCGACTACCCGGGCAGCCGGACGGAGCAGCTGCTCGCCCTCTCCATGGTTTGGAGCAACCACGTCTTCCTGGGCTGCAGGTGAGCGAGTTGGCCAGCAGGCCCCGGCCTCGGCTTTTGTTACACAACCAGGCCTCCCCCCCGCCCCCCGCGGCCGGGCTCCTCGGCCACATGTGCTCGCTGTGTGTGTTGGAGCTGGGAGGAGGCCTCCCGGGGGGGGGGGTTATTTTTTGCAGAGATTTTAACAGGAAACTGTGTTCCTCACCCCAGATTGGGATGTCGTCTTCCCTCAATGATTGTTGGATTAGTTGCACAGCGTCTCCCAACTTCCAGCAGCAACTTTGCTCCTGTTCTCAGCACTCTGCAGCTGCTGGGCACCTTCCCCATGTCTATGTCACAGGGGCAGTTGTATCTAAAGCCTGGTTTTCGGATGAGACGTTAAACCGTCTGCCCTCTCCGGTGGATGTAAAAGATCCCATGGCACTATTTCGAAGAAGAGCAGAGGAGTTATCCCAGGTGTCCCGGCCAATATTTATCCTTCAATCAACATCACTAAAACAGATTGTCTGGTCATTATCACATTGCTGTTTGTGGGAGCTTGCTTTGTGCAAATTGGCTGCCGCGTTTCCTACATTATAACAGTGACTACACTTCAAAAAGTGTTTCATTGGCTGTAAAGTGCTTTGGGACGTCCGGTGGTTGTGAAAGGTGCTATGTAAATGCAAGCCTAGCTGCCAAGATCTTCCACAGTTTTATTTTTCTGTGGAGGGAGGGATTCAACAATAACAACTTGCATTTATATTATTGAGAGAGAACTCTTGAGGATAGGCTCTTCCTTCTGAAGTCGAATTTAGTTTGAAGGTACGGCAGCCAGTGTGTCTCATAAGCGGAGAGGAAGAGATTTGCAGTTGCTTGTTTACTGTTGTATAATATAATTTTGGTCTGAGGAACTAATAGCTTTGCCTTGCATGAATGAAATGGAAGTGTTGCTGCATGGTTGAATGTCATTGGTGTTGCCACTAACAGAGAGTCAGGTGTTGCTTGCTGAGAAAGTCAGTCTTAAGCGGCAATAGAGGATGGGATTTGTTGAGAGAGCTTGTCTCTCCAAAGACCCTGTCTGCTTTTTTGCTGCAATTATTGGTTCCCAGTGTTTGTGGGGATACATGTTGCAGTTATTGAAATGGAAACCATGAAGTTAGAGGAATAAAGAACTCTAATTCAAGAGGGATATTTAAGATCACAAAGCAATTAAGGTGCTTCATATGTGGAAGAAGAAGAATTGATAAGCAGAAGTTTTTCGTTAGCTAGGTGTGTGACGCATTCAGCACCACATTTGAGCCGCCAAACCAAATGACTGAGAAATCCACAGAGGTAGAGCTCCTGTTAACTGATCAAATGCACCCTGCCCCCACTTACCCAGCCAGAGAGCTTAAGCCCAAGTTAACAAGAACCACAGTTTAGGTACCCTCAGTGTGCAGAGGTACTGCTGGAGTTTAGCCAACTAAAATCATGCAGCCTATCAGTACAGAGCATTGATTTTGTTTGGCTAGAACTACAGTGCTCACTACAGCATCACTGGCTTGCTGGTTTATTCGGAGCTAAGTGGGAAGAATTCCAGCGGCCAGGGACTGGTCGACTGTTCTGGGTGCCATTAATCAGTCAAGCTCGCTGGTCAATCATTGGCAGGGTGACTCTCTTACTGAATCTTTATTACATGGGATTTTAGTCTCCCAGTGGTTTTGGGGCTGCAATTCCCACCTCCGTTCGTAATTAGGCCCACTGGTTTATGGTGAATTAGAAAGTTGAATTCCACATTTAATTCAGAATCTTCTGGAGTTTTGGGGGTCATATTTTGTTCCCTTTTCCCATGAAAAATGCAAATTGTTGGTCTTGTTCACCAACAGTGTTCTGAAATACTGCGGACCTACCTGGCTCAGCTATTGGATATCAAGCTTGTCACAGAGGGTTAAACTGGATTCTGATTTTCCATCAACATCAACTGTCTTGTCATTTTGGAGCCAGCTCGACCCCAAATAGACTCTGCTCCCCACCCCCTCAGACGTCGTTAGTAGGTCTTTAAAGAAGTGTAGATTTGAGCCCTCAGTAGGTGGACATCAGGTAGCAGGAGCTTCTCGCAAGCGCCACGGTGAGCAGAACAACTTAACGTAAAATTTGTGAGTGCTTTGCCACTGTTCTGACCACACCATGGATACACACCGTATCCCATTGAACGGAGTTCTGCCCTGCACCGCCAACTGGTAGAACCATCATCTGTTTGGTGCTCTGCAGACTAATCAACCTTGCCTATCTGAGCGTGTGCTGTAATGCCAAGCCAAGTAATTCCTTCCAGCAGCTGATGTTTCAAGTGAGAGGTTACGTATCAGCATTCAGCAGTCTACTTGATAAGAACGACCATCCACCACATTAAACTTGCCAAGGCTTCTTCGGCAGCACCTCCCAAACCTGCAACCTCCACCACCTAGAAGGACAATGCCAGCCAGTGCATGGAAACACGGTCACCACCAAGTTCCCCTCCAGGTCACATACCAACCTGATTTGGACATATCTTGCCATTCCTTCATCATCGCTTGGTCAAAATCCTGGAACTCCGTACCAAACAGCATTGTTGGGTGTACCTTCACCACATGGACTGCAGTGGTTCAAGAAGAAGGCCCTCCTTCTCGAGTGCTTTTCCTCCAGTGCTTTACAATTCTCTGTGATTACAGAGAGTGACAACTTGACCTACGCATTCCTCAAGATTGAAATCCAGACTTTTCCCTTTTAATTACTCCAGGGATCTTCAAAGCATCCAATATGTTTGCTAGGGCAACCTGAAGAGCCATTAATATTGGTGAGATTCCTCAGTAGTGTTCAACTCACCAGGATTTCCCCTTGTGGAAATGAAACCATAACTACAGCTTCTGAAACAGCAGGAGTATTTGTGCTTCAAACAATCTTATTCACCAGCCTAAGATGGGCAACTCCAAGGTGAGTTGGCAGTTCCTGACATTCTCCAAGGCAATTGTTGTTTTCCTTTCCCATTGGTGTACAGCAGCTTTTAGGATAGGGCACGAGTACCATCTGTGCCTGCAACCAAACCCTTAGCTAGATGATGCAATGTGAAGTCCTCTACCTTCTACTGAACAGGTTCATTATGTCTTCTATCTGTGCAGCACACAACACTGGCTTTTCCAACCTCTCCGCAGAAGGATTCTTGCCACAGCCTTTGAGTCAGATGCAGACTCCACAGGTGCTCCCAGGGGGGTTTTGAGAGCACTGGATTTGTATGTCATTGGCCCTAGCCCAGAACAACTCTTGCGCATGATTGACCACAGACTTTAGCCAGCAAGAAAGCACTTTTTGTGTAATTGTAAGCCAAAAGTAATGTTCAATACAAACTTAGAAAATGTCTTTCTGCTTGTCAACAAATGGAGTAAGCTGCCAGTGTAAAATGCGCGTTGACTTTGTTGACCCCATTTGGAAGGGAACTGGACAGGTTTTAAGTTTAGTTATGGAACACAAGACTTGGCATGGAGTTAGGAGGAAATCCTATACTCCGAACATTTCACAGGTTTGGTGGTGGAGGGGTGGGTGGAACAGCATTGGTGCCCAGGACGGTAGGACCTCGTTTCATTCATGTGCTTTTCCCCACATGGTGAGTTCCTGGTTGCACATGTGTTCTGTGGGGAGATGTAGAACAGAGATTAGGCACTTCGTTACAGTAATGGAGTGGAATGCAGTCAGTTGCCTCGGGCTCCTCTCACTTTTTGGCATTAATGAATTTAATGCAGGTCTTTTACCAGGGTAGACACATTTGGGGGGTGGGGGGGGGGGATTATGGGATCGCAAAAAGATTTGCTACAAAGAGTGGGGTGTGCATTGTTTTGTCTTTTTTTAAAACAAAAAATCACATCCACACATTAAAATCAAATCTTGGTCTTCACAGTTGGAAATCATTCTAAATTCACATGGCTTGTTTGTTGATACTGGGGCTATACATGTACCTTTTCCATAAAGTAGAAACTGCTTAGCACTGTAGATCAAATTTTTATGAAAATAGTCTTCTGCAGTAAAAGATAAAAACTTAGGTACAAGTCCATTCATGTTTCTTATAACTAAATTGTTCAATTCTTTGACTTTTAATCATCAGCTTGGCTTAGTTACTATGTAAGAAGGTTATGGGTTCAAACCACCGTGGACTTGAGCTAAAACTCAAGGCTGATAAGTGCAGGACTGAGGGTGTACAATATTGTCAGAGCCGAAATAAAAACTGAAAATGCTGGAAACACTCAGCAGGTCAGGCAGCATCTGTGGAGAGAGAAACCGAGTTAACGTTTCAGGTCCATGACCCTTCGTCTGACGAAAGGTCATCGACCTGAAACATTAACTCGGTTTCTCTCTCCACAGATGCTGCCTGACCTGCTGAGTATTTCCAGCATTTTCAGTTTTTATTTCAGATTTCCAGCATGCGCAGTATTTTGCTTCTGTATTATTGTCAGAGCCGTCTTGTGGACGAGGTGTTAAACCAAACCCCTGACTGCCAGCTCAAGTGGACATAAAAGATCTCATGGCACTCTTTGCAGATGAGCAGCGAGTTCACCTGCTATCCTGGATAACATTCCTTCCTCACACAACCTAAGAGATTATCTAGTCATTTGTTAATTTGCTGTTTGTGGTGCTTTGCTGTGCAGAAATTGGCTGCCACGCTTGCCTATGTAACAAGAGTGACAACAATTCAGAAGCAATCCATTGGTTGTAAAGAGCTTTGGGATGTCCTGAGGATGTAAAAGGCATCAGGTACATGCAAGATCGTTCTTTGTTACTTTCATTTATAAGCTACAGGATAATGCTATTAAAACCTAAATTTCCACTCTGCCAATCTCCAAATTATATCATTTTCAGTGGTAAATATTTAAAGAAAGACTTGCATTTATATAGCGGCACCTTTCCCCACCTTGGGATGTCCCAAAGTGCTTTCCAGCCAATTAAGTACTTTTAAAATGTAGTTAATGTGGTAATGTAGGAAGCGTAGTGGTCAATTTGCGCACAGCAAGGTCCCACAACCAGTTTGAGCGATGTTGATTGAGGGATAAATATTGGCCAGGACAACGGGGAGAAAACAGCCCTGCTCTTTTTCGAAATAGTGCCATGGGATCTTTTGCATCCACCTGAGAGGGCAGACAGGGCCTCGGTTTAACGTCTCACAGAATCACAGAATCCCCACAGTGCAGATAGAGGCCATTTCAGCCCATCGAGCCTGCACCGACACATATCCCACCCTATCACTAAGGGTCAATTTATCATAGCCAAATCAACCTAACCCACACATTTTTGGACTGTGGGAGGAAACCGGAGCACCCGGAGGAAACCCACGCAGACACGGGGAGAATATGCAAACTCCACACAGACAGTCACCCGAGGCCGGATTCGAACCCGGGTCCCTGGCGCTGTGAGGCAACAGTGCTAACCACTATGCCACCGTGTCTCATCTGAAAGAGTTTAAAAGATGCCTTTCTAGTATGTTGTAACATAGTTGTAGGAGCAAAAACATCTGCAGACAATGCAGCTCAGCATTTTAAGGTGCATGATGTATGAATCAAATAATTTTGGGAACTGGATTTATTTTTGTTCCAGCTCTTTTTGCTTTTGCCCAGTAGTTGACTTTTAATCATCAGCTTGGCTTAGTTACTATGTAAGAAGGTTATGGGTTCAAGCCACTATGGACTTGAGCTAAAACTCAAGGCTGATAAGTGCAGGACTGAGGGTGTACAACATTGTCAGAGCCGAAATAAAAACTGAAAATGTTGGAAATACTCAGCAGGTCAGGCAGCATCTGTGGACTAGAGAGAGCCGGCACAGACTCGATGGGCCGAATGGCAGCCTCCTGTGCCGTTATGACTATGACTTTAGTTACTTATACATTTTTATTTAGGAATTCTGTTGTCTTTCTTGGTGTCTTTCATGAGATTTCATTGGGAAGTATAAGTACTTTAGTTATGTGACAAGAGTTGTATATTTGACTTTCTGTCTTGTACTTTGTTCAGATTGTTGATACTTCATTGAAGATTTGCCAACCCCCTCCCTTCCGAATCTGGAACCCAACTCTTTATTGTTTAAATTCATTCTCGGGATATGGGCGTCGCTGACGCGGCTGGTATTTAATGCGCACCCCTAGTTGCCCTTGAGAAGGTGGTGGTGAGCCGCTGTCTTGAACCGCTGTAGTCCGTGTGGTGAATGTACTCCCACAATACTTTTAGGTAGGGAGTTCCCAGATTTTGACGGGACGGTAATATATATCCAAGTCAGGATGGTATGTGTGACCTGACTCTCTCAACTCCAAGGGGCACCCACAATATCCTTTACTGAAACACAGCAACATTGGACAAGATTCCGTACCTCAAATGGGAGAAGGTGCCTTTCTCGCATCTTGGCTATGGCTCCTGGTGGATTAAGCGTTAACTTGCCTCTGCAGTGTCTCACCCAATCAACTGAGGAGATCATGATAGTGGGGAAAAGAGATGGGCCAAAGCAAAGAATTTGTTTTCAAGAAGGAATGCATCAGTATACCTTGGATGTTATAAATTTAAGTATATTGTAGTTAACTATATTAATTGGTAGTTTAACATTATAGTATAATTATCAGACAAGTAATGAAAGTGATGACGGTGGGTAAGTGATGCATATAGATATGTTTGTTTTTACTAATAGATACAGCCCAGACCTTTTAGAAAGGGTCTTTCGAATGGCAGAAGGTATTGATGTTGGTGACATAGGATCATTTGAGTTAGTTCCTGGGAGCACAACCAACAAAAGATCCAATTCTGACAATGGTAAGTGAAGAATTCTGTCCTATTTTTACATACAATTACATTGTATTTACAACATGAAAACAGGCAGTTCAGCCCAGCCAATCTGTGATTATCCTCCGCTCAAGCACTACAGTCCTAATCTCGTGCCTGCCTTTTTCCAATATCCCTTTATTTTCCTTTTGTTCAATCACCCATCTAACTTATTCGTAAATGTTGACATGGTCTGTACTTCACTCACTAACTCTGGTAGTGCATTCTACAACCTCTCAACCCTCTGTTTTATTTTTAAATTTTTTACCTGCTTTCTGTTCTAAAGCTCTTCCATTTAATCTTATATTTATTGGATGTGTGTCAGTGCTGGGAATTGAATATTCAGTAACTGTGTGAAGCCTCTCGGGTTGGTTAGAGTGCAGAGCTGCAGAATTAAAGCTTCTTCCGCTCCGCACCAACAACCTCAATCTCAGAAAAGCAAGTCCAATTAAACCAGTATGATTTTTGTCTCCAATAACAGCGATCATTGTAGTCTTGAGTGAATTTGTCAATTTGTGCCAAATTATGGGCAGTTTGGTTCCATGGGCACACACCCACTAACAACTGGTTTGAAGATGTAATCGTTGTATAGCTGGAAGAGAGAGAGAGGACGAGAGGACATTCTTCTGGTCAGTCTGGGCTGTTTCTACCCCAGAGCTGTAAAAAGTGTTTTGTAACTTGCACCAGACCCCAGTTCCCATTCTCATTCCTTTTAATTTAATGCAGATATGGCAATTGGTTATTTTTGCCATAATGCATTTGATTTTTTTAATAACTAAAATGCTGCCTTTTGAAATTATTTTCCAACCAAAATTCCCATCCCAAAGTGTAATCTTTTGAATGTAATTGATCCCTCAAATATGCATTTAAGGGGAAGCTTGATAAACACGAGGGAGAAAGGAATAGAAGGATATGTTGATGGGGTGGGTGGAGGCTCATGTGGAGCATTAACACTGGCATAGAGTAGTTGGGCCGAATGGCCTGTTTCTGTGCTGTAAATACTATGAATATGTTTCAAATGTTTAGGTATTAACATTTATATTTCTTCCCCAATTCTCCCTGATATGGGCTGAATCTTATTCTACAGAATTGTCCATTTTCATCTTGGTGCATTCTCATTGTAACAATTTATATGTAAAGATTTCAGCAACATATTTTGCCAGTAAAATATTAGGTGTGTAGGATTTTCGCACAATTTTCCGTTTCTAGAGCGTAGTACAGCTAACCTATGGCTAACTCTTGCTAATGATCAAAATAGTGACATCAATGCTTTAGCATCTATTGTGTAATAATGAGTCAACTTCTGATATTCAGTGCATGTATCGATTAGGCTTTTGAGAAATGTGGATTCTGTAGATATTGAGGTGGTTTTAGGTCTGTATTTACAGTATCTGGCATTCATGAATTTCAGCAAATGTAAATTAAACATCGGAAAGGCCTCCAATGTGCTGTAGGAGTTGAGATCTAAAACTGTGTATGTCTGGATAATTGCAGTAGTATGCTGAATTAAGGAAATGTATTTTATGTAGCAAGTAACTTTGCCAGTGTTTGTTTAGGTTTAACAACTAACACCTTAGTGAGGAAAAGGTTAACTTGAACTGTAGAGTTACCAAGATAAGTGTTTATTGTACAGGAAACTTTCGTTTATCCGGCACCCTAATATCCGGAATTCTCGCTTAACCGGCAAAAATCAGGTAAGTTTTATTATACAGACAAGACCCCGATTCTGACCTTTCGCCCCCACGAAAGGGGGGTCAACGTTCTTCCGACTCCGACCTGTCGCCGCCACGGAGGAAAAAGCCGGAGTCTCGTTTACCTTCCCTCTCCGGGTCCCAATTGTTCAGCCTGTGGCCGTGTACGGGGCTCTCGTACCTTGGTAAGTATACCTCTCTGTAATCCGGCACTTTCGATCAACCGGCACCACGCCGGTCCCGTCGGTGCCGGATAAACGAAAGTTTCCTGTAGCTCTACGAAATTGAGATGTTGCTCCTTATGGAAGTATCTCATTGCATCTCCAAAGCATTCAAAAGCAGTTAGGAGTCTTAGTCTAAAGATGGTATTGAAATGGGCACATGCAATTTGACTGTAGAAAGAGAGACCCCAACAGCACTGACCTAATAGATTCTTTCTTCACCCCCCCCCCCCCCCCCCCCCCCAACCTGTTGAGTTGGGTACTATTTTAAGTTATGGAGATTTTGCCTACCATTGTATGTATATTGGCAGATCAGCAAAAGAGCAAGAAATATTTAGGGGCACATATTGCTGAAGTTTTCAAATTTTATTGTTTAAAAATAAAAGCAATAACATGTTGATATGCAAGGTAGGTAATGTTTTGAAAATGCTACCTAACAGAGTCTCTCTATCTGTGTCCACCCTCTCAGGTGAAAATCCAACGGCAAAGCGGAAACCTCCTTTATTCCGCCCTAGATTTCGGTTTGAGCCAGTTGCATTTGTTAGTAGCTCCACCAAGGACGATGATGTGAAGAAAAAGCCAAACCAAGCAGACAAGCCACGAAGGTGGGCAGATTTAGACGAAGATGTTCTCCCATCAAATTCTCTGATTAAAACTGAGGAGAACTCGGTGAAAACAGAATCTCGCCCCGCCTCAAAAGTGAACAAACCTAGCAAAAGTTCAAATGGCCCACTGCTTCCCGCCTCTTCTCAGAATTCTTCTACATTTGATTATGACTCCTTGTACAAAAGCATCTTCACAGATGCAGAGGAAACCAAAGGTGGAAACTGCGTTAAAGGGATAAGCTGTTTAAGCACTTACATGTCTAAAATACAACAGAACTATTCTGCAAAGTATGAGGCTTATCATTCCAATCCGTCAGATCTTTATCCAACTATGAGGGGGCCGGATTTTTCTAAGACCCCAGTTGCCAATAAACAGGGCTACAAAGGCCTGGGCTTCACACAGACCAAGCGGTCAAAGGGTAGAAAATCGTCCAAGAAAAATGCCAGTAAGTCAGTACTTCCTGAACCTCTGCAGCCTTTGTCAAGCAAGGCGTCGTCATCTGGTGGGTTTTCTCCATCTGCGGTAAAGAGTCGACAGAATTTCTTTAATATGCTCCAGATATCTGTGTCGAGGAAGCTTAGTGCTATTGGAGGCTTCAGTAACCAGCTGAACCATAGTGATGTGCTAAGCAGCTGTATTCAGACATGTAAAACAAACCCTCAGTATTTCTACGTCTCGCTGAAGGAGATACCTCCAGCTGATGTACCAAGAAACAAGAAAGTCTTGACAGATGGTTATGCCTGTGAGTTGAGGTGTCAGGGTGTTTACTTGTCTACAGGTTATGCTGGCAGCAAAATTGGAGCTCGCGATAGGGCCTCTGAGCAAGCCTTAAAGTTGTTCCTTAAAGATGTGGTGGTTCAGGTTGTGAAGCGCAAGTGTAAAAGCAGTTGCATCGACGACTTAATATTGTGTGAAAAAAACACGCCTCGAAATGACATTCCTCCTGCTCTCAAAAAGCCAGACGAGAAAATACCAAGCAAGGATACAGCCAATAAAGGAAATGAAACCAATAAACAGAGCAATCGCCATTCAAAGGAACTCAAAAAGAAGCACTGGATGGAATTTGTCATTTTGGAGACTGCAAAGAACGCTGTGTGCATTCTGAACAATTCGGCTCAATTCAACAGGATGACCGTGGATTACAAGTTTCAGCTGACGCCCAGTCAGGTTTGGCAGTGCCGTGTTTTTATAGAAGACCATTTTATTGCTGAGGCTTACGGAACCAAGAAGTTGGTGAAGCACACGGCGGCAGAGAAAGCTTTGGATATACTGAGGCAAACGCAGCCAGTTGTGAAATCAAGCAAACCCGGCAACACTGATGCCGCCATCTCTCGAAGTGCAATTCTCGGACGATCAGCAGAGGAAGCTCTTAAACAAAAGATCACAGAAGACAACATTGGCAATCAGCTTTTACGAAAAATGGGTTGGAAGGGGGGTGGTTTAGGGAAAGAGGGTGAGGGTATTGCAGAGCCAATCATGGTAAAAGAACAGTTCAAGAGGGAGGGCCTGGGTTTAGAGATGAGCAAGAGTGGTTCTAAATTAAACAAACGAGATATAGAAGATCTTATCAAAAATTATGCCCGCTCAGACAAGCAGGATGAGCTGACCTTTTCCAAAGAGCTGACCAACGAAGAACGAATGCAAATCCATCAGATGGCTGCCAAGTACGGTCTCAAGAGTAAATCCTACGGGAAAGGAAAGGAGCGCTATTTGGTTGTGAGCAGAAAAGTACGTATAGATGATATTATGAACCAGCTTGCACAGGAAGGACAGGTTGGCCGATTTGAATTGGTAGTGCCGGGTTGTTCAAATTGATGCAGAACTCCGCCCAATTTTTCCTTTTTATTTATGTGCAGTTTTCTTCTGAAGCAAGACTTTTTTGCCCAGTAATCTGAGTTCAGTTATTGTAAATGGTTTCTCAATTGCAATAGAAGTTTATTTACATCTTATTATTTACAAGTTTTGAAATTGTCATCAGTGAGGTAGATGTTCAAAACAAGGTCTCCAAAATGAACTGTCTCAGTATTTCTGCATCACTTTTTTCCTTGTATAAAAATAACTGTCTGTGTTATTTACAAAAAATGGTAATAAACTGCCACTGTTGAAATTACTAGTGAACTAACAACTGTTTTGATGTGGTTCATCTCAATTAAGGGGAAAGGGGTGAAATCCATTAACTATACGACGGTTGGTCTTGAATGTTAGTGTATATTTTTTAATCCTATTATTTGTTTTAGCCGGGGGGTCTCTGATGTACATGTTGCACTAGTTTTTTGATTCTCATCGCCACCTCCCCCACTGAATGGAATATGTAGTTGAGACCTAAGCTTTCTTCATCCACACTAGTCCCTAATCACTAGAATGTTGGACTAACAGAAAATTGTTTGCCAAATGAATGACATTTGGAACAGAAAGTTGTATGTTTCCATTTTGATAGTTCCACAGTGCAATATTTAAACTGTAAATAATGTAACTATCTTTACAGCAACTGTCGCTTAACAGCCTGTTTCCTGTTTGGTATTCAGACAGCATTCTTTCTCCCCTCCCCATCTTCCCCCCCCCCCCATCTCCTCCTTGCTGGAATTCGATTTTCATGGGTGTTGGGTGCCCTCGGTACCTTGTTGACCTGCTCATTCTTAATGTGAGCCTCGATGGTGGGTGGCACTCTGCTCTTCGAATGCAGTGGATATTGCAGCCAGCTCAATACTGTCCTCACCTGATATATACATAAACACACTTTACAGCAGGGGCTGCTGGTAAGAGATCAGGAGTTGGATCTCTTTTTCCATCCCGCCCTCCCCAAGTCCCCTCCTTAACCTAGGATGCTGAGGCCAATTTTAGTGCCTTATTGCAGCCCTGAATGAGGTCAACCAACTCCGCATAGACCAGAATTTGGAACCTCAATCGTTTGTGGCCAGTGCGATGCAAATGCACGATGCCCGAGGTGGAATTACCACTTTATTTTAAGGACTACAGTGTGTGTTGGGATTAGCTGGTGTTGAAGGATTAGATTCTGACCTGTTAATCATAATGAGCTTCATTTAGTTCTGTACTAGGACACACTGCTGAGATTACCACTATATAAGTAACACTGGTGTGGCCAAATATCTCTCTCCCCTGGAGGTTCCATCAGCTGCCATCTGAGACAAAGCAGCATTGCACTATAAGGTGTGTAGAATGTCAGTCTGCTTGCTGGGTGACTTTGGCTTTGAGGGAACAACAAGGTGGAAATTCAGTGAAGGGATTCAGATTCTAGTTGTTGCATTTTTTGGTGTCCTAAAATGCAGAGTTCAGCATATCCTGTTTTATGAACTGAATAAAATATTTTTTAATATATCTGTTACTCGGAAAAAGTGGACTAACTTTGCATTGCTCCTTCTGTATCAGATAGTAACTGTTAGCGAATGTTAATGAACTCTCTCAATTCATTCAGTGTGGAATCGGACAGAGAAGGAAGAATGTGACTGGAAGGATTGTTTTGTTTCTCGTCACCCGAGCAACACGAACACACGATGCGTGCTTTTGGAAATTTTAAGAATATCGAGTTTATTTCAACCTAATTTGAAAAATAAACGAATAGATATAAATTGTATTTCCTCTGCTATATATCTTGGAAATATCATGTAACGATGTTCTAAATTTTTGTTTTAAAAAAAAAATCATATCAAACTGAACTGGTGCTGTTTGAGATATTCGTGCTGAGTATGTAGTGTTTTCTCTCCTCTGTTCTCTTCCCTTCTTTCCAGATGGCGCTTAAGGTGTTTATTCTTGGGGGTTGGATCCATAGGTACCAGCAGCCTTTTGGCACCTTGTCCAGCCATTCTGTGTGAGCCTAACGGTGAGTATCGGTAGACTATTTGACCGTGAAGGGCCGGACAGCCAAGCCCAATCCTGTTCTTGGTTGACGTCGGCACTCGTGCAATTTCCAGCGAGGTGAGCAAGTGACTCCCCCCCCCCCCCCCCCATTGAACCATCTGGACTGAGGTCATCTGTAGTGATCCAACTGCTGCTCTGCTAGGATCAGCTAACTTGGCACCATCCAGTAATTGAACCTGAAACCTTAAGTACTTCAGTGAGTGATGCTTTATCCGCTAGTCCATCAGGTTATATACTGGTTAATAAAACTATGGCTGTGTGGGTATGGTTCCACAGGTGCCAGCAGCCCTCCCTTAACACTCTTCATGTATAAGGCTACACCATGTGGCCAGCAGGCTATTTGATATTGAGGGACATTACAGCTGAGGGAGTTTGCAGTGGGAACCATGACTCATTCCTCCTCCCCACCCCAAACCAAGCCCAGAGGCGCTGAGGTTAATTGTCGCGCTACTACTGATGCCCCATTTGTGATCAGTTATACTGTATTTATTTCAAGGGGAACATTTGCTTTTTTTTGGTGCGGGAAGGGGAATAAAGATTGCTTTCCAGACTTTGTACCTAGTCCAGATTAATGAGAAGTCGCACAGCACCAGGTTATAGTCCAACAGTTTTATTTGAAATTACGAGCTTTCGGAGTTCTGCTCCTTCTTCAGGTACAGTGAGGGGATACAAATCGATTACAAAGTATATATAGACAGAGAACAATGTGTCTGCAGAGATACAATCCGTCAGGGAGGCATTACATCAAAGACACAGCAGAGTACAGCTAAGACTGGGGGTCCAACGTGTCAAATGCTGCAGTCTGCAGTTAAGCTTTTAACTTTTTTTTTTAAGAACTGGAAATCACACCTATGAACCAGACAACGATGTCGAGTCACGTTCTGTAGCGTGATTAATGATTAATGAGGTGAAAGATTTCTGCTGGCTAAAAGGGTCTAATGGAAAAAATAAGTTTGGGTTGTCTTAAACCAGTGATGAGGCAATTGTGGCCCAAATCTATCCATCATTCATCAGATTTAGTACTGAATTCTCTGCCTAACTCAGCGAGGTCTTGTAGTTTAAAATTCTCACCCTTGTGTTTAAATTCCTCTGGCTTTTCCCCTCCCTATCTCTGTAACCTCCTCCAGCCCGTGAACCCGCTGAGAACTGTGGACCGGTTTATAGTGACTGAATTAGTCAAATTCTGTTTTTATTAGAGTTTTTTTTTGCTGGCATTTCAAATTCTGAAACACCCTTACCATAATTACCTTTTTAAAATGTTAAACTGCACCTCCCACTCCTTTCTTACTGTGATATGCTTGGTGGTATCCCCGATTGGTCCAGAACCTCCTGTATGCATGTTTACGGTTACAGCTCTGTGTTTCGCAATTCTTTAGTGGAGATCTCAAAGTTAGGACAAATGGACCATACAAGCAAGCTCACTCAGTCAGCTATTGTGTAGATCAGGAGAACTTTGTTTACCATGTAACTTAAAATGAAAGTGGGCTCTACAAACACTACTCACCGAACTTGTTAACCATCTCCTATAGAAAGTATTCTCCAGGTGGTTGGACTGAAGCTGCAGTTGATTTGTAAATTTGATCTGCTCTTGATTTAATCTCTTTATACTTGCCTGCTATGTTCCATGCCTCTGCCTAGCCCTTAGTGGTGAATTTACCTTTTGTATTGCTTTGAAAATGGAGGTGAGGAGAGTGGACAATACAATGGGTTGGGCATTGGCCTTTCAATAGTGGGGGGAATAGTTTCCTCTCATAGCTGTAATGACTGTGTAAGAGTTTGGGCAGTCCCACAGTCTCTTGTCAGGAGGGCTACACAACACAACTTCCCTTGTTCCATGAGGCCACAAGATGGCTGGAATGGTAAATGGAAATTTCACATTGATGCAGTAACGGTGCTCTTATAGTGGGGGTAATGTGCAACAGTGGGGCAGAATAAAATGAACTTTACTCAGCAGCTGGCTGCGCTATACATGCTTGATGCTGATACATGGCGCCAAAATGGGAAACTGTCCTTCATTTCAAAGGCCAGCTGGAGCTGTCTAGATTTAAATTATGCAGCGTCACTGTCAAGCGCCGCTTAATGCAAATCCTCTGGGATTGTGAAAGGTCACTAATAGTAGCAGCTAACCTATTATCAATGCAGCCAACATTAGATAACAGCTGGGACCAACAAGAGACAGGAAAAGAGTGAAAGATATATGTGATAAGAGGGCTAAGGTGAATTAGAAGAAATGAAGGAAGGAAAGCCTGTTCGAGGTGGTGGAGGAAGTGAGGGAATTAAGAGATGCAGGTGAAACTGAGGCAGGTATGAAAGACAACTTGATGTAGGAAAATAAGATACAGATGGGAAAAACTCTGATTATTTTCAATAAGTCAAAATGGTTGAGGGAATGTGAAAATCATAAAACAAGACTGAAACCTAAACTCCAATTTGAGGAATGTTCAAATCTAGTTGTCTTGGAGCTATTGATCACCTCTGAGGGGGCTGGGAAGAGAATCTGACTGACCTTGCACATCCTGTCACCAAAAATTGATCATTCAGAAAGGATATAGTAATGTACACTCATAAATAACACAAGGGAAATGCAAAAAAATATTAGTGGCATAGTCTGCTGTCCTCCTCTACCCAATCAGTATTTTCTTAAATATAAGATTCTGCCAAGGAGCAGGAGTAGCCATTCAGCCCCTCGAACCTTTTCTGCCATTCAGTTAGATCATGGCTGATCTGTAAATAAACTCCATTTACCCACCTTTGTTCCATATCCCTTGATATCCATACCCCACAAAAATCTATCAATCTCAGTCTTGAAAATTTCAATTCACCCAGTATGCACAGCCTTTGGGAGGAGTGGGTTCCAGATTACCCCTGTCCTTTGCATGAAACAATGCTTCCTGATTTCACTTCTAAATAGTCTATCTAATTTTAACATTGTTCTGGATTTCTCCACTTGTAACTTAAATATAAAAAGAATCATCAATTTCTGCTTCCCAAATGATTTTTAGTTCTATAAATGCTACCATGTTATATTGGCCATTACATATAGCTTGTAAATTGCATTCGCACGAATGCATCCACTATAATCGGTGGGAACTCTACCTCAATTAGATCAACCCTCAGCCTTCTAAATTTAATGGAATGCAAGCCAAATTTATGCAACCTGTCCTCCATAATTTAACCTTTTAAGCCCTGGTGAATCTGTACTACACCCCTTGCGAAGCCAATATATCTTTCCTGACGTTTGGTGCCCAAAACTGAACGCAGTACTCCAGTTGGGGTCTGACCAAGGCTCTGTACAGCTGAAGCATCATTTCACTTTTAAATTCCAACCCCCTTTGCAATAAAGGCCAACATTTCTTTTGCCTTTTTGATCACTTTTGTACCTGTGCACTACCTTTAAGTGATTCATATACGTGTACACCTAATTCCCTTTACTCCTCCACAACTCCCTAGTCTCTCACCATTAAGAAAATATTCAGATTTATCTTTCTCAGATCCACTCAGATGACCTCACAGTTTCCCCACATTGAACTCCAGGTGCCTTAGTTTTTCCCCACTCCCTTAGTCTGTCTATGTTGCTTTCAAACTTGCAGCTCCCATCCACACAATTTACTGTGCCTTCTAACTTAGTGTCATCTGCAACCCTGCATTTATAACTCTCTATTCCTTCATGCAAGTCATTAATATGTCTGTTGAAAAGCTGATCATCTGGATATGAATCATCTGGCAAATTGAATTTTCAGAACAGAAGGAAATTGGGTAATCTATTTGAATGACATACTCCAGAGCCAACTGAATCAGACAAGAAAGAACGAACTTGTATAATGTATTGCACGTCCCAAAGCGCTTTACAACCCATGATGTATTTTTGAAGTATCACTGTTGTAATGGAATCAGGTAAAGAATAAATTCACCTATTGGAACAGTTTTTATAATTGGACATGGGGAATACTCAATATCTCCCTCTTGTGGAAGGCATGCCTACACTGCAAAGTCTCAACAGCAGTTTATATATAAATGGCAATTCTATATTAATGTAAAGAAAGAACAAACTTGCATTTATATAGCATGTTACCATCTCTGGAACATCCCAAAATGCTTTACAACCAGTGTATTACTTTTGAAATGCAGTCACTGTTATGTAGATAAAGGTGGAAGCCACATTGTGCACAGCAAAGTCCCAAAACAACAACTGAACAGATGACAGGTGATCTGTTTTTGGTGTAGTTGGTTGAGGGAGGAATGTTGGCTGGGACACTAGAAGAACTCCCTGCTCTGCTACAAGTAGTGCCAAAGGATCTTTTACATCCACTCGAGCAGGTAATCAGGACCTGGTTTAATGTCTTATCTGAATATAATAAATGATTACGAAATAAATTGAAGTATTGTGTGATATTTAGAAGGTGGGTTTAAAATAAAATAAATCAGTGGGGAATAAAATGAAAATCTATACGATTAGTAGTCACCAAGGGGTAGATTGGAGTCGATCTTCCTGAAGGAAAACAATTTGCAGGGATGTGGGACTAGCTGAAGTGCTCTTGCAGAGAGCTGGCACGGGCTCGACGGGCTGAGTGGCCTGTGTTGTAACCATTCTATGATTCAATACATAATGCTTTAAGTACAAGTCTTGTAGTATGAAGGTTAGAAGATACTGACTAAGTTTAGTAGTATGAAGCTGACAAATTGTTTAATAAAACAAAATTGCATTTTAAAGATCAAGTAAAGATGATTTCAGTAATAAATTGCGACACTTCTAATTCAGCTTTTGTCAGTTGAGCGTTAGCTGTTCAATGTCCATATCATCTTTCTCATCAGTTTTTTTTTCTTTTAGTGGTTTGGTTTTAAGTAGAAACCAAAAAAGAATGGACACTCCTTATGAACTTCTGATCAGGTCTTCCTTAGGATTTGTAATGGTCTGTTGTCCTGGATCTCTAAGTTATTCAAAGTTGCAGAAGATCTTGTATAATTGTTTAATCTAAGCATGCACACAAGCTCTACTTGCATATCTTACTTTGGTGACTGGCTTATCTGAGGCTCAGAAATTGATCAGTATCAGTGTCCAGCATTGGACAGATGTTCACGTGTTCTGAGGATTTTGTGGTTAGGTTAATGATGTGCATGGTTGCACTGTGGATGGAGGGGGTTAGATGGTCTCTTTTGCCATTTTCGTACATACATTCATATGTCTAGAAATACTAGAGAGTCTTTGTAAAATGTGAGACTCCAAATGTTTGTGTGTAAACAGGATGAGTGCTAAGTGGAAATTAGCAGCCAAACCTGTTGAAATGAACGACCGATATAAACAGAATGTATTTTCCAATTTCAGTTCTGCTGAGAGCATTCACTGGTATTCTTGTCAGGCATCTGAATTGAATTGGTTTATTCTGAATTTTAGGGCCCGTTATGTAACAAATGAGGATAAAGATCTACCAAGCTTTGAAAAGTGTGACTTGTTCCAATCCAGTATCTTTTATATGCCTACAGAAATTGAGTTATATAACTGGGAAGATAAAGGAGGTAAGAAAATCTGTAAGGTTATTGATAAACTCTGACCTTTGTATTCTATTCTATTCTATGTAATCTGATTACATAGAAGTGATGGTTTCAGTGAATTTGTAATTATTTTTTTATGTAACTGTTCATTAAAAAGCAACTGTCTATTGAGTTTGGTTCAGCTGATACCAATATCCATATGTAAAACTTTAAAAACCCAATGGTAAATCTCGTCCTATTTTGAGGATGGAGTAGGAGATGGGGATGAATTTCATCTTCCCTTAATTTTTAGCTGAAACTTTGGTGTGAGTATGAAATGGGGGTACTCTTTTTTTATTTAAAAAAACCTTGCGATGTCTTTTTTTTACTAGAATTAGCAATTATAGGAATTGGATTTGTGCCTATTTGTATTTTTTTACTGAAAACATTGAACCAATTTAAAAAAAAAATACACCTAGCACAGCTTAAGGAAGTCAATCAGGACCAGAATCCGGGGGCATAATTGTCTTAATCCTGCTGCATGTGGATTTTCCCAGACTCAATCCTGTTCAAATCAATCACCTTATTCAAAGCAACATTCATATGGTCTAATTAGCAAATGAGTCGATTCTCAGAGCTTTGAACCTAACCCACCACTGTTGTCAGAACACACACCTTGACTTTGGCTGGTACAGTAGTGTGCTGTGGCAGGAAAACGTGAAATGAAAGGCAAGTAAAGCTCATCCCAACTAGATAATGGTGTACGAAGTTGCACCAGTCTAACACCATTCATTCGCCATTGCCTGGGAGAAGCAAATAAAATCTTCAGCCAATGTGGAAAATCTCTGATTCCCGAAAGCAATCAATCAAGTTCCAAGAGATTAGTAGTCCCAGCCAGAGAATGGTACATCCTCAATCATAAGCAACTAGCAAATTACCCCCATCCCCCATCATTGGAAATGGCCTTTTCTCTCAGGAACTTGTTAAATTCCCTTCTAAATCCATCCACCACCTTGGCCACTCTCAGGTTGAACCAGTCTGTTTGCAGCCTCTCCTATCTGACTCCATATGCTCGCCATCACAAAGCGGGGGTGAAATCTGGAAAATTCCTCTACGACCCCCTCAAGCGATCTAAACCAGACCAGATCATCACATTGACTATGCGTGTGTTAACTGTTAATCCACCTACCTTTTATATGATGTGATCTCTACCCCGGCTTAGAATCGGTTCAGCTCCCCTTTGCAGGCGTGCAGGGAGTCAGCAAACACTACACAAGTCGGCAACGCATTCAAGAGGCTCGCTACTCCATTGGACACGTGGGCACTCATTCTATACTCCACAAACATCTGAACAATTAGTCAATGCAATGCATAAGTTGCTTGTTTGTTCCCAGGATCTCTGAACAGCCAATCAGTGTGCTGTATGAAATGCCCCTCTGCTCCTTGGCCCCTGAAAAACTGATTTGTATGCTGTAAAAGATGCTCATCTATTATTCGATCTGTAAAGAGCTGAATCTCTGCACTTTTGAAAGTTGCTCATCAGTTCTGTGCGCCCCTGGACAGCTGCTCAGTGCCCTGTATAAGTTGTTCCTCTGCTCCTCAAACCCATAAACAACTGATCAGTGCACCGCAAGCAAGACTGAGAAGATAAATTAGAGCTGCACAAAGCTCCTACAGCTAGGGGGGATATCCCCTACAACAGCAGAATTCACTGCCATGGTTCTTCTCCACAGGAAGGATACCCTGGCGTGCTAGTCAGCTCTAGCACACTGGCGGTTCTCGGTAGAGCAGATTTAGTAGAGGCCTGAGTCAGGTCAGCACCCCACACGCTGGGTTCAGACTACTGCACGATACACATGTTGGAAGCAGAGAAAAATAACGCAATTTAAAGAACCATTTGAGGGAGGTTTGATATTAGTAGGTTAAAGTGCTACAGCTGAGGTCTTTTTAAATCTTTGCCTGGATAAAGTTCTGACTGATACCTAGTCAGGCACTAGAGCCTTTGGGTGGGATTCCTATGAAACATTGTAGGCTCTCTTGTCTTTCATTTTGCAAGGGCGATGGTCTGTTTTATCATGCTACACAGTGCATTTCTATTTTAAGGATACATCTTATGAATAGACTCTCTTCTGCATCTTGGAAGCATTATTTGCTTGCATGCATGCCTGCCAGCTGCAGCCTTTTGCCTGCCCACCATTTGGAAACTTCTACAAACTATGCAATTTGCAAGACTAGTTTTGTAGGTATTTTTTGGATAATTTATAAACTTTTGAAGTGGTTGCCATAAAATACTGTTGCTGCTGGTGCTTTCGCCAAATGATTAGGTATTTGTACCAATGTGATAAATCCACCAGGAAGACAGACTTGCTGACGGTAGAAACGGGGCATCCAATTTAGCGCACGCCACATTGTGTGATGCCCAATTCCAGGGGGCTAGAATGAGGCTACCCTATAGACTAGTGCAAACCTTAATAACATTGTGTATTTAGTAAAATTATAAGTCCCACACCAGATTTCACAACTTTAAGCAAGACTCTACCCAACAACAGCCATCTCACCCACAGTAAACTGGAGCATCAGGAATCATGGGGCATTGCTTGCTTATGTAGGCTTCTAAAAGCTTCTGTGATTTGAGTTTGTTATTCGTTCCTGGGATGTCGGCGTCCCTGGCAAAGCCAGCATTAATTGCCCATCTCTAATTGCCCTTGAGAAGGTGGTGGTGAGCCGCCTTCTTGAACCGCTGCAGTCCATGTGGTGAAGGTACTCCCATAGTGGTGTTAGGGAGTGAGTTCCAGGATTTTGACCCAGCGATGATGAAGGAATGGCGATATATTTCCAAGTCAGGATGGTGTGTGACTTGGAGGGGAACTTGGAGGTGATGGTGTTCCATGTGCCTGCTGCCCTTGTCCTTCTAGGTGTTCGATGTTTGTAATTATACTTAGCTGAATTTTGGTCCCTGCGTTAGTTGGTTTTGCAGGGCAGTCAACCATTTTTCTATTTTTTTTTGCCAATACTTCTCTTCATTATTCATGGTTGTTGCTGCTGTTTTAAATAGCACCATACAAAGTTTTGAGGGTTGGAATTTGGGGTTCCCATAGCACATGATTTAGATGGGAAAGGTAAGTTCATGTGCAGATACAGCTAGACATGAAGCATTTACCTGCACCTTACACATCCTATAAACCACTCCACGTGTACCTGGACATAATGGAGGAGACCTGTTAGTTATACTACCTGCTGTAGAATGACTGGCAGACTATTTCTGGAACAGGGAAACTCATCCCATAGAAGTGACTATTATCACAGCATGAAGCTTTCATGCAACTGGATCTTTCCAAGCCACTGCAGGGGACATCTGTCACATCAAGCAGTCTGCAGTGCACACGTGTATCAAGCAATGACCAACTCTTTGTTTACGAGAGCCAATGACACCTTTCCCTGTGGGAGCATCAGTGGAACAGGGCACACGTGACAGGATTTCCTTGAAAGCAGGCCATTACAGGTGCCACCAAGGTGGGCACTAGTGCTTCCCATAACAACCCCATAGCTTACATGAATAAAAGGTTTGCACTCACTTAATGTTCAGGTGCTGTCTAACCACAGGAATATCATGTGGATAAATGTGAGGTTATCCACTTTGGTGGTAAAAATAGGGAGGCAGACTATTACCTGAATGGTGGCAGATTAGGGAAAGGGGAGGTGCAACGAGACCTGGGCGTCATGGTACATCAGTCACTGAAGGTGGGAAGGCAAGTGCAGCAGGCAGTCAAGAACGCAAATGGCATGATGGCCTTCATAGCAAGGGGATTTGAGTACAGGAGTAGGGAGGTGATGCTACAGTTGTACAGGGCCTTGGTGAGGCCACACCTGGAGTATTGTGGGCAGTTTTGGTCTCCTAACTTGAGGAAGGACATTCTTGCTATTGAGGGAGTGCAACGAAGGTTCATTAGATTGATTCCTGGGATGGCCAGACTGACATATCAAGAAAGACTGGATCAACTGAACTTGTATCCTCTGGAGTTCAGAAGAATGAGGGGGGATCTTATAGAGACGTTTAAAATCCTGACTGGTTTAGACAAATTAGATGCGGGCAGAATGTTTCCAATGTTAGGGAAAACTAAAACCAGGGGTCACAGTCTAAGGATAAAGGGGAAGCCATTTAAGACTGAGATGAGGAGGAACTTCTTCACCCAGAGAGTGGTGAATCTGTGGAATTCTCTACCACAGAAGGTTGTTGAGGCCAGTTCGCTAAATATATTCAAAAGGGAGTTAGATATAATACTCACAACTAGGGAGATCAAGGGGTATGGCGAGAAAGCAGGAATGGGGTACTGAGGTAGCATGTTCAGCCATGAACGCATTAAATGGCGGTGCAGGCTCGAAGGACCGAATGGTCTACTCCTGCACCTATTTTCTATGTTTCTATGATGCACTTAACTGGACATTATCCAGGAGCAGCCAAATACAAGGAACCTATGTGACTACATTGACCCAGTTGGAGATGTCACTCTATTCAGCTTCACCCATGCTTTTACTGGACGGTTGCCTTTGGCACCACACACAGTCATCCTCCTTTGGTGCACCTCCTACAACAGGACCTCAACTCATCACCATCAAAGGGAGCAATGTTGTCCACATGTCTCTGCTGTACCATTGTGAGCAATTAGTTCACTTTTCTGCCACTGCCACAGCTTCCCTTTCAAATGGTGTGCTGCAGCCCTTTAAGAGCGGCTGACTCTTTGGATTCAGGCATGGACATGAGCTGAATGTCAGTAGCTGGAATTATGCCTGACACACAGGAAGTTAGTCATTGGAGGCCAATCATTGTAGCTACAGGATATCGCTGCAGGAGTTCCTTGGAGCAGTGTTCTCGACCCAATCATCTTCAGCTGGTTCATGCTATCATAAGGTCAAGAGTGGGGCTGTTCACTGACTGTTTTAGTGTTCAGCTCCATTTGCAACTCCTCCAATAATGAAGCAGCCTATGCCAACCTGCAGCAGGCCTTGAATAACATCCAAGCTTGTGCAGACAAGTGACAGGTAGCATGCAAGCCGCATAAGTGCCAGGTAATGACCATTTCAAAGAACCGAAGGCCCAACCACCTCGCTTTGACCTTCAATAGCATCACCATGGCCGAGACCCCCATCAACATCCTGGGCGTTCCCACTGACCAGAAACCTAACTGAACCAGTCAGATCAACAATGTGGCTACAATGGCAGAGCAGAGGCTGGGTACGCTGCAACAAGTGGCTCGCCTGACCCCTAAAAGCCTCTTCCCTGTAAACGCGCCTCAAATCAGGTGTGTGATGGAATATTCACCACTCGCCTGGATGGGTGCTGCTGCGACAATGCTCAAGAAGATTGAGACCAGCATAAGGGACTTGATTGGCACCCCTGCCACTTAACTGAATATCCACCACCGGCGAAGTATAGCGGTAGTATGTACTGCAGCAACTCACCAAGCTTACTTCGATAGCATCCCCCAGCCTCATGACCGCCACCACCAAGAAGAGCAGCAATGTCATGGGAGCACCATCACCTTGAAGTTGCCCTCTCAAGTTGCACATTATTCTGAATTGGACATATATTGACATTCCTTCATCAATGGGTCAAAATCCTAGAATTCTCTACCTAACTCCATCGTGGGAGCACCATCAACTCAAGGACTGCAGCAAATCTCAGTGCAACTTGTTATGGGCAATACAAGCAGCCTTGTCAGGATCTACCACATCCTGAGAGTAAATTTTATTTTTAAAGTTATTAAAACTATATAAGTTTCAATCCTACCTCAGCATTTTCCAAGAGACCCATTTTCTACATCTGAGCTGAAATAGTAAGCACAAAGGAATACTCTGATCTATCATTGCTCTTAACTCCAACTTCTACTTATCTATCCCATGAAATGTAACCTCAGATAGACAGTGGCCGAGAGGCTGGTTTTACCAGCGCAATTCGCCTGAAATTGGCCTAACCAACATAAAAGATCATGGAACGTTAAGAGCAAGTTACGTTGAGTGTCCGCGATCTTTAACGCTGGTTTAAAAAACATTGCGCAGTAAGCCGGTCCCGCCCACAAAACTGGCAATGCCCTCAGATGGAAATAATGAGCATGACGAGTTTCTGCTGATTGCGTCCGTCTGAGGCGGCTCTTCAAATTAAGCTTATTTTTTTGGCGCAAAAGCACGAGTAGACACATTTAACTTTTTAAGTATTAAAAAGTATTTAATTTACTAAGAAACTGACTAGGTGTGCACCTACTGTGCCATTGTGGCCCCACCATTTCACCTATTAGTAGTTTTTAAATGTTGTAAATTGTGACTCCACGGCACTATAATTTAAAGTTGCCAGTAGGTGTGTAAAGTTTTTTTTTCTTTATTTCTTTCCTTTTATCTTGAAACTGTCGATTCCTTGCTGGGATATAGTTCCACAGGTACAGGTCACCTCTGGTACTTTTACTCACATCTCAATGTATGAACCTTGACTGGGGGTGTCAGCAGGCTGTTCAACTGCAGGATGCATCATAGTTATGCCTGATTTTTAAGTCATGTGATGGCCACCTACATGCACTTCCAGCACAGGTCACTGGATAGTGATTAGGAAGTGCAATACATGGCAGAAACAGGAGCATGGAGGCCAATTATAGAAAGCTACTGTCGCCGAGAATCCTTTTGTTACGCAAGTTACAAATATATTAATTTTAAAATAAAACCATAGAATGCTGTTAACACTCAGCAGGTCAGGCGCCATCCGCAGAGAAAGAGAGAGTTAACATTTCAACTCTATGACCTTTAGGTCATCAACCTGAAATGTTAACTCAGTTTCTTTGTCCACAGATGCTACCTGACGTGAACATTTCCAGCATTTTGTTTTTATTTCAGATTTCCAACATCCGCAGTATTGTGTGTGTGGTAGTGTTGGCTTACCTTGTATGTTTTGACACCCTGCCAGACTAGGAGACTGAATTGACCCTTACAGCAATTTCCTCCTACACCAGGTGATTCTGGAGCATGGCCGTCCCTGCCATACATTCTTTTTCTCCTTTCTGCCACAAGCGGCTTTCTTTTGCCGCCTAGGTGCCAATTCTGCAGGAAAATGGCCCTCTGCGGAAGTTGGCAATCCCACAAATAAAAGTACTGCTAAATTTATACAAGCATTGGGAACTGGGCAGGTGAATGTTATTAGAACTGTTTGGTTACAGGGCAGGTAAACATCAACAGGCTGGTTGGATTGAATGGCCTATTTCCATGTTGTAATTTTTATGCACTATACTACAGGAGCTGTCCAGCTGCATGTAGTATGAGTGCTTTATGTTCTTTCCACAGCTCAGAACTATTCTTCCACTTGTTGAACAATATGTTCTTAAACTGGCATGAGTGCATATTGGTCTAGGTCCCAAACAGTATAAGCCCCATCTCCATTTCAGAGGTAGGCATTAAAAGAATGGGAGGCTACTCCCAAGCTCATACTAAAGCCATAATGTGCAGGTCACATTTTAATGATCTGAAACTCAGACGTGACCCTCAGATTACCCAAGTTTGTAATTAGATACTAAAAATAAAACATCGCTTCCAAACCCATTTTCTGCCAGTTACACAAACGTCTAGTCCAAGATTAAAAATTATACAGGCAACAGTCATTTCCAAACAGCAATGGCCATACCTAGCAGGAGAGGCTTTAAGTTCCTTCAGAATGTATTGACATAATTACCCAAGTATTAATTGACAGACTTATGAACTAAGCACCAATGTAACCACTCGTAAGTACAACTATAAACTACCCACTAGATCTCAAATAAAACAGGTCAGACCAAGGTACAGGCTGAAATGCAATCTGTTGGGGACATTTACACTTCAAGAGAATAACCCTTTGATAAGTCTGCAGCTCCAACACCCTCAAACCCTTCCCAGTTGTCAGATTTTACAATTGTGTGCTTCAATTATTAAAATGGAAGTTTGCTGATCGGGTCAGTAAGCTAATGTTTAGTCACTCAAGACACAATATTAAGGTTACAGTTTTATTTACAAGTAGTGAGAAAATGTACAGTTTCTTACATGGGTTACTATAGTGCAAAGTTATACTGTCACTTCAAAAGACTAATGTGCAGAAAAAAAAAGTACTTCAGAACATCAGACAATACAAGGTACATGGTCTCTTCCCATATCCCACATCACTGCATTAGGTATCTGAATATACAAGTTTGGTTTAACACAACTAATGGGATTATTGATGGCTGTAATTCTTGATAAAGTGAAAAGCACTTCATTTAATTCAGAGGAAAGTAAAAACAAAGCATGCAGCAACAGCTCACACACACACACCCACGCACACACCTACACTCACAACAGAACTACAGAGAACTAGAAACACAGTCACAAGAGTGACCACCCTGCTGAGCTCCAGTACCCTGGACATTTTTTCAAAAAGTTCAAAAATTGATTTCTTTTTAAATATATAGACTAGCACCTTCTAGTAAGAGTTCTTTTGGTCAAGAACTACAGTGCTGGCTTCAGAGAAGAGGCACACATCTGTTGCATAAACAGAAGTGACATTGACCCACTGGCAATTTATAGTTAGATTTCTCACTGTTATGGTGGATTTTGGTCAGGGCAGATCAGTGTCTCCCAACCTAGAAAAATCCATTCACTGGGCTATACATAAAAGCTGCACAAAATATGCAATGCAAATGACACTGTATGTGTTACAGCGCACCTTTATTATGTGCCTGATACTGCCCAGACAGACTATGAAAGACCATCAGGAAAAAGTGGATGACCATAGATGACAGTGAAATTAAAAAATTCCTTGGCAAGTGCCCCAGGTACAGTGCATGCACTTCAACATGTGTTTTGACTCAACGTCCAGGGAAAAAGGCTTCAAACGGGTGGCAGCATTGTAGCAGTTTAGCTTGCAAAATAATGCGATGATGCTAGAACGAGAAGGACTCAAATGCTTCATGATTCTCATGGCCTGACAGTGTTCGTAGGCACTAGGCAGGGTCAACAATCCCGCCAGCTCTGTTCCACTATTGCAGATACCCGCTTTTCATATTCCCGTTTGTTCTCCTGGTACAGCTGTGCAGCCTGACTGTTGGCTGGGCTATTCGGATTTGGCTCATCCAGTAAAGACTAGGAAAACAAACAAAACAAACTTAACAGCAGCAGCACAATTATTTGTTGCTATATATTTTAAAACAAACTCATTGCTATTTCCCTTTAAAATGAAAAAAAAGTGAAAGTATCAAGATTTACCTGCCTTTGGGTGTAGATTTCCCCCATTGAGTTCTCAATCTCCATATATAAATGAATAGGCAGTCATCCACAACAGATGGAAAAACAGCACAAGAGAATCTGGCACCATAAACAGCCATATTGGACACACGGTAGGTAACATTTCAGCAACATAAAAGAAACTCAATACACGTATTGGCACACAGTTTGTATTGTAGTCTGATGATTTCCAAACAATACAAGGTAGATTCTATCACCAGAACATGAAGCTCACTAACCAAGTGGACAACTTGCAGTAATGAACTTAAAGAAAGCCATTGGCTCAAACACATCCGATAAAGCCTGCACTGAACATGGAATATAGGAACAGGAGTTTGCTCCATCAGTCACAGATCATGGCTGACCTGCATCTCAACTCCACCTAACCGCCTTGGTTCCGTAACCCTCAATACCCTTGCCTAACAAAAAAATCTATCAATCTCAGTTTTGCAGTTTTCAACTGACCCCCCAGCCCCAACAGCTTTTTGGGGCGGGGGGGGAAGAGAGTTCCAGATTTCCACTACCCTTTGTGTGAAGTGCTTCCTGACATCACCCCTGAAAAGCCTGGCTCTAATTTTAAAGGTTATGCAACCCTTGTTCTGAACATGATTCAAATCCCACATAGACATTACTTCCGGTGCAGTGGTTTCATTTCAGACACCATTCATGAAACTGGTCATTCACAAAGAGACAAAGGCCTTTCACAAGACCTGAATCTTTGTGATAAACCTCATCATTACAAGCTGACAATAAGCCAGGACAGTAGTACAATGCACTTCAGGGGACTGTACATTATCCTCTGCCAGTACACACACACACAAACTTTCTGCGCAGCATAAATCTTGTGCTTCACTGCTGCCAACTAAGTAACTATAACTGAAGGAGAAATCCTTACATACTTAAGCTGGCCTTGTGCAGAGCCAAGCTGTCAAGTAGTATCTCAGGCTATATTCCCCAATGACCGAAATAGTTTGGGCCTGAAGCAGGTGAGCCACAGGCCAAATGCACACAGGTTTCATCAGTGGTCCATGTCGAGTTAGTTGCAACATTTCAACCACTGCCCCACCTGAGGTCAATGAGCCAGCCTCAATGCCCTTGGCTTGGGAGTGGGGCAACGTTAGCCACAGTCACTTGCTTCTGTCCACTATCCAGCTGGAAGTGGACTTCAAATGAGGACAAATCAAGGAAACAGCTGTGATGTCCAGTGTCTGATCAAGTGAAGAATCCACTTAAGCAAACCACCAGACGCACCTGTGGAACCGTAACCCAGAAAGGAGTCAACAAGGCAGAGGAAAAAATTGGCAGGTAACGAGGGAGAAAGTAAAGCTCCAAGAAAGACTGTTGCATCAGGTCACCCATTCATATCAACAAGTTCCAGATTGACTTAGGGCTCAGGACTTTCAGATTCATAACAGTTGCCTACTTCAACAAACGAACAGGTCATCAGTGCTCATAGCTATTGACTAAGGGTGGTTTAATCATCACCATCAATGGCAGCTGGAATTGATACAATCCCCAGATGCTCCAGTGACCAAGTACTGGATCTGCATAGAAACATAGAAACATAGAAACTAGGAGCAGGAGTAGGCCATTCGGCCCGTCGAGCCTGCTCCGCCATTCAATACGATCATGGCTGATCATCCAAATCCAGTACCCTGTCCCTGCTTTAATCCCCACAGTACACATATCCCACCCTACCCCCGTAACCCCACATATTTAATTCCCCCTAACATATCCCATCCTATCCCTGTAACCCCACATATTTAATCCCCCCTAACACTAAGGGTCAATTTATCATAGCCAAATCAACCTAACCCGCACATTTTTGGACTGTGGGAGGAAACCGGAGCACCCGGAGGAAACCCACGCAGACACGGGGAGAATGTGCAAACTCCACACAGACAGTCACCCGAGGTCAGATTCGAACCCGGGTCTCTGGCGCTGTGAGGCACCAGTGCTAACCACTATGCCACCGTGTTGCATCAGTCCTATATGTAAAACAAAGTCTAATCACGGTTGGAATGGAGTCACAACATTGGCCCAGAAATTGCTGGAGTGGCGCATTTCACGGTGAGTGCCGTGAATTATTATTTTTTTTTAAACCTCACCCGTCTATTATTTCTGTGCCGCAAATGCGAATCGATAATGGTGTGGCGACAGCAACAGGGCATCTGGGACTTCCTGAATGTAGGGTCCAACTGTCTATCTCTTTAAATCAATTAAATTTAAAGATAAAGAAACAGAGCAAAGACGGAAGTAAACAGGGTGAATTAGAGTCAAATTCAGTACAGAAAGAAAGATTGGATTAGGAAAAACCCCAGAAAAGTTAGATTTTTTAAAATAAAAATCTACGAACAATTTACTACCTGTGGGAGTGAGATGCTACAGTTTCATTAATACAAAAGCAAAATACTGCAGATGCTGGAAATCTGAAATAAAAACAGAAAATGCTGGAAATACTCAGCAGGTCAGGCAGCATCCATGGAGAGAGAACCAGAGTTAATGTTTCAGGTCGACGACCCTTCGTCAGAACTGGAAAAAGGGGGAGGGGGAGGGGGAGGGGGAGGGGGAGGGGGAGGGGGGAGGGGGAGGGGGAGGGGGAGGGGGAGGGGGAGGATAGAACAAAGGGGAAGGTCTGTTATAGGATGGAAGGCAGGAGAGATTGAGACACAAAAGGGATGATGGTGCAGGCAAAAGAAGATAGTAATGGGACAAGTTAGGAAACAAAAGATGACTCTAGATGAAGTGTAAATGGCAGAATGATCGACAGCTGCCATGTGAGAGAGAAAAAACCAAGATGGGGCAGAGGTTATGGTCTGAAATTGTTGAACTCGATGTTGAGTCCAGAAGGCCCCCTCCCCCCTCTCCCTGCCCCTACACTTGCTTAAAAACCTGTTCCATCTCCAACTTTTTCCAGTTCTGACGAAGGGTCATCGACAGGGTCATTGCGACATGTCTCTTAATCTCTCCTGCTTTCTATCCTACCACTGACCTTCCCTTTTGTTCTTCATCCCCTCCCCCTTTTCCCAGCATTATACTTGCTTTAAATCTATTTCATTTCCTGCTTTTTTCCAGTTCTGACGAAAGGTCTTCGACCTGAAACGTTAACTCTGTTTCTCTCTCCACGGATGCTGCCTGACCTGCTGAGTTTTTCCAGCGTTTTCTGTTATTTCATTGCGACATTACCTGCCCTAAATGACAGCAGCGTGACTAATCTGAAGCAGTCCTTGTAATTTTGACAATTAGAGGGGAGAATTCCACAAAATCCATTTGTTTCAACCATCAGTATACTGGCCTGGACTACACTTACTGCAGCGGTTAGGACAACTGGCAAGGTTAGTCCTACTGGGTAGCCCAGTGGATTAGCCACTGGCCTTTCACCTCTTGGGCCTGGGTTCAGCCAAGACCGATGGGATAAAAATCTCCTCTATTTACAAAGGATCCGTCTGAAATGAGTTTGAGCAGTCTCGTGTGTTCCTAGCGGACATGGCTCGCAACATTTAAACCTGTCCTTAATTCAGCACCAATTGGCAATCTCATTCGGAGGCCTGTCTTGCCGATATGAAAAATGTCACACTTGTGCAACAGTGCTGCTCTTTTGAGGTTGGGGTTGAGATACACGGTTGGGACAGAGCAGAGCGCTTCACTCTGTATCTGGTTGTGCTATACTTGACCTGGGATAATGACAACAGTTGCCTGAAATGGAAAGTGTTCCATTCCCCAGCATATATATGCCTCAGCTCAGGAGGAAAAAAAAAATCGTGTGTTATAGAAACTGCACAGAACGCTATTCAACCCCATCATGCTTATGCTAGTTTTACATTGGAGTAATCTACTCTTATCCCATTTCCCTGGTCTTTCCCGTACCCTTCAATATTGTGTTTATCTGCTGGCAGGACAATGAAGTTGAAGTCTTAGCTTGACAGCATTCTTGCATCTTAGCCAAACCACTGTGGCTTCAAACCCCACCCTAAGACCTGAGCACACAATCTAGGCTGGCACGTCAGTGCAGTTTTGAGGGAGTGCTGCATTGTTAAAGGGGCAGTCTTTTGGATGAGATCTTAAAGTGTGGTCCTCTTTTGCCTACTCAGGTAAAAGATTCCATGGTACCATTCAAAAGAAAAGCAAGGAGTTTCTCTGATACAATAGCAAAGTACTGCAGATGCTGGAAATCTGAAATAACAGAAAATGCTGGAAACACTCAGGTCAGGCAGCATCCGTGGAGAGAATTAGAGTTAACGTTTTAGGTCAATGACCCTTCGTCAGAACTCAGTTTCTCTGATAACCTAGGCAACATTCCTCCCTTAACCATCTTGCATCTGAGCCAAACCATTGTGGCTCAGCCACCAACAACAGTTTAACTGATCATTAATTTAATTTGCTAACGGCGAGACAAATATGCACAAGTTGGCTGCCATGTTTGACTAGACTCAAAAAAATAATTAATTCGATGTAGTGTTTTGAAACATTCCCGAGACTGCGATAAGGTGCTAAATAAATATGCAAGGTCTTTCTTTCTGAAGTTAAATTTTGCTTCCTAAACGAGTCCTCACGTGCAGCAAGTTTTGGCGAAGACCATAGAACCAATGTGTCTCCTGCATGGCATCAAACTCAATACCAAGGTTCTGGTGATTTTCCAAATCTGGACAGTCTAGTACACAAGTACATGGAAGTTGAAAGAAAATGAACTCAAATTTCTCAGTGGCACAAAAACAAACTTGCGAAAATACACAAAGTACTATTTGGGTTCTGGGTTAGAAAGGAATCAAGTCCTTTTTGCAAGTGCCTTAGGTTGGCAATGTCAATCCAATCTTGATGTCAACGTCAAACTCATCAATTTCTTCAAACTAACTATTCCCCCTACAAACTGCCTTGACAAAAATTAGCCTTTGACCAACATGGAAGGCAATTTTTAAATTTTTTTTATTTTGGAGATGTAATTTAGGCAATGTTGAGTGCTTCTAATCCTCAGCTTCAGTGCCAATAAACCATGGGTCTGCCAGTTGAAGAGACTAAGCCCAAACATGGCTGCAGAAGTGTCTTTCCTCAGGAGATGGAATCTCTCAGTATCAGTATATGCTATACTAGCAGGCAATGTTCCGTTAGTGCACGGTCCCTCTAACTGGGTACGCAGCCCACTCAAAATTTCACGCATGCACGGTTTCTTCCCTGTAGAAGCCAGTGAAGCAGCCTGCGCGGGACCTCCTGACTGCTGCGCGGCCACGTAGCTTAGCGGGAACATTTGTCAGGTATGTGAATATGGGGAAAGGGCAGAGGTGTGGAATTGGATTAGATAGCTCCAGTTGAAGACCTAGCATCAACATGAGAAGCCTATGGTGCTGTCATTTCTATAAAACACAGATCACTTCATCTAATGGCCAAAAATGTTGAGAACATATTACTGGTAGTATTTACATTTCTTGCTCTCGTAGGGAAAGCTACAGGGCACATTTCCGATGGCCTATCGGTAAGGGCATCACCCAGCACGCTACGCAGACCAGAAGGTGCCAGGTTTAAACCTCAGTCTGGACAGAGAAGTTGAGGCTGTGGCATTAAGTGACAGAGACCACGTCAACATTTAAGAGTAGGTCAGATAGGTGGCAGAAGGAAAGAGGGATAAAGGAATATGGAGACAGGATGAGCACGTGGGACGCCTGCTGCTTGTGGGGAGGATAAACACGGACTGATTGAGCTGAACGGCCTGTTAAATGTTGTAATTGTTATGCAATGTCTGGGTGCTCCAGTTCCTTGGTTCATAGGGTGGAGGAGGAGTGAGCCAACCAAGGTTCTTACAACTGATTTCTATTAGGATCACTGCATAGCAATGCGTGGATGTCGGGTGAGGACAGATACACAGTCCGACTCTCTTGTCTGCACACCTGAAGAATGGCCACTTGAGTGGGATACCCAAGAGTTGCCAATGCCTGTCGGGCCATAAGTCATCGAGTCAGCACCTTTAACAGTGCAGAGAGAAATCATTTTTCTTTTAAAAACTGAACAGCACTGGGTAACTAATTTCAGGCATGTTGTCCCAGTGTTACAACATGCATTTGTTCCTGCAATTCCACCACACAGTAAGTTCCAGTCTCAATCAGGACAGGGTGTGCTGGAAAGCAGAGGCAAAGTGCTGTGGGTGGGGGATGGAAGAGAATCTTGTGCACCTCAAAATGACCAACTATACATCACTGAGAAAAGCTTTGGAGCAAGCCTCTTCCACAGTGCCTTTTTGGCTAGGGAAAGCCAGACTGTATAATGCTACATAGGGTAAAGGGACAACTTAAAAAATATGCATGGTACAATTACCTGTATAGATGTTAAGATTGAAGACACATCATAAGTTGGACTCCAGCGATTCTGCAGTATATCCAGACATATACTGCCATCTGCATAGACTACAGAAAGTACAACACAACACATTAGATAAAAATATTCTACGATAATTGATTCAAGATAGAATACTTCACCCTTCTTTAAATTATGGAAACCATTAAATGTTATTTGAGCGCTTCATAAATTCAAAGTTAGAAGCTTCTGAAATTAAAACTACATATTCAAAACACCTGTATTTAAAAATTCAAAAGGGTTGAACTCAGCAATGTTTGCTGCCAACATGGAGATACAGTTTAGACTTGAATCTGGAACGACAACATCCCTTTTTACTACACATTAAACGCAAAAATCTATTTTGGCAACAGAACTGAAGACATCAAAACCAATCTGTCGTTCAAAGCAGTTTGTCCACTTGGATTAGAATGTCACAGGCTGGAAAGATCAGGTCATTGTTCAGAATACTACTTTGCTCTTGAACCTGACCTCGAGGTCTAGCAACATCCCAAGAGTCTGGCACAAGTGAAATAATTATAAATATCAGGTCACAATAGGGATCAAGCGAGATTACTGCAGTTTCCATTTCAGGAGTGCACAAAGCTGCTGATATATGGTTACGAGTTATCCATCATCACAAATATGCAAAAAAGGTCACCGCATCCCATTAAAAGCATATTCTTAAAAAAATGTCTGAAATAACATTTTTGGTTGCATTCTTAATTTGTACGTTTGTCTCTAACAAAGAACATTCAGTACTGATGGAACTAATACAGGTCAATACAATGAGTTGACCATAAGCTCTATTACAGGGGCTGGGGTCATTACTGCACTTAAGGTTTATTTTGCCGTTAGGACTTTTTCTATTGTCATCTTAGTAATTTTGCGAGACTGGTTTGTTTCCTCCAGCTCTTCATTCCAGATAGTACTTTGTTTCTCAGATCTCGCAGCTGGTGGCAAATAGCCCAGGTGTGTGTTACTCCATGTTGCTGTTCCCTTACATTTTCCAGGTGGTGTATGAACTAGAAGAGATGGGCTGCAAAAAAATGCCTTCTCAAAAGATCAGGCTTGTTGGTTTTAAAAGCGTTCATTGCCGTACATACTGGATGGGAGGGGCAGCGGCTTAAGCCAATGACCTTTCAACTCTTAGGACCTGGGTTCAAATCTAGTCTACATTCCAAGGTCAAAATATCTCCTGCGTCTGCTCTTAGTGGGGTATGTTTGGGCAGTCTCAATCTAGCCAGTGGGCAGAGGCCCACAGCACAACACCATCCCTCATCCCAAAGGATGGCCAGTGTGGGAAATGGGAAGATTGCCTCACATGTGCAATAGGGGGAGGTGCACTCTGCACCTAACCGCACTGTACCTGATAGAATAAAACACCCTCTTAAGTTGCTCCATGTTTAAATCTGGGGGGGGGGGGGTACTTGATGCAGACACTGGGTCCATGAAAATAGATGTTCCATTCTCCAGCATGAGCATTCTTCACCCCGATTTAAGTCAAAATTCAAGAAAGAAAAACGTGGTTATCTTCCCACAAAAGACATTCATTTGCTCTAAAAGTGAAGTACTGGAACATACTCTCAGCAACATTGGGGCTATGATAATCAATGCTCAGCTCGGTTGGGCTGGACAGGTTAGGATGGACAGTGTATAGTTGCTGAAGCAGGTGCTTGATGGAGAACTAGTGGCTGGCAGAGGAAAACAGGGCAGACAACAAAGGCGCTTCAAGGACACACTAAAGATTCACCTGAATGTGATCGTTGAGACTCGGGAGACCCTGGCTATAGCGAGAGGAGGGAAGGGCTTGGTGCTACAACGCCGTGCCTGTGTGGAGACAAGACACTCGACGCAAAAGGACCAGCAACATCAGAGGGATCAACAGGAGAATCCCCCCTAAGAACATGGTTATGGGAGGCTTGTGGTAGACAATGCCAGGTATCAACCTGCATCTGTCTACCATGAGCTTCCTTCATTTTTGGCACCATCATCCTCAAGTACGAAGTACATACACTACTGCATTCATTTTCTATAGCGCCAGGTAATTTATTACAGTGCAGCTTAAGTAAATTAATTCCAATAAACACCAGCAATTCATTCACATACCATTTGGGTGAAACATTTTTGAAACAAATCTAACTGTGGGTGGCTTGTTTGGGTATTCTTCTGTGAATTCTATTGTGAGTTTAAAAGTACCTGGAATGAGAAAAAAAAGTGTTTTAAACAGATACGAGTTCAATTACTCATCGAGTAAAAGTTGTTCACTACTGTACAGAAACTTTTTGCTGACCAACAACTTAAAAAAAAATCCTGTTGTTTAGTTGAAAGATTTGAAGTGCATAGATGCAACAAATTTCCTGATCAAGACATGCCAAACATATTCCCACAGGGAGAAAAATGATTCACCGGGGGAGGGGGGCACACCTACATATGCTGGTAAAGAGCAAGGGACAAGCCCACCGCCTCTACTTTTCAATCAGAGAATGGTCTACATTCAGGAAACAACGGAGAGGAAAAAAGAAACCCCTTCACCATGACATCTAACAATGAAACACGATGTAAATATTCATATATGAGTGCCAGTTTTTATAGTCAGCACCATCCTTCCTTGATTCAGCCGACAAGCTAAACGTGGAGAGGCAGGTCACAAAATTAAAACCAGCTTCCCCCATGGCCCTGGAGTGCAAGTCCACGGTTAGAGCCCCAAGTCAGGGTAGCACTCTAAAATGACATCCGACCTCAGAGGGACATGAAGGGAGCACAAATAAAAAGCCAAAATGTCATGCCCCCCTCCTAATATCTGCTTAGTGACGATGCTGAAAAGTGTGTCTGTGGCGGTTGTGAGGTTTGGAATCTGACTCAGCAGTGGTGCCTTGCCAACCATCACTACTTTGGGTCATATACAAAAAGGAATGATTCTGCCACTGTACCAAAGACTGCCAACACCCATGCAACTGTACCCCAGTCAGATGAGAAAAAAATTCCTGCCTCCCATCTAGTGGTACATTATGCCTGCGTTGCCTCTGAAAGAATTATTTACAATTTGGGTCATATACAGATACACAAATCACTAAAAATTAGTGATGCAGGTTAATAAGGCCATTTAAAAAAGCAAACCAAGCACTGGGGTTCATTTCTAGAGGGATAGAATTGAAAAGCAGGGAAGTCATGTTAAACTTGTATCAAACCTTGGTTAGACCACACTTGGAGTACTGGACACAGTTCTGGTCTCCATATTATAAAAAGGATATAGAGGCATTGGATAAGGTGCAAAAATGATTCACAAGGATGATACCAGAACTGAGAGGTTATAACTATCAGGAAAGACTAAAGGCTGGGGCTCTTTTCTCTAGAAAAGGGAAGGCTGAGAGGTGACCTGATAGAGGTCTGTAAGATAATGAAAGGGTTTGATAGGGTGGATGTGAAGAAAATGTTTCCACTTGTGGGGGAGACCAAAACTAGAGGTCATAAATACAAGATAGTCACTAATAAATTCAATAGGGAATTCAGGAGAAACTTCTTTACCCAGAGAGTAGCAAGAATGTGGAACTCGCTACCACAAGGAGTGCTTGAGGCGAATAGCAGAGATGCATTTAAGGGGAAGCTAGCTAAGCACAAGGGAGAAAGGAATAGAAGGGTATGCGGATAGGGTTAGATGAAGAGGGGTGGGAGGTGGCGTGTGCGGATAGGGTTAGATGAAGAGGGGTGGGAGGTGGCTGGTGTGGAGTATAAACACTGGCATAGACCAGTTGGGGCGAAGGGACTGTTTCTGCGCTGTAGACTCGATGTGATTAGTCCCGCTCCCCTGCTCTTTGCCCATAGCCCTGCAAATTTTTCCTTTTCAAGTAAACATCCAATTCTCATAATATGGCCCAGGAGCCAACTGCAGTAACTTCCCTTTCAACCCCATTCCCAGCTCTCAGCAGGGTTCATTGCCTGCTTGGCGCTGAAAACAGTGAGTGCTTTAACCCTAATTTTTTTGTTTAACAAAAAAGGAGGCAAGTGAATGCCACAATGAAGCACGTCTCTCGCAGATTCCATGTAGCATGTGCAAAAAGACCAAAAGCAAAAAAAGCGTGTGCGTGTGTGTGGAAGTGCCTGGCCTCCACTTGGCAACTACCCACAGTGGCATAACTGAAACCTGGAGCTCATCATGTTGCGAACTGCTGGTGCAAACCCAGGTTCCATCAATCTGTGGCACAGTGTATTGCAACACTTCTGAATGGCCCTTGACAAAAAGTCAGACAGTTAACACTGCTCTAGGGCAAATGTGGACTCAAATTTTAGAAGCATTCATTCTGATTCATCTATTGGAATGACCCAACAACCAATTCAGATATATTTACATCTGGATCCCAGCCTGAAGATGACTGCCCGGTTTTTTTGGGGGTCAAATAAGGACGACCCAGAGATATTACTGCAAATAAAAGTAGTTTCACTCTCTTTCCAGCTCCCCTCACTTGATCAGCTAAGCACTTCCATGGCTCCTGATTAGAGTTTAAAAGAAACATTTACACTGACAAATTCTTACCTGAACTCAAATTGGTGAATATTCAGTTGCTCTTCAATCGTATTCTTATACACATTGTAAGCATAGCAACATACAAACTGTATTGCCAAATTTACTGTGCTCTGCATCACAGCGCATACCTCGATATCATATTACAATGTTTACAGATTGATGGGAGTAAAAGAAAAACAGGTTTATGCTCCACCGACATCACTGCCCAGATCACCACTTTAATCTGCTTTGACCAAGATTAGCTGCATATCCTGAATCACAATCGTCAAAAATAACTCTCTTGTATTTTCCCTTAGGTGCCACACTACTATATGGTTTTCTGCTCCAGGCCTCTGTCACTCTTGATTTAAGGGCAAGGGGAAAAGTAAAAGCCCCCACCCTCTAGTCAGTATTGCCCAACTGAGGTACCTTGGAGGATCACAGCCACAGCCGGAGGTTTGCGCACACAGTTCTACTCAAAGTAGGATAGTTTTTTAAAAAAAACACCTGTGCTTTAAAAGTGAAACTACTTTCTCGCCAGCCTCCATCTAAACCAGGAAGCTGCTCCATACAATCCAAAAGTCAGTGAGACTTTATTTGGAAAAATGGGAGCGATCTGCATTGGAATTAAGGCAAGGGATTTAACAGAAAACAGCATTCCTATAAACAGGAAGCTTAACTGTTTTTTTTAAATGCACCTTTGGTTTAATATACATTTGTCACTGTGCAAACTTTCTTACCCTCTCTTGAAACACCTTACTGCATTGTATTTTGTTCACCTGTCATTAGTATCAGATCACAACTACAAGCAACAGTTTTCTTTTTAAGTAGGCCCCCCCACTCCCCAAACACATGGCCTGAAAAGGGGACGTATTTTACAAGACTGCAAGATAATGTTGTATTCGCCAAGCATCTTTTGACTTTCGTTCTCTTCAGGACGCTGACTTACCATCTTCAAAAGGGGTTCCCTCCGGCCTGTACAGGGTGGGGAAGAGAGAAAAATAGAAAGGAAAGCAGCGTTACAAATATATAGTGATCCCTCGCAGCTCTACTTAAAAGGTTGAACAAATGCACTGGGATGCACCAGACTAACAGGTAGAGCACTTCAAACAGAGCCAGTTACTGTATCTTTCACTATATCCTGAGCCACCCAGTTTTGGAAATATGCAGTGAATATATAATAAATCTGATGAAAAGTCACCTTAACTCGGTTTCTCTCTCCCCCCAGATGCTGCCTGACCTGCTGAGCATTTGCTATTTTTATTGATAATAAATAAAATAGTGTCTTCTAAAACACCAACACATACTATAAAAGCACCGGCCCATCAGCTGAGTTACTCGCCCGGGGAATGAGGACGTCTTTCCTGGCAGGTGACGGCCGACACACATTGGAAATATTGGCTAACAGGGAAGGAGACAGAGAGAGAAAAAAAAAACTATGCACAGGCCTCAAGCCCTGCTCACTCACCCGAATATGACTGCATTCCAGACCATAATGTTGTTTTCCGAGGGCGCTCCGCTCACGCCGGCTGGAGGATCCTCCTGCAACCTGAAAATGGAGGAGAGGGATTAAAATCACACACACCAAAGTGACACCTCGCCCCCTGATCGCCCCGCTGTGCGTTTCCAGATTTAAAAGTCGCCATGTTGGGAAGAGAGAGAGAGAGAGAGAAATTCTTTCCTCCCCTCAACCTTTTGCCCTTCCTACCGTTTAAAGTCCCTCATTAGGCGCCTCCGTGCTGGGGTGGACATCTCTGGCGGTGCCTGCGGGTTAATAAAGGGACATAAAGAACGCAGCGAATGCAGAAGCTTTGCAACACTCGCTGGCCGCACGTATCAAAGAATATTGTCACTGAGCGTTCGATCGGCGCAACCCGGCTGGCCCAGGATTCCATGGACCATTCCACTCCACGCGCGGGGGGGAGCGGGTACAGGGGCATTTACTTCAAACCCGTCTAAAACACACACACATGCCGGAGGAAACAAATACACCACTTACTACTATTTTTAAGTCGCTTGTGGATACAAGTCATGATGGCCTTGATTGTTACGAGACTACTGTCAACACCCTTCTCCCCCACCATTCCCCCCTACCACCACACAAGAATCGCCGCTTCAGCTGGGCTAATTGTCACGTGAGCGAATGATGAGCTGGGACAAATAGATTCGTCATCTCACCTGCCCCAGGCCCTTTGCACAGTCTTATAGGGGGAATTTAAAAAAAAACACACACAGCCTTACACAGAAAAGCTGCGATTTTTAAAATCCGACAGCAACGTTTACCAAACCTCGCCCAGTGTGCAAGTAGAGTGTGCTGGATTTGCACCAAATAAAAAGAGAGGCCACTGATCTTGCCTTCCAAACCAGCTGATTCTGCTTCCTGTTTCTAACCTGTTTGTCAAGAGATCACTCCATGTTTCAACATCTGAAAGCAGGAGAACTTGGACATTCCACACCAAACCTTCCTAATAAAATAATGTACAATTAAGCATCATTTTATTGGGAACATAGGAATGTGCAGATCCGAAAGAGACCATTTCTGTCGATTAAAAAAAACCAGAATGAGACAGGAAATACTGGAAATACACAACAGGTCACTCAGCATCTGTAAACAGGAAAGAAAAGCTATGACATTTAAGGTGTGAATCCTTCAATAGAGTGTAACCTTCATCAAAGAGAGAATGCACAGTTCATTACCTATATTCCTAAACTGATTTATTTCATTAAATGCTTAGCTAAATTCCTCTTAAAATTACGAATATCAGCCACGATCTCCCTGGGCAGTCCATTCCAAACACTAACCATCTGTTGTATGAAATACTACAAATCCATTCAGCTTTCTTCTCAACTTCATCCATGACCCCTTGTTTACAGGGCCAGTTTCTCAGGGTTCAACATGTCTATACCCTATACCTGCATAAGATCCGTCTTAGCTTCCTGACTGTAAATAAATTCAGCTTCTTTAGTCTCGCCTTGTAGCTCAGGTGTCTGATGCCAAATCTAGTACCATAATTGTCCCTCCCGTAATGTGGTGAATGAATCAATATCGCATTAAAAATAAATTGCATATATATAAAGCATGTATAACACCTTTTATATTCTTCAGTTGTCCCAAAGCGGTTCACCACCAATTAATTACTTTTGAAGTGTATAGCCTCACATCCTGTGATTTGTGTTCTATTCCATGTGCTGTACAGCCCAAGATTCTATTTGCCTTATCTACTGCTGTGCCACACTGGCAGATGGTCTGTCCACCAATAACCCAAATCCTTTCCCTGTGCTGTATCCTGTAGACGAACACCATTTAGTTTATAGTTCCAATGTTTATTCTTCCCTAGTCACATCATTTCGGATGTCATTTAATTTTATTTGCCATTTCTCAGGCTAACTTCCCAATCTATTTAGCTCTCTCTGCACCGGATCACCTTCCCCTCAACATTGGTATAATCAGCAATTTTTTGTGTCTATCCTCACTTCCCAATTATTTATATACAATGTAAATAGTAACAGTCCCACTACTGATTCCTGGGGTATCCAATAATCGCTTCCCATCACTCTGACGCAGGTCCATGCAAAACCACCCTCATTGATGCAGCCAGTCGCCAATCCATTTCAATAACTTCCCACCTATTCCATACTTTATTGTCTTACGGACCAATTTCCTATATGATGCTGTATCAAAAGCCTTGCTGAAGTCTAGATAGCCAATGTTCACAGAGTTCCCTTTATCCACAAGCTCTGATATCTTCTCAGAGAATTCTAACATGTTTGTCAAACATGATCTACACCCTGTAAAGCTTCTCCTGATGATTTCATACTTTCCTAGGTGTCTCACTATATCTTTCTTCAGGATAACCGCTAACATTTTACCCACATCAGTTAAGAGATTCACCACTTTGTAATTTACAGGACAGTAGTTTTTCCCTTTTTTCAATTCTTCTAGATTCCTTAAAGTTCCCCACCAGAGAGTGACCAATTGCTTCGGCTATTTCCTTAAGTACGTCCAGTGCCAGGGCCTTATTCTCTTTGAGTGATTTCAACTTTGTCTTCATTTCCTTATCAGTAATTATTATTATCCTTAAAATTTCCTCTTCATCTCCCAGAAAAACCAACCCTCACCGCCAGGAGAATTACTTGCTGAACTTTGATACAAAGAAATTGTTTGGGATAGTTGCCATTTCTGAATTTTCTGATGCCACATCCCTCATGGTGCCCTTCAACGTCACCACTGCTTCTGTAACTGTTATTCTGACTGTACTTGTAGAAGTTTTTTGTATTACATTTATGTTCCCTGCAATCCGAATCTCCATTTCTTTCCTGCTTAACATTTTTTTTTAAAACAGTCTTCCTCCTATCCCTATACTTCTGTTCATGATGCGGAGATGCCGGTGTTCGACTGGGGTGGACAAAAGTGAGAAGTCGCACAACACCAGGTTATAGTTCAACAGTTTTATTTGAAATCACAAGCTTTCGGAGCTGCTGCCCCTTTGTCAGGTGAAGTGAAGGAATACGTGAAGTGAAAGAATTCCTTCACTTCACCTGACGAATGAGCAGCAGCTCCGAAAGCTTGTGATTTCAAATAAAACTGTTGGACTATAACCTGGTGTTGTACGACTTCTCACTTTTATACTTCTATTGGTCTACCATTGAACCTGAAGGTCAATGTTTGAGGAAGCCCTCTTTTTTGTCATTATTCTTTGCATGACTTCTTTTGTTGCCATATAAGTTTCCTATTATGCATCTTACTCAATGGTATAAAATGACTTTCCAATTCCCGAATTGTGCACTTAGAAATATATCAGTTCACGGCCAAGCTTTGTCCCTCTAACAATCTATTCCAGTCCCACTCCAGCGGCTTGAGCACAAAAATCTAGGCTGACACTCCAATGTAGTGCTGAGGGAGTGCTGCACTGTCGGAGGTGCCGTCTTTTGGATGGTAGAAAAAGCAGAAAGGCAGAGTATTTCCTAAATGGTGAAAGATTGGGGAATGCAGATGCTCAAAGGGACCTGGGTGTCCTTGTACATGAGTCACTGAAGGAAGGCAAATGGTATGCTGGCCTTCATTACAAGAGGATTTGAGTACAGGAGTAAAGAAGTCTTACTCCAATTATATAGGGCCTTGGTGAGACCACACCTGGAGTACTGTGTACAATTTTGGTCTCCTTACCTAAGGAAGGATATACTTGCCATAGAGGGAGTGCAACAAAGGTTCACCAGAATGGTTCCTGGGATGGCGGGACTGTCGTATGAGAAGAGATTGAGCAAACTAGGCCTGTATTCTCCTAAATTCAGAAGAATGAGAGGGGATCTCATTGAAGCATACAAAATTATTACAGGGCTTGATAGGGTGGATTCTGGGAGAATGTTTCCCTTGGCTGGGGAGTCTAGAACCAGGGGCCATAGCCTCAGGATAAAGGGTAGGCCATTCAGGACTGAGATGAGAAGAAATTTCTTCACACAGAGGGTGGTGAATCTTTGAAATTCTCTACCCCAGAGGGCTATCGAGGCTCAGTCATTGGGTATATTCAAAACAGAAGCCGATAGATTTCTGACTAGTAAAGGCATCAAGGGATATGGCAATAGGGCCGGTGAATGGAGTTGAGGCAGAAGATCAGCCATGATCTCACTGAATGGCGGAGCAGGCTCGAAGGGCCAAATGGCCTACTCCTGCTCCTATTTCTTATGAGACGTTAAACCGAGGCCCAGTCTGCTCTCTCAGGCGGACGTAAAAGATCCCATGGCACTATTTCGAAGAAGAGCACGGGAAGTTATCCCCAGTGTCCTGGCCAATATTTATCCCTCAATCAACATAATTAAAACAGATTATCTGGTCATTATCACATTGCTGTTTGTGGGAGCTTGCTGTGCGCAAATTGGCTGCCGCGTTTACTACATTACAACAGTGACTACACTTCAAAAAGTACTTAATTGACTGTAAAGCGCTTTGAGATGTCCGGTGGTTATGAAAGGCGCTATAGAAATGCAAGTCTTTCTTTCTTTCAGTTCAGTTCCAATAACTGCTTCCTCATCGAACTAAAGTCTGGCTTCCTAAAATTAAAAGTTCTGCATACTCTCCTTATCCATTGGGAATCTGATGCCAAACTCAAAGTTATGTTATTGTCATTGTTTCTAAGATACTCCCTAGCCTTAAGTTATTCAATCATTTCTGGTTTGTTACACAAAACCAGTTCCACAATCGCCTCCCTCCTCCTGTGCTCCCTAACCATGCTTGTCTATGTTCAGGAAGTAAATCTCTTTCTACCTGCTCCCACTGTAGTCCTCCCAGTTAATTACCGGTAGATTAAAATCTCTCATGACAATTACATTCATGTTCAAACATACCTCCCTAATATGTTTGCACAGTCCATAGTCTCACTCTAACTCCATGACCATCAACAGATTCCAACAACTAGCTTCTTCCTTTTATAATCTCATATCTAAATCCATAACATCTTTTTTTTATTCGTTCACGGGATGTGGGCATCACTGGCAAGGCCAGCATTTATTGCCCATCCCTAATTGCCCTTGAGAAGGTGGTGGTGAGCCGCCTTCTTTAACTGCTGCAGTGGAAGAGGTCGCGGGTTGGGAGGTGCTGCCGAAGAAGCCTTGGCGAGTTGCTGCAGTACATCTTGTAGATGGCACACACTGCAGCCACGGTACGCCAGTGGTGGAGGGAGTGAATGTTTAAGGTGGTGGATGGGGTGTCAATCAAGTGGGCTGCTTTGTCCTGGATGGTGTTGAGCTTCTTGAGTGTTGTTGGAGCTGCACTCATCCAGGCAAGTGGAGAGTATTCCATCACACTCCTGACTTGTGCCTTGTAGATGGTGGAAAGGCTTTGGGAAGTCAGAAGGTGAGACACTCACAGCAGAATACCCAGCCTCTGACCTGCTCTTGTTGCCACAATATTTATGTGGCTGGTCCAGTTATGGTTCTGGTCAATGGTGACCCCTCCAGGATGTTGATGGTGGGGGATTCGGCGATGATAATGTCGTTGAATGTCAAGAGGAGGTGGTTAGACTCTCGCTTGTTGAGATGGTCATTGCCTAGCACTTGTGTGGCGCGAATGTTACATGCCACTTATCAGCCCAAGCCTGAATGTCATCCAGGTCTTGCTGCATGCGGGCATGGACTGCTTCATTTTCTGAGGAGTTGTGCAATTATTAGCGAACATCCCCACTTCTGACCTTATGATGAAGGGAAAATCATTGATGAAGCATCTCTACCATGTCTGTAGTAAATCAGGTTTAATTATTCCCATCAGCTCCAGCAACACTCAAGAAGCTCGACACCATCCAGGACAAAGCAGCCCGCTTGATTGGCACCCCGTCCACTACCTTAAACATTCACTCCCTCCACCACCGGCGTACCGTGGCTGCAGTGTGTACCATCTACAAGATGCACTGCAGCAACTCGCCAAGGCTTCTTTGGCAGCACCTCCCAAACCCGCGACCTCTTCCACCTAGAAGGACAAGGGCAGCAGGTGCATGGGAACACCACCACCTCCAAGTTCCCCTCCAAGTTACATACCATCCTGACTTGGAAATATATCGCCGTTCCTTCATCGTTGCTGGGTCAAAATCCTGGAACTCCCTCCCTAACAGCACTGTGGGAGTATCTTCACCACACGGACTGCAGCGGTTCAAGAAGGCGGCTCACCACCACCTTCTCAAGGGCAATTAATGCTGGCCTTGCCAGCAACGCCCACATCCCGGTACGAATAAAAAAAAAATCAGCAAATATACTCACTTTTCTTGACCTGGTTTGGTCATTAAATCGCTTCCTGCACTGCATCCAAGACCGCAGTGGACTTGAGATCGCGTCATGCGGGTACGCATCACATCCACTGCGCAGCTGGAAACCCGGAAAAATTTAATGATTCAATCAAGTCGAAATCGGAGAAAAGGCCTTTGGTATGTTAGCCTTTATTACAAAGGGATTGGAGTATAAGAGTAAAAAAGTCTGACTGCAATTATATAGGGTCTTGGTGAGACCACACCTGAAGTATTGTGTACAGTTTTGGTCTCCTTACCTAAGGAAGGATATACTTGCCATAGAGGTTCAGTAGGCTGATTTCTAGGATGGGGGAATTGTCCTATGAGGAGAGATTGAGTAGACTAGGCCTATATTCCCTAGAGTTTAGAAGAATGAGAGGTGATCTCATTGAAACCTATAAAATTCTTCAGGGGCTTGACAGGGTGGATGCTGGGAGGATGTTTCCTGTGGCTGCAAGTCTAGAACCAGGGGTCACCGTCTCAGAATAAGGGGTCGGCCATTTAGGTCTGAGATGAGGAGAAATTTCTTCACTCAAAGGATTGTGAATCTTTGGAATTCTCTACCCCAGAGGGCTGTGGATGCTCAGTCATTGAGTTTATTCAAGGGTGGGGGGGGGAAATTCAGTTGGTTGCGTCTCCCTTTAGCGCCTTAAGAGGGCGCTAATGGGGCGCAAAGCATCTAGCGCCCGGGCGCGGCGATGTTTGCGGCGCTCGCAAAATTAACTAGACATTTTGCGGCGGCGCTAAACACTACCGCCACGATCTCCTGCGCTGGCAGATCGTGACATCAGTCGAGTGCGCAACGCCCCGGTATCGCCCCAGAGCGGATATTGAGTGGCGCCCCCTGCTTTACCGCCTGCCGCTAGCAACGACAGGTTGAGGGGAGCGTTTTGCAGTCAGGAAGGGACTGGGGGAGCACTATTTAAAGGCGACCGCTTCCTGCCTTTTATTGTTGGTGACATTTTTGAACTACGCATTCTGAGAGAGAGAGAGAGACTTCTGGAGAGATTCAACGCTGTGTGAAGGAGTTTTGGGTACTGAGCAGCACTTTGCAGATTCATTTTGATTTGCCCTTCCTTGTATCGATTTAGAAGAGAATGTGGGGGCTGCACTCTGAGCTCTTTCCCTGGTACTCTCCATTGTTCTTTCCAGCAGATTTGATGTGCAGATCTCTCCAGGCCAAGATTCAAGGCTGCAATGAGCAGGATGTGGATCGAAAGCAAGATCAACCCTCCCCTTTAAGAACTGGCCCGTACCATTGTGTGTGTGTTCCATTGCTGACTGACATCACATGAGCTTCACCAGCACTCTGAGGTAGCGCCTCGCTCCTCGGCCTTTGCGCCTTAAGACAGGTGTGAAGCGCCTGATTTAGCGCTCCAATCACCTCCAGGGGCGATAAAAGTCAAGTTTGCAGTCGGTGGCAATAATTAGCGCCAGGCGCTAATCTTTGCGTCCCGGCCGATAATTGCGCCCCAGATGGGGCGATACTGAATTTCTCCCCCAGGGGATCAAGGGATATGGGGATAGTGCAGGAAGGTGGAGTTGAGGAAGAAGATCAGCCCTGATCTTATTGAACGGCGGAACAGGCTCGAAGTGCCGAATGGCCTACTCCTGCTCCTATTTCTTATGTTCTTATATACAAGGTGATATCAAAACTAACAATAAAAGTTTTTTAAAATATATTAAAAGACAGTGGTAAGGGGGAATGTGGGCCCATTAAAAACAGATGCAGGCGATACCATAATGGATAATAAAGTAATGACAGACTTGTTGAATGAATATTTTGTATTTGCTTTTGTAAATGTTACTCCATTATTTAAGAGAGCGAGGGAGAAACCAGGAAACTACAGATCTGTCAGTTTAACGTCAGTTGCGGGGAAGTTAATGGAATCTATCTTCAGGGATAGAGTGAGCTAGCACTTGAACAAGTATGATCTGATCAAAGAGAGTCAGCATGGATGTGAAGGGTAGGTCATGTCTGACTAATCTAGTCCAATTTTTTGATGAGATCACTCACATGTGGTTAGGGGAGTGTCTATCAATGTTATCTAATTGGACTTCCAGAAGGCATTTGATAAGGTTCCACATAAGATTATCAGCAACAATAAAAACGCACGGAATTGGAGGTAACCTTGTGACATGGGTTGGTATTTGGTTGGGAGATAGGAGACAGAGATTAGGGATAAAGAGTTTGTTTTCTGATTGGCATGATGCAACAAGTTGGTGTTCCCCAGGGATTTGTACTGGGATCTCAGCTTTTAACTATATATATTAATGACTTGGATGAAGGAATAGAGTTGTATTTCCAAGTTTGTAGATGACACTAAGTTATGAGACACAGTAAGTTATGTAGATGGGTGCAGGAAAGTACAAAAGGGACATACACAGACAGATTAAGTGAGTCTTCAAAACTGTGGCAGATGAAGTTCAATGTCGGGAAAGTGTAAGGTCATCCACTTTGGATCTGAGAAAGACAAATCGGAATACTTTCTAAATGGCGAGAGATTAGAAACTATGGAGGAGCAAAGGGATTTAGGTGCCCAGGTACACAAATCACTAAACCCTAGTGCAGAGGTACAGGACTAGTTTCCGCAGTTTCCTCCCTCCTCACCTCCACTAGGTTTCCATTACCCTGTTGACTGTCAATCACACACTCCACTTCCTGTACCTGTATTTCTCTACTTGGTGTGACTGTGTTCTGCAGTAAAGTATCCAGAAATTCCTCCCCCTCCCCTATGTGTCAGAGTGTCTCTAACTCACGCTCCAGCCCAACTACTCTGAGCTGGAGTGACTCAAGACAAAGACGTTTTCCCACAGGTGTCATTATCCTGGGCAGTCCCACTTTCCACAATTCCCACATTCTGTAGTCCTGACACACTGCCTGTGCTGCCACTATGTGTATTTATTTATTTATTGATTTTACAACAATTATTTATCTCTAGTTTCTGATTCACCTTCCCAACTAAATTATGATTATCAGATGGGTTTGGTTTGGTTTTTATTAGTTCTATTACCTCAGTTTAGTATATTTAGCCTAATACTTCTATTTAGAAAGAAAAGAAAGACTTGCATTTATATAGCACCTTTCACTACCACCGGATGTCCCAAAGCACTTTACAGCCAATGAAGTACATTTTGAAGAGTATTGTAATGTAGGAAATGCGGCAGCCAATTTGCGCACAGCAAGCTCCCATAAAGAGCAATGTGATAATGACCAGATAATCTATTATAGTGATATTGATTGAGGGATAAATATTGGCCAGGACTCCAAGGCTAACTCCCCTGCTCTTCCTCAAAATAGTGCCGTGGGATCTTTTACATCCACCTGAGGGAGCAGATGGGGGGCCTTGGTTTAATATCTCATCCGAAAGACAGCACCTCCGAAAGTGCAGCACTCCCTCAGTACTGCACTGGAGTGTCAGCCTAGGATTTATGTGCTCAAGGTCTTAATGTGGGAATTGAACTCACAACCTTCTGACTGAGAGGCGAGAGTGCTGCCAACTGAGCCACTGGCAGACACTTAAAAGCTAATGGTTTGGTTTTTGACCTGTACTTTCTTTAAGCTTAGTCATAGAGTCATAACGGCACAGAAGGAGGCCATTCGGCCCATCGAGTCTGTGCAGGCTCTCTGTAGAGCAATCCAGTCAGTCCCATTCCTCCGCTCTATCCCCGTAGCCCTGCAAGTTTATTTCCCTCAAGTGCCTATCCAGTCTCCCCTTGAAAACATTGAGTGTCTCCGCCTCCACCACTTCTGTCGGCAGCGAGTTCCAGGTCATCACCACTCGCTGCGTAAAAAAGTTTTTCCTCACGTCCCCCCTGTATCTCTTGCCCAAAACCTTAAATCTGTGTCCCCTAGTCCTTGTACCATCAACTAGTGGGAACAGCCTTTCCCCGTCTAGCCTATCCAAACCCATCATAATCTTGTACACCTCTATCAAATCACCTCTCAACCTCCTTTGCTCTAATGAAAACAAATCCAGCTTCTCCAACCTGTCCTTGTAGCTAAGATCCCCCATCCCCGGAACTATTCTGGTAAATCTCCTCTGCACCCTCTCAAGAACCTTCACATCCTTCCTAAAGTGTGGTGACCAGAACTGGACGCAATGCTCCAGTTGTGGCCTAACCAGCACTTTATAAAGGTTCAGCATAACTTCTCTACTTTTGTACTCAATACCTCTATTTATGAAGCCCAAGATCCCATATGCTTTGCTAACCACTCTCTCAATATGTCCTGCCACCTTCAGGGACCTATGCACATTATCTCCCAGGTTCCTCTATCCCTGCACACTCTTTAAAACTGTGCCATTAAGTGTATATTGCCTCTCCCTGTTCCTTCTGCCAAAATGCATCACCTCACACTTCTCTGTGTTAAATTCCATCTGCCACTTGTCTGCCCATTCTGCTAGCCTTTCTGTGTCCTGTTGTAGTCGATTGGTATCATCATCACTGTTTGACACACCCCCAAGTTTGGTGTCATCGGCAAATTTAGAAATTCTACTCTCTATTCCAATATCCAGGTCATTTATATATATCAAAAAAAGCAGTGACCCCAGCACTGACCCTTGGGAAACACCATCCTCCAGTCTGAAAAACAGCCACTTACCACAACTCACTGTTTTCTGTCCTTAAGCCAATTTCTTATCCAAGCTGCCACTGACCCACCTATTCCATGAGCCTCAATTTTGTTAACCAGCCTTCTATGTGGTAGCCCTTAATCTACTCTATAGTTAAATATTAAAGTGTGAATAAATAATTGCACACTTAGCCAAGGAGCACCGGAGCCCGAAGAATAAAAGCTATGTTTTCACTTTTCAGATTTTTCCCTTATTTTTGACAGTGTTCTCCCACAGTCAGTCAAAGGGTAGTGGAAATCTGGAACTCTCTCCCCCAAAAGGTTGTGGATGCTGGCTCAATTTAAATTTTTAAGACTGAGATCAATAGATTTTTTTAAATAGGTAAGGGTATCAAGGGATATGGATCAAATGCGGATAAATGTGGTTGAGATACAGATCAACCAGGATCTGATTGAATGGCAGAATAGGCTCAAGGGGCTCCTCCTGTTCCTGTGAATACCCGCAGGTATTCTCCCACTATCTGCTGCAACTTCGGTTGAATAGCCCAGGAAAACGGTGCGAACACCATTTTGCCAGAGTTTCCTTGGCTTTTCTGCCGAATCCACAGCAGGAGAACTGCTGCGGAAATTCACCCGTCTTTTTTCCCTCTTCTCCGCTGGTAGGCCTGCTCCTGCCTTCGGTCAACATTCCCACAAGTAGACTTTGCAGCAAGGGTCACTGGATAGCAATCATGAGCAGGCAGCCGAGCTGATTATTTTCCTCCCTCGCCCAAAAGCACTCAAGCTAATTTTATCTGTGATTTGAAGTGCAGAATGGAAAAAAGAGTCACTGCTCTGTTACACCTAGTGACCAACTGCTTTGTAACACACATTCTCAAAGAATGGCGAGCAGGTTGGAGGAGTGCCTTGTGAATCCAATGCTGGTTTTGCAACGCAAGTCCTTCGTAAGTTCAGGACGTTTTTTTTTATTCGTTTATGGGATCAGGGTGTCGCTGGCAATGCCAGCATTTATTGCCCATCCACGTGCGAGATTACCGGGCAGGACGTCTCTGTCATTTTGGCCATATTTGTGACTTTGGTGCGTGTCCAGATAATCATGAAATATCAATATGCGGGTTCTCCTTGTTCACTGGAAGGTGGAATTCCTCTGTTCTGGGAGCAAAATAATTGCAGAATGTGGATGAGGGAAGAATTTGAGGTGGGACCGTGTCATGTAGGGTCTTTTTAAAATTCAGCTGGGTATGGACAATTCTTGTGTCGACTCCCTTCCGTGCAGATGTCACAGGAAGAGGCAGAGCTGATGGCATAATGTTAACCACCGGAATTCCTGCTTGTTCCACCTCAGATTAATATGTCTGATCCCGGCGGAGGTAGGGGCCTGTTGTCATTTCAAGGCTGGTTTCCTTACTACAATCAGTTGGGAAAGCGCCAAATTGAAATTAGAGTTTAGAACTTTTATTGTTTTTGTTTTTAAAGATCTTCGGCCTGAATAGCCTGCCCACTTACACTGTGGTAAATTGCCACTGTAATATCCCTCACTTCCCCCACGGGGCAAGCACCACAGTTGTGCCCAAGATATGCCAACACCCCTGGCTCTAGGATTCGGGGCTGGGCAAGAGACACATCCAAGGGGTGGGCGGCTGTTCCGTCACAGGAATTTCCTGGATTGGATATATTCTGATTTCACCATGTATTTATTTTAGAAATCTCGGTTTGGACAAACCCATCCTAAAACACTTGTGGTGACCTCTTTGTGTACAGTGGCACGTGTCAATTAACTGAAAAGAAAGACAGACTTACATTTCTATGGCGCCTTTCACGACCACTGGACGTCTCAAAGCGCTTTACAGCCAATAAAGTACTTTTTTGAAGTGTAGTCACTGTTGTAATGTGGGCTGAGTGGGACTGAGTGCTTGTTCTCATAGAGTTTCCTTTCTTTTATGTTAAATTCGTAAAAATGGGTTAAAAATGCTCATAGGAAATTGAATGGTGCTTTTCTAATCATTTAAACCCGAAATATATTCGGCACATCAGCTGTTCCTGTCTGTAATATAGCAATTTATGAAACGAAGATAGACTATGGAGATACTGAATACAGGAGTTACTGAAAATGGGACAAGGACATGACCCAGTTTCCTGACAAAGTAAGTCAGATCCTGGATGATGAACAAAAATAGAAACTCTTCTGCACAGCCAGGCAACACACTGCTCCAACTGTAAGTGTCAGTCTCCCAAACCAGACAGTTGTGATGTTTGAATCCAAATCACGGGCAGGAGTTGCCGCTAGGTGGCGCTGGTTTCTTCAGCACAGTTCGCCCGAAAGCGGCCAAACCAGCACCAAAGATCGAGGAACTTCAAGCGCAGGTTACGTCTAGCGCAATCGAGTTTCCGCAATCTCTTGCGCTGGTTTAAAAAACATCGCGCTAGAAGCCGGTCCCACCCACAAAAACTGGCCACGCCCCCCCCCCAGGGTGAATTAATCGCACTCGTTTGCTGGCCTTCGAGGAGGCTCTTGAAATTAAGCTGTTTTTTCTTTAGGCGCAAGGACACGAATAGGCATGTTTTAAAAGCTTTTAAAATTTACTAAGAAACTGACTACTGTACACCAATGTAACTCTTAAATGGTTCTGTATAGATTTATTTTAAAGTCATTTACAGTTATTTAAAAGCGGTTCACTCACAGGTGGTGGACTGGACACTCTGATTAAAATGCTTATTTTTTTGTGATAAACCCATTTTCAGCTGTTTTAATAAAACTGCACCAGGTTACCACTCTTAAATATATCGAGGAATATTTTTTAATGCAAATTTTTTTTTTAAATGACGTCCTAAAACGCTGCCCGATTGCAGTGGTGCATGGAAGATTTTATGTTCGCCGATATGCAAATGAGTTTCCATGCTTGAGCAAAAAAAAAACACTTCTTAAAACTAGCGCATTTTTGAGCGCAGTTTGCGCCCGGATCGCCAATTGCGCCCAAAGCTATAGAGATAGTGGATGCATTGGTTGTCATTTTCCAAAATTCCATAGATTCTAGAATAGTTCCCGCGGATTGGAAGGTAACAAATGTAACCCCACTATTTAAGAAAGGAGGGAGAGAGAAAACTGGGAACTACAGACCAGTTAGCCTGACATCAGTAGTAGAGAAAATGCTAGCATCTATTATTAAGGACATGGTAACAGGGCACTTAGAAAATAATAATAGGATTGGGCAGTCAACACGGATTTATGAAAGGGAAATCGTGCTTGACAAATCTGTTAGAGTTTTTTGAGGTTGTAACTAGCAGGATAGATAAGGGGGAAACAGTGGATGTGGTGTATTTGGATTTTCAGAAGGCATTCGATAAGGTGCCACACAAGAGGTTATTAAACAAAATTAGGGCTCATGGGATTGGGGTAATATTCTAGCCTGGATTGAGGATTGGTTAACGGACAGAAAACAGAGAGTAGGAATAAACGGGTAATTTTTGGGTTGGCGGGCTGTAACTAGTGGGGTACCGTAAGGATCAGTGCTTGTGCCTCAGCTATTCACAATCTACATCAATGATTTGGATGAGGGGAGCAAATATAATATATCCAAGTTTGCTGATGATACAAAGCTGGGTGGGAATATAAGTTGTGAGGAGGATGCAAAGAGGCTTCAAAGGGATATAGACAAGCTAAGTGAGTGAGCAAGAACATGGCAAATGGAATATAATGAGGAGAAATGTGAAGTTATCCACTTTGGTAGGAAAAATAGAAAAGCAGAGTATTTTTTAAATGGAGAGAGATTGGGAAATGTTGGTGTTCAGAGGGACCTGGGTGTCCTTATACACGAACCACTGAAAGTTAACATGCAGGTACAGCATGCAATTAGGAAAGCAAATGGTATGTTGGCCTTTATTACAAGAGGATTTGAGTATAAGAGTAAAGACGTCTTACTGCAATTATAATAAGGCCCTGGTAAGATCACACCTGGAGTATTGTGTACAGTTTTGGTCTCCTGACCGAAGGAAGGATATACTTGCCATAGAGGGAGTGCAACAAAGGTTCACCAGACTGATTCCTGGGAATGGAGGATTGTCCTATGAGGAGAGATTGAGTAGACTAGGCCTATATTCTCTAGAGTTTAGAAGAATGAGAGGTGATCTCATTGAAACATACAAAATTCTTACAGGGCTTGACAGGGTAGATGCAGGGAGGATGTTTCCCCTGGCTGGGGAGTCTAGAACCAGGGGTCACAGTCTCAGAATAAGGGGTCAGCCATTTAGGACTGATATGAGGAGAAATTTCTTCACTCAGAGGGTGGTGAATCTTTGGAATTCTCTACCCAAGAGGGCTGTGGAGGCACAGTCGTTGGTATATTCAAGACATAGATTGATAGATTTTTGGATATTAAGGGAATCAAGGGATATGGGGATAGTGCAGGAAAGTGGAGTTGAGGTAGAAGATCAGCCATGATCTTATTGAATGACGGAGCAGGTTCGAGGGGCCAAATGGCCTACTCCTGCTCCTATTTCTTATGTTCTTAAACTCTTGGCCCACTTGTTTAAGCATGCCTGCCTTCAATAGGTGAGGTCATCAGCTGAACCACTAGATGGAGCAGTGAGTGACAATGGAGAGCATCACTGCAAAGGGAGATGAAAAAGACACTTTTTTGGGGCAGAAATTCGGGTCTCCATGGGTGAGTACGTGCTGTGTACTCACCCGTAGGGCCACCGGAAATGCCGGTTTCGCGCATGCACGGGAAACTGGAACTTCTGGTCTCGTGAAAGAAGGGGTTCGAGGGTCAACCGCGTGCGCCGGAGAGGCAGCGCGCACGCAGCGAACTTCGGGGTTTTTTCAGGTTTCTCCGTGAGGGTAAGTATGGAGAAGCTGCGCAGGAAAAAAGGAGGCGCAAGGACTGCTTTTAACAAGGTAAGTGGTGAATTAAGTAGAATTTAAACAGTTTTTCAACAGGTTTATCTTTTTTACATACTTTAAAGAAAGGTAAGTTTATTTTTAGCACCGTTAAAAAGTGTAATTAATATTTTCAAAAATTAAAATTTTTGTTTAAAGTAGTTAATTTATGTAATTTATAGTTATTTTAAAAATGTGATGTTTTTAAAAAATGTATTTGAAGTTTAAGTGAGGTTTTGGGGCCGATCTCTATTCATAGATTTGACAGGTCTTCCTGTCAAAATCTATGAATGGAGATTCCCTGCTCCGATTGGCTCTCCATGGCCCACGTGATCCCAGGGGACGCTTCGAACTAACTGCGCCCCTGGGATACGCAAGCACTGCGCGCCGGCAGCTGCAGGAGGCCCAGGAGCCGAAGTCCACGCGGGCCCGAAGCACAACGGCAGGCGCGGTAGGTAAGTACGCGCGCGATCCTTGCACCCGCGGGAAGCCGGAGAGCCGAATTTCTGGCCCACTGAATTTTAGACACAATGGCCTGGAACTTGTGGTGGGTAATGATGGTGAACTGTCAGCGTTCGCGGTCATTACCCCTCTGAAACGGACCGCAACTTCAGGATTTAGCGCATGCACATCTAAAATGTGGAAATCCTGAGTTGCGGTCAATCATGCACTGCTCCAACATTGGCTGCGCTGTGCACCGCCCGCCCACCCCCACCGCCGGCAATCAGTGAAATCAGTAAAACTGATGTAAACTTGGGCTTTTCTGTGTTAATATCACTGTTAAATACCCCATTAAATGTGAAGCCTTGTTGGATTAGGTGTAACTGGAGTTTTAACCGTGTATTAATTGCTAAACAAATGTTCTGGCCCTGAAAAACTAATTTTATGTTTGTGGGGTGTCAAATTTCTCTATTATGATAAAAATTAACTTTTTTTTTTAAAGTTTTTTAAAAATTGTAAGTTTGTTCATGATATTTCAGCTTCTACCTTAGCCCCATGCGAGAGCCCCAATTTTTATTTCGCTCTCTGTAACATTTTTAAAAAGTCCGGATAAAAGCAGCTTTGCTGGTTCCCTGCCTGTGAGGATCCTGCATTGTGATTGGCTGCTTAGACAGCTTGTTGCCGTCACAGCAGCATCGCACTAGGGAATTCCCACGACAGAGCGCTGAAATCAGCTGAACGTAGAAAGAGGCAAACTTCTCGCCACAGAGACCCTGCGATCTCTGTGGGCAGCTTTCTTCGAGGCCAGGGGCCAGCGGCGAGCGCCTTTGCTTCGCCGCTGACCACAAATTACGGGCAATTAAATTGGTTTGGAAGCCCTTTATTAGTACATAACAGCCAGCAAAGATTAGATTCAGGTTGGATGCTTTTGTTATACATAGAATACAATACCCCAGGCCATTCAATGTGACTTTTAATCCAGTGTGTGAAACATTAATGTCAGTGTCATGTAAAGGAAATATTTGGTGTGAATTAATACATTTGTAAAATATAATCAATTATCTCACATTGCTTACTATTGTCCTTTATTTTAAATTTACATGGGGCGGCTGCAGCACAGTGTGGTCTTCATAAGGTCCAGTGATATAACAATGTCTCCCCTTAGTTCTTTATAGTAGCATCTCATCATTGTCTAATGGCAGCAGTGTAAAGTTACTTGCACCTAAAGCCCTGCCATATAAGCAGTATGGAGAGGAGTACAGATAGCTGTTCATTGGAGAAGCAAACATGTCACTGATAAAACAACAAAATACTTGTAGCTGAATAAAAAAAGCTTAATAAAAATTGTTGGGTTTATAGGAGAGTCATTTATCTTTTCCTTTAATACAAGTTCGAGAATCAGGAAATACTGAGACGTCTGATTAACAACCTTAATTGATCATAACACTGATATAACCCATTATCTGCAGTGTCCATGAGATTGGTACCGAGTATTACTCCGACAACGGACTCATCGGGTCCCGTAAGCGTGTCAGCTTGACTGCTCACGCTAGCCAAAGCAAGACTAGGTAAAAGCTCCCAAGGGGCTCTGGTGCACCGTATCTTTATAGGGCTAATTATGTCTCACTAACGTAACGTTACTACATAAACATGTTCCATCTACATGCGGTTAGTAGGTTTGCCCGATACGTCACCACGCCAAGTGACGTTGCTGCTCCCTTCTCCCAAGCGCGCATGCGTATTCCTATTCTTTGGTCATTGTTCTCGCTACATGATGACCATAGCTGTCAGTCATGGCCGTCACTTACCTATCTCCCTTCGCTATTTATTATAGAGCACGATATTCATCCCTTACAATGCCCTTCTACACCCAGACTAGCTGGCACCATTCCTGCTCATTAAAATTCCTTTCTTACATCTTCCCACAATCTGGTGCTGATTCATACTCGGCTCAGCACTCAGACTGATCTCATTCTTATTGGCCCCTACAACTGCCACGGAGCTAGCTTAAAGAGAAAGCATGAAAAAAGGAACAGTGTAATCCTGGTCATAATGTTATCACATATTTGTCATAACTGGCATACCTTGTCACACAAGTACCTGATACTGCATTTGAGGTATTTATTCCATGAGTGGAGACTGTATGTGTGATATATGTTTACCTAACTAGTGCAATCATCAATAGGGTATTCACCAATCTAATATGCAGCTTTCAATTTCCACAGACATAAATGTGGGACTCGTATGATCCAATTAATCATTAGAAAATTTATATGCCACAAATGGATTTTTTTGGGGTGGGGAGTTGTACATAGTGCAGAGTGAAATGCAGTAACACTCTAGATCCTAGAATGCTCAAAGGTAACTGTCAAATGGTACCTAGAGAGTTGGGGGCGAGCAAGAGAGAGAGAGAGAGACCATCAGTGTTAGGACTGCACCTCAGTGGAAAGGTTTGTTTCATCTTATTTAAGTGGTATTTGCATATTTTAATGGGGAAAGTAGTTCTGGTATGTTTGTCTCATGCATGTGGAATAGGGTGATCTTATGTCTCGGTTTTCCGGGGACAGTCCCGGGAAGAAGTACTCTGTCCCCGGACAAACAACGTCCCTGGAAGAGTCCCCGGTTCATGAAACTCGTCCCCGAATGGACTAGAGCCACAGTCATTGGAATATATGCATATCGTACCGTTAGATAGAATCACAGTTTCAGGTCAGTGGACTGAACAGTGTTACTGTATTATTTATAAACGGTGTCTGAATGTGTTTCAATAGTGTGACGCCACATCCGCGGTAATTATATGCACTTTTGTTTTTGCATTTGTAGTGTATATGTGCTGCTAAATATTTTGCCTCGCTACGCTACACAACCTACATTTTTCGTCCTGGCTACTTTGCTGTGCTCCCACTCTGTGTCCCCCCCAGGATTCGGTTTAGAAAATATGGTCACCCTAATGTGGAATAAATGTCATATTCCATGTACATGAAATAACAATGCTTCACTATTAGCCTGCACTCCATTTTATGTACTATTATTGCGTAAATTGCTACAATGGTCACTAGTTGAGTACGTCAAATTAGACACTGTACCTTCACCTCTGGGGCCTGATTGATGGGATAAAAGCCTCCTTTCCTCACTCCAAGGCTCCCAAGTGAAACACAGCTGAGCAGTCACAATCTAACTCCTAATGGGCATCAGTTCACAACATGAAACAGAGGAGCAGGAGGAGGCCATTCAGCCTATTCTGCCATTCAATGAGATCATGAACTCCATCCACCTGCCTTGGCTCCATATCCTTTTATACCCTTGTCTAAGCAAAAAATCTATTGATCTCAGATTTAAAAATGATTAATTGAGCTCGCGTCTACTGCTTTTTGTGGGAGAGAGTGCCACACTTCTACCACCCTTTGTGTGAAGAACTGTTTCCCAACTTCTCTCCTGAATGGCCTGGCTCTGATTTTAAGGTTATGTCCCCTTGTCCTAGACTCTGCTACCAGTGGAAAAAGTTTTTCTCTATCTACCCTATCAATTCCTTTCAAAATCCTATAAAATCTCAATCAAATCACCACCCTTAACCTTCTATATTCCAGGGAATACAAACCTAGTTTATGTAATCTTTCCTCATAATCTAACCCTTGGAGCCCTGGTAACATTCTGGTGAATCTGTGCTGCACACCTTTCAAGGCCAATATACCCTAAGGTGTGTACACAGTACTCCAGGTGGTCTAACCAGGGCTTTGTATAGCTGTAGCAAAACTTCCTCCCCTTTATATTTTAGCCCTCTAGTTATAAAGGCTAACATTCTATTCGCCTCTTTGATTATTTTTTATACCTGGCCACGACATTTTAATGATCTGTGTACATGGACACCTAATCTCTTTGGGTCTCCACTGTTCCTAGCTTTTCATCATTTAAATAAATGTAGTACTCATTAGCACTTAATCATCACTCTCACTTAGAAATCAAAAGTGGGAAGAATGTCAAGCCGGTGCAGTAGGAGATTTGGTTAATGTGCATTGCTGGGGTAGAGCAGAGGAAGTATCGCCCTGAATCTAACTCATGTTACAACTGACCTGGGAATGTTTGATGCAGACACTTGAGATATCAAAAGTGAACAATTTCTTTCCCCCCACCCCCCCTCCGCCCACAGTACTGAGACCTCTCATCTTGATCAGCACAAAGTTAATTCAATAGTTTTAAAAATAAACACTGTACTTGAATATCTTGTACAGCTCATTTATTTATTTTTCCAGAGTGACTGCTGCCAACCAGCCGGAAGCTGCCTTCTGCGCATAAATCTGTGGTGGTTTAATTATTAATGTATAATAATATGGTAATATCGCATAATTCTGTGGAGCTCTGGGTTGGTTTAATGATAATGTGTAATAATATCGCGGGTTGGTTTAAATATTAATGTATAATAATTTCACGGGAGGGGGGGGGTGGAGGGTTGCGGAGATTTATTTGTACGGAGCGCGAGCTCCGTGTGAAAGGAAAGAAGAAGAAAATTAATTGCTATTGGGGAATATCAGTTCATTAACCGTAATCCGCCTGTGTGTTACAACCCTGAATTGCACTTCTAATCCGAGACCACAATAACGGCTCTGTCACCGTTCGCCTTCTTCCACCAGGCGTCTCGGCTCCGGTTTAGCTCCCACCCCGGCTCCTCTGAAAAGGGATCAATCCATAATCTGATATTACTTGTACAAAGATTGACCTCGAATAGATGCTGTGAATTAGGCCTTTATTCCGAACCGTTACGCGTTGAAAGAGAATGGAGAATAAAACCCGCATTTGAACCGGAAGAGTCTGGAATTAGTGACGGGCGATGTGGAGAATCCACAGTTGTGAAGAGACTGTAACGGCCCGTGATTTCCGATAGGAGGCTCCCTGCATGCGGAGGCCTCCTATCGGGAAAAAAAAAAATCCACAAACTTACCTGAGGGCTCCCGAGGTCCGGACACTTCCGCTCCTGGGCCTCTCCACAGTCGAAATGCGCAGGGCCCACGTACCCCAGAGGCGCAGGCGGTTCGCAAGCGTCCCTGGGATCACGTGGGCCAGGCCAGCCAATAGGAGAAGGGAATCTCCCTTCATACTTTTGACAGATAGACCTGTCAAACATATGAATGGAGATCACTCCAAAAACACAGTAAAACATTAAATACATTTTTTAAAAACCATCATGTTTTTAAAATGAGTTAAAATTACATTAAATTAAATATTTTAAACAAAAATTTAATTTATTAAAAAAATTAAAGTTTTTTACGGGGCTAAAAATAAACTTACCTTTTTTTAAAAGTATTTTAAAATCATAAATGAGTGAAAAAAAATTCTTTTTTCAACTCTCGTGCTGGTAAAAGTTGTGCTTTTACCAGGCGTAAGATTTCTAAGGGTTTTCAGCGGGCGGAGGTTCTGCAGAAAGCGGAACTCTCCCCCCGCAGAGGCCCTTCTCCAGGGCAGGCGTGCGATCTGTCAAGAGCATTCTTGACAGATCGGAAATGCCGGTTTTCAGCACATGCGCTTCGCATGCCTGAAACCGGCATTTCCGATGTCCCTACGGGTGTGTACACACTTCGTACACACCCGTCGGCATCGGAAAATACGGGCCAATATCTTAAGACAAAAAACACTGAAACTGCGCATGCACAACCAATTAATTGTGTTGGCAGCAGTCGCGTCCTTACTTTTTACACACACAATCTTTGCACACATTTAAGGTATAAAAATGACTGCTACTGTACGGCAAGAACCTTAAACAAATCCTTCTTAAAATTCTACCAGGGCTGCTGTTATAAAAGTAATGCAATCAAGTATTTGGAGATTCAGTTTCATTTTTGATTCCAGATATGCAATTAGAAATCTGGGCACAACACGATTCTTATACTGCACACACAATGTGCGTCATGCCAAGAGGGACATCAAGAACAACTCCTAATAAAAGGACCGCCCGAACATGACCCACAACTGATCTTTAGTGTTGCAAAACCTGACAAGTTGAATTAACATCGCCCCTCTAAATGAGGGCAACAGTAGTCCTGTAAAAGAACATACAACATAAATCTAGGTTACCTGGTCTGTCTGGGGCTGGGCTGTGCGCTTGTATTTTGCTGGTGGCTGCACATTCCCATTAATAAGATTACCTTTAGTTGCTTTTGAACAGGAAGGGAGAAGATTTAAGAACAAAAATCCATTACTTTTGCCTTGTGATCACTGTATAGACTCTCTGGATCCACAACAGTCAAAACCCCCCTGCACATATTAATTCAAATTAGGTCTGACGGCTCAGCCATCAGAGGACTACAGATTTGTTTCATTGAAAGGGGCGCTATCTTCATGGGAGAGTGGTTGTGAACAAATGGTTTGACAAACGCACGATGCAACAATGTAAAGGGGTACGGTCGTGTAGTGTTATGTTACTGGTCCAATTATCCAGAGATTGTGAGTTCAAATCCCACTGTAGCAATTTAAAAAAAGAAACCTGGAAATAAAAAGCTGGTGCCAGTAAAAGTGACCATGAAGCTGTTGGATTGTGGTAAAAACCATCTGGTCCACTAATGCCCTTCAGGGAAGGAAACCTGCCGTCCTTACCCGGTCTGGCCTACATGTGACTCCAGTCCCACAGCAACGTGGTTGAATCTTAACTGCTCTCTGAAGTGGCCGAGCAAGTCACTCAGTTGTATCAAAACTGCTACCAGCGATTCAAGGCGGGGGCCCACCACCACTTTCTCAGGGCAACTAGGGATGGGGCAATAAATGCTGACCTTGCCAGCGACACCCACATCCCGAGAATGAATAATAAAAAAAATCCATTAAAATTCATAAGGGATCATTGTGATAAAGTAACATACAACCCTTCTACCGTGCAAACAAGGGAAAATTACTACACATCTTTTTCAATGATAACCTTGACCCTTTAATGTTAACAGTTCCTCTCATTTGCTCATTATTCATTTATTCCTTAATGCTTTTAAGACTAAATAGAAATGGAGTAATATATGAAGTTAACCTTTCATTTAAGACACTCTAGCAAGAATTAACTATGGGCTGGATTTTGTTTTGGGGTTGGGTTGGGGTCGTGTTAGCCACATTTCGTGTTTCCCCCCCTCGACTCCAGATTAATGTGGATGAATGATGCAATTTTCACTTAATTGGGTAATTGAGTTCCAGCATGTGGGAACCCATGAACGAATTAGTGGTTTCAGTGTGAAAGTCGCCTCTGATGATGTCATCATTGCAGGTCAGAGACTGTCTGGCTTTTGGTGCGAGAGGACCTGCCTTGCTGTCAGTGGACCTGGATGGATGGATGGATGTAGAGAGATAGAGGGATTTTTTTTTCTCTAATCCATGTTCTCTCACAGCAAAGGCCAGGCAGTCTCTGAAGACAATGCACCAGCTCCAGAGGCCACTTTCACACACAACACTACTCCCTTCATCACATCTCCGTTGTAATAGTGGACCTGCAGCCGATAGTCAGCTATCCACTTGTGCTCCCGCCAGTTTTCACTGGAGTGTTTCACACCAGGCGTACTTCACGTCGGAAAAGGGTTAAACTAGCTAAAATGTTTCAAAATGGCATTACAGAGCCAATTTAGGGCTTGTTAAGGGCTTTAATGGCCTCTCCCGCCTCTTGGAGGCGGGACGGAGTCGGGAACCCTGCGACCGATTTTGTCAAAATTGCGTGGAGTCAGGATGGGGTCGGGACCCCCGACCCCGCAACTTTAACCCCCCACACACCTCCAAATCCGACTCCACAGGTCATTGAAAATCCAGCCCTATATGTCTGCTGCATCTGCAAAAGGCATTCAGGTAGGAAAATCGAAGAATGCTTTTTCAGCTCAAATGTTATAAAAATGCAGGAAAAAAATGACAACTATATTGAAATGGATTTTTTGTGTGTTGAGAGAAGATGCACTCATGAGAGTTTAATTGGCCAAATTAGAAGTTCAAACTCCATACTTCACCTCTCCAGATACACAGACTCGAGATGTGGGTCCTTTCACCAGCATTCTGCAGTAAGGCTTCAGGAGGTTGTAAGTCACAAGAACTCTGTTCAAAAACTGGAAGCTGTACTTACCGTAACTGGCCAGCGAGTGTCACAAACTGATACGAACTAGGCAAGTGCTGATGGGGAAATGTGCAGTGCATTAACCAAGGGACCTTGGAGCTGATTTTGGTGGCATAAAACTAGCGGTGGTGAATCGACCGCCCGTTATACACCCCGCCCGATTGTGAAGTCAGTGGAACGGAGAATCGGGCGGGGTGTAAAATGATCCACAGCTGCCAGTTTTCCACCCGTACCCAATATGACAATTACCCCTTTCATTCCCACGGTCCACTTACATTGCCACCTGAAGGCTTGCCAGAACGGTAACACGAGTGTGTAGTGTTGGACATGTCCTCTGGGTCTGCGCTTCCAGAGATTGCGTTGTTGGAATTTCCTAGACCAAATGCTAGAAAAGTAGCGATATGAAAGATGTCATATTACGAAGTGTATCCTGCTATTGAACACATTCATCTTATGTAGCGACATTCTAAGAGGACTGACTGCTGTTATAATGCAGCCAGTGTGAGGTTTAAATTTAAAAACCACCAGGTGTGAGCAACTTGTTTATCCCATCACTGTCAAGGTGACACCGGGACCCCATTGCTGCAGTTTGGAGATCCGCTTGACAAAAAGATCAGTGTAGTACAAGTCCCAAAATTGTGATACTTGTAAAAAAATTCTCAGGATGCGGAGTCGCTGGCAATTATTGCCCATCCTTAGTTGCCCCGAGTTAAGAGTCAACCACATTGGCATGGGACTGGAGTCTAGGCTGGGTAAGGATGGCCGGGCATCGGGCTTTAAACATGGTTTTACTTCATTTGAAGGAAGGTAGAAATACAAAACGGAGCTATTGGCCCGGATTTTGCTTCAAGAATAACGGCGAGGCTATCAGCGTTCACAGTTATTATGGAGTAAATTGGACAGTAACTTCCGGCGTCCGCACATGTGCAGTTAAATCCGGAAGCTGCTGTCTGAGTTGCCCTGCTCCTCCACAAGCTTTGCTCCACCGACCACACATGAAAAGAAAGACTTGAAAGACTTGCATTTATATAGTGCCTTTCACGACCACCGGACATCTCAAAGCGCTTTACAACCAATGAAGTACTTTTGAAGTACAGTCGCTGTTGTAATGTGGGAAACGCAACAGCCAATTTGCGCGCAGCAAGGTCCCACAAACAGCAATGTGAAAATGACCAGATAATCTGTTTTTGTTATGTTGGTTGAGGGATAAATATTGGCCAGAACACCGGGGATAACTCCCCTGCTCTTCTTCGAAATAGTACCATGGGATCTTTTACGTCCACCTGAGAGAGCAGACGGGGCCTCGCTTTAACGTCTCATCCAAAAGACAGCACCTCTGACAGTGCAGCACTCCCTCAGCACCGCACTGGAGTGTCAGCCTAGCTTTATGTGCGCAAGTCCCTGGAGTGGGACTTGAACCCACAACCTTCTGACTCAGAGGTGAGTGTGCTACCAACTGAGCCACAGCTGACACTTGAAGGGAGTGAAGCTGGGGTACTTACCCACTAAACTGCCAAGCAATCTTTCTGGCGCTGAAAATGCACTTTTAGAAGCCTGGAGTCTCATTCCTTCAGATTTTAATTATTGCTGGAGATTTAAAAAAAATTAAAAGTTAAATAATTGATTAACTTTTTCTTTCTCTTTTATCTCTCTCTCTTTATTCCATTTGCTTTCTGTACATGATCTTGCATTGAATTAAATACTCTAACTTACACTTCCTGGTTTAGACACTGTGCTGCTCATTAAGAATTGTTCAATCTGATTGGTTAAGGAGATACAGTTGCTTGCCCTGTTCACACAGGTCGCAGATCCCCTGTACAGGGCTCCGCGCCACAGTGGCTCTCTAGTCACCGCAAGTTCCTGTGCGCAGTGCAAAAGCCCACAGAAAGCCTGTGGACAAGCCTAAGTGTAATGAATGGGAGCGCCGTTCGTTCGCTGCTGACCGCAAAATCCGGGCCAATAGGTTTTGTTCCTTCTCTCATGAACCTGAAGGGCCGACACCTGCTGGTGTGCAGTGCCATAGGCCACAACAGCATTCCAGTTCCCCAGCTAGATGGCCATTCCCTATCCGAGCCTGGACAGCGAGTACTAGTATTGATAAGCTATCAAACTGTGGGGACATCAAAGCCAAAATCCAATGTTACTGGGTTTACTGAGGCTTGTGTTTTATGACATTGGCAACAGGCCTGTTCTTTTAAATAATACCACCACTCCTTAAAGACTACCGTGCAGTGAGATCGACTCATAGGATACAGTGACTTTTAAAAAAGTGATTCCTCTTCAGATTGAGATCTTTTTATTTATATATTCTGTGGAAGCAGCAATGCAATAACTGAAAGATAACACGACGTTGGTTATCCCAATGTATTCAATAAAGTTGTGCTGAGCTACTAATTTTTAAGTTGCAAATTGAAAGAAAGAACTTTTATTTATATAACACCTTTCATAACCTCAGGACATCCTAATGCCCTTTACAGCCAATTAAGTACTTTTGAAGTGTAATCTCTATTGTAGGGAAATGCGGCAGCCATTTAAAAAAATATTCATTCAAGGGATGTGGGCGAGCTGGCGAGGCCAGCATTTATTGCCCATCCCTAATTGCACTCGAGAAGGTGATGGTGAGCACAGCAAAGTCCCACAACAGCAATGAGGTAATGACCAGGTAAGCTGTTTTTAGTGATGTTGGTTGAGGGATAAATATTGCGCAGGACACCGGGGAGAACTCCCCTGCACTTCTTCAAATAGTGCCGTGGGATATTTTACACCCGCCTCAGAGAGCAGACGGGTTTCGATTCAACGTCTCATCCGAAAGGTGCCACCTCCGACAGTGCAGCACTCCCTCAGCACTGCAGAATTCCTCAGCACTGCAGTAGTGTCAGCATAGATGATGTGCTCAGGTCTCTGGAGTGGGGTCTGTCTCAGAGGCGAGAGTGCTACCAGCCTACCACTGAGCCAAACTGAAATTTAAAAGAGACAGCACGTTTGACAAATACAACTAGAAGTTTATATGTTTTAATTAAATACAAGTATCAATAAAATGTTGCAAATAAAATTGCAGATATTAACTTCACAGTATCTGAAGTTTGATAAAGGTTCTGTCTAACCTGCAGGCAGTACGCGATTTCCAGGACTGACAATATAGGCCATACAAGCAAATCTCTCCCAAATGTCAATTTACTTGAAATGCACCATTTCTACTAACTTAAGCACGGAGCTGCTCAAACATCAGCTCTAGGCAGCAAGCATTATCTCGGAAATACATTATTAGAATTTTAAAAATAATCCCAGAATTGGTGAAGATTAGGAATCTGCCAACAACAACATCTTGCATTTATATATTGCCTTTAACATAGTAAAACGCCCAAGTGCTCTCAGGAGTGCAAAAATAGCATAATTTAAAAATTAGGAAGCAAATCAATGGGAATTACCATCCGACCAGACAAGAGTCTCCAGAAAGAGATCATTTTCAATCCGTCAAGGCATTTCGCACAAAGCAGAAATCAAGAGGCACACCATATTCTCTGTATACATGGTGGAGATGAATGGACCAGGCAAGTTCAGTGGCTTGGAGACATTGCACTGCAATAGCTGTGCAATCCCTTGTGCAAACACTAACTTTTAAGGCATTTGCAGATAGTCTTCACCTGACGAAGGAGCAGCAGCTCCGAAAGCTTGTGATTTCAAATAAAACTGTTGGACTATAACCTGGTGTTGTGCGACTTCTCACTTTTGTCCACCCCAGTCCAACACCGGCATCTCCGCATCAATGTCAGGGAAATAGTAGCAAGTGGCAGGTAATCCTGAAATATAATGGGCCTTTAAAATACAAGGCTTAACCATCAATATCTGGCAATGTCACAGAAGTAGATTCATCGATGGATAAGGGCTGCAAAAAGCATTGCAGCTCCCACAAGCATTTCACTTCCTTCATCGTCTAGTGGTCAGATGGGGAGATGGCGAGGAGGAAACTTTGCAGTCTGCAGAATAGTGGTTTGCCGAGCACATTTTTAATTGTTGCCATTGTTTATGAATGTTATCGTTTGATCCAGGTGTTTTCCCAAATTGTTTGTTCTCACAGTGGTTTATCATTTAACTCATCGGCATCTAAGTTTTTCAACAAGGCATTACATTGCCATTCCTAGAATCCTTTATCCCAGGGATGATTTCAAACAACAGAAACACCAGCACTTTCTGTGTAAAAACAAACAAAAATACCATCTGATTAATCTACATCTTTATAACAGAATAGAAATACAACATGAATTAATGTCCCCTTCATTTTATTTTATTGGCATGTCCTAATTAAAAGCATATTAACTGAGAGAATCCCTGGGACTGACCAATAACACTTTTAAGCATCTTTGTTCAAAGCAACTTTATAGGCTGATTTTTAAAGAATAAATGTTAGTGTGATGCCATGATAAATGCCTCTTGGGGATAGCCTATGGAAGCCAGAGTCCAAATGAAAATTGCTAGGGAGACAGCAGGTTAACATAAATAAACTTTCATGGAATCTCAATGGAGTGAAAAAAATTGAAGATAAAAATCTTATCCTATTCAACAGATGGCTTTTTGTGGTCAGAACAGGACTCAACATGTGCCGTAGAGCATTTGAACATTTGAGGGATAGGGTGAGAGTTGTACCATGAGAAAGGGACAGGTGTGTCGGCACCCAACAGTCTTTTGTTTCTAAAAATTCTAATATTAACAAAAGAAATGTTAAGACTTGCAATTCTGAAGACCTTGTCCAATCAACACTGTTACACATAGCAGTCAGCCATTAATCTCCTGAGAGAAAAAGCTGTACAAATACTTCCCAATCCACACAGGTAATCATGTAAAACCTAAACAGCACTCATCCATCCTTACATCTCTACGTTTCAGCCTTGGGCTACTGTGCTTCTTACAGTATTCCCAATCCCCTCCCCCCACCCGAGAGGCACTTGTTACTCCATTCAATCGACTTTAATTTATTCTTTATTTGAGTCAAATTGTAAAGGACTGTGAGTTTGCTGAAATTAATCTCAGTTATACTTTGCAATACCTCCAGGGTCAATGATTTTCAATTCAAGAATACAGTAAGTTTTTGAATTGAGAGAAAAAATGATCACAAAGGAGAATGCATTAGATGGCGTCACTCGAAAGAAAGGGAAGGGAGGAGGTCTTGCACTTATATAGCACTTTTCAGGACTAAAATGCGTCCGAAAGCGCTTCACAGCCAATTAAATTACTTTTGAAGTGTCGTCACTGTTGAAATGTAGGAAACGCAGCAGCCAATTTGTGCACAGCAAGCTCCCACAAACAGCAATGAGATAATGACCAGATCATCTGTTTTAGGGATGTTGGCTGAGGGATAAATAAATATTGGTCAGGACACCGGGGATAATGCCTCTGTTCTTCTTCGAAATAGTGGGATCTTTTACGTTCACCCAAGAGGTTTAACGTCTCATCCAAAATCCAGCACCTCCGACAGTGCAGCGCTCCCTCAGTACTGCAATGGAGTGTCAACCTAGATTTTTTTTTGTGCTCAAGTCTCTGGACTGGGACTGTGAATCCACAATTGAGCCACGGCTGACAATCAAATTTAGTGTGAAACAACATTTTGAAGCTGTCCAAGTCGAAAACACGATGTTGTGCAAGAAACTATGGAACATTTTGTGGTACTTACATATACAAGTCTCTTATTGGTTTCTGCATCTTGAAATATGGTTAACAAAATTCTGGCATTCTCCTTTCCACGGGATAAAAACCGGAAGAAAACTGAAATAAAAAACACTGATAAAGTTCAACCTGTTGTCCTCAACTCAATAAGAAAAAAGTCACACCTATATCAAATTTTCATTTCGATTAAGATGATGCAGAGTTAATTTTTTTTAAAGTATTTTTGTTAAAAAAAAACACACACTTCTGCAATTCATTGGGCCATGCAACAAGATCACTGCTGAGAGAGAGAGAGCGAGTAGTAATTGTAAGGAGATTAGTAAACAGATTGAGCGCACAGTAATCGCCAATCATCACTGTACACTGACAGAGCGGGCTGAATCTTAAACTCCAAAAATGGGTGGGTTGGGGTCGGGTGATATGTTAAAACTTTTAAAATCTCAAACCTGACCCCAACCCATCCACTTCCAGGTTTAACGGAGGCAGGACAAGGGGCGGGCAGTCAACCCATTCCCAGGAGGTGGGTTGGCCAATTAAATATTTTAATGAGACTGGCAGCCTCTAATTTATCCTGCCTCGGGAAACCCACCAGCTCAAGGGAGATGAGGACAGCTTCGAGGAAAAAGGTAAGTGCTTGTCCCACGGCACCCCAAGCTCTCCCCCATACATCCTCCCGTCCCCCCCAGGTTGGGGATAGGACCCACCCCCAGGATCAGGGGTCGCTGTGTTGGGGAGGGAATTTGTCCTGAGATTATAGAATATTCCCCTCCCACTAACTAGATTTTTTTTCACTGGCAGCATCCAGCACTCTCTGGTCAGGAAGGGCACAGCCATCTGTACATCAAAGTTCCCTTCACTCTGCCCTGACTAATGTGTCTCAGCCCCGACCCTCAGGAGAATGTACCTTGACCTTTCCAAACGAGACTGCAATTTTTGCACCCGTTAATGACCGGCACAGACCAGTTGGGCTGAATGGCCTGTTTCTGTGCTGAAAATTCTATATCATTCTACATAACGACGGTGTGGGCTCACAGCACAGAACTAACTAGGAACTCCTTACACAGATGATCCCTACAGTCAAATGAGCCTTCCGTCCCACTTTTCTGGGCTGGATTTGAACCCAGACTGCAGAAGTGAAAAGCCAGTGTGCTCAGACGCTCAGTTCCCAGGATTAGTAAAATAAAAACACTGTAGTGTTGAAACTTTCAATTACACCCGTCCAGAACACCACAGGCAACACGTTAATCCCCTGACCAAAAAGACAGGGAGGTGGTAAATTGATCAGCCTTATAATAACTCGCTGAACAGCACTGCTCAGCCCTCTGCCAATGCGCAACTGTCCCTGTAGCTTCAATTCTTCCTGGACAGAGGGAGCAATATGGGGAAGACTGAGGGAAGAACTTGCATCCTACCACTCAGCAATGCAACGAGTCCATCCAATAATCAGGGGGTCACTGGGCTGCGTCAACAGTTCCTACCTTCGCCGGGGCGCTAATTTTATTGCCCCGAAAAAGTTAGCACCCCTGCGGCCGATTTTCCCAGGTAGTGCCCTGAGAGGGAGGAGGGGCACTATTGGAAGCACCCCGCGTCCCTCTTGGGGCGCTGCGAGCCAATATCACGGCGCTGCGGCACGTAGCACCGTGGTACTGCAGGCCTTCCTCCCCTTATTAAAGGGAGGGGGCCTGGCGCAGCGCAACCCGGGGCCCAGCTGAGCCACCAGGGATCGAGAGTGCCAGCAAACGAGCCCAGCACTCAAGAGGAGTGCTGGGCTCACGGAGAGCAGCCGGCACCCCGTGGGGCTTCACGGGGACGGGGACAGCAACGGGGGCAGGTGCTGGCAGGTGGCCAGCAACAAAAATGGCCGCCCGCCACCTCCCCTTTAACTAGCGCCGCCCCGGCTGCAGGTAGGCCCCCCTGACCCCAGCGGACATAGCGTCCGGCAGTAAGTCGGGGGGCGCCACCCACTATTACAGCCGGGGCGCTGCACACGGTGATGAAGTCATTGCCGGCGGCGCAGCGCTAACGGTTAGCGCCGCCACTAACCTCCCGCTGCATTTCACGGGAGGCATTAGCGGCGCCGCGCCCAAGCGCTAGTTAATTTGCGCCCCGTTAGCGCCCTCACGGGAGGCGCAAATCAACCAAATTTAGCCCCCTAACAATTTTAACAGATAAAATGAAACAGCTATGCAGCTGTACTAGAAACTGATATCTGGCCTAGGCCAATGGTTTAGCAGGTTAAGGCACTGAGCACGTAACAAAAATGGTCTGTGCTGAATTTTTAAATTTGTATTTTATTGTATTGCTGCAAACAGAATGCAAGGGGTTAAAACCTAAGGTCACACAGTCTATTGCTCTAGGGAAAAGCCATGAGTTCAGGGACCAGATAGGCTGCCTTCACAAGGTGTAATACTTTACGGAAAAAGCCATAGGAAGTCCAAGGTGCTAATTAGGCCATATATGCAAGACAACAACTTGTATTTGTATAGCGCCTTTAATGTAGTACAACGTCCCAAGGCGCTTCACAGGAGCGATTATCAAACAACATTCGACACTGAGCCACATAAGGAGATATTAGGGCAGATGACCAAATGCTTAGTCAAAGAGATAGGCTTTATTGTGAGGTGATGCATTTTGGGAGGACTAACAAGGCAAGGGACTACACAATGAATGGTAGGACCCTAGGAAGGACAGAGGATCAGAGGGACCTTGGTATGCATGTACATAGATCCCTGAAGGTAGCAGGATAGGTAGATAAGGTGGTTAAAAAGGCATATGGGATACTTATATTCTATGCCTCGGCTAATGAAGGCAAGAGCAGGGAGATTATGATGGGGCTGCACAAAACGCTAGTTAGGCCACAGCTGGAATACTGTGTGCAGTTCTGGTTGCCACACTATAGGAAGGATGTGATTGCATTGGAGAGGGTGCAGAGGAGATTCACCAGGATGTTACCTGGGCTGGAGCGCTTCAGCTATGAAGAGAGACTGAACAGGCTGGGGTTGTTTTCCTTAGAGCAGAGAAGGTTGAGGGGGGACCTGATTGAGGTGTACAAAATTATGAGGGGCATAGATAGGGTAGATAGAAAGGAACTTTTCCCCTTAGTAGAGGGGTCAATAACCAGGGGGCATAGTTTCAAGGTAAGGGGCAAGAGGTTTAGAGGGGATTTGAGGAAAAACTTTTTCACCCAGAGGGTGGTTGGAATCTGGAACTCACTGCCTGAAAGGGTGGTAGAGGCAGGAACCCTCACAACATTCAAGAAGCATTTAGATGAGCACTTGAAACGCCATAGCATACAAGGCTACGGACCAAGTGCTGGAAAATGGGATTAGAATAGACAGGGCTTGATGGCCGGCGCGGACACGATGGACCGAAGGGCCTCTTTCTGTGCTGTATAACTCTATGACTACTAAGGAGCATCTTAAAGGAGGAAAGAGAGGTAGCGAAGTGGAGAGGTTTAGGGAGGGAATTCCAGAGCTTAGGGCCTCGGCAGCTGAAGGCACAGCCGCCAATGGTGGAGTGATTAAAATCGGCGATGCACAAGAGACCAGAATTGGAGGAGCACAAATATCTTGGGGGTTGTAGGGCTAGAGGAGGTTAGAGATAGGGAGGGACGAAGCCTTGGAGGGATTTGAAAAATTGAGGTGTTGCATTGTATGCTGTCATCAAAGATTGGCTGTACATTTAATATTGATAAAAGGAATGTACAGATTCAGCATCCAACTGTTTGTGGAATTGGAAAATAAATCCCATTTTTGTACTCCTGCATAGAAATCTAAAGATCCATTTCCTCAGTACAGGTGCATTCACTGTTCATCCATGTTAACCTAGCATTTAGAAAAGCCCATGGGGAATAGCAAACAACGTCAGCAGAATGATTATGGAGTTGAAAAGGTGAGGAACATGTAATCAGAGGCAAACTGTGACTTGGTCTAACATTTCAGTCAATGGATGGCACCTCTGACAGTGCAGCACTTCCTCAGTATTGTATTGGAGTGTCAGCCTAGATCGTGGTAAAGTCAAGAGTACCACCAACTGAGCCAAGCTGACAGTTTTCCTTTATTAAAAAAAAAGACTTGCATTTCTATAGCGTATTTCGTGACCACAGGACGTCCCAAAGCGCTTTACAGCCAATGAAGTACTTTTTGAAGTGTATTCACTGTTGTAATGCAGGGAAACAGGGCAGCCAATTTGTGCACAGCAAGCTCCCACAAATAGCAATGAGATAAATAAACAGATAATCTGTTTTAATGATATTGGTTAAGGGACAAATTTGGCTAAGACACTGGGGAGAACTCACTGCTCTTCATCAAATAGTGCCACGGGATCTTTTACAACCACCTGAGGGGGCAGACGGGTTAGAATTTCTTGGGGTGGGGGGGGGGGGGGGGTATTCCCCAATTTCCTTCGGTAACTTCAGCAGAAACCCTGGAGTAACAGCACAAATGGCCATTTATGCCGATTTACAACGAGAGATCAGGACAACCTGCGTGGAAATTACTAGTGAATCAATTTAATCTGCTAAAGCTTAGAGTGTGAAGTGTGACGTAAATGGTGAGGTTAAAAAAAAAATTAAAGCGCTATATTGTAACCGGACAAATTGGATCTGATGGAATGCAGAATGTCACGGCCTGCAGAGAAAAGCAGTTGGAAGTTGGGGCCCAGGCAGCTGTGCACGAGGTACAGTTTTTCCAGAGTAAGCGATAATCCTGTCTAATCAAAGCAACAAATCACCTTATTGCAGCATGTTTAGTTCAGGTGGATTAAGTCTGCCCAGTTTGCCATACTGTCTGCCATAAATGGAGACCACTGTATAGAAAAAGGATTAGGATGCGAGCTTCTAGACATTGGGGCTATCTTACATGAAGATATTAATTGCTGCTTATGTAGGTAAGAGCTGTGCTGGTGCCCCTGACATGCAGATCTTGAGCAGTTAGTGGCAACCTTAAAGTAAACTTTCTGGATTGTCTGAGGCGGGCCATTTAAGATCTGGTAAAATAAGCATGGGTTTCTCTGGTGGCTGAAGCTGGTAAATTTACTTTGGAGTTGTCACTGACTCAAACATCAGGAGCTGACAACACTAGCATAAGAAAAAGAAAGACTTGCATTTATATAGCGCCTTTCAGGACCACCGGACGTCTCAAAGCGCTTTACAGCCAATGAAGTACTTTTGAAGTGTAGTCACTGTTGTAATATAGGAAATGCGGCAGCCAATTCGCACACAGCAAGCTCCCACAAACAGCAATGTGATAATGACCAGATAATCTGTTTTTTTTTAAATGTTGATTGAGGGATAAATATTGGCCAGGACACCAGGGATAACTCCCCTGCTCTTCTTCGATATAGCGCCATGGGATCTTTTACGTCCACCTGAGAGAGCAGACGGGGCCTCGGTTTAACGTCTCATCCGAAAGACGGCACCTCTGACAGTGCAGCACTCCCTCAGCACTGCACTGGAATGTCAGCCTAGCTTTATGTGTTCAAGTCCCTGGAGTGGGACTTGAACACATAAAGCTACATAATTCTCACCCCATATAAAAGCAACTAATCATTGTCCACATTGTACTTGGAAGCTGTCTAATTGATGAATATGAATTATTCGCTAATCAATTCCATTTAGAAATTCTACTTGGCTTAAGTGCACAAATTTTAAAGCATTCCTTTGTCCAGAAATTGCATCTAAAATTTGAAATCACAATTTCCAATGTGAACCTGACGCCAGAAATTTCAGCAACTAATTAAACTTCAAGCCAGTTAATAAGTATACAGAAAGCAGCCAGAAGTCAGAAATGACATTCTGCAACTTCTTGCTTATCCAAACATCTTTCATGGGTTTTGTTTATCACAAATAATCAATACCAATGAAGGACAATTATTCAGAGACTGTTTTCTATGTGTGAACTCATGACAAGCTCGGAATCACAATTGCTTCGCTGAACATTATTAGGGAAATTCTTGTGCACAGACATATATTTTCTAAGTTTAGCAACTAGGGTTATATTGGACTGCTAGAATTTTGAAGACCTTCACTAAATCTACAGGATTGCTTCCAATGCCAAGAACACTTGGAGAAACTGATTGTCAGCTTGGTTCAACAGTAGCACTCTTGCCTCTGAATCAGATGTTTATGGGGTCATTGACAAGATAAACACTAAAATGTTTAACATGGCTACAGATGCCACAACCCGACGGGTATAGGTAGCCTCAAACTGAGATGACAGAGAGTGAAAAGTGAGCTTAGATTGATGTACTGCCTGCAGAGGGTGGTGAATGTATGGAATGGACTGTCACGGGAGGCAGTGGGGGCTGTGTATCAGAGACTTGTCTAAGTAGCTGGTGAAAGTTTGATAGATGGGCAAGAGAGGTATCGTGGGATATGATATTTCCTCGACAGTAAGACCAATTAGATGGACTGCAATGGTCTTTTCTGGTCATGTACATGCCCATCTTCTTCCTGGTACATGCCTTCTGTTGCCTAGGCCCTAAGCTCTGGAATTCCCTGCCTAAACCTGTCCGCCTCGCTACCTCTCTTTCCTCCTTTAAGACGCTCCTTAAAACCTACCTCTTTGACCAAGCTTTTGGTCACCTGCCCTAATATCTCTATGTGATCGGTGTCCAATTTTTTGTCTTAAAATACTCCTGTGCAGCGCCTTGGGATGTTTTACTACATTAAAGGCGCTATATAAATACAAGTTGTTGTTGTTGTAATCTCAGTTTTACTTGATGCCTCTGATCGAAATTGTTAGTGGCTTCAAATATAATCAGTACGCACCGACAACACTTGGCACTGGGGTATCATTCATTTATGGGTCGGACTGTGGCCGGTTTGATCTCTCAGCCTGTCCGTACAAGCCAGTGGTTCAATTTTGCAACAGCTGTATCAACCTCTTCCCAAACATTGAAAGGTCCCAGGCAAACTGGCAAAGTTGCAGCAATAATTCAATTATAACACTGCTGAATCAGCCCCACAGTATAAATAGAGATTATTGATGGAAGGGAAACGGGCCCATATTCTGATAGTGTCCTTGGTGCATCAGGCAAGAATTACTGGCTTGAAGACCAGTGAGGTAGTATTGACTCTCTTTAATGCCTGTGGTTTAAATAATTCATCCAGCTCCTAATGTTCAGAAATAAAGTAACAAATATTTATACGAAGAAAAGCTGGGGTTTTTTTGCATTCAATCATACGAACATGCGAAAATGATGGGCGGGAAAAGATCAGCTGGTCCATGAAGTCTGCCCCACACTCATGATGGCTGGAGCATCATGACTAGACACTTCCTACACCCCCACGGGGGCTATGTCATCTCCTGGGACAGGCAAAAAGACAGTGAAAAATCCAGGGCCAATAAGGGAAAAATACTCTCCGACCCCCTCAGCCCAGGAGATCACATTGACCATGAGTAATTAACAAGAGGACATCATGTTCTGATTTGATTCAACAGCAAGATTGGTGGCGTCTCGGAGAAAGTCAGGAGCCTGCTCCCGTGGTCAAGAAAGAGGTGGAATAGGGAGGATTTTTTTTTTTTTTAAAAGGGGGCGGGGGAGAAGAAAATTCTGGATCACTGAACTGTACCTGTTGCGTTGTGTAGCAATTCTTCAGCTTTTTCTTTAGCTAAGGCTTTTTCTTCATTTGACCTTTCTGGAGGTGGCTCTGCAGGCTTCCCATTAGGCCACAAAGTCTCCCTCAGATGGTCAACGTACAGAGGCATCTGTTCTTTACTGAAGAACTGGTCTAGCTTTTTCTGAAGAGATCTATAAAAGAAATACAATTCAATGTGTCAAAAAGTAACTCACCCAAAAAGAGTCAGGGCAAAAAAGTTTAAACTACAGTTTAATTAACAAAAAAAGAGTAGACACATTGGGCTGGATTTTCCAAGCCCTGAGGAGGCGGGTTTGGAGGCGGGACTGCTGGGAAAGTCAAAAAGAATGGGGGCGGGTCCTGAACCCGCTTCCAACCAATCATCCCGGGAGTCAGGTCCCTGATTTGCGCAGGGACCAGACTCCTAGTGGCGGGAAGAGGATTATAGCCACTTAACTACCTGTTAACAGGTAGTTAACAGGCAGTTAAGAGGCTTTTTCCAATTTTTAGACTTCTGCTGCGGGCTTCCCGATGTCGGGGAACCCCGCCAGGGTAAATGAGGCATGCTGTGGGTCTGTTGTACTTTGGTGTACAGATGACAGCTGCAGAAGTGGTGTGAAGGATGCAATGGGACACTGGTGAGTATCAGAGGTAAGGAAATGTTGGGAAAGTCATTTTTAATGTGTTTAGATTTTTCTGTAGGTGACAAGCTTTGAAGTGTTTGTGTGGCCTCACCTCAATGGGAGAAGTGACAGATCGCTTCTGTACCCTCACCTGCAGCTGCCATCTGTTTCATCCTAAGGAAAGAGTCATTGGAGAGCCTGGGTGCAAGGGCTCACCTTTGTACAGTGATTGTCAGTGTTTGACAGCACCTCAATGCTGTCAAACACGGTCAAATCATCTTGTCAAAAATTTATGGTTTATGTGCCTTTAAGAAAATTGGCAGATGAAGCGTCATCAACTTACGTCATCTGACACCGGCTTTCCCTTAATTGGCCAGCAAGCCCGCAGTGCGGGCTTAACAAGGCCAATCAGGGGAAAATAGCGTCTGTGCGTCAGACGTCGCTGGGGGCGGGACTAGAACCCGGAAGGCAGTAGTCCCGCCCCCAACGTGTCTCGGTGAGTAAAGTCCAGCCCATTATGTTGCTAAGTATAGCACATACAGGAGTTTACCTACTTTGAACATTTGGTCAGGTTTTGTCTCTACATGTAACTTTATTTAGGATACACATGTTTTCATCTGCTCCATTATAGAAGCTTTAGTTCATTAGGTTCCACTAATTAGGGAATGATGCGGAGATGCCGGTGTTGGACTGGGGTGGACAAAAGTGAGAAGTTGCACAACACCAGGTTATAGTCCAACAGTTTTATTTGAAATCACAAGCTTTCGGAGCTGCTGCCCCTTTGTCAGGTGAAGTGAAGGAATACGAATCGGCAAAGCATATATAGACAGAGAACAATGCCTGTGTAGCGCACAATCTCAGACGACTACAGTTAATATATCTGATTGCCTTTCATCACACCTCGGCAGAGAAACAATCTGGGAAATAATTAGGGAATAGTTAATGTGGTAATAACTAGTGCATGGAGACACATCTCACCATCAAACCTAGCATTTACATTTAAAATGCACCACCCACAATTAGAGTTATATTAGTTTAATTCCAGAATCCCCCCCAAAATAATTTCCGACATATATTTAAAGCTACACAACAGAAAAACACAGGGTTTTCATTTTTTATTTTGAATGAAGTGAACATATTAAGCTTCCTTATTTCAAATATGTTTTTCTGAAGAAATTGACATGAATACTAATGTTATTGTTAAAATGCAACAGTTAATCAAATATAGACCATCAAAACTGGAGCAGAACTTCAATTTCACTGTTCCAACTTCTATTCCAGTTATTTAAACACTGAATTCAATTCAATAGCATTTTATAGCACAATTTACTTTTGCCATGGAACTGCATTTGAAAATAGAATTAAATAGTTGTATTGTATTTTGAAGTCAGAGACCATTTTGCATTTTCCGTGGTCGCTTTTCATTTTATCTTCCTGCAAGGTGAAGTGGAGAATGACTCAGGTGACTGACCCTTTGATTTTCCTATCTCCCTGTGTTAGGAAGTGTCCAGCCTCCTTTGGGGCCTCCAGTGACTGAGGGTGGACACACCGTTAAAGGAGTTGCAAGCACAAATCTTATGGGCCATAATTTGCTGTCAATATAATGGTGAGGCTAATGGCGCTCGCTGTTATTTATGTGCAAATGGTATAGCAACTTCAGGCGAGGGGCAGATGCGCAGTTAAAGGCGGAAACCCAAAGTTGCTGTCCGAGATGCACTGCTCCGCCGTTAGCTTCGCGAAAACGGCATCTCACTCTCTGCCTCACCATTGAAATGCATTGAGTGACGTGAAGTTGCTGTATTTGCGTGGAAGATACAAACTAAACTCACTGCAGAAAGATAGAGCTGGTCTGAAGTGACGCAAGGAGCCTATCGTGGAACCAGTTACGGGGCAAGTATATTTAATTATGCCTGTATTAGCTGTCAGAGATTCTTTTAACAATGTGCTAAGTGTTAATTACTGCCAATTAACCTCTCTGGCATTGTAAATTAACTATTAAAAGTGTGGCGTCTCATTCTTTCAGGTTTTAATCGTTGTCGGAGATTTTAAAATTAAAACTTTTTTTTCCTTTTCCTTTCTGTCTCTTAATCCAATCTATTTCCCTCTCTTTATTTCTCACTCTGTACCTGATTTGGCATTGCATTCACCCACTCTAATTTACACTTCCTTCTCAGTCCTTGCGCGGTTAATTTCACAATCCTTCAATCTGATTGGTTAAGGAGATACATAGTTGCTTGTCCTGCTCACTCAGGTCCCAGATGCCCTGTTTCCTTCGCTGCGACATTATCGGCTCGCACTTTCAGCAACTTGCGGTGGATAGTATCATCGCAATTGAACGGGCGAGGGCAAGTTTAACTAACAGCAGACGATATTTGCTACTTCAAATTATGGCCCTATATCTGGCACAGCACATTGGAGCTCGGACATGGTGAATCAATGAGTCACACCGCATAGACACCACTCAGAGGCTAGATTTTCCATGTATTCATAATCACTAGGTGGAAAGTCTAGCCCTAATTAATCTTAGATTTTTGCCAGTTAAAAGGGAACCAAAAGTAGTGATACAGACAAGGAATGGTATACATCCTTTGATATCAAGTCTTTTATTTTGTTGTAAACATGCAATTTACATGTATTAAAAAGTTGGTTAAAATAGCTGTCAACTAAATGTTCCAAAGTATCTGGAGGTTTTTTTTGGTGTGGTTAACCATGTCAAATGCTGCAGGGATGTCAAGGAGGACAGAAAGTCATTGGTGGCTTTGTCCAGGGACTGGTGGGTGTGCATGTTAGGTGACAATGAGACATTCTGGAATTTGAGATGGAGTGGTGGTTGAAGAGGACAAAGGGGTCAAAGGCAGGCTTTTTATAAAAGGAGGGGGTGAGGACAGTCGTTTTGAAGGAGAAGTGAAAAAAAAGTGCCTGAGGAAAGTGAGCAGTTGAGATGTGAGTGAGCAGTAGGCCCAGGAGGGGTTAGCTATACGGTCAGCAAACGCATCATGGGCAGGGGGGCGGGGGGAAGGGTTAAGAGAGCAGGTGGTGGGTTTCATTGAGGAGATTACTTTGTTGAGGGCTGAGGCAGTGATAGGTGAAAAACTACAGAGTGTTGTGGAGTAGTCGGAATGACCTTAAATAGCAAAAGGACATGTGCACTTCTAAAACAAAGAGGGAAGACCAAAGGAATATCAAGAATTTTATTGTAACATTGTTGAAATGACTGTACTATCAGGGTGGAGCTTTTGAGTGCAGTCATGCCCACATGAATCAAAAACACAATTTCTAAATTTGCGGATGGGGGGGGGAGAGAGAGAGAGAGAGAGTCAATACTGAGGAGGACTGCAACAAATTAAAAGCCGACATTAATAAACTTGCAGAATGGGCATATAATTGTCAAATGAATTTCAACACAGATAAATGTGAGGTATTACATTTTGGTAAGAAAAATAAGGAGGCCATATATTACTTGGAAAATAAGAATCTAAGTGGGGTAGAAGAGCAAAGGGATCTCTGAGTACAAATACACAAATCACTAAATGTAGCGATGCAGGTTAATAAGGCCATTAAAAAAGGCAAACCAAGCACTAGGGTTTATTTCTAGAGGGATAGAATTGACAAGTAGAGAAGTTATACTAAACTTGTATCGAACCTTGGTTAGACCTCACAAGAGTACTGCGTACAGTTCTGGTCGCCATATTACAAAAAGGATAGAGGCACTGGAGAGGGTGCCGAGAAGATTTAGAAGGATAATACCAGAAATGTGAGCTGTTTCCAAGTTAAGACTTGAATTCAATGAACTACAAGAGTCTGCATTTTGAGATATTTTGTTTGCATCAGTATTAATCAGAACCTACTGTTGGCAAACCTTTAAATACAGGAATTGTAAGCCACTTACTTCCTCTTCATTGACAGGATATATTTCAGTAATTGTAGAAAACGTTTGTTCCAATAGGAATGCTCTGCAACAGAAAGATACATTTATCACTAAAATGACTGGGGATTACATTCATTCAATATCACAAATAGGCTGATATATTAAGTGTAGTTAAGCATAGAATCGTACAACACAGAAGGAGGCCATTCGGCTCATTGTGCCTGTGCCGGCTCTTTTGGTAGAGCTTTCCAATTAGTCCCACTCCCCCGCGCTCTTTCCCCACAGCCCTGCAATTTTTCCCCTTTCAAGTATTTATCCAATTCCCTTCTGAAAGTTACTACTGAATCTGCTTCCGCCACCTTGCCAGGCAGTGCGCTCCAGATCAGATATTGCTGAAACTTTACTCTTCTATCATAAGAAACTTAACAATGTTAATTGTAACATGTCTTCATATTATAAAAAAGGATATAGAGGCACTGGAGAAGGTGCAAAAAAGATTTACAAAGGATGATACCAGAACTGAGAGGTTATAACTATCAGGAAAGACTGAACAAGCTCGGGCCCTTTTCTCTAGAAAAGAGAAGGCTGAGGGAAGACCTGATAGAGGTCTTTAAAATGATGAAAGGGTTTGATAGGGTAGATGTAGAGAAGATGTTTCCACTTGTGAGGGAGTCCAAAACTAGAGGCCATCAATATAAGATAATCACCAAGAAATCAAATAGGGAATTCAGAAGAAACTTCTTTACCCAGAGAGTGGTTAGAAAGTGGAACTCGCTGCCACAGGGAGTAGTTGAGGTGAATAGTATAGATGCCTTTAAGGAGAAGCTGGATAAGTACATGAGGGAGAAAGGAATACAAGAATATGTTGATAGGATTAGATGAAGTAGGATGGGGGAAGGCTCATGTGAAACAAGTCACAGCAGAGCGCCAACGTGACAGAAGAGTAGGGGACAGGTTCAGTTCACCTTCACGACCAAGTTCCCAACTTCATCTGAAAGATTCTGTTGATGGGGGTGGGCAGCGAGAAAGAGAGAGTAGCCATCATCAGTGGCTGACATTGTCCACCTGAACAATGGCACTCAAAGGAGCTTGGAGAGGACACCGACCCACTCTCCAAGCTACAGGGGGCCTAGTGAGACCACTACAGAGGGGAAAGAAAGAGTGACTGCATACCTTTAACTATAATAAAACCAACGACAGCAATTTGACAAACTTGGAGTTTTCTTTCCACACACATCTTGCCACATTCTCCCTCCACAGATACAATTGCTTTAACATTAATATGCGAGAAACATGCAATTTACATGTTGAGAATAGCTGGTTAAAACAGCAGGCAACTAAACGTGGTAACTCTGGGATATTCCAAGGTAGGGTCTTATCCTGGAATAGTTCTTTAAGAAAGGAAACCCTGGTAATGATCAAATCAGAATTCTGGATCACTATTGATCCCTGCTGGAAAATGCATGTGTGGGCATCAGACAAGGCTGTGATGCCCCTAATAGTTTTGAAGACTGTTGACATGCACTATCTATGCTCAAGTGCAGAACAGCCTCTTGGGTGAGGTACAGGAGGGCTACTGCTGCCCGAATACCACTCCAGCTCAAGTCACTGCCTCTTGGAGAGAAAAGAAAGCCAATTGTCGAGTTGCCTGATGATAATATGAAGAGATGTAAACCCCTCGGGCCAGTTGGCAGTTTAACCGCTGTATTGAAGTTAAGTCCTCCACTCGGGTCCCAACCCCTGGGGTGTGTCTGCAGCCAGTCACCTGCAGGCATTTCTTTCCACCTGATCTGTCGTCTTTCTGTAACATCCAGCCAACACCTTGCATCAACTTCTACTGCTCCACGATACCTAAACTGATTTAGAATATACGTTAACTTGGATTCCCCCGACTATAGAAATGCAAGTATTTTTAATTATTGTATAATTATGATGTTGCAAATACAATACACTGTTTAAACAAGCACTGGACTACTACCTTAACCACATACTTTCACAATTCACCTAATACATTTGAAAATACTCAAAGCAATCTTCACATGTCTATAACACACCCCAATCATTCTAAATTGGAACGGAACAATCTTCCATTTAAATCCCTTCGTTGATGAGGATTAAATCGTTACCTTAGGGAGCCTAACCAATGAATTACATTCATTAAGGTTAGAGTTTCATTTAAAACTGTGTGAACATGTGTCAATTTTACACAGTTTTAAATGAAGCTCTAACCTTAATGAATGTAATTCATTGGTTAGGCTCCCTAAGGTAACGATTTAATCCTCATCAACGAAGGGATTTAAATGGAAGATTGTTCCGTTCCAATTTAGAATGATTGGGGTGTGTTTTAGACATGTGAAGATTGCTTTGAGTATTTTCAAATGTATTAGGTGAATTGTGAAAGTATGTGGTTAAGGTAGTAGTCCAGTGCTTGTTTAAACAGTGTATTGTATTTGCAACATCATAATTATACAATAATTAAAAATACTTGCATTTCTATAGTCGGGGGAATCCAAGTTAACGTATATTCTAAATCAGTTTAGGTATCGTGGAGCAGTAGAAGTTGATGCAAGGTGTTGGCTGGATGTTACAGAAAGACGACAACTGTTGACATATCAGGTGGAAAGAAATGCCTGCAGGTGACTGGCTGCAGACACACCCCAGGGGTTGGGACCCGAGTGGAGGACTTAACTTCAATACAGCGGTTAAACTGCCAACTGGCCCGAGGGGTTCACATCTCTTCATATTACCATCATCCAACAGATTATAGACTTAATACTGAAAGCACATGGTTACTTCCTTTTAACTCACTATACAAACTTCATGAGCAATCTTTGTATTACCCATTTATTGCCAAATACCAGGCAGTAAAAAGGTACTGTATTCTTCCTGTAATAATACCGTAGTTTCAGCCTCTGTGCAGAGAACAGCCTCTTCTGAAATACACAACAGTCAGCTCTCCTACTCCGAAACTTAAATATGTAACAGTAATGTCTATTGTGACAGATACGGGCTCCATCTTGCACCTTGTTATAAAATGTGTGTTATATCTTTTCCATATGAATTTCAGCACTAGACCTTTTAAAATTGCTGCCCTTGTCTGATGTTTACCATAGGATTTCCTTTGTTCTTTCATTAAGCACTTGTGGGTAGAGCAAATATAAAAAAAATCGGGATGGGGTAGAAATAAGCTAATTGTCTGCAACTGCTAAAGGTGCGAGCCCAACATAAATTTCTAATGGGACATGTAATAAAATAGCCTGATGTAATGAAATAAAGAAAGAATTTATACAGCACCTCTCGTGACCTCAGGACGTCCCAAAGCACTTTACAGCCAATTTGATCTTTTAAAGTGTAGACCCTATCGTAATGTAGGGAAACGCGGCAACCAATTTGCGCACAGCAAGGTCCCATAAACAGCAATGCGATAATGACCAGAGAATCCATTTTTAGTGATGCTGGTTGAGGGATAAATATTGGCAAGGACTCCCCTGCTCTTCTTTGAAATAGTGCCGTGGGATCTTTTACGGCCACCCGAGAGGGCTTTGTTTTAACGCCTCAACCGAAAGACGCGCCTCCGACAGTGCAGCACTCCCTCAGTACTGCACTGGAGTGTCAGCCTAGATTTTGTGCTCAAATCTCTGGAGTGGGACTTGAACCCACAACCTTCTGACTCAGAGGCGAGGATGCTACCCACTGAGCCACGACTGACACGTGGCATCAGAAAGCCAGAGGAATTGCCTTCCACCTCCCAACCACCTGGAGTGATAATATTGAGCGAGAAAAAAATATCTGGGCTTCTTCAAAGAAACTTGCTTACTGTGTAAAAGAGTGTATTGATCCTAAGTGCAAGAAATTCCCTGGAACATTTATAATTACCACAGTGTCTTCAGTTAATTCAGTTCTACTGTATTTTGGGGCAACTGTGGAGAGGCATATAATGTGACCGCAGAGACGCATGCTTATTTAAGAAGATCAAAAAAGAGTCTGCTTAAAAGGAGTCCGAACAAGACCTGCAGTGAACATGAACAAATAGTGTTGTGGGGAGAGCCCTGAATTGCAACACCCGTAGTCTTATTTAGAAAATTAATGCAATTCTGCTTCAAAAGGAAGAGTTCACCTGTACAAATTAATTCTCCCAAGAGTTCGTGAAGTTGGCTTGTGATGCATTCTGGCTGTTCTGTTGCTCTTTCAACCTTTTTCTGAGAAGCCTGCTTTCTTCTCTTTCTGTGGTCAACGCTGGTTGCATCTTTAGTTCCAGAAGTGGGTGGCATAGATCTGAAGCCGAAATCGCACGGCGAGTTTTTATTATCTGTTTCAGAAAGTCGAGACTCGACAGAGTCCCTGTCCTGGGTCTCCCCTTCTAGAGGCTTAAAATCTCCTTCCACATCCATGTCACATGGGCCCTCCGACGGATCACTGTCTGCATCAGTTTCCTATGACGTATACAGATATGTGAAACATCAGAACACTGAAATTATCATACGCAGAGTCTAATGAAGGTTTTACACTTCCTTTTACAGAAACCTTGAATAGTAAATTAAGCAGATATCTCTAGCTCAGCAATATCAAAGACTTTCCCTCCCTGTCTATCTAACCTCCTCCAGCCCTACTGTGAAGGAATAAGCCATAGAACCTATTTAGAAAAATACACTATCTTATAAAAGAATTCTGGGCCTTATTAAAACATGACAAACTGGGTTTGGAAATTTAGAAACCTAACTATGAAATAGCTATGAAAGAATTCTGGCTATTGAGATAAGACAGTTGTTGACCCTGAATAAATAACCTTATTGAAACAGAAGGTGAAGGGCTCCGACAAGCTGAACTTTTGGGAACAAAACAATGGTTCACCCTGGATAAGGTGTTTTAATTTAAACTTCGTAAAGATGGCACATAAGATAAGGAACATCTGCCCTCGTAAAGATGACATTATAAGGAACACCTGCCGTTCACACCGTTTTTATATGGTCAACCCAGAACACCTGGAGATGAGACAAGATTCTGGCTGATGTGGCAGTAAGAGTTGCAGAGGTCGGCAGAAAGATGAATAGGGATAATTAACTTGCATCAGCAGAAAACCTGAAAGGAAATACCACTGGAAAAGGGTATAAATATTGAACTCTCAAATGGGATATCAGACTCGCTTTAATCGGGCAAAGCGATTCTCGGCTTCAGAGGCGGCTCTGTAGTCTTCAGCTCTTTGTACCTCGGGGATCAAAGGTATTTGATATTGATGGATATCCTGTATAAGAAACCTTTAAGAACTGTAATACTGTAGCGAAGTTAAGATTTAAAAGTAAGATTCTCTGTTAAAAAGATAGTATTTTTTCTCTTTTTAGAACTGTTAATGTTGCAATTGACTGATTCACCAACTGTAAATTGCATGTCGGTTCTTTAATAAATCTCTATATATTTTTAGAATTGTCTCACATAAGTCTTCTGTATCAAAAACTTGCAAACCCAATCTCTGTACACTCTTTGGGGAAGAGTTGCAGAATTCTGAGGGCGTTTTCTGCACCCTCATAATATCCGGGACGTTACAGTCTAGCTAAACTTATTAAAAGTGCTATCTGGAGGACGGTAACATTCTCGGGTTGTTCCTTTCCTTTATGTAGCCCGGACCTTTAGACCCAATTAAGCGTCTTTAGGATTTGGCTACCTCAAACTTTAGTTGAAAGTGAACGTCTGAGAAATACGCCTGATCCGGGGTAGCCCTAAAGGGGCTAGGGCTAGTAAATATCCCTTTACTACAACCCCCCCCGCCCCCCCCAAAGATCTCTGAGCTCCTCCAATTCTGGCCTCTTGCGCATCTCCAGTATTCATCGCTCCACCATTGGCAGCCGTGCCTTCTGTTGCCTAGGCTCCAAGCTCTGGAATTCCCCGTGTAAACCGCTCCGCCTCTCTAACTCTCTACTCCTTTAAGACACTCCTTAAAATCTACCTCTTTGACCAAGCTTTGTCACCTGCCTTAATATCTCACGTGGTTCGGTGTCAAAATTTGTTTGATAATGTTGAGTGAAGCACCTTGGGATGTTTTACTATGCTAAAGGCGCTATATAAATGCAAGTTGTTGTTGTTTACCTTTGGGCTTCCTCACATCATCTTCTCTCTGCCCTCTGTTCAGTTCGACTCTTACCAATCCAATCATAGCCAGAGCATCATCTTAATGGCTTCTCTTCCTGCCCCGCAACATAGTTCCCCAAGGATCCAGCCTCAGCCCCAACCTGGTCCTCATCTCCAGGCTGCCCCTTGGCAACATCATCCGAAGACATGGGGTTGCACATGTACGCTGACAACACCCAGCTCTGGCTCTCCACCACCCTCCACTGCCTCTGTGCTGTCAAACTGCTCGTCTGACATCTAGTTTTGGATGAACTGCATTTTCTTCCAGTTAAACATTAAGACGACTCAAAATCATCTTCACGCACGCACCTCCCACCACCCCCGCCACCCCGCCCCCCACCCCGATTCTATTCTCCTCCTAGGCGATGGTCTCGGGCTGAACGAGGCCATTCGCAATCTCAGCATCCTTTTCAACCCTGTGCGGAGCTTCCGACCTCATATCCTCTTCACCACAAAGACCGCTGACTTCCATCTCGGTAACATCTCCCGCCTCCATCCCTGCCACAGCCCACCTGCTGCTAAAAACCCTCATCTATGCCTTTGTCATCATCAGTCTCGACTATTCCAATGCTGTCCAGGCCAGCCTTCCATCCTCCACTCTAAGTAAACCTCAGCTCGTCCAAAACTCTGCTGCCCATACCCGATCCCACACAGAGTCCCGCTCACCCATCACTCCCATCCTCGCTGACTGACCTACAGTGGCTCCTGGTCACCCAACACATCCAATTTAAAATTCTCATCCTCATTCCTTCATGGCCTTGCTCTCCCTATCTCTGTCACCTTCTTCAGCCCTTCAACCTGCACCCCCAAAACACACCGATCCTGACCGCTTATGCATCCCCCCACCATTGGCAACTGTGCCTTCAACCATCTAGGCCCCTATGCTCTAGAATTCCCTACCTAAATCCCTCCGCCCCTTTACGATCTTTCCTATAACCCACCTCTTTGACAAAGCTTTTGGTCACCCTTCCTAATATCTCTTTTTTTGGCTTGGCGTCCATTTATGTCTGATTTGGGACATTTTTATGTGTTGAAGGCGCCATATGCATGCAAGTTGTTACTGTTGCTTTGCATTAGGGTAAATGACTGAGCTGAATGGAGTCAGTTCTGGTCACCGAGACACAGAGAAAGCATTCTAGCGCTGGAGGCAGTGCAGAGAAGAGCAACGAGGCCGAACCCCAGTGTCAAAGGTCTTAGTTATGAAGAAAGACGGGAGAAACAACGTTTTACCCTTGCAAGGAGGTATCAGAGAGATGATCAAATAGAGGTATATAAGAGAGTAAATGGTATGGAAAGAGGTAAATCCAGAAACTTACTTTAAATATATTTGAGAGAGTAGGATAGTTCAAACAAGCAAAAGGCAAATTTAGGATTATCAGGAAGTTTTTCTTCACATAACAACTTGCATTTATATAGTGAACCGTCCCAAGCAATTATCAAATAAAATTTGACACCGAGCCACATAAGGAGCTATTAGGGCAGATGACCAAAAGCTTGGTCAAAGAGGTAGGTTTTAAGGAGCATCTTAAAAGGAGGAAAGGTGCAGAGACGGAGAGATTTAGAGGGAGGGAATTCCAGAGCTTAGGGCCTCGGCAGCTGAAGGCAGCAAAAAATAACAAAAAGATTGATTAAGAAAGGGAAGATAGATTATGAAAGTAAATTAGCAAAAAATATAAAAACAGATAGTAAGAGTTTTTATAGTTATATAAAAAGAAAAAGGGTGGCTAAAGTAAATGTTGGTCCCTTAGAGGATGAGACCGGGAAATTTATGGTGGGAAATATGGAGATGGCAAAAACACTGAATGAATATTTTGTATCAGTCTTTACAGTAGAGGACACTAAGAATATCCCAACACTGGACAAACAGGGGGCTATAGGGGGAGAGGAGCTCAACACGATCAAAATCACTAAGGAAGTGGTACTCGGTAAAATAATGGGACTCAAGGCGGATAAATCACCTGGACCTGATGGCTTACATCCTAGAGTCTTGAAGGAAGTGGCGGTAGGGATTGTAGATGCATTGGTAATAATTTTTCAAAACTCCCTGGATTCCGCTAAGGTCCCGGCAGACTGGAAAACTGCTAATGTAACACCCTTATTTAAAAAGGGCAGTAGACAGAAGGCTGGTAACTATAGACCGGTTAGCCTAACATCTGTGGTAGGTAAAATTTTGGAGTCCATTATTAAGGAAACAGTAACAGGACATTTGGATAATCATAATTCAATAGGACAAAGTCAGCATGGTTTTACGAAGGGGAAGTCATGTTTGACAAATTTGCTGGAGTTCTTTGAGGAAGTGACATATAGAGTGGATAAAGGGGAACCAGTGGACGTAGTGTATTTAGACTTCCAAAAGGCATTTGACAAGGTGCCACACAAAAGATTATTGCTTAAGGTAAAAAATCACGGGATTGGGGGTAATATTCTGGCATGGATAGAGGATTGGCTATCTAACAGAAAGCAAAGAGTTGGGATAAATGGTTCATTCTCAGACTGGCAATCAGTAACTAGTGGTGTTCCACAGGGGTCAGTGCTGGGTCCCCAACTCTTTACAATCTATATTAACGATTTGGAGGAAGGGACCAAGTGTAACATATCAAAATTTGCAGATGATACAAAGATGGGAGGGAAAGTAGTGAGTGAGGAGGACATAAAAAACCTGCAAGGGGACATAGACAGGCTAAGTAAGTGGGCAGAGATTTGGCAGATGGAATACAACACTGGAAAGTGTGAGGTGATGCACTTTGGCAGGAAAAATCCTAGAGCAATTTATTATCTTAATGGCAAGAAACTGGAGAGTACTGAAGTGCAAAGAGATCTGGGGGTCCTGGTGCACGAAACTCAAAAGGTTAGTATGCAGGTGCAGCAAGTGATTAAGAAGGCAAATGGAATGTTGGCTTTCATTGCTAGGGGGATAGAATATAAAAATAGGGAGGTATTGCTTCAGTTGTACAAGGTATTGGTGAGACCGCACCTGGAATACTGCATACAGTTTTGGTGTCCTTACTTAAGGAAAGACATCCTTGCTCTCGAGGCAGTGCAAAAAAGGTTCACTCGGTTAATCCCGGGGATGAGGGTGTGGTCATATGAGGAGAGGTTGGGTAGATTGGGACTCTACTCATTGGAGTTCAGAAGAATGAGAGGCGATCTTATTGAAACATATAAGATTGTGAAGGGGTTGGATCGGGTGGATGCGGGGAGGATGTTCCCGATGACGGGTGAGACTAGAACTAGGGGACATAGTCTTAGAATAAGGGGCTGCTCTTTCAAAACTGAGATGAGGAGGAACTACTTCACTCAGAGGGTGGTAGGTCCATGGAATATGCTGCCACAAAAAGCTGTAGAAGCTAAATCATTAAATAAATTTAAAACAGAAATAGACAGTTTCCTAGAAGTAAAGGGCATTAAGGGTTACGGGGAGCGGGCAGGAATTTGGACATGAGTCTAGGTTCGGATCGGTCATGGCCCTGTGGGTAGTGGAGCGGGCCCAGGGACCGTGTAGCCTGATTCTGCTCCTATTTCGTGTGTGCAATTCTGTTAGATGCAGGAGATGGTTCTGTGATAGTAGATAGGCGGTTAGGACCAGATCAGCCATGATCTTATTGAATGGCGGAGCAGGCTCGAGGGGCCGATTGGTCTACTCCTGCTCCTATTTCTTATGTTCTTATGTTCTTATGGCCATCAATGGAGGAGCGATTAAAAATCGGGGAGGTGCAGGAGGTCAGAATTGGAGGAGCGCAGAGATCTTGGTGGGGGGGAGTTGTAGGCAATGATCCCTTTAAGCTGCGCGGTGCTCCAGGGGTCTTGCACAGCTGATGAGCTGGCTTTTAAATCGAAGAAAAAAAAAACGCGCAAGCACGGACTTCTGAATGGGCCGCACGGCCCCCCCAAAAATGACGGGGAACATTGGTTGTAGGACTGGAGGAGGTTACAGAGATAGGGAGGGGCGAAGCCATGGAGGGATTTGAAAACAAGGATGAGAATTTTAATATCGAGTGATCAATAGATGGAATGGATCTCTGGATCGAGTGGTAGAGGCAAAAACCTCTAGAATAATTAGAGATAGACCTGAATGCTACAATGAGGGGACTTGAGGGTCCTTCTTGATAGATGAACGAAGATGGATCTAATGACCTTCCTCACTTGTAATTATCTTGTGAGTCCATGAGAGTTCAGTGATTTGCTGGTATTATATTGAAGTTAATTTAAAAAATAAAGTACTATTTATTGATGGCACAACACAAGGGAATTCGCAGAGAGTTGGGCAAGAATGGAGAGACGATGGGGGTGGGCGGCCGTGTCAAACAGTGCGGGAAAGGTCAAGGAGTACAAGAAGGGATAACACGCTGGCCATAATCACAAAGAATATCATTTGCAATTTTGGCCAGGGCTGTTATCAATGTTTGTAAGTGGGATAGAAGCTATCCCAAGGTATCTTGGTATCTTTACTGCCCTTTTTTTTTTAAAAAGCAGGAACGTGATTGTAGCGAGACCAAAGTGCCCAAATGAAACTTACTGTCGACTTCCCACCCGAGGCCAGCCAGCGTTCCCGCCGGAAACTGGCTGGAGCCTCGCTGAGGATGGGCAAAGAGATACAAGAGATGTTAAAGTGGAATAGAAAAGGTGACTCCTGAGCACTCAAGTTAAATCATAGCTGCAGGACACAATTACATATTGATCAAAAGCAAGTTCAGGATTGATGTTAAGAACTACTTCCTTCCACAAATAGTGATCGGTAGCTGGAATGGTCTTCCAGGGACGTTCGTAGAGGCAGAAGCTCTGAAATCATTCAAGGGGCAGATGGGGGATTGTAGATTTCTATGAATGTGGAGCTAAGTGGGCCAAATGGTCTCTCTTGTATATACTTACCTTTTGTGTAGAAAAATTGCAGTCACAAACAGCGTGCAGAAATTATTTGCAGATTTGATTGCTTGGTTTTGTGGTACTTGCTGATTTATGGACGGTAGTCTGTACATCATCACACGTTTTGATTAATTGTAAAGGATACACTTTGATATTCCTTTATCTTCATTTGGGTTTCAAAGCAAAGAAGTGGATACAACTATTGCCCCTTGACTAGGCTCATGGGGGAATCAAAATCTAGGCCGACACTCCAGTGCAGTGCTGAGGGAGTGCTGCACTGTCGGAGGTGCCGTCTTTCGGGTGAGACGTTAAACCGAGGCCCCGTCTGCTCTCTCAGGTGGACGTAAAAGATCCCATGGCACTATTTCGAAGAAGAGCAGGAGAGTTATGTCGAATGCTAATTCTTAACAAACCTGATTCATAGTTTGCAGCCTCAGATTTATGGCCTGTCAGAGTACTACTTGTCCATCTGTCAAAGCGAATCTGAGTGTACAAGGCTCCTCATTTTAGATTCAATGAGGTAAATCATTAGGATAACTGTTTAATTGTCCATCCCAGAGACACGACCTCCCCAATCACTTCACCCAATAAGAATGTCATAGGAAGTGTGGGCTTGTCTGTGGACGGGGTCCATTGCACTCGGCATGAGAAAAGGTATCGATAGTAACAGTGATAATGATAAACGTAAAGTCAGAACTATTGATTTTCACACAAATAAAGACTGTAGCTGCAGTTCAAGTCTTTAAAATTGTTTTTTTTTTTAAAAAAACTTGTTCATACAGTAAACTTGGTTCAGAACATAAAGAGAAACAACTACCAACATCATGTGCTTGTACCTCATCCTCCTCGGTGAATAGAGATGTTAACAGCCCGCAGTAGTCTCGAATCTGATCATTGGCCGAGAAGAAGTTAAGTATATTTTCATTACACAAAATGGACTCTTCAGACACCAGCTTCTGGAAGAGAAATAACACCAGGTTTTAATTCAAGGGGTACGGTGGCAGATTGGTTATATTACTGGACTAATGAGCTGGAGACACGATCCCACCACGGCAGCTGGGAAATTTTAATTCAATTAAATAAATCTGGAATAAAATAAAAAGCTAGTGTCAGTAATAGAGACCATGAAACCACTGGATTGTCGTAAAAACCCAGCTGGTTCACGCATATCCTTTAGGGAAGGAAATCTGCCGTCCTTACCCGGTCTGGCCTGTATGTGACTCCAGACCCACAGCGATGTGTGCTCTGCCTCTGAAATGGCCTAGCAAGCCACTCAGTTGCATAAGGTGGCTCACCACCACCTTCCCAAGGGCAATAAATGCTGGAATAACAACAGAAAGCGCTGGAAAAACTCAGCAGGCCAGGCAACATCCGTGGAGAGAGAAACAGAGTCAACGTTTCAGGTCGAAGACCCTTTGACCTGAAACGTTAACTCTGTTTCTCTCTCCACGGATGTTGCCTGGCCTGCTGAGTTTTTCCAGCGCTTTCTGTTGTTATTTCAGTGTTCCAGCATCCGCAGTATTTTGCTATTGTAGCAATAAATGCTGGCCTTGCCAGCGACGCCCACATCCCATGAATGAATATTTTTTAAAAATTACTTTTTTTTTAAAAAAAACTATAGAAGGGCTTCCCACCAAGGCAGATTGCCTTCCATACTGTAGAACCAAAGTGGAACTGCAGAAGCAGGTCACAACATGTAACTGACTAGTTCCTACAGGGAACACGTGAAACATTTGTATGGAAATGATACGCTTCAGTCACCAATGGATTGTTTCTTTTGGAAGATGCGAAGGGAAGAGGAAAAGACAAGAGATATTCTGTTAGCTGCCGGCCATAAGCCACTTGTACCACACACTCCGGTTCCAGCCCAGAGGGCGGGACAGTCTAAGTGAATGGTTCAGAGTCTGTGGCTTCAAACCCCTCTGTGGGGTCATTGCTGCTCTGCTCCCCCGAGATGCCGTTCCTAACTCCTCGAAAACCTGTCATTGGCATCCCCGGCTCCTACTTCATTTAAAGAGGAGTGAACTCTTGGACTAATGGGTATGAATTCCAGACTCGAGATAGTTTTTTTCCCCCCAGTTATTGCCAGATCAGGAATGACAGCACCAGACAGAGTATCTGCTCCTGGAACAATAACAACTTGTATTTATATAGTGCCGTTAATGTAGTAAAGCGTGCCAAGGTACTTCACAGGAGCGTTATCAGACAAACTTTGACACCGAGCCACATAAGGGGATATTCGGACAGGTGACCAAAAGCTGGATAAAAGAGGTAGGTTTTAAGGAACGTCTTAAAGCAACACCTTCAGGTAGAAGCTTGGACCAACAAAGAGAAGCAATCAGGAAGAGAAGGGATCAACCTTTTCATAGATCTGTGATCCTGCCTTTGGGATAAGGGAGCTGGATTTAGCAATGCAAGCCTTAGAAGGGGGCACATAGATGCCACTTCCCTTGATCAGAACTACAGAAGTGATCAATGTAAAAGCAATGCAAGCTGTTTTTAACGTTGCCACTGTTTTAATTCGGATTCCAGGAGACCGGCATCCATTAGTAGATGCCCAGCATTCACGCTGCTGAATCTGGTTCCACTATCCCAGTTTGTTGTGGGTCTACAGGTCTACCATCAGGATAAGGGAGCCGACTTAAAGACACCAGTCTCCCGGAATCCCAATCAAAATGGCGGCAGTATAAAAGCAGCTTTACATTGCTTACAGCGGCAAAAGACGGCGAGTTGCATCAGCTGGAGTTTTAAGATGTGAAAGTATCTCACGACATTTGACACTGTTGTACTTCATTTAATTAATATTAATCATGCAGTTACTTCAATACATCTCTGCCACTTCAAATAAGCTGTTCATGACTGAGCTCAGTTTCAGATAGTAATGTATGCACCTTATAGTTATGCCCCCTTGTAACAGCTGCCTCTACCCGAGGAAATAGTCTCTGAACATCCACTCTATCTATCCCCCTCATCATCTTATAAACCTCTATTAAGTCGCCTCTCATCCTCCTCCGCTCTAAAGAGAAAAGCCCCAACTCCCTCAATCTTTCCTCATAAGACCTCCCCCCCAAACCAGGCAGCATCCTGGTAAATCTCCTTTGCACTCTTTCCAATGCTTCCACGTCCTTCCTATAGTGAGGTGACCAGAACTGCACACAATATTCCAAATGTGGTCTCACCAAGGTCCTGTACAGTTGCAGCATAACCTCACGGTTCTTAAACTCAAACCCTCTGTTAATAAACGCCAACACACCATAGGCCTTCTTTACTGCTCTATCCACTTGAGTGGCAACCTTCAGAGATCTGTGGATATGAACCCCCAGATCCCTCTGCTCCTCCACGTTCCTCAGAACCCTGCCGTTGACCCTGTAATCCTTATTCAAATTTGCCCTACCAAAATGAATCACCTCGCACTTATCAGGGTTAAATTCCATCTGCCATTTTTCGGCCCAGCTCTGCATCCTATCAATGTCTCTTTGCAGCCTACAACTGCCCTCCACCTCATCCACTGCTCCACCAATCTTGGTGTCATCAGCAAATTTACTGATCCACCCTTCAGTCCCCTCCTCCAAGTCATTGATAAAAATCACAAACAGCAAAGGACCCAGTACCGACCCCTGTGGCACACCGCTGGTAACTGGTCTCCAGTCCGAAAATGTTCCATCCACCACCACCCTCTGCCTTCTATGAGATAGCCAGTTACTTATCCAATCGGCCAAATTTCCCTCTATCCCACAACTCCTTACTTTCTTCATGAGACGACCATGGGGAACCTTATCAAACGCCTTACTAAAATCCATGTATACGACATCAACTGCTCTACCTTCATCTACACACTTAGTTACCTCCTCAAAGAATTCAATCAAATTTGTTAGGCAAGACTTACCCTTCACGAATCCGTGTTGACTATCCCTGATTAAGTTGCCCCTTTCCAAATGGTCATAAATCCTATCCCTCAGGACCTTTTCCATTATCTTACCAACCACCGAAGTAAGACTAACCGGCCTATAATTACCAGGGTCATTCCTATTTCCTTTCTTGAAGAGAGGAACAACATTCGCCACTCTCCAGTCCTCTGGCACCATCCCCGTGGACAGTGAGGACCCAAAGATCAAAGCCAGAGGCTCTGCAATCTCCTCCCTTGCCTCCCAAAGAATCCTAGGATATATCCCATCTGGCCCAGGGGACTTATCGACCCTCAGGTTCTTCAAAATTGCTAAAACATCTTCCCTCAGAACATCTACCACCTCCAGCCTATCCACCTTTATCACACTCTCATCCTCAAGAACATGGCCCCTCTCCTCGGTGAACACTGACGAAAAGTATTCATTCATCACCTCTCCTATCTCTTCTGACTCCATGCACAAGTTCCCACTACTGTCCTTGACCGGCCCTACCCTCACCCTGGTCATTCTTTTATTTCTCACATAAGAGTAAAAAGCCTTGGGGTTTTTCTTGATCCGACCCGCCAAGGACTTCTCATGCCCCCTCCTAGCTCTCCTAAGCTCTTTTTTTAGCTCATTCCTTGCTACCTTGTACCCCTCAATCGACCCAACTGAACCTTGTTTTCTCATCCTTACATACGCTTCCTTTTTCCTCTTGACTAGACATTCAACCTCTTTTGTGAACCATGGTTCTCTCACTCGGCCATTTCCTCCCTGCCTGACAGGGACATACCTATCAAGGACACGCAGTAATTGCTCCATGAAAAAGCTCCACTTTTCGTTTGTGCCTTTCCCTGATAGTTTCTGTTCCCATCTTATACTCCCTAATTCTTGCCTAATCGCATCATAATTACCCCTCCCCCAATTATAAACCCTGCCCTGCCGTATGGCCCTATCCCTCTCCATTGCAATAGTGAAAGTTACCGAATTGTGGTCACTATCTCCAAAGTGCTCTCCCACATACAAATCAAACACTTGGCCCGGTTCATTACCCAGTACCAAATCCAACGTGGCCCCACCTCTTGTCGGCCTATCCACATATTGTGTCAGGAAACCCTCCTGATTCATTTAATACAATCTGGAAAATGGAGAGAGTCATAAAAAAAGGATTTATGCAGCATGATTATTCTTATAAGCAGACTGTTCATATCAGATATTCATTGAAGCGATCTGCGTCATACAGAATTAAAGAATCACTGATCATATTTGGTTCTCCAACCTCTAAAAAGCCACTCAGTTGACGTTTAACGTCTTCCTTGAATTCATTGTTGATCTCGTCACATGACATCAAATTAACTGTTGAAACAAAGCTCCCATCAAAGGAGCTGAATGTCTGAAAAACAGGAACAGCGGAATTAGTGGGACAATGGATCAGAACATCACCCTTTCAGTTCTGCACCCTGGGTTCAATTGCAGCCCAAACAGATGAAATGAAAGCCTTCGACAGTTGCAAGAATGCTGTATGGATTCAATTTAAGAATTCCTAGTGAGCAATTGGTCCACAACACAAAGGCCCGTGGGCCCATCACTAAGACCACCTACTTCCATAAGAACATAAGAAGTAGGAGCAGGAGTAGGCCATATGGCCCCTCGGGCCTGCTCCGCCATTCAATAGGATCATGGCTGATCCGAACCTAGACTCACGTCCACTTCCCTGCCCGCTCCCCATAACCCTTAATTCCCTTATCAGCTAGGAAACTGTCTATCTCTGTTTTAAATGTATTTAATGTCGCAGCTTCCACAGCTCTCTGAGGTAGAAAATTCCATAGATTTACTACCCTCTGAGTGAAGAAGTTTCTCCTCATCTCTGTTTTGAAACGGCAGCCTCTTATTCTAAGATTATGCCCCTCTAGTTCTAGTCTCATCCATCAGTGGAAACATCCTCCCCGCCTCCACCCGATCAAGCCCCCTCACAATCTAATATGTTTCGATAAGATCGCCTCTCATTCTTCTGAATTCCAATGAGTAGAGGCCCAACCTACTCAACCTTTCCTCATAAGTCAACCCCCTCATCTCCGGAATCAACCGAATGAACCTTCTCTGAACTGCCTTGAGAGCAAGTATCTCTTTTCTTAAATATGGAAACCAAAACTGTACGCAGTATTCCAGGTGTGGCCTCACCAGTACCTTGTATAACTGAAGACTTCCCTGCTTTTATACTCCATCCCCCTTGCAATAAAAGCCAAGATTCCATTGGCCTTCCTGATCACCTGCTGTACCTGCATACTAACCTTCTGTGTTTCATGCACCAGGACCCCCAGATCCCTTTGTACTGTAGCACTTTGCAGTTTCTTTCCATTTAGATAATAACTTGCTCTTTGATTTTTTCTGCCAAAGTGCATAACCTCACACTTTCCAACATTATATTCCATCTGCCAAATTTCCGCCCACTCACTTAGCCTGTCTATGTCCTTTTGCATGTTTTTTATGTCCTCCTCACTCACTGCTTTTCCTCCCATATTTGTATCGTCAGCAAACTTGGATATGTTGCACTTGGTCCCCTCCTCCAAATCGTTAATATAGATTGTAAAGAGTTGGGGTCCCAGCACTGACCCTTGCGGAACACCACTAGTTACTGATTGCCAACCTGAGAATGAACCATTTATCCCAACTCTCTGTTTTCTGTTAGATAGCCAATCTTCCACCCATGCCAGTATATTACCCCCAATCCCGTGATATTTTAATCTTGTGCAGTAATCTTTTGTGTGGCACCTTATCAAATGCCTTTTGGAAGTCCAAATACACCACATCCACTGGTTCCCCTTTATCCACCCTGTTTGTTATGTCCTCAAAGAATTCGAGCAAATTTGTCAAGCATGATTTCCCCTTCATAAAACCATGCTGACTCTGTCCGATTAAATTATGCTTATCCAAATGTCCTGTTACTGCTTCCTTAATAATGGACTCCAACATTTTACCAACCACAGATGTTAGGCTAACTGGTCTATAGTTTCCAGCCTTTTGTCTACCTCCCTTTTTAAATAAGGGCGTTACATTAGCAGTTTTCCAATCTGCTGGGACCTTTCCCGAATCCAGGGAGTTTTGGAAAATTACCAATGCATCCGCAATCCCTACCGCTGCTTCTCTCAAGACCCTAGGATGTAAGCCATCAGGTCCAGGGGATTTATCCGCCTTAAGTCCCATTATCTTACCGAGTACCATCTCCTTAGTGATTTTAATTGTGTTTAGCTCCTCCCCCCCTATAGCCCCCCGTTTGTCCAGTGTTGGGATATTTTTAGTATCCTCTACTGTAAAGACTGATACAAAATATTTGTTCAGCGTATTTGCCATCTCAGTGTTCCCCACTACTAATTTCCCGGTCTCGTCCTCTAAGGGACCAACATTCACTTTAGCCACCCTTTTTCTTTTTCTAGAACTGTAGAAACTCTTGCTATCTGTTTTTATATTTTTTGCTAGTTTACTTTCATAATCTATCTTCCCCTTCTTAATTAATCTTTTAGTTATTCTTTGCTGGCTTTTAAATGCTTCCCAATCTTCTATCCTCCCACTAGATTTGGCTACTTTATATGCCCTTGTTTTCAGTCGGATACTATCCTTTATTACTTTACTTAGCCACGGATGGCTGTCTTTTCTTTTACGCCCCTTTTCCCTCAGTGGAATATATTTTTCTTGAAAGTTGTGAAATACCTCCTTGAATGTACACCACTGCTCCTGTACCGTCTTACACCTTAATCTATTTTCCCAGTCCACTTTAGTCAACTCTGCTCTCATACCTTCATAGTCTCCTTTATTTAAGCTTAGTACGCTGGTTTGAGATCCAACTCTCTCACCCTCCAACTGAATTTGGAATTCAACCATGTTATGGTCACTCATTCCAAGGGGATCCTTTACTAGGACATTTTTTATTAATCCTGTCTCATTACACAGGACCAGATCTAAGATTGCCTGCCCCCTGGTTGGTTCAGTAACATACTGCTCAAGGAACCCGTCCCTAATGCACTCTATGAACTCTTCCTCAAGGCTGCCCTGCCCAATTTGATTTGTCCAGTCAATATGAAAGTTAAAATCTCCCATGATTATAGCTGTTCCCTTATTACAAGCCCCAACTATTTCCTGATTTATACTCCGACCAATAGAGTTACAACTGTTAGGAGGCCTATAGACTACGCCGACTAGTGACTTTTTCCACTTATTATTCCTTATCTCCACCCAAACTGTTTCACTATCCTGATCCTTTGACCCAATATCATTTCTCACTATTGCAGTGATTCCATCCTTTATTAACATAGCCACCCCACCTCCCTTTCCTTCCTGTCTGTCCTTCCTAATAGTCAAATACCCCTGGATGTTTAGTTCCCAGTCATGGTCACCTCGCAGCCATGTTTCTGTAATGGCCACCAGATCATACCCATGTGTAGTTATTTGTACCGTCAACTCGTCTATTTTGTTACGAATGCTGCGTGCATTCAGATAAAGAACTTTTAAACATGTTTTGTGACAATTTATTCCTGCTTTTACCCCTTTTACTACTTTACCTTTATCTTTATATATTCTGTCCCTTCCTGACACGCTCTGGTTTTTAATTTTCCCACTGCTAATTTGCTCTATTGCCTTCTCCGCTGACATTTTTATTCTTCGCTCTCTTGAAACCTCCCCCCCACTAATTAGTTTAAAGCCCTCTCTACAGCCCTAGTTATTCGATTCGCCAGGATTCTAGTCCCAGCACTGGCCAAGTGAAGTCCGTCCCAACGGAACAGCTCTCTCCCGTCCCAGTACTGGTGCCAGTGTCCACTTCCGTGACATCGCCTGTCTCCTCCCCTGCCTCAGCTCATCCGCTGCTGAAACTCTCATCTATGCCTCTGTAACCTCTAGACTTGACTATTCCAATGCACTCCTGGCTGGCCTCCTACGTTCTACCCTACGTAGACTTGAGGTCAGCCAAAGCTCGGCTGCCCGTGTCCTAACTCGCACCAAGTCCTGTTCACCCATCACCCGTGCTCGCTGACCTACATTGGCTCCCTGTTAAGCAACGCCTCGATTTCAAAATTCTCATCCTTGTTTTCAAATCCTTCCATGGCCTCGCCCCTCCCTATCTCTGTAATCACCTCCAGCCCCACAAACCCCACCCCACCAAACCTCGAGATATCTGCACTCCTCAAATTCTGCCCTCTTGAGCATCCCTGATTATAATCGCTCCACCATTGGTGGCCGTGCCTCTGTTACCTAGGCCCTAAGCTCTGGAATTTCCTGCCTAAACTGCTCCGCCCCCCTACCTCTCTCGCCTCTTTTAAGACGCTCCTTAAAACCTACCTCTTTGACCAAGCTTTTGGTCACCTGCCCTAATTTCTCCTTGTATGGCTCGGTGTCAATATTTTTGTCTTATAATACTCCTGTGAAGCGCCTTGGGACGTTTTATTACGTTAAAGGTGCTATATAAGTACAGGTTGTTGTTGTTTGGGCTGGTTTGGGAACTAAATTCACACTGCCACGCCAGGGGAGCTCTCCTGAATCTGGAGTCAATGCTGCCAATGTTGGGGTAGTGGGATTCCATTCACACTGCATGGGCTAAATTTTCACCTTCACTACATTAGGCCCAGGGGATTGTCGCCCATTGTAGGACCCGTCCGTGTTCCATTCCATACGGGTGCGCGATCTGGTCCGCCAGATTATCACCCACGTGGTGAAGACAAAGATTTACCCCCATAAGTTCATCATCAGTGTGAGGCTGAAACTGTCTCGCACTGGTGTTGGAATTGGAGCACAAGTTGGCCCAAACTGACGAGACCTCATCCTCCAGGGAATCGCACTCCGCTGTCAGATCATGCCCCAACTCCAGATTCAGGCTGCAGTCACACTATAGCTGCACTACTACTGAAGCCATTTTGCAGTCGTAACCACCTTTGCACCCTCCTATCTGCACCTGGAATATGATGCTCTCCTGGCCTTGTAACAAGCTTCACCTTGATGAGCATAGAAAGTATAATTATGGAGAGAAACACAATTTAGAGTAGAGTGACTGCAAATTATTTTTAAATTACTAAAGAAAGCTTTTTTTCTTCCAAAGAACACTTTAGTTTAACCATTCAAAGATCACACACAAACAGGAGAACTGGCAAACATTTAACAATGAACTGTCCACTCGTAAAATTTTGAATTGCAAAAGTCTTTGAAATTTTAAATGAGGGGGGGGAAAAATCACGTTGGTTTTTACACCGATATAGTAGTGGTATATCAAGCAGGGTCTATCCCAATTTTTTTAGCATTGGTTTGGGTTGGGACCTCGAACCAACCGAACAGAACGTATACTAACCTGATCACATCCAGTTAAGAATGGTGGACAACCAGGCAACTAACAGGAGGAAACAGCTCCATGAACATCCCTATCTTCAATCATGGGGGAGCCCAGCACGCGAGTGCAAAACACAAGGTTGATTGGCATCCATTACTCATTTTATAATTTACTAAAGAGAAATAAATGCAAATACCTACATCTGGATTCCCAATTCGTCACATATAAAACACTGGCTAGGCCTCAGATTCAATAGTAACTCTCAAAAAGGAATTGGATAAATACTTGAAGGGAAAAAATTTACATGGCTGTGGGGAAGAGCAGGGGAATGCGACTAATTGGATAGCTCTACCAAGGAGCCGGCACAGGCAGGATGGGCCGAATGACCTCCTTCTGTGCTGTATCAATCTATGATACTATGCGGCTATTGGCTAACATATTGGGCAACAATGGCCTACATGGCATTGGAGGCCGTTATCGTGGCTGTGCCAAGTCGGCCTAATCTGGACTTCGACACGCCCCTCCATCCTTCGACCATAGCTCCGCCCCTGTAGTCTGCCAGCATTCACTGTCTAAGCTCATGAAGATTGGCCAGAGGAGATGCTAGAGGAGGCCACCAGCATTCATGGACCTGCAGCTCAGCATGAAATCAGTGCCCTCAGGAGAAAATGGGAGAAATGTGGAGAAAAGATGAAATAAAAAAAGAACCAGAGCAACACATGGGTACAGGGAGGCCGAAAACTGCTTTGATTCTCCGCTCCAAAACGGCCAGTAACTCATCGAACACTAGTTGGCAAGTAGAAATTTCTAGACTGGCCACAGAGTTGTGCAGCTTTATTTACCGATACCACAACATTTCTAAGTTTTAACTTGATTTTAATTTGCAGAAATTTTTCTGAACACTGAATGATCTACTCTGGAGTTTTGTACACAAAAAGCTGGTTACCTTACTCAGCTCTTTCTGAAGGTCCTCAAATTCATGGTATTTTCTTTGAACAGACCAGCAATCCTCTGCAACTTGGAGGCTTTCGATGTCTATTGTGCAAGATGGGTCCTCCATGTCATCCCAGGATACCTGCAAAAAGTATAACATTATCCTCTCAAAAATTCCCCTCACCTGTCCCAAAAAGAAGTCAGCCAGGGCTCCACTCTTCAATGGTAATATTGGTTAAGGACAAGATTAGCTCAGCTATGATACCTCCATACAACCAAATAACCTGCAGACACTAATACGATAGCAAAATACTGCAGATGCTGGAAATCCGAAATAACAACAGAAAACGCTGGAAAAACTCAGCAGGCCAGGCAGCATCCGTGGAGAGAGAAAGAGAGTTGACGTTTCAGGTCGATGACCTTTCATCAGAACTGGGAAGAGCTGGAAATCAAATAGATTTAAGGCCAGGGTAAAGCTGGGAAAAGGGGGAGGGGATAAAGGAACAAAGGAGGAGATGAAGAGACATTAAGAGACATTAAGAGATATGCAAGGCTAGAGGTGGTGTTAATGTGACAGATTAAGGCTGAATGAAGTGTGAAATCTACTGGCAGAATGAAGGACAGCTGCCAGCTTCTAGGAGGGAAAAAAAAGGTGGGGGGGACAAATAAAAGGGTGGATAAAATAAAATATAAATGTGATTGGAGCTGAGGTTATGATCTAAAATTGTTGAACTCGATATTGAGTCCAGAGGGCTGTAGCGTGCCTAAACGAAAGATGAGGTGCTGTTCCTCGAGCTTACGCTGAGCTTCCGTGGAACAGTGTATTAGGCCGAGGACGGTGAGGTCAGAGTGGGAGTGAAGCGGTGAATTAAAGTGACAGGCCACCGGGAGCTCGGGGTCCCCCTTACGGACTGAACGGAGGTGTTCCGCAAAGCGGTCACCCAATCTGCGTTTGGTCTCCCCAATGTAGAGGAGTCCACATCGTGAGCAGCGAATACAGTATACTAAATTGCAGGAAGTACAAGTAAATCGCTGTTTCACCTGGAAGGGGTGTTTGGGGCCCTGGACAGTGGGAAGAGGGGAGGTATAAGGGCATGTGTTGCATCTCCTGCGCGTGCACGGGAAGGTGCCGGGCGAAGGGGAAGGGGTGCTGGGGGTGGTAGAGGAGTGGACTAGGGTGTCGCGGAGGGAGCGGTCCCTGCGGAATGCTGAAAGGGGAGGTGAGGGGAAGATGTGTTTGGTGGTGGGATCACGCTGGAGGTGGCGGAAATGGCGGAGGATGATCCGTTGAATGTGGAGGCTGGTGGGGTGAAAGGTGAGGACAAGGGGAACCCTATCGTGGTTCCGGGAGGGAGGGGCAGGGGTGAGGGCAGATGTGCGGGAGATAGAACGGACACGGTCGAGGGCCGTGTCGACCACGGTAGTGGGGAATCCTCGGTTGAGGAAAAAGGAAGACATGTCGGAAGCACTGGTATGGAAGGTGGCATCATCAGAGCAGATGCGGCGGAGACGGAGAAACTGGGAGAATGGAATAGAGTCCTTACAGGAGGCGGGGTGGGAGGAAGTGTAGTCCAGGTAGCTGTGGGAGTCGGTGGGCTTGTAGTGAATGTTAGTCAATAACCTATCCCCAGAGATGGAGATGGAGAAGTCGAGGAAGGGAAGAGAAGAGTCGGAGATGGACCATGTGAAGGTGAGGGAAGGGTGGAAATTGGAAGCATAGTGAATGAAATGTTCTAGTTCAGGGCGAGAGCAGGAGACGGCACCGATACAGTCATCAATGTACCGGAAAAAGAGGTGAGGGAGGGGACCCGAGTAGGACTGGAACAAAGAGTGTTCCACATATCCCACGAAAAGGCAGGCATAGCTAGGACCCATGCGGGTACCCATAGCAACACCTTTAATTTGGAGGAAATGGGTAGAGTCAAAGGAGAAGTTGTTCAATGTGAGAACAAGTTCAGCCAGGCGGAGGAGGGTGGTGGTGGATGGGGACTGGTTGGGCCTCTGTTCAAGGAAGAAGCGGAGCAGACACTCACTGCCTAGGCTCAGATGTGAAGAATAATAACTTAAGTGAAGTACAAAGTGCTACAGAGGCCAGTTAAATCCTTACCCAACATGTGTCAGTCAGCACTCCCCCACAGCTCTTTAAAAAGTATGGAGTCATACAGTGAAATTACAGTACAGGAATCCCGGCCCAACCCCGGTTTCGCCATACGCGGATTTCACATATACACAGTTTCCACTCTGCGACAATTTTTGCCAACCTGCGGCAGTGAAATTCGCGTATCCGCGGTTTTTAATTTAGGAATAAGGTAAATAACATGATTTTTATGCTTTTTATATTCTTTTTATTGTGTTTATACACATTTATACTGAATTTGTCAACCGCGGTTTTACTAACCACGGGGGTTTTCAGGGACGTATCCCTCGCGGTTGGGGAGGGATTACTGTATTACCAAGGCAGATTTCCAATTCAACAACAAATTGCATTTATATAGTGCCTTTAACATAGTAAAATGTTCCACGGCAATTCACAGGAGCGATTATCAAACAAAATTTGACACCGAGCCACAAAGAGATATTAGGACAGATAACCAAAAACTTGGTCAAAGAGGTAGGTTTTAAGGAGCGTCTTAAAGGAGGAAAGAGAGGTAGCGAGGCAATTCCAGAAAAAAAGGCCTCGGCAGCTGAAGGCACGGCCGCCAATGATGGAGCGATTAAAATCGGGGATACACAAGAGGCCGGAATTGGAGGAGCGCAGAGATCTTGGAGGGTTGTAGGGCTGGAGGAGATTACAGAGATAGGGAGGGGTGTGGCCATGGAGGGATTTGAAAACAAGGATGAGAATTTTAAAATCGAGGCATTGCTTAACCCGGAGCCAATATAGGTCAGCGAGTACAGGGGTGATGGGTGAACGGGACTTGGTGCGAGTTAGGACATGGGCAGCCGAGTTTTGGATGACCTCAAGTTTACGTAGGGTGGAAGATGGGTGGCCATCTAGAGGTAACAAAGGCATGGATGAGGGTTTCAGCAGCAGATGAGCTGAGCCGGGGCAGAGTCGGGCGATGTTAGAGGTGGAAATAGGCAGTCTTAGTCATGGCGCGGATATGTGGTTAGAAGCTCATCTCGGGGTCAAATATGACACCAAGGTTGCGAACGGTCCGGCTCAGCGTCAGACGGTTGCCAGGGAGAGGGATGGAGTTTGTGGCTAGGGAACGGAGTTTGTGACGGGGACCGAAGACCATGGCTTTGGTCTTCCCAATATTTAGTTGGAGGAAATTTCTGCTCCTCCAGAACTGAATGTCAGACAAGCAGTCTGACAATTTTGAGACAGTGGAGGGGTTGAGAGAGGTGATGGGGAGGTAGAGCTGGGTGTCGCCAGCGTACATGTCCAACCTGACGTCGTGTTTTCGGACGATGTCGCCGAGGGGCAGCACGTAGATGAGGAATACAAAGGGGTCAAGGATGGATCCTGGGGGGACTCTAGAGGTAATGGTGGGGAGTAGGAAGAGAAGCCATTGCAAGTGGCTACGACAGGATAGATAAGAATGGAACCAGGCGAGTATCTTCCCATCCAGCTGGATGATAGAGGAGAGACATTGGAGGAGGATGGTGTGGTCAACCGTGTCAAAGGCTGCAGACAGGTCGAGAAGGACAGGGAGGGATAGTTTACCACAGTCAGTCACATAGGATGTCATTTGTGGCTGTGATAAGAGCAGTTTCGCAACTGTGGCAGGGGAGGAAGCCTGATTGGAGGGATTCAAACATGGAGTTCTACAAGGTTTTTTATTTAACAAGTTATTCGAAAAAAGTTGTAGGCCTAAGGCTACAGCGCTGGAGACCAAGGTTTAAAAAAAGTAGGAGAGTAGACAAGATCAATCATTAATTATTAGATAAAGCTTGGGCTTCAAATGCTTCAAGATTCTAGGAAGTAAAGAGGGAGACAAGGTATTTCAGTTTAAGATCCTGGGAAAAGACAAGTTAGAGTAGGAGATTGTGGCGTGAGTTTGGATTTCAACACAATGTGGATATGGAAAGGAGAAGCAGGTGTAGTTGGGGATATTTGGAGTTTATTAGAACATTTAGAGGAAAGTTCAGGGGAGCACCAACCGCAGTAATATTGATAAAAGTGAAAGAAAGGTTGTAAAAGCAGGAGCATGGTTAGAAGCTTGAGGTGAGGGGGGTGGGGGGGAGGGGGGGAAATCAGTGATCAGAAAGCAAGTTTTTTCTTGCATCATCTCCAAGAATGCAAGAGCTGCGTTAAAAGAGTCACCACAGCTATAGCAGTATTCAAGTAATGGATGAACTAGGGCTTTATGGAGAGTTAAGAGTTGAGGGGAACAGAAGTGATGGACACAAAAGAGGTGACAGCTTCAGTTATGGAGAAGATGTGGGCGTTCCCTTTGTGATTAGATGAGACATTAATCTGAGACGCTGTGCTATTCAAGTGGATGCAAAAGATCCGATGTCACCATTTGAAGAGGAGCAGAGAAATTCTCCCGGTGTCTTGGCCAATATTTATCCCAATATTTATCAACAGAAAAAAAAGTTAACTTGCCAGTTATCCCACTACATTTTGTGGATCAATGCACAATTTGGTTGTTGCATTTGCCCAACAGTGACTAATAATTCATTGGCTGTGAAGCGCTTTGGGACATCCTGCGGGATGTGGAAGAAGCTATATAAATGCAAGATTTTCAGAAGAGATACTAAAAAGAAAAAAAAAGATAATAACGACAAGGATGTCTATAAATCAAGAAGGACTAAGGGTGAAAGTTGTTCATTAGACATGCAAACGGCATGAAGAAACTGTGCCTTTGAAGAATTAGAGGGGAAAGAACATTTTTTACATTATCCCATTAGAGAGCAGGAGATTTCTCCCAATATCATCTTGCATACTTACCACTGCCAAAATAAATAATGGCCCGGATTTTCTGGGGTCTATGACCGCATACGGACAGCGTACGCAGTCGTAACTGCCCCGCATGTTCCGGGTTCTGTGTGTGATGTGTACGCGCGAAAACCCAGAACTTGTGATCTGTCAAGTTTCAGCTTGACAGTTCATACGAATCCGCAGGAAATGGACATTCGCTGGCGGAGAACTGCCCAGCGAATGCCCACGAAACTCTTACGCCGGTAAAAGCAGGCATAAGGCCTTCTTTTACCAGCGTAAGGGTTTAAATAAATTTTAAAATAACATTTTTAAATCATTTAAACATTAAAATTAGTTTCGGTTATTTTTGGCCCCTTTATAAATGTTTAAATGTTTTTTTCAAAAAAATAAACTTTTTGTTTTAAATGTTTAATTACATTGTATTTTAATTAATTTTAAACATGTGGTGATTTATTTTTATTTCAGTGCTGTGAAAGTGTATATTTTATGTAATTCCTATTGTGCTGATGGGGATTCCGTACGTAATGGGAATCTCCCTCTTTGATTAGTTGGGCCGGCCCATGTGATCCCAGGGACGGTCACGAACCGCATGCGCCCCTGGGATACGTGGACCTTTACGCAGGGCTACGCCCGCAGGCCCAGGAGCACGAGTCTTCGTAGGTCTGGGGCCATTAGGTAAGTACGGATTTTACTTGCGGTTCGGAGGTATTCACCCGCGGGAAGCCTCCGACCGCAATTTCAGGTCCTATACTTTTAGACCAAGTCAATTTATCACATTAAACTCTAAAATGGCACAGAAATTCCTTTCATTTTTTTTTAAGCAGAAATTAAACCAACTGGATGCACAGTAATAACTGATAAGATAGATTATGGTATGGAGAATGTGATTTAACATCATCTTCACTTCTGGAATCTGAGTTTGAATTCAACCCAGGCTGGTGAGATGGAAGGACATTTATAGATAGCAGAAAGAGACTAAGTGAATTTTGACAATCCAACTAACATCCTCGTGGGTACAAGCCTGTGGATCAAAATACCACGGGGGGAAAATTGGCTCGCGCCCCCTTTGGTGCGATAACTTCGCCGGGGCGCTAGCACCCCGAAAAAGTTAGCGCCCCAGCGCCCGAAATTCAATGGTAGTGCCCCAAGCAGGAGGTGGGGCGCTACTGGAAGCGCTCCCGCCTCCCTCTTAGGGCGCTCCCATTGAATATCGCGGCGTTACGTGCAGCAGCACCATGTGCGCCAGCACGTAGCGCCATGGTACTGCAGACCTCCCTCCCCTGATTAATGGGGAGGGAACCGGGGCCCTGCTGGCCCACCAGGGAGCGGGGTGCCGGCAAAAGAGCCCGGCACTCGAGAGAAGTGCCGAGCTGACGGATCGCGGCCGGCACCCCGCAGGAGGAGGCAGGTGCTGGCAGGCGGCTCAAAAAAAAAATGGCCGCCCGACACCTGCCATTTAATTATCACCGCCCCGGCCACAAAAATGTCCCCGACCCTGTCGGACATAGCGTCCGGCAGTAGGTCAGGGGGCGCGAGCCAAGTTTGTGGCCGGGGCACGAGCGGAGCACTGCGCACGGCGATGACGTCATTGCCAGAGGTGCAGCGCCGCGGGGCACTACCGGCTAACGCCGCCGCTAACCTCCCGCTGAATTTCACGGGAGGTGTTAGCAGCGCCGTGCCCAGGCGCTAGTTGCTTTGCGCCCCCCGTTAACGCCCCCCTCTAACAGGAGGCACAAAGCAACCGAATTTTTCCCCCCCACAAATTCTGACTGTGCAATACTGTAACTCATATTAGGTCCCCAATATAGGTAATTGCTCTATTCCACAGCACTGACATACTTTGCGGATAAACAATTTTAGAAAATGACAGCGATTCTATGATATTGCAATAGAAGCAGGGATATCAAAGGTATGGGCAGTCTTCATGCCCCGATTTTAACTCCAGATGAATTCCTCGCTCAGGCCGGAGTTAAAATTACAGTCGGGTCTCAATGATGTCATCGGGCCACAACATGCATATGTAAAAAAGGACCCTGTTGGCTCCAGGCGGGTGTCCTTGCTGCCTGCTCAGGAGAGTAGGATAAAATTGCAGATGTAGCGATCATGCCGGTTTTCGGACAGGTAAGAGCCAGGGCGATTTTAACTGCCCACCCACCAGGTTTCTGCTAAGCGAGTAGGGTTAAAATTGTTCCCATTACGTTTCAAGACATCAATTAATACCATACCTCTGAAATGGTGATCTTACAATTTCTTAGTGACGATTTTTCATTTTCAGTTGGGGTAAGAATATTTTGTCTCAGCCAGTCAAGCATCTAAAATTAAAATAGACAGCACCATAAACAACATTAATGTTACGATATCATTGCCATAAACAGTACTTGTCTTTTGAATTTATTGATGGCAGATCCTTTGGTTTGTGTTGAGATAGATTAAAAAACCCAATTACTACTATTTTATTAATGGGAAGGAAAAACCCGTCATGCTGATGGTGGCTAAAATAAAACTAAACAGTGCAACATGGGCGAGGGTATTAACCACAAATAAGTGTGGATGGCCTAGTGTCACAGCTAGGAGTACCAAGGGGTAAATTAGAGATATAAGAAGTAAGAGCAGGAGTAGGCCATACGGCCCCTCGAGCCTGCTCCACCATTCAACGAGAGCATGGCTGATCATCGACCTCAACTCCAATTTCCCACCCGATCTCCATATCCCTTGATTCCTCTAGAGTCCAAAAATCTATCTATCTCAGCCTTGAATATACTGAAAGACTCAGCATTCACAGCCCTCTGGGGCAGAGAACTCCAAAGATTCACAACCCTCTGAGTGAAGAAATTCCTCCTCATCTCAGTCTTAAATGGCCGACCCCTTATCCTGAGACGATGCCCCCTAGTTCTAGACTCTCCAGCCAGGGGAAACAACCTCTCAGCATTTATCCTGTCAATCCCCTTCTGAATCTTGTATGTTTCAATGAGATCACCTCTCATTCTTCTAAACTCCAGAGAGTATAGGCGCATTCTACACAATTTCTCATCATAGGACAGCCCTCTCATCCCAGGAATCAATCTAGTGAACCTTTGTTGCACTGCCTCCAAGGCAAGGATATCCTTCCTTAGATAAGGAGACCAAAACGGTGCACAGTACTCCAGGTGTGGTCTTACCAAGGCCCTGTACAATTGTAGCAAGACTTTCTTACTTTTATACTCCAACCCCCTTGCAATAAAGGCCAACATGCCATTTGCCTTCCTTATTGCTTGCTGTACCTGCATGCTAGCTTTCTGTGCTCCTTGCACGAGGACACCCAACTCTCTCTGAACACCAACATTTCCCATAACTGAATTCATCTTTCTACAACCTTGGCTTGGCTGGTGGTTAACTCTGCATTTAAACTTGCAGGTGTCTGGAGGCAGAGTTCTAGATCACAACACTGTCTGTGACAGTCTGTGAAGCTTTGCCAGTGATATTCTGAATCATCGTCTTTCTAGTACAGACCTAGGTCGTCTAGTTTAAGCAGCAGCAACCACTCTTGTGGTGCGGCCCTGTGCATCTTTTATTTGGTTGACAGCTTCTCTGCTGTTGGGTAAAGCCATTCTCATCGAGTTCACTGCTTTGCATGGCTTCTGGACTGTACTGGGTCTAGCAGCAAGTGGTGGGTTTTCTGCACCTTGGGTGCAACTAGGGCTGGAATATTCCACCACTGGCCACTTTAAAGCATTGTAGAACACTGAAGTTGCTGGTGGTGGCAAACAGTGCCAAGCTTTCACGAACGATTCGCTCCAGTAATCGTGAGGTGTTCATACTCGGTGGTGCAGAGAGAAGGAAACCAGAACGAGTACACAATTGCTCTGCAATGTGAAGAATGATCACGCACAATAAACCATCATCCGGGCTCAAAAGGTGGCAAGGAGCCTTTCTTTCCAATGGAACACAGGATAAAGTTGGGGGCCCTTCTAATACATTTACATTTTGACACAAACACACCCCCCAAACAGGAACATCCTGCAGGGCAAACTTTTTACATTTCTAAATTTAAATACTTCAAAAGTCTAGTCAAAGGAAACAGTGGTTTTCTTGTCGCTCATTATTGTGTACAGCCACCGTTTAAAATAGACATTGACTCTACAACTACCAGCTACTTTTAAGGGGATTTCCAACAGACCTCAGGGGAGGGATTGAAATCCTCTTCTTCAGCAGAATCCTCGTCTCTGTTGTCCAAATGCAACACATTGGAAGAAGAAAATGATCTAAATTGCTGGGCAGCATTTCCACATCTACGATAACACTGTCCATCAACTTCATCTGTGTGGTATACCGTTGAACCAGTTTCCTTCTTTTTGGATTTCTTGGAGAGTTTTTTAAAAGGATTGCGGAATACTTGAACAGAACAAATACTCCAATCAAAACAAAACATCAATATAAACCGGTGAACAATTTCACACTAGAACAAGAACATTGGCATCTTCGTCTGAGGAGAACAGTACAGTAAAACTGGAGTTGAATTGACTTGCGAGAGACACACAAAGAAACTGTGTTGCAACAAACAAGATTTCCATTGTCCCAAAGGGCATGGAGAAGATCAAGATATAGTGAGAGAAGTGAAGCTGGTGTGTATGGAGAGCATAAAATCGGAAGGAAATTGGTGGATGTACAATGGAATCATCGGCAAGAGAGTTGATAGGGTTGAAAAGGAGCAGAGAAGGTTGTTGATATAGAGAAGAGTGGGAGAGCACACAGAGCCCAGGGGAACCCCTGAATTAATAGCAGAGTCAGAGGAGCAACAAACTCCAGCACATCGGGCAATGCGAGTGTAAATTAGATAACCATGAGCATAGCTTTTGAATAAGATTATATGATGGTTACTTGTTTATACGTTCAAGGTCCCAGACTCCGCCAACGGTTTGGAGATGTCTAAAGTGATGACAAATGTATCAATCAACTTCCCCAAGCGCATGACATAGTCAAGTTAATCACTAGTGGAATGGCCGTGCCAAAAACCACACAGGTGATTATCAAGTTTTTCTCAATTTGTTCTCAGGATGTGGATAACAATGGCAAGGTCACATTTATTGCCCATTCTTGGTTGTGATGATGATGCTGCTGCTTCCACAATGGCGCTAAGTAGGCAATTCCAGGTGGTAGAGGTCACAGGCAAGGGAGGTGCTGTTGAAGCAACCTTGGTGAATTGCTGCAGTGCATCCTGTAGGTAGTAAATACTGCAACCACAGTGGATCGAGAGTGAAGGGAGTGGACAATGAGCCAGTGGCAGGGACACAAATTGTTCTGTACTGGATGGTGTCAAGCTTTTTGAGTATTATTGCAACTGCACCCACCCAGGCAAGTGGTGAGTATAATGACTATCACACTCCCAACTTGAACCTTGTAGATGGTGGATCAGCTTTGAGGGGGTCAGGAGGTGGGCCTATGCTCTGCTCTTAGAGCCACGTTGTTGATATAGTGGATCTATTGAAGCTTCTGGTCAATGGTGAATCCCAAGGTGTTGATGGTGGGGTACTCAGCAATGACGGTGCCATTGAAGATCAAGGAAAGACAGTTGGGTTTCTCTTGGTTGAGATGGCTATTACCTGGTACTTATGTAGCACTAATGTTATATGCCACTTGTCAGCCCAAGCCTAGATGTTATCTTGTTGTTTACTGGCATGGGCTACTTCATTATCAGAGGAGTTGTGGGTGTAGTTGAATATTGTAGAATTGTCAATGAACAATTCTACCACTGGGAAATCCTGCAACAATGTACTGGGCTGTAAAGTAGCCTCCGACAGCCACAGTCATCCTTGTATCAGGCATGTCACCAACCCTTGGCGGGTTTTCCCTTTGAAGCCTATTATCCTCAAGTTTTGTTACGGCTCCTTGGTGTCATACTCGATCGAATGTTGCCTTGATGGCAAGAGCAGCGACTCTCGCCTCTTTTCAACTCTTGCACCTTTGTCTGGATCAAGGCTGTGATGAGGTCTGCAGCTGGCGGGACCTGACCTAAGCATCGTTGAGCAGGTTACTGGCGAGTAGGTGTCCCTTGATAGCATTATTGATTACTGCTTTGATCACTTTACTGATGATTGGGAGGAGGCCAATAGGATAGTAGTTCACCGAGTTGGATAGGACAAACCAAGGCAATCTTCCACATTGTCGATTAGATACCACTGGAACAGCTTAACTAGAGGAGTCACTAACTCTGGTATGTGGGTTTTCAGCAATACAGCTGGGATGTTGTCAGGGCCCATAGCCTTTGTTGTGTCCAGTGCACTCAGACACCACTTAATGTCCTGTAAAATGCAATGAATTGGCTTTACACTAGCAACTATGATGATGGGAACTCGGAAGGAGACCAAGATCGATCATCCACTTGGCACCTTTGGCTGAAAACACTTGCAAACACTTTAGCCTTAACCACTGTTGAGGATGGGGATGTTCACGGAGCCTGCTCCCCCTTCTGTTAGTTGCTTGGATATATGTCATGTCTACAGAGCTTTGCTCTGATCTTCTGGTTGTAGAACCATCTATCTCTGCCTATAGCCCACTGCTTTTTGTGTTTACCATGCAGGTGTCCCTGTGTAGTAGCTTCACCAGGTTAGTGCTGCTCCTGACATGCCTTCATTGAACTGGGGTTGCTCTCCTGGTTTGATAGTTTGATCAAGGAACGAGAGATGTGCTGGACTATGAGATTACCAGGTGGCTGTCTCTTCAGCCGTCTAGGCCCCATGTTCTGGAATTCCCTCTGTAAACCCTTTCATCTCTCCACCTTCCTCGCCTCCGTTAAGACCCTCCTTAATACCCACCTCTTTGACCAGGCTTTTGGTCACCCCTCCTAATATCTCCTTCTCTGGCTCGGAGTTCATTTTTGTCCGATTACACCTCTGTGAAGTCCGTTGGGAGATTTGTCTATGTTAAAGGTGTTATATAAATGCAAGTTGTTGTTGTTGCTGCAGCTGCAGATTGTGGTGATATATAATTCTGCTGCTGAAGGCCTGCCGTGCCACATGATGCCCAGTTTTGGGTAGCTAGATCTGTCTTTAGTCTGTTTCACTTATCACAGTGGTAGTACCACACTATTTAATGGAGAGCATCCTCATAATGGAGATGAGACTGTGTCTTCACAAGGTTGTGCAGTGGTCACTTCTACCATTGCTATCGTGGACAGACGTATCTGCAATGGGTAGGTTGGCAAGGATGAGATCAAGTCAGTACTCTCCTTGTTGGTTCTTCACCACCTGACGCAGGCCCAGTCTGGCAGCCATGTCCTTCATGACTTGACTAGCTTGGTCAGTGGTAGTATTGTCGAGCCAGTCTTATTGGTAGACATTGAAGTCCCCCAATCTGAGCGATTCTGTGGCCTTGATTCCCTGACCTTTTCCAAGTGATGTTCAATATGGATTCATCAGTTGAGGGGGCGGGGGGGGGGGTTGAAAGGGATGCTGTAGGTGGTGATCAGCAGGAGGCTTGCTTGACCCTGTTTGACCTCAAGACTTCCATTGGGTCTGGAGTCAATTTTGAGGACTTCCAGGGCCACTCTCGCCCGACTGTTTGTTTAATACTGCCGTCCCACCTCTGCTCTGCCAGTGGAACAGGACAAACCCAGGAATGGTGATGGAGGAATCTGGGATGTTGGCTCCTAGATATGATTCTGTAAGGCTTTTGTTTGACTAGTCTGTGGAACAGGTCTTCCAACTTGGGTACTACTACCTCGCCCACCCCCCTCCCCATCAAGTAATAGATCATTTGAAAGCTAATATAGAAGCATAGAATTTTATAGCACAGAGGGAGGTTATCATGTGTGCTGGGCCTTTGCTAGTGACTTCCATAACTCTAGAAAATAGAGAAGAATTGAAATAACGAACCAAAATAGATCATACGATTACAAGATGCACAACAGGACAATGTTGTAAAAAGAAAATTCATAAAGCAGTTTCTTAGGAGAATCACTCACCACTTTTTTTGTTTGATTTCTTTTTCTTTTTTTCCTTGGGTATATTAGAGTCACTGCAAGAACAGAACAATAAAATCTCAACTTTGCAGGCAGGACTGATGAGAAATCGAAAACTACGGCCGCTATTTTTCCTCTTGATGCGGCTTGGGGGCGGGACAGCTGCCTTCCGGGTTCCAATCCCGCCCCCAATGACGTCCGACGCACAGACGTGATTTTGCGTCAATTGGCCTTGTTAAGCCCGCCCTGCGGGCTTGCCGGCCAATTAAGAGAAAGCCAGTGTCAGATGACATCAGTTGATAACGCATCATTTGCCGGTTTTCTTAAAGGGGTCACGCACAATTTTTTTGACAGCTGATTTCTCAGTGTTTGACAGCACTGAGGTGCTGCAAACACTGACAATCACTGTACAAAGGTGAGCCCTTGTACCCAGGCTCCCCAGTGACTCCCTCCTTAGGCTAGAACAGATGGCAGTTGCAGGTGAGGTTACAGAAGCGATCTGTCACTGGTGAGAGAGGTTCTCCCAATGAGGTGGGACTACACAAACAATTCAAAACTTGGTCACCTACAGAAAAGTCTAAATACATTAAAAATAATTTTCCCAACATTTTCTTACCTCAAACTCACCAGTGCACCATTGGATCCTTCACACCACTTCTGCAGCTATCATCAATGAAGAAACGTTACAGTAGACTCACAACATGCCAAACTTACCTGGCGTGGTGTTCGGACGTCAGGAAGCCTGCAGTCGACCTGGCAAAATTGGAAAAAGCCTCTTAACTGCCTGTTAACAAGCAATTAAGTGGCTATAATCCTCTTCCCGCCGCTAGGTGTCAGGTCCATGTGCAAATCGGGGACCCGGCACCTGGGAAGATTGATTGGAGGCGGGTTGACAGCGGGTTTCCAACCCGTTCAATCTTTGCAAGTTTGCCGGATGTCCCGCCTCCAAACTCACGCTGAGTGCCGGCAAAATTCCCCCTAACTTCTCCAAACTGTCTCACCCATCAACACGATAATGACTGAATCTGTCTTTTGAAGGAGATGTAAAAGATCCCATGGCACTATTTCAAAGAAGAGCAGGGGAGTTATCCCCGGTGCCTTGGCCAATATTTATCCCTCAACCAACAATTTTTTTTTTTTTTATTCGTTCATGGGATGTGGGCGTCACTGGCAAGGCCAGCATTTATTGCCCATCCCTAGTTGCTCTTGAGAAGGTGGTGGTGAGCCACCTTCTTGAACCGCTGCAGTTCATGTGATGAAGGTACTACTTAGGGAGGGAGTTCCAGGGAACAACAGGTTTGGACCCAGCTGTGATGCCTTCCTCAGTTGCAGAGTCTGCTGACTTTCAGGGGGTCCGATTTTAAGTCCCGGGCGGGAACGCGGCCTTGCGAGTGGGGGCGGAGTTCAAGGAGGCGTCACTAAAAACAAATGCTTTTAGTTCCAGAGGGAGGGAGATAGAAACTGCAGCTTACATTGCAAAGTCTCTACTCACATAATGATTTCATCGTTCCTCTCAGTTTTAGGGGGAGCAGCTGGAATGACATCCTCTTCCTTCGTCACAGGCGAGTCTTTATCCAAAAATTTGATCAACGCCTGATTGATAAAGTCAGAGTCACAAACCGTATTTATCACTTCCTCCAAACCTGTTGCGGGAGAGGAAAACGTAGAGGCAAAAAATGAATGTTTTGACAATGCATGTTTCTTACCTCACTATTTTCAGTGCATCCTAGCAAAATTAATACATTTTAAAATTAATAATGCTTCATATACAATATTACTACCTATAGATTCTTGTCCAATTTCCCCCCCCTTGCTGCCCTGAATGGGCTGACTCATGCTGGAGTGCTCTTGTATGGACACAGCCTGCCCTCTATTAGCTTGCCTACTGTACACATGTGAACTGACACAATGAAATATGCTTCTCTGTTCAACCATAGGGAGTGAGTCCCTGCAACTAAACCTGGTCCTGCCCTGATTTTCATGTCCAGATACTCATGCATTTCCCCCCCCCCCCCCCCCCCACCACAGGACATTCCTCATCTGATGCTATTCTAGTAACATTCTCTATTTATTCTGTACAATTTAAAATTCAAACGTTAAAAATCCACCAGTTCTAACCCTATGTCTCTCAATTCAACATCTAAACACACAGCACGAGTTACTGAGCTCAGTTGGTAGGGTGTTGAAATCAGCAAACATTTACATTTTACTTAAGTCACAGTTCTCCTATTCCAAGAAGCTTCGATGGAAATTTGACTTCAACCCCCCCCCCCCCCGCCCCTAACCCATTATAAAGAGATTTTGACAAAACCCCAAGTTAATATATGCATAACAATTCCCATTATGTGGTAATATGCTTATTTGCATTTGGTCTGCCCCATCCTATAGCGTATAATGGACTGCACTTATGGCAGTATATTGGACTTAATGGGTGCTAAGGTCTCCAGCTTCCAACATGTGGTTCACTTACAGCTAGCAGCAACCCCAGAGTAAACTTGCTGGATTCGCCAAGTCCGATTGCAGACAAGATCTAGCTTAAAAAATAAATATCCTTCAAGCGGGCAATCTGGCAAGGTAACTCTTGGGTTGGGCAATACCAGCGTGTCAGGAGTTAACTAAGCACAATATAAAAGCAGCTATAGCAAAAAGGAAATAATACAGTTCACTTCACTGGATAAATCAAAAGGACAATTACCATTTTAGAGCATTCAGCTAAAATGAGAAGCTCACAAAAATCTTAAGATGATCGACAATTATAGTAATGTTTGCTGACTTGAATTAATTGCAGATTTTTAGTTCAAGAACAACAACTTGCATTTATATAACACCTTTGACGTAGTAAAACATCCCAGGAGCGTTTTCAGACAGAGATATTAGGGCAGGTGCCCAAAAGCTTGGTCAAAGAGGTAAGTTTTAAGGAGTCTCTTAAAAGGAGGAGCGAGAGTTGGAGAGGCGGAAAAGTTTAGGGAGGGAATTCCAGAGCTTAGGGCCGAGGCAGCTGAGGGCACGGCCGGCAATGGTGGAGCGAAGGAAATCGGGGATGTACAAGAGGCCAGAATTAGGGGAGTGCAGAGTTCTCGGAGGGTTGTAGGGCTGGAGAAGGTTGCAGAGATAGGGAGGGGCAAAGCCACGGAGAGATTTGAACACAAGGATGAGAATTTTAAATTCGAGGCATTGCTGGACCAGGAGCCAATGTAGGTCAGCGATCACAGGAGAGATGGGCGACCGGGACTTGGTGCCAGTTAGGATATGGGCAGCAGCGCTTCGGATGAGCTGAAGTTTATGGAGGGCAGGAGATAGTACAGCAATGGACGCTTTCACAAAGCACATTAATAACTTCATAAGTTTCTTTCAGGCTTTAGTTCAGCCAGTGCTGCTACCTGCCTTTCAGTGCAACAACTTCCCTCAGTAAGTGTCGGTAAACGTTTAGTTTCCATACGGAATCCGGAAGTAGATTGCGTATCAGGGCTTCTGAAGTCCTCCTCAGAAAATATATCTCCTCTTCACGAGTCTGGAAAATCTTCTTGCTACAACAATACAACATTTTATGAGGTTTATTTATTTATTTATTGTTTTAAAAGCTTGTTTTATTTTGTAACACTTCAAAATAGATTTTTTTTAAACATTTAACTTCAGTTAATTACAAGTAACTAATTAATACCTTAAGGAAAATCTAGCATTAAACCTATGTCATGTTTTAGAATTACGCCATTGAGGCCTCAGTGTATTCAATGCATTGAATCCTGTGGTATTGCTCTGAACAGACCCAACAAAGTCCCACTTAAATCTCTGGCCTGTGCTGATTTAGCTGCTCTCACCCACAGGATGGCAGAAACCCACAATTGGGTTCAGTGGTTTAAAAAAAAAAATCAGCCAGGACTCCTGTTCAAGATCACTATCCAGCAAACACTAAGGAAGTCTTGCTGCAATTGTACAGGGCTTTGGTGAGACCACACCTAGAGTACTGTGCACCGTTTTGGTCTCCTTATCTGAGGAAGGACATACTTGTCTTAGAGGCGGTGCGACAAAGGTTCACTAGATTGATCCCTGGGAGTGAGAGGGTTGTCCTATGAGGAGAGATTGAGCCTATATTCTCTGTGGCGTTTAGAAGAATGAGGTGCGATCGCATTGAAACATATAAGATTCTGAAGGGGATTGGCAGGATAGATGCCGATAGGTTGTTTCCCCTAGCTGGAGAGTCTAGAACTAGGGGGCATAGTCTCAGGATAAGGGGCCGACCATTTAAGACTGAGATGAGGAGGAATTTCTTCACTCAGAGGGTTGTGAATCTTTGGAATTCTCTGCCCCAGAGGGCTGTGAATGCGGAGTCATGAAGTATATTCAAGGCTGAGATAGATAGGTTTTTGGACTCATGGAGAATTAAGGGATATGGGGGAATCGGGCGGGAAAGTGGAGTTGAGGTCGAGGATCAGCCATGATCTTGTTGAATGGCGAAGCAGGCGCGAAGGGCCATGTGGCCTCCTCCTGCTCCTAATTCTTATGTTCCTACTCGAAGTCCAGGACTGTTGACTTTGGGTGAGGATAGGATGTGCGGGCTCTTGTAGTCGCATAGCGTGCCGAGTGGTGTCCCCGCCGAGGCACTAAAGCATGACGGAGAAGCACTACTGGCGTGAATTCATGAACTCATTTCTCTTATCTGGAAGGAGGAGCGCATGCCAGGGGATCTCAGAGACGCCGTAATTGTGACCATCTTCAAGAAAGGTGACAAGTCTGATTGCAGTAATTACAGAGGAGTTTCCCTGCTGTCTGCCACAGGGAAAGTCATCGCAATAATCCTCCTCAATCGCCTTCTCCCAGTGGCCGAAGAGCTCCTCCCAGAGTTGCAATGCGGATTCCGCCCACTAAGGGGCACAATGGACATGATCTTCACTGCACGTCAATTACAAGAGAAATGCAGGGAACAGCACCAACCGCTGTACATGGCCTTCTTTGATCTCACAAAGGCCTTCGACACTGTCAACTGTGAGGGATTATGGAGTGTCCTCCTCAAATTCGGCTGCCCTCAAAAGTTTGTCACCATCTTCCGCCTGCTTCAGGACGACATGCAAGCAGTGACCCTGACCAACGGTTCCACCACAGACCCAATTCACGTACGAACCGGGGTCAAGCAAGGCTGTGTCATCGCACCAACGCTCTTCTCGATCTTCCTTGCTGCAATGCTCCATCTCACTGGAGTGGAGCTAATTTACAGAACAAACGGGAAACTGTTCCAACTCCGTCGCCTCCAGTCCAGATCCAAGGTCGTCCCATCCTCTGTCGTCGAATCACAGTATGCAGAAGACGCTTGCGTCTGCGCTCACTCTGAGGTCGAACTCCAAACCATCATCAACACCTTCACCGAAGCATACGAGAGCATGGGCCTTACACTAAACATCCATAAGACAAAGGTCCTCTACCAACCTGCCCCCGCCACACAGTACTGCGCCCCCCGCCGATTATCAAAATCCACGACAAGGCCTTGGACAACGTGGACCACTTTCCATACCTCGGGAGCCTACTGTCAACAAGGGCAGACGTCGATGACGAAGTCCAACACCGCCTTCAGTGTGCCAGTGCAGCCTTCGGTCGCCTGAGGAAGAGAGTGTTTGAAGACCAGGACCTCAAACCCGGCACCAAGCTCATGGTCTACAGAGCAGCAGTGATACCCGCCCTGCTGTATGCTTCAGAGACGTGGACCATGTACAGCAGGCACCTCAAAGCACTGGAGAGGTACCACCAACGCTGCCTCCGCAAGATCCTGCAAATCCATTGGCAGGATAGGCGCACCGACGTCAGTGTTCTTGCTCAGGCCAACATCCCCAGCATCGAAGCTTTTACCACGCTCGATCAGCTCCGATGGATGGGTCACATTGTCCGCATGCCTGATACGAAACTCCCAAAACAAGCGCTCTACTCGGAGCTCTGACACGGCAAGAGAGCCCCAGGTGGGCAGAGGAAAATGCTTCAAGGACACCCTCAAAGCCTCCTTGAAAAAGTGCAACATCCCCACTGACACCTGGGAATCCCTGGCCCAAGACCGCACAAAGTGAAGAAGAAGCATCCAGGAAGGTGCCGACCACCTTGAGTCTCTTCGCCGGGAGCAAGCGGAAGCCAAGCACAGGCAGCGCACGTCAACCCAAGCACCCCACCCACCCGCCCCTTCAACCACTGTCTGCCCCACCTGTGACAGAGACTGTAGGTCCCACATTGGACTCATCAGTCACCTGCGAACTCATTTTTAATGTGGAAGCAAGTCATCCTCAGTTCCGAGGGATTGCCGAAGATGATGATGATTTTTATCAAATATAACCACTGGGACAGGGCACTACAATCACCTGTGGAACTGCACTCCTGCGCCAGTTGCCACTTCCCGCCTTCTAAGGAGCACTGAGGCAGTTAAGGATGAGATGGACCAAAACCATTCATGAGATGCCAGGTTCATGCAAAAGGTGGGCATAAATCAATTTATGGGCCCCAAACCATTCATAGAAATTCCATTTAATAGCAGGATGGGATTTCTGATCAGCCTGCATTAATAACGGTTTGTGAAGGAGAAAAATTACATATTTCTTATTTTCATGTTACATGAATAGGATTAAGCACAGTATGTAATGGCAATGGTGACTGTATATGAATGTGAATTATACAACGATAATGGGAACCGGGTATGAATGAGGATTAAACTGCGTGCGTATGTATTTTGCATTACACATTTACGTTTAGTTGCCATTTCTACCTTAGCTCCAAAAAAAAAGGAAGAGAGCACCTTCTGTATATCAGAGACTACACCCCTCTCGATGTAATACAGGGGCTGGAAAAGCTCCATTGCCTAATAACCAAGTGAGCCAAAGTTGACACTGTGATGTAGACAAATGCAGCAGCCCTTTTGTGGCAAAAGACCCAGGGGTGGAGATGAGGAGAATTTTTTATTTTTTTTAAACGCAGCGAGTTGTTATGATCTGGAATGCGCTGCCTGAAAGGGCGGTGGAAGCAGATTCAAGAGTAACTTTCAAAAGAGAATTGGATATATAATTAGGTTGTAATCTTTCCTTTTTAAGCACATGTCCAATTCCCTTTGGAAAGTTACTATTGAATCCGCTTCTATCACCTTTTCAGGTAATGCATTGCAGATTCTAACAACTTGAAAATGAAAAATTTGCAGGGCTGTGTGGAAAGAGCATATGAGTGGGACTAAATGGATAGCTCATACAGGCACAGAGCTGGCACAGGCACGATGGGCCGAATGGCCTCCTTTTTTGCTGTATGATTCTATAAGAAGCCAGAAACACTAGGAGAATTCCCTGCTCCTCTTCAAATAGTGCCAAAGGATCTATTAACATCCATCTGCACCACTGAAACAGGCAGGCGAATCCTCAGTTTACTATCTCATTCAAATGCTGGCACCTCAGACAGTCCAGTGCCACTTCACTGAAGTGTCAGTTCAGATGATAAACTCCAGTCCTGGAATGCAGCTTGAACTCACAACCTACTGATCCAAAGGCAAGAGTGCTGCCAAATGAGCCAATCAGGCACACACTGAACCAAACACCAGCAAATGGAATCAACAGCCAGGTGGGCTCGCAGAACAAGTTACCCAAGCACTGGTACCTTTCCTGCCTGCGTACAATTCCACTTGCACGCAACTTTCTGCTTGACAAATTAGAGATCCATATGACTGGGCTCAATTTCAATTGAAAGGTTGTCATTTCTTTTAAGCTTTTCTCATCTCTTAAGGTTGGTTTGTGGTACAGTACATGAACAAGGAGAAATAAAAACCGGTTTCCAAATGTACAGAACAGTAGAGTATTGCTGGTTCAGTCATGTCAGAACTTGCATCGAATTTGCATTAAAATGCAATACTTATTTGACTAAAACTGGGCCAGAAACAAAGCTAGAAAATGAGTTCTAGAAATCATTGGCAATAAGGACCACGGGTAGTTACAAAGGCAGCACTTTGTATAATAGCCTGGGCACATACTTAAGGGAGACTTCTTTTATTCCTTCAGTGTTCAGTTCTCTTTTTGGAGCCACTTCACTTCTCAGAATTAGGAAATACCACCTCGGGCTAAATGTCTCAATGTGACGATTGGCAGCATTTCAGGTATGGAGGCCAAACGTATGAAAAGAATTCTCCAAATAGAAATGGGGGAGGGGGAAAAGGCTGGGATATGCACAGAAAGAGCTTCATGCAGAGGGAGCTTAGAGATGACGGAAAGGGTAAGCAATGCAGAAGAAAATGCAGCAGTTTCAGCTGATTAGGATCAAAGGTTCTTATTAAGCTGTAGGAAGCATGGTAGATTTTAACTCTCTAATGCATGTGTCATGACAGGGACAGGTCATTTTCAAAATCATGTGGTGAAGTTCAGTGCAGAAACTGTATTCCACCGGAGCCAACAACTTGCTGAGGTTTAGAACATATTGACAAATAAGCAGTCATTGTAATGCTACAACACAACAAAACAAAATAAAATAAATAAATTGCCTGTCATTTTAATTCTCCACCCCACTTCCACTCTGACCTTGGCCTCCTACACTGTACCAATGAAGCTCAACATAAGCTCGAGGAACAGCACCCCATCTTTCGATTAGGCACTTTACAGCCTTCTGGACTCAACACCGAGTTCAACATTTTCAGACCATAACCTCTGCCCTATTTTTTCCACATGGCAGCTGTTGATTCTGCCATTCCCATTTACACCTCTTCTAGACCTATCTTTTGTTTCTTTACTTGTCCCATTACCATCTCCTTTTGCCTTGCACCATCATCCCTTTTGTCATTTAATCTCTCCTGCTTTCCACCCGATCACAGACCTTCCCTTTTGTTATTTCCTCCCCACCCCCTTTCCCTGGACTTGCTTAAAAGCTGTTACATCTCTAACTTTTTCCAGTTCTGACGAAAGGTCATTGACCTGAAACGTTAACTCTGTTTCTCTCTCCACAGATGCTGCCTGACCTGCCGAGTATTTCCAACATTTTGGGCTGGATTTTGATACTGGGGCGGGTTGGGGTCGTGTCATCCGCATTTCGTGTTATCCACCCGACTGCAATTGGATGTGGGAGATTGATGCAATTTTCACTTAATTGGGCAATTGAGTTCCAGCATGTGGGAACCCATGAACCAATTAGTGGTTTCAGTCTGAAAGTCGCCTCTGATGATGTCATCATTGTTGCTGCATTGCAGGTCAGAGACTGCCTGGCCTTTGCTCTGAGAGGACCTGGATGCAAAATGAGGAGAGAGAGAGGAGAGAGAGAGAGAGAGATCGAGATCAGAGGCGACTTTCAGACCTAATACTACTACTACCTTCATCACATCTCTGTTGTAATAGTGGACCTGCAGCTGATAGTCAGCTATCCACTTGTGCTCCCACCAGGTTTCACTGGCGTGTTTCAGATCAGGTGTGCTTCACGTGGGAAAAGGGTTAAACTAGCTAAAACGTTTCAAAATGGCATTACAGAGCCAATTTAGGGCTTGTTAAAGGCTTTAATGGCCTCTCCTGCCTCTTGGAGGCAGGACGGAGACGGGACCACCGCACACGATTTCATCAAAATTGCGTGGAGGCAGAATCGGGTCCGCCCGTCACTTTTCACAATTTTAACCCCCCACACGCCTCCAATCCCGCCTCCACGGGTCTATGAAAATCCAGCCCTGTGTGTTTTTATTTCAGATTTCCAGCATCTGCCGTATTTTGCTTTTGTATTAAAATAAAATAGGCCTCAGGCCTCAGTTCCCCTTGGGTTAGGGAAGGGAAATTCAACCAGGGATCCTGCTCTTGATTGTTACACAACTACGCCTGAAATTCCTCCTTATCTCAGTCTTAAATGGCTGACCCCTTATCCTGAGACTATGATCCCTAGTTCTAGACTCTCCCGCCAGGGGAAACAACCTCTCAGCATCTACCCTGTCAATCCCCCTCGGAATCTTATACGTTTCAATTGAAGAATTGCTTTATTACTACATACAAACATTACACTCGTAGTTATGGGACTGATACTGGTTAAGTATCAAGATGATGGGGGTAATTGAGAGCCAACCAACAAAAGTATGGTATTAGAATGGAGAGCCTTGTAATGGACCTCCAACAACTTACATTTACACAGCACCATTCACTGAACAAAGCATCACATGTTGCTTTATAGGAGAATATTTAGGGGAAAAGTTATGTATTGGAACAGGATTTTGAAGGAGGCGAGAAAGATAGTGAAATGAGACGTGAAACCGAGGCCCCGTCTGCCTTCTCAGGTGGACGTAAAAGATCCTATGGCACTATTTCGAAGAAGAGCACGGGAGTTATCCCCGGTGTCCTGGCCAATATTTATCCCTCAATCAACATCACTAAAACAGATTATCTGGTCATTGTCACACTACTGTTTGTGGAGCTTGCTGTGTGCAAATTGGCTGCTGCGTTTCCTACATTACAACAGTGACTACACTTCAAAAGTACTTAATTGGCTGTAAAGTGCTTTGGGACGTCCTGAGGTCGTGAAAGGCACTATGTAAATGGAATTCTTTCTTTTTAACTGAAGAGGTTTAGGGAGAGTATTGCAGAGTGCAGTGGCCAAAGACTGGGATCATGGGTGGGCAGGAACTCATGCATGATAGGACAGAGGCTGCAGAGTTCTGGACGAAATGGATGTTTGTACAGGGTGAATCTAGGTAGGGCAGTTGAGGACAGCACTGGAGAAATTGAACTTTGAGGTGACAATGGCATGAATGAGGGTTCAATGACAGTGCAAGTGAGGTCAGCATGTAACGTTCCAAAGACGGAAGAAAGTGGTCTTGGTGATGGACACCATGATTGATGCTCAGTTCAGCTCAGGATCTAGCAGGGCGCCATTGGAATTCCAGACCTGGTAAAAAAAAAAATACTGGATCTTCCCAGTGACCAGCCTTCATGAATCCAGCTAGTTTACCTTGAGTTTGCTGCTGGTTTCAGAAGTCCTATGCATCAGAGCCAGCGGTCCTAGCCCACCACTAAAAACAGTTCCAGGTAGACACTTCAGAAAACTCCCCAAACAACAGTGCAATCCATAAGATTACATATAATTACACAGAATTTTACAGCACAGAAACAGGCCATTCTGCCCAACCTTGTCCATGCCGGTGTTTATGTTCCACATGCACCTCCTCCCACCTTACTTCATTTAAACCTATCAGCATAACCTTCTATTCCTTTCTCCCTCATGTACTTGTCTAGCTTCCACTTAAATGCATCTACGCTATTCGCCTCAAGTACTCCTTGTGGTGGCGAGTTTCACATTCTAACCACTCTCTGGGTAAAAGGAGTTCCTCCTGAATTTCCTATTGGATTTAATGGTGACATTTATGGCCCCGAGTTTTGGACCCCCTCCAACTGGAAACATTTTCTCTACGTTTACCCTATCAAACCCCGTCATAATCTTAAAGACCTCTATCAGGTCACCCCTCAGCCTTCTCTGTTCTAGAGGAAAGAGCCCTCTCCTGTTCAGTCTTTCCCAATAGGTATAACCTCTCAGTTCTGGTATCAGCCTTGTAAATCTTTTTTTGCACTTTCGCCAGTGCTTCTACATCCCTTTTTATAATATGTTAATACAAACCCTAAAGATTACTGAAACAAATCTGTAGGATGGAAGGGGGCTTTTTCTCCAAGCGAAATCCTCAAAAATCAAACAACAGCTTGTTTATTTTTTTGCTTAAATGTCAGGATATTCAGTTTGCACATAGGTGAACTGATCACAAGCTACATGCTTGGCCTCTGAATGTACCAACTACATTACCATAACTTTAAGATAATCCAATAGGGAATTCAAGAGCAACTTCTTGACCCAGACAGTGGTTAGAATGTGGAACTTGCTACCACAGGGAGTAGTTGAGGCGAATAGCATGTAAGTACTTAAGGGGAAGCTAGCTAAACACATGAGGGCGAAAGGAATAGAAGGTTATGCTGATAGGGTCAGATGAAGAGAGGTGAGAGGAGGCTTGTGTGGAGCATAAACACTGGCACGGTCCAGTTGGGCCGAATGGCCTGTTTCTGTGTTGTAAATTCTATGTAATTACCATGATGTCATTAATACATAAAGCTGTAATGAAAACAGGGTTTCCGTCCTGCGTCAAACAGGGAAAATGTCTCTATTTTATGTTATATTGTAACTAGAATTACAATTGTTGTCTTTCCTCATTGAAAAGCAAACTGAAGACCTGGGTCAAGTTGGTCAGTGGGGAAAACAGGCCAGATTGATTGATCGATCTGGTAATTAAGCAGATAAAGGTGGGTGGGTGGGGGGCGTTTACAGAAGAAGTTTAACTTTGCATTGGTGAAGGCCTTAGAAGGTGCCAGACCTAGATGATGGCTGTCAAATTGTACATTAGGATACTGTACGAGTCCTTAGTCTTTTGATCTTAGGTTATGTGACAATTCTTTGGGAGACCCAGAAAATTACATATATCTGTGGGTTTTTCCCGGAATTATTAGTTCAGTTTCACTTCTGTCTGATTGAAAGTTGGACTCCGTAAATAGGGCAGACATGCTGTCTCATCCATTTAGAAACATTGCTGTGGGAAGTTGTGAAAGACCGTTTCCTGTAAGAGTCCTGCCGATTATCGGAGTAAGGAATGTATTTCTGAAGAAGATACTTTACCCCCTTGTGGGTGAATTTAATTTATAGCTTTGTAAGTATTTGTACTACCAGTGTCTGTAATGACCTTACTTATAAATAAAACCGACTATTAGCCTGAATGCACTAGTGTGACGGTGTCATATTTACTGCCTTTCAGAGCAGATAAGAAAGCGCAGAGAAAGGATTTGGGGATAGTTAACAGGCAGTTAAGAGGATTATCCCCATTTTTCCAACAGAGGCGCGGGCTTCCCGACGTCGGGAAACCCCGCCAGGGTCACCGAGGCGAGCAGTGGGTCTGCGGGGGTGAGAGGGGTCCAAAAGTGCGCTGTGGAGGTGAGTGATGGGTGCAAGTGTGGAGAGGCAAGTATGTGAGGTGAGTGAAAAGTGTTAGAAAAAGTTTCCTTACCTTTGTTTCTTCCTGCAGGCTTCAATCGTTGGGGATGCGGAGGCTCCGGCATCTCCACGACAGATGACAGAATGGCTGCTGCATTCTCCGATGCAACAGCCATCTGCTTAATGCTCAGGAAATAGGTTTGGTGAGCCTTGAGTACAAGAACTCACCAAACAACAGAGAATGTGAGTGTTTGACAGCTTCTCAAAGCTGTCAAACGATGACAATTCATCTGTCAAAAAATTGTGACAGATGAAACATCATATGCTGGCGTTCTCGGTCACCGGCTTTCCCTTAATTGGCCTGCTAAGCCCGCTGGGCAGGATTAACAAGGTCAATCAAGGGAAAATAGCGTGGGTTGGCCAGACGTCGATGGAGGCGGGACTGAAACCCGACAAGCAGCAGTGCCGCCTCCAATGCACCCCCATTGGCAAAATCACCCCCAATGACACAGGCAGTCAGTCAAGTTTTTAAACAGAATCTGCAGGGGAATGCTTCGGCTCAGAAGGAGTGTGCAGTAGAGTAGTTCAGAATTGTTTTATTTAAGACAAGCAGGATGCCCCACTAACGCAGGGAAATGTAACAGGTTCATCATTTCAGTATTTTTTTATCATTCGTTCCTGGGATGTGGGCGTCACTGGCTAGGCCAGCATTTATTGCCCATCCCTAATTGCCCTTGAGAAGGTGGTGGTGGTGAGCCGCCGCCTTGAACCGCTGCAGTCTCCGTGTGGTGAAGGTACTCCCACAGTGCTGTTAGGGAGGGAGTTCCAGGATTTTGACCCAGCGACGATGAAGGATCGGCGATATACTTCTAAGTCAGGATGGTGTGTGACTTGGAGGGGAACTTGGAGGTGGTGGTGTTCCCATGTGCCTGCTGCCCTTGTCCTTCTAGGTGGTAGAGGTCGCGGGTTTGGGAGGTGCTGTCGAAGAAGCCTTGGCGAGTTGCTGCAGTGCATCTTGTAGATGGTACACACTGCAGCCATGGTACGCCGGTGGTGGAGGGAGTGACTGTTTAAGGTGATGGATGGGGTGCCAATCAAGTGAGCTGCTTTGTGCTGGATGGTGTCGAGCTTCTTGAGTGTTGTTGGAGCTGCACTCATCCAGGCAAGTGGAGAGTATTCCATCACACTCCTTACTTGCGCCTTGTAGATGCTGGAAAGGCTTTGGGGAGTCAGGAAGTGAGTCGCTCGCCACAGAATTCCCAGCCTCTGACCTGCTCTTGTAGCCACAGTATTTATGTGGCTGGTCCAGTTAAGTTTCTGGTCAATGGTGAACCAGCCACATAAATACTGTGGCTATCAGAGCAGGTCAGAGGCTGGGTATTCTGCGGCGAGTGTCTCACCTCCTGACTCCCCAAAGACAAGTTGTACTGATTGTATTAAGTGAATCCAATCATAACTGATGGTTTGTATGTTCACTTGCTCTGAAATGAAGTGGACTAATGATTCTTATCTGGCCTCATCTTACCAAGTGCCTTCTCAGTCCACCTTTTAAGAATCTGGAGAGGCATGTGGGACACGTGAGAAAGGCACGAATATCTGGTTCAGATCATAAAGGGGCTACGCCAATGTATAGTTAGATACTGGGCCGTTTGGGTACACGCCTAACCACAAGGCGCTCAGACTGCTTACACAAATTACCCAAGAGAATATCTAAAGCAAGACCCCAAACTTGTATCAGTAACCAACATGGTCTCCAGTGCGGTATACCGTAATTAAGAGGTAATTGTTAATCCTGTGGCACTCTATCCCTTACATGGTACACAAAAGGTGCAGGTTCTGGTTCATAGGACATTCCGTGTGTCAATGCACATGACCATTTTGCTGTGAACGCAAGTTAGAAATGCTGGGAGAGAGTCTAAATCCTAACACCCTAACACGCACCCATCACTGAAGAGCACATATGCAGGATTTTGAACACAAGTGGTTAGAAGGGATGAAATTCTAGGTGATGTTGCATTTACTCTTATTTCATCTAGAGCACCATTCTTAACCACTGGATTTTTACAACAAACGAAAACACATCATACCTTATTTTTTCCTTCTTGGCAGTTCGCAAATGGTCAGTAAAGATTCGAATCAACCCTAGTCCTATTCTGGTGGAGTCCAGATTCCTGATTTCCCCGACTGCATGATCCACGGCCTTGTTAAACTCATCAAGCAGGACGTGGTAGAGTGGCTGATCCTCTGTGGGCTCAGGTGGATTGTACCACAGCAAGATGAATTGGGAGTAACTACAGTCAAACACTGGAAGAAAAAAGAGAATACACGAAGACAAGGCATTAGCTGAAGTGGTCACAGGGGGTACGGTAGCGTAGTTTATACTAGACCAGAGGTCTGGACTAATGATCCAGAGACATGAGTTTAAATCCCACCACGGCAGCTGGGGAATTTAGATTCAGTTAATTAAATAAATCCGGAATAAAAAGCTAGTATCAGTAATGGTGACCAAGAAACTACCGGATTGTCGTAAACACCCACCTGGCTCACTAATGTCCTTTAGGGAAGGAAATCTGCCGTCCTTACCCGGTCTGGCCTATATGTGACTCCAGACCCACAGCAATGTGGTTGACTCTTAACTGCCCTCTGAAATGGCCTAGCAAGCCATTCAGTTGTATTCAAGGCGGCTCACCACCATTTTCTCAAGGGCAATTAGGGATGGGCAATAAATGCTGGCCTTGCCAGTGACGCCCACATCCCGTGAATGATATTTTTAAAAAATCCTTTTTATTATACAGGCGGCAAACTGCTGAAGCAACACACAAAAGCTGACCCTGCTTCATTTGCATAAACGTAATTAAATATTTAGAACAGCTATCTCATCCCTTTAAAAAAAACTTCCAGTATCAAAGATTTTTTTGTTAAACAATAAGGATTCGAATCAACCCTAGTCCTATTCTGGTGGAGCCCAGATTCCTGATTTTCCCAACTGCATGATCCACTGCCATGTTAAGCTCTTGTACTTGTTTTTTTTTTCACTGCCAGCGTTGTTTAATGATATTCAATGCACTATGGGAGTAGAATAGTACTTCATCCTTCACCCTGCATTCTGGTTTGGCTGGCAATGCACAAGATTTGCTCAGTGTGAATTACTAATGTACAGTCAAGCCTGCAGTGTCTTGTATACGGATGAAGACTGCGCAGAGAATACGAAACAAACACGGGCAGCAGATAAATTGGCAAAGGCATAATTGGATTGGCCTGTGAGGACACATTCTATGCCTCTGTCAATCTGGGTTAAATCTTGCTGACAAAGAGAGAATCAAGCAACAAAAAAGACTTGCATTTATATGGCGCCTTTCACGACCACCAGACATCCCAAAGTGCTTTACAGCCAATAAAGTACTTTTTGAAGTGTCGTACTGTTGTATTGCAGGAAACGCGGCAGCCAATCTGCACACAGCAAGCTCCCACAAACAGCAATGTGACAATGACCAGATAATCTGTTTTAGTGATGTTGACTACTACATTTTTAATGCATGGTTCAAATTTCTATACAGTTTTCACAAAAGTGCTGTTTTTAAAATTTAAACACGCTATTTTTGTGGAATTCCTGCACCAGAATAATCACTATTTCTGCTGGCTGAAAAGGGAAGGTGACGTTTAGAGCTGTTTTTATACTGGCCATAGCTGGGTACCAACGCCACGAGGTCCCAACACATGGGTCTCCAGCATGCAGGGGCAACTCCAATTAAAACTTGCCAGATTCGGAAATTGCCCAATGGGAAGACAAGTTAAAATAATCTTCCAATGCGTGCCCCCTCCCCCCTCACAGTGACAGACTCCCAAAAGAGGGTGCTCATAATTCCTTATTGACCCCCCACCCCCAACCCAGAAAAACAGGACTGAGTCAGGCTGGTGCGCAGATATCTGGACTCGACCTAGTTGCAGCGGGAACCTCAGGCCAGGACAAGGATACGGTCCTTAGGTTTTCAAACCATGATTTCTTGGAAGCTATCGTATTTCTTGGAAGTGTTGGGTAACACTAGTCAAATAGAAAGTAGTTTGTATCATACATTGACAAAGATGCAGTACTATCTTTCCACTGGTTCTGGTATTAGGATGCTGATTAAGTTATTACAGACCTGGTATTGAGAGTACAGAGTGTCATTTCCATTTTTTTCCCCCTGCCTCTCTTTTTGAGGTAGGGCTTCATGGGCATTGGTGACTCTCGGTATCCTTCCCCAAAAAGGAGGGGGGGGGGGGGAAGTGGAAAAGAAAGTGTGTGAGCGTGTGTGTTCAACAATAAGAGCCTCACAGATTCTGACCATTACCAACAGTCGCATGCGTGCACTTAACATGGAAGCAGAGGAGCCACTGGATTGTGAGGAGAATCAGGAAGTCTGGCTGACTTTTTGCTCCCCCAGCCCAGAGGTGCAGAGGCCAGTTGTTCCATCCCCATGGCTTTCCCACCACAGGCCACTGATTGAACCTGGGGCATCACGCTGGCCCACCAAGCCACTGCAGATATTCCTAGCCCACCTCGTCCCCCCAGATTTTAGGAAGTGCTTGCCTGCTTTCGGTGATTCTGCTTTCAATATTGCAAGTTCTAAAATCGCATGCTTTGCTGCAGTAAAACAGAAAATGCAACAAATACACAGCAGAGTAGATTATTTGCCCAATGCATTACAGTTAGTGCATGCACGAAGTACGCATTAAGGTGTAGTCATTTTGTGTATTAGCATTCATGGAACAGGCACAAACTTTTACCCATGCTTCTTAAATTGCTCTGGGATGTAAACAGCTGTTACACATTTTAATACATTGTCCCTTAATTATTGGTGTGTCTATTTGTCAAGGAGCAATTGAAGGATTATTCCCTTAATTCTTAATGCTTATAACAATAAATGCTTATTATAGAAGTTATGCTACAGCTGTACAAAGCCCTGGTTAGACCACACCTGGAGTACGGAGAGCAGTTCTGGACACCACACCTTAGGAAGGATATATTGGCCTTGGAGGAAGTGCAGCGTAGATTTACGTAGGATTACATGGGATATACAGCACAGAAACAGGCCATTCGGCCCAACCAGTCCATGCTAGCCTTTATGCTCCACTCGAGCCTCCTCCCGTCTTTCCTCATCTAAATCTATCAGCATAACCCTCTATTCCCTTCTCCCTCATATGCTTATCTAGCTTACCCTTAAATGCATCTATACTATTCGCCTCAACTACTCACTGTGGTAGAGAGTTCCACATTCTCACCACTCTGAGTAAATAAGTTTCTTCTGAATTCCCTATTTGATTTCTTGGTGACTATCTTATATTGATGGCCTCTAGTTATGCTCTTCCCCACAAGTGGAAACACTCTCTCTGTATCTACTCTATCAAAACCTTTCATAATTTTAAAGACCTCTATTAGGTCACCCCTCAGCCTTCTCTTTTCAAGAGAAAAGAGACCCAGCCTGTTCTTCCTTTTCTGATAGGTATAACCTCGCATTTCTGATATCATCCTTGTAAATCTTCTCTGCACCCTCTCCAGTGCCTCTATATCCTTTTTATAACATGGCGACCAGAACTGTACGCAGTACTCTAAGTGTGGTCTAACTAAGGTTCAATACAAGTTCAGCATAACTTCACTACTTTTCAATTCTATCCCTCTAGAAATAAACCCTAGGGTTTGGTTTGCTTTTTTTTTATGCCTGTTAACCGGTGTCGCTACTTTTAGCGATTTGTGAATTTGTGCTCCGAAATCCCTTTGCTCCGCTACCCCACCCAGACTCACGCCCTCCAAGTAATAAGTGACCTCCCTATTCTTCCTACCAAATTGTAATACAGGAAACTTTTGTTTATCCGGCACCCAAATATCCGGAATTCTCGCTTAACCGGCAAAAATCATCCTCCGAAAACTCCTCTCAAATAACCGGCAATGTTGCCGAGTCGCAGTCGAGTCTCCGCGAACGCCGAGTACGCCGAAAACGCCTCTCAAATAACTGGCAATGTTGCCGATCCCGAGTCCGAGTCCGCGAACGCCGATTTAGTCAGTAGGGGTAGTTTTCAAAAGTGCCACTACTCGGCCTCCTGGCGCTGTCGGAAGTCCGAAACACTGCAGTAGCAGGAGTTGATTCTCCCGCGCTGCCTGGAGTCTCTTTGTTAAAAATAGCCTCGGTAGATATAACTCTCCGTTATCCGGTACTTTCGATAAACCGGCACCACGCCAGTCCCATCGGTGCCGGTTAATAAAGAGTTTCCTGTATCTCACATTTATCTGTGTTGAAATTCATTTGCCAATTATATGCCTATTCTGCAAGTTTATTAATGTCCTCCTGTAATTTGTTGCAGTCCTCCTCAGTGTTGACTATCCCCCCCAATTTGGTGTCATCCGCAAATTTAGAAATTGTGTTTTTGATTCCAAAGTCTAAATCGTTAATACAAATTGTGAACAACAGTGGTCCCAGCACTGATCCTTGTGGAACACCACTACCCACCTTCTGCCACTGTGAATAGCTACCCTTTACTCCTACTCTCTACTTTCGGTCTTGAAGCCAGCTAGCAATCCATCCATTTACCAGAATGATGCCCGGACTCCAAGGATTAAATTTAGTTACGAGACGAGATTACACAAACTAGGGTAGTATTCCCTGGAATTTAGAAGGTTAAGGGGTGACTTGATCAAAGTTTTCAAGATATTAAGGGGAACAGATAGGGTAGATAGAGAGAAACTATTTCTGCTGGTTGGGGATTCTAGGACTAGGGGGTATAGTCTAAAAATTAGAGCCAGACCTTTCGGGAGTGAAATTAAGAAACACTTCTGCACACAAAGGGATTTTCTAAAATTGAAAGATTTCTGTTAACCAAAGGTATTAACCGCTGCAGTGCAGCAATTTGATACAATCGCGTGGCTTGCTAGGCCACTTCAGAGGGCAGTTAAGAGTCAACCACAGTGTGGGACTGGAGTCAGCTATATACCAGACCACGTAAGGACGACAGGTTTCCTTCCCTAAAGGACATTAATGAACCTGTTGTTTTTTTTTAATGACAATCTGACAGCTTCATGGTCACTTTTACTGACACCAGCTTTTTATTTCCAGATTTCAAATTCTCAAACTGTCATGGTGGGGATTGAACTATCGCTCTCTGGATATTAATCCAGTTTAGAGAAATGCATAATGTGATAAGCCACAGGCTAGTCACGATTGGAAAATGCATCACCGACACTAAGGCAACAAAGGGCCTCGCCTTCAAATCTTAGAGCCTGAAAAAGGTTGACAAAGGAGAGCCACTAGTAGACATCAAAAAAAATTCTGTCGTAAGGAGTCTGGACACTGCAAAAAACAATTGTGTGCATTTAATGGTAAGTACAATGCCAGTGCTGTACTGTTGGCGAAAAGTAGTCAGTAAACGGAACCATCAAGCAACAGACCTCCTCATTTTGGTTCAACAAGTATTTGTGATGTACCCAACTGACTACAAATAAGTAGCGTGAACAATGCATTTCAGCTGATTGAAGTTTTGGCATCGGTAAGCTCATGATCCATTCAGTCGTCTTGCACCCTTGGACTTATGGGCTCCTGCGCATCACCACCGGGGACTTCCGCGTCTGCGTTTTCCATCCCACAATTTCTGCCCGTTCACATTAATGGCAGAAAATCACAGGCTGCTGGGCACAGAAATGGAAAAAAAAAACCCAGCCCACAAGCGAGTTGTTTTGCAGTCTCTCATTGTACGCAAATTGGTCATTTAAAAATCTTTTTTTAACCGCACCACAAAAACTTAAAGGGCTAGCGATTCTCACAGTCCCCGTGATATAACTAAAAGGCAGTTTGCTGTGCATTACAAACCAGATAGCCTGCGACAAATGCAACTACTGAATTCTGTACTTTGAATATTTACCTTTCCTCAGAGACTGACGAAGGGATGGATCGAGTACTGCTGAACTCCGCACTTCTCCTCCATCAGTCACGTCCACATGATTGTTGGGTTGCTTTATTTCCTGGGTAGAAATTTGTTATGAGGTTAGAATCCTAATATTGTATGTTATTTGTTCAGGAGTGATTAATATGTGCAGGTTTTTTTTTGAAAAGTTATACTTTGCATCATCGATAGGCACTGGAGGTTTAATGAATAACTCTAAAGGCTTAGCAACCTGGAAGCCGATGTTAAAGGTCACGCAAAGTATTTCAGTACCTTGTTAATTGCTTATTCTACCCATCCAATAAACTTTTGGAAAATTAAGAACCAAAAGTAATTCACCTTTTCCTTTAATTAAAAGATGCTGCATGTTTTAAATAGGAAAAGTTTAATTGATAAGTAAACCAAAAATCCCTTCTTAAAAAAAACACATCTATCCATATATTTAAAAGTCTTGAGCCTCATCTACATCTGTAGCATCACATCTTTCAAAGGCATCACACCTGAAAGTGTGGCCTCAAAAGATGTCACATCTCCAGAGTGATCGGTAACTTGAGTCAAAAAAATATCCAATTGATGAATGTCAACAAATCAAAAGTGTCAAAAAGAAAGACTTGCATTTATATAGCGCCTTTCACGACCACCGGACTTCCAAAGCGCTTTACAGCCAATGAAGTACTTTTGAAGTGGAGTCACTGTTGTAATGTAGGAAACGCGGCAGCCAATTTGCACACAGCAAGCTCCCGCAAACAGCAATGTGATAATGACCAGATAATCTGTTTTTGCTATGTTGGTTGAGGGATAAATATTGGTCAGGACACCGGGGATAACTCCCCTACTCTTCTTCAAAATAGTGCCATGGGATCTTTTACATCCACATGAGGGGGCAGACGAGGCCTCTGTTTAACGTCTCATCTGAAAGACGGCACCTCCGACAGTGCAGCACTCCCTCAGCACTGCACTGGAGTGTCAGCCTAGCTTTAGGTGCTCAAGTCCCTGGAGTGGGACTTGAACTCACAACCTTCTGACTCGGAGGCGAGTGTGCTACCAACTGAGCCACAGCTGAAAAAGGCGGAATGAGTAACCAGCAGAAAACCAAGCAATGAAATTCCTTAGGTTTCCCACCGCCCCAAAGCTACCATTCAGGAACCAGCAAGTACCATAAAATTGATCAATCAAATCGCTGCCATTTTGCTTCTTCATTTCAGCTAGAAATATTTAAAAATTAAATAATTCTGCAACAACATGAAAAGAAATCTTAGTAAGCTTAACCATAAACTTCATTATTTAATACTAAAAACGCCTGCGGGAATCTCCCCTGCCCTGCCTGGAGCTAGAGTTGAACATTTCAGCTGGGTCTTGGTTACTGGGGATCTCCAACAGCTGTGACAGAATCAGTGCGTAAGAGATGCATCAGAGGAGTTTATAGTCTTCACCCAGCTCCTGTGGTAAGACTATAGTCAGCGTACACCAAGATAAGCCATGCCACATGAACAGAGGCAGAAAATCTACAAACCTCAAACAAAATATATTTTTTAAGCACTTCAGACTGCTTAAGCCATTAAAAAAAATTGAGTGGAGTTTGGGACTTTTCTTGTTGCTGAGAGGGATGTTCACGAGGTCCTTTGATGCTGACCTTGGACTTTGTAGCTGGGATATTTATCCAGGTCTGGAAAAGAGCAAGTCATGGCAAATGACCAGCTGTTCATGTGCTGGAAACTTGATGCTGGGGGAAAAAAGCTCCCGTAGTAATGCAATAAAAGAAAGATTTGTATTTATATAGCGCCTTTCACAACCACAGGACGTCCCAAAGCGCTTTACAGCCAATGAAGTACTTTTGAAGTGTAGTCACTGCTGTAATGTAGGAAATACTGACAGTTCAACAAGAACTACAAGTCTGGAGTGATAAAGGCAAGAAAAAAAAAGTTTCTAATCATGTAAATAACTGAGAAAAAAAAAGGATGGTTTGGGGAGGGGGGAGAACAAATAAAGAACTTGCATCTTAAGTGAACACTACACTAGAGCAAAAAAAGACTATTTTTCATGTAATTAACTGAGAATAAGAAGTTTTGGAGATGGCATTTTTAACAAATCTTGAAAATTGGTAGGTAAGTGGTGTCTCTGTGAGGTCCTGCATCTTTTGATATCGGTAAGGTGTATATTATAAGCCTGGATATTGCGGTGGTAATGACGAAGAAACTGTCAGCGTTCGTGCGCAGATAAACGCGGAAATCCAGAAGTTGTGGTCAGTCGTTCCCTGCTCCTCCACAGGTTGTGCTGTGGAACTCCCCAGAGCCGGCAATCGCTTCAAATCACACCGAAGGAAGAAAACTTCCCTATTGTGCTGGAATATCGCTGTTTAACACCACGCTCTCCCCCTGTGAAAATGGTCAGCCCTCTGTCCGAGTAGGGCTTTCACAACTGTCTTGATCTGATAAGAATTTAAAATGGTGTTACAAGAATGGTACCACACTATAAAGTATGTTTGAATAGCACCCTTCTCTCTCTCTCTCTCATCAACAATGGCCCTTTCACGCTATGCACTAAACGTGTTGCAAAAGTCCAATCAGTCAAATTACTGCATTAAAAGTCAAAAAAGTAGATTACAATACAGCAGTATAGGAGCATCACACCAATCAAGTACAACTAGGGTGAAGGGTCAGAAATAGGGCAACGGAAAGAGCAAAAGGTCATGCCAAGAGTGGATCAGTTGCAGGGCAGCATGTTACCTCTCCCTCGAGGGTGTTATGCACCTCTATCCTGGCTTAGCTGCTGCCAGATTTGGGGTAGGCAAGATGCCGTTTGTGAAATGCATTTTGAAAAAGCACACAGAATTACTATTTAGAATTATGGTAAACTGACATGTGTTATGTTAAATTGGCAGCCCCTGGAGGAACTACACAGAATAAAGAAAGTGACTGGACTCTCCAACCCTGTTACACAGTGCCCATTCATTCTGATACTCAAAAGTGCTAGCGAAGGCCATAAAAATAGATAGATACTATTTCCGAAGCAACAGATAATAACATAAGTTAAACTCTTCTTTCAGTCTTCAGAAAGGAAACTGCAAGAGTTTAATCATCAGACCAAAAGAGGCATCATAAATGAATAAAACTATGCTAAATCCTTCTATCAGATGGGAGATGTACTGCATCCGTCAAGTTAAATTACTTTGCCCTAATACTGTTCTTAATACAGTATTATAATCTCTCTTGGTCCCAACTATTATACTTATGGGTGCCACAACAATCGTAAGACAACCTGTCATCCCCTCCGTTTACAAATTTGAACCATCTGACATATAAGCAGAATGAGGAATAACAGATTCAATCTACGACCATTTTTTCTCAGCCCAAATTCCTTTTGTAGTGTGCCATTTCTAAACCTGTGGATCCCAGAAATGTGTCTCAAGTAAGCCATATCTGCTGCTAACAATCTTTGTTCATCTTATGTCCCGAGGCAAGGGTGTCCAAGAGTGTTTTCCTCATTGGTCACTTAGCATATCTCTTGCCGTCTCAGGGACCATAAAAAGACTACATCCCCATTGCCATTACTTTGCATATACCTCAAAGTGCTGATACTAATAATTTGAATAGATTTGAATAGATTTTTTCTGTGCTTATATTGTGAATTCTGGGAGATTCTCTCACAGCTACTCTACCTGAGGAAGGAGCGAACAGCTCCGAAAGCTTGTAAAATTAAATAAATCTGTTGGACTATAACCTGGTGTTGTGCGACTTCTCATTTCTGATACTAATAGGTATTGGTGTTGTGATTAAGGATTTAAGGGAATTAAGAACAACCTTTTCCAAACCTCCAGGCACACGAATTTCAAAACAGAAACATAGGTGCAAATTGAACGGAGTCACCTGGGATTAATGGGTGGCATTGTCAGGTCTTGCAGGCTGCACGTGGCCCACTGGTCATGCAGCCCTGCCTTACGGGACCATTTCTGACTACCATTCAGAACAGAGGAGACCAAACATTTCACGGCTAAGTGTGAAGTTGAGACAGATCTAGAGTTAATAGTAGGCACATAACATGGCCAGTCACTGCGGAACAGCAACCAACAAAGCCAACAGAAGAGTGACCTAGCTAACAGTGTTAACTGGGCGCAGTTGCTACACTCTCACCTCTAGATCAGAAGGTTAGGATTTCAAGCTGCACACTCAGATTTAAGTGAATAATCTAAGCTGACACTCCAGCACTGTACTGAGAAACTGCTAGATTGCCATCCTTCAGATGAGATTCTGAAACCAATTTCCTGTCTGCCTGTTCAAGTGGGTGTTAAAAAGCTGTGTGGGTTTGGTATTCTGGACGGAGGGTGTCAAATGGGCCTAGGTCCTTCTTCACTTTCCTAATTTTAATTTAGTACAGTACAGGTCGGAGGAAGTTCTGCTCTGTTCAGACTGCATCTCGAGAAGTGCGTTCAGTTTTTCTCTCCCAAGACAGAAGGGAAAGACTTAAGCTGGTGGTGATGCAGAGAAGAATCACAAGACCGATTCCTCACATCAGAGGATGAGGTTATGATGAAAAATTGGAAAAGCTTGGGGGGGTTTCAGTCTTGAAAGGAAATAACAGAGGGTACTTTATAGAGATACAGAAGTTAGTAAGCAATACAGTATGGAAGTGGTGAATTTGGAACACTTCAAAATTAAATCCTGACAATGGTCTCAATTTAAAATTAGTGCTCGTGTCATCTATCAAGATCTTGATCATTGCATCCAACGTTGCGTTAAGGAATATTAGAGAACACAGCCTTGCCTCACTCCTTTGTGCATTTTAAACCAGTTGGTTTGCTCGCTATTTATGTGGACATAACTCTTGGAAAGTTTGTGCATGCACTCTAGAATGTTGACCATTTTCTCACCCGGTCCATAACATCAAAAGAATTGGACTGACTAGATAGCTGGGAGCTGGTGACTTTGTTAACACAGATTAAGTGAATGATGGATAACATTCCCACAATCAACGGATCAGATCAAAGCTCTGCAGTCCTCCCACATCCAGTCGTGAATGGTGGTGGACCATTAAACAACTGACGGGAGGAGGAGGCTCCATGAATATCCCCATCCTCAATGATGGTGGAACCCAGCACGTGAATGCAAAAGACAAGGCTGAAGCGTTTGCAACCATCTTCAGCCAGAAGTGCCGAGTGGATGATCCATATCGGCCTACTCCTGACATCCCCACCATCACAGAAGCCAGTCTTCAGCCAATTCGATTCACTCCACGTGATATCAAGAAACGGCTGAGCGCACTGGATACAGCAAAGGCTATGGGCCCCAAAAACATCCCGGCTATTGTGCTGAAGACTTGTGCTCCAGAACTAGCCGCGCCTCTAGCTAAGCTGTTCCAGTACAGCTACAACACTGGCATCTATCCGACAATGTGGAAAACTGCCCAGGTATGTCCTGTCCACAAAAAGCAGGACAAATCCAATCCAGCCAATTACCGCCCCATCAGTCTACTCTCAATCATCAGCAAAGTGATGGAAGGTGTCATCGACAGTGCTATCAAGCGGCACTTACTCACCAATAACCTGCTCACTGATGCCAAGTTTGGATTCCGCCAAGACCACTCGGCTCCCGACCTCATTACAGCCTTGGTCCAAACATGGACAAAGGAACTGAATTCCAGAGGTGAGGTGAGAGTGACTGCCCTAGACATCAAGGCAGCATTTGACCAAGTGTGGTATCAAGGAGCCCTAGTAAAATTGAAGTCAATGGGAATCAGGGGGAAAACTCTCCACTGGCTGGAGTCATACCTAGCACAAAGGAAGATGGTTGTGGTGGTTGAAGGTCAATCATCACAGCCCCAGGACATTGCTGCAGGAATTCCTCAGGGCAGTGTCCTAGACCCAACCATCTTCAGCTGCTTCATCAATGACCTTCCCTCCAACATAAGGTCAGAAATGGGGATGTTCGCTGATGACAGGACAGTGTTCAGTGCCATTCACAATGCCTCAGATAATGAAGCAGTCCATGCCCACATGCAACAAGACCTGGACGACGTTCAGGCTTGGGCTGATAAGAGGCAGGTAACATTCGCGCCACAGAAATACCAGGCAAAGACTATCTCCAACAAACAAGAGTCTAACCACCGCCCCTTGACATTCAACAGCATTGCCATCACCGAATCCCCCACCATCAACATCCCGGGGGTCACCATTGACCAGAAACTTAACTGGACCAGCCACATAAATACTGTGGCAACAAGAGCAGGTCAGAGGCTGGGTATTCTGTGGCGAGTGTCTCACCTCCTGACTCCCCAAAACCATTTCACCATCTACAAGGCACAAATAAGGAGTGTGATGGAATACTCTCCACTTGCCTGGATGAGTGCAGCTCCAACAACACACAAGCTCGACACCATCCAGGACAAAGCAACCCGCTTGATTGGCACCCCATCCACCACCTTAAACATTCACTCCCTCCTCCACCGGCGTACCGTGGCTACAATGTGTACCATCTACAAGATGCACTGCAGCAACTCGCCAAGGCTTCTTCGACAGCACCTCCCAAACCCGCGACCTCTTCCACCTAGAAGGACAAGGGCAGCAGACGCATGGGAACACCACCACCTGCAAGTTCCCCTCCAAGTCACACATCATCCTGACTTAGAAGTATATCGCCGTTCCTTCATCGTCGCTGGGTCAAAATCCTGGAACTCCCTCCCTAACAGCACTGTGGGAATACCTTCACCACACGGACTGCAGCGGTTCAAGGCGGCGGCTCACCACCACCTTCTCAAGGGCAATTAGGGATGGACAATAAATGCTGGCCTTGCCAGCAACGCCCACATCCTATAAACAAATTTAATTTTTTTTCCAGTAAATAGAAAATGAAAGTCAAGACTCACAAATTGTCGGGTATAATCAAGTACTGACATAAGATTTAACCCCTGGCTGGTATTGGCCAAAGCTTTTAAACTAGAACATTTTGTAGTTAGTTAGCCCTACTCACGTAGAATATCTCAGAGCACTTTACAAGGAATGCATTAACATCGAGCGGGAGGATGGGAACAATAAAGGGTGGGGACAGAAAACACGGCTGACGAGACAGATTATCAAGAGGAATCGACAGAGGTGGCAAGAAAGTGGATTTAGGGGAGTTCCAAAGAGCAGGAGTGGAGTGACTGAAAGATTGCTTTCTGATGGGGGGAGTGAAAGGGAGGGGGGGGGGGGGGGGTTGGGGGGGAGAGCAAGAGGATGAGCAGCAATCCAGAGTCAGAGGAGGGAAAAATGCAAGGTGAGTCATAAAGCTGGAGGTGATCGTTCAGGCCAGACAACTGGAGGCTGCAAAGGGATTTGAAAATGAAGGGAACAGGGAGCCAGTGGATGTTGGCATGGGTAGGGGTAAGGGACAATGGGCAAAAACAAATTCAAGCCACAGTGTTCTGCAGTAACTGAAATTTGTGAATGGTGGAGGAAGGGGTTTCAGCGAGTACAGCAATAAGAAATAAAATAATTCCCCAAGGTGATTAATGATGGGTTTTGTAGCAGAAGAATGGAGGTAGGGTGCAAGTGGGCAATGCCTCAGACATGGAAATGCCATCTTGGCAACTGACTGAATGCAGAAAGGAAATAATTGCACTTTTATAACACCTTTCATGACCTCAGGACATCCCAAAGTGCTTTCCAGCCAATGAAGTACATTTGAAGTGTAGTCACTGTTGTAATATAGGAAACACGGCAGCCAATTTGCACACAGCAAGCTCCCACAAACAGCAATGTGTTAATGGCCGGATAATCTGTTTTTTTGTGGATGTTGATTGAGGGATAAATATTGGCCAGGACACCGGGGATAACTCCCCTGCTCTTCTTCGAAAGAGTGCCATGGGATTTTTTTACATCCACCTGATAGAGCAAACGGGGCCTCGGTTTAACGTCTCATCCGAAAGACGGCACCTCCGACAGTGCAGCACTCCCTCAGCACTGCACTGGAGTGTCGGCCTGGATTTTTGTGCTCTCTGGAGTGGGAGTTGAACCCACAACCTTTTGACTCAGAGGCGAGAGTGCTACCCACTGAGCCACGGCTGGCATGGAGTAGGTTAAACAGGTCAACTCAGACAGATTGATGAAGCTGTAGTCAGTGGCATATTGGTACTAGCAGGAACCAGAAATGATGGTTTTGGTTTTACCAACATTGAACTGAAGAGAATTTTGACCCTCCTTGACTTGATGTTGGCCAAGCTATCCATGATCTGTGCAACAAAATATGAAAGACTAAACAATTCCAAAAGACTGGAGTAAACCAACAGTCATACCACCTTTTCAAAAGAGAAATGCAGTTTACGTCTTGCACTGAAAAATGTTGAATTACGCAATAATTCAAATAAAGCAATATAAAGAACAAGTGGGAATTTAGTGGAAAAAAAAATTGCATTTTCAGATAATTTCAATTAAGCAATTTTGAATTGAGAAGTAGGCAGTAAAACCGAACGCAATAACTCAAAAAATAAACCAGTCCAGCGTCCGACAATGGAACAAATGAGGAGACACACTGCTGTTAAAGCACAAATCTTCAGTGAATTATTAACCGCTGCAGCAGAAAACAAGCTAAACAGTGCAACCTGGAGTGGAGCCATCTCAGTATCACTTGTAAATATGCAGTACAATCTTGGCATTTCAAACCATTAACAAACTGGATTCCCGGCATGGGTTCAGAACTGAAGCAGAGTAGGTTTCCAAACTGGGGTCCTTGAGCCATCAGAGTTTTACATTTCTTGATGTACTAGCCCATTATTTCTGCTGCATTCCTTTGGGTAGCCAATACTCTTATTTAGAAATTAGGGCAAAGAGTTTCCAGGAGTGAGTCTACATTTGAAACCCACCTTTGACCCTTCTGCCCTTGCAAACTACTGCCCCATCTCCAAGGTCCTTAAACGTGTTGGTGCGTACCAAATCCGTGCCCATCTTTCCCGCAATTCCATGTTTGAATCTCTCCAATCTCTCCACACCCTGCCACAGCTCTGAAATGGTCCTAGTCAAGATCACCAAGGACATCCACTGTGACTGTGGTGCACTATCCCTCTTCATGTTTTTCGGCCTCTCTGCAGACTTTGAAACGGCCAACCACACCATCCTCCTCCTCCAACGCCTCTCCTCCATTGTCTAGCTCAATGGGACTGCCATCATTTGGTTCCAGTCTTATCTATCTAATCATAGCCAGAGCATCTACTGCATTGCCTTCTTTTTCTTCCCCTTCGCCGTTACCTCTGGAGTCTCTCATGGATCCATCCCTGGCCCCCTCCTCTTCCTCAATTACATGCTGCCCCTTGGCACCACCATCCAAAGACACGAGGTCAGGTTCCACATGTATGCTGACGACACCCAGCTCACCTCGCCACCACCTCTCTTGACCCCTCCTCCACTGCCTCTGTGTTGTCAGACTGCTTCTTTGGCGCCCAGTCCTGGATAAGCCACAATTTCCAGCAACTAAACATTGGGAAGACAAAAATATTGTCTTTGGCCCCCCCACCACTGAAACCACCCCTCTTCCCCGGGCCACTGTCTCAGGTTAAAGCAGACTGCTTGTAATGTCACCGTCCCATTTGACCCTGAGCTGAGCTGAGCTTCCGACCCCATATCCTCCCCATCACAAAAACCACCTACTTCCATCTCTGTAACATTGCCCATCTCCGCCCCTGCCTCAGCTCACCTGCTGCCGAAACCCTCAGCCATTTGTTACCTCCGGACTTAACTGTTCCAATGCTCCCTTGGCCGGCCTCCCATCCTCTCCCCCACCCCCCTCCATAAACTTCAGCTTTTCTAAAACTCTGCTGCCTATCCCCCCACCAAGTCCCTCTTACCCGTCACTCCTGTGCTCGCTGACCTACATTGGCGCCTGGTCCTCGAACGCCTCCCATTTAAAATTTTCAATCCTCATGTTTAAATCCCTTCACAGCTTTGTCCCGCGCTTCTGGAAGCACCCCACATCCCTCTTGGGGCGCTGCGAGTCAATATCGCGGCATGTTGCGGTATTGCAGGCCTTCCTCCCCTTCTTAAAGGGGAGGGGCCTTGCGCAGTGTGACCGCGGCCCAGCTGGGCCACCAGGGATCAGGAGTGCCGGCAAAAGAGCCCGGCACTCAAGAGAAGTGCCGGGCTCTTGGAGTGCAGCCGGCACTCCGCGGGGGGGCATTCAGGAGGCCGGGGATGGCAGCGGAGGCAGGTGCTGGCAGGCGGCCAGCAACAAAAATGGCTGCCCCGCACCTCGCCTTTAAATTGCGCCTCCCCGGCCGCAGCTAGGCCCCCCTGACCCCGTCTGACACAGCGTTCGGCGGTAAGTCAGGGAGCGCTCCCGGAGATCGCGAGCAAGGTGCTGCGCACGGTGATGATGTCATCGCCGGCGGCGCAGCGCCGCACTACCGGTTAGCGCCGCCGCTAACCTCCCGCTGAATTTCGCGGGAGGCGTGGGCAGCGCCGCGCCCGGGCGCTAGTTGCTTTGCACCTCTTAGGCACAAAGCAACCCAATTTTTCTCCCCAAATCTTAGCTTTTAATTTTCAATTCTGATGTTAACTGGCCATTTCTCTTCATAGATGTTGAGTGAGCTGCTCTGTATTTCCAACATTTTGTGCTTTTATATCTGAAAAATACTACGAAAAGTACAAACCCCCTCAAGAACAACTGTGTTGATTTTAGACAAGATTCTAACCCTAACCCCACTAGCCCTGGCCCCAACCCTAACCATAACAACTTAACCCCAATCCTTATCCTCAACCCTAATACCTTAATCCCAACCCCATAACCTCGAAGCCCGAGTCTTAACCCTAAACCTTAAATCGAAACCCTAAATCGCCTGCAGAAACAGACAGGAGACAATGAAACTGACAAGGTATCAGAAAACGGAAGGTCTGACCTCCGGGTAGCCTGCGGTTGTCGAGACTGGCTCATGTTTTGGCAGCACAGGTTTTGAAGAAGGGGTAGATAAGTCTCGTATTCTATATATATATAAACCTTGCCCCCCTTTTTTTTTGCTCTGCTTGGCAGTGTTTTGCTCAGTGGACCGGCGCTCTCTGAACTCACCTCCGGGAGTTGCTGATTGCCGGGATCGGTGCCGCGGTCCTGCTCGTCCCAGCTCCTCTCGCCCACGGGAGAAGGGAGCAGCCACCAAACGAGCCCCAGCATCAGCAGGCTGGGCGAGGCGAGGTCCCAGTAAATGAGAGGGGCGGTAAAGAGGAGCCCTAACAGCAGCTCTTTCAAGAACATGATTGTTCGAGAGAAAGAGGAGAGTGAGAGAGGGGAGGAGAGTGAGAGAGGGGAGGCGAGTGAGTCAGCACCTCCTCCAAGAAAGAAAAACCACAACAACCATTGGCTCCTTCCGCGACTTGTGGGCACCGCGGGGACTGGACTGCATCATCACCCAGGCCAATGCAATTTTAATTTAATTTGTTAAGTATTATTTAAAGTTTTATTAATTTACAGTCGATTTGTTTAAACAACACACCAAAAGAGAACAACCTGCAGTCCGCCTGTCTTTTTTGCGGCCTGGAGGAGTCCGTGTTCCATGTGTATATATAGAGTGAGAAGTCGCACAACACCAGGTTATAGTCCAACAGTTATTTGAAGGGGCTGCTCCTCGATTTTTGGCTGCACTTCAGCCCCACGCTCCTGATCTACGGTCACCCGGTGCGGAGGGGAGCGGGTAGGTCGAAGGACCTCCTCGTAGGACTGCTCCTGGGCCTGGCCAAGAAAGCCATTAATTGGTCCAGGCAGCGGGCGGTCGAGGGGGTCGTTCGGCCCGATTGCCTGCCTCTCTTCCGCGGCCATGTTCGCGCCCGGGTGGCCCTGGAGATGGAGCACGCGGTGTCCGCCGGCACGCTTGAGTTTTTCCGCGACCGGTGGGCGCCGCGGGGACTGGAGTGCATCGTCACCCCGGACTTCCAAATTTTGATTTGATTTGTTAAGTTTCATTTAAAGTTTTAATTGATTTACAGTAAATTTGTGTTTGTCCAACCAAAAAGATCAACACCAGGTTATAGTCCAACAGTTATTTGAAGGGGCTGCTCCTCGATTTTTGGCTGCACTTCAGTCCCACGCTCCTGATCTACGGTCACCCGGTGCGGAGGGGAGCGGGTAGGTCGAAGGACCTCCTCGTAGGACTGCTCCTGGGCCTGGCCAAGAAAGCCATTAATTGGTCCAGGCAGCGGGCGGTCGAGGGGGTCGTTCGGCCCGATTGCCTGCCTCTCTTCCGCGGCCATGTTCGCGCCCGGGTGGCCCTGGAGATGGAGCACGCGGTGTCCGCCGGCACGCTTGAGTTTTTCCGCGACCGGTGGGCGCCGCGGGGACTGGAGTGCATCGTCACCCCGGACTTCCAAATTTTGATTTGATTTGTTAAGTTTCATTTAAAGTTTTAATTGATTTACAGTAAATTTTGATTTGTCCAACCTGATTTGTCCAACCAAAAAGATCAACACCAGGTTATAGTCCAACAGTTATTTGAAGGGGCTGCTCCTCGATTTTTGGCTGCACTTCAGTCCCACGCTCCTGATCTACAGTCACCCGGTGCGGAGGGGAGCGGGTAGGTCGGAGGACCTCCTCGTAGGACTGCTCCTGGGCCTGGCCAAAGAGGCCATTAATTGGTCCAGGCAGCGGGCGGTCGAGGGGATCGTTCGGCCCGATTGCCTGCCTCTCTTCCGCGGCCATGTTCGCGCCCAGGTGGCCCTGGAGATGGAGCACGCGGTGTCCGCTGGCACGCTTGAGTTTTTCCGCGACCGGTGGTCGCCGCTGGGACTGGAGTGCATCGTCACCCCGGACTTCCAAATTTTAATTTGATTTATTAAGTTTCATTTAAAGTTTTAATTGATTTACAGTAAATTTGGGTTCAACCAAAAAGAGGAACACCAGGTTATAGTCCAACAGTTATTTGAAGGGGCTGCTCCTCGATTTTTGGCTGCACTTCAGTCCCACGCTCCTGATCTACGGTCACCCGGTGCGGAGGGGAGCGGGCAGGTCGGAGGACCTCCTCGTAGGACTGCTCCTGGGCCTGGCCAAAGTGGCCATTAATTGGTCCAGGCAGCTGGCGGTCGAGGGGGTCGTTCGGCCCAATTGCCTGCCTCTCTTCCGCGGCTGTGTTCGCGCCCGGGTGGCCCTGGAGATGGAGCACGCGGTGTCCGCCGGCACACTTGAAGCCTTCCGAGACCGGTGGGCGCCGCGGGGACTGGAGTGCATCGTCTCCAGTTATTTTAATTTAATGAGATAAGTTTTATTTGAAGTTCTGTTAATTTACAGTAGTTTTATGTTTACTCAAAAGAGTACAACCTGCAGTCACCTGACACCAATCACCCCCATTCAAAAGAGGAACAACCATTGGCTGACTCTTATAAAATGCCAGTTAGGATGACAAGTGTCATCAAAAGAAAACATATTCACAAAAGCGCCCCTTTTTTAGAGGGACACAAACAATGAACTCCAAATTATACATAAAACAATAGGAAACTTATCAAATTAAAGCATTACAACAGTGTCTACACTTCAAAAAGTATTTCATTGGCTGTAAAGCGCATTGGGACATCCGGTGGTCGTGAAAGGCACTCCAGAAATACAAGGAGGAAAAATTCGGTTGCTTTGCGCCTCCCGTTATGCCCTAAGAGGGCGCTAAAGGGGCGCAAAGCAACTAGCGCCCGGGTGCGGCGCCGCCAACGCCTCCCGCGAAATTCAGCAGGAGGTTAGCGGCGGTGGTAACCGTTAGCGCTAGCGCCCCGTGGTGCTGCACCGCCGGCGATGATGTCATCGCCGTGAACAGCCCCCCTGCTCGCGCCCCGACCACAATCTTCGTCAGCGCCCCCTGACTTACCGCCGGACGCTATGTCTGACGGGGTCAGGGGGGCCTACCTGCGGCCGGGGCGGCGCTAATTAAAGGTGAGGTGCTGGGCGGCCATTTTTGTTGCTGGCCGCCTGCCAGCACCTGCCCCCGTTGTCGTCCCTGGCCTCCTGAACAGCCCCTCCCGCGGAGTGCCGACTGCGCTCCGTGAGCCCGGCACTTGGGTCGCGCTGCGCAAGGCCCCTCCCCTTTAAGAAGGGGAGGAAGGCCTGCAGTACCGCGGCGCGACATGCCACAGCGCCGTGATATTCCCTCGCAGCCCCCCAAGAGGGAGGCGGGGCGCTTCCAGTAGCGACCCGCTTCCCTCTTGGGGCACTACCGATTAATTTTGTCCGCTAGGGCGCTAATTTTTTCGGGTGCTAAAAGTAGTGCCCTGGCGAAGTTAGCGCCCCAAAGGGGGCGCGACTCAATTTTTCCCCCCAAGTCTTTCTTTTCCTTTATAATGTTGATCCTGGTGTGACTATGCACTCTAGCCCCTCCGGTGCCCACCGGTTGTGGAAAGCCTCGAGCGTACCGGCGGACACCGCTTGCTCCCTCTCCAGGGACATCCGGGCGTGGACATAGCTGCGGAAGAGAGGCAGGCAGTCGGGCCGAACGACCCCCTCAACCGCCCGCTGCCTGGACTTGTTAATGGCCACCTTGGCCAGCCAGGAACAACAATTGGCTGACAGCAGCGGAGTTCTCCCCGGTGTTCTGGCCAATATTTATCCCTCAACCAACAAAACAAAAACAGATTATCTGGTTATTATCACATTGCTGTTTGTGGGAGCTTGCTGTGCACAAATTGGCTGCTGCGTTTCCTACATTACACCAGTGACTACACTTCAAAAAGTACTTCATTGGCGCTTTGGGACGTCCGGTGGTCGTGAAAGGCGCCATATAATGCAAGTCTTCTTTTTCTTTTCTTTTTATAAAAATATTGGAGATGCGGGAAAAAAGTCGGTTTGACTAGACTGGTCTGGCCGGTAGGAAGCTGGAGGTCGTGTGGTAAAACCTCCAGGAATACATCCAACCAGAGCTGGCAACCCTATTCACATCCCGGCCTCCAACATTATTCAAAAACAAAATAAAAAATTTGCTGGCGTCTCTCAGCATCTGTGGGAGAAAAGGGGTAAAGGTTAACATTTCGGGTATAACTCTTCCTCAGAACTCAGCTTTGTTCAACCTCTTCGCATTTTGTCAGTGGTGGCTCAGTGAGTAGCACCTTTGTCTCTGAGTCAGAAAGGTTGTGCGCTCAAGTCCCACTCCAGAGACTTGAACACAAAAATCTAGGCTGGCACTCCAGTGCAGTGCTGAGGGAGTGCTGCACCGTCGGAGGTGCCGTCTTTCAGATGAAACGTTAAACCGCCTGCCCTTTCAGGTGGACATAAAAGATCCCACAGTACTATTTCAAAGAAGAACAGGGGAGTTCTCCCCGGAGCCCCAACCAATATTTATCCCTTAACCAACATCACTAAAACAGATTATCTGGTCATTAGCTGTTTGTGGGAGCTTGCTGTGCACAAATTGGCTGCTGTGTTTCCTACTTTAAAATAGTGATTGCACTTCATTGGCTGTAAGGTGTGCTGGGACATCCTGAGGTCATGAAAGGCGCTTTATAAATGCAAGTCTTTCTTTTAAATTGGTGTGTAACTTCAAAACCATATTCCACCGCAAGATTGCCAGCTCTGTGCCCTTTGGCAAGCTCTTGTTTGTTAGGGCACAATTCTGGCAAGTGTGAGCTGCCTCCATTGTCTGGTGTATAATCCATCAATGAAGTCAAATGAAAGATCCAGGTTAGCATTAACTGTACTACACACCAGCAGGTCACAGGTTTGATTCCCTGACTGCATTCACACTATAAATCTGCGCCAATTCGTTTCAGCTTTGCAGCAATGCTCAGCTTCACGTTGACGCTAAACTTGTGTCATGTAAATGAGGCATTGAGGCACCAACTGAGCGAAGGGAAGTGAGGCTACCTTCTGCAGAAAGTTTAACTCCTCCAGGATATCTACCTCCTCCAGGAAGTCTAACTCCTCCAGGAAGTCTAACTCCTCCAGGAAGTCTAACTCCTCCAGGACGTCTAACTCCTCCAGGATGTCTAACTCCTCCAGGAAGTCTAACTCCTCCAGGAAGTCTAACTCCTCCAGGAAGTCTAACTCATCCAGGAAGTCTAACTCCTCCAGGACGTCTAACTCCTCCAGGACGTCTAACTCCTCCAGGAAGTCTAACTCCTCCAGGAAGTCTAACTCATCCATGAAGTCTAACTCCTCCAGGAAGTCTAACTCCTCCAGGAAGTCTAACTCCTCCAGGACGTCTAACTCCTCCAGGACGTCTAACTCCTCCAGGAAGTCTAACTCCTCCAGGAAGTCTAACTCATCCATGAAGTCTAACTCCTCCAGGACGTCTAACTCCTCCAGGAAGTCTAACTCCTCCAGGACGTCTAACTCCTCCAGGAAGTCTAACTCATCCAGGATATCTACCTCCTCCAGGAAGTCTAACTCCTCCAGGAAGTCTAACTCCTCCAGGAAGTCTAACTCCTCCAGGACGTCTAACTCATCTTCACCCCTTTCTCATGTTAGGCCCCAACTCTGGATTCAGGCTATATCTACACTTCATGCCAATGCTACAGTTACAGTGTGAATGCCCCTTTAGCTGATCTCAGGATGGCCAGCAATTGGGGCAGTACACCTTGCCTCAGTTTTACTGGGCTAGGAAAGGGCAAAAACATTAGCCAGAGATCCCACTCCTGATTGCTATCCAATGACTTCTGCTGGAAAATGTGTATGTAAATCTTGGCTGAGAACAAAACCATGCTCAACTGTGATGCCTTCCATGGTAGCATAGCCTGCCAACACTCATAAACTTGATTTGTACTCCCTTGAGTTTAGAAGGTTGAGGGGTGATCTAATCGAGGTGTATAAAATGATAAAAGGCTTCGATAGGGTAGGTCCAGTGAAGTTACTTACTCCGGTGGGGGGGGGGCAATCAAGAACGAGGGAACATAATCTTAAAATTAGAGCGAGGCTATTTAGGAGTGAAATCAGGAAGCAATTTTTCACACAAAGGTTAGTGGAAATCTGGAACTCTCTCCCCAAAAAGGCCGTGTAAGGTTTCCAAAATTTGCAGATCCCCAAAACCTAAGGAAAAAGGACTTTGGAACTACCTCAGAGCGATAAAAATGCATTTGGGCCTAACCTAAGAGACTGTAAGACCAAAAACCAAGTTTTGGCATTTTAAAAGCATGTCTGGGCCTATGAAGGGAGAAAAGGCTGTGAAGGAAGTTGGGCTCGACCTCTGCAAAAGCAGTTTGGGTATTGCAGTTAAATTGCATTGTCTGGGGAATCGGGATGACCTCACTCAAGCCCCAGCAAGCATTAACATTTTGACAATAGACCCTAGGAGGAGACAGCCCCACCCAAAACAACAGGTCCCATCAAACCGATTACAGAACCCATTAAAGACATGCATAAAGCAAATATTTGATCGAAGTCCTAGACCCAGTCAAGAAACCCAAAACATGAGGACAATTCAGACTCCGATTAAACAACAGATCGACAGGATGGAGCTATTTTGAAACCAGTTCACACATTTACAAAACCAGTTAACACGCGAGTAAAGTCGTTACTGTTAACGAGGTCTTACAATGACCGGGATTTGATTTGGTTTTGATAAGGCCACTTCAATTTAGTATAATTGAAGGCCCATCAAGCAGTTCAGGAGTAACAACAGTTCAAGTTCAACAGAAGGCAGTTCTGCAGTTCAATTTGAAAGCCTGTTTTTCAGCAGAAGTCAGTGCTGGAATTACAGAGTTCAGGAGAAGCAAGTTGGGCAGTTAAAGAAGACAGTTCAGTAAGAAGGGAGTTCTCCAGTTCAACAATTCAAGTTCAACAAGCAGGCAGAAGGCAGTTTCCACAGTTCTGCAAGAAGGCAGTTCCACAGCTCGGAAGAAGACAGTTTAAACAGAAAGCAGTTCAACAAAGAAGGCCAACAGCTCCAGAAGTAGGCTGACACGCAAGAAGAGACCAGAGCGACCGCCTCAGTGACCATCGGACACCTCGCGGCAACAAGGGCCTTACGAAACCTTTTACTCAAAAGACTCTAAACCCTAACTCTCAACTGTCAAGGATTCGTTTGGTGAGCATTATCCCTGGTTCTCCAGAGTCCAACCTAGCTAGTGAAGTGGGATTGGGAGGGGTGAAGTATTCTTCTAATGTTATTTCCCTCACGTATACCGAAGTGTTCCCCACCTTTAGAGTGTTAAGAGTGTTTGTGTTGTGTTTTACTTTCTTGAATAAAAGTCAAAATTCTTTCATCAAAACCTGTTGTTCTACTGCACCTTTGTTCACGACCCCCAAATAAGTCCAAGGTCTAGAACCAGGGGCGTGGGAGCGATTCGAACCGCTCACTGAGTCAGAGGTGAAGCTGACCCTACCACACCACCCCATACAGCCGTGGATGCTACGAGCCAATTGAAGTTTTCAAGACTGAGATTGACAGATTTCTATAAGGTAAGGTTATGGATCAAAGGCGGGTAAATGGATTTCAGGTACAGATCAGCCATGATCTAATTGAATGGCAGAACAGGCTTGGGGGGCTGAATGGCCTACTCGGGTTCCTATATTCCAATTGTAGTTATGCTCAACCTTGTGACTTCACTATGGCTTGTTCACAGAATTGGCTTTGTGGCAACGTAGTGCTTCCAGTAGCCTCACATTTATAACAGTGATTAGGATGTGAAATATAATTCACTTTACCAAGTGTACTTGTTCAGCTTCATTTTCTGTAACCCTTGGGCTAAAATCAAAAAGATTTAATTTTGAACCTAACTGTATTAACCTAATTTGATGATGGCAGTACATTGATGTTGTGTATTGAGAGACTTGGATGGGGGGGTTGGGGAAAGGTGAAAATTAATTGATAAGACTACACTTCAAAAGTACCTCTTTGGCTGTATAGCGCTTTGGGATGTCCTGAGGTCATGAAAGGCGTTATAGAAATGCAAGTCTTTTTTTTCTTTTTGTGTACTTGAGGTAATTTAAGAGCTGTTTACAACAGTGAGTTTAAAAAAAAAAAGAAATATGATCCATAGTTAACACAATGTTTTAACACTGGCATAGAACTAGTTTAAAATAAAGTTCTGACTGAAAAGGTCATCGACCTGAAACATTAACTCTGTTTCTCTCTCTCCACAGATGCTGCCTGACCTGCTGAGTATTTCCAGCATTTTCTGTTTGTATTTAAAATTATAATTCATTGACACATTACACTAGTCTAAATAGTAACCATGTGACAAACAGATTGGCTTTCTGCTCTCCACCTTTTTTTAAATTCATTTATGTGATGTGGGCGTCACTGGCAAGGCCAGCATTTATTGCCCATCCCTAATTGCCCTTTAGAAGGTAGGGGTGAGCCGCCTTTTGACGTGTAGTCATTGTTGTAATGTAGGAAATGCAGCAGCCAAATTGCACACAGCAAGCTCCCACAAACAGCAATGTTTCAGTGATGTTGGTTGAGGGATAAATATTGGCCAGGTCAGCATGGAGAACTGTTCCTCGAAGTAGTGCTATAGGATCTTTTTACATCCACCTGAGAGTTTAATCTCGCATCTGAGAGACGGCACCTCTGACAGTGCAGCACTCCCTCGGTACTGCACAAGTGCCAGCCTAGCTTTCTGTGCTCAAGTCTCTGGAGTGGGACTTGAACCCACAACCTTCTGACTCAGAGGCGAGAGTGCTGCCCACTGAGCCACAGCTGACACATATAGATCGGGAGGGCTTCTGTGTATGTCGCTTTAGCTGTTCTCAGCTGGGGGTGGTGATAAGGGCATTAAAATTGTCGTCAGAAGCTCTGCGTTAGGAAGAGGAAGAGCAATCCCTGCTGGAAGTCGCTATTGGGCAAGCACAGGATCAGGTCGAGTAGCTGTAAAAATGAGTAATGACCACGTCAGCACAGTACTGGAGTGTGACCGGTAGCCATGGGAATATAGCTGAGCAGCCAACGCTGCAGAAAAGGAAAGGACAGAAAACATTAACTTGTCTTTTCTCTTTACAGGTGCTGATGGACCTGCTGTGCACTTCAGCATTTTCTGTTTTTATTTCAGATTTCCAGCATTTGCGGATTTTTCTATTTCTTTTTATCCTACAGATTCCGCTTGCTGCCCCTTTAATTGGTGCAACCAGTGTATTCACAATCCACAGGCTGCCCTCTTTCAGTTCGATTCCTGAATGCTGTGGTGGAGAGATTAATGGCAAAGCAGAAAGAGTAAGCACTAAACTTGTACAGAACCTTAGAACTTGGAGTACTGTGCTCAGTTCTGGTCCCCATATTATAAAAAGCATATTGAGGCACTGAGTGCAAAAAGGATCATACCAGAACTGACGGGGATATACCTCTCAGGAAAGGCTGAACAGGCTGGGTCTCCTTTTCTCTGAAAAGAGAAGGCTGAGGGGTGACCTGATCGAGGTCGTTAAAATTATGGAGGGGTTTAATATGATAGACGTAGAGAAAATGTTTCCACTTGTGGGGGAGTCCAAAACTAGAGGTCATAAAATATAAGACAGTCACGAATAAATCCAATAGGGAATTCAGGAGAAACTTCTTTACCCAGAGAGTGGTCAGAATGTGGAACTCGCTGCCACAACGAGTGGTTGATGCGAATATCATGGATGTATTTAAGGAGAAGCTGGATAACCACATAAGGGAGAACGGGATAGAAGAGGATGTTGATAGGGTTAGATTAAGTAGGGTGGGAGGAGGCTCATGTGGAGCATAAACACCGGCATAGACCAGTTGTGCTGAAAGGCCTGATACTTTTTTTTATTATTCATTCACGGGATGTGGGCGTCACTGGCGAGGCCAGCATTTATTGCCCATCCCTAATTGCCCTTGAGAAGGTGGTGGTGAGCCACCCTTCTTGAACCGCTGCAGTCCGTGTGGTGAAGGTACTTCCACAGTGCTGTTAGGGAGGGAGTTCCAGGATTTTGACCCAGCGACGATGAAGGAACGGAGATATATTTCCAAGTCAGGATGGTGTGTGAGTTGGAGGGGAACTTGGAGGTGGTGGTGTTCCCATGCGCCTGCTGCCCTTGTCCATCTTGGTGGAAGAGGTCGCGGGTTTGGGAGGTGCTGCCGAAGAAGCCTTGGCGAGTTGCTGCAGTGCATCTTGTAGATGGTACACACTGCAGCCACGGTGCGCCGGTGGTGGAGGGAGTGAACGTTTAAGATGGTGGATGGGGTGTCAATCAAGCAGGCTGCTTTGTCCTGGATGGTGTCGAGCTTCTTGAGTGTTGTTGGAGCTGCACTCATCCAGGCAAGTGGAGAGTATTCCATCACACTTCTGACTTGTGCCTTGTAGATGGTGGAAAGGATTTGGGGAGTCAGGAGGTGAGACACTCACCGCAGAATACCTAGCCTCTGACCTGCGCCTGGTTCCATTCTTATCTATCTAATCATAACCAGAGAATCACCTGCAACGGCTTCCCTTCCCGCTCCCACATCGTTACCTCTGGTGTCCCCCAAGGATCTATCCTTGGCCCCCTCCTATTTCTCATCTACATGTTGCCCCTTGGCGACATCATCCGAAAACACAGCGTCAGTTTCCACATGTACGCTGACGACACCCAGCTCTACCTCACTACCTCTTCTCTCGACCCTTCCATGGTCTCTAAATTGTCAAACTGCTTGTCTGACATCCAGTTCTGGATGAGCAGAAATTTTCTCCAATTAAATATTGGGAAGACCGAAGCCACTGTTTTCGGTCCCCGTCACAAACGCCGTTCCCTAGCCACTGACTCCATTCCTCTCCCCAACATCTGTCTGAGGCTGAACCACACTGTTCGCAACCTTGGTGTCATATTTGACCCTGAAATGAGCTTCCGACCACATATCCGTAGCATAACAAAGACCGCCTACTTCCACCTCCATAACATCGCCCGTCTCCGCCCTTGCCTCAGCTCATTCGCTGATGAAACCCTCATCCATGCCTTTGTTACCTCTAGACTGACTATTCCAATGCACTCCTGGCTGGCCTCCCACATTCCACTCTACGTAAACTTGAGGTCATCCAAAACTCGTCTGCCTGTGTCCTAACTCCCACCAAGTCGCATTCGCCCATCACCCCTGTGCTCGCTGACCTACATTGGCTCCCGGTTAAGCAGCGCCTCGATTTCAAAATTCTCATCCTTGTTTTCAAATCCCTCCATGGCCTCGCCCCTTCCTATCTCTGTAATTTCCTTCAGCCCCACAACCCCCCCGAGATATCTGCGCTCCTCTAATTCTGCCCTCTTGAGCCCCCCTGATTATAATTACTCAGCCTTTAGTAGCCGTGCCTTCAGATGCCGAGGCCCTAAGCTCTGGAATTCCCTGCCTAAACCTGTCCGCCTCGCTACCTCTCTTTCCTCCTTTTAAGATGCTCATTAAAACCTACCTCTTTGACCAACCTTTTGGTCACCTGCCCTAATTTATCCTTATGTGGATCGGTGTCAAATTTTTTGTCTTAAAATACTCCTGTGCAGCGCCTTGGGACGTTTTACTACGTTAAAGGCGCTATATAAATACAAGTTGTTGTTGTTGTTGTTGAAGCCACAGTATTTATGTGGCTGGCCCAGTTAAGTTTCTGGTCAATGGTGACCCCCAGGATATTGATGGTGGGGGATTTGGCGACAGTAATGCCGTTGAATGTCGAGGAGCGGTGATTAGACGCTTGTTGGAGATAGTTATTGCCTGGCACTTGTGTAGCGCGAATGTTACCTGCCACTTATCAGCCCAAGCCTGAATGTCGTCCAGGTTTTGCTGCATGCGGGCATGGACTGCTTCATTATCTGAGGAGTTATGAATGGCACTGAACACTGTGCAGTCATCAGCGAACATCCCACTTCTGACCTTATGATGGAGGGAAGGTCATTGATGAAGCAGCTGAAGATGGTTGGGCCTAGGACACTGCCCTGAGGAATTCCTGCAGCGATGTCCTGGGGCTGTGATGATTGACCTCCAACCACCACAACCATCTTCCTTTGTGCTAGGTATGACTCCAGCCAGTGGAGAGTTTTCCCCCCGATTCCCATTGACTTCAATTTTACTAGGGCTCCTTGATGCCACACTCGGTCAAATGCTGCCTTGATGTCAAGGGCAGTCACTCTCACCTCACCTCTGGAATTCAGCTCCTTTTGTCCATGTTTGGACCAAGTCTGTAAGGAGGTCTGGAGCTGAGTGGTCTGTGCTGTAGTAGACTCGATGTAAGCACTTGGGAAGGTCAAGAGCGAAAAAGCAAGCAACATCTCTTCCAGAAGAGGACGCTGTAAATTGAGGAGGAGAAGCTGCCCTGACAGAAGTCAGATGTGTGCCATGACGACCAGTGTTGAACAGCTGCTATGGAGGGAAATGGCCACTAGTGGGCAACAACACAGCAAGAAAGAAGCCTGCAAGGCCTAGAAATACTTTAGTGCAGTCACTAACTGAGCAACACCAATGTCATTTGAAAGGTTACAGGCATCTTTATATTGAATGATTGATGGCAGACACCGGATCGCCAGCAATTGAAGCAAATCACGACATGACAATCGTGCCGTCAACATCTGTGACTCATATGAACAGTCGATTATTAGCAACAGGAATTAGTGAACTTACATAACATTTTACAGCCTCAGTTAATTTATTATTAATAAATCACTGTCAATTCACTCCACCATCCTTTGAATTCTGATCTTTTCTGTGCAAGCTTAAGGGTCAATGTAGACTGAGTTGATTGATATCTAGTTACATAGAATTACATAGAATATACAGCACAGAAACAGGCCATTCGGCCCAACCTGTCTGTGCTGGTGTTTATGCTCCACACGAGCCTCCTCACATTCCATCGACCTCATCTCAGCCTTTCAGCATCTCTTTCTATTACCTTTTCTCGTCTAATTTCCTTTTGAAAGCATCTAAGTTCCTGTGGTAGCGAGTTCCACATTCTCTGAGTAAAAAAAATTCTCCTTATTTCCCGATTGGATTTATTAGTAACTACAGTAGCTTGTATTTATGGCCCCTAGTTTTGGATTATCTCCACATCTACTCTGTCCAACCCATTCTAAATAATAAAAAAAAGCTCCAACCTGTTCACTCTTTCCCAATAGCTGTAATCTCTCAGTTCTGGTCCCATCCTTGTAAAAAAATTTGCACTTTCTCCAGTGCTTCTATGTCCTTTTATAGTGTGGAGACCAGAACTGCACTCTAAGTGCGGTCTGACCAGGGTCCTATACAAGTTTAACATAACTTCACTATTTTGGAATTTTATACCCCTAGAAATAAATCCCAGTGCTTTGTTAGAATTTTTAATTGCTTTGCTGACCTGCGATGCTGCTTTTAATGATTTGTTCACCTGTATCCCCAGATCCCTTTGCTCTTCTACCCCATTCAGTTTCTTACTTTCTAAGGTGTAGGTGATGTTTCTACTTTTCCTACCAAAGTGCATCATCTCACATTTATCTAAGTTAAAGTTCAGTTGCCACTTAACTGCCCAGTCTGCAAGTGTTGTAATGCCTTCTTGTATTATGTTGCATTGTTCCTTAGTGTTAGCTATACCTCAGAGTCTGGTATCATCTGCAAGTTTTGATATTGAGTTTCTTGTTCCCACATCCAAATCATTAATGTAAATTATGAATAACCTTGTCCCAGCACTGATCCTTGTGGAACACCTCTTTCTACCTTCCTCCAGTCTGAATAACCACCCTTTACCCCGACTCCCTGCTTTCTATTTTTTAGCCCATTTGCTATCGATTCAGCATAGTTCTTGCTAAAAACATTTTGTAATTCACACTATCTTGCATAATGTTCAGAATCACAGTACTTCAAAATTAGCACAAGAATGCTGTGATCATAGAATCATAGAACTTTACAGCACAGAAGGAGGCCATTCGGCCCATTGTGTCCGTGCCGGCCGAAAAAGAGCTGTCCAGCCTAATCCCACTTTCCAGCTCTTGGTCCGTAGCCTTAAGAACATAAGAAATAGGAGCAGGAATAGGCTACTTGGCCCCCTCGAGCCTGCTCCGCCATTCAATAAGATCATGGCTAATCTTGGGCTCAAAGCCACTTCCCTGCCTGCTCCCCATAACTCTTCACTCCCTTATCTTGCAAAAATCTGTCTATCTCCACCGTAAATGTATTTAATGACCCAGCCTCCACAGCTCTCTAGGGCAGAGAATTCCACAGATTTATGACCCTCTGAGAGAAGAAATTCCTCCTCATCTCAGTTCTAAAAGGGCGACCCTTTATTCTGCAACTATGCCCCTGAATTCTAGATTTCCCCACGAGGGGAAACATCCTCTCTGCATCTACCTTGTCGAGCCCCCTCAGTATCTTATATGTTTCAATAAGATCACCTCTCATTTTTCTAAATTCCAATGAGTATAGGCTCAACCTGCTCAACCATTCTTCATAAGTCAATCCCCTCATCTCTGGAATTAACCGAGTGAATTGTCTCTGAACTGCCTCCAATGCAAGTATATCCTTCCTTAAATAAGGAGACCAAAACTGTACACAGTACTCAAGGTGTGGTCTCACCAATACCCTGTACAGTTGTAGCAGGACTTCCCTGCTTTTATACTCCAACCCCCTTGCAATAAAGGTCAACATTCCATTTGCCTTTTTGATTACTTGCTATACCTGCATGCTAACTTTTTATGCTAACTTTTTGTGTAGCCTTGTAGGTTACAGTGCTTTAAGTGCATATCCAAGTACTTTTTAAATGTGATGAGGCTCTCTGCCTCTACCACCCTTTCAGACAGTGAGTTCCAGACTCCCACCACCCTCTGGGTGAAAAAAGTTCTCAATTCCCTGCTAATGCTTCTACTAATTACTTTCAATCTATGCCCCCTGGTTATTGACCTCTCTGCTAAGGGAAATAGGTCCTTCCTATCCACTCTATCTAGGCCCCTCATCATTTGATACACCTCAATTAAGTCTCCCCTCAGCCTCCTCTGTTCCAAAGAAAACAACCCCAGCCTATCCAGTCTTTCTTCATAGCTAAAATTCTCCAGTCCTGGCAACATCCTCGTAAATCTCCTCTGTAACCTCTCTAGTGCAATCACATCTTTCCTGTAATGTGGTGACTAGAACTGTACGCAGTACTCTAGCTGAGACCTAACTAGTGTTTAATACAGTTCAAGCATAACCTCCCTGCTCTTATATTCTATGCCTTGGCTAATAAAGGAAAGTATCCCGTATGCCTTCTTAACCACCTTATCTACCTGTGATGTCCAAATGTATCCCCATACATGGATGGGATGGGTGCTTCTAGATGTAAAAGTGAAATATAAAACTTTTTAAACCTTAGGACTCAGCAGGTCAATGGGGTTATCAATGCAACTTCAGTCAATCTTCCCTGGAATATGCCTCTAATTTAAGGTCAGTTTATAGCACAGTCCCCACTGCTTACATTGGGCTTGCTGGTGTTAAAGCAGTTTGCCCGCTATATGAGGTGTGCGGTGAAACGAGTTGTGCTTCTCAAACAATAATCTCACGTTTAAACTGCTCCCAAATCACCAGTGAATAAATTGCTCAGAATTAAACAGTGATTTCTGTACAACAACAACAAAATGCACTTTGTTTTAGCACATTTAACATAATAAAGTCCCAAGACAGTTCACAAAGAGATAGGGAATGGATGCTGAACCCTGCAGTGAGGGATTGGGAGGGGCGACTGAATGTTTGGTTGAAACAAATAGGTTTTGAGGAGATTTTGAGGTGAAAGAGGAGGTAGTGGAGATACTGGATGAGATAAAAATTGATAAAGAGGAGGGACTAGAAAGGCATGCTGTACTTAAAGTAGATAAATCACCAGGTATGGATGGGATGCATCCTAGGATGCTGAGGGAAGTTAAGGTGGAAATCATGGAGGTACTGGCCATAATTTTCCAATCCTCCTTAGATACAGGGTGTCCAATAGCCATGGAACTGTATCCCAATGTGAGTGAATTACAGAATTTACAGTACAGAAACAGGCCATTCGACCCAGCTGGTTTATGCCAGTGTTTATGCTCTACACAAGCCTCCCCCCACTCTACTTGGTCTCATCCTATCAACATACTCTTCTATTCCTTTCTCCATCATGTACTTATCTAGCTTTCCCTTAAATGCATCCATCCTATTTGCCTCAACTATGTAGGGCATTCCACATTCTAACCACTCTCTGGGTAAAGAAGTTTCTCCTGAATTCTTTATTGGATTTATTAGTGACTATCTTATATTTATGACCACTAGTTTTGGACTCCTCCACAAGTGGAAACGTCTTCTCTACGTCTACCTTGTGTCAACTGTGGCTCAGTTGGTAGCACACTTGCCTCTGAGTCAGAAGGTTGTGGGTTCAAGTCCCACTCCAGGGACTTGTGCACATAAAGCCAGGCTGACACTCCAGTGCAGTACTGAGGGAGTGCTGCACTGTCGGAGGTGCCGTCTTTCGGATGAGACGTTAAACCGAGGCCCCGTCTGCTCGCTCAGGTGGATGTAAAAGATTCCAAGGCACTATTTCGAAGAAGAGCAGGTCCTGGCCAATATTTATCCCTCAATCCACCTAACAAAAACAGATTATCTGGTCATTATCACATTGCTGTTTGTGGGAGCTTGCTGTGCGCAAATTGGCTGCCACATTTCCCACATTACAACAGTGACTACACTCCAAAAGTACTTCATTGGCTGTAAAGCGCTTTGAGAAGCCCGGTGGTCATGAAAGGCTCGATATAAATGCAAGTCTTTCTTTCTTTTTACCCTATCAAACCCCTTCATAATCTTAAAGACCTCTATCAGGTCACCCCTCAGCCTTCTCTTTGAGAAAAAAGAGCCCTTTCAGTCTTTCCTGATAGTTATAACCTCTTAGTTCTGTTAGCTTCCTTGTAAATCTATTTTGCACCCTCTCCAATGCCTCTAATCTAATTGAATTTTTTGATGAAGTAACAGGGAGGATTGATGAAGGGAATGCAATGGATGTTGTCTAATGGATTTTAGGAAGGCATTTGACAAAGTACCACATAGAAGGCTGGTTAACAAAATTGAGGCTCATGGAATAGGTGAGTCAGTGGCAGCTTGGATAAGGAATTGGCTTAAGAACAGAAAACAGCGAGTTGTGGTAAATGGCTGTTTTTCAGACTGGAGGATGGTAGACAGTGGTGTTCCCCAAGGGTCACTGCTTTTTTTGATATATATATAAATGACCTGGATATTGGAATACAGAGTAGAATTTCTAAATTTGCCGATGACACCAAACTTAGGGGTGAGGATGATACCAATTGACTGCAACAGGACATAGAAAGGCTAGCAGAATGGGCAGACAAGTGGCAGATGGAATTTAATACAGAGAAGTGTGAGATGATGCATTTTGGCAGAAGGAACAGGGAGAAGCAATATACACTTAATGGCACAGTTTTAAAGAGAGTGCAGGGACAGAGGGACCTGGGAGTTAATGTGCATAGGTCCCTGAAGGTGGCAGGACATATTGAGAGAGTGGTTAACAAAGCATATGGGATCTTGGGCTTCATAAATAGAGGTATTGAGTACAAAAGTAGAGAAGTTATGCTGAACCTTTATAAAGCGCTGGTTAGGCCACAACTAGAGTATTGCATCCAGTTCTGGTCACCACACTTTAGGAAGGATGTGAAGGCCCTTGAGAGGGTGCAGAGGAGATTTACCAGAATGGTACCGGGGATGGGGGATCTTAGTTACAAGGACAGGTTGGTGAAGCTGGATTTGTTTTCATTAGAGCAAAGGAGGTTATGGGGTGATTTGATAGAGGTGTACAAGATTATGACGGGTTTGGATAGGCTAGACGGGGAAAGGCTGTTCCCACAAGTTGATGGTACAAGGACTAGGGGACACAGATTTAAGGCTTTGGGCAAGCGATACAGGGAGGATGTGAGGAAAACTTTTTTACGCAGCGAGTGGTGAGGACCTGGAACTCGCTGCCGACGGAAGTGGTGGAAGCGGAGACTCTCAATGTTTTCAAGCAGAGACTGGATAGGCACTTGAGGGAAATAAACTTGCAGGGCTATGGGGATAGAGCGGGGGAATGGGACTGGCTGGATTGCTCTGCAGAGAGCCGGCACAGACTCGATGGGCCGAATGGCCTCCTTCTGTGCCGTCATGACTCTATTATAATATGGAGACCATGTTGTCTAACCAAGGTTCGATACAAGTTTAACATCACCTCTTTTCAATTCTAGGTGAGGGGGGGGGAATAGCATGAAATAGTCACAGAAATACTAGCAGGGAAGGGTGTACTTTCACTGACATCAGTATTGATTTTCCACGGATTTGGTAACAGGCGAATGGAAACAAGTATGACACGTTCTCCTGCCAGAACACGAGAGCAGTCAGCTGATTGCACAGCTGGTTACCATGTCAACAATGACAAATACTGCACAATGGTTCAGCTTTCCAGAGGCGGAGCCAAAGCTTGACTTGAAGTGACTGTTGTGCTTTCCTTATAAGGGAATGCTGCCTCCACTGTCTCAGGGTGACCTTAAAGGAAGTGAAATGATCAGAGAAAGGTTTCCCGGTCTTTGTCCCTTTTTGAGCAAAGTTGTTCCCATTGTTTTGCTAAACTCTTATTATATCTGAGAGCAGTAGCTGAACAGGAGCCCCACCCAACTTTCCCTGGCGGCTCAGTGTGTACGTGCACCACCCATGTGGGTTATATGTAGTTCAATCAATGGTCAATTATCTGATCCCAGTCTGGTTAGCTGTGGGCCACTGCAAGGAACTTGAGGATCCCTGGGCTAGGAGAAGGAAAAGTCTGACAGGGTTACTGCCCCTGATCATCTTGTTGATAACAACTTGACATAAACTAAATCCTTTCACTGAATGGTTGATACTCACACAAAGGATCTTACACAGCTGCAATACTTTCGAACCCTCACTATCAACACGTGATGAAAGATTTCATTAGTTATTCAAAATTCTACAATGTACGTTTGCAGGCTTAAACAAATATAACATCTGAATAGGCATCACCTTCCCTGTTACAATAGCCACTTTCATTTATATAGCGCCTTTAACGTAGTAAAATGCCCCAAGGTGCTCCACAGGAGTGTAGAATCATAGAATGGTTACAGCACAGAAGGAGGCCATTCGGCCTGCCAAGCCTGTGCCAGCTCTCTGCAAGAGCACTTCAGCTAGTCCCACTCCCCCATCCTTACCCTCTAGCCTTGCAAATATTTTGGCTTCAGGTACTTATCCAATTCTCTTTTGAAAGCCACGATTGAATCTGCCTCCACCACCCTCTCAGGCAGTGCATTCCAGATCCTAACCACTCGCTGCGTAAAAAAGTTTTTCCTCATGTCGCCTTTGGTTCTTCTGCCAATCACCTTAAATCTGTGTCCTCTGGTTCTCGCCCCTTCCGCCAATGGGAACAGTTTCTCTCTATCTACTCTGTCCAGACCCCTCATGCTTTTGAACACCTCTATCAAATCTCCTCTCAACCTTCTCTGCTCTAAGGAGAACAACCCCAGCTTCTCCAGTCTACCCACGTAACTGAAGTCCCTCATCCCTGGAACCATTCTTGTAAATCTTTTCTGCACCCTCTCCAAGGCTTTCACATCCTTCCTAAAGTGCGGTGCCCAGAATTGGACACAATACTCCAGCTGAGGCCGAACCAGTGCTTTATAAAGGTGGTTCATAAATTCCTTGCTTTTGTACTCTGTGCCTCTATTTATGAAGCCCAGGATCCTGTATGCTTTTTTAATCATTTTCTCAGCCTGCCCTGCCACCTTCAACAATTTGTGCACATATATCCCCCCCCGGTCTCTCTGTTCATGCACCGCCTTTAGAATTGTACCCGTTAGTTTATATTGCCTCTCCTTGTTCTTCCTACCAAAATGTAGTGTAATCAGACAAGAACTGACATTGAGCCAAAGAATGGGACATTGGGATAGATGACAAAAAGCTTGCTCAAAGAGATAGGTTTTAAGGAGTTTCTTAAAGGCAGAGAGAGAGAGAGAGAGAGAGGTGGGGGGGGGGGGGGGCGGAGAGGTTTAGGTAGGGAATTCCAGAGCTTGGGGCCTAGATGGCTGAAGGCATGGCCGCCAATGGTGGGTGTGAAGGAACTCGGGATGCGCAAGAGGCCAGAATTGGAGGAACGCAGAGTTCTCAGAAGGCTGTAGGAGGCGCGAATTGGCTGCCGCGTTTCCTACATTACAACAGTGACTACATTTCAAAAGCACCTCATCGGCTGTAAAGCGTTTTGGGATGTCTGGAAGTCATGCAAGGCGGTATATAAACGCAAGTCTGTCTTTCTTCCTTCGTTATGAATCCTTTCCTAAAAATTGCTTGGGCACTTTAAAACCTCCTGCCTTTACATCGTCACCTAGCAACGCAGGTCACCCACTTTCCACGAGCGATGATTTGCGTCCAGCGTCAGTGAGGTAGCAAATGGGCCTTACGACATCACCATTAAAATAACCCCGCACATTAAGGGCAGGTGCTTTTCAGGTTGTGTGGAATTTGAGAAATTGGGCGGAGTTAATAAAATGGTCTGCAATCCGACAGTAAGGGTCTCCATTTCCTGTCTGAAAATGAGGTGGTGTGAAGAGGAAGCTGCCAGCAATAAACTGCAGGCTCTAACAGCTGTCAGAATACATTACCATCACATGTCTATCCGAGGTCAACAGGAGGCCAAAAACGTACTGTTAAAAATGAGTACCGAGTAGAATCTGATTGAGATTAAAATAACAACAGCTGAAAATCTGGGATAAAAATATGTCAAAGGCTGAAAAAACTCAGCTAACTGGAGAGAGAAAAGCCAGGTCAACATTTCAGCATTGATAAAGGGACAGCACCCTAAAGGTTAACTTATTTTGGGTTACTGGCGAACTGGCGGTGGATTTCTGTTTTTATTTTATCGAGGTGTTTCTTATTAAAATCACACTTGTGTCTGAAGTTAAGGAAACAAAGAAAGAACTTGCATTTCTATAGCGCCTTCCACGACCTCAGGACATCCCAAAGCGCTTTACAGCCAATGAAGTACTTTTTGAAGTGTAGTCACTGTTGTGATGTAGGAAACACAGCAGCCAATCCGCCGGGAGTATGGAAGGAGATTCGGTGGGCCTACACTCATTGGAGTTTCGAAGAATGAGAGGTGATCTTATTGAAACATATAAGATTCTGAGGGGGATTGACAGGGTGGATGCTGAGAGGATGTTTCCCCTGGTGGGGGTATCCAGAACTAGGGGGGCATAGTTTCAGAGCGGGAAAGTGGTGTTGAGGCCAAGATTGGATCAGCCATGATCTTATTGAATGGCGGAGCAGGCTCGAGGGGCCGATTGGCCTTCTCCTGCTCCTGTTTCTTATGTTCTTATGTTCTTACGCTATTTAACGGCAAGTAATTCATTAAAGAAAGAACTTGCATTCATATAGATCCCTTCATGACCTCAGGACATCCCAAAAAGCTTTGCAGCCAAGAAAGTACTTTTGAAGTGTAGTCACTGTTGTTACATAGGCAAACCTGGAACCCAATATGTGTACAGCAATGAGATAAATGACCAGATAATCTGCTTTTAGTGGTGTTGGTTGAGGGATAAATGTTGTCCAGGATACCTCACCTGCTCCTTCTTTGAATGGTGCTACAGCGTCTTTTACATCAAACCCGAGGGGGCGGATAAGGTGCTGATTTTATCATCTCATCTGAGAGACAGCACATCAACCATTGCCGCCCTCGTTCAGGGCTGCACTGAAACATCAACCTAGATTTGGCAAGTCTCTGGCGTGGGGCTTACTGACTCAGCACAACCACTGAGCCAAAGTTGGCATCCAATTAACATTTCATTTTATTATGACAGCCCTCGTGACTGCTGAAAATGAAATTTGACAGTCATGTAGTTAGAGGAGAATTATATTATCTATTAGACAAGCAATGGCAATCGCATGGGTTGTGGAACTAAAGAAAGGATCCTTTACAGTGCTGGATTTTTAAGCTCCCCCCTCTAAAAGGCATCATGTATTGTGCTAGGGATTGGGCCTTTTTCAAGTGATAAATCATCTATTAGGCCCAAAGTGGAGATTTCCTTTCTCCAGTGCTAAAATATTGGCACATAATGTTTGGTAATCAAATTACATAAGCATTAGGACATGGAGATTATGGTGGAGGTCATCATGTTCATTTTGTCACCTTTACCAATCAGTCATGACAGACAAGACAGCTTTAAAGGATTAAAGTATTAGAAGGAATGAACTGAGCAAAGTCCTTGCCAGAGCAGGTGTTTTAAAAAGATATATAACCCTTATCAGACGCAGTTGTAAAACCCTACATTTTGACTCCGGGTTGCACTTTAGCAGGCAAGGTTATCACACTCAATCGTTGCTGCTGATGTGTCAATGAAACTGTGCCCTTGGCAAAAGGACAAACTGTTTCGCTGTAAAGCAGCCTGAAATGGCATCTGAATCTCCTCCCTGTCACTGCGGATTATTTACAGAGGCTATTTTGATGTGCACGGTAAATATAGAATCTTGGTGGAGTGCTCTGCGCGGCTGCTGAAACAAGCTCCAGTGCACAAGCACAGGCTGCTTCACGTCTCACGGGCACTCCACATCTTCCAGCTTTGCATTCCAAGCGTTCTGACAGCCGATCAGCTGTTCCAGATGTCATTGGTCATGTGACTAGTGTCACGTGGCTCAGCCAACGTCTCCCCCCCCCCCCCCCAATCAAAGTTCGGAATGCCGAGGCAATTAGGCCCGCTGATTATTAACTACTGGCACCAAACAGGGATGAGATGTCGACCGACAATTAGGCTTCCCGGTTAAGGCTGGTCACATTTTAAATTGCTTTGCACAGCTTAGCTGAAGCAAGCTTTACCCTAGTCAAAACTGGAATGGGCAAAGGGAGAATGGGGGAGGGGAGAGGTGAGTCTTGAGTCTTGAGTCTTGGAGGACTACTGAAGGACACTTTGCCAGGTGACTTTTACTGGTATTGACCTGTTCTGAGATACAGTGCAGATTGTACGTTGCAATATTGCTGTTCAGTTTTTTTTTTCACCTTACATGGAAGATTATGGGGTTATACGTCAATCAGGAATTTTGACTGGAGTTGTTAATTCAACAAGGGCAGTAGGCACAAGGAAATCCTTTATTCCAGCCGCTGAAGCTGATGTTGCTGCAAACTGCTGGGGTTAGTTTATACTCCAAGGCAAAGGCTTCCTCACTGCGATTGGTGAATTTACTATAATAAATAGTAGCACTTCAATTTATATATAGTGCTTCACCACGTCAAAATGTCGCAAAGCACTTCCTGCAATGAATTACTTTGAAGTGTGCTGACTATTGTTATGTAGCCAAATGCAGCAGCCATTCTGGACCAGTGAGCAAATGGCATGTTGACCTTTATTGCAAGGGGGGTTGGAGTACAAGAGTAAGGATGCCTTGCTACAATTGTACAGGGCTTCAGTGAGACCACACCTGGAGTACTTTGCACAGTTCTGGTCTGCTTATCTAAGGAAGGATATACTTGCCTTAGAGACGGTGCAACAAAGGTTCACTAGATTGATTCCTGGGATGAGAGGGTTGTCCTATGAGGAGAGATTGAGTAGATTGGGCCTATACTTTCTGGAGTTTAGAGAATGAGAGGTGATCTCATTGAAACATATAAGATTCTGAAAGAGATTGACAGGGTAGATGCTGAGAGATTATATCCCCTGGCAGAAGAGTCTCAAACTAGGGGACATGAATCTAAGGATAAGGGGTGAGATGAGGAGGAATTTCTTCACTGAGAGGGTTGTGAATCTTTGGCATTCTCTACCCCAAAGATGCTGAATTGTTGAGTATATTCAAGGTTGAGAGCGATAGATTTTTGGACTCTAGGGGAATCAAGGGATGTGGGGATCAGGTGGAAAGTGGAGTTGAGGTCGAAGATCAGCCATGATCTTATTGAATGGCGGAGCAGGCTCAAGGGGCCGTATGGCCTACTGCTGCTCCTAATTCTTGTGTTCTTATGTAATCTCCCGCAAACAGCAATGAGATAAATGACCAAGTCTTTTTTTTGCTGGTGTTGCGTGTGGGAAGAATGCTGGCCACACACCGGGAGAACTTCCTGCTCCACTTTAAATAGTTCATCTGAAGGTAGATGGGGCCTCCCTTTAAAACCTCATCCAAAGGATGCATCCAGGAATTACCCTCTGTTCACTTGCTGGTCAGTTTTATATATATCATTGGAAAATTTAAAGCTGATCCCTGACATAAATTCTGATAAATCTCAATATTTCCAATTTTTGTAGCGCACAGGAATAGGGAATTAGATATCCTTTAACAATTTTTGTAAGATTTTACTGTGCTAAAGCAATTGCAATGGTATACAATATAAAAGTAGTGTACTCCAGCTGGTACAAGTCTCACCTAACAAATCTTCCACCCCTTATACCTATTCATTTTTTAAATGTAAATGTACCACATAGTATGGTACTGAGTGATGCCAAAACTCGGCTGCTCATGTCCTAACTCACACCAAGTCCCATTCACCCTTCACCCCTGTGCTCGCTGACCTACATTGAGTCCCGGTCCGGCAACGCCTCGATTTTAAAATTCTCATCCTTGTGTTCAAATCCCTCCATGGCCTCGCCCCTCTCTATCTTTGTGACCTTCTCTGGCCCTACAACCCTCCGATATATCTGCACTCCTTCAATTCTAGCCTCTTGCGCATCCCCGATTTCTGTCGCCCCACCATTGGTGGCCGTGCCTTCAGCTGCTGAGGCCTTAAGCTCTGGAATTCCCTCCCTAAACCTCTCCGCCTCTCTACTTCTTTCTGCTCCTTAATACCTACCTCTTTGACCAAGCTTTTAGTCACCTGCCCTAATATCTCTTTATGTGGCTTGGTGTCAAATTCTGTCTGATAACTCTCCAGTGAAACGCCTTGGGATGTTTTACTATGTTAAAGGCGCTATATAAATACAAGTTGTTGTTCATGCAGACTAAAAGGGAATTTACAGTCACCGCTTCTGACCGTTCTCCATATGTTGGCTGCCCGCAATTGCATGCATAAAACCAACTCGTTTATCCCGATGGCAGGGTTGTGAAACAAGGGTTGAGTAAGGAAAGCTGTAGACTGCAGGAAGATATCAATGGACTGGTCAGGTGGGCAGAACAGTGACAAATGGAATTCAATCTGGAGAAGTGTGAGATAATGCATTTGGGACAAGGTAAGGGAATACACTATAAATGGTAGGACAGGGAGAAGTGCAGAAGATCAGAGGGACCTTGGAGTGCATGTCCACAGATCCCTGAAGGTAGCAGGACAGGTAGATAAGGTGGTTAAGAAGGCATACGGGATAGTTGCCTTTATTAGCCGAGGCGTAGATTATATGAGCAGGGAGATTATGCTTGAACTGTATAAAACACTAGTTAAGCCACAGCTAGAATACTGCGTGCAGTTCTGGTCACCACATTACAGGAAGGATGTGATTGCACGAGAAGGGGTGCAGAGGAGATTTACAAGGATGTTGCCTGGGCTGGGGAATTTTAGCTATGAGGAAAGATTGGATAGGCTGGGGTTGTTTTCTTTGGAACCGAGGAGGCTGAGGGGAGACCTAATTGTAGTGTATAAAATGATGAGGGGCCTAGATAGAGTGGTTAGAAAGGACCTATTTCCCTTAGCAGAAGGGTCAAAAACCAGGGGGCATAGATTTAAAGTAATTGGTCGGAGGTTTAGAGGGGATTTGAGGAGAAATTTTTTCACCCAGAGGGTGGTGGGGGTCTGGAACTCACTGCCTGAAAGGGTGGTAGAGGCAGAGACCCTCATCACATTTAAAAAGTACTTGGATATGCACGTGAAGTGCCGTAACCTACAAGGCTACGAACCAAGTGCTGGAAAGTGGGATTAGGCTGGATAGCTCTTTGTCGGCCGGCACGGACAAGATGGGCCGAATGGCCTCCTTCTGTGCTGTAAATTTCTATGATTCTATGAGTAACTCCATGTCTAGGCTGAATTGGGTCAGGTACTAGAAGAATGCCAGCATCCGTGGACCAAACCTCAGCAGGACTTCACTGTCAGCACGTTGGGGATTGGAGAGGAGAAAAGGGGGAAAATTGGTGGAGTGTGGTGTGGAATTTGATGCCTGGGATCTGGGTGGAGCAGTCCAAGAACACATTGTTATGTCACCTCTAGATCCTGAGTTTTAATCTAGCCCAGACCGAGTGGCTGAAAGTCTTGCCTCTCTGCTGGCTATAAAGGTGCTAAGTGAAATGAGCTTTGAACGTATCATTCAAATTTCTAGCGGGCCGTGGGGCCCACATTTGGCAATCTCACTCGAGAAAAGCTGCAAAGTTGGCTAGGAATGGAAATAGAAGTATACTTAAAAAGGTCAAATTTGCAGGCCTATGGGGAAAGAGCAGGGGAATGGGACTAATTGGATAGCTCTTTCAAGCACGATGGGCTGAATGGTCTCCTTCTCTGCTGTATGATTCTATGATGTGTCACACTGCTGCATAGAAATCATAGAATCATAGAAATTTACAGCACAGAAGGAGGCCATTCGGCCCATCTTGTCCGTGCCGGCCGACAAAGAGCTATCCACCCTAATCCCACTTTCCAGCACTTGGTCCGTATCCTTGTAGGTTACGGCACTTCAAGTGCACATCCAAGTACTTTTTAAATGTGATGAGGGTCTCTGCCTCTACCACCCTTTCAGGCAGTGAGTTCCAGACCCCCACCACCCTCTGGGTGAAAACATTTCTTCTAAACCTCCGACCAATTACTTTAAATCTATGCTCCCTGGTTATTGACCCTTCTGCTAAGGGAAATAGGTCCTTCCTATCCACTCTATCTAGGCCCCTCATAATTTTATACACCTCAATTAGGTCTCCCTCAGCCTCCTCTGTTCCTAAGAAAACAACCCCAGCCTATCCAATCTTTCCTCATAGCTAAAATTCCCCAGCCCAGGCAACATCCTGATAAATCTCCTCTGCAACCCCTCTAGTGCAATCACCTCCTTCCTGTAAAGTGGTGACCAGAACCGCACGCAACACTCTAGCTGCGGCTTAACTAGTGTTTTATACAGTTCAAGCATAACGTCCCTGCTCTTATATTCTATGCCTCGGCTAATAAAGGCAACTATCCTGTATGCCTTCTTAACCACCTTATCTACCTGTCCTGCTACCTTCTGGGATCTGTAGACATGCACTCCAAGGTCCCTCTGATCCTCTGCACTTCTCCGTGTCCTACCATTTATTGTGCATTCCCTTGCCTTGTTAGCCCTCCCCAAATGCATTACCTCACACTTCTCCAGATTGAATTCCATTTGTCACTGTTCTGCCCACCAGACCAGTCCATTGATATCTTCCTGCTGTCTACAGCTTTCTTCTTCATTATCAACCACACGGCCAATTTTTGAATCATCTGCAAACTTCTTAATCATACTTCCTACATTCAAGTCCAAATCATTGATATATACCACAAAAAGCAAAGGACCCAGTACTGCAGTAGGGGTTGATCCTCTGAGGTTGGGGCTAAGGCAATTTTTAGGGGGCACAGTGCTTGGAACAATGGCTCTGCAGCTAGCTGAGCTACTCCTGATCTGGGAATGCTTGATGCTGAAAGTAGGTACAGTTACCTGAAACGAAAAAATGTTTGGTTATGCAGTGATAACATCGCTCACCTTGGTGTCAGCCATGGCTCAGTTGGCAACACTGTCGCTTCTGAGTCAGAAGGGTTGTCGGTTCAAGTCCCACTCCAGGGACCTGAGCACAAAAAATCTAGGCTGACACTCCAGTGCAGTGCTGAGGGAGTGCCGCACTGTCAGAGGTGACGTCTTTCCGATGAGAAGTTAAACTGAGGCCTCATCTGCTCTCTCAGGTAGACGTAAAATATCCCATGGCACTATTTCTAAGAAGAGCAGGGGAGTTATCTCCGGTTTCTTTGCCAATATTTATCCCTCAATCAACATCACTAAAACAGATTATCTGGTCATTATCACATTGCTGTTTGTGGGAGCTTGCTGTGCGCAAATTGGCTGCCGCATTTCCTACATTACAACAGTGACTCCACTTCAAAAAAGTACTTCATTAACTGTAAAGCGCTCTGAGACGTCCTCTGGTCGTGAAACGCACTATATAAATGCAAGTCTTTTTTTGATAAGCAAAATAAAATTGACATAAAAAATTATTTTAGAAAGGGTAAATGTCTATGTGATCCTGCCCACTGGTGACTCATAATTATCCTCGTGGTATGTGTAGAATGCGATTGTAAATTTTATTTGCAGTACATTCCTGCTTTGGGAACAGCTAATGCTGAGAGGAGGGAAATATCAATGGCAATCCTAAGAAACAGGATATTCCAGTCCAGGTTGAAAATCAGTTCAAAATGGTTTCCAGCCCTGGGCCGACTAGTAACAGGTTTGATTTTAAAAATGAAGTTGGACTAATTATTTCTTCTTTTTTTACTTAGGTAGCCAAGAATAATTTTTCTTTACCAAACTACAGGAGGACTACAGCTGCTTAATTCAAACATTTTGTGATTCAATATGATTCATATATAAAGCATTTCTAGAGAGAGTCACACACCCAATGTATGTCAATACTGGCTCCCTCACAGCAATTTCCATGTAACAAACATGTAGAGGATTTTGAAATGTAGTAATTAGAAAGACATGCCTTAATCACAGACAAATGCACACCATTTCCAAACCTCACCCTGAATGTTCTAATAAATAGTGAGGATAGATTAAACCTGCTTAGGTAAGTAACAAGGAATCCTATATGTTTACCATAATAAATACTCCATCAACATTATTAATGGAAAATTAATTTATTGGATACTCCTGTGTGGGGTGAGGTTACCACAATGAATGAGGTATGTTACTACTGGTAGTAATAATGCAACTATGGTAATTACCATTACTCCTCGTTGTTCTCTCAGGCTTTCCATGAGTTTGAGGAATACACCACATTGACTAAACCATTAATTAAGAAAATTACCGTAGTGGAGGGCGGGTGGGAGAGATCTGACTAAATAGGGTAGGGTAGGGTAATGTAATGGTCACGGTACTGGACTAGCAACCCTCTGAAATGGCCTAGCTGTAAAAAAAAACTAATTTTTAAAATTCGTTTATGGGATGTGGGCGTCGCTGGCAAGGCCAGCATTTATTGCCCATCCCTTATTGCCCTTGAGAAGGTGGTGGTGAGCCGCCTTCTTGAACCGCTGCAGTCATGTGGAGGCTAATCATTGCAGCGCCAGCACATTATTGCAGGAGTTCCTCAAGGAACCAAGAAGAAGGCTTGCCACCATAATCTCAAAACAACCAGGAAAAGGCAATAAATGCAGTCTTCCTAGCAGCGCTCAGATCCCATGAACAATAAAAATACAGCTTAAGTAAGTAAAATTCTTTTGTGAAAATTTAAACTTAAGTCCAATATGGTATTTAGTCATAATTGAAGTTGAGTAAATAAAATATTTGAAACAGAAGACATACTGAGAGAGCAGGGCAATGGGATTAGTTTGGGATTGCTGCAGTAAAGCCCTAGCACAAACATGATGGGCCAAATGGTCTCTTTCTGTGCAGTGAACCTGTATGGTTCTATGGTACACATTGTTACCTGGACCACAACTGAGGTTTAAAGAGGTCTCCTGAAGCACAATAAATTTGCAGTATGAAAAAAATGTCTCATCTGGGTGGAGTGTTGGCTTTGCATACTACTAATAGGCACCACATAGATAATCGAGGAGTTGGCCTCGAGAATGCTTCCTTCAGGAACTCCTGCAGTAATGTCCTGGTGCTGCAATGATTAGCCTCCACAACCGCAGCCATCTTCATTTGTTTCAGCTATTACTCCAGCCACTGAAAGGTTTACCCTTTGATCTCCAGTTTTGCTAGGGTTCCTTGGTGCCAGACTAGTTTGAATGCTACCTTGTTGTAAAGGGCAACTATTTTCATCGCTCCTCTGCCATTTAGCTCTTACATCCATGTCTGGATCGAGCTCGTAATGAGGTCTGGAGCCGTGTGATTCCGTTGGGCACCTCAATGATCCAGCGGAGCATCTACGCCAAAATTTGTTGGGGTACTGATTAGATTATACGCCACAGCGAGCATAACAGCGAATCCGAATTGGGGCGCAGCCAATGGCCAATTCTGGGTCAGTGACGGTAAAATGGAGACGGCCTCTCATCTCTCTTTCAACATGCCAATGTCCTGCTTATATAAAAATACAGAGCATCATGTAGGTTGTTTTAAGTTTGACTTACAAGGGACGCGGGTGTAAGCCATCAGAAGAATCTTCTATTGTGCACAATAATGGTTTGCTTTCCGTGGGCCAATCATGGCAACCCTAAGCCCTACAGATCCCAAGGTCATTCTGGTTGTAAAGGGTCTGTCGTAATTTCTTTAAAACCGAAAGTGGCTGCCAATGTTCCTGCTTACGTTAAGCAGATATAAAACCGCCTGTGTATTAGAAAATGTACAAGTTAATCCAAGAAAAGGAACAAAGTTACTCAGTTGTAATAAATGTGTGAGATTTCAATTTCCTTGTTGTAGCTTAATCAAAACCATGACTTGTGGGGCTCTCTTTGTCTACCTGTGACTCCAACTTTTTAAGAAGCATGTTATAAAAAGCTGAAGTCGTTCTGTTCATGCAAATTATGTTTTATCACAATCACATATATCTGACCTACTCTCACAACAACCCTACGCACTCTTAATTTACTAGGACTTTATTAATGGAGGTTTCTGGGATTTAAGGTAGAAAGCCCACCAGCCTCATTCATTAAGGGTCTAATTGGCAGCAGCGATCAAAGTAGCGTTCATTCAGCAAATTTGTGACTGCCATTGATTTTAATTTGGGAGGTGGAGCTATGATAATTAACTGCACTGTTTCGATGAGGGAAACGGCAAAGTGATGCAGAAATCCCAGGAAATTATGGCCTGGCGTAAATAATGGCGTGAGTCGCTTATGCCATTATTTTCTGAGAATTTTTTTTTCCGTGAAACAACACGGAACGCCATTATAATGGCACAAGTCTCCGTGAAATTCCAGGCCAATGACCCAGAATTTGATGCCAAATTAACAGCGAGTTTAACGGCGCTCACTATTATTAAGGTGTAAATTGTCCAGCAACTTGTGGCGCGGATGAGATAACCCATGAATTGTGAATCGCCACAAGTTGCTGGACGATTTGCACCATACTGCTGGTAGCTTCACGATAACGACAGCTCGCCCTCAACCTCCCCGTGAGTTTCATGAAGTTGCTGCACTTGCACATTAATTGCCTATTAAACTCACTGTGGAAAGTTAGGGCTGGCACTTAACAGCGTAACTACCTTTTTAATGAGATTTATGTTCCTGCAATACCACTCAGCATCTCCGACCCAGAAAGGGAACAATTTAAACTGCTGAGTCTCATTCCTACAGGTAGTAAATTGCTCATAGAGATTTTTTACTTTTTTTAAATTTTTCCTTTTCCTGTCACTTTTTCCTCTCTTAATCCAGTCTTCCTTTCCCTCACTTTATTTCTCTTTCTGTACCTGAGTTGACTCTAATTCATCCTATTTCCTTCTTGGTCATTCTTGGTTCTTTCTCAATTCTTAAATCTCATTGGTTAAGGAGATACACTGTTGGCCCCGTAGTTTACCAAGGTCCCAGATGCCCCGTTGCCCTCACTGTGCCATTGTCAGTTCACACTTTTAGCAAGTTACAGGGAAAAATTGTTTCAAGCTGAAAGGTGAGAGAAAAGGGTCTAACTAACATTCTACGAGATGCCCCACTCCAGCAAATTCTGGGCCATCATTTGCTGGGAATTATTTGGCACATGTCTCCAAGGAATTCTGGGTCAATATATAGAAAGAAAGACTTGCATTTATATAGCGCCTTTCACAACCACCAGACATCTCAAAGCACTTTACAGCTAATGAAGTACTTTTGAAGTGTAGTTCACTGTTATAATGTGGGAAACACGGCAGCCAATTTGCACATAGCAAGCTCTCACAAACAGCAATGTGATAATGACCAGATAATGTTTTATTTTTGTTAGTTGAGGGATAAATATTGGCCAGGACACCGGGGATAACTCCCCTGTTCTTCTTCGAAATAGTGCAATGGGATCTTTTACTTCCACCTGAGATGGCAGAAGGGGCCTCGGTTTAACATCTCATCCGAAAGACGGCACCTCCGACAGTGCAGCGCTCCCTCAGTAGTGCACTGGAGTGTCAGCCTTGATTTTTGAGCTCAAGTCTCTGGAGTGGGACTTGAACCCACAACCTTCTGACTCAGAGGCGAGTGTGCTATCCACTGAGGCACGGCTGACCCTACATAAAATCATAGAAACTTACAACACAGAAGGAGGCCATTCGGCCAGTTGTGCCTGTTCTGGCTCTTTGAAAGAGCAGTCGTGCTTAGTCCCGCACCCCGGCTTTTTGCTCGTAGCCCTGTAAGTTCCTCATCCTCAAGTACCCGTCCAACTCCCTTTGAAAATGATTGTTATATAAGAATTGTTTTAATACTGAGATATTTAAGTGGGAACGAACTTTCATCCCCTTAAGTAAAGGTGGGGAAAATACACGGAATAAATGAATCGTGAGAAGGGAGGAGTCTCTGTCATTATAATAATTGGGGAAAAAGTGAAAGGATTAGTCATTATTTCCTGGTGTTGCAATCACTACTCGAGCTCAATCCCTGGTCGTCATTTCCATTCTGGGTGATTGGAACAAAGAGTGTGTGAGGGTTGTGTCTTACGAAAGAGGCTGCCGTGCGGAGGGAAGTACAGTGCTTGGGGAATGACTCATTCTGCAGTGACACTTCCCTGTTTTCATTTGAAATTCCGCAGTCGCTGCTTTCTGGGCATGCTCAGCCAGCTCTTGCGGATTTATAACTTGCTGAACAGCGGTATGAGCCAAGTTTTACGACAACTGTCCGGTTGGATAAAACAGCGGAAGTGGTTTTTTTTTTTGCTAATTAAAATAACACCTTGGCAACGACCTTATTTGCGCATGTGGGCGAGGCAGATACGATCAGGCAGGGCGGAACAGCAAGCAGTCTGACTCATACTGTGAATGGCAAATTACCGCGCCGAAGGCAGGAAATGCCAAACAGTGAATGTGTCTCAGACAAGATTGCAATATGTTCACCCCAAGTCAGGAATTATCCTTTGGACATAAGATTTCACGTGCTATCTCATTCCTATCATAATCAAAAAGGCTAATGGAGTACTGGCCTTTATATCAAGAGGACTAGAGTACAAGGGGGTAGAAGTTATGCTGCAGCTATACAAAACCCTGGTTACTGTACGATAGGCAGCTGTCCTTCATTCTGCCAGCGCAATTCACACTTCATCTAGAGCCATCCTTTGTTCCTCAACCTGTCCCATTGCCACCTCCTCTTGCCTTGAATATCTCTTAATGTCTCTCAATGTCTCTTAATCTCTCCTGCTTTCTATCCTATCACTGACCTTCCCTTTTGTTCTTTCATCCCCTCCCCTTTTCCCAGCCCTAAACTTGCTTTAAAATCTATTTCATTTCCTGCTTTTTTCCAGTTCTGACGAAAGGTCTTCGACCTGAAACGTTAACTCTGTTTCTCTCTCCACGGATGCTGCCTGGCCTGCTGAGTTTTTCCAGCGTTTTCTGTTGTTATTCTTGGTTACTGTAAGCAGTTCTAGGCACCACACCTTAGGAAGGATATATTGACCTTGGAGTGAGTGCAGCATAGGTTTACCAGAATGATACCCGGACTTCAAGGGTTAAGTTAGGAGGAGAGATTACACAAATTAGGGTAGTATTCCCTAGAATTTAGAAGGTTAAGGGGTAATCTGATCGAAGTTTTCAAGATATTAAGAGGAACAGATAAGGTAAATTGGGGATTCTAGGACTAGGGGTCATAGTCTAAAAATTAGAGAAGTCGCACAACACCAGGTTATAGTCCAACAGGTTTATTTGAAATCACAAGCTTTTGGAGCGCTGCTCCTTCGTCAGGTGAAGTGAAGAGATACATATAGGCACAGCATATATAGTCAGAAAACACAGCCAGATGATTAGATCCAGACTTTTCAGGAGTGAAATTAGTAAATGTTTCAACAACAACTTGTATTTATATATCGCCTTTAACGTAGTAAAACGTTCCACTTCTACACACAAAGGGTGGTAGAAGTTTGGAACTCTCTTCCACAAACAGCAATTGATGCTAGATCAATTGTTAATTTTAAATCTGAGATTGATAGCTTTTTGTTAACCAAAGGTATTAAGGGATATGGGCCAAAGGCAGGTATATGTAGTTAGGTCGCAGATCAGCCATGATCTCATTGAATGGCTCAAGGGGCTGAATGGCCTACTCCTATTCCTATGATTCAGCTTCTTTTGGTAACAAATCAGTCAGTGAGAGAGCCTCTAAAATAAAAGACTTGCATTTATATAGCGCCTTTCACAACCTTAAGACATCTCAAAGTGCTTTACAGCCAATGAAGTACTTTTTGAAGTGTAGTCACTGTTGTAATGTAGGGAACGCAGCAGCCAATTTTGTGCACAGCAAGCTCCCACAAACAGCAATGTGATCACAACCATATAATCTGTTTTTTAGTGATGTTGGTTGAGGGATAAATATTTGGCCAGGACACCAGGGAGAATTCCCCTGCTCTTCTTCAAATAGTGCCAGGGGAACTTTTACACCCACCTGAGAGGGCAGACAGGGCCTCAGTTTAACATCCCATCTGAAAGACAGCACCTCCGACAGTGCAGCACTCCCTCAGTACTGCACTGAGTGCATTATGTGCTCAAGTCTCCGAGTGGGATGTGAACACACAACCTTCGGGCTCAGAGCCGAAAGTGCTATAACTGAGCCACGGCTGACACATGTAGGTATATGTTCTATTTTCCTCTCAGTCTATTTATTGTGCACATTCCCATTGTAATTATGGTGATTCACATGAACTGTGTACTACACAGCAGTCGGATTAATGAGTGGCTTTGATTCAGTCAGCAAGAATCTCAAATGTTTTTCACCAGCCTCTAGCTTGCAGAGTGGCTGCCAAATATTGTAACTCATTACGTTGTGAACTGAGTCTCGTTGACAGCCACTTAGTAACCAACCGCTCTCGTCTCCCATTCCCATTTCCAACTGTCAGTCCACTTATCAATTGTGAAAAATGTGTAAGTTCTTGCCACGTTTTAGGGTGCTCACTTGTGATTGTGCCAACTTTGTCTATTCTTTTCCACACTGCTTAAAGTGGCAAATTGGTGACTAATTACTGTAAAAACTATGAGTCAACAATGATTTATTTACCACTATATACATTGCAAATTTAAATTAAAAAAAACATCATTTTATAATGGTTCAAATCCCACTCTTAGGCCTGAGCACATAATCTAAGCTGCTATGCTGCATTTTTGGAGGTCCCAGCTGCCTGTTCAGGTGGATGTTAAATATTCCATTGCATTATTTGAGAGATCTCCCAGTGTTCAGGTTAATATGCTATCCTCAGTCGCCACCAACAACAAAAAAAACATATAATTTGGCTGTTGATCTCATTGCTGTTTGTGGGATCTTCCCGTGCACAAAAAATGGCTGCCATGTTTACCTCCATAACAGTTGCTGCACTTCCACGTATTTCATTGTCTGTGAAACCACTTTGAGACATTTCTGAGAGACTTGGTAAGCTGCTATAATAAATACATGACTTCCTTTTTTCAATCTGGAATTAAGTCCCCATAGAGTTCCCTTCAGTATAGATGCTGGCAGGTCATGAACTTAAACTTCTGCTAGGGGAAAGTCGATCACAATTCAATATTTGTCTTCGTGGTTCTTCAGTCTCATTTTCCATTGTACACAAGCAATTGCTCCAATCCCACTGACTCATGCTGGGGTATGTGTCTTCTGGTGCCTGTCCTTCATGTATTAGCCGAGACACTGCACATCGACAGGTTATTCAACTTTAGAGGGTATCACAATCAAATCCAACCCTGCCCTCAGCTGACATGCACACACTGCAGCAAGAGCCACTGGATAGTGAACAGAAGCAGAAACCTGGCTGATTATTTCCCCCTTCCCCAGCCTACTGACTTTGGGCCCAATTGCAGCCCTGGCTGAAATCAGCTAACTCAGTAAAGACTATGAACAATTCGAAATTGATGGGCAGGGAAAGACCAACTGGTCCATCAAGCCTGTCCCACACCATGATGGCCGGAGCATCATGACTAAATGTCCCAGGAACACTGTAATTTCCATAAACTTGCTTGCAGTCTGTTCTGATGAATGGTTGTTGACTTGAAACGTTAATTCTGTTTCTCTCTCTACAGATGCTGCCTGGCCTGCTGAGTATTTCCAGCATTTTCTGTTTTTATGACTAAACACATCCTTGCATTCCCCACCATCCCTCTACCCATGTAATCTCCTCGAAGAGGCAAAAAAAGAGAAAAATCCGAGGGCCAATAAGAGAAAAAAAATCTCTGGACATTTCCTCTCCAACTCCCTCAGGCGATCAAAACCAATTCAGGAGATCACATGGACCAAGTGTTATCTGTAAAAATTAGGAACCTAGGAACTGTGTGGCTCAATAACTCAACACTTACCAACTGAGTAATCCAGGAAGTCCCATTTTATTTTTATTTACATTTTAAGTGTTTGCTTTTGGGATGTGGGATTATCACAGTAATAAACCTACCATTGATATTTGAGTAATTACATTACTGCAATATTCATGTTTGTTTGTTTAAGCTCAAAACTTTTTTTAATGTCCCTAAAACACTGTAATTTTCATAAACTTGCTTGCAGTCTGTTTAAATCTTTTTCCACATAGTTTCAGTGAGCTACCAAAATTCCACAAGCAAAAGCTATATTTGAACTCATCCATCACAAGTACACTAATCCCCTAACAACTCGCTCTCTGATATGGATACAAGGAGTGCATCATCCTCCAGACTGAAGTCACAATCTCAGAATGTGAGGTGCCAAGTGGAGGAGAAGAGACCAAAGGTTGAATGAGGTCAAAGGGCAATCGTGCAACCTCCGCAGTAAGGAAGTGGTACTGATGGGTGCTTGGGTGGTCAGCCTCCTAGTCTTTCCTCGGTTGCTGCATGGTGCGAGTCACCCAAGAATAGAACCCACTCTCTGAGATAACAATTATTAATAGTTCTATTAACAGCAGAATAATAGACACAGTGTCTTACTGATCCTTTGTTATATGTTTTCCCAAAGACAATATTGCAATAAGTATTTTCTGCATACATTACCTGAACCTGACACGTGGGCCTTCCTCTGAGCACTAGCCCTGATACTTTAAACAGAACAGCCCTGACAGGGTGTAACTGTCTGCATAGAAATAAAATGTACCTATCAGACAGGCCACGTATTACATATTTGTTGTCAGAAACCAAGTATAGGTGAGCATAAAGAAATATATTCAAAAGATCGAGCTTCCCCCAATGGCTCAGCATGTAATGGAGCCATACAAACCCCGGGTTAGATCTGTGCTGAACCAATCAATTTCAATTCGGATGGTGGTAGATCCTAGAGGCCAAGTGGCAGGCATGGCCAGCTCTTTTGCCGGATTGTGGTAGGATGGGGATAAAGACAAATGTAAAAATAAGATCTGTTGGCTCAGATACACTGCTCGTCGTGATACTCAGCTGCACAGACCAGAAAGGTCCTGGATTTGTTTCCTGGTCTGTGTTGAGTTAGCTGATGTAACAATGTCCCAAGTCCCTGGGCTAACAAACGGAAATATTTGCCACGGTTCACGCTGCTAATCATTTTTCAGTGACTCTCCTGAAAGGTTCACATGTGTGAGGTGAGGACAGGGAAAAAAACTGCATTGTACATCATATTAACGTAAGGACTATGAAAGCTCAAAATATAAGTTTAGTCAATCTGCATCTAAATGGTACAAATCAACTGAACTTACTTCAAATTGGACTCAAAAACTGGCCACCATACCACTCTATATTGTCTACTGATCAGAAATAAATCTATTCAGACAAACTGGACTGAATCTAAACTCAGTGTCATCCTTCCGTCTACATCAATTTGCATCACATGTGTGTGTTATCAGAGTTCAAAGACAGATGGTTATAGGGGAGGAGAGTACTGGTCTTATTTTAATTTACAGTGTAGTAATGAGTTGTGACTTGGGTCCAGCAGAATTGTGAACAAACAAATTGACAGGTGACCATATTGAGTAACGATTGTGTGATATTGTGCTCAAGAAAATGAGCATCAAGGTCCATATTTTAAACACCAATTTGCTTCAAGCAAACTACAAGTTGTCCCCTGTATAGAAACACAATCTGAACTGTTAACAATTTATTGTGAACCAAAATAATTCAAACTGAATTATCAATTAAAAGTGAAAATGACCAAAAATAAAACAGAAATTGCTGCACTCGGGAAAATTAGCCTTTTGTTATGAAAACTACTGATTTTGTTTCTAAATGAGTTAAATGTTCTGCCAAAACATGGATCTTAAATTTGATGCACAAATGTTACAAATTGGAAATAGAATGATGCAGCACAGAAGGAGGCCATTCGGCCCATCGTGCCAGTGCCGGCTTTGAAAGAGCTATCCAATTAGTCACACTCCCCTGCTCTTTCTCCACAGCACTGCAATTTTATTCCCTTCCAAGTAATTATCCAATTCCCTTTTGAAAGTTATTATCGAATCTGCTCCCACTACCCTTTCAGGCCGTGCGTTCCAGATCATAATAGCTCGCTGCCTAAAAAAAAAAATCTCAATGCACCTCTGGCTCTTTTGCCAATTATCTTAAATCTGTGCCCTCTGGCTACCGACCCTTCTGCCAGGAGAAAGTTTCTACTTATTTACTCTATCAAAACACTTCATCATTTTGAACACCCCTATTAAATCTCCCCTTAACCTTCTCTGCTGGAAGGAAAACAATCGCAGCTTCTCCAGTCTCTCCAAGTAACTGAAGTCTCTCATCCCTGCTACCATTCTAGGAAATCTCATCTGCACCCCTAACACCAATTAACATTAGTTGGTACATCTGTCTAGTAACAGTAACCAAACTATTTTTTAGGTTTCAGTATAAAACAAGTAATACAGACGGATATTAAAATATGCCCATATTACTGGCTGTGCAAGTCTGAATTAGGCAACAAAGTAAACAAATAGAGAGTCCTACTTTAAACATACATAAAATATTATTCACAAAAGGGAATAGATACTATGTTATCTCTCCAGATTGCAAAGGGAAACAATATTGGCATGGGAACTTCAGATTCTATATCTTGACTGGAAAAAGCAACTTCAAAACCAGTTAAATTTCTCAATTCCTTTGGATTTTTTGCCTGACAGATGGGATACTCTCCAAATGCTATCGGTTTCTGACTTATTCTAAAAATGTAGTTTCATAGAATGATCAGGATGTGTCGGGTTCATTTATCACCAACAGTAATACAATATATTTTGCATGCAGGCGAAAGGAGTTTTTTTATTTATTTATTTATAAAAGTACCACTACCTTGTGTGATCCATGTGCAGTGTAGTGTTGTGAAGGCATGATAAAGAAATCATGGAATCTTACCATTTGGCCTATCGTGCCTCTGCCAGCTCTTTGAAAGCTATCAGTCCCGCCCCCGGTCTTCCCATTGCCCTGCAAACTTTTCCCCATCAAATAATAATGTTCCAATATTATTGTAACATCTTTTCATCTCTACGGATTGTAACTGAAGTTTATATTCTCAACTGACAAAAGTTACTATCAATTCTTTGATGCAATGTTTAGAATTTTGTTTTGGATCATACACATCTTTCGTACCTTTTCCCACCATAAGTCAATTCCAATGAAAAAGTCATACTGTTAGTGGAAGACACTACATAACTTACTCCAGGTGACACCTTTGGAATTATCTACCCCAGAGGGCTGTGGATGCTCAGTCACAGAGATCGATAGGGATTTTTGGATACTAAAGGAATCAAGGGATATGGCGAAAAGGTGGAGTCGAGGTAGATCAGCTATGATCTTATGAATGGTGGAGCATGTTCGAAGGGCCGAATGGCCTGCTCCTATTTCTTATGTAACTTTAATTGAGAATTTGTACATATATACATCCATAGATAAATACATGCTGTAAGCAAATTACAGCACAAAATCTATTGATAGTTTATGGTGTCATCTGAACCTATGAAAACATACAGATGAACAGATTAGATTTGTGCTGTAAAAATTCATTGACATATGTATTGTTATATGAAATTTGTTCCCTTTTCCCCCATTTCCAATTCTCTCCACTCATGTGGTGTTGACTTTAATATGATCCAGTTCCAGGCAGCATTGTTAGCCGTGGCTCAGTGGGTAGCACCCTTGCCTCTGAGTCAGAAGGTTCAAGTCCCACTCCAGAGACTTGAGCACAAAAATCTAGGCTGACACTCCAGTGGAGTGCTGCACTGTCTGCTCTCTCAGGTGGATGCAAGCGATCTCACGGCACTATTTTGAAGAGCAGGGGCATTCTCCCCGGTGTCCTGGCCAATATTTATCCCTCAATCAACATCACAAACACAGATTATCTGGTCATGATCCCATTGCGGTTTGTGAGCAAAATTGGCTGCTGAGTTTCCTACATTACAACAGTGACTACACTTCAAAAAGTACTTCATTGGCTGTAAAGCGCTTTGAGACATCTTAAGGTGATAGGTGCTATTATAAATGCAAGTCTTTTTTTAAACTCTCTAGTACTTAATTTCCATTATTCATGCATCGGCTGATTGACTATTGGCAGGCTATTTGACTACAAGCGGCATCAAATCCAACCCAATGCTGCCCTCACCTGGCCACTACACAAACATGTTCCAGCTGTGGTCGCTGAGCATCACTCGGGCACGGGACTGTGGTTATTTCCCTTTCCAACCCAAGAATGCGGAGGCCATCTGTAGCATCCTTAATGCTATGCCAGCTGAGATCAGTTAACTCCCAAGTAATAAAAATTGAATGATTTATTCACTTGCCATAAACCAGTGGTCTTACCCATGGCCTTGACATTAATCCTCTAAATAATCCTGATGGAATATGAATGAGGAGCTGTCCTGGTTCCAGATACTTGCTCAGTTTAACAATTCAATGGAAATAAATCATCCCAGTTAGAATTGAAATAAAAGCCTTCAATAGCCTACTCCTGTTAATTCAAGGTCTACATTTTCTCTATTAACTATCTAGCTGAAAGGAAGGATAGATACTGAGCAATGGACTACCCATGATGCAAGTATACAGGCCCAGTTTCTCTCAATTGTATAATGTTCACAAAATTCTTGGTTCTAGCTGGATGAATCATAACACTGGCTTCTCAACACTCTCTCAGTAACTATTCCATGTGTAGAGACCAGTTGTCAAACATTTGTAGAATCTACTACATGATAAATGTATACGCGTAGACAAAGTAAACTGTGATAGCCCATTGTTGAAAAGTCTACCAATACATAATTACCATAAGATACTGAAGGCTATCAGTGCCTATAACTGCATCCAGGCAGAAGCCAAAACAAAATGATTTTAGTTTGACAAGACCATTACAACTCTGCTTTACTTAGGCTTGACACAGTAAATTATCTTTTGCCTCAAATGAAAAGTCATATGCCTACAAATTAAGTTTAGAAGAATGAGGTAATCTCATTGAAACATACAAAATTCTTACAGGACTTGACAGGGTAGATGTTTCCCCTGGCTGGGGAGTCTAGAACCAGGGGTCACAGTCTCAGAATAAGGGGTCAGCCATTTAGGACTGAGATGGGGAGAAATTTTTTCCACTAGGTTTGTGAATCTTTGGAATTCTCCACCCCAGAGAGCTGTGGATTATCAGTCGTTGAGTATATTCAAGACAGATCGATAGATTTTTGGATATTAAGGGAACCAAGGGATATGGGGATAGAGCAGGAAAGTGGAGTTGAGGTGAAAGATCAGCCATGATCTTATTGAATGGCAGAGCAGGCTCAAAGGGCTGAATAGCCTATTCCTGCTCCCATTTCTTATGTTCTTAAATTGGCATATTTCAGATGATGATCACCTTGCATCACATGGAAACTTCAGTAGAATTTCTGGGACAGGCCAGCACTTACTGCCAAAGAACATGAAACAACACCAAGGACAGTTATATCTCCAGAATTTCACACCCATTCCAACCTGCCAACACCAGTTAATCCAAAGCACAGCTGTAAATGTATCCTCTTGGCAGCTACACTTGAAGACATGTGCCAAAAACAAACTATGGGCATGCAAACTTACAGCCAAACATTTAAGGGTTTTTAAAATCTAATTTACATTACTTGCTACACTAGACCCCGTGAAAGCTTTCAATTAAAGCCAAGAGACCATTATATTCATTTAAAGTTCAAATTTTATCTGGGCCAGTAGACTGGGCTATTAGCTATAACCTCAGTCACTAGTGAGTGCAGCAAACTGGACGCTAACCATTTTAATAGTTGTAAGTGTACAGCTGAATGATCACGTACTGATTTTGTGAAATCTAAATCCAATATTTTGTATTCCAAATTGGCACTAGAGAGACATTGGAAGACTTTCCAGTCTATCAGCATAAAGCTGAAGTCAGCAATGGGAATCAGGCTCTAAAATACAGCCTCCATGCACCATATACAATAAATGTGCATATAAAATACATAGTTGGTATTTTAGGCTCTGGCTAAACATGAACACTCAATTGACGTCCCAGGGCAAAACCATTTGGTGTGAACTTTCCTTTTTTTCTTTTAAACGGCTAGTAGAGGTCAGGCACTGAGAAATATCAGCTTATTTTCTTTGCAGGAGTAACTGCTGAATTACCATTTAGGTGGTTGCTCATGTTAAATAGAGTAGACAGGGCTGGCAACAGGTTTACAACACCCCAATCCCACAACTAGCCAGCACTCAATGTCTAGGCATGTAGAATGGCTCTTTGAGCAGGGTACTAGAAGGCACCTGCAGAATTGTATCAATGAACATCTTCAGGTGAAATAGTAAACTATCCTTGGAATTCTGAAACAGTACTATCTGCAACACATGAAGGTTACTCCAATGTGCAAGACCAGATCCAAAGAGAAGAGCATTCCTAAATTCTTGCTCAGAAAAGTGTGGATGCTACTGAAACATGAATAAAGACTGCAATCATTTACACTGTCAATTTTATTTTCTTTAGTTACAGTAATTTAAAAAGAGCAGACCGGCTGGATGAAGTGATTTAGTCCCATCAGTATGGAATGATACTAAGTGTACAGAGAATGATTGTGGTCACTTAACATGGTCGCTTCACAACCCAAACCAGCAGAAAGATACCAGATGGGCCCCCATAAATAGGTGCAATTTGACAAAGTCCATGAATGTACAAGATATGTTACAAGTACAACACTGGTCCACACAACATTGACGTCTGTGACCATTTAGACATACTTCTTGAATTCATCATACAAGACCAGCACGAAAGCACCTCCCATGCCTCTGAGCACATTGGACCAGGCACCCTTGAAGAAAGCAGCGCCACCCTCATCCCGAAGAATCTTCTTCCAGCAGTCAATCGTTCCTTTGTACATGATATCAGCTGAAAGCAGAAAAACAATTATCTTGGCCACCTCTTTCTAAATGAACTTTGGTAATGTCAATTAAGTGTTTCCCCAACAATCAAATGTTACTCTGGGGTGCCTAATGGGGAAGCAAAGCTTAGAAGCTACTTGCAATATCCCACATTGCACATTTGTAAAGAGAATCAATACTATTTCTCACCCCATGTAACTCATCATGCAACAATGGAGCAACATGAGCACCTGCCCAAACCATACTGCCAGTATTACTAAATGGGAGTGTACTTTGAACAAAAAACTCTGCCTAGACCTTCCTTTGGGCCTCCCATAAATGTTAACTTGTTGTCCTGCCACTCAGACTGGACAGCAAAGAAGCTGCATCCATCTGTACCTATTATAGATGCTAATAGAGAATGAAGAACGGAATACTGAAGCTGCCATCCAGTTCAATTGATAGCTACCCTCAGGACATTCTACTGCTGTTCATGTCCAGGTATCTACCGTCAACCTACCTCCTTTCCGACCGGACTGCATCATCATACGACGACGTACAGTGTCAAATGGGTAGGATGTCACACCAGCGACAGCGGTTACAGACTGAGCGATCATCCAACTGACCATAATGTGGGCGTTCTTAGGATCTGGGAGCATTCCTGGGGGGAGGGGAGAGAAAGGTGGCAACACATTAGAAATTTAAAAAATGCAACTCATGTCATGTATACATGAACAAGAAGTTTCAATGCTTACCTTTAGCAGTATCGTAGATGCCAAAGTATGCAGCTCTGTAAATGATGATGCCTTGTACAGACACATTGAAGCCCTGGTACAGCCCTCTAAAGCCATCTGACTTGAAGATCTTGGTAAGACAGTTACCCAATCCGGAGAACTCTCTCTCTGCCGAAGACTTCCCAACATCAGCGGCCAGACGTGTTCGGGCAAAATCAAGGGGATAGACAAAGCAGAGAGATGTAGCACCAGCAGCACCACCGGAAGCCAAGTTACCAGCGAAGTAACGCCAGAACTGTCTCTTGTCAATGCCGCCAAGGAAAAACTGTTTGTACACATCTTTGAAAGCAAAGTTGAGAGCCTGGGTGGGGAAGTATCTGATCACATTGGCCAAATTACCACGCCAGAAGGACATGAAACCTTGCTCTTTCGGGATGCGTACAACACAGTCTATGATCCCTTTGTATTGCATTTCTGCTGTTATCTGTTTGCTTGCATGTTGCACCTATAATGAGAGAAAACAAGTTAGCTGGATCATCACAGTGGTCATTCAATTAAAATCAAATCCAGTTACACACCCATGGCCTAGGAGTGAAATGCCCAAACCGATGTTACAGAAACAAGACCAACCTTCACCTCTGCCAGCTGCACTAGAACCCAAAGTCAGATGCTGCAATAAGACTGTAGGGTTGACATCCTGAAAGATCAAATGGGTGTCTCCATCCAAGCCTATGTTGTAGGCTGTTGGGGGGTCCAAGGATACATGACTGACCTGCACCCCACAATCACATACATCAAAGGCCCATCCACCCACAAGCACCAAGGTGACCCTGATTCGTCTTCTGCAAGTGGCCTGGCAGAGATTGTACAAAAGAAAGACATCCTCTTCTGCACCGAGTGGAAGATGCGTTTTAGTAGGAATTAGACAAGCATTAAACTAGTGCGCAAGAGCATCGCATTAACCGTTGCAATGGGCTCGTTCTTCAAGATGACCTTTGAGTACTGAGGTTACACGGTCACATTGTAGAGTGTTGAAAGGGTTAGAGCTGCAATCGTTAATCGCTGCACTCGGCTATTGCGACTCGAGGAAAAGCCACTGGCGCAGCACGACCGGGAAATCCTGGCGCAGCCTCGGCCTCAACACCGGCAGCGAGAGACTGCAGTCACCGCGCCAAATACCAAAGGCTGCCTTGCAATAAAACACCGCCTGGGAGGGACAGGGGTATTTAAGCTTTACAAATATGTCAGTAAAAAAAAAAAGGGGGGGAAAACTGGACAACATCTGTCTAAAATGGGAATGATCTCTGCCGGCCCTTCCCGGTTTCCGCAATGTTACGGAATGGCGGCATCCACATGTGTTCAATGGTTTGGGGAAAAGCTTGGTGCGGGAACAGCTCAGCTTCCTCCTGTGGCTTCACCTTGGCCATCCCCTTCTCGTTACTGCCCAGAAAAAAAAACCCAAAAAACCTCCCCGGGCTTATAGTTTTCCCCCAATCGGGTAGAGGGATTATTGGGAAACTTTCCCCCCACCGAATCCCCAATCCCGGTTTCGGATGCAGGGGGGGAAAGAGAGGCTGCGTCGAATACAAGGGCTTCCTTCAGCATCACCTCCAACACTCGGCCTTGGCAAACAGGCCGCGCTCCTTCTCCTTGTCACGACCTTGATTACCTTACAAGTCGCATTTTTGCATGCAATTTTATTTTTTCCCTCCTCCCCCCCCAAAAAAAGTGCACGTCGACTCAACTGACCCAAAATAAAGATGTCCATTTGCATTAATGTTGCACAGATGTTCATTACCCTCCCTGACTTAGTCACACTCTTTCTGGGAGGGCGGGGGAAGAGGAAGCTCCATTTTGCATTTGCTCAAGACTTTGGCCCAATGCAAGGAAAAAAAAATCAACCCCGATCGCAACCAAACTTCTAGTCTCATTTACAATCACTATGATCGGAAGCGGCGCAGCCGCCTGGATAACCAGCAGTTTGCATTAGCACTGCGGCAAGAGTCAACAGCCGCAACTTGCACGAATGCTTGAAGGAAGAGGCCGCACCGGCAGAACCCGTTACCTGCAGCAGAAGCTTCACTCTCTCGATGGGAGCCACCGCCGTCTTGGAAATAGCAGCAGCCACACCGCCAGCCAGGAAATCCTTGGCGAAACCTACAACCCTGTCGGACGCCATTTCGTTGTTTTTTTTTGCCTCTTTCTTTCACTCGTTATTTTAAATGCTTGTGGGTTTTTTTTTAATGCAAGTGCAAAAATTGCCACTTTGAAAGGACTGCCGGCGCCGACGAAATGGCCGACCTTGCAGCGGAAGTGCAGCTTTAAAGCGGCGCAGCTACCGCGAGAGCGCGCCAGCGTCACCCGAGGCGCGGCCGCCGCGTCGCTGATTGGCCGGCCGCGCCGCTCCTCGCCGTCTGATTGGTCCGGCCGGCGGGCCCCCGCCCGGGAGGCTCGCGCGCTGCCGCCAGCTGATCCATTGTCTCGGGAGGGCGCGCGAGGTTACTGAGTAGCCAAGTGCACCAACTCCGCTACAGTGACACTCTCTCTGCAGTTCAACTTCGCCACAATGTTATCGTTGCTGAGAAGACTCCAATATGTATATATATATAAAAAAAACAATTCGGGGAGGGAAGGGTAGCAGTTCCACATCCAAAAGACTTGAAGGTCACATTGCGACTAGGTTGCATTTTCCTTATGCCCTTTTATATCTTCTTCAAACATTTCTAAGTTAATGCCAAAGCATTGCCCATAATTTAGTGATAATAAAATAGTAATCTAATCAAGGTGCATAAGTGCAAGAAGGAAATGAGAGTCGCCTCCATTCTTCACTTTTCAGGCTCTGGATCATAGAATGGTTACAGCACAGAAAGAGGCCATTGGGCCCGTGGAGCCGGCTCTCTGCAAGAGCACTTCAGCTAGTCCCACTACCACCCGCCACCCTTTCCCCCGTAGTCCTGCAATCTTTTTTTTCTTCAGGTACTTATCCAATTCCCTTTTGAAAGCCGTGATTGAATCTGCCTCCACCACCCTCTCAGGCAGTGCATTCCAGATCCTTACCACTTGCTGCGTAAAAAAGTTTTTCCTCATGTCGCCTTTGGTTCTTCTGCCAATCACCTTAAATCTGGTTTTCAACCCTTCCGCCAATAGGAACAGTTTCTCTCTACTCTGTCTAGACCCCTCATGATTTTGAAAATAGAATAGATTTCGGCTTTTTAAACCTTTTTTTTTAAAGTTTAACAGTGCAAGTGTGGATTTCTTCTGTTTTAAGTTTTTTTATGCTAGTTGTGACTGAATGTTGACCACTAATGTGTTCGTGTGATTATAATTAGCCTACTGGGTCAAGCTGTGTAAGTAGTGCCCAAGACATGCACCAGCCTCTTCCACACCATTGGCCCAGATTTTGCACTGGTAATGACGGCAAAACTGTCAGCATTCGCTGTCATTACCCCGCTGAAACTGACCGCAACTTCAGGATTATGTGCATGCACAGATAAACACGAAAATCCTGAAGTTGCAGCTAGTCATTTCCTACTCCACCACAGGTTGGGCTAGGGAACTCCCCAGAGCCGGCAATCACTTCACATCACTTGAACAGTCGAAAACTTCCCCTTTTACGATGGGAATCGGGGGAAAACTCTCCACTGGCTGGAGTCATACCTAGCACAAAGGAAGATGGTTGTGGTTGTTGGAGGTCAATCATCACAGCCCCAGGACATCGCTGCAGCAGTTCCTCAGGGCAGTGTCCTAGGCCCAATCATCTTCAGCTGCTTCATCAATGACCTTCCCTCCACAATAAGGTCAGAAGTGGGAATGTTCACTGATGATTGCCCAGTGTTCAGTTCCATTCTAAACTCCTCAGATAATGAAGCAGTCTATGCCCACATGTAGTAAGACCTGGACGACATACAGGCTTGGGCTGATAAGTGGCAAGTAACATTCGTGCCACACCATTGCCCGGTAATGTCTACCTCCAACAAGAGAGAGTCTAGCCAACTCCGATTAATATTCAAGGCAAATACCATCACCGAATCCCCCACCATCAACATCCTGGGGGGGCGGGGGGTGGGGGGGGGGGGTCACCATTGACCAGAAACGTAATTGGATCAGCCACAAAAATACTGAAACTACAAGAGCAGGTCAGAGGCTGGGTATTCTGCAGTGAGCGACACACCTCCTGACTCCCCAAAGCCTTTCCACCATCTACAAGGCACAAGTCAGGAGTATGATGGAATACTCTCCACTTGCCTGGATGAGTGCAGCTCCAACAACACTCAAGAAGCTCGACACCATCCAGGACAAAGCAGCCCGCTTGATTGGCACCCCATCCACCACCTTAAACATTCACTCCTTTTACCACCGGCGCACCGTGGCTGCAGTGTGTACTATCTACAAGATGCACTGCAGCAACTCGCCAAGGCTTCTTCGACAGCACCTCCCAAACCCGCGACCTCTACCATCTAGAAGGACAAGGGCAGCAGGCGCATGGGAACACCACCACCTCCAAGTTCCCCTCCAAGTCACACACCATCCTGACTTGGAAATCTATCGCTATTCCTTCATCATCACTGAGGAATTCCCTCCCTAACAGCACTGTGGGAGTACCTTCACCACAAGGACTGCAGCGGTTCAAGAAGGTGGCTCACTACCACCTTCTCAAGGGCAGTTAGGGATGGGCAATAAATGCTGGCCTTGCCAGCGACACCTACATCCCAGGAATGAATTAAAAAAAATTGTTAAAAATCCCCAAAAATGTTAAGCCCTGTTGAAAGAGGTGTAACTGGGTTTTTGACAACATACTGACTGCTAAACAACCATCCTGGCCCTGAAAAACTCATTTTATATTTGTGGAATGTCAAGTTTTTCCATTAATTTGATTAAGAGTTACAAGTTTCTAATATAATATATTTTTTTAAAGTTTGTTTATGATATTTCATCTTTTACCTTAATCCTATGTGTATGTCCCAATCTTTATTTTGCTCTCTGTAAAAGTAAATTATAATCTGTGCATTTTACTTCCTGATTTGTTGTCTGTGAGAATTCTTCAATATGATTGGCTGCTAGGCCAGCTTGATGACATCACTGCTGCTGGACACTGGTGATTCGCTTGATTTGGCCCCATATTCAAACTTAGGTTGGGAGAGCTGAAACTCATGCCATAGAGATCGATCCGCCGCTGACCGTAAATTTTTAGTTAGATGCTGTTCCTTGTACCTAGGTGATGTCAGCTTCTGAGGAGTCCTTATCAACAGTGCTCTGTTAAGTTATTCTTGGTCTTTCACCTTTCCTTTTTCCATTTGAGTGTTATTGGAATTCTTATGGCTCAGTTGATAACACTCTTGCCTCTGAGTCAGAAAGTTGTGGGTTTGAGCCCCATTTCAGGACTTTAAAGTTAAATCAATGCTAACACTCTATTGTAGTGCAGATGAATGTTACACTGGGTGCCGTTCGTCGCCCGGATCCGACTTCTGTACGCCACCGCGGAGTGTTTGATTAAAGTCAACGGGTCTTTGACGGCGCCCCTTCGCTTCGGGAGCGGGGTGCGTCAGGGATGCCCCATGTCCGGTCAGTTTTTCGCCGTTTGCGTGGAGCCTTTCCTGCGCCTCTTGCGGAAGAGGTTGACGGGACTGGCTCTGCAAGGGCCGGGCGTGGAGGTCGTCCTCTCGGCTTACGCCGATGACGTACTCCTCGCGATCATGGATCCCGTCGACTTGCGGAGGATGCAAGAATGCCAGCAGATTTACTCGGACGCATCCTCCGCCAAGATCAACTGGGAGAAATGTGCTGGACTCCTGGTGGGCCCGTGGCAGGTGGACTCCCTGCCGGAGGAGTTCAGGCCCTTCGCCTGGAGCAAAACGCACCTCCTCTACCTGGGAGTCTACCTCAGCCCTGCCGAGGACGCCTGGCCGGCGAACTGGCAAGAGCTGGAGGCCAAAGTCACCGCTCGCCTAGGGCGCTGGACAGGACTGCTCCGAGTGTTGTCCTACAGGGGTCGAGCGCTGGTCATAAACCAGCTGGTGGCCGCCATGTTGTGGTACCGGTTGGTCACTTTGATCCCTCCCCCTGCGTTTGTCGCCAAGATGCAGAAGAAGCTCGTCGACTTCTTCTGGGACAAAAGGAAGCACTGGGTCTCTGCCGCGGTTCTGAGTCTCCCGCTTAGGGAGGGTGGTCAGGCGCTGGTGTGCCTTCGCACCCAGGCGGCGACTTTCCGTCTTCAGACGCTGCAGAGATACCTGTACGTGGAGAATTCTCCTAGGTGGCGTGTGCTGGCGACGTATTTCTTCCGCCAGCTGCACGGCCTCAATTACGACACGCAGCTCCTGTTTGTGAGAGTGGGCGGCACGCGTGCCAGCCTGCGGAAGCTGCCTGTCTTCTACCAGGAACTGCTATGGGTTTGGAACAGCGTCGCCTCCAGGCGCAGTTCTCCCCCGTCAGGAGCGGCGGCCGTCCTTCGGGAGCCGCTGCTCAGGAATCCGCACCTCCACGACCGCGGGTTCGGCTGGCTGGCGGAGGGCAGGGCTGTGCCCAGTAAGGTGACTAGAGTCGGGGACCTGCTCGATGGCGGAGGAGCGGGCTGGATGGCGCCGGAGGAGTTGGCGAGGCGCATGTCTTGGGTCAACGTCCGGCTCGCGGTCAAAGCCATCGAGTCACTAAAAGTGGCACTGGGCCCCGTCTCCACTAGGTGTATCGAGGAGGCTCAAGCACGTGGGGCGATTCCGTCCGAACTGACCCCGGTTCGGACGGAATTCCTTATCGGCGCCCGGCCCCGAATCCTCCCTCGGGAGCCGCCGCCTCACCACTTGAGCCTTCTTGGAGAAATGCCCTCCGTGCCCTTTCAATCAGCACGGAGGCGTTTCCTGTACGGGCTGCTCCTGCACACTCTCCACTTTGCCATCTTCGTCTGCCGTCCGGACACGCCTTGGCGTACCATCCTGCCGTCCGGCGGAGGCGAAGGTCCCCAATGGAGGGCTCTCTACGCGGGAGTCTTCCCTTATTCTATTGGGGACTTGGCCTGGAGGGTGTTGCACGGAGCAGTCCCGTGCAACAGGGTTTTAAATAGGTTCACGGACTCCCAGGCTGCTTGCCATTTTTGCGGCCTGGAGGAGTCCGTGTTTCACATTTATATGGAATGTGAGAGGTTGCAGCCCCTCTTTCATTATTTGAAGGGGCTGCTCCTCAAATTCTGGTTGCACTTCAGCCCCACGCTCCTGATCTACGGTCACCCGGTGCGGAGGGGAGCGGGCAGGTCGGAGGACTTCCTCGTGGGACTGCTCCTGGGCCTGGCTAAAAAAGCCATTAATTGGTCCAGGCAGCGGGCGGTCGAGGGGGTCGTTCGGCCCGATTGCCTGCCTCTCTTCCGCGGCCATGTTCGCGCCCGGGTGGCCCTGGAGATGGAGCACGCGGTGTCCGCCGGCACGCTTGAGTTTTTCCGCGACCGGTGGGCGCCGCGGGGACTGGACTGCATCGTCACCCCGGATTACCAAATTTTAATTTAATTTGTTAAGTTTCCTTTAAAGTTTTATTGATTTACAGTGATTTGATTGGTATGCATCAAAAGAGTACACTGGGTGCCGTTGTTCAGATGAGATGCTTGTTAAAGATCCTATGGTATTAAGGTGTCATCCTTGGATAGTGGCAGTGCCCTTGCATGTGAGTCAGAAGGTTATGAGTTTAAATCCTGGAGACTTGAGCACATAATCTAGGATGTCATTTCAGTGCAGCACTGAGGGAATGCTGCCCTGCCAGAAGTGCCATCTTTTAGATGAGATGCTAAATTGAGGCTCTACTTCTCAGGTGGACTTAAATATGTATGACACTATTCAAGGAAGAGCAGGTGAGTTGTCCTGGCCAATATTTATCCTTCAGCCAACAACACTTTTTGGCTTTTCCTTTTCCTAACATTTGTAAGGGGTTTTTGTCTCGGGCTTATTTGTAGGTCAGCCAGTTATGTTTTCCTGGACTGTCCTGCCCGCTGTGCGGTTACGAATCGCTATCCCCTTATTAGTTCTGAGCCCAGGACTTATCGAGCGGTGATAAGGACAAACGAACAGACCCGTGGATTGGTGCGAGGAAAACCAATGTTTATTTACAGAAGTAAAACTACAGAGAAACAGTATCATATGAAGACGGTTTTACACTTAGCATGGGAAGAGAACGGACACATCGAGGGAAAATCCTAAAATTACAATTTTAGCAATATCCCCATTACTTCCCACCCTTATGCCTAACTAGAATTGTCTTGTGACAGCCAGAAGAAGATAATGCTCACCGTTGAAATGGATGGAAAAACCTGGCCCTGTGCTCTGTTTCTGCCGTCGACATGTGGCTGCGAAGTTTCTGGTAGTCTTCTTTCTGGGCTGCTGGCCAGCAGACAGAGCGAACCGGGGTCCAGGCAGAGAGAGAGAGAGAATGGCTGGGTCTTCCCAGTTATACCCCTCCCGGTCGCCCTAATCTCCCTTCCGATCAGCTCATTTCTATTGTCTGATCTGGGCATGATGAATTTTAACAAAAGGTACTGGTCTCGGCCCATCATGTTAGATGGCAGGTAATTGTATGATACCAGTTCTTCAACTGCCCCCCTATTGTTCGACAGGTTCGATGATTGTCCAGAACAGTTTCGTTGATGGGGCCAGCCCCGTCTCAATGTCCCCGCTGATTATTTGAGCAAACACCTTGAAAGCCTTATGCATAGACCTGATTGTAATGCATAAGGAAAGGTCCTGTAACTTCCTGTTGCAGACATCGGAATACACAAGCTGATAGCTTCCCAGCGTCTGAAAAGCTCTTGGTCACAAGGTCTGGCCGTGGCCATTTTATGCCCTGGATTTTAAAACTCAGTCTGACCAGGGTTCCTTATTAATAAGTCCAACAAAAAATCTTCGAGGGGGGGAACACATGAAATTTTGCGAATCCTTTCACATTATAGCAGTGACATACCCTCCAAAAGTACTTTTTTGGCTGTGAATTATTTTGGGATGTCCAGAGGTCACGGAAGGTGCTATATAAATGCAAGTCTTTCCTTCTTTGAAAAAGAGCAGGGAGTTCGCTCAGTGTCCTGGTCACTATTCCTTCCTCAACCAACACCACCAAAAGCAATTTACCTGGTCATTTATCCCAATTTGTAGGTTCTTTCTGTTTGTGAAATGGCTGGCACATTTGGCTACTTAAACATCCATTATTGATGTCAAAATCATCAATCCTTCTGTAATGATATTTACACAGAAGGGTTAATGATCGTGGTATTATTGCTGAAAGGTAATTCTTTGAGGAAGTAACATATAGAGTGGATAAAGGGGAACCAGTGGACGTAGTGTATTTAGACTTCCAAAAGGCATTTGACAAGGTGCCACACAAAAGATTATTGCTTAAGGTAAAAAATCACGGGATTGGGGGTAATATTCTGGCATGGATAGAGGATTGGCTATCTAACAGAAAGCAAAGAGTTGGGATAAATGGTTCATTCTCAGACTGGCAATCAGTAACTAGTGTTGTTCCACAGGGGTCAGTGCTGGGTCCCCAACTCTTTACAATCTATATTAACAATTTGGAGGAAGGGACCAAGTGTAACATATCAAAATTTGCAGATGATACAAAGATGGGAGGGAAAGTAGTGAGTGAGGAGGACATAAAAAACCTGCAAGGGGACATAGACAGGCTAAGTAAGTGGGCAGAGATTTGGCAGATGGAATACAACACTGGAAAGTGTGAGGTGATGCACTTTGGCAGGAAAAATCCTAGAGCAATTTATTATCTTAATGGCAAGAAACTGGAGAGTACTGAAGTGCAAAGGGATCTGGGGGTCCTGGTGCACGAAACTCAAAAGGTTAGTATGCAGGTGCAGCAAGTGATTAAGAAGGCAAATGGAATGTTGGCTTTCATTGCTAGGGGGATAGAATATAAAAATAGGGAGGTATTGCTTCAGTTGTACAAGGTATTGGTGAGATCGCACCTGGAATACTGCATACAGTTTTGGTGTCCTTACTTAAGGAAAGACATCCTTGCTCTCGAGGCAGTGCAAAAAAGGTTCACTCGGTTAATCCCGGGGATGAGGGGGTGGTCATATGAGGAGAGGTTGGGTAGATTGGGACTCTACTCATTGGAGTTCAGAAGAATGAGAGGCGATCTTATTGAAACATATAAGATTGTGAAGGGGTTGGATCGGGTGGATGCGGGGAGGATGTTCCCGATGACGGGTGAGACTAGAACTTGGGGACATAGTCTTAGAATAAGGGGCTGCTCTTTCAAAACTGAGATGAGGAGGAACTACTTCACTCAGAGGGTGGTAGGTCCATGGAATATGCTGCCACAAAAAGCTGTAGAAGCTACATCATTAAATAAATTTAAAACAGAAATAGACAGTTTCCTAGAAGTAAAGGGCATTAAGGGTTACGGGGAGCGGGCAGGAATTTGGACATGAGTCTAGGTTCGGATCCGGTCATGGCCCTGTGGGTAGTGGAGCAGGCCCAGGGACCGTGTAGCCTGATTCTGCTCCTATTTCGTGTGTGCAATTCTGTTAGATGCAGGAGATGGTTCTGTGATAGATAGTAGATTGGCGGTTAGGATCAGATCAGCCATGATCTTATTGAATGGCGGAGCAGGCTCGAGGGGCCGATTGGCCTACTCCTGCTCCTATTTCTTATGTTCTTATGTTCTTATAAATTGTAATTGATTATCAGAAAATGCTATGATTAGCACATCTATATATTAAGAGATCATGTGTATAATGTGCATTTTGTCCATAAACATTACTTCCTGTACTGCTTTTTATGCCAACATTCACAATGGAAGCTGCTTATATAAATACTTTATTATAGGATTTTGTACGTAAGCATTTAATAATGGAAAAACCGTAAGTAAACATTCCAATATCAGTTTGTTGATGCAGCAATAGAAGCTTTGAAAATGATTTTCCTACATTACAACAGTGACTACACTTCAAAAAAGTACTTAATTGGCTGTAAAGTGCTTTGGGACATCTGGTGGTCGTGAAAGGCACTATATAAATGCAAATATTTCTTTTTTTTAGGCAAAAATATAATTTCTGCCATTTTGTTCTCTAATTAACAGAAATTTTGACTGTCCAAAATAAGGTTTTAATCAATATTAAAGTTGTCTTTTGTGTCTTTTAACACCATCATTAAAGTTTTTACTTGAAGGCCTAGAATGGTGACTCTATTGACTGAAGAATATAAGAACATAACAAATAGGAGCAGGAGGCCATTTGGCCCTTCGGGCCTGCTCCGCCATTTAATAAGGTCATGGCTGATCTTCTACCTCATCTCCACTTTCCTGCACTATCCCCATATCCCTTGATTCCCTTAATATTCAAAAATCTATCGATTTCTGTCTTGAATATACTCAACGACAGAGCCTCCACAGCCCTCTGGGGTAGAGAATTCCAAAGATTCACCACCCTCTGAGTGAAGAAATTTCTCATCTCAGTCCTAAATGGCCGACCCCTTATTCTGAGACTGTGACCACTGGTTCTAGACTCCCCAGCCAGAGGAAACATCCTCCCTGCATCTATCCTGTCAAGTCCTGTAAGAATTTTGTATGTTTCAATGAGATCACCTCTCATTCTTCTAAACTCTAGAGAATATAGGTCTAGTCTACTCAATTTCTCCTCATAGGACAATCCCCCCCATCCCAGGAACCAGTCTGGTGAACCTTCGTTGCACTCCCTCTATGGCAAGTATATCCTTCCTTAGGTAAGGAGACCAAAACTGTACACAATACTCCAGGTGTGGTCTCACCAGGGCCCTATATAATTGCAGTAAGATGTCTTTACTCTTACACTCAAATCCTCTTGTAATAAAGGCTAACATACCATTTGCTTTCCTAATTGCTTGCTGTACCTGCATGTTAACTTTCAGTGATTCGTGTACAAGGATACCCAGGTCCCTCTGAACACCAACATTTCCCAATCTCTCACCATTTAAAAATACTCTGCTTTTCTATTTTTCCTACCAAAGTGGATAACTTCACATTTCTTCACATTATATTCCATTTGCCATGTTCTTGCCCAGTCACTTAGCCTGTCTATATCCCCTTGAAGCCTCCTTGCATCCTCCTCACAACTTACATTCCCACCCAGCTTTGTATCATCAGCAAACATGGATATATTACATTTGGTCCCCTCATCCAAATCATTGATTTAGATTGTAAAAAGCTGAGGCCCAAGGACTGATCCTTGTGGTACCCCACTAGTTACAGCCTGCCAACCCGAATATGACCTGTTTATTCCTACTCTCTGTTTTCTGTCCGTTAACCAATCCATGCTAGAATATTACCCCAATCCCATGAGCCCTTTAATAACCTCTTGTGTGGCACCTTATCGAATGCCTTCTGAAAATCCAAATACACCACATCCACTGGTTCCCCCTTATCTATTCTGCTCGTTACAACCTCAAAAAACTCTAACAGATTTGTCAAACATGATTTCCCTTTCATAAATCCATGTTGACTCTGCCCAATCCTATTATTATTTTCTAAGTGCCCTGTTACCACGTCCTTAATAATAGATTCTAGCATATTCCCTACTACTGGTGTCAGGCTAACTGGTCTGTAGTTCCCCGTTTTCTCTCTCCCTCCTTTCTTAAATAGTGGAGTTACTTTTGCCACCTTTAAATCTGTGGGAGCTGTTCTAGAATCTATGGAATTTTGGAAAATGACAACCAATGTATCCACTATCTCTATAGCCACCTCTTTCAAAACCCTAGGATGTAGGCCATCGGGTCCAAGAGATTTATCGGCTTTCAGCCCCATTAATTTCTGCAGTACTATTTTTTTACGAATACTAATTTCTTTCAGTTCCTCATTCTCGCTAGAGCTTTGGTTCTCCACTATATCTGTGAAGTTTTTTGCGTCTTCTTCCGTGAAGACAGACGCAAAGTATTTGTTTAATTTCTCTGCCATTTCCTTATTCCTCATTATAACTTCTCTTGTCTCAGCCTGTAAGGGACGCACATTTACTTTCGCTAATCTTTTCCTTTTTACAAAACTATAGAAACTTTTACAATCTGTTTTTATGTCTCTTGCTAGTTTACTCTCATATTTTATTTTCCCTTCGTTTATCAATTTCTTGGTCCTCCTTTGCTGAATTCTAAAATCCTCCCAATCCTCAGGCTTAGTACTCTTTTTGACAAAATTATAAGCCTCTTCCTTTGATCTAATACTATCTTTAACTTCTCTTGTTAGCTACGGTGGGACCACTTTTCCTGTGAGGTTTTTGTGCCTTAAAGGAATGTATATTTGTTGTAAATTATGTATTAATTCTTTAAATGCTAGCCATTGCTTGTCTACCGTCATACCTTGTAATGTAGTTCCCCAATCTACCGTAGCTAACTCGCCTCTCATACCTACATAGTTTGCTTTGTTTAGATTTAAGACCCTAGGTTCGGATTTAACTAAATCACTTTCAAACTGAATATAAAATTCTATCATATTATGGTCACTCTTCCCTAAAGGCCCCTTTCCTACAAGGTTATTAATTAACCCTTTTTCATTGCACAATACTAGATCTAAAATCCTCAACATACTGATCTAGAAAACTATCTTGCATACATACAATTTGCCCTCCACACTATTACTGCAAATTTGGTTTGCCCAGTCTATATGTAGATTAAAGTCCCCCATGATTACTGTATTACCCTTGTTACATGCGCCTCTAATTTCCTGATTTATACTCTGCCCTACATTACAACTACTGTTTGGGGGCCTATAAACAACTTCCACCAATGTTTTCTGCCCCTTGCTGTTTCTTAGCTCCACCCGAACTGATTCTACTTCTTGATTTTTGGAGCTAAGATCCTTTCTCTCTACTGTCTTTATCCCATCCTTTATCATCAGGGCTACCCCTCCTTTTTTCCATTTTGCCTATCTCTTCTAAAAGTTAAGTATCCTGGAATATTTAGTTCCCAACCTTGGCCACTTTGCAACCACGTCTCCATTATGGCTAATGGATCAAACCTGTTCATTTCTATCTGCGCTATTAGTTCATCTATTTTGTTGCCAATGCTTCGCGCATTCAGATATAGTGCCTTTAGCTTTGACTTATTTCTATTTTTCCCTGGTGTCACCTTAGCCACTGATGCTTTATTACCTTTGTTACTCACTCTGTCCCTTCCTGACCCACTCTGCTTATTTTCACCCAAAACTCTACTCTGCTCTAGAGCCTTGACATTTCTCTCGTTGCTTTTAAATTTACTCTTTCCTGAATCCTCCCACCCCCCTGGCAGATATCCGCAGCCTGAGAATGTGCACAATATCCTAGGAGGTACCACTGAGCTAGCCAAAGGATGGAAAGCATCTTGCTTAGGCTCAAACAAAGCGTAATGGGCTGTTTCTCAAAATAATTTGAAGAAAAATTAGAGGACAAATTTCAAAAGCTTTATTCAGGTAAAATTAATATTGAGCATATATTTTTAATGTGTGTGCTCTGCTGCAGTGGTATGACATAGAGGTTTCCTCCTATAAAAGCAGTTCTCATTTCTTGTGGCTAATAACCTGGGCAGTAAGTGTTATCTGTAGCATTTAATTGGATTATGATGGTGCTATGTGTTTGTACACTGTGGTGTTGAAATGGTTTTTGTTTTATGTGGAGTTAACTTTAAGATTTATTATTTTAAATCTAAAAAGTTGTGTGGTATTGTTTAAGAGTATTTGTTATTGTTTAAGAGTATTTCTACTGTAAACATTATTGATTATTTGTAAAAAAAAATGACAAAATCGAAATCCATAAAGCTGTTTTTTAAGGCTTTATTGTTTATTGTGATCAAGGAATGAAAAGGTTTACTATGTAATTGATGAGTTGTATAAGTACTATTGTACTTGAATAAAAAGATTAATAACCTGGGCAGAAACAATCATGTAGGCCTGAAACTGACTGCCGATGATGTCACTGGATAAGCACTTAATGGAGGCGAAGTTAATCTTGGGTGGCAGTGGTGTCAGTGAATCAGCAGCCCTATTACACTCCACCCAAATTTCCCACTGAATTCACCCCCAATTTGTTTATATGATGTTCCTCTGTCTTCTATTTCAACGCAGGTGTTACCCCATTTATTTATAGTCACACTCGGTAGTGATTTCTAGGCTGTAACCAGTTCACCTGATAAGAACATACTGTTGTGGCTGCCGCGAAGCACGAATTGAGGCCGAGTCAATATGTGAACACATAGCTTTTAATCACATCTCTGGTCAAAATTGCTGCAGCCACATTTCTCTGCAAAAACCCAGAGGCCACGCCCACTCCTTTTTTCCTGCCTTAAAGGCAGCATGCGCCTTAAAGGCAAGGTGCCCGATTTATTGTCCACGGATGGAAAAGTGGATTGCGCCCGTTTAGGTGGCGATCCGCCACACAGCTCCCCCCAGAATCCGCTTAGGAGGTGTGGACGAGACGGTGCGGCGGTCTGATGGGCCGGCCGGAGTGGCTCTTGTAGGAGGCTGGTGGACGTGGAACGGCCGGGCGTGGAGCAGCCGGGTAAACTGGCTTGAGGGCAGGTCGGCCGCGTGGCGGTGGACGAGCTACCGGGACCTGCTCACCGGGCTCCGAGTGTGCTGGCTTGAGTCGGTCAACCGACACTTTTTCGGTCCTGTCGCCCGCTTGGAGGGTGAAAAATTTGTCCCCAGCCTGTATCACCTTGTAGGGCCCGTCGTATGGGGGTTGAAGGGGTCGCGGTGGGCGTCGTGCCGGACGAAAATGAAACGTGCCTGGTGCAGGCTTAGTGGGACGTGTGAGGTGGATTCGCCGTGTCGGGCAATGGGCACCGGGGCGAACTGTAGCGCCGGTGAGGCAAAGTCGTGGCGTTGCTGGTCGGCTGACCAGGGTGTCGTGGCGGTAGGCAGGAACTCGCCGGGTACACGCAGCGGCTGGCCGTACACGAGCTCTGCTGCCGATGCATGGAGGTCTTCTTTAAGCGCGGTACGCAGGCCGAGGAGGACCCATGGGAGTCGGTCGGTCCAGGCGCCGTCCTGGAGGCTGGCTCGAAGAGATGCCTTCAAGGATCTGTGGAACCGCTCACACAGTCCGTTGGCTTGGGGGTGGTACGCTGTGGTGCGGTGAATGGTCACCCCAAGATTGCGTGCGACGGCGGTCCAGAGTTCAGAGGTAAATTGCGGACCTCTGTCCGACGTCATGTTGGAGGGGACGCCGAACCGTGCGACCCAGGTGCTGACGAAGGCTCTGGCGATGTCGGCAGTGGTGGTAGAGGTCAGTGGAATTGCCTTGGGCCAGCGCGTAGTGCGGTCAACGATCGTCAGCAAGTGCGTGTGGCCTTGCGACGGCGGCAGGGGCCCGACGATGTCCACGTGGATGTGTTCGAATCTACGCGAAGGGACGGTAAACTCCTCGAGGGGTGCTTTCGTGTGTTGCTGCACCTTGGCCCGTTGGCAGGCTAGGCAGGAGTTGGCCCAAGTACGCACATCCTTGCGACGGCCGCGCCAGACAAAGCGGTTGGCTACCAATTTGATGGATGTGCGGGCGCCGGGGTGGGAGAGGTTGTGAAGAATCTCGAATACCCGGCGGCGCCAGGATGCTGGGACGACGGGCCGAGGTTGACATAGGGATATGTCGCACTTGACCGTGACTGCGGTCGGGCCATAGGCGACGTCGGCCAGGCGTAGCCCTGGAAGGTTGGTAGGTGTGGAGAGCAGATCAGGGTCGGTGATCTGGTCTGCTGCGAGTTGAGCGTAGTCGACTGCCAGGTGTGCGGCGTGGATGGCGGGGCGGGAGAGGCAGTCGGCTACCACATTGTCTCGGCCGGAGATGTGTTGGATGTCCGTGGTGAACTCGGACACTGCCGCGAGCTGGCACTGCTGCCTGGTGGACCAGGGGTCGGTTGTCTTTGCCATTGCGAATGTCGGGTTTGTGGTCGACAAACGCAGTGAAGGGGTGGCCCTCCAGCAAAAACCGAAAATGGCGGACCGCCAGGAACAGCGCGAGGAGCTCGCGGTCGAAGGTGCTGTACTTGACCTCCGGAGGGCGTAGTTGGCGGCTGAAGAAGGCAAGTGGTTGCCAGGCGCCGTCGACTCACTGCTCATACACGGCGCCGACCGCGTGGTCGGAGGGGTCCGTGGTGAGCGCTACCCTGGCATTGGGCCGTGGGTGCGTGAGCAGGGTGGCGTTGGCGAGTGCAGTCTTGGTGGAGTCGAAGGCGGCTGACACGTCTGCCGTCCATTCGACTGCCATCTTGCCGCTCCTGCCCCGGAGGGCTTCATACAGGGGCCTCATGAGGGACGCCGCTTTGGGGATGAAGCGGTTATAGAAATTCACCATCCCGAGGAACTCCTGGAGGCCTTTGATGGTGGTGGGGCGGGGAAATTGTTGGACGGCCTGCACCTTGGTGGGCAGGGGAATGGCCCCAGCATGGGTGATGTGGTGGCCGAGGAAGTCGATCTTGTCCAGGCCGAACTGGCATTTGGCTGGGCTGAGGATGAGCCCGTGGTCGCTGAGGCGCCCGAACAGGATGCGAAGGTGTTCGAGGTGTTCCTGCTTGGAGGAACTGGCTACCAGGATGTCATCCAGGTAGACGAACAGGAACTTCAGGTCCCGAAGGACCGAGTCCATGAGCCGTTGGAATGCCTGGGCCGCGTTTTTGAGGCCGAAGGGCATCCGCAGGAACTCGAAAAGGCCGAAGGGGGTGATTACGGCCGTCTTGGGGACGTCCGCGGGGTGGACGGGGACTTGGTGGTAGCCGCGCACCAGGTCGACCTTGGAAAAGACTGAGTGGCCGGCCAGTCTAGCCGAGAAGTCCTGGATGTGCAGCACGGGGTACCGATCAGGGGTGGTGGCGTCGTTGAGGCGGCGGTAATCCCCGCAGGGGCGCCAACCCCCATCTGGTTTGGGGGCGATGTGGAGTGGGGAGGTCCAGGGACTGTTGGAGCGGCGGATGATGCCGAGCTGTTCCATGGTGGCAAACTCAGTCCGCGCGATCTCCAGTTTGGCCGGGTCCAGCCTGCAGGCGTGGGCGTACACTGGGGGGCCTGTGGTGGGGATGAAGTGTTCCACCCCGTGTTTGGCGGCCTCCGCGGAGAAGGTCGGATTGGTAAGGGCCGGGAATTCGGCTAGGAGTGTCGAGTAGTCATCCGTGGCCCGGGCGTGGCACTGTGACGCCATGTCGGCGGGTTGACTGGGGGCCAGGGCGCCCAGGATGGGGGACATGGTGTTCATGTCCACGAGGCGGTGTCGAGGGATGTCTACCAGTAGGCCGTGGGCGCACAGGAAATCTGCGCCGATGAGAGGGGAGAGCACCTTGGCAGTGATGAACTCCCATCGGTAGCGGCGACCAGCGAGGTCGAGGTTGACTGTGCGGGTGCCGTACGTCCGGATGTCCGAGCCGTTAGCAGCAGCCAGTGCCGGTCCTCGTTTGCCCTTTTGGATGTCGAGGGCGGAGGCCGGGATGATGCTGTGCTGAGCTCCAGTGTCGCACAGGAACCGGCGGCCGGTTTTGTCATCCGTGACGAACAGCAGGGAGCCCGCGTGGCCCACGGCCATCGCGGGGGCTGGTACGGGGGCGGACTTGAAAGAGCAGGGAGGTGTGCACCGTTGTGCCCTGGCGCCGAACCGTGCGTGGTAGTAACAGTGGCCCGGGTTAGTGGGGCGCGAAGGCCCCGTGAGCCCGGTGGCTGGGCCTTGTGGCTGTGTGGTGGCCGGTGAGGGGCGCGCCCAGGCAGTGGCTGCCAGGTCTGGAGTGACGTCGCGGCTGGAGTGAGCGGACAGCAGCTTGTCGGCCTCATCGGCCAGGGCTTCCAGGTCCGTGAGGCCGGACGCCACGATCGCTGGGCGGATGCTGAGAGGTAGCTGGCGGATGAACTGCGTGCGGAAGAGGGATCCGGGTGGGCTCTCGTCGGTGAGGGAGAGCATGTGGGAGAGGAGGTCTGATGGTGAGGCATCACCGAGGCCTGGAAGGTCGAGGAGGTGGCAGTTTCGCTGGTATGTCGAGGCCGTAAATTTTTTAAGGAGCGCGGCCTTAAGATGTGCATACTTGCCCCCCTCTGGTGGGTTCTGCAGCGCTGTCCAGACCTTCGTAACTGTGGAGCTACCGAGTGATGTGACGAGGTAGTCGTACTCCGTCCCATCTATGGTGATTTATTGCAGCCGGAATCGGGACTCGGCTTGGAGAAACCAGGCTTCGGGCTGGTTTTCCCAAAACTCCGGCAGTTTCACGGAAACTGCGTTCATGTCCACCATTGCAGTGCTCGGAATACGTTCTGAGCGTCGGGGTCACCAATGTTGTGGCTGCCGCGAAGCACAAATTGAGGCCAAGTCAACATGTGAAACACATAGCTTTTAATCACATCTCTGGTCAAAATGGCTGCAGCCACATTTCTCTGCAAAAACCCAGAGGCCACGCCCACTCCTTTTTTCCTGCCTTAAAGGCAGCATGTGCCTTAAAGGCAAGGTGCCCGATTTATTGTCCACAGACGGAAAAGTGGATTGCGCCCGTTTAGGTGGCGATCCGCCACAATACGAACATAATAAATAGGAGCAGGAGTAGGCCATTTGACCCTTCGAGTCTGCTCTGCCATTCAATAAGATCATGGCTGATCTTCTACCTCATCTCCACTTTCCTGCACTATCCCCATATCCCTTGATTCCCTTAATATTCAAAAATCTATCGATCTCTGTCTTGAATATACTCAACGACTGAGCCTCCACAGCCCTCTGGGGTAGAGAATTCCAAAGATTCACCACCCTCTGAGAGAAGAACTTTCTCCTCACATTTTCCTAAATTTCCCACATTACAACAGTGACTCCACTTCAAAAGTACTTAATTGACTGTAAAGCGCTTTGAGACGTCCGGTGGGTTGTGAAAGGCGCTATAGAAATGCAAGTCTTTCTTTCTTTCTCATCTCAGTCCTAAATGGCCGACCCCTTATTCTCCAGGTGTGGTCTCATTTGGGGCGCAATTATCGGCCGGGTGCAAAGATTAGCGCTGGTGCTAATGATCGCCTCCGACTGCAAACTTGGCTTTTATCGCCACTGGAGGTGATTGGAGCGCTAAATCAGGCGCTTCACACCTGTCTTAAGGCGCAAAGGCCGAGGAGCGAGGCGCTACCTCAGAGCGCTGGCGAAGCTCATGTGATGTCAGTCAGCAATGGAACACAGACACAATGGCGCCGGCCAGTTCTTAAAGGGGAGGGTTGATCTTGCTCTCCATCCACATCCTGCTCATTGCAGCCTTGAATCTCGGCCTGGAGAGACCTGCACATCAGATCTGCTGGAAAGAACAATGGAGAGAAACAGGGAAAGAGCTCAGAGTGCAGCCCCCAAAGCCGCTTCTAAATCGATACAAGGAAGGGCAAATCAAAATGAACCTGCAAAGTGCTGCTCAGTACACAAAACTCCTTCACACAGCATTGAATCTCACCAGAAGTCTCTTTCTCTCTCTCTCTCAGAATGTGTGGTTCAAAAATGTCACCAACAAAAAAAGGCAGGAAGCATTTGCCTTTAAATAGCGCTCCCCCAGTCCCTTCCTGACTGCAAAACGCTCCCCTCAACCTGTCGTTGCTAGCGGCAGGCGGTAAGGCAGGGGGCGCCACTCAATATCCGGTCCGGGGCGCTACGCACTCGACTGACATCACGATCTGCCGGCGCAGGAGATCGTGGCGGGAATGTTTAGCGTCGCCGCAAAATGTCTAGTTAATTTCGCGAGCGGCACAAACATCGCCGTGCCCGGGCGCTAGTTGCTTTGCGCCCCATTAGCGCCCTAATTGCTTGCTGTACCTGCATGTTAACTTTCACCCCCAGGTCCCTCTGAACACCAACATTTCCCAATCTCTCACCATTTAAAAATACACTGCTTTTCTATTTTTCCTACCAGAGAGGATAACTTCATAATTCTCCACATTATATTCCATTTGCCATATTCTTGCCCACTCACTTAGCCTGTCTATATCTCCTTGAAGCCCCTTTGCATCCTCCTCACAACTTACATTCCCACCCAGCTTTGTATCATCAGCAAATTTGGATATATTACATTTGGCCCCCTCATCCAAATCATTGATGTAGATTGTGAATAGCTGAGGCCCAAGCACTGATCCTTGCGGTACCCTACTAGTTACAGCCTGCCAACCCGAAAACCAATGCATCCACTATCTCTATAGCCACCTCTTTCAAAACCCTAGGATGTGGGCCATCAGGTCCAGGGGATTTATCGGCTTTCAGTCCCATTAATTTCTCCAGTACTATTTTTTTACTAATCCTAATTTCTTTCATTTCCTCATCCTCGCTGATGTAACAATGTAATCTTACACATTCCTCTCATAAAAGCAACAGTACAAATGTCTTTTCTAAATAATTCCATCTCCCTCCTCTTTCTCTGCAGTCCCAAAGGTAAGGAAACAGGAGGGAATTAAATTCTTATCGATGGGGTCTCCCTTCCTACAATGTTCTGCCAGTAAACAAGGAATCAGAGGGTTAGAATAGATCACAAAGAGCTGTTGATACTATTACCTCACCCACAGCCCCAGTGGAAACAAAACGGATGATAACCAAACCAAAGGAGAGAACGAAACAGAACAAAAGGAAAGTATTAAAACCCAGAAAGGTAACATACAAACTGATAGATCAAAACCCACTAGATGGTAGCATAGCAAATCATAAACCTGGTCACACATAAGATTAAAAATACACCCAAACCAGACAAACAAGAGAAACCACGAAAACAACCAGACTGAACAACTAGTTCTGTCATAGCAGAGGAATGATGTTTGTGTGTTACCAAGGAGATAACGCTGTATCGTTGTAACGTGACCGTCGTTGTGCTTGTTTAAACCATGTAATGTAGCCCTGAAACTGGCTACACCAGTGAAAAGTGACAAAAGAGCTTAAAAAATGATGATAGCTGCTTTTACACTGCAGTTTGAGTCAGTGTTAACGCCAGTGACTCCTGCAGACTGGGGTCTCATGTGGCTGGTACCACACTGCTGGATCTGTTAAACTCCACCAGGACCAGGTAGCAAACAGGTTCCTCGCCGGCCCAATTTAATGAATCCAGCCCGTGTACATCAGGGTTTCCATTGGCTGCGCTAGACCAGTGAGTCATGAACCAATGGTGTAAATGCTCATCTGAGGCCAGTATAAAAGCAACTAATAAGGTGGAAGACCATTGCTCTCCTCAGATGGTTTAGCGGGTAAAAGAACCTAATGGTATAAGAACAAACCAGGTCTGCACTGAGTTAGCAGATCTCAGTTAAGCTGACTGTAAAATGTTGTTGTGGTCCTCGGTGTCCATGTCCTTGGGTGAGGGAAGGGAAAAAATCAGCCAGGGTTCATCATACTGGATCACTTTCCGGGGAGATCTCTGGAAGGTATTTTCGTGTAGCTATCTGGTGAGTACAGGATTGGGGTCAGCATTGATTTCCTTCCCCCCCTACCCCATGGTAACATAACCTACCATGATTTCTTGCACTATGGAACTACACCCCAGCACAGGTCACCGGACAGGAATGAAGATAATTTGTGGAAAATGTAAGAAACACAAACAACATTAGAATGTGGGAATGAGATAATGTCTTTCAGCCTACCTGTCTCACACTGCCATTCAGATAATGTTTTAGGACCATTTTTAAAATTTATTTTCTGTTCCGAACCCATACAGATCTTCTTTCTGGTTCCACTGGGGGTAGTTCAGCAATTATGATAGTGCCTGTTGGTGCTGAATTTCCTGTTTCTATAAAGGGGCTGATTCAGCAACAATGATGAAGATGTGCAAATGCAACTCTAATTTTACTGCAGGCATAAATGTGCAGATAAGTGCAAAGTCTCGACTGTGACACTCTGGCCAGGACTTCCCTCGATATCAAAGGAGGGCTCGTACTAGCAGTGGTGAAAGCTCGCTGATGGGCAGTGTGGCCGAGAGATCGGTTCACCTATGGCCAAACCCAATGTGAAAAATCCAAACCAAATGTCACCGACAGTCAGGAGTGCGATGGAATATTCACTGCTCGCCTGCATGGTCTGGAGGAAAGGATGGCAAAAGGTAGCACAGGTAAATGAATGGGAATTTTTTTTAAATTTCATTCACGGGATGTGGGTGTCACTGGCAAGGCCAACATTTATTGCCCATCCCTAATTGCCCTTAACTGAGTGGCTTGCTCGGCCATTTCAGAGGGCAGTTAAGAGTCAACCACATTGCTGTGGGTCTGGAGTCACATATAGGCCAGACTGGACATTAGTGAACCAGCTGGGTTTTTATGATAATCTGGTAGTTTCATGGTCACCATTACCGACACTTTTTATTCCAGATTAATTTATTAACTGAATTTAAATTCCCCAGCTGCCGTGGTGGGATTTGAACCCATGTCCCTGGATCATTAGTCCAGGCCTCTGGGTTACTAGACCAGTAACATAACCACCATGTTACCGTTGCTCCCTGTTTTTTTTTAAAGATTTCGAATTATCTTAAAATTAGTGTCATGTGCCTCCTAGTGGATGGCTAAAATATCCAAAGGTACATCCCAGAGGGGGTGGGGGCGCGATCGTGAATACTGTGGTGTCAGGGGAGCTCCGCAGCAACATCTTTGGAAATTTTGAAAAAAACCTTTAGTTGGCTTTGCTTAGGCCACAGCGACCCCGGAGGAATCCTGAGCGGATCAGGGATCGGGCCTGAGTGTGGTAGGCTCAATGTCTGGCCCACTCACCGCAGACCAATTCTGTCAAGTGGCCTAAAACCGGCATTCGGCCCCTCATTTACATACATAAGAGACCTAACTCCTGTTTCAGGACAGACGACTTCCAGGCAACCTTGGGGTGTCAGCCATTGGTCCCCGAAATTGGGCCTCATCGGGCCCATTTTATGCCCGTAAAACAGGTGTCACAATGTCCAATTTCCACCCCATAAGTCTGACCAAAAACACAAATACTGTAACTAGAAATTAGAGGAGCCTCTGTCATCAGATGAATCATAGAATCTTCAAAATTTGCAGCACAGAAGGAGGCCATTTGACCCTTTGTGTCCGTGCCAGTCGAAAAAAGAGCTATCCAGCCTAATCCCACTTTCCAGCTCCTGGTCCGTAGCCCTGTAGGTTACAGCACTTCAAGTGCATATCCAAGTACTTTTTAAATGTGAAGTGTGTTCTGACTCTACCACCCTTTCAGGCAGTGAGTTCCAGACCCCCACCACCCTCTGGGTGAAAAAAGTTCTCCTCAACTCCCCTCTAATCCTTCTACCAATTACTTTAAATTTGTGCCCCTGGTTATTGACCACTCTGCTAAGGGAAATAGGTCCTTCCCATCCCGGGCTGCGCGGGACCAGCAGAGCGCTGCACGGCCGCACAGCTTATAGGGAACATTGCGGAATATTGCTCATAAATATTACATAATCGCTAATAAATCCAACAGGGAATTCAGACGAAACCTCTTTACTCAGAGAGTGGTGAGAATGTGGAACCCGCTACCACAGGGAGTGGTTGAGGCGAATAGCGTAGATGCAGAGTTTGAAGTGTAACTGCAAGGGCAGAAGTGGGGCGCTGAAATTTCGCTTGCCGTCATTTTGTTGGTCAGGCATGTACAGCATGGGATCAATGTGAGCAGGAATGCCATGGTTACGTCAGAATCAGGTGCACTGGGGTTAATGGTGACATCTACAACCACCGTTTGCAATGGTGTTTAGAAAATTCAGGCAAGTAGGGGAGATCAGAGAGCAAGTTATTATCTTAATGGCGAGAAACTGGAAAGTACTGCAGTACAAAGGGATCTGGGGGTCTTGGTGCAAGAAAATCAAAAAGTTAGTATGCAGGTGCAGCAGGTGATCAAGAAAGCCAATGGAATGTTGGCTTTTATTGCTAGGGGGATAGAATATAAAAACAGGGAGGTATTGCTGCAGTTGTATAGGGTATTGGTGAGACCGCACCTGGAGTACTGCATACAGTTTTGGTGTCCATACTTAAGAAAAGACATACTTGCTCTCGAGGCAGTACAAAGAAAGTTCACTCGGTTAATTCCGGGGATGAGGGGGTGGACATACGAGGAGAGGTTGAGTAGATTGGGACTCTACTCATTGGAGTTCAGAAGAATGAGAGGCGATCTTATTGAAACATATAAGATTGTGAAGGGGCTTGATCGGGTGGACGCGGTGAGGATGTTCCCAATGATGGGTGAAACTAGAACTAGGGGACATAATCTTAGAATAAGGGGCTCCTCTTTCAAAACTGAGATGAGGAGAAACTTTTTCACTCAGAGGGTAGTGGGTCTGTGGAATTTGCTACCCCAGGAAGCTGTGGAAGCTACTTCATTAAATAAATTTAAAACAGAAATAGACCGTTTCCTAGAAGTAAAGGGAATCAGGGGTTACGGGGAGCGGGCTGGAAATTGGACATGAGTTTGAGTTCGGATCGGTCAAGGCCCTGTGGGTGGCAGAGCGGGCCCAGGGGCCGAGTGGCCTGGTCCTGCTCCTGCTTCTTGTGTTATTTAGAGTTGAGGTTGGATCAGATCAGCCATGATCTCATTGAATGTCGGAGCAGGCTCGAGGGGCCGATTGGTCTACTCCTGCTCCTATTTCTTATGTTCTTATGTAAAAGTCACACTACATGGAACAAGTGACGAATATCACAGGAACTGTTAAGGGATGTCACACCTCGATAAATCATTTACCTCTCAGATGTATTATGGATGAAACACTGTACAGTCTGTGATATACAGCGACAATTAAACATTTCATGTTTAAATGTTTATTATACGTATAATAGACATATAACTTAAACCGTCATTAAAAAGGGAGAACATTATCAGAAGAATTGCTATCTTTGGCCTCATTAAGGATATAAAAAATGGGTTAACGCGAAGGATTAGAATCTAAATGTAATATTGGATACATGTCTTAGTTATTACAGTACATCATTCTGTTATTGCTTGAAAATGGTGAAACTCTGACAGATCACACGGTCTGCACAGGCTAATTTGTTGCCAAGAAATCTGTGATTTCATAGTCTTCCGTTACAGAAGAGGAGAGTTATCCAGTAATATTGACTGGTATGAATACTTACTCATAAGTTAGTACATTGGTTCAAAATGCAATCCTTCTCTTCTTTAGCACCTTAAATAACTGGTTAGACATCGAGTTTGTTTACAGATTGGGGTCATAAAGTGGAACTCTGCTGTCTAGAGAAACTACCAAAGATCATCTACAGAAGCTGATTTCTGTCTCTCTCTCGCTCATCTTTGCTCGCTGGACTATTTTGTTTTAGCACCAAGTAAACAAGAGTACTGGATACACGCGTTAGTATATTCGCTCAGAATCCGTGAAATTGTTAACGGAGTACACCGCCTGTCCAGAATGTACGTGGTCACACCTCCTAATCTCTCTTCCTTTGGTTCAGATGTCCATTTTCTCAGTGAAGCACCATGGGACAGTTTTCTATGTTAAAGACACAATATAAAATGCAAGTTTTTTTTTGCTGTTGCCTTACAAATGATTTTCGTGTCACTTATGTCTGTTGTGATGCTGCACCTTTCACGCCCATTCCATTGTTTCTCATTACTAGCCATCTATTCATTGGGTGCAGGCAATACCCACAGATGTGACTTTGCCTGTCGTTAGAAAATGAGGTCAGTAAAAATGAAAGCTAACTTTGTGTATTATCTTAAGAAAGGGCAGGTAATCATAGGATGAGTTATTAAAGTTTGAGACTTAAAGGGCATTTCTTGTTAATATTGGGCTGCCCCACTCATACAACAATGAACCCAAATGAGCTCGGTAACAGGTACAACCCCTGTTATTCAGCTTGACTACTAATTGATTGAGATGTCACACAAAGTGTGACGTGAACAGGGGGAGTGCACTCTCTTTGAAGTGATGGGTTCTTTTGAGCAGCCAGGCGAAGGTTGTGCTTGAGGTTAACAAGTGTCCTGTCACAGGCCTCTACGGTCCGTTCCCTCAGCCCCACCATTTGTTGCTTAGCGTGGATCGGTTCGTCTCGAAGCTCTTTTCCCTGATCAACCTCCTCAGTTCCTGGAGCTCCTCGGCCCCCAAGCTCTGGTCCACTCCCGGGCTGAGCCGATAGCTCAGGGGTGACACGATGTAGCCATTCTTGTACAGACAAGCCCGCTTGCAGAATTCGAACGTGCTGAACATCAGACCAAAGTACGGGACGATCTGTAAATTAAGAGCAAGGGGGGTTAAATCAGGCGGGCAAATGGCAAAGGCTTAAAAATGAATGCGACAGGTCTCCCTAACAAGTGTACTCGAGAGTCAAGCATGAGGGCATTTTATACGGCTTGCCCATTAGTGAGGGAGATATATTATAGCATATAAAACATGCCTACACTACACTAAAGGGCACAGTACATTGGAGAGCAGTGTGACGAGGAACTACTGCACTAAGAATACCTCCTGGGATTGTAAAGAGGTTCCACGCAGGATTAATTCAAATAAAGCTTTTGATCCGCGACTGTTTCTATAGCAGCTGTTGCTCACAGGCCTTTTCCCACAGTTGCTGCATTCATGTGAATTTTATAAAACCCTTCAGCCTAATTCTGGACAATCTGGACATCGCGAACCCCCCTCCACCCCCCCCATGGTAAATTCTCAATAGCTCCTGTTAATAATAAAACGAGTGGCCACAGAACAGCCTCATATTGTACACTGGAAACAGATTTCAGATTATCGGACACTCTTCCCAAAGGAACAGAGCCTTGTAACAGTCCTAAAATTAGCTTCACGGGACACGCCGAGTGCGTCGGCACAAATCCTGTTCACAGGAGTTTGAAGGTTTTGGTCTGAAGATTCCATTTGCTCCATTAGGCTTTTCCAGATGTCTTGAGAATTGGAACCGAGCCAATTCCCAATGCTAGGTCATCACCATGTGACATTTGTGTGTCCACGTTACATCCAGACAGGTTCCATACGTTTGCTGGAATTTTACATTCGATCAGTCTTAGTTTCTCAAATACTACAGTTAACTCTTTCTTGCTCAAGAGTAACATCTTCCCACCCCTCAATAAATTATTCCCATTCCCCACCTTTCTTCGCCTTTGAGTTCCTCTATTATGGCGCACCACTCATTGCGAGAGGGTGGGGCCGATAGTAACTGGGCCAAATCGGCTTTAAGGGGACGGTAGACGGTAGACTTAGGCGGCCGGAGAGCCTGCCTGTCTCAGGCAGTCGGCCACTAATTATGCAAATCAGGGTCCTATGACATTGTTAGAACCCCGATGGCAGTGTTCAGGGACACATGGGCGGAGCTTGTAACACACACATGCTCTGCCCACGTGTCCTGGTGGCGAGTGGCCTAACCAGTGGTCCTTAAAGGCATCACTCCTGGTTGCTCCAAAAACCTTAAGATTAGAGCTAGGCTGTTCAGGGCCGAGATTGAAAGATTGTTTTTTGTTAGGCAAGGGTATTAAGGGTTATGGAACTAAGACTGGTAGATGGAGTTAAGATGCAGATCAACCATGATCTAATTGAATGGCAGAACAGGCTGGAGGGGCTGAATGGCCTCCTCCTGTTCCTATGTTGTCAGGTCCTGGGACCTTTTCCTAAGATGGAGACTCTTGTAGGCGACACTAGTAACTCCATTTTAATGAGCATATTTTAGATTTATGCTTTTATGCTCATCAAATCAAGGAGTGTCAATGTTTGGGATTAGGACTGTCTTCTCATTTTGCCCCCCCCCGTTGTAAGGATCAAGGACCCACATGTCAGTTATCGCACTGCCAGGTGCAGACTGACGCTTCCTATACTCGACCTTGCCAGCGAACCTTAACTCACACCTCCTGCACCAACGTGAACTTCCCATTTCCTACACCATACAGGACCCTGGTTAGGCCACACTTGGAGTACTGTGCACAGTTCTGGTCTCCATACTATATACAGTAAAAGGACATCGTAGCACTGGAGAAAGTGCAAAAAGGAGTTACAAGGATGGTATCAGAACTGAGCGATTACAGCTATCGGGAAAGATTGAACAGGTTGGGGCTTTTTTCCTAAGAAAAGAGAAGACTTAGAGGTGACCTGATAAAGGTCTTTAAAATTATGAATGGGTTGGACAGGGTAGATGTGGAGAGAATGTTTCCAATTGTGGGAGAATCCAAAACTAGGGGCCATAAAGAAGATAGTTACTATAAATCCAATAGGGAAATAAGGAGAAATGTCTTTACTCAGGGAGTGGTTAGAATGTGGAACTCGCTACCACAGGAAGTGGTTGAAGTAAATAACTTAGATGCTTTCTAGAGAAACTCGATGAGTACATGAGAGAAAAGGGAATAGAAAGATATGCTGAAAGGCTGAGATGAGGTAGATGGAATGGGAGGAGACTCGTGTGGAGTATAAACACCAGCACAGACTAGTTAGACCGAATGGCCTGTTTCTGTGCTGTACATTCTATGTAATCCTCCAGTAACTCGCCTAAGTGTCTCTTCCAGCATGAGTGTTGAAAGCTATTCAGCTCTTGTGGGCATCACAGCCAAGCAAGATGCTTTCATCCACCAATGCGCACTTTCCAGCAGGGGTCACCGGACAGTGAACAGAAGAGGGAACCCTGGCTGATTTCCTCTCTCTCTCTCGTGTCCAGGAATGCAGTGGTGCCCCCCAGTGGTTGAGATCAGCTATCTCCGCAGTGACCAGGAATCAAACCTGGGACTTTCCTGATCTGTACGGTTCAGTATTGTGCAAAGTGATGCTTTTAGCGACTGAGCCTTAACACCATAAATCTGGGCCAGGACACCAGGAAGACCTCCCCTGCTCTTCTTCAAAAATAGTGCCATGGGATTTTTTTTTTTTTACATCCACCCGAGAGGGCAGACAGGGTGTAACGGCTCATCCGACAGACGGCACCTCCGACATTGCAGCACTCTTTCAGTACTGCAGCGGCATGTTAGCCTAGAGTTGGACTTGAGCCTATGGCCTGTGATGCAGAGGTGACAATGCTACCACTGAGCCAAGGCTGATACCTTATCCAGTAATCTTCAGACAGTAACTCCTTGGACAGCATCTGGAGAGTACTCAATTTATAGAAAATAAATGTGATCCTTTTTCTCCAATTTTCTGTCCTCATCTTTTCTTGTGAAGGTGTCAACTCCTGGCGGGGGTACAGTTTCATGGCCTCCTGCAGCTTACCCAGGTAGCCATTATTCATGCCTGAGCCTTGACAAAAGAGAGTTAAGCAGGTTGTTCAACTGTGGGGCTGAGCTGCTCTTGCAGTGACCTGCGCACTTCTGCTGTGCGTCACTGGATAGCCATCGGGCGTGGGGAAGCCGTGCCGACTTTACCCTCTCCTTAACCCAGGGCTGCTGAAGCCAAGCATAAACCCACAGCGCCATCACGGCTGAAGGCCAGCTAACTCAGCACAGACTGGGGATTGAACATGGGGCCTACCCCGCTCTGTGTAACTCAGCCTCTCGCCAAATACACTGGCTGAATCATCAGAGGAGCTAAATCTCAGAAAGTTGAAGTAATATTATTTTTGTACGATACTCAAATCCCAACCCCCCCCCCCAATTGATTATTAATTACTGAATTTTAAAATATATTCATTACTGCTGTGAAATTTAAAAGACAACAACTACAACAACAACAACTTGCATTTATATAGCGCCTTTAATGTTATAAATCATCCCAAGGCAAAATTTGATACCGAGCCACATAAGGAGATCTTAGGACAGGTGACCAAAAGCCTGGCCAAAGAGGTAGGTTTTAAAGGAACTTCTTAAAAGGAGGCGAGCGCGGTGGAGAGGGTTAAAGCCAGGAGCCAATCTGTGTGACTCCAACAGGTATTAAGTAACAGTTGAGAATATACTGATACCAATTTAAACAACAACAAATTGTTTTCATGTCTGATGGACAGTTCTTCCTTTAGACGAAGAGCTGTTACGTCGTCTGTAGCGGTTGCATTGCGCACAGAGAAATCAAGGTCCATGTTAATGTTTGCAGGGCCGCACAATCAATACATTCCTCCTGCTGCCCGTCCCATCTAACAACTACCGCTTTTACAGAGACGGTTATCACCTTCAGTAGGTTGGCCGTGAGACCATTCCATAGACTCAGGACACCTTTTGTCTTCACAATTTGCTTGAAACAGTCCACGACGCCAGTAAAATGAACATCAACCCCTCCACAGTGGGGGAGCAGAGGACTCTGCGCCTACAACGAGAGGTAAAGGTGTTCACACACGGAAATTGAGAACAATTAATGCAAGGTTACCAAGAATGAACTCGGCAACAACAACAAATTGCATTTTATATAGCGCCTTTAACGTAGCTAAATGTCCCAAAGTGCTTCACAGGAGCGTAATCGGACAAAAATAGACACCGAGCTAAAGAAGGAGACGTTAGGGCAGGTTTGGTCAAAGAGGTAGGTTTTAAGGAGCGTCTTAAAGGAGGAGAGCGCGGTGAAGAGATTTAGGGAGGGAATTGCAGAGCTTGGGGCCCAGACGGTGGAAGACACGGCCACCAATGGTGGGGCGAAAGGAGTCGGAGATGTACAAGAGGCCTGAATTGGAGGAACGCAGAGTTCTCAGAGGGTTGTAGGGCTGGAGGAGGTTACAGAGATAGGAAGGCGGCGAAGCCATGGAGAGATCTGAACACGAGGATGAGAATTTTAAAATCAAGGTGTTGGTGGACCGGGATCCAAGCACTGGGGTGATGGGTGAACGAGTCTTGGTGCGAGTTAGGATACGGGCAGCAGAGTTTTGGATAAGCTTAAGTTTATGGAGAGTAGCAGATGGAAGGCTGGACAGGAGAGTGTTGGAATACTTGAGTCTGGGAGGTGACAAAAGCATGAATGAGGGTTTCAGCAGCAGATGGGATGTGGCAGGGGCGGAGACGGGTGAAAGTGCATGATTTCTTGGCCTGTATGAGGTGGCCGATTGAATCATTTATGCTTCATCCAGATCAGTAATCAGAATGAGTCAGATGGAAATTATTCTGGTTATTAAGGCTGATTAAATTACAATTATAGTGCAGGGACAGCACAGTGACAGACCTGTTTCACTTTAGTGCACAATTAGTAACAAACGGGAGTCAGTTCGATGCACAATCGCCTATTTGCCACTGTAATGCTGGTTGGTACAGAACTGCTACAAAAAGGCGAGTTTCAGCTCCCAGTGCTTGGGAATTAAACCCATTTATATTGCTCGGAACATCTAAAAGCACTCGTGGAGAACGAACAATTGAATGAATGATCGAACGATCGAACGAACAATGCCAGTAGGACTGGCGTAAAACGTTTTTTTTCTTTTTTTTTTCTTGGTTTATTGGAATAAGTGTTATCTGTAGCATTTAATTGGATTATGATGGTGCTATGTGTTTGTACACTGTGGTGTTGAAATGGTTTTTGTTTTATGTGGAGTTAACTTTGAGATTTATTATTTTAAATCTAAAAAGTTGTGTGGTATTGTTTAAGAGTATTTGTACTGTAAACATTATTGATTATTTGTAAAAAAAAAGACAAAATCGAAATCCATAAAGCTGTTTTTTAAGGCTTTATTGTTTATTGTGATCAAGGAATGAAAAGGTTTACTATGTAATTGATGAGTTGTATAAGTACTATTGTACTTGAATAAAAAGATTAATGACAAAAAAAAAGCACTCGTGGCAATAAAAGAAAAAAAAAATTGCATTTCTATAGCGCCTTTCACAACCACCGGACATCCCAAAGCGTGTTACAGTACATTTGAAGTGTAGTCACTGTTGTAATATAGGAAACACGGTAGCAAGCTCCCACAAACAGCAATGTGATAATGACCAGATTATCTGTTTTTAGTGATGTTGGTTGAGGGATAAATATTGGCCAGGACACCAGGGATAGCTCACCTGCTCTTCTTCGAAATAGTGCCACGGGATCTTTCACGTCCACCTGAGAGAGCAGTTTAACGTCTCATCGCGAAAGACAGCATCTCCGACAGTGCAGCACTCCCTCAGCACTGCACTGGAGTGTCAGCCTAGCCTTTATGTGCGCAAGTCCCTGGAGTGGGACTTGAACCCACAACCTTCTGACTCAGAGGCGAGGGTGCTGCCCACTGGGCCACTGGCTGACACGTTGTGGGAAAACCCGCGTACTGGCACTGCCGCTGAAAAGGTGCAATTACATCCTTAGTTTACATTCTCTCCCCCCCCCCCCCGATATCAAAACACTGCATTGCTGCCCTGCACGGCTGTGCTGTGTGTTCATGCAGTTTACTGCTGGGTTCGCTGCATCTTTCGAAACGGTGATGATGACAAACCTGAAATCAACTGGAAAGCCTGAAGGCCAGTTTTCTTAGAATGAATCTGACGTCGCGCCTGCATTAAACCCACCAATGAGACAAGTCTCAATTATACTGGTACTGGTCCAGCACGCCTGAACTGGCTGCAGTCTGTCTGGTACAATTTAACCTTCAAAGCACCTTATAATCAAAGTCACCTTATAACCAGAACATCAGGTATCCTGATTAGAAGGTGCTATGAAGCTTGGAATCACATCCTCCTGATTAGGAGCCAGTGACGAAATGCCTTGGCTACACGTTGATCTACATGGAGTCATCATTTACTGCAAACTCAGCGAGTGACTAGTTCATAAAATGTTGATTTGCTGCGTTTAATAAAAAAACAAGCCGTCTGAAAAGGCTCCTGGTACAGCAATGGCCAACAGCGCCGACTGCTGGACACAGCTGGGAACACACACAAAACAAAGATACCATCGGAATTCACAATCAACATCCTGGGGGTCACCATTGACCAGAAACTTAACTGGACCAGCCCACATAAATAATGTGGCAACAAGAGCAGGTCAGAGGCTGGGTATTTTGCGGCGAGTGTCTCACCTCCTGACTCCCCAAAGCCGTTCCACCATCTTGTAAGGTTTCCAAAATTTGCAGATCCCCAAAACCGAAGGAAAAAGGACATTGGAACTACCTCAGAGTGATAAAAATGAATTTGGGCCTAACCTAAGGAATTTAAGACCAAAAAAAACAAGTTTTGGCATTTTAAAAACATGTCTGGGCCTGTAAAGGGACAAGGAGGTGGGAACGACCTCTGTAAAAGCAGTTTGGCTATTGCAGTTAATTACACTGTCTGGGGAACCGGGATGACCTCACTCAAGCCCCAGCAGACATTAACATTTGAACAATAGACCCTGGGAGAAGACAGTCCCACCCAAAATACAGGCCCCATCAAACCGATTACAGAACCCATTAAAGACATGCATAAAACAGATACTCTATAGAAGTCCTAGGCCCAGTCAAGAAACCCAAAACATGAGGACAATTCAAACTCCGATTAAACAACAGATCGACAGGATGGAGCTATCCTGAAACCACTTCACACATTTACAAACCAGTTAACACGCTAGTAAAGTCTTTACTGTTAACGAGGCCTCCAAAAATCTTACAATGATTTGATTTGGTTTTGATAAGGAAGCTTCAATTAGTATAATTGAAAGGCTGTTTTCTCAAGAAGTCAGTTCAGCAGGTACAACAGTTCAAGTTCAACAGAAGGCAGTTCTGCAGTTTCGAGTTCAATTGAAAGCCTGTTTTCAGCAGAAGTTAGTGCTGGAGTTACAGAGTTCAGGAGAAGCAAAGGGAAGCAGTACAACAGTTCTGCAAGAAGCTGTTCAGGGAGTTCAGCAAGAAGCTGTTGAAGGGAGTTCAACAAGTTAAGGAGTTCAGCAGTTCTCAGGAGTTCGAGTTCTCCAGTAGAGTTACACAGCAGCAAGGAGTCCAACAAGCAGGCAGAAGGCAGTTTCCACAATTCTGCAAGAAGGCAGTTCCACAGCTCGGAAGAAGACAGTTTAAACAGAGGCAGAGTTCAACAGAAAGAAGTTAAACAAAGAAGGCCAACAGCTCCAGAAGTAGGCCAACACGCAAGAAGAGACCAGAGCGACCGCCTCAGTGACCATCGGACACCTCGCGGCAACAAGGGCCTTACGAAACTTTTACTCAAAAGACTCTAAGCCCTAACTCTGAACTGTCAAGGATTCGTTTGGTGAGCATTATCCCTGGTTCTCTGGAGTCCAACTTAGCTAGTGAAGTGGGATTGGGAGGGGTGAAGTATTCTTCTAATGTTATTTCCCTCGCTTGTACCGAAGTGTTCCCCACCTTTAGAGTGTTAAGAGTGTTTGTGTTGTGTTCTACTTTCTTGAATAAAGATCGAAGTTCTTTCATCAAACTCAGTTGTCTGCTGCACCTTTTATCACAACCCCCAAATAAGTCCAAGGTCTAGAACCAAGGGAGTGGGAGCGATTCGAACCGCTCAGAAGTCAGAGGTGAAGCTGACACAAAACACCACCCCCTACAATCTACAAGGCACAAGTAAGGAGTGTGATGGAATACTCTCCACTTGCCTGGATGAGTGCAGCTCCAACAACACGCAAGAAGCTCGACACCATCCAAGACAAAGCAGCCCGCTTGATTGACACCCCATCCACCACCTTAAACATTCACTCCCTCCACCACCGGCGTACCGTGGCCGCAGTGTGTACCATCTACAAGATGCACTGCAGCAACTTGCCAAGGCTTCTTCGGCAGCACCTCTCAAACCCGCGACCTCTTCCACCTAGAAGGACAAGAGCAGCAGGTGCATGGGAACACCACCACCTCCAAGTTCCCCTCCAAGTCACACACCATCCTGACTTAGAGTACATCACCGATCCTTCATTGTCGCTGGGTCAAAATCCTGGAACTCCCTCCCTAACAGCACTGTGGGAGCACCTTCACCACATGGACTGCAGTGGTTCAAGAAGGCAGCTCACCACCAGCTTCTCAAGGGCAACTAGGGATGGGCAATAAATGCTGGCCTTGCCAGCGATGCCCACATCCCATGAACGAATATAAAAAAAAAATTAATGGCTCTTAGAAGATGAAGAATATGTTTAAAGAAAAGCAAATTGCTGGAGTTTCCCTGGTAACCTAGTGAGCTCAGATCAGCATGCACATTTCTCATGCCATGTATAAGCACAGCGCGGATCGGAACTCACCTGCATCTTTCTTTTTACAGTTTCAAAGGGGAACGAGAGAGTCTGGGCGACACCTGCTGCCAGACAGCCATTCGCAAAATTCTGGAGTGGAGTGAGTTTCACACTGGGCTTATCCCAGAGTTTATCCAGGTTGATGTAGACCAAAAAGGAACCTGCGGAAAAGGGTACTGCTCCTGGAAAAGGAAATGCAGGAATTCCGAGATTACAAATAAATGATCAGTTTTAAAAATAAATAAATAACACCTTAGTCTGTAGCAGAAGATGCTGAGGCTCTGTGCGATATCTGTTTCGTATTTAAATCCAATGCTGCCTTGTTTGTACTGGCCGGCATATCTCTAAACACTTGTATCATTTGTTTACTTGATCTAGTCTAGGCTGAAATGTTTTATGGCAGTCAGTAAATGGTACCAATGGATAACTAACCAACACTTAACTAACTGGATGGGGAAGCAGTGAAGAGGGGGAGTTGAAATATATTTGCAAGGACTCAGGTGGCAAGTTTCATGCCAAATTATAAAAAAAAGAAAGAATTTGCATTTATATAGCACTTTATATACACCTCAGGACACCCCACAGTGCTTTACAGCAAATAAAGTACTTCTGAAGTGTAGTCACCACCGTAATGTAGAGAATGCAGCAGCCAATTTGCGCACAGCAAGCTCCCACAAACAGCAATGTGATAATGACCAGATAATCTGTTTTAGCGATGTTGATTGAAGGATAATAATTGGCCAGGACACCAGGGAACGACTCGTTAAATAGCGTCAGGGCAGACGGGGCCTCGGTTTATCGTCTCATCTGAAAGACGGCACCTCCGACAATGCAGCACTCCCTCATTAGATTTTTGTGCTCAAGTCTCTGGAGTGGGACTTGAACCCACAACCTTCTGACTCAGAGGCGAGAGTGCTACCCACTGAGCCACGGTTGGCACCAATCTTTGGGAGAGGAGAAAATTGACAAAACCCCTCAGAAAACATAATTTTCTAAATCATGCAACAATGGCCCACTCTGAATAAAACATACAAACAGAACCTTTTGCTGGAGCATCCATTAGACCCTGACATTGTCGTTTCACTGATTAAACGCACACCAACACGGAACACCCCCGCACAAAAGCAAAATACGCCGGATGCTGGAAATCTGAAATAAACACAGAAAAAGCTGGAAATACTCAGCAGGTCAGGCAGCATCTGTGGGGAGAGAGAAACAGAGTTAACAGACCTGAAACGTTAACTCGGTTTCTCTCTGCACAGATGCTGCCTGACCTGCTGAGTATTTCCAGCATTATTTCAGATTTCCAGCATCCGCAGTATTTTGCTTTTGTGCGGGGGTGTTCCGTGTTGGTGTGCGTTTAATCAATCAGTGAAACAATGGGCTCCAATGTCAGGGTAGAACAAGCCATGGCCTTTGAAATGGATTCTGTTCTTCAAGCAGCTCTGCCAACATGCACAGCTCCCAGTCTCTGCTCTCAGTCATGTTTGCAGAGTCCCTGCTGTGTAATAGATACAGGAAGAGAAAGGAAGTGAAACCTCAGTCACAGCGCCATCTGCTGGTAACTACAGATAATGCGACCGGCCTGCTTTGGTTCCTAAACTCCACTTTGCTGCGACTTGGTTTTTCTAAATTACCTTTTCTTTTCAATACATTTCCACAAATTATCTCTCCAAAACTTAAGTTCCCTCTGCATCATTCACCACCACACACAGCGACCTAGTGCCAAGCCTCCACCAGTCACACTCTTGAGCTACAACTTGCAATTATACGGCTCCTTTAACGTAGTAAAACATCCCCAGGGCACTTCACAGGAGCGTCATCAGGCAAGAACCGACACCGAGCTAAAGAAGAAGATATTAGGAAGAGGTAGGTTTTAAGGAGCATCTTAAAGGAGGAAAGAGAGGTAGCGAGGCGGAGAGGTTTAGGCAGGGAATTCCAGAGCGTCTTAAAGGAAGAGAGACACGTGGGGAAGTTTAGGGAGGGAATTCCAGAGCATAGAGTCTAGACGGCTGAAGGCACAGCCGCCAATGGTGGAGCGAGGGAAGTGGGGGATGCACGAGAGGTTGGGATTGGAGGAATGCAGAGTTCTCGGAGGGTTGTGGGGCTGAAGGAGGTTACAGAGCTAGGGAGGGGCGATGCCATGGAGGGATTTGAACACGTATTTAGCGAGTAGGTGCAGAAGTGTGTTTCTGGTCTGGATTCCCTGAGTGCTGATTTTTCCTTCTGTGTCTCTCGTCCCTGTCCTGTGGACAATGGCATGACATGGGGACCCCCTGCAAATACTAACACACACCCAAGGACAGACCCTATCCTAACTTCTGAAAGACAGTGTTAGCTACCCAAAAGAACACAGTGTTAAACATTGTTTTAAAAAAAAAAGACATTGATTGTTCTTACAGCAACAGAACCAACTTGTTAATAAGCCAACAAATGCAGAGAAATACAGAATACAGAGTTTTCCAAACACTGTGCTTCTGCTCCAAGTGCCCAACACCTAGTGACCTCACGGCCTCCCTGGGATTTCCTTGATGACCCCCTCAAGTCCAACGTACCAGTTTGAAACCCCATGTATTAATGTGCATGCAACCAGGAAATTTGATAATAATCCCATAATAGGCCAAAGCTAATCCTAAAAAAAAAACCCAGGGTTTAGCTGCTTTCTCATCCATTTCATTTTTCTACCTTTATTTTTTCCCCACTTATTTCCAAATATTTTTCTCCTCTTCAGGTCGCCACTCCCCCCGGACAAAGCTCTGACTGAGAATCCAAGCAGGTGCACTGTGAATTTTTTTTTTTTTTTAATATTCGTTCCTGGGATGTGGGCGTCTCTGGCAAGGCCAGCATTTATTGCCCATCCCTAATTTCCCTCGAGAAGGTGGTGGTGAGCCGCCCTTCTTGAACCGCTGCAGTCCTTGCGATCAAGGTTCTCCCACAGTGCTGTTAGGGAGGGAGTTCCAGGATTTTGACACAGCGACGATGAAGGATCGGCTATATACTTCTAAATCAGGATGTTGTGTGACTTGGAGGTGGTGGTGTTCCCATGCGCATGCTGCCCACTTCTAACCAGCTGGGAAAATGCCATCAAGGGAAGGGCAGAAGGCTGGAACCATGAAATCCGAGTTAACCTTCTCTTCAATTTTCTCTTCCTCTTTGTGGAGAGGAGCTCTTTTTGAGCCTGATCTCCCTCAGTCAGCTCTGCTAAGATCACATACTCATCATGAACCCATGTCCCTGCACCCAGAGGGGTGGAGTTTGTTAGTACGTCAGTGCACTGCACAGCTACACGACCCTTTTAGCTTTCTTCTTTCAATTACTCCATTTCCCCATGCTCTTTTCTCATCAATGTTTACCCCTGGCCATCTCAGCAATGTGTATTTATGTAGTGTCTTTAACGTAGTAAAACGTCCCAAGACATTTCACAGGAGTGATTATCAAACAAAATTTGACACCGAGCCACATAAGGAGATATTAGGACAGATGCTTGGTCAAGGAGGTATGTTTTAAGGAGCGTCTTAAAGAAGGAAAGAGAGGTAGAGAGGCGGAGAGTTTGAGGGAGGGAATTCCAGAGCTTAGGACCTAGGCAGCTGAAGGCACGGCCGCCAATGGTGGAACAATGAAAATCGGGGATGCGCAAGAGGCCAAAATTGGAGCAGCACAGAGATCTCCTCTCCTGGACACTGGTCACCATGCCCAGGTGCCCATTAAAAAAAAAATGCAAGCGTTGGCAGTGAGTGTCGGCTGGCATTTTGTAGGGGAGGGGTCATCAAAGTCAAGCCCAATCTTGTCCTCACCTGCACTTTCAACAGGGATTGATAGATAGCGATCGGGAGCGAGAACCTCAGCTGAATTTCCCATCTCTAACTCAGATTAATAAGGCCAAATGTAGAGGTCCCTAACCACATCTCTAACTCAGAAATATTTACCGTCTGTCCGACGACTAAGCATCTTCAGCAACAACGCTCCCACTCCAAAACAAACCTACAAAGAAAGGACATTTCTCTCTGTGCTGAAGGTTTTGCCAACCTACCCAGTACGGTCAATGAAGCCCCACGGTAAAGTGCTGGGAATCCCTCCTTGGTGTAGATGGTGAGGAAAGTGTGGATGATTCCTCTGTAGGTGGGAGCTGTGCTGTTCTGAACAATCAGGCGGGTCTCGATCAGCTCTGCTGGGTACGTCAGGACAGCAGCCACGATCCCAGCCAGGCTCCCTGCTACAACGGCACTCCAGTGGGAGATGTGGCCAAAGTCATCCATGAACAGGCTTACAAACCTGGGAAACAAACAGACAATGTCTCAAAAGGGGTCCTGGTAACACTTGTCACTTGTGCAGCCTGGAAAAACTGACCGGTCTAAAAATCTGGACCAGCAATAGTTAGTGACACCGTAAAAATTCTCTTACCAGAATGGCACCGGGGTTGCGGGACTTCAGTAATGTGCAGAATCTAGTGAAGGTGGGGTTTGTTCTCCTTAGAGAAGGGGTTCAGGGGATATTTGATAGAGGTGTTCAAAATCATGAGTGGTTTTGATAGAGTAAATAAGGAGAAACTGTTTCCAGTGGCAGAAGGGTCGGTAACCAGAGGACACAGATTTAAGGTCATTGGCAAAACAACCAGAGGCGAGTTGAGGATTATATTTTTTACGCAGCGAGTCGTTGTGATCTGGAACGCACTGCCTGAAAGGGTGATGGAAGCAGATTCAATAGTAACTTTCAAAAGGGAATTGGATAAATACTTGAAAAGGAAAAAAAATTTTGCAGGGCTATGCGGAAAGAGCAGGGGGAGTGGGACTAAATGGATAGCTCTTTCAAAAAGTCGGCACAGGCGCGATGGGCTAAATAGCCTCCTTCTGTGCTGTAAGATTCTACGAACTGCATCTTTAAAAGAGGGCAGCCAGTACACGGAACTCCCGTGTGAGCCGCATTTCAATGAGTCATCTATCCTAGATGGTTTGCCTCAATTGAAGTCATAACTGTTTGCTGCGTAAAAAAAAAAAAATCTCCTCATCGCCAGTTAATCCCGAAGCCAATGTTTAATTCATGTTACTTTATTTGTCTAAAGTCATAAAAATAGAACAGACAGTTTTCCTATCTGATGCATGACAAATCTCTGCCTACATATTGTTCTCAAGTTTCTGCAAGTGGGGAGTTTACCATAAATCAGAATGCAACACACAGGGAAAGACATAAAATGAATAGGTACAGATATATATTCTGTTTTTGTCCCTCAGAACAATCCACTGCGAGGACGAGCTGCTTTTCTCACTCATCCTTTCAATTTTTTTTGAGGGCTGTCACAATTCAGAATAGAGGTTTCAAACCTGTGTGTGTGGGGCAAGGGTGAGGTGGCGAGGAGAGAAATCCCCTGCAAATATTGACATACTTCTGGGGATTCCCGTCCTAACTACCAGCCATGGCTATCAAGGAAAAACAGAGCACTGTCACTGCAGGAGCCTGACAACCTTGCTGATCCACTCAGGTCTAGGGGAATCACAGTTTGGTTTGTAGGAGGTGTCAGGGTAGTTGCCTTCCATGGTGGAAGTGCCTGTCTCCTTGTCATTATTTTAAATACCAAGTCGATAATCTTTATCAAAATGAGTGTTGGCAACAATAACAACAACTTACATTTATATAGCGCCTTTTAACGTAGTAAAACGTCCCAAGGCGTTTCACAGGAGCGATTATCAAACAAAATTTGACACCGAGCCACAGAAGGAGATATTAGGACAGCTTGGTCAAAGAGGTAGGTTTTAAGGAGTGTCTTAAAGGAGGAGAGAGAGGCGGAGAGGTTTAGGGAGGTAATTCCAGAGCTTAAGGCTTTGGCAGCTGAAGGCACGGCCGCCAATGGTGGAGCGATTAAAATCGGGATGTTCACGAGGGCAGAATTAGAGGAGCGCAGAGATCTCGGAGGGTTGTAGGGCTGGAGGAGGTTACAGAGATAGGGAGGGGGCGAGTCCATTGAGGGATTTGAACACAAGGATAAGGACTTTAAATTGGCACCACTCTTTTTGAATGACCTAGGTGGCAGAATAGAAAGTGGTCGGCCGAATAGGGAGGGTTCCCAAGAGTAATCTTGTAAGGGGTTTCAAAATCCTAGGGCTAACCAAAAGCATCCATGTTCCATTGCCCAGTACTGACATTTATCAGCCACTAAACACAAATACTCATCCAAAATATATTTTGTTTATGGTATATCTGAAATGCAAAACCTAGTGGCTGCGCAGTTTGAGAAGGGAAACCCTTTGTTCCCACTGTGATTTCTCGGCTATCAGACTTGCACATTGGTCACATCAGGAGTTCTGCAACAATGGAACAATTTGTTAGTTTTTCATGTCACTGGGTCTGTCTTGTACTGTTATATCGTCTGACTGGTTTTCCACAATTGATGTGACTCAATAGCTACTGCAACAAGGCTTTAGCAGCATGAGAACCTAGAATTCAACTAGAACCCGCCACTCCAGTAATGCAGACAGTCTTAAGTTGTCTATCATTAATCAAAGCATAGTTTAGCAGGTCTTCGTTATTGCAAACTATATGTTTAAAGAGACTGCATACAGTGGAGCAGGGTACAAACTGGTCTCGTCTTAGCTTTCTATTTATAATGACATTGCATGGTGCAGGAATAAAAATAGAAAATACTCAATTGTACTGTACAGGAAAATAGTATAAAAAGTGAAAAATTGCAAATATTCAATCGAAAAGCAGCAGCTTTTTACTCTGATACAGCTACCAGCTGTGGCTCAGTGGGCAGCACTCTCGTCTGAGTCAGAAGGCTGTGGGTTCAAGTCTCACTCCAGAGACTTGAGCACAAAAATCTGGGCTGATACTCCAGGGCAGTGCTGAGGGAGTGCTGCACTGTCTGAGGTGCCGTCTTTCGGATGAGACGTTAAACCGAGGCCCCGTCTGCTCTCTCAGGCGGACGTAAATGATCCCATGGCACTATTTCGAAGAACAACAACAGCAATGCAACTTGAAGTTTTAAAGCTTGCCCTCTCCCAGTGCGCTGAATTTTAAAAGTCCTCATCCTTGTCAACTCAGCTCAGCGGGCAACACTCTGGCCTCCGAGTCGGAAGGTCATGGGTTCAAGTCCCACTCCACAGATCTGAACACAAAATCTCGGGTGACGCTCCGGTGCTGCACTGTCGGAGGTGCTGCACTGTCGGAGGTGCTGTCTTTGGGATAAACCGAGGTTCAGTCTGCCCTCTTGGGTGGAATTAAAAGATCCCATGACACCAATTTCTAAGAAGATCAGGGGAATTATCCCCAATGTCCTGGCCAATATTTATCCCTCAACCAACATCACTAAAAAACAGATTATCTGGTCATTATCTCATTGCTGTTTGTGGGAGCTTGCTGTGTGCAAAATTGGCTGCCTCGTTTCCTACATTACAACAGTGACTACATTACTTCAAAAATACTTCATTGGCTGTAAAGCGCTTGGAGATGTCCGGTGGCCTTGAAAGGCGCTCTATAAAGCAGCCCGCTTGATCGGCACCCCATCCACCACCTTAAACATTCACTCCCTCCACCACCGGCACACCGTGGCTGCAGTGTGTACCATCTACAAGATGCACTTCATCGTCACCGGGTGAAAATCCTGGAACTCCCTCCCTAACAGCACTGTGGGAGCACCTTCACCACACGGACTGCAGTGGTTCAAGAAGGCAGCTTACCACCACCTTCTCGAGGGCAATTAGGGATGGGCAATAAATGCTGGTCTTGCCCGCGACGCCCACATCCCATGAACGAATAAAAAAAAAGGCAAGTCTTTCTTTCTTTTCTTTTGATATGAGGACCTGTGAATTCATTTTGACGGTGAAATATTAAAATATTTAAAACTGCTCATAAACCAATACCAGAGAGATGCCAAGTACACACCAACACACACACAAGGTGGTTGATTTTATGTTGTTTCAGAATCCAAGTTACTATGTAGCAAACATATCCCACTCACAATTAGTAACAGCAAAGAGTTAAAATAGGACTAATATATGTGCTAATGCGAACTACAACAGTTAAATGTAGACTCGGTCATTCTCTGAAGTTATTTCCTCCATTCCTGAAGAATGACTCTCCCTGGGATCTATGGGAACCAGCACTCCTCCAGTACCTCACCATTCTTCATGTGAACCTTGACACGAGTATCACCAGGCTATTTGGCCATGGAGGGCACCACAGCTGAGCACAATCTCGTCCTTCCCACAAGTGCACTTTAAGCAGGAGTCACCGAGTAGCACTCAGGAGCAGGAACCCTCCCTCCCTAGCCCAGGGCACTGAGGCCAACTGCAGGGGTTTCAACTGCAGAAAAAAGTTATCCAATCACAGACCAGGGATTGAACCTAGGACCTGCTGGTCTCTGTAACTTTGCTACACCAGGATGTGGTTTTATTCCAGGCCATGATCCCTGCATTCTTTTTAGGCTGTAACTATTTGCAACACCAGATTTCTGATTGGTCCCCTTGGAGGTCAAGACCAGATTTCTGATTGGTCCCCTTGGAGGACAAGACACACCCAACAGTCTGTCTGGAATATAATTAGATCCTGCCTGCCTGAGTAATCAAGATCTTTGCAATGTGTAATTTGATCCATTCATTGTGACAGCCAGGCTGAGACAGCCACTACTGCTTTCAGAAAGCAGACAGGGCTCACCCTCCCAGGTTAGGACCTTCTCCTCTCCCAACAAGTTCCTGACCTTCTTCCATTCCCCCCCACCCCGCAACATTGGACGCTCCAGTGAGGGCAGGATGGTGTTTAGGCTCTGCCCCCATGTTCGTGCAAATAATCACTCCGTTCTTTTTAACACTTACCACATCAAATAACACTTGAGTGGTTAAACCCTCCCATCAGATTTCTTATCATAGAATCATACAGAATAGGAGGCCATTCGGCCCATCGTGCCTGTGCCGGCTCTTTGGTAGAGCTATCCAATTAGTCCCACTTCCCTGCTCTTTGCCCATAGCCCTGCAAATTTCTCCTTCCCTTATATTTTTGGTTCTTAAAGCAAACCCAAAATTTGTCTACTAGGTATTTTTTTTATAAGAGATTGTTTTTAAATAGATTCCTTTAAATTAAACTGCAGAAGTTGAACTAGGGGACAAACTAGTAAAAGATCATTTTAGGACTGATATCAGGAAACTCTTCTTCCCATAAAGAGTAATCGAGATGGGAAAATACATTTCTAGATAGAATAGTGGAGGCAAAAAGCCTGGAATCATTTAAGAAACTATATTGGTAAAAGGATTTGATCGGGTAGATACAGAGAAACTAGTTCCTCTGGTGGGGAAATCAAGCACAATGGGACACAATCTTAAAGTTAGAGGTAGGCCAATTAGGAGTGAAATCAGGAAACACTTTTTAAACACACAGTAGTAGAAATTTGGCACTTTCTTGCCCCCAAAAAGCAGTGGATGCTGGGACAATTGAAGCATTCAAGACCGAGAGCGATATTTTTGTTGGGTAATGGTATCAAGGGTGGGGAAAAGGAGTTGAGGTGCAGATCAGTCATGATCTAATTGAATGGCACGGAACAGGCCCGAGGGGCTGAATGGCCTACTCCTGTTCCTAATGTTACTGCTGCAGTTCCACAGGAATGCAAGTGACATTTTAATCATAAAAAAACAGGAAATGTACAGCAGGTGTGTCCGCATCTGTGAAAAGACAGGCCATTGTGGGGGGGGGGGGGGGTGAACCCTGCCTTCTCCTGCACTGCAAACTTTAACCTGGCTCTGCCTATCTCTGTTTCTCCCCACCCCCCCCACGGGTCTGCTGCACATTTCCAGCACTTATTTGCAGATGCACCATCACACCCGGAAGCTGGACTCTGATTACAGCCGCGTCAGTATCTGCTGAGTGCACGGAGCCCGGGATTGGATGCAGGCGAAGGCGTGATCGCGGAGTACCTCCAAAAAAATACCCCAAATTAATGTCCGGAATTAAACCTCAGCTCCCAAACATTGCAGTGAGTAACAGTCCAATAAAAAAAAGAGAATTGTATTATCTCAAACTGCACTGTTAACTTAAAATAAAGTTGTAGCGAAAAGTTGCACAAAATGCAAAGTATGTGATTGGATTAATTTGAAATTAATGTCAATTGGATAAATACATACTCTTCCCCCCTCCCCAATATTAGTCTCATGTTTCCTGATTAATACAAGCAATTGTCGTGAAACGTACAGGCAGTCTGCAGCCTCGGGGTCTCTTACTTGCTGTAAGCGGAAAGTTGTACGGCGCTGTAAGGAAAGAGCCGCACACAGGCGATGCAATTGCCCTTCCACAGAGCCCGCAGCCCCTCGGCCTCGCACAGTAGCCGGAAAGTGCCGAGGAATCCCCGCTTGGTGTGGAAGGTCCCGACTTGGCTCAACACCTTGACGACGTCCAGCGGGCAGGTGAGGGAGCGGCTGAGCAGCCCCGCCAGCCCCCCGCAGCCCAGGCTCTGGCAGTAGGTGATCCTGGAGTCCCGCCTGCCCACCGCCATCCTCCAGCTCTGCCGGGTGCTTGAAGGGGGAGGAGGGCAGCTGATGTACAGCTTGGTTGGTGGCAGGCCGCTTGGTTTTAGTGGATCAGGAAGCGGCTGGTGACGAAGAGGGGGGGCTGGACTCGCTGACCGCCGACAGATTTAAAGCTCGACTCATCAAATGACTTTTTTTTTTAAAAAGTCATTAAAAAAAATACCAATTCTGATCCCAAATTCATGCAATTGACGCCGACCTGTTTCCTAAACACAGTGAAACGGCGGCTCTTTGCAAGTGTGCTTATTACTGTCTACAGACCGAAATATATCAGCCGGGGCCATCACATCAACCACAATCCAAGCGGTACTTACTCTGAACATCCTGTCTAGTCATCTTCTTCTTAGGCAGTCCCTCGGAACCGAGGATGACTTGCTTCCACACTAAAAATGAGTTCTCAGGTGACTAATGAGTCTAATGTGGGACCTACAGTCTCTGTCACAGGTGGGGCAGACGGTGGTTGAAGGGGCGGGTGGGTGGGGTGCTTCCGCTGTTTGCACTTGGCTTCCGCTTGCTCCCGGCAAAGAGACTCGAGGTGCTCGGTGCCTTCCCGGATGCTTCTCCACTTTGTGTGACCTTGGGCCAGGGATTCCCAGGTGTCGGTGGGGATGTTGCACTTTTTCAAGGAGGCTTTGAGGGTGTCCTTGAAGCGTTTCCTCTGCCCACCTGGGGCTCTCTTGCCGTGTCGAAGCTCTGAGTAGAGCGTTTGCTTTGGGAGTCTCGTACTGGGCATGCGGACAATGTGACCCGTCCATCGGAGCTGATCGAGCGTGGTCAAAGCGTCGATGCTGGGTCTTCGATGCTTACTCTGAACACCCTGTCCAGTCATCACCCACTCCTTCACTAGTAAGGAAAGTGAACTTCGTTCTATATAAATGACTCCAGATTTTTTTTCCCACTGGGCTATCGGCAGCAAATTTCCGTGAGTTGCCACTGGGTAAGATATCTCATTCGATGCACTGGCAGTCTGATCATGCCCAGGCCAGATAACCCATCCATGCAGTTTTAAAGCTTGCCCTCTCCCAGTGCGCTGAATTTTAAAAGTCCTCATCCTTGTCAACTCAGCTCAGTGGGCAACACTCTGGCCTCCGAGTCGGAAGGTCATGGGTTCAAGTCCCATTCCACAGATCTGAGCACAAAATCTCGGGTGACGCTCCGGTGCTGCACAGTCGGAGGTGCTGTCTTTGGGATAAACCGAGGTTCTGTCTGCCCTCTCGGGTGGAATTAAAAGATCCCATGACACCAATTTCTAAGAAGATCAGGGGCATTCTCCCCGGTGTCCTGGGCCAATATTTATCCCTCCACCAACATCACTGAAACAGATTATCTGGTCATTATCTCATTACTGTTTTTGAGACCTTGCTGTGCGCAAATTGGCTGCTGTGTTTCCTACATTAAAACAGCGACTACACGTCAAAAAAGCACTTAATTGCTGTAAATTGATCTGGGACGTCCTGAGGTCGTGAAAGGCGCTAAATAAATTCAAGACCTTCTTTCTTTTCCATTCACTAGCACATTATGCCACAAACCACCTGACCTTTGCCTAAGAAACTACAATGCCTATTTTCTGTAATCAATCTGTGTCGGTCGTGGCTCAGTGGGTAGCACTTTTGCCCGAGTTAGAAGGTTGTGAGTTCAAATCCCATTCCAGAGACACTGGCTCTGCGCGAGCTGGGCGTGGAGGTTGCCCTCTCGGGTTACGCCGGTGATGTGCTCCTCATGGTCACGGGCCCCATTGACTTGCGGAGGATTGTTGAGCACCCCCTGTACTCGGCCACGTCCCCCGCAAGGATCAATTAGGAAAAAGGTTCTGGACACCTGGAAAGTCAGTGGCAGGTGGACTCTCTGCCGGAGGAGCTCCGGCTCTTTGCCAGGAGCACCACCCACCTCCAGTACCTGGGAATCTACCCGAGCCCTGCTGAGGAAGCCTGGCCGGCGAACTGGCAAGAGCTCGACAACAAAGTCACCGCTCGCCTTGGGCGCTGGACAAGACCTGCTCTGAGTGCTGTCCTGCAGGGGTCAAGCGTTGGTCATAAACCAACTGGTGGCTGCTATGTTGTGGTACCGGTTGGTCACTTTGATCCCTCCCCCTGCGTTTCTCACCAAGGTTCAGAGGAAGCTCATCGACTTCTTCTGGGACAAAAGGAAGCACTGGGTTTCTGCTGTGGTTCTGAGTTTCCCACTTAGGGAGGGCAGTCGGGGGCTGGTGTGCCTTCACACCCAGGTCACAACTTTCTGCCTTCAGACCCTGCAGAAATACCTGTACATCGAGGATCCTCCCAAATGGTGCGCTCTGGCGATGATTTTCTTCCGCCAGATGCATGGCCTGAGTTATGACCGGCAGCTCCTTTTCATCAGGTTGCATGGCCTACACGGGGCCTTGCGGGAGTTGCCTGCCTTTTATCAAAATCTTATCAGAGTCTGGAACATGGTTGCCTCCAGCAGGTGCTCTCCTCCGTCAGAGGTAGCGGCTATTTTGGTGGAGCCGCTACTCCACAATCAGCACCTCCGTGTGGCTGGCTTGGGTGACACAGAGGGTCTGGGCTGCGAAGGTAACCAGAGTCAGGGACGTACTGGATGGCAGCGGAACGAGTTGGATGCCATCAGAGTCATAGAATCATAGAAATTTACGGCACAGAAGGAGGCCATTCGGCCCACCGTGTCTGCGCCGGTCGAAAAAGAGCTATCCAGCCTAATCCCACTTTCCAGCTCTTGGTCCGTAGCCTTGTAGGTTACAACACTTCAAGTGCATATCCAAGTACTTTTTAAATATGATTAGGGTTTATGCCTCTACCACCCTTTCAGGCAATGAGTTCCAGACCCCCACCACCCTCTGGGTGAAAGGATTTCTCCTCATATCCCCTCTAAACCTCTGACCAATTACTTTAAATCTATGCCCCCTGGTTATTGACCTCTGCTAGGAGAAGTAGGTCCTTCCTATCCACTCTATCTAGGCCCTTCATAATTTGATATACTTCAATTGAGTCTCGCCTCAGCCTCCTCTGTTCTAAAGAAAACAACCCCAGCCTATCCAATCTTTCCTCATAGCTAAAATTATCCAGTTCTGGCAACATCCTCGTAAATCTCCTTTGTCCCCTCTCTAGCGCAATCCTGTGATGTGGTGGCCAGAACTGTACACAGTACTCTAGCTGTGGCCTAACTACTGTTCTACACAGTTCTAGCATAACCTCAGATAAAAACAGAAAATGCTGGAAATACTCAGCAGTTCTGGCAGAATCTGTGGATAGAGAAATATAGTTAATGTTTCAGGTCGATGACCTTTCGTCGGAACCTGTTCTAACATAAACTCCCTGCTCTTATATTCGATGCCTTGGCAAATAAAGGAAAGTATCCCGTATGCCTTCTTAGCCACCTTATCTACCTGTCCCGCTACCTTCAGGGATCTGTGGACATGCACTCCAAGGTCCCTCTGTTGCTCTACACTTCTCAGTATCCTACCATTTATTGTGTATTCCCTTGTCTTGTTAGCTCTTCCCAAATGTATTACCTCACACTTCTCCGGATTGAATTCCATTTGCCACTTTTCTGCCCAACTGACCAGTCCATTGCTTTCTTCCTGCAGTCTACAGCTATCTTCCTCCCCATCAACCGTACGGCCAATTTTTGTATCATCTACAAACTTCTTAATCATGTCCCGAATGACGAGTCGTTGGTGCGTCAGATGTTCTGGTGCTGTGCCCGGCCCAAGGCCAAAGCCATCCAAACATTGCTGGTCACACTCGGCCCTGACTCCATTAGGTGTATTCCGGAGGCTGCAGAGTGTGGAGGGATCCAGCCCGATCTTAACCCCGTTCGGGTGGAGTTTCTCATCGGCACAAAGCACCAAAACCTCCCTCGGGAACCTGCACTTCACAACCTGAACCATTTCACGGAAATCCCCTCCGTGCCCTTCCACACTCCACGGAGGGGTTTTCTGTACGGGCTGCTCCTGCACACTCTCTGCTCCATCGCCCTCGGCTGCCGTCTGGACACGCCCTGATGTTCCGTCTCACCGTCTGGACACGCCATGGCATTCCGTCTCACCGTCTGGACACGCCATGGCATTCCTTCTCACCATCCGGACACGCCCTGATGTTCCGTCTCACCGTCCGGACACGCCCTGATGTTCCGTCTCACCATCCGGACACGCCCTGATGTTCCGTCTCACCGTCCGGACACGCCCTGATGTTCCGTCTCACCGTCTGGACATGCCATGGCATTCCGTCTCACCGTCTGGACACGCCCTGGCATTCCGTCTCACCGTCTGGACACACCCTGGCGTTCCGTCTCACCGTCTGGACACGCCCTGGCGTTCCGTCTCACCGTCTGGACACGCCCTGGCGTTCCATCTCACCGTCTGGACACGCCCTGGCGTTCCGTCTCACCGTCTGGACACGCCCTGGCGTTCCATCTCACCGGTCTGGACACGCCCTGGCAGATTACCTTGCCGCCTGGAGGAGGTGGGGCTGGGGGTCCCCCAGTGGAGTGCTCTTTACGCAGGAATCCTCCCCTGCTTCATTGGGGATCTGGAGTGCAGAGTGTTGCACAGAGCAGTCGTGTGCAACAGGTCTTTAAGCCGATTCACGGACTCCCAGGCCGCGTGTGATATTTGTGGCCTAGAGGAGTCCGCAGCCCATGTCTATATTCAGTGTGAGAGGTTACAGCCCCTGTATAGTTACCTGAAGGGGCTGCTTCTCAACTTTTGGCTACATTTTAGCCCCACTCTGCTAATCTTTGGCCGCCCAGTGTGGGGGGGGGGGGGGTGGAGTTTGGATAAGTCGAAGGATCTTCTCGTGGGCCTGCTCCTGGATCTGGCTAAAACAGCAGTTTATGGGTGCAGGACTGGTGGGGCCCATGGCGAGGGGGTGTTGCTCTGGCTGCCTCTGTTCCACGCCTTGTCCGTGCCCAGGTGGCCCTGAAGAGAGAGCACCAGGTGTCCACCAGTACACTTAATGCCTTCCACGACCGGTGGGCACCACAGGATACAGAGTGTCTTGTAGACATCAATAATAACATCCTGATTCAGTTGGGAAGGTATCCTTTTGTTCTTGGTGGCAATTGATGCTTATTTTGGCATCTTTTTCAAGTTTGATTGGACCCATCCCATATTAGTGGTGTCCTAAAAGGGGCACTTGTTGTGATAATAATTACCATGGGACAACCCAGTGTCACCCTTAATGGTCCATCAAATAAGTCTCACTCCAGAGAGGTGAGCACAAAAATCCAGGCTGAGGCTCCAGTACAGTGCTGAGGGAGTGCCGCACTGTCGGAGGTGCCGCCTTCCGGACTTCACTAGCGTTTCATTGCCTCTAAAGTGCTCTGGGATGTCTTTGAAAGGTGCACTCAAGAGAGTGGGTTCGGAGAAATTAATGAGGAATCAGAACATTTCTTAATTGCTGTTGAGTTTAACACAAAAAAAAACAAATCACACTTTTTGTAACTGGTGGCTGCTGCAAACCCTCCGAGGGTTGAAAGGTTGGCAGGACTCGGAGCTGTCGATACAATCCTGGCCCTGGTGTGTCTCGCACTGCAGCGGCGCAGGAAGAGGAGAAACTGCGCCTGCTCAGTCCGAGTGCAGTTGCAAACCCGGCAGCTGGGGATTTCCTGGTCATTTCGTCTGGTTTGCTGTGAATCAGCTGGCAAGGTTTCGGGGTTTTTTTTCTCTCTCGCAGCGGGGCAGTGCAAGTTATTGCTGAACCTTAGTTTAGAGCTACAAGCGGCCGGGAATGAAGTTGGGAATCCAGCACACATATAGCAAAGTGGGAATTAACCCGGACGGTCGCCCTGAACACCGACTGACTTTTAACTGGTGCACTCCCTTTTCTTATTTAAAAAAAAATGACATTTCTGCAGGAGGTCGCTTGATGTCAAAGGCAATTGTGAACACGCCGAGCGTCCGAAGTTGCGCATTGTGAATTGCATTGGTGCAAAAGGAAAGTCAGCGAGGGCAGTTATTCTCCTGCATGTGAGTGACAGGCCTGTGTCAGAGCTCAGACAAGTTACACAGATGTTTCAAATATATACAGTGATAGGATGTGTTCACTGATCCGGCTGAGTGTATTTTGGTGTGGAGAATTGGACACTTGTGTCAGCACACTTGTTTTTGAAAAGAAAATGTTGTAGGAAGAGTTCTCCCCTGATGGTTGAGTGAGTGGTTGAGCCATGGACTGATCTCACCCAGGGTGGCATCGATAGCGACAGTTGGTCTCAATGTCCCTGGGGCGAGGTATGGAGAGGGGTGGGGGTGGAATGGCCGGGGTTGCTGCTCCCGATTGCTATCCGGTGCCCTAGAAGTGAGTGTGTGTAGACATTGGGTGACGAGAGTATTGGCTCTGATACCCCCTGGAGTTGTACAGCCTGCCAACTCAAGGCTCACACATGAATAATGGTCACTTGGACACAAGTGCTAGAGGGCAGTCAGCTCCCCTCTCCGTGGAAGCACATCCCAGTAAAGAGCCAAAAGGCTTCATCGGCGGAAAGGAGAAGATGTGTAAAAAGAGTGACTGAGCACCATTGGTAATGCAGCTGATCCAAACTGTTGTGCACATTATTTTCTGCTGTTCTTTATAGCTTGTTGTACATTGCCATGCCATTTACCTGGTGCTGTTTCTGGCATAGTGACATATATAAGCGATCACTCAGTTAATGCCAAATTATATCCAAAGAACTACTAATGTCGCAGTTGGGGACAAGTTTGATGAGGCAAAGTAATTGACGGAAAGCGATAGAATTTATGGGCTCAATTCACTCAAGGTTGGCTGTCTTGATTATGTCACCGCTGCAAAGACATGTTATTACATGTGGTATAGGACATTTTTAAAGCAATGTTAATGAGAATGATTTGGAAGTTACTGTTAGAGGTAGTTCCAGTAGGAGCAACAGCTTAGCAACTGTTGAAGAATACATGATAATTGTTCATGAATTCCAATACAGCTGGAGATGGCTCCAGTTGAAGAGATAGCATTGACACAGGTCCAATGGAGCGAATGGCTTCCCTCTGTGCTGTCATTTCTATGTTCCTGGTTCAGGTGCTGTGCATCAGCAATGCAGAAAGTTAAGTACTTGTGTCCGTAACCAATTGGGTTTTGTTGTTGGTGGGGGAATGATTATACAAAAGATGAAACCACCACAAAAAAATAGTGTTTCATTTATATTTTTGAATATATTTTTGATATATATATTTTTTTATTCATTCATGGGATGTGGGCATCGCTGGCAAGGCCAGCATTTATTGCCCATCCCTAATTGCCCTTGAGAAGGTGGTGGTGAGCCACCTTCTTGAACCGCTGCAGTCCGTGTGGTGAAGGTACTCCCACAGTGCTGTTAGGGAGGGAGTTCAGGATTTTGACCCAGTGACGATGAGGGAACGGCGATATACTTCCAAGTCAGGATGGTGTGTGACTTGGAGGGGAACTTGGAGGGGGTGGTGTTCCCATGCGCCTGCTGCCCTTGTCCTTCTAGGTGGTAGAGGTCGCGGGTTTGGGAGGTGCTGCCAAAGAAGCCTTGGCGAGTTGCTGCAGTGCATCTTGTAGATGGTATACACTACAGCCACGGTACGCCAGTGGTGGAGGGAGTGAATGTTTAAGGTGGTGGATGGGGTGCCAATCAAGCGGGCTGCTTTGTTCTGGATGGTGTTGAGCTTCTTGAGTGTTGTTGGAGCTGCACTCATCCAGGCAAGTGGAGAGTATTCCATCACACTCCTTACTTGTGCCATATAGATAATATGATTTGCCACATAATATATTTTGTACGCAGAAAAACAAGAGTAGCAGATATTACTTTTCTCTTCAAACTTAAGCCTCAAAGTAGGCTATCACTTCACAGAAATACAGATTTAAATGCTAAAAATATTGAAATAAGAGTGGCAGCAAATAAAAATTCAAAAGATTTTTTTTTAAAGATCAGGAGCATAGAGTGGACATATCAATGTCCTGTTTGCTAATGGAAGGGCTCAGTTAGGTACCAGTCTAAGGGAAGTATATCAAACCTCATTGCGATGCAATATTTAAGAAGCATAGATTATGATTTCTGTCCCAAATATTATTCCTGAGTGTGTTGTTGTACAAATTCTGAATCTGGTATTTTCAAAAGTGCTACAAGCAAGCCTGATATCCTGTTGTACATCCTGCTGTACATTCTGTGATTTTTGATACTTTATCTCCTGCAAGGAAGCAACTTGTTAGTAACTTATTGTTATATCTGTACTGGGAGTTCCAGCCCCTATTTCGCTGGTGATGCCCTCACTTCTGAATTCTCACCTACATTTTTTTTAATATATCTTTATCTCATCAGATTGTTTACTGATGTGTTTTTAATCAGACAAAAGAAATGAAAGGTTCGTGACAACCTAGAGATTTTGGAACCCTAAAGCAGTCTCAGAACATCTGGATTTGGTAAACCTCACACTTTCAGCACTTGGCTGAGTTTTCCCCCTCAAGAAGTTTTCCTGGGATGAGTGGGCCTGGAGTTCAGAAATAGAAATTTCCTTTGTGTGGAGATGCAGCACAATTTTCATTAAACAGATGCGACACACAATATTTTAAGCGGCCTAAATATTTTAGATAGGTCAAGATACTGGGCAGTGGGAAGTGGGCAGGACAGTGGGATTAGATTTTGATTGCTTTAGCAAGGAGCCAGCACAGGCAGGGGGGCTGAATGGCCTCTTTCTCTGCTGTAACCATTTATGATTCTGTCTTTTAAAGGAATAATTTATCCCCAATCGTGACAGGGCAATAATTCCGCCGTATTGTCTTGTTCGCTAATGTCTCTTCTTTCCTTCTCTGCTGAGGGCACTGATGGATGCAGGGATACGACGTCAGCAGTGCTGCCAACCCACTGGTACCTCGCCCATGACCCTTCTCTATTGGTGACCGAGTCAGTGAGTGCCAGCAGGCTATTTTACCATGGAGGGCGTCAGAGTTGAGCCCGATCCCCTACTCACCCGATGTTCATCAGCACGTGCTTACAGCCGGGAGTCACTGGATAGCAATTAGTAGTGCCGGTCTTGGCTGTTTTTGCTTTGTTTCTATAGCCCGGGTCGGGGGGAATCTAAGGCCCATTAGAGACTCAACTGCTACATTGGCTGAAGTCAACTATGTTAGCAGAACTCGGGAATCACACCTGGGGACTCCTAGTCAATAGGACTTTGCGACAATATTGTTCTGTTGAGAGAAAAGTTCTAAAATAGCATCCAACATTCTAATATATGTTAACAAAAGTTGGATAGTTCAGTTGGTAGTGTTTTTATGGACAAAATTGCATTGCATTCTGAAATGTAGGTCCCTTATTACATAGAATTTACAGCACAGAAACAGATCATTCGTCCCAACATTTCTCTGCTGGTGTTTAAGCTCCACACGAGCCTCCTCCAACCCCTCTTCATCTAATCCTATCAGCGTATCCTTCTATCCCTTTCTCTCTCATGTACTTGTCTAGCTTCCCCTTAAATGCATCTCTACTATTCACCTCAACTACTCCATGTGGTAGCAACTTCCACATTCTCGCCACTCTCTGGTTAAAGAAGTTTCTCCTTGTCAGATATGTTTATGTGGCTGTTTTTATTTAAAACAAACAATGTTGCATTGTTACAAGCCAGATTTAAACTGAGAGAAGATTAAATGTCTAGAATCTAATTTAAAGGTCTGCTGCTTAATGCACAGCACCGCACCACGCAGGGATGGGGTGGAGGTTCTTCGCTGTGATTGCTCCGACACATGAGCCTCGGGCATCAGCTGGGGTCACTGAGGGAGGTGTCAACTGAAAACCAAACACTTTCCAATAGTGAGGGAAGGAACATTGACTTACTCAGGTGGCCAGTTACAGAAGGTGTCAACTGCACGGTCTAGGGAGCAGTGCACGGACTGGGGAGCAGTGCACGGAATGGGGAGCAGTGCACGGTCTAGGGAGCAGGGCACGGACTGGGGAGCAGGGCACGGACTGGGGAGCAGGGCACGGACTGGGGAGCAGTGCACGGTCTGGGGAGCAGGGCACGGTCTAGGGAGCAGTGCACGGTCTAGGGAGCAGTGCACGGTCTAGGGAGCAGTGCACGGACTGGGGAGCAGTGCACGGACTGGGGAGCAGGGCACGGACTGGGGAGCAGTGCACGGTCTAGGGAGCAGTGCACGGTCTAGGGAGCAGTGCACGGACTGGGGAGCAGTGCACGGACTGGGGAGCAGGGCACGGACTGGGGAGCAGTGCACGGTCTAGGGAGCAGTGCACGGTCTAGGGAGCAGTGCACGGTCTAGGGAGCAGTGCACGGACTGGGGAGCAGTGCACGGACTGGGGAGCAGTGCACGGACTGGGGAGCAGTGCACGGTCTAGGGAGCAGTGCACGGACTGGGGAACAGTGCACGGACTGGGGAGCAGGGCACGGTCTGGGGAGCAGGGCACGGTCTGGGGAGCAGGGCACGGTCTGGGGAGCAGGGCACGGTCTGGGGAGCAGGGCACGGTCTGGGGAGCTGAAAATCTATTTTAGCATTCGTAAACTTCAAGTGAATTCTGATGAATGGCCCAAACCCAAAATTTGAACCTTTTTTCTTTCTGAAAATGCTGTGTGTTTCCAGCATTTTCTGTTATTATTTCAGAATTCCAGTATTCCTAGTTTTTTTTTCTTTTTGTTAAGTAAATTCAACAGTTTGCTCGCAGATTAAATCCTCTGCCCAGTGTCCTGGACCATGTGCTGCTGCATTATGTAGCAATGCAGATCATGACATTGAACGGATTCACTTATTTCTGCTCCAGTGCTGACTTAAGTACAGCCAGGTTCGTCAATTAAAGTGGTTCCTGGTCGGATGTTGTTCCTGCAGGCTTGGGTTGATGGACATCTCTTGCCATCCGATGCTTTGCACAGCGCTGCCTACTTCGGATGAGGAAACTCAGTGACACTGTTCATTTTAGAATCATAGAATGATACAGCACAGAAGGAAGCCGTTCGGCCCACCGTGCCTGCGCCGGAAATTTTTAAGCCGAAAGAAGGCAAAACACTGGTCTAGAATGTGCAAGTGTTACAAAAAGGGATTTTATCTTCATCCAGACAGTGGGCAGAGTGGGACTGCATTTGGCAATAATCACTTGTTTATTACTTCACCTCTTTCAACCCTGAAATCAATCATTTTGCGGCCTATTTTCTTTACTGCCTTTTTATTTTCTATGGGGCAAGTTGCTCAACAATGTGAATGATGTCTGTGCCAGCGAGTGGAATGCTTCTGCTAATTCTGTCACCCGGTGTCCGCATCAAGCGCTCCCAGGGTCAGGTATAACTACAGGGCAACACTCCTCGACTCTACCCCCACAATGTGCTTAACCCTAGAAGGGCGTCCTCTGCTGCACCAATGTGATAATTATTTCACTTTTTCCCCACACCAGCCACCCCTTTGGCCAGAGTGCGAACTTGTCATTGGTGGAAGTGTTGTGCTGTGAGCTCCTACCCGTTTGGAACTGGATTTAAAAAAAAAAAATCATTCTAGGGATGTGGGCGTCGCTGGTAAGGCCAGCATTTATTGCCCATCCCTAATTGCCCTTGAGAAGGTGGTGGTGAGCCGCCGCCTTGAACCGCTGCAGTCCGTGTGGTGATGGTACTCCCACAGTGCTGTTATGTAGGGAAGTTCCAAGATTTTGAACCAGCGACGATGAAGAAATGGCCGATATATTTCCAAGTCAGGATGGTGTGTGACTTGGAGGGGAACTTGGAGGTGGTGGTGTTCCCATGCGCCTGCTGCCCTTGTCCTTCTGGGTGGTAGAGGTCGTGGGTTTGGCAGGTGCTGTCAAAACTATGCAAACTAATTTCCCATAAGACCCTTACAAGCAGCAGACAGAGACGACTTGTTTTGAAATCAGGGTGGGCTAGATTCAAAGATAAGCTGCAGAGGTGAAAGGTCAGTGTCTATCTCACTCCTCCGCCCACCTAAGTGCATACAGTGTATGTAGCTGTCAGTAAAAATAAATAATAGTCCACAGACCGTGCCACTGGTTAGATTTTAAAATTTTCATCCTTGTTTTCAAATCCCTCCATGGCCTCGCCCCTCCCTATCTCTGTAATCTCTTTCAGCCCCACAACCCTCCGAGATATCTGCGCTCCTCTAATTCTGGCCTCTTGAGCATCCCTGATTTTAATCGCTCCACCATTGGTGGCTGTGCCTTCTGTTGCCTAGGCCCTAAGCTCTGGAATTCCCTCCCTAAACCTCGCCCCCTCTCTACCTCTCTTTCCTCCTTTAAGACGCTCCTTAAAACCTACATCTTTGACCAAATTTTGGTCACCTGCCCTAATTTCTCCTTATGTGGCTCGGTGTCAAATTTTGTTTGATAACACTCCTGTGAAGCACCTTGGGACATTTTACTACGTTAAAGACGCTATATAAATACAAGTTGTTGTTGTTTGCTAATACCGTTCTAGGCAGTGATAGTAATTTTAAGTTGTGCAGGAAATTTTACAAATATAGTTTTATTTGTAACATTTTTCCTTACCCTTTTTTTCCAGAGCTTAATGTTGCTATGGCAGCTACAAGACTGTTCGATACTTCTGACGCAGTGGAGCTCTTTGCTCCGCAGTGTCTATACTTAAAGCCAATTGCAAGGCTGACAATCAGTGTGATGCTTCCGGAGTCCAAGTCATCCCCAAAGCTCATTTCAAACTGGGAAGTGATGGAGAGCCTGAAGAGAATGGCGTACCCAGATCAGATTACGTCACTCAAAGTCTCGCGAAGTACGATGGGCTTTATTCGCTTTGAAGCAGAAGTTGAAAATAAGAATCTAGTTCAAACCATGTGGGAAAAGTTTAACAACAAGACTATTAAGGTGAACGGTATCAATCAGATGGTGAGGGTTCTGGCAGCTGTAACTCAAGTCAATTTTCCAAGCCCATGTGACTGGGAGTCCTTTTTTAAGACTGCTGACTGCATGAATGAGGCTTTACCCGGTGCAAGGCCAGATACTATTCATGTGGAAGGGCTGCCTTGCAAGTGGCTGTCTTCAAATCCGCTCAATAGGGAAAAGCCAATGGAAGAGATCCTTCAAAAGGTTTTTGGAAGATTTGGAGAGATTCGAAATGTTGACATTCCCATGTTGGATCCCTATAGAGAGGAAATGACAGGAAAGAAGTTCAATACGTTCAGCATTGGCGGGCTCCCCACCTTTGAAGCATATATCCAGTACCAGGAATGTTCGGGCTTTGTGAAGGCGATGGAGTCTTTACGGGGAATGAAGTTGATGCTCAAAGGTGATGATGGAAAGGCACTGGCGTGTAACATAAAGGTATGGTGTTAAAATACTTGCAGCTGATATCTGGGGATGTGGATACATTGTCCCTCAGCATCCAGCTCTTGACTAGATGGCCGGTATCAGTAGGAACTACTGCTTAAAAATGCCATATTCCAGTGGCAGCTGAAATATAATGGGGGGAAAAAGCTGTCTATTTAGCCCGAGGAAAGGAACAATTTTTTAGGCTTTGATATCCCTGTAGAGTGTTCCAAGTTTCCTTCAATTTAATTAATTAGCTCTGGTTGCATCTTTCTGTATATTGGATATCAAGGGACATAATCAATTTGACTCTGTGCTAATTGGCTGATTTCTTAGTGTCACCTTCTGCTGAACGGTACCAATATCCCTAATGCGTGTTTGTTTTAAGGTGCAGTAACTCTTACAGGGACCAGTCTCGTACCTTCTCTTCCAGGTGACCTTTGACACAACCAAGCACCTTAGTGACTCGGCCATCGAAAAGCGGCACCTCGAAAGGTTAAAGCTCCAAGAGTTGGAGAAACAGCGTGAGGCGCAAAAACGGAGGGACAAGGAAGAGGAGCAGTCCAGGGAGGCCGAACGGTAAATCAGAACCTACTTTACGAGATGCCTGGGTGGGTTAGAGTCTACCTCTAGACCGGCGGGTAAACCCTTTTATATGTCGGCGATACGTGTAAAACAAAATAAGATTTGATAAAACTGTAACCAGGCAGGTGAAGCACTCGGATAGTAATAAGTACAAAATTAACGTTTGCATCCAATCAACAACAGCAGTGATACAAATCCTTTTGTCATTTAATCACTTCCACCCTATCGCAGACTGTCCCTTTTGTTCTTTTCTCCCCTCCCCCCTTTCCCTGCCCTTGCTTAAAATCTGTTACATCTCTAACTTTTTCCAGTTCTGACGAAGGGTCATCGACCTGAAACCTTAACTCTGTTACTCGCTCCACAGATGCTGCCTGACCTGCTGAGTAATTCCAGGATTTTCTATTTTTATTTCAGATTTCCAGCATCCGCAGTATTTTGCTTTTGTATTAGTGATAGAAATCCATCGCATCAGTAGTCATTTTCTATGTGTGATGGTTTACTTTGCTCACTCCAGTGTGGGTGGTTAGAGAGTGACTGCTGTGGGGTGTGGTGCTCGGAGGAAATGCATCAGGGCAGTTGTTAATGTCACATTGACCCCCAGTGCATTCCAGCTTTGATGTTTAACTTGCCTAATTACTGGGTTGCCGAGGCTGAAGTGTTTTTTTTGCTATTGAAGGTGACACAATTTGTGGAATTTTCAAATTCTGACAAGCTGTTCATTTTGATCTGCACACAGAGAACAGACAGCTTGTCAGTGCATGGTAGAAACCAGCGGACGTTAGCCATCAGGTTTTCTGGTTCCATATCTGTGGAAGATATCAGACAATTCCAAAATTAGTCTGTAAGTGATCCCGTGATGGCGCAGTGCCATGTTTGTGCCGAGTGTCCACTTGCAATCTGCTCCACTGCAAGATACCGGTGCTTTGAGCTATACAGAGATGGGGTCGATTTCAATATTATATTTTAAAAATTGTAATGCACACAGACTTACTATCTCTATGAAAGAAAGACTTGCATTTATATAGCGCCTTTCACGACCACTGGACGTCTCAAAGCGCTTTACAGTCAATGTACTTTTTTGAAGTGTAGTCACTGTTGTAATGTGGGAAACGCAGCAAAGGTCACACAAACAGCAAGGTGATAATGACCAGATAATCTGTTTTTGTTATGTTGGTTGAGGGATAAATATTGGTCAGGACACCGGGGATACCTCCCCTGCTCTTCTTCGAAATAGTGCCACGGGATCTTTTACGTCCACCTGCGAGAGCAGACGGGGCCTCGGTTTAATCTCATCCGAAAGACAGCACCTCCGACAATGTAGTGCTCCCTCAGTACTGCACTGGAGTGTCAGCCTAGCTTTATGTGCTCAAATCCCTGGAGTGGGACTTGAAGCCACAACCTTCTGGCTCAGAGGTGAGTGTGCTACCCACTGAGCCACAGCTGACACTAACTGAAGTGCACTCATTAAACTTAAACTGGATAGCAATTCCTCAGCCGTCTAACATCCTTTTGTTTTTCTGCCTATTTTTGGAATATAATTGTTTAAATGATAATTGCTGATTATATCATGGGAATTAGTGAGGAGGATTTACTGGCTGACATCTGGGCAAGTAGGACTTAGGTCAGGAATTTAAAATAAATAAATGAAATGATGAGGTCAAACCCCAATTGCTGAGTGAATAAGTTTTTTATTCATTGCTGGGATGTGGACATCGCTGGCAAGGCCAGCATTTATTGCCCATCCCTAATTGCTCTTGAGAAGGTGGTGGTGAACCGCCTTCTTGAACCGCTGCAGTCCGTGTAGTGAAGGTACTCCCACAGTGCTGTTAGGGAGGGAGTTCCAGGATTTTGACCCAGCGACGATGAAGGATCGGCGATATACTTCTAAGTCAGGATGGTGTGTAACTTGGAGGGGAACTTGCAGGTGGTTGTGGTGTTCCCATGCGCCTGCTGCCCTTGTCCTTCTAGGTGGTAGAGGTCGCGGGTTTGGGAGGTGCTGCTGAAGAAGCCTTGGCGAGTTGCTGCAGTGCATCTTGTAGATGGTACACACTGCAGCCACGGTGCGCCGGTGGTGGAGGGAGTGAATGTTTAAGGTGGTGGGTGGGGTGCCGATCAAGCGGGCTGCTTTGTCCTGGATGGTGTCGAGCTTCTTGAGTGTTGTTGGAGTTGCACTCATCCAGGCAAGTGGAGAGTATTCCATCACACTCCTTACTTGTGCCTTGTAGATGGTGAAATGGTTTTGGGGAGTCAGGAGGTTAGACACTCGTCGCAGAATACCCAGCCTCAGACCTGCTCTTGTTGCCACAGTATTTATGTGGCTGGTCCAGTTAAGTTTCTGGTCAATGATGACACCCAGGATGTTGATGGTGGGGGATTTGGTGATGGTAATGCCATTGAATGTCAAGGGGCGGTGGTTCAACTCTCGCTTGTTAGAGTTAGTCATTGCCTGGCACTTGTGTGGCATGAATGTTACTTGCCACTTATCAGCCCAAGCCTGAATGTTGTCCAGGTCTTGCTGCATGCGGGCATGAACTGCTTCATTATCTGAGGAGTTGCGAATGGAACTGAACACTGTGCAGTCATCAGCGAACATCCCCACTTCTGACCTTATGATGGAGGAAAGCTCATTGATGAATCAGCTGAAGATGGTTGGGCCTAGGACACTGCCCTGAGGAATGCCTGCAGCGATGTCCTGGGGCTGAAATGATTCACCTCCAACAAACACAACCATCTTCCTTTGTGCTAGTTATGACTCCAGCAAGTGGAGAGTTTCCCCCCCGATTCCCATTGACTTCAGTTTTACTAGGGTTCCTTGATGCCACACTCGGTCAAATGCTGCCTTGATTTCTAGGGCAGTCACTCTCACCTCACCTCTGGATTTCAGCTCCTCTGTCCATGTTTGGACCAAGGCTGTAATGAGGTCGGGAGCCGAGTGGTCTTGGCGGAACTCAAACTGAGCGTCAGTGAGCATGTTATTAGTGAGTAAGTGCCGCTTGATAGCACTGCCGATAACCCCTTCCATCACTTTGCTGATGATTGAGAGTAGACTGATGGGGCGGTAATTGGACGGATTGGATTTGTTCTGTTTTTTGTGGACAGGACATACCTGGGCAGTTTTCCACATTGTCGGGTAGATGCCATTGTTGTAACTGTACTGGAACAGCTTGGCTAGAGGCGTGGCTAGCTCTGGAGCACAAGTCTTCAGCACGATAGCCGGGATGTTGTCCGGGCCCATAGCCTTTGCTGTATCCAGTGCGCTCAGCTGTTTCTTGACATCACGTGGAGTGAATTGAATTGGCTGAAGACTGGCCTCTGTGATGGTGGGGATCACAGGAGAAGGCCAATATGGACTCGGCACTTCTGGCTGAAGATGGTTGCAAACGCTTCAGCCTTGTCTTTTGCACTTGCGTGCTGGGCTCTACCATCAATGAGGATGGGGATATTCATGGAGCCTCCTCCTCCGCCTGTTAGTTGTTTAATTTTCCACCACCATTCATGACTGGATGTGGCAGGACTGCAGAGCTTTGATCTGATCTGTCGATTGTGGGATCGCTTAGCTTTGTCTATAGCATGCTGCTTCCGCTGTTTAGCATGCATGTAGTCCTGTGTTGCAGCTTCCCCAGGTTGGCACCTCCTTTTTAGGTGCACCTGGTGCTGCTCCTGGCATGCTCTTCTGCACTCCTCATTGAACCAGGGTTGGTCTCCTGGCTTGAAGGTAATGGTAGAGTGAGGGATAAGCTGGGCCATGAGGTTCTGGATTGTGGTAGAATACAATTCTGCTGCTGGATGCCCAGTTTTGAGCTGTTCTGAATCTATCCCATTTAGCACGGTGGTAGTGCCACACAACACGGTGGAGGATGTCCTCAGTGTGAAGATGGGACTTTGTCTCCACAAGGACTGTGCGGTGGTCACTGCTACCACTGCTGTCATGGACCGATGCATCTGTGACCGGTAGATTGGTGAGGATGAGGTCAAGTAGGTTTTTCCCTCGTGTTGGTTCTCTCACCACCTGCTGCAGTCCTAGTCTGGCAACTATGTCCTTCAGGACTCAGCCAGCTCGCTCCGTAGTGGTGCTACCGAGACACTCTTAGTGATGGACATTGAAGTCTCCCATCCAGAGTACATTCTATGCCCTTGTTACCCTTAGTGCTTCTTCCAAGTGTGTTCAACATGGAGGTGTACTGATTTATCAACTGAAGGAGGGCAGTAGGTGGTAATCAGCAGGAGGTTTTCTAGCCCATGCTTGACCTGAAGCCATGAGACTTCATTGGGTTCGGAGTCATTGTTGAGGACTCCCAGGGCCACTCCCTCCTGACTGTATACCACTGTGCCGTTACCTCTGGTGGGACAGGACGTACCCAGGGAGTCTGGGACATTGGCTGAAAGGTATGATTCTGTGAGTATGAGTAGGTCAGGCTGTTGCTTGACTAGTCTGTGGGACAGCTCTCCCAATTTTGGCACAAGCCCCCAGATGTTAGTAAGGAGGACTTTGCAGGGTTGACTGGGCTGGGTGTGCCGTTGTTGTGTCCGTAGCCGGTGCCTAGGTTGATGTCGGGTGGTCCATCCAGTTTTATTCTTATTATTGTTTTTTCGTAGCGGTTTGTTACAAGTGAATGGCTTGCTAGGCCACCTCAGAGGGCAATTAAGAGTCAACCACATGGCGTCGCTGGCAAGGCCAGCATTTATTACCCATCCCTAATTGTCCTTGAAAAGATGATGGTGAGCCGCCGCCTTGAACCGCTGCAGTCTGTCTTCTTCGTAGCTGTTTGGTACAACTGAGTGGCTTGCTAGGCCATTTCAGAGGGCAGTTAAAAGTCAACCAAATTGCTGTGGGTCTGGAGTCACATATAGGCAAGACCAGATAAGGATGGCAGATTTCCTTCCCTAAAGGACATTAGTGAACCAGATGGGTTTTTACAACAATCCGACAACTTCATGGTCACCATTACTGACACTAGCTTTTTATTCCAGATTTTTTTAATTAACTGAATTTCAAGTGCAATGATGAGTGGGCACTAAGTTATGCAGACCAGGCCTGTGTTGAATTAGACCAGTCAGGGTCAAAGTGGGATGCCAGAATTGGTTTTGACATTTATGTATTAAGAGAGGGAGGGAAATTGGTGAGGCTTCTTGCTTCTGATTGCTATTCCAGTGGCTCTTGCTGGTAAGGTGCCTGTGTATGGACATTCGGTGAGGACAGAATCAGATTTGGTTTTGACGTTCTTGCCATTTGGGTGAGGTAACAAAGAGCTTCAGTTGTAAGCCGTGTCAGTTGTGGCTCAGTGGGTAGCACCCTCGCCTGAGTCGGAAGGTTGTGAGTTCAAGTCCCACTCCAGAGACTTGAGCACATAATCTAGCCTGACGCTCCAGTGCCGTACTGAGGGAATGCTACGCTGTCAGAGATATCGGGGGTAATTTTTCGGGGGGTCAGCAGTGGCGGGTCGGGTGGGAAAATGTTTTTATTTGACAGCGGGGTCCTGACGCGCCTTTCCCAGATGTCAGGTCTGTTAACACTGAACAGACCCGACGTGCAGCGGCGGGGGAGGCAATTCAGGACATTATGACCTTGTTAACAGCCCATTAAGAAGTATTTTGAGCTCACCTTTACATTTTACGAGGTCGCCCACGGGGTCCACGCTGCTCGGGGATCACGTCAGGTAAGAGGTCAGGAGTTGTATGACCATGGGATCATCTCATTACTTGACAGCTGCAAATGTGCTATAAAAGCTCCCATCTCACATCTTCACTTTCCAAGCTCAGAAGCTGTTGTTTACTGTATTTGGAAGAGAGATTGAGCTTTATGCACGTTGCAAGTGTTTGGAGTAAACTCTCTATCCAGTGTCACCTCATTGGAACAACCTCTCTCACCATTGACAGATCGCTTCTGTCGTCTCAACTTCACCTGCCATCTATTCCATCAACATGGGTGCCCTTTATACTCTCCTCACCTTGGTCCTCCGAATCCCACCACGATCCGCCCCAACACCAGCAGCACCAACAACAACACCAACCTGCTCCACAATCACCTGAAGCTGCACAGGACAGAGGGCATCAGCACCCGACCACATTGCTGCCCGGGAGGCCAGGGATGGCTTCACCATGGCCAGATTTACTCCATTTGACGCTGTACACCCTGGCTGCCACATGATGTGTCAGTTTGGCACCACCCCACACCAACACCATAAAGCATCCCTACAATGTCCAAGCCATTCCTTTCACACTCATCACCATTGCGGGAGGTACTGTTATGTCTCACCATTCACTGCAACTCACTAAGCCACTTCCAAAGGTGCACACAAATCTGTCCAAGAATGCAAAGTGTTGAAAATAAAGGTTTCAATCTTTGACACCACATTAACAGAAACTTTACATGAACATTGGATAAAACACCCAAGTGCCTCCCCTTGTGTGTTGTTAGTTGGTATGATTGGACTAGGGTGAGGGTGAGTGTGAGGGGTGGCTAGTGAGATGGGGAAGTGATAATGTAGATAGAGAGGGATGGGTGGAGGTGCGGGGTAAGTTGGTGTGAGTAAGGATGTGCAGGAGTACGGTAGGGAAGGCAGAGTGATGTTGATGTGACGAGTGGCACAGCAGGATGAGGTTGAGTGTGGCTTTGCAGTAAAGTTTCGTGATCTACTGAGATCATTGAAAGGTTTGCGCCACTGCACCGAGGTCCTCTGATGACATCCCTGCTTGTGTCCTCCTGTGCATTGTGTAACCAGGCTGTGTTGATCTCCTGGGGAGGTCTCTTCCGCCATTGGAAGGGAAGAGATCCTCCCTGCGTGCTGTGACTCTCTCCATAAGCATATGGAGGGAGTCATGGGAGAGCCTGGGTGCAGCCCTGTGCCTTTGTGCAGTGCTTGTCAGTGTTTGCAGCACCTCAATGCTGTAGAACACTGACAGAACAACTGTCAAACTCAATTTGCACATGGTCCCTTTAAGGAAACCGGCTGATGACGCGTCATTAAATGATGTCACCAAAACCGCTTCCTTCAATTGACCGGCAAACGCTCTGGGTGGGCTTAACAAGCCCAATCAGGGGAAAATCATTTTGGACAGCGGGGTCGGGACCCAGCACCGATGTCGCCCGCCATGTAAACGGGTCTTTTTCCGAGTGGCAGGCAGTGACTAGTGGGGTACCGCAGGGATCGCTCCTAGGACCCCAGCTATTCACAATATATATTAATGATCTAGACGAGGGAACTAGATGTAATATCTCCAAGTTTGCAGACGACACAAAGCTGGGTGGGCGTGTGTGCTGTGAGGAGGATGCCGAAAAACTCCAGTATGATTTGGACAGGTTGGGTGATTGGGCAGAATCATGGCAGATGCATTATAATGTGGATAAATGCGAGGTTATCCACTTTGGTGTCAAAAATGGGAAGGCAGATTATTATCTGAATGGCAATAGATTGGGAGAAGGGGAAGTGCAACGAGACCTGGGTCTCCTTGTGCACCAGTCGCTGAAGGTAAGCATGCAGTTGCAGCAGGCGGTTAAGAAGGCAAATGGTATGTTGGCCTTCGTAGCGAGAGGGTTCGAATACAGGAACAAGGATGTCTTGCTGCAGTTGTACAGGGCCTTGGTGAGACCACACCTTGAGTATTGTGTGCAGTTTTGGTCGCCTTATCTGAGGAAGGATGTTCTTGCCATGGAGGGAGTGCAGCGAAGATTCACCAGGCTGATACCTGGGATGGCAGGAATGATGTATGAGGAGAGATTGGGTCGATTGGGCTTATACTCGCTGGAGTTTAGAAGAATGAGAGGGGATCTCATTGAAACTTATAAAATTCTAACGGGACTAGACAGACTAGATGCAGGAAGGATGTTCCCGATGGCGGGGGAGTCCAGAACCAGGGGTCACAGTCTAAAGATAAGGGGTAAGCCATTTAGGACAGAGATGAGGAATTTCTTCACCCAGAGAGTGGTGAACCTGTGGAATTCTCTACCACAGAAGGCAGTGGAGGCCAATTAAATATATTCAAGAAGGAGTTAGATATATTTCTTAAGGCTAAAGGGGTCAAGGGATATGGGGAAAAGGCAGGGACAGGGTACTGAGTTTGGATGATCAGCCATGATCTCATTGAATGGCGGAACAGGCTCGAGGGGCCGAATGGCCTACTCCTGCTCCTATCTTCTATGTTTCTACGGACCCGCCGAGGTTGGGAATCACGGCCACCGTCTTTCGGATGAGACATTAAACCGAGGCCCCGTCTACTCTCTTAGGTGGACGTAAAATATCCCACGGCACTATTTTGAAAAAGAGCGGGGGAGTCCTAGCCAATATTTGTCCCTCAACTAACATCACTAAAACAGATTATCTGGTCATTTATCTCATTGCTATTTGTGGGATCTTGCTGTGTGCAAGTTGGTTGCCGCGTTACCTACATTACAGCAGTGATTACACACTTCTAAAGTATTTAAAGTGCTTTGGGATGTCCTGAGGTTGTGAAAGCCGCGATATAAATTCAAGTACAGGAAACTCTTTATTAACCGGCACCGGCGTGGTGCCGGTTTATCGAAAGTACCGGATAATGGAGAGTTATATCTACCGAGGCTATTTTTAACAAAGAAAAATAAATAAATCAAGAAATGTGCAGTATACTTCCGACAGCGCCAGGAGGCCGAGTAGTGGCACTTTTGAAAACTACCCCATCTGACTAAATCGGCGTTCTCGGACTCGGACTCGGGATCGGCAACATTGCCGGTTATTTGAGAGGAGTTTTCGGAGTACTCGGCGTTCGCGGAGACTCGACTGCGACTCGGCAACATTGCCGGTTATTTGAGAGGAGTTTTCGGAGGATGATTTTTGCCGGTTAAGCGAGAATTCCGGATATTTGGGTGCCGGATAAACAAAAGTTTCCTGTATTTCTTATTGTTGTACAGCATACTCCAGCGTGACCCGCTGCTTTCAGTAGATGAGGGGCGAAAACCAGAGTATTAAGTTTGCTGAAGCAAGATTAAATATTTGGAAATTAATAAGAAGGGAATTGAAGTGGAACTGTTCACTGGTACTGGCGACGACCTCTGAAACAGGTAGTATAAATAGATTCTGGAGAGAGAAGGAATTGAATGATTCGATGAAACAGTCGGTCAGTTGGGTCGATTTATCAGAAAGGGACAGGTTTGTTCCAAAAAATAACTTCTGCTCTTAATGTCTAAGTGCCCTCAACATCGATTACCCGGCATTTAGTAATTCAGCTCCCTGGTCATTCATTGTTTTTTTTTAAAATAATGAAAAACAGAAAGACAAAAGGATGTTAAAGTTAATGCTAAATCTTTGGTCATTAATGTTTGACAGTGTATTCATGGTGACATTAGCCTTTTACTGATTCAGTCACTGAATTATAATAAAAGATGGCAGACCCCAAACTGCTGTAAATTTCAGGCAGTCTTCACGTTGACTTTGGTTGTCTGTTGCCCAACACGTATGGTTGGACTTGGGAGCAAAGGTCTCGTTCCTGAGTAATCCTGGAACACAACACGACTTATGGCATGACTGTAATGTGCAATATCTTGAAACTTGTAGTACGTTTCAGGATTGTGTATAATTGTGCCATAGTTAACCATGGGTTTATAACCCATTCTTCCACGTATGTTCTCTGATTTTTAACTCGTTTCGTCAGGTTAGTTAACAACAAGTCATCAACACAGTTTCAATACTGACCAATTTAAACATTAATGCATTTAATAAATGTAAGCTAAACCCATGAAATATACATTAATGAATATATTAAAATATGTATAAAGTAGCATTGTCTATTTTCCATCATTATATTTTAACAGAAATGAATAGATGTTTTGCTAATTTTTAACAGAAAAAGCACCTAGAGTCCCATGCCACCACTGTCCAAGTTTCATCCTTCAAATAGATTAACATTAAAAGCACCTAGAGTCCAAAATCAACCAAAATAGATTAACTGGTCATTTATCTCATTTGCTGTTTGTAGGACTTTGCTGTGTACAAATTAGTTGCTGTGTTCCCCGACAAAGCAACTGTCTTGAGGATGTAAAGGGCACTATATAACCGCAAGTTCTTTCTTCCCAATGAAAGGGTAATAGTAGTATATATAACATATATCTCATACTGCACGTGTTCAGAATAACACTTTTAATTGTTGTAACACTGACCAAACGTAACAAACTGAACTCTCTCAGCACCTCCCAGACACAGAAGTCTAATCCCTAATATGCATTTTAATTGCAATTTTACAGAACCACCTAGGGGGTAGTTTTAGCCGAACTCACCAGGCGGGAAAATCCCCAGGATCGGTGGAACGCCGTTTTTACACCCCGCTCGCTATTACTCTCCATTAACATCAATGTAGAGTAAAATCAGGCGGGGGTGTAAACCCAGAGTTGCACCCGAACCTGTGTGTTTCCTGACTAGGTTATAATAGTCCCCAAGGCTCAAGTCTGATCACGTCAGCTGGGAATTTTTTTAAAAAAGTTATTATTTTACAAGCTATACATATTTCATTAAGTCGTAGTCAGTGTTCCCTTTAAGCTGCGCAGGGGTCCCGCGCAGCCGGTGAGCCGGCTTTTAGATTGAAAAAGCCGCGCATGCGTGGACTCTTGAATGGGCCGCGCAGGCCATTAAAAATTCTGGGTAACGTTGGTCGCAGTACATCTACGGTCTCTCAGCACTCTCATATGCTACAACAACAACTTGCGTCAGATAGCGCCTTTAACATAGAAAAACGTCCCAAGGTGCTTCGCAGAGGTGTAATCAGACAAAAATGGACGCTGAGTCAAAGGAGGAGATATTAGGAAGGGTGACCAAAAGCCTGGTCAAAGAGGTGGGTTTTAAGGAGGGCCGTGAAGAAGGGATGGGAGGTGGAGCATTATTTTACATATGATCTGATTCTTTGAGATTCTTTCTCTTGTATATGTGGAAGAGGTTCTTTCCATGGCTCTTTTCATTATAGTAACACTCCCACTATAACTCTCCATGATACACTGTGTGTTCAGGTATAGCACGTATAGGAACATAGGAACAGGAGTAGGCCATTCAGCCCCTCGAGCCTGTTCCGCCGTTCAGTGAGCTCATGGCTGATCTGCGACCTAACTCCATAAACCCACCTTTGCCCCAAATCCCTTAATACCTTTGGTTAACACAAATCTATCAATGTTCAATTTAAAATTAACAATTGATCTAGTATCAATTGTCATTTGCAGAAGAGAGTTCCAAACTTCTACCACCCTTTGTGAGTTGAAGTGTTTCCTAATTTCACTCCTGAAAGGTCTAACTCTAATTTTTAGACTATGCCCCCTAGTCCTAGAATCCCCAACCAGCGGAAATAGTTTCTCTCTATCTACCCTATCTGTTCCCCATAATATCTTGAAAACTTCGATCAAATCACCCCTTAACCTTCTAAATTCCAGGGAATACAACCCTAATTGGTGTAATCTCTCCTCGTAATTTAACCCTTGGAGTCTGGGTATCATTCTGGTAAATCTACCTCCAAGGCCAATATATCCTTCCTAAGGTGCGGTGCCCAGAAATGCTCACCGTACTCCAGGTGTGGTCTAACCAGGGCTTTGTGTGTTTAAAAAAAAAAACTGCTGGATTTCCTGAGTTTGCTTAATTCTGTTGTTTCGATCAGCAGTATTCTCCAGCCTATACTGTACGTCCCTTTTTTATATAAGACAAATGTGGTTGCTACGTTATCTCGATTGTAAAGTTGTGTTTGAAAGGGAATTTGAACGTAACTCTATATAGTTATAACTGGATTTTCATCGAGAGAAAACTTTTTTATTTTATGAATTTTAACTTGATATTAAATCAGCAATAAATAAACTCAAAATGCCCAGAGCGGTTCTGTGTAAATTCACATCGACTTTCTGAACTGTTGCCTTTTAGAAAACGCAAGGAGGACGAGCGGGAAAGGGAGAGGAAACTGAAAGAGAAGCTGAGGAGGAGGGAACATAGGCAGAAAGAGCGGGAAGAGAGACGTCGCCTGCGCAAACTGTGGAAGATAAAAATGGAGAATGAAAAAGAGCAGAGGGAGGCCACTGCATGGGAGGAGAGAAAGCTGGTGTTGGCACAGAGGAAGCTGGACTCCTACAAGCTTCTCAATGTGCTTTTAAACAGCGCAAAAGTAGGTTTTTTTTTTAGTGAATTTCTCCACCACCTTCTCTTTCCTCCCCCCCCCCACCCCCCTCCATTTCTTCCCTCCGGTCCCCTCGTTCTCCTACAGGCGATGACCTCTGCGAGGTTATGGTTCCGTGGCTGGCAGTAGTTCTCTGGTACCTCACTAAGTGGCCAACTCTTCATGTGCGAGTCTCCACACTGAGCATCAGGGGGCTGTCCAACGTGGATCCTCTTCCACACCCAGTGTCCACATGTGATTTTTTCTAGCCGGCGATGACTGGAAAGCAGTCGGGAGTAGGAGCAATAGCTGATTTTTTTTTTCCCCCTCCTCTATACTTGCATTGGAGGCAGTTCAGAGAAGGTTCACTAGGTTGATACCTGAGTTGAAGGGGTTGTCTTATGAGGAAAGGTTGAGCAGGTTGAGCCTATACTCATTGGAGTTTAGAAGAATGAGTGGGGATCTTATTGAAACATTAAGATTCTGAGGGGGTTTGACAGGGTAGATGCAGGGAGGATGTTTCCCCTCGTGGGAGAATCTAGAACTTGGGGGCATAGTTTCAGAATAAGGGGTCGTCCATTTAAAATGGAGATGAGGAGGAATTTCTTCTCTCAGAGGGTCGCGAATCTTTGGAATTCTCTACCCCAGAGAGCTGTGGCGGTTGAGTCATTGAATATATTCAAGGCGGAGATAGACAGATTTTTGAAAAACAGGGGAATCAAGGGTTATGGGGAGCGGGCAGGAAAGTGGAGTTGAGGCCAAGATCAGATCAGCCATGATCTCATTGAATGGCGGAGCAGGCTCGAGGGGCCAAATGACCGACCCCTGCTCCTATTTCTTATGTTCTTATGTTCTCTTTTGTTCAGGGCACTAGTCCAGCTGAAGCAGACAGTGATCTGATTTGGGAGCTTCCTAGTCTGTGAGGCTCACCAGAAGGTACATTTACCAGCGGAGCCATGTGGAGTGGGAAATAACAACAGAAAACGCTGGAAAAACTCAGCAGGCGAGGCAGCATCTGTGCAGCATGTGGAGTGGGGTTGGGTGGGGGAAGGGAGAGTGCCAGAATTAAGTATTGTCTCGTACCCTTTCCTCCCAAGGTTGATTTCAGCCTTGCGAAGCAGGTTTAATTCATTTTAGCAATTCTTATGTGGGGCACTAGGTGGAGCATTTCAGCTGCGGATGAAAACCTTTGTTTTCTCTCTCTACAAGATTCCACGCTGCACGTCTGTCCAAGGTTCATCCTTCAGTCACCGCCACCAAAATAGATTAACTGGTCAGTTATCTCATTTGCTGTTTGTGGGACCTTGCTGTGCACAAATTAGTTGCTGTGTTCCCCGGCAAAGCAACTGTCTTGAGGATGTGAAGGGCACCATATAAACGCATGTTCTTCTTGCCCAGTGAAAGGGGGGAAGTAGAAATACATACAACACATATCTCGTACTGCAAGTGTTCAGAAAGACACTTTTAATTGTTATAACGTTGTCCAAACATAACAAACAAAACTCTTTCAGGCAGGGTGTAGGACGGGTAGCCGATTCTATCCCATCAGGTTAAAATTACCCGAGTCTGTGTCAGTAGGGTCAGCAAAAATAGCTACCAGGACACACTTTATCACACAACATATGTTTATAGTGTCAGCCGTGGCTCAGTGGGTAACGCCCTTGCCTCTGAGTCAGAAGGTCATGGGTTCAAGTCCCACTCCAGCGACTTGAGCACAAAAATCTAGGCTGACACCCCGGTGCAGTACTGAGGGAGTGCTGCACTGTCAGAGGTGCCGTCTTTCGGATGAGACGGTAAACCGAGGCCCCGTCTGCTCTCTCTCTCAGGTGGACGTAAAAGATCCCATGGCATTATTTTGAAGAAGGGCAGAGGAGTTATCCCCGGTGTCCCCGGCCAATATTTATCCCTCAATCAACATCACTAAAACAGATGATCTGGTCATTATCACATTGCTGTTTGTGGGAGCTTGCTGTGCGCAAATTGGCTGCCGCGTTTCCTACATTACAACAGTGACTACACTCCAAAAGTACTTCATTGGCTGTAAAGCACTTTGAAATGTCCAGAGATCGTGAAAGGCGCTATATAAATGCAAGTCTTTGTTTTTTACCAGGCGCTGTTGATTCAGTGAAGCAGGTTTGATTCAGTTTATCAGTTCTTAGCTGGGCCACTAGGTGGAGCATTTCAGCTGCAGATCAAAACCTTTTGTTGACTGTCAGCTGAGTGACATTAAGAAGCAGTGAATGTCCTGTTTACCTGTCCTGTTGTTGTGCAGGGACCTACTCCCTCTCACCCCTCCCTGCTACCTCAGAGAATCACCTTTGAGGAAACAAAATCAGGAAAATTGGCAAAGTAAATGCTGAAACACAGCGGGCATGCTTGATTTGTTGTGCCCATGCTTGGGCAGGTCCATCTGTCTGATACCACAGCAGAGCGAGATACAGGGACAGAGGTCATGACAATAACTTGCATTTCTATCATGCTACAGGAATGTGCAGAGCACTTTACAATAAGAGGGACACAACAGACCCGGCGGGGTAAAGGGGAAAACTGGAGAGGGCTAGGGTGAGGTGGGGGGAAACCAAAGGCGCAGGCAAAGAGGAGGGTTTCAAAAACAGGAAGGGAAGTGGCAGGGCAGAGGGAACTGTGCAGGGTGATAGTGGCTCAATGAGCAGCCACCAATAGTGGAGTGAATGGAATGGGGTCAGGGAAAACCCTGAGTTAGAGGAGTGGAGGGTGCATGCAGGGAGATAAGGCAGGAGGAAATCACTAAGAAATGGTGGGGTAAGGCACGGAGGGATTTGCAAACAAGGAGGTGAATGATGAAATCAGCCCCATAGAGCAAGCGGAGCTGGGACAGGATCGGGATGGTGGGAGTGCCCAACTTGGCGAAGAGGCAGCCTGTGGCATTTTGCATGAGTTGAAGCTTCGCGAGGATTGAGGCAACGAGTCTGGGGAGGAGAGTGTTAGAGAGGCTTCGAGGTAACCAGGGCATGGACTAGGGTTCTGTGGTGGGGGCGGGTAGGAGCAGTGGAGGGACAATGTTGTGGAGATAGAAAAACGCGGGGTTGATGTGAGGGAGGAAGCTGAACTCGGGGTTAAACAGGAAGTCAAGGTTACGGTAGCGTAGTGGCTATGTTACTGGACTATTAATCCAGAGACCTGGACTAAAGATCCAGAGACATGAGTTCAAAATCCCAGCACGGCAGTTGGGAGTTTAAGTTCAGTTAATTGAATAAAGCTAGTGTCAGTAATGGTGGTCATGAAACTACTGGATTGTCGTAAAAACCCATCTGGTTCACTAATGACCTTTCGGGAAGGAAATCTGCCGTCCTTACCCGGTCTGGCCTATATGTGACTCCAGACCCACAGCAATGTGATTGACTCTTAACTGCCCTCTGAAATGGCCTAGCAAGCCACTCAGTTGTCAGTCACCACCTTCTCGAGGGCAATTAGGAATGGGCAATAAATGCTGGCCTTGCCAGCGACGTCCACATCCCAGGAATGAATAAAAAAAATAATCTTCTGGCTCTACCTGGGCTAGCAGCTGGAAAGGTTGATGGGAGTGGAAAGGAAAGAGGCACTTGTATACTGGCGGTAGCCAGATAGTAAGATCCGGTTTTGCTGACATTAAGCTGGAGGAGGTCCTGGCTCACCCAGATCTTGATGCTGGACAGGCATTTGGAAAGTCTAACAAACGCCTTTTGGATCGGTGGAGTGGGCAGAGATAGAGTTGAAGTTGACCCCATGCTTTTCCCCTGATGGTGTCACCAAGGGGTAGCATACAGATGGCAATGGGAGCACCAAGGATGGGCTCCTGGGGTGCACCGGAATTGCAGGTAGAGGAAGAGTAGACATTGCAAGCGATGTCGTGCCTGCATTGTGAGCGGGTATGAGTGGAACCAGGAGAGAGCAATACCACGGAAAGATGGGAGAAGGAAGGAATGGTCGACCTTGGGATGGCTAATTGTGCTGTCATCACCTGGATAACTGTGGGGTGGATGGGGCTAAACAGGTTGTGGGCAAAACATTAAAAACAAGTCAGCACCAAAGATAGTGGTTACACAACCTTCTGCGAAGCTTTTCCACAGAACACCACATACTGTGTGTGTGAAACTACTGACTGAATAAAAACACTAAAATAGGGCAAACTCAGATGTAGGAGATTAGCATTCAGCGGATTGTGTGAGTGTAGAGCACGCGATGTGCTGTGTAATGGGACGTTAGCACTATGCTCCTTCACACCATTGGCACGGTAACCACCTCACCTGCTTCCTGTTGTGTAGACTCGGCTGCAGTTCGTCTCATTGGAAGGACCTACTCCCTCCGCCCCTCCCTGCTGCCTCAGAGAATCGCTTTAAGGAAACAAAATCAGGAAAATTGACAAAGTAAATGCTGAAACATAACATGTACTGTGAGAAATTCTAGGCACCACACCTTAGGAAGGATATATTGCCCTTGGAGGGAGTGCAGCGTGGATTTTCCAGAATGATACCTGGACTCCAAGGGTTAAGTTACGAGGAGAGATTACACAAATTAGGGTTGTATTACCTGGAATTTAGAAGGTTAAGGGGTGATTTGATCGAAGTTTTCAAGATATTAAGGGGAACAGATAGGGTAGATAGAGAGAAACTATTTCCACTGGTTGGGGATTCTAGGACTAGGGGGCATAGTCTAAAAATTAGAGCCAGACCTTTCAGGAGTGAAATTAGGAAACACTTCAACACACAAAGGATGGTAGAAGTTTGGAACTCTCTTCCGCAAACGGCAATTGATGCTAGATCAATTGTTAATTTTAAATCTGAGATTGATAGCTTTTTGTTAACCAAAGGTATTAAGGGATATGGGCCAAAGGCGGGTATATGGAGTTAGGTCACAGATCAGCCATGATCTCACTGAATGGCAGAACAGGCTCGAGGAGCTGAATGGCCTCCTCCTGTTCCTATGTTCTTGTGGAATGAGTGGTAATGTGGAACAGACAATGAGAGGGAAACCCTTTATCTGGAGTGTGCCCTGCCTGCAGCTTCTGTTCATATGCTTGGTTACTCTATTTGTGGATCATTTTGAAAACAGCAGGGTAACTCGCCTTACACTTGCACGGCCCTTTTTCCCTATCAGTAGCAAACAGAGAAAAATGCACTCCCACCAGTTTGCAATCACATTCCCTGTAGAACGATCCAGGAGTATTTCGCAATGTTTTCACTAGGAATTGTCGATAATATTCAACCACCTCTGAACAAAGGTGTTAATGTGATTTGTCTGCTCACTCAGTTTGACACCAGTGTTTGACAGGACACGCGTCTTTCCCTCATGTCAATTGGTCGTACAGACACAGTGGCCGATATCTTGATGCATATTTAAAATACAGAGCGTAAACTGAGCTAAACCTGTTCAATCAAGAAGTTAAATGAAATCAAAAAAGTAAATTATCTTCTAGATTGCACATATTGGATTACAGAAACATAGAATCTAGGAGCAGGAGTAGGCCATTCGGCCCGTCGAGCCTGCTCCACCATTCAATACGATCATGGCTGATCATCCAAATCCAGTACCCTGTCCCTGCTTTCTCACACAGAATCCCCATCGAGCCTGCACCGACACATATCCCACCCTATCCCCACGTATTTAATTCCCCCTAACATATCCCATCCTATCCCCACAACCCCACATATTTAATCCCCCCCTAACACTAAGGGTCAATTTTTTATCATAGCCAAATCAACCTAACCCGCACATTTTTGGACTGTGGGAGGAAACCGGAGCACCCGGAGGAAACCCACGCAGACACGGGGAGAATGTGCAAACTCCACACAGACAGTCACCCGAGGTCAGATTCGAACCCAGGTCCCTGGCGCTGTGAGACACCAGTGCTAACCACTATGCCACCGTGTTGCCGTGAAGAGCGGTGATGAGAAAGGGAACAGATATCTTGCTTTATACAGAGTACAAGTCAAAGAAAGTGTCACTATATAAGTATAGTCTGTTAGTACATTACCATTACACAGGTCTCTTATGCATATATACTCTGAGAAAGCTAAATGTTTGTTCCTGTGTTACCCTGATAACAGGTATCACATGATTTGCCATTGTGCAATGTTGGGTTGTTGCCATATTATGCAAAACCTTTTGCAGATGGGCAGATAAAGCCTTTCCCACTGTACATTCTGCGTAGGACAATATTACTGAGAACAGACTGGTTGCTGGAACTGCTTTATAACCTGCTGGAGTATGTTGGCTCTTAATTAAAATACTTTATAGCACATGTCAATAATCTTTCTTTCCCACAGAAGGAGACCATTCGGCCCATCGTGCCTGTGTCGGCTCTTTGACTGAGCTCTCCAATTAGTCCCACTCCCCCGCTCTTTCCCCATAGCCCTGCAAATGTTTCCTTTTTAAGTATATATCCAATTCTCTTCTGAAAGTTGTTATTGAATCTGCTTCCACCGCCCTTTCAGCCAGTGCTTTCCAGATCGCAACAACTCGCTGTGTAAGGGGGAAAAAAAATCTCCTCATCTTCCCTCTGGTTCTTTTGCGAATCATCTTAAATCTGCGTCCTCTGGTTACCGACCCCCCTGCCAGAAGAAACAGTTTCTCCTTATTTACTCTATCAAAATCCTTCATAATTTTGAACACCTCTATTAAATCTCCCCTTTACCGTCTCTGCTCTAAGGAGAACAATCCCAGCTTCTCTAGCCTCTGCACATAACTGAAGTGTTTCATCCCTGGTACCATTGGAGTAAATCTCCTCTCCACCCTCTCCAAGGCCTTGACATCCTTTAGATTTCTCAGATTGCCCTTAATAAGTACTCCATAAATACTCTTTTTTTTCTCTTTACCTGCAATTCCTCAGACATTGAGTTCCTGCTCTCTGCTTTGCTGTACTCCCTTATTTCTAGGGAAGTGTCTGAGGAGAGGAATAGAGTGGCATGGGAAGGATTCTGGGACTGGGAAGCAAAACATCATCTCTGTCCGTGCAGGGTGCAAATAGAAAGCGACCTAAGTCGACTTATTTTGCCAGTGAATATTATTTCTTTTCCTTGTTTTGCTTGCTCTGTCACTAATATACCAATGTTATAGAGAAGGTTTTCTCCAAGATTATTGTATTTATGTATCAGTAATAAAGTTCCAGATGGGCAAGGTTAGAAGTTGAGCTGTTCGCTTATGATTTCACAGTGTTCAGCTCCATTTGCAATTCCTCAGATAATGAAGCAGACATGGACAACAGCCAGACAATGACTTTCTCCACCAAGAGAGAACCTAACCCCCCTCCCCTTGGCATTCAATACCATTACCATTGAAAGTTCCCCCACCATCAACATCCTGGGGGTGACCTTTGACAAGAAACTCAATTGCACCAGCCACATAAATACCATGGCTGCTAAAGCAGGTCAGAGGCTGGGTGTTCTATGGCAAGTGACTTATTAACGGCTCCCTAAAGTCTCTCCACCACCCACGAGGTACATGTCAGGAGTGTGATGGAATACTCTCCACTTGCCTGGATGGTGAACACTCGAGAAGCTCAACACCATCCAGGATAAAGCAGTCTGCTTGATTGTCACTCAATCCATTAGCCTAAACATTCACCCCCTCCACCACCGGCATATGGTGGCTGCAGTAGATCCTATCTATAGGATGCGCTGCGGCAACTCGCCATGGCTTCTTTGCCAGAACTTCCCAAACCCGTGACCTTCTCCACCTAGAAGGACAAGGGCAACAGGTGCATGGGAACACCACCTCCGCACCATCCTAGCTTGGACGTATATTGCTGTTCCTTCATCGTCGCTGGGTCAAAATCCTGGAACTCCTTCCCTAACAGCACTGTGGGAGTACCTTCACCACACGGACTGCAGCGGTTCAAGAAGGTGGCTCACCACCACCTTCTCAAGGGCAACTAGGGATGGGTAATAAATGCTGGCCTTGCCAACGATGCCAACATCCTGAGAATGGAAAATAAATTTTTTTTTTTTTTAGTGACCACTATAAACCAGTAAATATTTTATAGAAACGAGATGGACCTACTCACCATCATCTTTGCACCAAACACTTATTGTACTGTTTGTGTTTGTTTCTAGTTGCTCTTGCAAAGGGAAATGAGGTTTCAGAAGAGACAGCTTCCTGAGAGTGGCACAGCAAAGTTTTACCAGAAAAAGGTGGAGGTGAGCACGCGGCGGAAAATGAGCAAGAGAAACCAGATGAAGATGTAGCTGGAAAGAAAGGCTTTCAAAAAATGAAGACTGAAGAATGGAGACAGATTAAGATGCTGCATGAAAACACCGATTGGGAGAAGAACAAGTCACTTGCTGGAGCAATGGAGCCTTTGACTTCACGAACCACCAACTTTCCATTCACCACCTCACTGGCACACGTGACTCCCATTGACTCCATGGAGCAGCACGGCCCAGTCAGGGGAAAGGTCACAACACCTCATGAATCTGGATCATTGCAAATTACTGTGACGCAGGATTGCGGCGCATACTTACATAAGCGGCATGCAGGTGGCCACGATACTTATTTGTGTAATGGACACTCGCGCAAGGTCACAACCGTAGACCACCAGATCCGCCATCACCTTTACGAGTACGAGGATTTTGTCGGTTGTTTGCTGAATTACCATCAGCATGCTTGCCCTTTGGATCTCAGCCGTGCAAATATCTGCCGCGGCGCCAGTGACCCCGGAGACCACTCCGAGTGGCGGAGGATAGTCTCTGACAACGGGAAAAGCTTTCGGATAGATTTGAAGAATAAATCGAGCCATCTTTGCACCGAGCTCAGCATCACACAGCGAAACAGGTGGCAGGACTATGAGCACGACAGCGACTATAGATGGACAATCACCATCGGCGAGTCTGGGGCCAAGCAGAAAGCCTCCAGCAGTAGCACCAACCGTCAGCTGAAAGAATATGACAGAGAGTTCCAGGTGCAGTGGAAGGATTCAGGCAGCCAAGTGGATTTTCGGGATGATTTTGCTGGTGGCTACCAACTACACTTAAAAGATACAGTTGGTTGTGGAGTCTCTGTCTGTGACCTCAAGAAGCAAGAGGGGAAATTGATCAGTGACCCTGCGAATCTATATTCCAGCACCGAAGTTAAGGATCTGTGGATATCTTCCACCACAGGCTCCAACGAACCATGGAAAAACCCCACTAACAATTGGAAAGTTTCAATTAAAAACTCTCTCAACGACCTGGTTCGACCAAGGCTAGAGGACAGTAGCCAGTCCAGGGCTCCAAACAAAAAGTACAGCAGCCAACTGAAATCCCAGTGCAAGGTGACCAAGACTGAACCAGATTGTTCCATCAAAGAAAGCACGAATGAGCTGAAACAGTCAAATAAAAAAGTAAAGCGCATTCACGAAGACAACCTTTGTGAGTTCAGTGCTGAGAACAGCTGGCCAAATTGCAAGTCCGGTTTTCACCAAGAAGCCTCGAACCACAAGCCCAGCAAAAAATCTCGAACATGCAGCGATGATGTAAAGCCAGCTCCAGGTAGAGCCAGGAGTGAACGAAAGTATCCTTGGAAAGAAAATGAAAGCAAGTTCAAAGAAGAACTGAATAGTTCCAGCAAACCTTGTAGTGGGCACCAGAGGAAAGACTTATGGAATGGTGAAGGTTCAGGGACAAATCCTAGCACTGAGTTGGACTTGAATAATCAGCTGTGTAATCGATCTAAAGTCTTCAGTGATGAAGCAAAGCACAAAAAGAAGGGAAGCAACACTAAGACCAAAGTCCCTCCCAAAGACAAGCACAGTAAGCGAAAACACCAGCTTATGGATTCTAATAGAGATTCAAAATCCCATTGGAAAGGTCATTCCACGCCACCCCAACACATGCAGAATGAATGTATAGATAATTATTGCTCTTATGAGCGAGGTTTTCGTATTCACCATGATTTCTATGGAGATTATTCTTGGCCTCACGAGATAGATTTTATGCATCATTATTACCGTTCGCAACTGGGTGCAAATGGAAACCAGACATATTTTCACAAGCATTTTGCTGGTGGCCACGGACTTCATGATGGTAATAGATGTGAGCAAAAGATGAAGAAGTATGAAACCGATACAAGCAAAATTCATCACCGTAAATAAGCGAAAGAAGGATTAAAGTGAATAAAAGTAATTTAGGAGGTCTAAGTACAATGAATCTCACTCAGTATCATATCCTCTCTCATTTAGTAACCGAATCTGCTTGTTTTATCCAAAGCACCAAACTTGGGGGGGAAAAAAGGATTTCCATACAATTTGACTTGTGCTGTTATAATAAAATCCATTTAAATACATCGGTGCTTTTCTAGGCCAAAGTACTTCAATTAATCTGATTTGAACAAAGTAGCACACTAAAACCTAGCTTAGGTATGAATTGACTTGTGGTTGAGTAAATACAATACTGTAGCCTGCTTGGCTGACCAGAAATCATTCCTCCTTGGGGAACACATCTAAGAGAACAAATTCTAAATTTTAGAGACTCCTCATAGAAAAATAAGGATACGTTCCAGATTTTTGGCAACGGAAGGAAAAAGAAAATGCATAACAAGTGTTCCCTTAAAATAAATCTTAAACTGCCTCCTCCTAATTTTCCCCAGAGTCAACACCACTGGGGGGAAAACAGATAATCTGGTCGCTTATCTCATTGGTGTTTGGGGGCACAAATTGGCTGTGACTACACTTCAAAAGTACTTAATTGACTGTGAAGTGCTTTGTGATGTCCTGAGGACGTGGACGGTGCTATATAAACGCAAGTTTGTTCTTTCTGCAGTGGACAAACTCAATGATGCAGCAGGCTTTGTACTGAAACCGAGGGCGTAAGCTTCTAATTACTATTATTCTCTGGTCCTGATTCCGACATAAACTCTGATGCTCCAGTAAATTAGCATGGCATAGACCTAACTTTAATTGCAACCCCTCACAACACATTCTTTCAAGGTGTTTTTTTTTCCTTCCGTGCTGTAGCCTACTTCATTTTTCAGTCCTTTAGTTCTCTTCTAAGCCTAATTTAACGGGAGAATTTGGTTTACTAACAGGGGCTCCACTGCACCATTTAGTTTGACAACCCATTTTGTAAAATGGAAGTTTGCCTTTTTTTATTAAGTTTACTTTTGGTTGTCAAATGACTCAAATTAAATCTTATTTATGTAAAATGTTTGTAAAGTGACCAGTAGCAACATTTCTAAAAGAGAGACAATCCAAGTGATGAAATATAAATTTACAGATTTGGCCTAGAGTCCAAGGACCTCATTAGCTTTATTTTTACAGTATGTGAATACATTCAGCTACGATGACAATGATTTGGACTGCAACACTTGCATGTCCCCCAGTGGCTGGTATTTATCATAGAATCATAGAATGGTTACAGCACAGAAGGAGGCCATTCAGCCTATCGAGCCCATGCCGGTTCTCTGCAAGTACACTTCAGCTAGTCCCACTACCCCCGTAGCCCTGCAAATTTTTTTCCTTCAGGTACTTATCCAATTCCCTTTTGAAAGCCACAATTGAATCTGTCTCCACCACCCTTTCAGGCAGTGCATTCCAGATCCAAACCACTCACTGCATAAAAAAGTTTTTCCTCATGTCGCCTTTGGTTCTTCTGCCAATCACCTTAAATCTGTGTCCTCTGGTTCTCGACACTTCTGCCAATGGGAACAGTTTCTCTCTATCTACTCTGTCTAGACCCGCATGATTTTGAACACCTCTATCAAATCGCCTCTCAATCTTCTCTGCTCTAAGGATAACAACCCCAGCTTCTCCAGTCTATCCACGTAACTGAAGTCCCTCATTCCTGGAATCATTCTCGTAAATCTTTTCTGCACCCTCTCCAAGGCCTTCACATCCTTCCTAAAGTGCGGTGCCCAGAATTGGACACAATACTCCAGTTGAGGTCGGACCAGTGTTTTATAAAGGTTCATCATAACTTCCTTGCTTTTGTACTCTATGCCTCTATTTATGAAGCCCAGGATCCTGTATGCTTTTTTAACCACTTTCTCAACCTGCCCTGCCACCTTCAACGATTTGTGCACATATACCCCCGGGTCTCTGTTCCTGCACCCGCTTTAGAATTGTACCCTTTAGTTTATATTGCCTCTCCTCGTTCTTCCTACCAAAATTGATCACTTTGCACTTTTCTGCGTTAAATTTCATCTGCCACGTGTCCGCCCATTCCACCAGCCTGTCTATGTCCTCTTGAAGTCTATCACTATCCTCCTCACTGTTCACTATACTTCCAAGTTTTTTCTCATCTGTAAGTTTTGAAATTGTGCCCCGTATACCCAAGTCCAAGTCATTAATATATATCAAGAAAAGCAGTGGTCCTAGTAGCGACCCCTGGGGAACACCACTATATACCTTCCTCCAGTCCGAAAAACAACTGTTCACCACTACTCTCTGTTTCCTGTCAGTTTGCCAATTTTGTATCCATGCTGTCATAGAAACATAGAAGATAGGAGCAGGAGTAGGCCATTCGGCCCCTCGAGCCTGTTCCGCCATTTAATGAGATCATGGCTGATCATCCAAATTCAGTACCCTGTCCCTGCTTTCTCCCTATATCCCTTGATCCCTTTAGCCTTAAGAAATATATCTAACTCCTTCTTGAATATATTTAATGAATTGGCCTCAACTGCCTTCTGTGGTAGAGAATTCCACAGGTTCACCACTCTCTGGGTGAAGAAATTCCTCCTCATCTCAGTCCTAAATGGCTTACCCCTTATCCTTAGACTGTGACCCCTGGTTCTGGACTCCCCCGCCATTGGGAACATCCTTCCTGCATCTAGTCTGTCTAGTCCTGTTAGAATTTTGTATGTTTCAATGAGATCCCCTCTCATTCTTCTAAACTCTAGCGAATATAAGCCTATTCGACCCAATCTCTCTTCATACGTCATTCCTGCCATCCCAGGTATCAGTCTGGTGAATCTTCGCTGTACTCCCTCCATGGCAAGAACATTCTTCCTCAGATAAGGCGACCAAAACTGCACACAATACTCAAGGTGTGGTCTCACCAAGGCCCTGTACAACTGCAGCAAGACATCCTTGCTCCTGTACTCGAATCCTCTCGCTATGAAGGCCAACATACCATTTGCCTTCTTAACCGCCTGCTGCAGCTGCATGCTTACCTTCAGCGACTGGTGCACAAGGACACCCAGGTCTCGTTGCACTTCCCCTTTTCTGTCACTGTCCCTTTTATTCCATGGGCTTCAACTTTGCTGGCAAGCCTATTATGTGGCACTTTTATCAAACGCCTTTTGGAAGTCCATGTACACCACATCAACTGCATTGCCCTCATCAACTCTGTTACCTCTTCAAAAAACTCAATCAAGGTTGTTAAACACGATTTGCCTTTAACAAATCTGTGCTGGCTTTCCTTCATTAATCCACTCTTGTCCAAGTAATTTTGTCCCGGATTATCATTTCTAAAAGCTTCCCCACTATTAAACTGACTGGCCTGGGAGTTGCTGGGTTTATCCTTACACCCTTTTTTGAACAAGGGTGTAACATTTGCAATTCTCCAGTCCTCTGGAACCACCCCCGTATCTAAGGAGGATTGGAAGATTATGGCCAGTACCTCCACAATTTCCGCCTTAACTTCCCTCAGCATCCTAGGATGCATCCCATCGGTCCTGGTGTCTTATCAACTTTAAGTACAGCCAGCCTTTCTAGTACCTCCTCTTTATCAATTTTTATCCCACCCAGTATATCAACTACCTCCTCTTTCACTATGACTTTGGCAGCATCTACTTCCTTGGTAAAGACAGATGCAAAGTACTCATTTAGTACTGCAGCCATGACCTCTGCCTCCATGCGCAGGTCCCTAATCGACCCCACCCCTCCTCTTACTACCTGTTTAATATTTATATGCCTGTAGAAGACTTTTGGATTCCCTTTTATGTTAGCTGCCAATATATTCTCACACTCTCTCTTTGCCCCTCTTATTTCCTCTTTCACTCCCCTCTGAACTTTCTATATTCATCCTGGTTTTCACTTGTGTTCTCAACCTGACATCTGACACACACCCCCTTTTTCTGCTTCATCTTACTCTCTATCTCTTTTGTAATCCAGGGAGCTCTGACTTTGGTTGCCCTACCTTTCCCCCTCGAGGGAATGTACCTCGACTGTACCCGAACCAGCCCCTCTTTAAAGTTCGATTACAGTTTTGCCTGCCAATCTTTGAATCCAGTTTACCCAGGCTAGATCCATTCTCAACCCACTGAAATGGGCCTTCCTCCAATTAAGTATTTTTACTATAGATTGCTCCCTGACCTTTTCCATAGCTAATCTAAACCTTATGATACTATGAACACTGTTCCCTAAATGTTACCCTACTGACACTTGCAACAACTTGACCTACCTCATATCCCAGAACCAGGTCTTCTTCCTCGTTGGGCCGGAAACGTACTAACCAAGAAAGTTCTCCTGAACACACTTCAGAAATTCTTCCCTCTCTCTGCCCTTTACACTATTACTATCTCAGCCTATATTAGGAGAATTGAAGTCCCCCATTATCACTATGCTATAGTTCTTGCACCTCTCTGTAATTTCCCTGCAAATTTGCTCCTCTATACCTTTCCCACTAGTTGGTGGCCTATAGAATACACCTAGTAGTTTAATGGCAACGCTGTTGTTTCTTAACCCTAACCAAATAGATTCTGTCCATGACCCCTCCAGGACATCCTCTCTCTCTCCAGCACTGTAATATTCTCCTTAATCAATACTGCCACCCCACCTCCTTTCTTTCCTTCCCTGTCTTTCCTGAACACCTTATATCCAGGAATATTTAGTACGTAATCCTGCCTCTTTCTTGAGCCAGGTCTCCGTTATCGCCACATCATATTCCCATGTGGCTATTTGCGCCTGCAGCTCACCAACCTTATTTACCACGCTTCGTGCGTTTACACACATGCACTGTAAACCTATCTTAGGCCTTCTTGTATTATTTCTTACTCTAGTGCTATCTGTCTCTCCCAATCCTTTGTGCACCATGTTTCTCCTTTCTAATGCTACATCCTGGTGCCCATCCCCCTGCCAATTAATTCCTAATCTGACGCATATCTTCTATGTTTTTTCTAAAGTGGTCGGTGATTTGCATTAGGTACTGGGAGTTCTTGCCAAGCAGTTGAATTTCTTTTTTCATTCAAGGCCGGAGATGAAAGTTTTTTTTAAACTTCTGATTGAAGACTGGAATAAATAACTGTGCAGGTTTTACACTGAATATTTTACCTACCCCCACCCGCCCCCAATCTAAATTGCCATTGCATTCAGCTCAGGAACTGTAGTATTAGTAGAGATATTGATAATGTAAGTATTTATATAGATTATATGCCTCAGAAGCCCATGGAGAAACTTGCTTCACCGCATCACATTCCTGCTGCTGGCCGCTCTAGGTTCAAACTCACATTTGTTTTGGAGGCGTGGTCTCCTCTACATTGGGGAGACCAAACACAGATTGGGTGACTGCTTTGCGGAACACCTCCGTTCAGTCCATAAGGGGGACCCCGAGCTCCCGGTCGCCTGTCATTTTAATTCACCGCTTCACTCCCACTCTGACCTCACCGTCCTCGGCCTATTACACTGTTCCATGGAAGCGCAGCGTAAGCTTGAGGAACAGCACCTCATCTTTCGTTTAGGCACGCTACAGCCCTCTGGACTCAATATCGAGTTCAACAATTTTAGATCATAACCTCAGCCCCTATCACATTTATATTTTATTTTTTCATCCACCCTTTTGTTTGGCCCCCCCCTTTTTTTCCCCTCCTAGAAGCTGGCAGCTGTCCTTCATTCTGCCAGTGCATTTCACACTTCTTTTAGCCTCAACCTGTCACATTAACACCACCTCTTGCCTTGATCATCTCTTAATGTCTCTTAATCTCTCCTTTTGTTCTTTCATCCCCTCCCCCCTTTTCCCAGCTTTATCCTTCTCTTAAATCTATTTCATTTCCTGCTATTTCCAGTTCTGACGAAAGGTCTTCGACCTGAAACGTTAACTCTGTTTCTCTCTCCACGGATGCTGCCTCGCCTGCTGAGTTTTTACAGCGTTTTCTGTTGTTATTTCGGATTTCCAGCATCTGCAGTATTTTGCTATCGTATTTGTTTTGGAGGCGACTTGTTAAAATAAAAATTCAGAATATTTAAATTCCGGCCTTTGTTGAACTGCATTTGTTCAAAGCAGATTTAATTCATGACATGCATTATAAATGAAAACAGAAAATGCATTCCGAAGGGACCGCTCCCTCCGCGATACCCTGGTCCACTCCTCAATCACCCCCTACAACCCCACCCCTTCCCACAGTACCTTCCCGTGCAAGCGCAGGAGATGCAACACCTGCCCTTTCACCTCCTCCCTTCCCACTGTCCAGGGCCCCAAACACTCCTTCCAGGTGAAACCGATTAACTTATACTTCTTGTAATTTAGTATACTGTATTCGCTGCTCACAATGCGGTCTCCTCTACACTGGGGAGACCAAACGCAGATTGGGTGATCGCTTTGCGGAACACCTGCATTCAGTCCGCAAGCGTGACCCCAAGCTTCTGGTCGCCTGTCACTTTAATTCTCCGCTCCACTCCCACTCTGACCTCTTTGTCCTCGGCATCTTACACTGTTCCATCGAAGCTCAATGTAAGCTCAAGGAACAGCACCTCATCTTTCTATTAGGCACTTTACAGCCTCTGGACTCAAACATCGAGTTCAACAATTTCAGACTATAACCTCTGCCCCTATTTGTTCAGATGGCAGCTGTTGAAGATTCTGCTATTCCCATTTACACCTCCTCTAGACCCATCTTTCGTTTCTTTACTTGTCCCATTACCATCTCCTTTTGCTTTGTACAATCATACCTTTTGTCATTTAATCAATCCTGCCTTCCACCCTATCACAGACCTTTCCTTTTGTTCTTTCCTCCCCTCTCCTCTCCTCCCCTCGCCCCTGCACTTGCTTAAAATCTGTTACATCTCTAACTTTTTCCAGTTCTGACGAAAGGTCGACCTGAAACGTTAACTCTGTTTCTCTCGCCATAGATGCTGCCTGACCTTGCTGAGTATTTCCAGCATTTTCTGTTTTTATTTCAGATTTCCAGCATGCGCAGTATTTTGCTTATGCATGATAAATGGTCTGACACTGGTACTGGCTTAGAACTAGCAATGCTCAGTCACACTGCTGGCACGGCAATGTTCTCCGTTTAGGTCGGTGAAATTCTGCATGACGCTCATCGGTCCATTCGCTGGTCTCCAAAAGCTGATGACATTCTCTAATGTTATCAAAGAGCTTAAAGAGTTAAAAACATAGCTTGTGGGAACTTTTAAAAAATTTACTTTGCACTTGTGCTGCAGGCAGTGTAAAACCAAAGCAAACTGAGATCTACCTGATTAAGACCTACGTCATTTCTGCTGAACTGAGAACCGCAGACATCTTGCAGATTACGTGCCGTTATCTGCTGCGTCACCTCCTGTTTGCTCTTTAAATGTAAAGGGAAAGAGGTGCAATTTTTTTTTCTGTAAAATCTTTTATCCATTTGTACTGTACCTTTCAGTGTAACATTGCACTGCTGGTAATGATATTAGTGAGTTAACTCCAAGGGTTTATGATGGTGAAAGTAGCACCTTGTGCATTCTAATTAAGTAAAGACAAGGCCGAGGTTAAATATTTTGCACACTTATTATTTAGTCAATCCTCCTTTAAGACACTCCTTAAAACTGACCTCTTTGACCTAGCTTTTGGTCACCTGGCCTAATATCTCCTTGTGTGGCTCGGTGTCAAATTTTGATTGATAACACTCCTGTGAAGCGCCGTGGGACGTGTTACTACATTAAAGGTGCTATATAAATGCAAGTTGTTGTTGTGGTGTCGCACACGGGGAATTAAGACCAAGTGTGGTATTCAGGTGAAGCAGGGTTAGAAGGCAGGAGATAATTGGACCAGGGCACGCAGACGATGGAAAGGAAATCAATTTATTTATGAGGTAATTGTAGTCTATTGCTGGAACAGGGCAGCGAAATTCTACTTACTAAGCATCAGGTGATAATTGTAGTCAAGATTCAACAAATTATAATCAACTAGTTTATCTCCTCATCCCCAAAACGTCACCGCACTTGCTAACTACATTTAATCCTTTGCGGCTTTCCCCAACTCAGTCAAGGGTTCACTTACAGAATGTTTCCAAATTCAACTTTTTGGTAGGTAAAGTATTTATTTCAGGCAGTTCTTCCCCCAGCAGTCTACATCACGTGATATTTTTCCTGATTTTCAATTGGTGCATTTGTCAGATGAGGTACAGTACTCACAATCCTGTTGAGGACTGCCTAAGTTTACTCTAAAACCAAACTACTTTCCATGGCAACCAGCTTGGATTGGTCAGTTATTGTTCAAAACTTGAGTGTGGAGTGAGTGTATCATTTAATTAATGTACACGCTGCAATTGCCGTGCAGATCAAAATATTCAAGACGTTTTGGGCTCAAAAAGCAGCACTGAATTACTTTCATCATTTCATGTAAACATCTTTTAAGACAATCATGGCTGTTTCATTTGAACTGTTTATTCAGTTCAGGAAGCATCCTCAGGATTGAAGAAGCAGTGAATGGTCAGTCCTGAATTAAAGCATCTCCAGCAATATCAAGATACCAGGTTACCTTCCACACCTTCGCCCAAGACAACCAGTTCAACCTCACCTGACTCCTCGATTGCCTTTGCATTGACAGACTGTTTATCCAACATCCAGTCGTGAATGAATCTTACTGTTTCAACATCAGGAAGACTGAAGCTACTGTCTTTGGCGCCCACCACAAATTACACTCCTGATTCCATTCCCACTCTCAGGCTGAACCACACTTTGCAACTATGGAGTCCTGTTCGACCGAGCAAACCTCATATCCTAACACAGAGACCACGTACTTCCACTTGCGCAACGTTTCCTGCCTCTGCAGTGCCAAAACATGCCATTGGCTACTCCAATGCACCACCCCTTGTGTCAGCTGTGGCTCATTGGATAGCACACTCGCCTCTGAGTCAGAAGGTTGTGGGTTCAAGTCCCACTCCAGGGACTTGAACACACAAATCTAGGCTGACACTCCAGTTCAGTGCTGAGGGAGTGCTGCACTGTTGGAGGTGCTGCCTTTCGGACGAGACGTTAAACCAAGGCCGTCTGTGCGCTCTCAGGTGGACGTAAAGGATTCCATGGCATTATTTCGAAGAAGAGTAGGGGAGTTATCCCTGGTTTCCTGGCCAATATTTATCCCTCAATCAACGTAACAAAAACATTATCTGGTCATTATCACATTGCTGTTTGTGGGAGCTTGCTGTGTGCAAATTGGCTGCCGCATTTCCCACATTACAACAGTGACTACACTCCAAAAGTACTTCATTGGCTGTAAAGCGCTTTGAGACGTTCGGTGGTCGTGAAAGGCGCTCTATAAATGCAAGTCTGTCTTTCTTGCTTGGCTTCCACCCTCCATCAATTCCAGTTTGTCCAAAACTCTGTTGCATGTAGCTTGTCCTGCACTTTTTCTTTAATGCACAGTAACAAGGCCACATTTATTGAGAAGGTGGTGGGCCCATTATATCAATTGTTTTACAGCTGAGTGACTTGCTAAGCCACTTCAGAGGGCATTAAGATCCAGCACAGATAGTGATCTTTAAAATCAGTTTCCAACAACTTCCAATATATTCCTGAATTTGACCTGTAAGAAGTGGATCTCGAAATGATGAATGTTGTAATGACACATTTATGCAACATGCAAGATGGCATCACTGGCATGATATGCACACATCCCAGGACACAACCTGCAGTGCCAAATCTGAGCTAAGCTCTTTAAGGACGACTTTAAGGGAGTTTAAGGGCTGTCAAGGTGCTTTCCCTATCTGACCTGTGGTGCCAAAAGGAAAATGAAGGTGGTATTCAAAAATAGGCAGATAAAATTTTATGGGCTTGTACACTTGACAGGAACGCCGATTACTGGCCACTCAAACATCACTACTGATCAATATTCAAGATACTCGAGTAAGTACATTTAGGGCTTATAACGATGATGGAACAAGAAAGAAATAAAAATGTGCATCAAGATGTTACGAGCTTTTATACTGTGAATAAAGCAAAATGTACAAAATGAAAAGCTTTAATAACCACAGCTATGCTATTAACAAAATGGATAGACTGCACACAATGATCGTAATACAACATTCACAGCACATACTGCAAAATTAAATTTTAGCACCAACTTTCATGTCAAATGTTAAAAATATTAGACATATAGGAGCAGGAGTAGGCCATTCGGCCCCTCAAGCCTGCTCTGCCATTCAATAAGATCATGGCTGATCTTCGACCTCAATTCCACTTTCCTGCACTATCCCCATATCCCTTGATTCCCTTAATATTCAAAAATCTATCGATCTCTGTCTTGAATATACTCAACGACTGAGCCTCCACAGCCCTCTGGGGTAGAGAATTCCAAAGATTCACCACCCTCTGAGTGAAGAAATTTCTCCTCATCTCAGTCCTAAATGGCCGAGCCCTTATTCTGAGACAGTGACCCCTGGTTCTGGACTCCCCGGCCAGGGGAAACATCCTCCCTGCATCTACCTGGTCAAGCCCGGTAAGAATTAGTGTTTCAAGATACAATGATGATGAGCTACTTTAAATATACATTTTAGCAGTCAACGTTTTGTGATGTACAGTCCAGTGACAAATACTATAAATGTATTTTACTATTAAAATAGCTTGACAGTATTTTTTGAACGAGGTTACTTATTGCATTGGAGTACACATATCCTTTTTGTACAGCATTTTAGTGATGTTCAAGATTAAAACTGATTTTTCCTGATTTTCTTTTAAAATTTAACCTGTTTTTTTGAGCTCTATTTTTTTAACCCCGATTCTCGACAGTAAAAATAAAAACTGAACATTTGGAGAGACATAGGTTTTTCAAAACCTGAGTTTAAAGGTCCTTTAACCACATAGTGCGAGGTCAGAATGGGTAGGTGGGGCACTAATGAATTAGCTGAGTTTCTACAGCAATCCAGCAGTTTAAGGTTATTTTCTGGCACAGCTCACAAATGACCATGACTCATTGAATAGTTTCATAACTTGCCTTGGTGGAATTTGAACTCTCAACCACTGAGTTGCTGGTCCAGTACCGTAGCTACTTCACTACTGTACCCTTAATCTATATTAAGTACTTCTGCAAACTGGGCCACAGGAGAGTCCTGATGAAGGATTGCACTTCCTAAAGACTGTACAGCCAATAAGTTCTCATTTTTACACAATTAAATCAACTTTTTTTGAAATCCAAGTAGGCATTCTTTATTTCAACAAAAAAAGTAAACGGACAGCTTACAGTATTATCTGATGTATATTTGTACAGATTCAATTATACTTGGTTAGTATACAACATTTTAACCTGGTTAAACATATTCAAATGCATACATGGGCCTTTTCAAATTAAAAAAAAAATCACAATTCTTTGAAGTCACAAATCAGCCCGCCACATGTAATGGCTTAGTACATCAGATTATACAAGGACACAGAAACAGGTCACGTTATCCCCACAATTAGAAAAATTATTGAAACTAAACGTTTTGTTGGTTACTGCTGGAATGATTTCACATGCATATTAAAATGGTTTGGTTCACATGCCCATTATTTTAAAGGGAATGTGGTTGTAACTGAGCTGGTTCCACACAACACTTCCTGCGAACTCAACCCTCAAATTGTCTGTGTTATCCTGTTCAGTTATTGCTACATACTTCCACCGAGGCTCCGCACCCGATGAGAAGGGCTCTGTTGCATTTACAAGAGACAAACACGTTTGAACAGAATTGATAGCTGACCTTACAGCAGTAAATTGGTTTTGCGTTGCACATTTTTGTGGACCGTCAACTCTGATAGAAGCTCAACTTCAGCTAAATAAAGGTTAGCTCTACGGGAATGTGATTAATACTATTTGCTCGCGTGAAGGGTAATAGTCAACACGGACTGGTTGGGCTGAATGGCCAGTTTCCGTGCTGCAACCTCTATGCATTTCTAGGAACTTACATTTCTAGTGTGCAACAAAGGCCTTTGCCCACTCCTATTAAAGAAACGAGGGAAAGCTTTGGTTAAGACTTTTCAAATTAACCGGACTGAATTGAGTAGCTTGATTATCAGACTAGGCTGCTCTGCCTTGGCTGGGACAAATAGTGTTACATTACAGTTTTACAATATTTACAGCTTGGTGCTGTTTTTTTGAATGATGTACCTCCTCCATACAACTTAATAGTTTTTCCACAACTTCACTTAATACTTCAACACTAAACATCTGCCAGAGTAATGACACTGAACAGTTGCAATAATCATGCCCTCCCCCCTACCCCACAGAAATCTTACTCCAAAAATTCAATACAATGTTGTTGCTGTGTGATCAATTCTACAAAAATAGATCTCTCCAAACTGCAGAACTTCACTCCTTTATCAATTCTTTAGCCTCTTTTCCATCTTTCGTATCTTCTTCATCCGTGTATTCTGTCGGCTCTTCTCCTGGTTTCAGGAGTTTTCCAACATAATAGTACTTCTCTGCAAAAGATTGACAACAAAGAAAACATGACTGTTAAAAGGTCTTTGTTAGAATTAACTTCTAACATTCCAGTCTTGCAGAAATCCCACTGCTTGTCCCAAAAAGGTGCAAGAGTGCTGGGACAACAACAACTTGCATTTATATAGTACCTTTAACGTAGTAAAACGTCCCGAGGCATTTCGCAGGAACGTTCTAATACAAGTTTTGACACCGAGCCACGTAAGGTGATTAGGGCAGATGACCAAAAGCTTGGTCAAAGAGGTAGGTTTTAAGGAGCGACTTAAAAGGAGAAGAGGTAGAGAGGTAATTCCAGAGCTTAGGGCCTCGGTAGCTGAAGGCACGCCCACCAAAGGCTGAGCGATTATAACCAGGGATGCTCAAGAGGGCAGAATTAGAGGAGCGCAGATATCTCGGGGGGGCGGGGGTTGTGGGGCTGGAGAAGATTACAGAGATAGGGAGGGACGAGGCCACGGAGGGATTTGAAAACAAGGTTGAGAATTTGAAAATTGAGGCGCTGCTTAACCGGGAGCCAATGTAGGTCAGCGAGCACAGGGGTGATGGGTGAACGGGACTTGGTGCGAGTTAGGACACGGGCACCAGAGTTTTGGATGAGCTCAAGTTTACGTAGGGTGGAATGTGGGAGGCTGGCCAGGAGTGCGTTGGAATAGTCAAGTCTAGAGGTAACAAAGGCATGGATGAGGCAGGGATGGAGTTGGGCAATGTTCCAGAGGTGGAAATAGGTGGTCTTAGCAATGGTGCGAATGTGTGGTCGGGAGCTCATTTCGGGGTCAAATACGACACCAGGGTTGTGAATCATTAGAATTATACAATGGTTACAGCATGGAAGGCGGCCATTCGGCCCGTCGAGCCCATGCCGGCTCTCTGCAAGAGCACTTCAGCTAGTCCCACTCCCTCTCCCTTTTCCCGTAGCCTTGCAAATTTCTTTCCTTCATGTATTTATCTAATTCCCTTTTCAAAGCCGCGACTGAATCTGCCTCCACCACCCTTTCAGGCAGATCTTAACCACTCGCTGTGTAAAAGAGTTTTTTCTTACGCCGCCTTTGGTTCTTTTGCCAATCACCTTAAACCTGCGTCCTCTGGTTCTCAACCCTTCTGCCAATGGGAACAGTTTCTCTCTATCCAGACCCCTCATGATTTTGAACACCTCTATCAAATCTCCTCTCAATTTTCTCTGCTCCAAGGAGAACAACCCCAGCTTCTCCAGTCTATCAACATAACTGAAGTCCCTCATTCCTGGAATCATTCTCGTAAATCTTTTCTGCACCCTCTCTAAAACCTTCACATTCTTCCTAAAGTGTGGTGCCCAGAATTGGACACAATACTCCAGTTGGGGCCGAACATTTTTTTTTTTATATACACAGGTTCATCATAATTTCCACACTTTTGTACTCTATACCTCTATTCATAAAGCCCAGGATCCCGTAAGCCTTTTTAACTGCTTTCTCAACCTGCCCTGCCACCTTCAACGATTTGTGCACACATACCCCTAGGTCTCTCTGTTCATGCACCCTCTTTAGGATTGTACCATTTAGTTTATATTTCCTCTCCTCATTCTATCAAAATGTATCACTTCACACTTTTCTGCATTAAATTTCACCTGCCACGTGTCCGCCCATTCCACCAGTCTGTTTATGTCTTCTTGAAGTCCATCACTATCCTCCTCACTGTTCACTATACTTCCAAGTTTTGTGTCATCTGCAAATTTTGAAATTGTGCCCTGTACTCCCACGTCCAAGTCATTAATATACATCAAGAAAAGCAGTAGTCCTAGTACCGACCCCTGGGGAACACCACTGTATACCTTCCTCCAGTCCGAAAAACAACCGTTCGCCACTACTCTGTTTCCTATCACTTAGCCAATTCCGTATCCATGCTGCCACTGTCCCTTTTATTCCATGGGCTTCAACTTTGCTGGCAAGCCTTTTATGTGTTTAGTACCTCAGCCATACCTTCTGCCTCTATGCATAGGTCTTCTTTTTGGTCCCTAATCAGCCCCACCCCTCCTCTTACTACCTTTTACTATTTATATGCCCATAGAAGACTATTCTCATACCCTCTCTTTGCCCCATTTATTTTCTTTTTTGTTGCTCCTCTGACCTTTCTATATATAGCCTGATTCTCAGATGTATTTGCAACCTGACATCCATCATATGCACTCTTTTTCTGCTTCATCATATTCTCTATCTCTTTCATCATCTAGGAAGCCCTGACTTTAGATGCCTTGCCTTTACCCCTAGTAGGAATGTACTTCAACTGTACCTGAACTATTTCCTCTTTAAAGGCAGCCCATTGTTCCATTACAGTTTTGCCTGCCAATCTTTGATTCCAGTTTACCTGGGCTAGATCTGTTCTCATCTCACTGAAATTGGCCTCCTCCCCCCCAGTTAAACATTTTTACTCTAGATTGCTTCCTGTCCTTTTCCATAGCTAATCTAAACCTTATGATACTATGATCACTGTTCCCTAAATGTTCACCCAGACACTTGCTCCACTTGACCTACCTCAATCCCCAGAACCAGATTCAGCAATGCCTCCTCCCTCGTCGGGCCGGAAACATACTGATCAAGAAAGTTCTCCTGAACACACTTTACAAATTCTTCCCCTTCTCTGCCCTTAACACTATTACGATCCCAGTCTATATTAGGATAGTTGAAGTCCCCCATTATTACTACTCTATAGTTCTTGCACCTCTCTGTAATTTCTCTGCAAATTTTCTCCTCCATATCTTTCCCACTATTTGGTGGTCTATAGAATACACCTAGTAGTGTAATGGCATCTCTATTATTTCTTAACTCTAGCCATATAGATTCTATCCTTGACCCCTCCAGGACATCCTTCCTTTCCTTCCCTATCTTTCCTGAACACTTTACAACCAGGAATATTTAATACCCAATCCTGCCCTTTTGAGAGCCAGGTCTCAGTTATTGCCACATCATCATATTCCCATGTGGCTATTTGTGCCTGCAGCTCACTTACCTTGTTTACTACGCTTTGTGCGTTCACATACATACACTGTAAACCCATCTTAGACCATCCTGTATATTCTCTCAGTTTGCCTCCCCCCACCCCCCCCCAAAACACCATACTATTTTAGTGCTCTCTGCCTCTCCCAATCGTTTGAGCACTTTATTTCCCCTTTTTAATGTTACATCTTGGTGCCCATCCCCCTGCCAAATTAGTTTAAACCCTCCCCAACAGCACTAGCAAACCTCCCCACGAGGATATTGGTTCCGGTCCTGTTGAGGTGCAACCCGTCCAGCCTGTACAGGTCCCACCTCCCCCAGAAATGGTTCCAATGCCCCAGGAATCTAAAGCCCTCCCTCCTGCACCATCTCTCCAGCCACGCATTCATCTGCGCTATCCTATTTCTATACTCACTCGCACGTGGCACTGGGAGTAATCCGGAAATTACTACCTTTGAGATCCTGCTTTTTAATCTCTTTCCTAGCTCCCTGAAATCTGCCTGCAGAACCTCATCCCTCTTTCTACCTATGAACGGTCTGGTTCTGCCTCAGACAGTTGCCAGGGAGAGCAATGGAGTTGGTGGCTAGGGAACGGAGTTTGTGGCGGGGACCAAAGACAATGGCTTCAGTCTTCCCAATATTTAGTTCCCACTCCAGTGTGCTCTTGTGAAAAGGGGAAGAAATCTCACACCTCTATCTCCTCACCCAGCTTGCTTCTCTGGTAAATCACCGAGTGCCCCATACACAGATGCAGGGTTGAGATCACCAACCCCTTCCCTCAGCTTCCAATAAATGTGTTCTACACTTATCAAACCAAACAAGCTGCGTCAAACCTTTGACCCGTGTTGATCCCAGCACCAGCACATTCACACCCAGAGACTTGGATGTATCAATGCACTCCGCCCACAACCACTGCGCAATCAAGATGTACAATGTTTCAAATCTGTTCGGATGCTTTTGAAAATTCAAAAAAATAACTCAGATTGGTAGTAATAAAGATAGCGAGGGACCAAAATGGTCATTTTACTCATTTAATTCCAACAGCAAATTCAACAAAAACCTGACTGTGGAGCTGTTTTTATTAGAACAGAGAATAAGGTGATTTGAATCATGAAGTGCCAAAATAGAGTAGACAGAAACAAACTGTTTCCAGTGATTGTGGGGTGTACAATGAGGGTCATAGTACAAGAGAGACAGAAGAAACTATTTTTTTTACACAGAGTTGTGAGGCTGTGAAATGCATTACCAGAGTTAGTCGTTTTGTTGTTCCTACCTTCACTCTTCCCTCGGTGTGAAGGAGTGGAAGGATTTGCAGTCCGTCAGGCTGCAATGTGAGTGCTCCTTCCGTGGCCATATCCATCTTTATACCAGCCCATAGGGTGGTTAATTCTCGTCGGTAGAAGGGTTTTATGGGCTCCCACAACTCATACGATGAGGGACGGGGCCATCACACCCACCAGACACGAGCATCCCACTGGATGTCAGAGCCGGAGCTCCAGTCTTCGCTCACTGTTTGAACCCTGCACTCTGACTCAGACAGGAATGCTACCACCAGCCAAAGGCTCGCTCTACCAGAGTTAGTGATTGAAGCTGAAACCATGTCAACTTTTAAGAATGCATTAAGATAGGTGGTTATAATTTCTATGGCATTCGCGGCGGAACCTTGAAGAGAGTGAGAATCCAAATATGCAGAGTGCTAAGCACAGCACAGCAGTCTGAGATCATCAAACTTGGAAGGCCACAGTCCTCATTTCCAAAAATGAATCAATGCTTGTAAAATTTGTTGATATCTAAAGGTTATATGAATTAAGTGTGGAGGTTGAGCTGCGCATAAGCAGTTTTCTTCAATTTACAACATGCAAGCATAAAAAGATTTAATAGCCAAAAGTATTGAGAACGACACAGCTATATTAAAAGAAAACACACATTATCTAGTTCAGTATTAGATGCTGAAAGCATTTCCAGTCTGTTTTTCTGAGGATTACAGAAGAAGCATTAGCTGTTAAAGATGAACGCTCTCACTGGTTCATAACCTCCTCTGTGGCACAAGTTTCTTTATCTCTTCCATACAGAGACTTCCATCCTCTAATTGGATTCTGCACTTTTATTGGAAGTATAAGGAACCCAAGCACAAATTAAAATTCAGACCGTTCTGTGATTGAGCAATTTCATCACTTGCAGCACTGGCTCTGGCCTTTATCAAAATTTAATACATAATTCTGCTACATGTATGATCATAATTAGGAGCAGGAGTAGGACATACAGCCCCTCGAGCCTGCTCAGCCATTCAATAAGATCATAGCTGATCTTCGACCTCAACTCCACTTTCCCACCCTATCCCCATATCTCTTGATTCCCTTCGTGTCCAAAAAATTCTAAACTTTTGTACATTTGTCTCCTCCACAATGTTAACCCATAACATCCAGGTCCTCCTCAATAAACAGGGCAGGACTATCTAGGCCAACTACCAACTGGTACCAAACTTCTACGTGCAAGATTCTGGAGCATAAAATTGACAGTTGAACAGTCAAAACCTTGAAAGATCTCAGATCAATAAGGATTTGCAGTAGGAACCCAGTATTTCTCATTAGATTCTATATGAATGTATCTGTAAACACATTAACATTTTAAACACTGTGGAGACAGAAAACATTATGCAGAGGTTTTAAACAGTCCTACAATCTGCATGGCCATACAACAGAACAGAGCTTAATTCTGTGCTGTGGTCCCTCCTTCCTGCTGCATCTGTACTGCAAAGCCCTGGATTTGAAACAAGAGATGAGTTTTGTCGGATCGCCTGGCCTAGTTAACAACACTGGAGTGTCAGACTCCCATCATTAAATGACGAGAACACTTACGAGTGAACTGCATCTCCCACTCCTGAAGACTTTCCAGCTGCATAGCATTGAGATCAGACAAGTCATCGTATTCGTCCTTCAGTGCCTCCTTATCCAGGCAGAATGTAGCAAGGCCTCTTGAGGCATCTCTTCCAGCAAACACACCATAAGGACCCTCTAGTCAAAAAAAAATTGTAATTTATTAGTGCAATGTTTTCCTTCAAGTGATGTTTCACCTCTTTAACAATTCTCTTTTTATAAAGGTACTGGGGCACGGTGAAATGCCCTCACAGAGGACAAAGACACAACACTATGGCAATTAAATTGAGTATAATTGCATTAATTAGAAGCTGTAGGAGTCCTCTTCCTAGTTTAGAGTTTTTATTCGGGGATTCAACTAAAAGATATGAAATTGAGAATCCTAGCTGAGTGAAAACTGAAAGAAAACCAGTCGTAAGATGGTGAACATTCTCCTCTTCCAGAGCAGGCAGCAAAGCCGCCCACGTTCACAGACAAATAAGATTTGAGTTAGGAGGATAAGAGACTTCCTTCTGAAATTCAAGCACTCTCATTTCTGGCTTTTTAACAAGGAAGTTGCCCTTGAAATTATACTGAGATATTAATGTGGGAATGGTTAACATGTCATCTGAAATTCCAGTCCACTATATTATCAGAGACATTGTTATTTCCATTAACCAGTCGTTCGCTAATATCCCACAGTGTAATTTCAAGGCCTGTATTTTTACTTTTAACTGTTAAAGGTACTTATTTTAAAGATGTTAATTGTAGTGAAGTATTTATTTTGATATAGTAGGTGGCCACTTATGCATTATAGATTAGGTGATGTGGCATATAGCAGAAAAGAGTCATTATGAAACAGTGTCGCTGCTTGCCTTGTACTCTAATTCATTGTCTTCATCTAGCTCTGTCTATATTTTTCACACACTTGTGTCTGTTAGATCTGTTTCAATCCACCATTCTTTGGAAGAGTATTATACCATCTGAATAATTCGCAGTTAATATTAGCCTTATTGTTTAAAAAAAGAGATTTTTCAGTTTACCCATCAGACTTCAAATGGGCACTAGAGAGGCAAGGCGAACCATCCCCAGCCTGACTATATTTATTTCTTGTCATCTGTAGGGCAAATGAGTTGGGGGGGGGGGGGGGGAGAAAGAGAGAGGGAAAGGAAGGGAAGAACAAGAACAGGTGGTGAGAAACAAAAAAAAAGTCAGGTTGGAGGTGGTCTTCCAGGGAGCAATAAGAGTGAAAGTACTCAATGCCAGTGCATGTCAACCAGTGATGAAGTGGTCAGGAAGACACCAGGTTGGGTCAGTATCAAGTCACACAAGAGCTGAGCAAGCCAGGCCTCAACATGCACCCAATACTTGGAAGGAGAGGCAAGATTTTAAGTGGGCAGAGAGGCTGATCCACTGGGATTATAAGCATAATTTACGGAACAGAAAGCTTAAAATAAAACATTCAAAATATGAAAAGAATGGGTGGAGAGTAGACATAAAACAATTGTGGCGTCTAATTGGCCCATGGTATCATGTGCTTAGCATGGACCAATGAGCAACACATTGGGAACTGTACAATATCACATTTACATAGACACACTATGGTAGATGCATCTGCACTTGGTTTTTTTCCCGTAGAAAATCTTCTCTTCCAAGGAAACATAAAAGCAATCCTGCTTCACACAGTTTGAGGTGTTGAACTGTAACAGATAGTCTAACAGTACTTACAATGTGCAGCCACATTTTGAAGCAGCTGAGTATTTATGGTTCGGATCTCCTGCTGGTAAAGCTTCTCCAGCTTCTGTCAGCCAGCAGACATGCCTGCTGTGGGCCAGACCACCCCAATCCCACCCAGTCCTCCCTCTACCAAAAAGGATTTTTCAGTCACTCAGGCTTGTAAAATTTGGATCACCGGTCACACATAGATTACCCAAAGGGTCTTAGGAGTTGTAAGGCATTTTATTAATGCACAGCAGTTTAAGTTAATTACAACACGCAATCAAGATAGACACAGTAGATATACGACCGCGACAAGCAGCTGGTATCGGTCCCGATCGGACAGACGGCTGGCGTGTGCGAACAGCTCTTCCCTTCCCTTCACAGTCTGTGCTAAAAGCTCTTTAGATATCTCTTTTACTCTCTTTTTAGGGGTGGGCCTAGGGTAGATTATCATCTAGCACACAAACAGCTAGTCTGGAAACAAGGTCACCACCACGGTGCAGAATGTTAGAACATCTGCAGGGAACCAAGAACATAAGCAAATTCTAAGCATCTATCCAGTTATTCTAACACCTGTCTGAAGAGACTTTTTTGTCTCTAGTTATTTCTTCCAATTCACGATTTCTTACAGGCTGCTCTAGCTAAACGTCACAAATCAATTTGCAGGGAAGGGGAAATGATTAAAAGTTTTTTTTTAAACCAAGCTTTCCTTATTTATCAGTGGGTGGATTTTGCATAGTATAGTACTGAATTATTAGAATAACCCCAGGTTCAACCCTCAGTCTCTGCTGCATCTCAGCTAGCTCAGTATTAAGGATATACGAGACTTCACATCCCCAGGGCGGGGGCCGGGGCAGGGGCAGGAGTGAAATAGGGAGAAGAACAAAGCCGATGGAATATTGAATTCTATAACCCAAAACAGTGAAACACCAAGTCAGAAGAAGCCATGATCAAACTACAGTGCCCTTGTTTGACCACACCTTGAAAAAACCGATAATCACACATTGGAGGCCGCAGAGAGCCACAAGGCTGATTAATGCCTGGTGTTTAGAGCACTGATTTCAGAGGATAGGATTGCAAAACCTGGGCTTTTTAAACTTTGAAATTATTTAGAGCTATAAAAGATAGTAAACCTGTGCCCCCTTGTTCTACTCTTGCAAATTTAGCATTTTTTGGATTTACCTTTGGCCCAGCTATCCAGAATGAACCTAAAGTACCCACATTGCAGTATCCAGTTGGTTCTGAAATGATTCCAGGGTTTTCACCTACACCAGTCTATCCAGGAGTACATTCATATTTTGATCACTCTGAAGATCTTCCTGATATCAATCCTAAATTTGCTGTTTACTAGTTTGAACCTGTTGCAATTTAGCATAATTTTCTGGAAAAGCAAAATCCAGAAAAGCTGCAATGTGTCACTTAGACGAAGTACTGATAGATACCCACAGAACCCTACCCAAGCTCAAGAGAAGAAAATTAAGTTTAGATGGTTGAGGGATGATCTAACTGAGGCCTTCAACATGATAAAACGATTTGATAGGGTAGCTATAATTTCCTCTGGTAGGGAAATCCAGAACAAGGGGGCATAATCTTAAAATTAGAGCAAGGCCATTTAGGAGTGAAATCAGGAAGCACATTTTCACAGAGGAAATCTGGAACTCTTTCCCCTCCCTCCCCCCCACCCCCCAAAAAGGCTTAGGATGCTGGGCCAATTGAAATTTTCAAGACTGAGATCGACAGATTTTTATTAGGTTAGGGTATCAAGGATAAGGAGCAAAACCAGATAAATGGAGCTGAAGTACAGATCAGTCATGATCTAATAGAATGGTGGAACAGGCTCGAGGGGCTGAATGGCCTAGTAAAAATGTCATTATACCAAAGACTGCAGCTAAGGCAAACCACCAAAGTGCTGATGAGAACTAGATTGCATTAGCACTAAAGTGGCATTTGTCCCATTTACCAGCTCAGCAGCATCTGGTGGTATTCAAGGATATTTGAACTGTAAGACACCAAGGGGTATTGGGCAAAACATTTTAATTACAATACCCAAGGTAACCAATCTTCTTTAGTGCTTCTGCTATAACTAGAGGATTCCACAAGAGACAAATTACAATCAATACAAGTACCAGCTCAGAAACATTGAGAACAGTTTCATGCCAAGAATTTACATTTGATTCCATAGGATATACAGCACAAACAGGCCATTTGGCCCAACCAGTTTATGCTCCACACGAGCCTCCTCTTGTCTTTCCTCATCTAACTCTATCAGCATAACCCTCTATTCCTTTCTCCCTCATATGCTTATCTAGCCTCCCTTTAAATGCATCTATGCTATTCGCTTCAACCACTCCCTGTGGTAGCGAGTTCCACATCCTCACCGCTCTCTGGGTAAAGAAGTTTCTTCTGAATTTCCCATTTGATTTCTTGATAATCTTCAAGATTTAGCCGTATGAATCAGTGACCAAACAGCCCAAGCAAATACGCAGCAAAGTACCTGAAGTACATAAGTTATTTCCCCACCCCCCACAAGTAATACTTGTTTGCCAAAAATATTTTTGATTTCAAGTACAACAGCAGCAGTGCCATCACATGGGCTCATCGGCTTATGGCATGATCCTACCTCCAGCCGTTACAGGAAGGCGGCTAGGCAAACTCGCACAAAAAGGACATCCAAGAGGGGTTTTATCTTTGAAAAGTTACAACAGTGACTACACTTCAAAAGTACTCCATTGGCTGTAAAGCGCTTTGAGATGTCCGGTGGTCGTGAAAGGCGCTATAGAAATGCAAGTCTTTTTTTTCCCCCTCCTCCATCACCTTGATGTGTTTTACCCTGCTTACTCTTGTGCATTTTCCAATAGCTAGCATTGGCCGAGGCAGGGGACAGATCACATGCACCCTTCCACGTGAATCGAGGGCCGGAGGGAGAAATAGAATATAAAGAAACTCCAAATGTGATCTCAAACCATTAGGAACTTTTCCCCTCCAGAAAGGAACATAACTGCCCTTGAATTTGTAGCAGAGTTAATGAGTGAGGTAAAGGGCCTGCAGCCAGTTACAAAAACAGAAACACAGCAAGACAGTTGATCAGGATGAGATATTGGGGGGGGCGGGGAGGATAAATGGATGTTTCTTACAAGATGTCCAGTTGCTTACAGTATTCAGCTCCAAACAGCGACACAACTTACCTCAAACTAAATAGCATGGGGAATTCCTGAAGAAAAAAGACTTGCATTTATATAGCCCTTTTCAAGACCACTGGCCTTCCCAAAGCACTTTACAGCCGATGAAGTACTTTAAAAAGTGTAGTCACTGTTGTAATGTAGAAAACACGGCAGCCAATTTGCACACTGCAAGGTCCCACAAACAGCAATGTGATAATGATCAGATAATCTGTTTTAGTGATGTTGATTGAGGGATAAATATTGGCTGGCTACATCTGGTGCACACTTTGTACAATATAAAGAGAAGCTATAGTAATTATGCCACTGCCCTACTTCTAGATCTCATCAACTTAGTACTATACATGCTAACATATTTGTTCTGTTTGCTAAGCTGGTCATAGAAGGTGTCTGTTTAAAGCCTATTGATTGCTCTAGCTAATGTCAGAGTCGATTTTACAAGTGTAACTGTGAAAACGTTTGCTACACCTCAACATCTGAAGTTGTGTCTAACTAAACAGGTTTAGCCACATCAACATATCACATTTAGTGGAGAAAGGTTCCAGCTTGTTTACGTTATTTCAGTCACAAGTGGATCAAAATACTTTATTACCATAAAGACGAGTGTCAGAGAAAAGACATTTCATTGCAGATTTTCTTTGAAGGACCTTGAAATTAAGTGGAATGCAACTGTGCCGTCAGGCTCCATGTTGCAACCAACTGAATTTTTTGGTTGAGTATTGTGCAAGTCAGACCCCATTTTTAGCCGTTGCCTGCAGAGTCCTTAAATAATTAGAAAAGGTCCTGAGACTAGCACTCGGAACCAGAGAGTAAAACAGTCAGACAAGAGAAACATTTTCAAAACAATCGGCATTTCCAGGCCACAGGGAAATGTTCCTCAAAGAGTACAGCCAGAGATTAAAGCAGAAAACCTACTGACCCATACCAAAATTACTTTGGAGCACTGCCAGGTGTGATTTAGGTGAAGGGCTCTCGGGCGACTCAGGTGCACGCTTATCAGGAATTGCGAGCCTGTTAGCTCAGCGAGACATTCCTGTACAAAAACGGCAGCTGAGGATCAAAGATCACGTAGCGCCACGTAGCTTACTGGTTTATATGAAAATCTGATTCAAATACGGTAGAAGTCGCGTTAGAAAGGATGTACCAAGGTCATAAACCAGCCACCACCTTTGATATATCTACCACAGAGCCCAAGTTGCCCATTAAATGTGGTTACCCTTCAAAGGAACCCGCAACACAATGATAAAAATGTAGCAACCGTCCTGATCACCCTCATTTCCCCATACTTTCCACCAAGTTTACAGGAACTCGCAAATAACCAATGTCTGCTCTTAAAAGATCAAATCGAATTATAATCAGCAGGCTCTCCTTTGGAATAAAGCCAGGGTCCCAACATCAAAATTACACAAACAGCTACAAGTTGCTGGGGTTGGTACACAAACTACCGCTTACGTGACATTAACTTTTACACAAATTTGTTGTGATTACTGATACTTTGAGATAGTTTGCAATGGGTAATCGGGAACACAGCACAGTATTTTATAAGCTGTACATGTATGATAGACATTTTTTTTTAATGACTCCTATATTTAGGTCTACCAACAGCACAGACTGTGTGTGCGGGTGTGCTCCAATGTTTAACTAAGCTCACTTTTTTTTTTAAAAAAAGGACCACCACCAACAGGAACAGTGCAAACAGACCAGTCCCGTTGCAGCCTGCCACCAGGGATCTACTGAATAGAGGGCTTACTGATTTAAACAAAGTTAAATTGTGAACAGGAAGAACAGTGGTCCAACACCCTGAATATGAATGCAAACATTAAGGTCCACACCCACTACTCTCCATATGATCAATTCTAATCTTTGCTGAGTAAAAGTAATTTTGTAAGATCTTTGAGGAAAAGGTCACAAAGCCCAAAAAGCCTGTTCTTTTTTCAACATTTCAACCCCACCAGCCTTCTTTCACTTTGATACTCAATCTCTTTTCCCCCCAGAATCCCACCCAATTACTTTTAAATCCTCTTACTTTGTCCAAGACCATGGGACTTCTTGGTAATTTATTCTGTATGTCTATCCATCCAACTTTCTTCTCCTTTCCCAAATTTCAACTTGTCCCACCTCTTATTTGCTGTAATTAACTTTGTCAACCCCCTTCATACAGTAATTCTTCACAGCGAGCAATATCTAATGAGATGCTAAGTCACGCTGCAATCCTAAACTCCCAGGCCTCCGGCAGTGCTGCATTGTAACCAATCATCAGCTGGTTACAATGCAGCACTGCCGAGAGGCCAACGAGCATGTAGCTAACTCAAGGATGGTACATGATGGTGTTCCCATGCGCCTGCTGCCCTTGTCCTTCTAGGTGGTAGAGGTCGCGGGTTTGGGAGGTGCTGTTGAAGAAGCCTTGGCGAGTTGCTGCAGTGCATCTTGTAGATGGTGCACACTGCAGCCACAGTGCGCCGGTGGCGGAGGGAGTGAATGTTTTAGGTGGTGGATGGTGAGCCAATCAAGTGGGCTACTTTGTCCTGGATGGTGTCGAGCTTCTTGAGTGTTGTTGGAGCTGCACTCATCCAGGCAAGTGGAGAGTATTCCATCACACTCCTGACTTGTGCCTTGTAGATGGTGGAAAGGCTTTGGGGAGTCAGGAGGGTCACTCGTCGCAGAATAACCAGCCTCTGACCTGCTCTTGTTGCCGCAGTATTTGTGGCTGGTTCAGTTAAGTTTCTGGTCAACGGTGACCCCCCCCCCCCCAGGATGTTGACGGTGGAGGTTTCGGCAATGGTAATGCCGTTAAATGTCAAGGGGCAGTGGTTAGACTCTCTCTTGTTGGAGATGGTCATTGACTGGCACTTGTGTGGTGCGAATGTTACTTGCCACTTATCAGCCCAAGCCTGAATGTCGTCCAGGTCTTGCTTCATTATCTGAGGAGTTGCAAATGGAACTGAACACTAAGCAATCATCAGCAAACATCCCCACTTCTGACCTTATGATGGAGGGAAGGTCATTGATGAAGCAGCTGAAGATGGTTGGGCCTAGGACACTGCCCTGAGGAACTCCTGCAGTGATGTCCTGGGGCTGAGATGATTGGTCTCCAACAACCACAACCATCTTCCTTTGTGCTAGGTATGACTCCAGCCAGTGGAAAGTTTTCCCCTGGATTCCCATTGACTTCAATTTTACTAGGGCTCCTTGATGCCACACTCGGTTAAATGCTGCCTTGATATTAAGGACAGTCACTCACACCTCACCTCTGGAATTCAGCTCTTTTGTCCATGTTTGGACCAGGGCTGTAATGAGGTTTGGAGCCGAATGCTCCTGCTGGAACCCACACTGAGCATCGGTGAGCAGGTTAGTGGTGAGTAGGTGCCGCTTAATAGCACTGTTGATGACACCTTCCATCACCTTGCTGATGATCGAGAGTAGACTGATGGGTTGGTAATTGGCCAAATTGGATTTGTCCTGCTTTTTGTGGACAGGACACACCTGGGCAATTTTTCACATTGCCTGGTAGATGCCAGTGTTGTCGCTGTAGTGGAACAGCTTGGCTAGAGGCGTGGCTAGTTCTGGAGCACAAGTCTTCAGCACTACAGCCAGGATATTGCCGTGGCCCATAGCCTTTGTTGTATCCAGTGCGCTCAGCCGTTTCTTGATATTACGTGGAGTGAATCGAATTGGCTGAAGACTGGCTTCTGTGGTGGTGGGGACCTCAGGAGGAGGCTGAGATGGATCATCCACTCGGCACTTCTGGCTGAAGATGGTTGCAAAAGCTTCAGAGTCTCTTGCATTCACTTGCTGGGCTCCACCATCATTGAGGATGGGGATATTCATGGAGCTTCCTCCTGTCATTAGTTGTTTAATTGTCCACCACCATTCACAACTGGATACGGCAGGATGCAGAGCTTTGATCTGATCCGATGATTGTGGGATCGCTTAGCTCTGTCTATAGCATGCTGTTTAGCATGTATGTAGTCCTGTGTTGTAGCTTCACCAGGTTGGCACTTCATTTTTAGGTACACCTGGTGCTGCTCCTGAGATACTCTTCTGCACTCCTCATGAACCAGGGTTGGTCCTCTGACTTGATGGTAATGGTAGAGTGAGGGATATGCCGGACCATGAGGTTACAGATTGTGGTGGAATATAATTCTGCTGCTGCTGATGGCCCACAGCGCCTCATAGATGCCCAGTTTTGAGCTGCTAGATCTGTTCTGAATCTATCCCATTTAGCATGGTGGAACTGTCAGACAACACGATGGAGGGTGTCCTCAATGTGAAGACGGGACTTCATCTCCACAAGGACTTATGCAGTGGTCACTCCTACCAATACTGTCATGGCCAGATGCATCTGCGACAGGTAGATTGGTGAGGACGAGGTCAAGTAGGTTTTTCCCTCATGTTGGTTCTAACACCACCCGCCGCAGACCCAGCCTGGCAGCTATGTCCATCAGGACTCGGCCAGCTCAGTCAGTAGTGGTGCTACCGAGCCACTCTTGGTGATGGACATTGAAGTCCCCCAACCGAATACGTTCTCTTCCCTTGCTATCCTTGGTGCTTCTTCCAAGTGGTGTTCAACATGGAGGAGTACTGATTCATCAGCTGAGGGAGGGCAGTAGGTGGTAATCAGCAGGAGGTTTCCTTGCCCATGCTTGACCTGAAGCCATGAGACTTCATGGGGGCCAGAGTCAATGTTGAGGACTCCCAGGGCCACTCCTTGCCAACTGTATACCACTGTGCTGCCACCTCTGGTGGGACAGGACATACCCAGGGATGGTCATGGAAGAGTCTGGGACGTGGGCTGAAAGGTATGAGTATGACCAAGTCAGGCTGTTGCTTGACTAGTCTGGAGTCTCATGTAGGCCAGACTGGGTAAGGACGTCAGATTTCCTTCCCGAAAGGACATTAGTGAACCAGATGGGCTTGTACAATAATCTGGTAGTTTCATGGTCACCATTACTTATTTTTATTCCAGATTTAATTAACCGAATTTAAATTCCCCAGCTGCCATGATGGGATGGGATTTGAACTCATGTCTCCAGATCATAAGTCCAGGCCTCTGGATTACTAGTCCAGTAACATAACCACTATGCTCTCATACCCACGTTTCTGTTGGGGAAACTGCAGGCAAACATTTTTACAATAGTATACATCAAAAAAAAAATTCTAGTAGGTGGTTTTGAAGGGGAGCTGGGAAAATAGGAGGCAGAACATATGAAATTGGCAGTCAGGGAAAAAAAATCAGCTGATCCATCAAGGCTGCCCGACACCATGATGGCCGGAGCATCATGACTAAACACTTCTTAGCTGCCCCCACCATGTAATTGCATGAGAAAAGACTGGAAGGAGTTTCAATAGTTTGTTATCTGCTATATTTCTTAATTTTACACGTGCCTACAAGATGATAACACATGTACACTGTTGACCAACCCTGAAACTGTCTTGCAAACAGATATTAACTTCTTCAAATATGTATACAAATCTACTCCTTTTAAGTTATTAAACCCTGACAAGATAAACTAAATCTTTGGGTGGAAAATATTGAACATATCCAGCCAAAGGGCAATCATGTCTTTAAGTAGCTTTTCAGATATGATCTTTGCCCACCTACACCAAAAAAGCCTGCCTCTTGCCCCCCAAATTATTAAACCTTCAAATATATAATTAAATCAATGCAAACTTCAGGGGGATTGGGGGGGGGAAGAGGGAGGGAGCGAAAGGGAGGGGAGAAAGGGAGGGAGCGAAAGGGAGAAAGGGAGGGGAGCGAAAGGGAGGGGGCGAAAGGGAGGGGAGAAAGGGAGGGGAGAAAGGGAGGGGAAGGGGAGCGGAGGGGAGGGGGGCGGAGGGGAGGGGGGCGAAAGGGAGGGGGGCGAAAGGGGGGCGAAAGGGGGAAAGGGAGGGGGGCGAAAGGGGGAAAGGGAGGGGAGAGAAGAGAGGAGAGGGGGAAGGGAGTGAATGGAAGTCTTCACAAAGCCGCCCGCAGCAGTGCAGCTGTTGGCGGTCAGTCGGGGCCCTGTGTGTGTGTCCGTACCGTGTCCATAGAATTTCCTGCCTTTGGTGACATCGAAGACTTTGCTGTTGACGGCGATGAGGATGCGCGGGTTCTGCTCGCCGTCGAACTCCCGCATCTCGGCCGGGGTGAAGTCCCTCCTGAGGCGGGGCAGCTGCTGCTCGCGATCCGCCGGGTCGCTGTCGGGCGGCCGGTCCCCCCGCACGATTTTGTAGAGGAGGAAGAGGCAGAGAAAGAGCAGGCTGACGTTGAGAGGGCTGGTGAAGATCTCCTGCAAGACGCCGGACCCGACCGAACTCTGCACCGCTTCCTCCGCCATCTTACAGTCTGAGGGGAGCAACCGACACTCACCACGTCCGCCGCAGCGCCCCCTGCCCAGGAGGACCAGCAACCGCCGCAGCGCCCCCTGCCCAGGAGGACCAGCAACCGCCGCAGCGCCCCCTACCCAGGAGGACCACCAACCGCCGCAGCGCCCCCTGCCCAGGAAGACCACCAACCGCCGCAGCGCCCCCTGCCCAGGAGGACCACCAACCGCCGCAGCGCCCCCTGCCCAGGAAGACCACCAACCGCCGCAGCGCCCCCTGCCCAGGAGGACCAGCAACCGCCGCAGCGCCCCCTACTCAGGAGGACCACCAACCGCGTCCGCCGGTTCAGCATTAACAGCAAACCCAATCACCAATCCAAATCAAGTCGCTACAACGCACCAGCCATACCACACCATCCTCAGCCAATCCTTATACTGTGCCATCTGAAGCAAACCTATCTATCTAATGCACTAAAATCTTTGAGTTGTAATTAAATCAACAGTAAAACTGTAACCGGAATGGTAATGCTTGTTCTTGCTCGCTCCCGAGGTGGCGGTGTAACCTCTAAAAAAAAATGCAGGAAGAAAGACACACTAATAAAAACAACAATCCAAACACCCCAATCAAAAAAAAATTCTCTAATTGCGAGCAATGCCATGGGAGATTCACTAAAATTTCCAACCCATAATATAACAAAAAAAAATCACAAGTGAACAGATATGGAGTCTGGCAATGAACAACTCACAAGGGAAAGAAAAAATCATAATCAACAATTTCAAAAACTGTGAATCAGGTAGGGACAATCCCATGTTCAGCGCATTTCGGGTGTGCTATCCTGTTTAACATCTTGAACAGATGGGGTTCAGGAAAATCAGCTCTTGTTTCATCAGCCAGCTGACTACACACAAGTTTAGAATACAATTTTACCATTACATAGATGTAAATTCCACAACCGGTGGGCGCCGCAGGGACTGGAGTGCATCATCACCCCGGCCAATCAAATTTTAATTTAATTTGTTAAGGTTCTTTTAAAGCTTTATTAAGTTACAGTCCATTTGGTTAATCACCCAACTAAGAAGAGTACTTAGATGTAAAAAATTTGATAATTTGCAAATGTTAGCACCCTCAAAAATTGACCATTTCTGTTGGCAATGCTTGTATTACATTTTGCCACCTGAGGCCTCATTTCTGCCAGGACGATTCTGCTTGAATTTGGCTGCAAGATACAGTCAGTTTCTGACCTCCAGCAGTGGCCCTGTGCATCACTACGGGATATCCGCTGCTTTTAACAAAACAAAGTGTGTGCCCACCCATTTGAAGGTATAGCCCAGAGTTATTTGCTTTAAGTGAAGTAAATAACACTGAGTGCCTCCACCTGAATGCCCAAGTGCTTCACTGACTGCCCTCCCTTCGGCCCCGCTTTTAACTCCAGGTGGATTCCCCGCTCAGGCCTGAGTTAAAATTACAGTCGGGTCTCAATGATGTCATCGGGCCGCAACATGCATATGTAAAGATGGACCCCGTTAGCTCCGGGCGTCTGTCCTTGCTGCCTGTTCAGGAGAGCAGGTTAAAATTGCAGATGTTGTGATCATGGCGGCTTTCGGACAGGTAAGAGCCAGGACGATTTTAACTGGCCACCTGCCTGCTTTCTGCTGAGCGAGTAGTGTTAAATAAGTGTCTCAGTAGCCTCCCACCCTTTGTAATAATAGGCAAAGACAATCAGATGTCTCATTTGACTGGGATGGAATTGATTTTTAAAATTGCCTCTTGACTGATGTATAAATCCATTTTTCTCCTGAAATCAATTTTCTAAATCAATTCTGTTTTTAAGTTTCAGTCACTGATTGGAAATTGATGAAAGCTGTATGGAACATTGACTGAAACTCACAACAAAATCTCTGGCTATTAAATGGGCTGTTGATTTGCAGCAGACTGACAGATACAGGAGGTAACTTCCTTCAACCTATTACTCTCCTGCCTTCCCACTGCTCTAGCCAGACTGTTAGCAGTTCTAACTGATCAGCTGGGTCACTGAGAAGTCAGTCAGTGACTTCCCAGTGACCCAGGCAGTCTGTTAGAATTCAGTGACAGGAGGGAGTGAGATAGCCTCAGATGGTATGCTGCAAATCAGTGTCTCTTGCCACAAATATTGCTGAATCTGAAAAGGGCTGTCTCCTACATTTATAGACTCCCCTCTATATTTGCATGATTGGAGGAGCACTGAAATCTTATTTTAACAGAATTTTGAAAATCCCTCAAAATATGCAATATTATTTGCACACTATATTCTGTAAAAGAAATAAACATTTGTAATTGACATTCTCTTCAACAATAATTAAGTCGCTGATGTATGTTTCCATAGCAAAGACAAAGCTTTTCATATATTACTTAAATGGACCATTACCAAGATTAAGAAAAATAAAACATGCAATAATGCTATAATTCTGATCTACATACAATCATAGCAATTTCTATTTGATGGTTGATTTGAAATAAACAAATCATGACTCCTTACATTCTTGCATGCAGTCATTGAATTAATGTCGCAGAGCTCTTTGTCCATTTACAAAGCTCATAAATAGTCAGTGCACAAAGTGTTCTGCACAAACAGTACAAAAGGATTGAATAAACTGACACTGTGCCATGTGGCTACTGTCTGTGCTTCACATGAGTTTCTTTTAGGAGGTCACAGATGTATCAGTAATTAAGAAGGCACAATGGGGGTAATTTTGGCTTTTGGCGTAGTGTAAAATGGGCATTATCGGATTGGCCACCTGTTATACATCTCTCCCAATTTTCGTTTCCAGTGAAGTCAATAGAAATGGAAATCCGGACAGGTGTACGATGGCGTCTGATCCGATATCGCCCGTGTTACACTATCGCCCAAAGTTAAAGTTACCCCCAAAGTCCCTATTAACTTGTTGCAGGTGCGTTCCAGGGATACTGAAATCTGGTGGTAACTTTTGAAAAGGTTATTGACTAAAATATTGTTTTTGAACTTGCAACTGACATGGCTAACTAATGTTCGGGATTCTTCAACCAATATAGCATTTATATAGCGCCTTCCATAACCTCAGGACGTCCCAAAGCGCTTTACAGCCAATGAAGTAATTCAGTGTAGTCACTGTTGTAATGTAGGAAACACGGCAGCCAATTTGCGTGCAGCAAGCTCCCACAAAACAGAAATGTGATAATGACCAGATAATCTGTTTTTTAGTAATGTTGATTGAGGGATAAATATTGGCCAGGAGAACTCCCCTGCTCTTCTTCGAAATGGTGCCCTGGGATCTTTTACGTCCACCTGAGAGAGCTGGCGGGGCCTCAGTTTAATGTCTCATCTGAAAGATGGCACCTCTGGCAGTGCAGCACTCATTACTGCACTGGAATGTCAGCCTGGATTTTTGTGCTCAAGTCTCTGGAGTGGGACTCAAACACACGACCTTCTGACTTGAGGTGAGAGAGTGCTACCCACTGAGCCACGGCTGACACTACAGGGAATATTTACTCAGGGTTGGAAACTTGGTTTTGTACTTTGTTTGGTAGCTTTGAAGACAATGTATAATAATAGTTAATGAAAATAGGTTGCAGAATTAGCCTTCGTGCCTGTAGGCCGGGGAGAGGAATTTGGGAGAAATCAGATGTCACAGTTTTCCCTTGAGGGCTTTCTACTTGATGAACATATTACATGGTATTATTTGTATTTACTGTACTTATCACTGTGACCACTTTCTTCCGCCAATGTAGAACTTCTCCACCCACCAAAATGGCACAACATTTTAACCAAACGTGTTTTTAAGACGTGTCCCAACATGTTTTTAAGACGTGTACCACTGGTAAATGTATCTAAGTTACAGTACAGTGAGAGAGTCCACTGGAGCTCGCAATACTCTGCGCAAAGTGATCTCAGCCAAGATGTTGGATGCGTGACCTTCTCTCAGAACTCTGCTAATGCCGCTCTGTAACCATGTATCAAGAACTGTGTAATAGCACCCTGGGATGTCAGTTACTTTATCTACCACTTTCTATTGACATGATTCTGATGATACTGATGTGTACTTAACACTCTGCTGTGCAATCCTCACCGCTGGGTATTACACTATGTTAACCATTATCTGATGCTGGAGAGAGTGATTTATCTCCTCCACATTGGGAGGTGCAAAGATAAGGATAGGCAGTTTCTGACATCACAGGGTGCTATTACACAGTTCTTGATACATGGGGGGGGGGGGGTGATTTTCTCAATAGGGAGCTTTTGGAGGCGGGACTCCCACTTGTCGGGTTTCAGTCCCGCCTCCATCAACTTCTGGCCAACCCACGCTATTTTCCCTTGATTGACCTTGTTAAGCCTGCCCAGCGGGTTTAGCAGGCCGATTAAGGGAAAGCCGGTTGCAGAGAACGTCAACGTATGGACAGATGAATTGTCATCGTTTGACCGCTCTGTGAAGCTGTCTAACACTGACATTCTCTGTAGTTTGATGAGGTCTTGAATTCAAGACCTCATCAAAACTCTTTCTTTTGCAGAAATGAGATGGTTGTTGCATTGGAGAATGCAACGGCCATCTGTCATCTCTACCGCGGAGGTGCGAGACTCTCCGCATACACACCAACTGAAGCCTGCAGGAAGAAACAAAGGTAAGTACACTTTTTCTAACACTTTGCACTTACCTCAGATACTCACCTCTCCACACGTGCACCCATCACTCACCTCCACAGCACACTTTTGGACCCCACCGACCCCCGCAGACCCCCTACTCGCTTCGCTGACCTGGCGGGGTTCAGAGCCTTCGGGAAGCCCGCACTTGTGTGGGCAAAAAGGGGATAATCCTATTTTCTGCCTGTTAACTACCTGTTAACAGGCAGTTAAGTGGATGTGATCCCTTCCCGCCTCCAAGGAGACGGGACCCGGCGCGGGACGGCTACCCGCCTCCTGGCAAGGTGGCACGGAGGCGGGGTTGGGGGCGGGTTGAGCACCCACCCCCAAATTCTGCCATTTTTCCGGCAGTCCCGCCTCCAAACCCGCCTCCCCAGGGCTGGCAAAATCCAGCCCATGGTTACTGAGCGGCATTAGCAGAATTCTGAGAGAAGGTCACACATCCAACATTTTGGCTGAGGTGTAGTATGGGGAGAGCAATCAATTTTAGAAATGCACTTAAATTAGGTCTTTGCATACTAAAGTCTCTTACTTAAATTTTAACTGAACAAAATGGTTCCACAATAAGAATGGCTGGTATTGATGGGGAGTCGGGCAGTTGGAAGGAGGAAGAGCAACAGTAGACCTGAGGTTGCAGGTAAACAGACAAAGAGGCAATAAGCAATTGATGGCAGAGAGTTATACTAATATTACTTGAGAAACACTCATCTTGGCCAGGTGATGCCAGCTTATACTTTAGATATTAGACGATATTTGTTAATCACTACCAAGTGTCCTTTTTATAGGGAAAACAGTAGAAAAGCAGGTGAGCCAGATGAATGTGACATAAGTGAGATAAAAGGTGTGTGTGCAAAATTAAATCAAGAGTTGAGGCAGTTTGGTGGATCAAATTAATAATCAACTGATTATTAGCTGTAAATGTCACTCAGCAAAGATATGTAAATTTCAATTAGGTTGCTCCTTTTATATATTTTTAAATTGAGGAACCACAACTAATAGTGTAGGACATCACCAACAACAACAAAAACAATTTGTATTTATATAGCGCCTTTAATGTAGTAAAACGTCCCAAGGTGCTTCACAGGAGTGTTATAAGACAAAAGATTTGACACCGAGCCACATAAGGCGAAATTAGGGCAGAGAACCAAAAGCTTGGTCAAAGAGGTAGGTTTTAAGGAGCGTCTTTAAAGGAGGAAAGAGAGTTAAAGAGAGGCGGAGAGGTTTAGGTAGGGAATTCCAGAGATTAGGGCCTAGGCAACAAAAGGCACGGCCACCAATGGTTGAGCGATTATAATCAGGGATGCTCAAGAGGGCAGAATTAGAGGAGCGCAGATATCTCGGGGGGTTGTGGGGCTGGAGGAGATTACAGAGATAGGGAGGGGCGAGGCCATGGAGGGATTTGAAAACAAGGATGAGGATTTTGAAATTGAGGTGTTGCTTAACTGGGAGCCAATGTACATCAGCGAGCACAGGGGAGATGGGTGAACGGGACTTGGTGCGAGTTAGGACACGGGCAGCCGAGTTTTGGATGACTTCAAGTTTATGTAGGGTAGAATGTGGGAGGCCAGCCAGGAGTGTGTTGGAATATTGGAACTGAAATAAGATTTGTGTATACTGTTTTAAGACAGCTATTATTAAATGGAACAATAATACCCTTATGTCAAGTTATAAATGCCTGACCTTGCTGTTTTGTGTTTGTTTTCCCCAGAGAGAGTTTTGTCAGCTGTACTAGAGTAAGCCTGTATCATAAGGCTCTTAGGTATTCAGCTGCACGGCTTTTGTTTATATGAGCGAATCTGAAACTCTCCCCCTCTTGTTTGTCTCTATGCTTCTAAACTGGACACCCTTCCACCCACATCAACACTATTCTTTTCAACTGGGAGTGCAGCTGTGAGGATCTTCCCTGTTTGCCCTGAGACAATGTGCTGGGCCTTCTTCTTGAACTGCTGCAGTCCCTGTGGTGATGGTACTCCCACAGTGGTAATCAGTAGGGATTTCCAGCATATTGTCACAGCGGCGACGAAGGAATGGAGATACCTGTCCAAGTCGGGATAGTATGTGACGTGGAGGGGAACTTGGAGGCGACGATGTTCCCATGGCATTGCTGCACATGTCCTTCTCAGTTAAAGAGGTCACAGGGGAGGGAGGTGCAGTCGAAATAACCTTGGTGAGTTGCTGCAGTTTATCCTGTGGATAGTACACACGGCAGCCACGGTGTGCCAGTGGTGGAGGGAGTGGGCATTGAGTCCAATGGCAGGGGTGCTGATCAAGCACACAGCTGTGTCCTGGATGATAGCGGGCATCTGGGATGTTGTAGCGGCTGTACTGATCCAGGCAAATGGGAAGTGTTCCATCACACCCCTGACTCGAGCCTCGTAGATGGTGGAGAGGCTTTGAGGAGATAGAAGGTGAGACACTTTTCGCAATTCGAAATATGAATGCATCCGTAAAGTAAGTGCCATAGTTGTTCATAATTATTTACGTGCTCTTTTATTTTGTAGGAATGTAGAAAAAACATCAGTTACTTTATCTACCACTTTCGATTGAAATGATTCTGATGATACTGTTATGCACTGAACTCTCTGCTGTGCAATCCTTACCCCTAGATATTATACTATGTTAACTATTATCTGATGCCGGAGAGAGTGCTTTATCTCATCTGCATGTGTCTGGGCACTAAGGCACTAATCATCTGGTGTGATGCTTTGATATCCCAAGGACCCTTTCTGCACAAGTGTGTAATTGGATTGTCAAAGTCCGAGACCTACCACAGTGAAAGTACTGCTGAACTTAGTCTGGTAGTTAGTGTAATGTATTATCACATGGTTTGTCAATGTTCTGTAGACATCTGGCCCGATCTCCGTTAGAAAAATTGCTTTCTTCCATTCACGAATTATTTTATTTTGAGCTTGAACATTCTCATCTGCACCTTCAGTCTCAATAATGTTATTGGCCTTAAAAAACATCTCCATCCGCTCAATGTAAGAACTGAATGGTTCACGAGCTCGGTCATACAAGCTGAGGCTTCTGATGAATCCCGTAGGCACGGCCATGATTATCCCGATCCCATTGAACAGTGACTCGGCACTCTAACTGTGTACCTGTGAGAATCAACGGCACTGTTGCTGTGTATACATACACGCAAAGGCGAAGCATAGACGATTCTGCATGAGCATTAACAGTAAAACATCACAAAAATTCAGTTTAGGTGTCACAAATTCACCTTAAATTTGTCCACTTGAAGGTTGAACACCATGATCCCTAAAAATGGCTTTGGGATTCCATCCTTGTCACCAAAATGTAATATATGTGGGTAGAACAAATGAAGGACAGAGACACGATGAGTTGCTAGTCCATGTGCTTGCTTTATTAGGCCAGACTGAACTGAGCAAGCTCATACCAAACCATGTGACAAACCATGTGATAATACATTACAGTTAGAGTGAGTGAATTTACCCACCAGTCAGGTTAAGTCCCACTGCAAACTTGAGCCTGATCTCAGCCCCTCTGGACACAATAGCTGTATATTCACATGTGCTGTAAGTTTGTAGTTGATTCAAATGCAAATCTTGCATAAATAATGTAAGAAACAGTCATACTTAAAAGTTCTCTGCTATTATTGCTTTGACACTGAAGAAAATACACGTTAAACCCCGATTTGATTCCCAGCGATTTTCCAGACATATAGTACATGCATTATCAGGAATGGTTTGACCCATAGTCAAGGTTAGGGCAAAGACATACTGAAGAGGTTGAAATCAATTTAGCTAAAGACATATATAGGCTTTCCTAAAATAAACCAAACATTGCTACATATTCCTTCAATATAGCCCTTGAGTAGCAAATATATTTGAAACTACTTATAAGAACACTTGTTATGCTTTTAGTCTAGAGAAGGAAAAAAGAATCAGCCCGGGCTCCTACTCTCAGTTGTTGCCTGGCGACTGACTGTGGTGTGGAACCCCAACACTGATACCTGCCCTCTCACCCTCCTCAATCAAAAGGAAAGAAATTGGGGAAAGACTGTTACTAAAATATTCTCGTTACAATATAAGAAAATGAGTTACTCTGTTCTCCTTATGATAAAAATGAGAAGTCGCACAACACCAGGTTATAGTCCAACAGATTTATTTAATTTTACAAGCTTTCGGAGCAGTTCGCTCCTTCGTCAGGTAAGTTTAACAGTGAGAGAATCTCCCAGAATTCACAATTTAAACACAGACAAAATATATTCAAATCTTTCCCTACATCAAAGAGCACAGCCAAGACAATGAGATGTGTCCCAGGGGGTCCAACGTGTCAAACCACCTGCTGGCTGCATATCCTGTCAATCTGTGTAGGTTCTTGTGTTAGTCTTTAAAAAAAAAACACCTGGGAAGACCGGCCATGATGTCAAGTCACGTTCTGTATCGTGACATGAACCCGATATCGCGATTGAGGCCATCCTCATGAGTGCGGAACTTGGCTATCAGTTTCTGCTCTATGATTTTGCGCTGTCGTGTATCTCGAAGGCCGCCTTGGAGAACGCTTACCCGCATATCCGAGGCTGAATGCCCCTGGCTGCTGAAGTGTTCCCCGACTGGGAGGCAACCCTCCTGCCTGGCGATTGTTGCGCGGTGTCCGTTCATACGTTGTCTCAGTGTCTGCATGGTCTCGCCGATGTACCATGCTCTGGAGCATCCTTTACTGCAACGTATCAGGTAGACAACGTTGGCCGAGTCACATGAGTATGTACCGTGTACCTGGTGGGTTGTGATAAGTTGTGATGGTCTATGACTGCTCCGTGTGCATCCATCTCCTGTGCCCAATCTGTCGTGCTGGCATTTTCCCTTTAGCAATAGTCTGCATTGGTATGTTGAGATTGAAGCCAATATTTTGTCAACTTGTTTTTATTTTATTTTGCGGTTTAAAATAAAGAACTACAATCAAGCTTCACTATACATATTAGGGATTAGTAAAATAGTTCTCAGCAGAAGCCATTTTGCACCAGCTGGGTCAAGGTACAATTTTGTTGGAATGGGGCGAGAGTGAAGGTTGTGATTAAAAAGAGTTTTGGCGAAGTACTGTCTCACAGTCCTAATTGAAGTGCAGGATTGATGGATACTACTTACTGGTCAATAATTACAGTTGGGGACATGAACGCCGCAATATATAATAAATATGCGGAGCAACTTAAAAGGAGTATCTTTGATCTGGTTACTGATGATCGAGCCCTAAAAGTGTCAAGAGTCTATCCTTTGGTGATTTAACAAAATCGCTGCTGATCAGAGCAAAAAAAAATGGAGGCAGCCAAAAGCAAAGAGGTCCTCAGATATCAATTTTGAGACGAGCAATTTCTTTTGAATAAAATGTAATTCGATAGATGTCAAGATGCAGATTCTGACCACTCTGCATAGATTTGCTGATTGCTTCTAATCTGAGAGAACAGCATGTAGGAGGTTCCTTTCATGTTGCAGCAAAAGTAGGAATATTACCAGGAAGTTGAAAGTTCCCCTGGAAGCTCCACTGGGGAGAAAGGTTGTGAGTGTTACCAGGAGATCTGCCTGGTTTAGTACAGGGAAGCCTGTGACAAGCACTCCCGCTGGCCCTCACAGGCAGTAAGACTGGGACGCGGTCATTCGTGGATACCTTTAGGGACCAGCTGATAGGTTTGCAATGATCCTATTAGGTCGATCCCAAGGGTGGAAGACCTGAAAGGAGCACACTAACATCTCCACGCACTAGTCAATGAGCCAAGCTAACAGAGTCAGCTTGAGGGCTGCTACGCCAGTAATTAACCAGCTTTGCTTCCATGTTCATATATAATATATAAGAATAATTTCTCTGTGAAAATGGAAATTACTGGATTAAGGTCAACTCAGATTGGAGTCATGGCTCATCAATTCTTCTTTATGATGATCTGCTGTCCTTCCATTACACTTTGCTTCTTTCTTTGGAAACCGACTGACAGAAATGTCAGTTCATTCACAGTGGGGGAAGAATTTCTTTGCTTGCTATGAGTAGCAAGTCAGAATCATGTTTGTTTTGAATGCATTCTACACCTAACAACCAAAGCTATTCTTCCCCCCGCCCCCACCCCCCCCCCCCCCCAAGTTATTCAGTTAAGTTCCCCTTTGCACAGAAAGCACAATTGGATGGCTGTGAAATTTCATTCTAATTTGCTTTCTTTATTGCATCTTCCGATGTTTGACTAACGTCAATTGGTTTACTGCAACATTGCTGGCAGGCTGAGAATGAGGTCAAGTTGTAGGGGAGGCAAGTCCAGGTGAAGAGTATATACTGGGGGGTGAGGCTTAGGTTGGGGCAAACCCGAAATTGAACTCAGGGGTAGGAATGAGGTCAGTTTGCGTGTGTGGTATGGACAGGTGTGGGAGTGGTGGGTTTGTAGAGATTGCTTGATAGTTAGAATTGGACTGTAAAGCACTGGAGTGCAGAGCAGAAGCAGCCCACGCTGGGGGAGTGGAGCAAAGTTACAGAGTGCAGGGGAGTGGGGCGGCTGGGCCAGGAGAGCAGGTGGAGGCTGGGGCCTGTGAGCTGGAAAATTGGAGTCCTTGGAGCATCTGACAGTGTGAGACCAACAGCCTGGGAGGGATAGCTGTAGCCCCAGGCCAGTGAAGTAGAAGTAAGAGAAGGGCCAGGGAGGAGCAGAGCAGAAGAGCAGATGCATTACTGTAAAAAGAATCTAGCAACCCCTCACCCCTGTGAGTCTTGTGGCTCCTACAGACCAATCAGATTGGTGGAAGAGGATTTGTGGCATCGGAACATGGTTCCCATGGACCAATCATATTGCAAGACTGCGACATAAGCCATAGCCTTCAATGTTTCCAATAATTTAGATATAATAATGTAGATACAATATATTCCTGCAGTTCAGACATTAAATACAAGTGATATCACAACTGTATCCTGAAGAAAACTGTGTTTAATCATAATTAACAGTGTCAGCTTCAACAACAAATAAAAGCAGATTTAATAGACTACATGCCAAAGAATTACAGCACCTGTATCATTTACTGTGATTGATGGAGATATTTGCCTTACTTTGTGTGGCAATCTCTGTGAATACACATTACTGATTTGTGTGTGCTCCAAAGCATACACAATTAACTTAATATGAATAATAACAGACGAGCAAAAATTATAATTGACTTTTTTTGTTCGTTCGTATTACTATTAATGTGGGGTGAAATTACATTGTGTGATATAGTAATGAACTAATTCATTTCCTGTGAAATTGTTGTCTCCATTTTAATGGAGACATTAACACATTTAAAATAAACGGGTTAATGGCTTCGTTATAATAGCAGGTAAAGCAATTTCATGCAACCACATTCATGGTTCAATTCTTCCTCTAATTTCTCCTATTTTGGTATCCATTCTTAAGTGATCCGAAGGTACCTAAATAAACAGGAGAGGCACTTTTGGTTCCTAATGCCACCCCTTCCCCCCCGCCCCGAGGGAAATTACAAAAATACAGCAGAAAATACACACAAGGTGATAGCTGCATAAAAACAGTTGCTGCATTTCAAAGTAATTCATTGTATGTGAAGTGCTTCGAGACATTTCTGAAAGATGTGACGAGGTGCTATATAAATATAACTATTTTTTCACACTGCTTTCAAAGGACTTTAAAATGCAAAAATGGACTACACAAGCCAAAATACCGTGTGCTCAGGCTTGAGTAGAGGAAGAAAGCTGATGGAAAAATAAAAGACCAAATTAATGTGACCTGTCAGGTTGAGAAGAATGGGAAGACTACGGAAAGCAGCTTCCCGATGTCTACAGAGAGGTCAAGGAGAAACTGGCAACCACCAAATACTCCATGAAAGCCACCTGAGAGCTTTTGCCACTTCAGTGCCTCACTTTGGCAGAAGAGAAAGTCGCCTGGCTATTACCCCAGGGTATCTATGAAAAGAAGGGAATACCTGGATCTTCAGGGCCAGAAAGAAGACCAGAGATGGTATAAAGCGTTTTCCAATTTACAACAACAACTTGCATTTATATAACACCTTTAGCATAGTAAAACCTCCCAAGGCGCTTCACAGGAGCGATTATCAGACAAAAATTGACAGTGAGCCACATAAAGAGCTATTAGGCCAGGAGCAGCGTCCCCTTTAAGCTGCGTGACTCTGGAGCTCTCGCACAGCCGGCTCACCGGCTTTCAAATGGGAAAAAATGCGCACGCGCGGCATTTTGAATGGGCCGCGCAGCCCCTTAAAGGGGCCGCGCACCCCCCCCAAAAAATTAAAGGGAACATTGGTCAGGAGACCAAAAACTTGGTCAAAAAGGAAGGTTTGAAGGAGCGACTTAAAGGAGGAGGGAGAGGTGGAGAGGCAGAGAGGTTTAGGGAGGGAGGATTTATTTTTGTTACTCACCTTTTTTTCAGGCATTATACACTGATCAGAGGACAGGAAACTGGTTTACAATCAAATCAAAGTAGACACCAGACATTTGTATTTCACTTAAATTACTGTTCGGCTTATGATGTTGTCGATTCAGTTGATTGATAGTAAATATCTCATAAGCTTATGTAATCCTCAGTGTGTAACCTGGTAAGGCATTAATTGTGTTGACATAGATGCTAGTAAATAAAGTAGCGTTAGTCATTGCATATGTGTGTGTGTCTTCAATCACTGTTATACTGCGGTCCTGTTGTGATTGATTTGGTTTAGGTAATTATTGATATCATTAGAAATAACAACAGAAAACGCTGGAAAAACTCAGCAGGCCAGGCAACATCCGTGGAGAGAGAAACAGAGTTAACGTTTCAGGTCGAAACCCTTCGTCAGAACTGAGAAAAAAGCAGGAAATGAAACAGATAAAAAAGCAAGGGGGAGGCTGGGGGGAGGAATAACTATGGTAAGTAGAGACATTAAGAGATGCTCAAGGCAAGACGAGATGGTAATGGGACAGGTTAAGAAACAAAAGGTGGCTAGAAGTGTGAAGTGTGAAATGCTGGCAGAATGAGAGACAGCTGCCGTGGGGGGAGAGAGAGAGAAAAAAAGGAAAAAGGCACGAACCAAAAGGGTGGATAAAATGTATATATATGTGGTAGGGGCCGCGGTTATGATCTGAAATTGTTGAACTCGATATTGAGTCCAGAAGGCTGTAAAGTGCCTAAACGAAAGATGAGGTGCTGTTCCTCGAGCTTACGCTGCGCTTCCGTGGAACAATGCACGATATAATTGATATAATTAGGACTGGGTTATGTGGGCCAGCCCAAAGGTGAGCTAATTTAGGCATCATATAAACCTTAGAAATGAATGGTTGATCCTAATCCAATGTGTACATGCTAAGAAGGGGTGGAGTGGGGAGGATACTCTTTAACTAATACAGATTACAAATTGAGATTTTGGATACAATATTTCTTACGTTTTGTATTTAGGGATGTTAGTGTTCATCTATCCCACAATACGTAAACTCTTCCAACTGACATTACTCCAGAGTTTATCACTCTGGCCCTGGGTTTCCGGTCTATGATATTGTAGTGGTAGTGCCAGCCATTATGAAGCTGCAGTAAGCCCTTTGTCTAAGGATGCACTCACACTACAACTGCAGTGTTGGTGTGAAGCAGTATTGCTTTACAGTGCAAATGCAGCCTGAATCTGCAGTGAGGAGCCCCTGAAGTGAAGAGGAGGAGTGACTCCACTTCTCCTTGCAGTCACTTTGGGCCTTGACACCCGATTTACAATCCACAAGGTTAGGAGCATCAGAGCAAAGCCAAGACAGCTTTGCGCCGACACTGAGGGTGAATGCATTGTACGCTATCAGCAGGTGCTGTTCACTCCTGTTGCAACCTGACTTCAGAAGGTCTGGAGTCTGCAGTTGTACAAATGTGATACACCTTGGGGTGGGTCGCTGCTCCTGATACAAATGTAAATCAAGCATATTCTTGTAATTACATCATGTACTGCAAATTGACACTGAAATGTGTCCTGTGAGTGTAGCTGCTACTTTGTCGCTTTTTCGAGTGATTCAAAAGCTGGATACATGTGTTGCCGCTGAGGTCATTTTAACACAAGCGGGAGATATTACTCATGCTTTCAAAAACTTCCAACTTGTTCTTGGAGTCCTCTAGAGTGTCTATGGCTGAGAACTACAAATAATTACGTTTACCACTTGAGCACTCTTTAAGAGCAAACAGTGGAGAGTTTCACATTCCAGCTTGATGCGAAATATTAATGAGTAATAATAACAACAACAACTTGCACTTATATAGTGCCTTTAACATTGTACAATGTCCCAAGGTGCTTCACAGGAGCGATTATCAAACAAAATTTGACACTGAGCCAGTTAATGAGATATTAGGGCAGGTGACCAAAAGCTTGGTCAAAGAGGTAGATTTTAAGGAGCACCATAAAGGAGGAAAGAGAGGTGGAGAGGCGGAGAGGCTTAGGGAGGGAATTCCAGAGCTTGGGGCCTAGGCAACAGAAGGCACGGCCACCAATGGTGGAGCGAAGAAAATCGGGGATGCGCAAGGGGCCAGAATTGGAGGAACGCAGAGATCTCGGAGAGTTGTGGGACTGGAGGAGGTTACAGAGATAGGGAAGGGGCGAGGCCATGGAGGGATTTGAAAACAAGGATCAGGACTTTAAAATTGAGGTGTTTCCGGACCGGGTACCAATGTAGGTCAGCGAGCACAGGGGTGGTAGGTGAATGGGACTTGGTGCGAGTTAGGATACGGGCAGCAGAGTTTTGGATGAGCTCAAGTTTATGGTGGGTGCAAGGTGGGAGGCCGGCCAGGAGAGCATTGGAATAGTCGAGTCTGGAGGTAACAATGGCAATAAACACATATTGACACTGCTTGAACCTGATGTAGACTCACTGATCAGTATGCAGGGAATACTTCAGATTGAGTAATAGGCCACCTTCACCACAGTTCTGTCATCAGGCTCTCTCTCAAGCACATATTACTAAAGCTGACATTCTTTACGAATGGTACAAAGCCATCTTTGCCCTTTTAGATGTTGTCATTCCCAAAGGGAACTTAAACATTCAATCCGTAGCATTTAAGATGTTTACACAGGGGAAAAAACATGACTTTGAAGAGCGAGTTAAAAGAATTCCATAGCAGCGTGGTTTCCTTTTGTCTTTCAATATTGTGATATGGGGATGTTTAATGAAGTCTTCTGAGTGTGCTGTACTGAGAGCGTCGTTCTGCAGCTCATTAACAGCAATGCAAATATTATTAAACATAAATGAAATACCCTCTGACAGCTGATGTTATATCTGCCACATTAAAGCAGTCAAGCCAACAATAATTTACACAACCCAATAAAATATGCTATCTCACGGGCAATAATTCATCTCAACATATCAATGGGATGATTACTCAGCAGGCTTGCCTTTGGTTAGCACACTGCATTTAGTAAATGAAACAGCATCATGTTGAGAACACTTTTTTTATGGCGCAAACATTGACCTTTACAGAGGGCCCACAAGAAATGACATTTGCAGCAGGCTGTTCATTCTGACTATTTATTGCCTTTTGCGACCGTGCGGGATCAATATTTTAATTTTGTCAGTAATAGTACAAAGCAGTGATTGAAGTGACAAATTAAGCTGGGGAGCCTCAAGGAATGGAAAACAATTAGAGGTGGCAGCCCTTTACAGCGTTACCATTTGTGTGCAATTCCAGTAGCTTTATTCCAGTTAGTCAGGACTCTGCATTGAGCTCACACGTCATAAATTACACCACAAAGACATTTTATAAACTGTATAATCCATGCGCCCAATAGAATAGAGCTTTCTTCTAGACGGTCCAAGCTATTAATGCGACTAACTGATGGATAATCAAAGCTTTAAAAAAATACATGATACCCTGCAATGCCTTAAAATGACAACAGGTATGTGGAAATCTATTTGGCACTTTAAGTGATCAATTTAACTGGCAATTTAGAACCACAAAGCTCTTCTTTGTTAATTAAGAGCTAAGAAAGATATTGAGCACTGGATTGGATTTTCCACCGCTGGCTTCCCAATTTTGTGGTGTAATTCATGCATCCAATAACAGAAGATGGGCAGAAGTTCTGTCTTGTCACTTTGCACCATGATACAGTTTCTAGGGGCGAGAGCAGCAACAGTGGTAGCCTCTCCGCCACAAACAGACAGATTACTCATTGAAATATGTGTCGCAACCCCCCACCCCCGCATGCTATTTACGGCTGTTCTGGCATGCTAAACATCAGATCTAAGTCACTCCCATGTGCAATGGGTGTCCAGGGTCGCTAGGCAGCGGTAAGTGCACAGAAGGTCACAGAAAGGATGCAGTAATGTTAAAATAAATGGAAAATCCAGAAAATTGCTTGAAAGTAAATAGTGAGTGACGTAAGAAAACTACTAGGCACTTGGTCTAAGCATTAAACAAAGCTTTAATCAACTGTTTTACAACATGGAGGTCTAGTTGTGTCCTTCACTAGTTCGGGTTAATAATGTCCTGCGCAAGCTGGGCCCATGCCCGAGTATTTATACTCTCCCTGGACAGGGCCACCCGCAGGCCACTCAGTATTATTTCATAAGTCATGAATGACAGATTCATGTCAGTGAGGACAAGGGAACACAGGTTCAAATTAGTAAAAGGAAAATTTAGGACTGGCATCAGGAAGATCTTCTTCACAGAGATATATGGAATGGACAGCCAGATAGAGTAATGAAGGCGAAAACCCTGGAATCATTTAAGAAACTGGAGTCTACAATGGGGAGACTTTGGGGGTATTTCTAGGATGGATGAAGTAAATTGGGTTGAATGGTCTTCCTCAGCTGTAATTATCTTGAGTGTCAGCTGTGGCTCAGTGAGTAGCACACTCGCCTCTGAGTCAGAACGGTCGTGGGTTCATAGTCCCACTCCAGGGACTTGAGCACCGAAATCTAGGCTGACAGTGCAGTGCTGAGGGAGTGCTGCACTGTCGGAGGTGCCGTCTTTCAGATGAGACATTAAACCAGGTGGACATAAAAGATCCCGCGGCACTATTTTGAGGAAGGGCAGGAAGTTCTCCCCAGTATCCTGACTAATATTTATCTCTCAACCAACATAACAAAAACAGATTATCTGATCATTATCACATTGCTGTTTGTGGGAGCTGGCTGTGCGCAAATTGGCTGCTGTGTTTCCTACATTACAACAGTGACTACACTCCAAAAGTACTTCATTGGCTGTAAAGCGCTTTGAGACATTTGGTGGTTATGAAAGGTGCAATATAAATGCAAGTCTTTTTTCTGATTTTTTCTGCTCCTGTAATTGTATCTTAGCTATTTTCAAATGGTTTTTCTTCATTGTTTTTCCTATTGCTGTAATTAAAAAATCTATATTGGCTTTCTGCATGTTGATGTAGAAATGTGTCCTGTAAATTAAATACTTTATTATTTCAGATGTAGCCCATGGTCAGGGACAGGACGGTGTGACTACGAGTGAGGCAGGTACGGGGATCCAGGAGGTAGTGTTGGAGGAGCCGCAGCCCTTGCTCTTGTCCAACAGGTTCGAGGTTCTTACTCCCTGTGGGGACGGGAGCGGGGACTGCAGGGAGGATGAGCAACCTGGCCACAGCACCGTGGAACGGGGGGCCATTCAAGAGGGGGGAGTAAATAGAAATGTTGTAGTGGTAGGGGATAGTATTATTAGGGGGATAGATAGAGTTCTCTGCAGCCGAGAGCGAGAGTCCCGTAGGCTGTGTTGCCTGCCCGGTGCCAGGGTTAAGGACATCTCCTCTGGGCTGGAAAGAAACTTGCAGTGGGAGGGGGTGGATCCAGTTGTCGTGGTCCATGTTGGTACAAACGACGTAGATAGGACAAGGAAGCCGGTTCTGTTAAAGGAGTATGAGCAGCTAGGGGTCAAATTAAAAAACAGAACCTCAAGGGTAATAATCTCTGGATTATTACCTGAGCCACGAGCGAATTTGGCTAGGACAAATAAAATTAGAGAGTTAAATGAGTGGCTCAAAGACTGGTGTGGGAGAAATGGGTTTTACTTCCTGGGACACTGGCACCAGTACTGGGGCAGGAGGGAGCTGTTCCATTGGGACAGGCTTCACTTGGCCAGTGCTGGGACTAGAGTCCTGGCGGATCATATAACTAGGGCTGTAGAGAGGGCTTTAAACTAACTAGTGGGGGGGAGGTTCCTAGAGAGCAAATAATAAAAATGACAACAGAGAAGGTCATAGACTTAGGTAGCAGTGGGGAAATTAAAAAGCAGAGTGTGTCAGGAAGGGGCAGAAGGTATGGAGTAAAAGGTAAAGTAATAAAAAGGGCAAAAGCAGGAACTAAGTGTCACAAAACATATTTGAAAGTTCTCTATCTGAATGCACATAGCATTCGTAACAAAATAGATGAGTTAATGGCACAAATAACTACATATGGGTATGATCTTGTGGCAATTACAGAAACATGGCTGCAGGGTGACAATGCCTGGGAATTAAACATACCAGGTTATTTAACGATCAGGAAGGACAGGCAAGAAGGAAGGGGAGGTGGGGTGGCTATGTTAATAAAGGAAGGAATCACTGTAATACAGAGAAATGATATTGGGTCAAAAGATCAGGATAATGAAACAGTTTGGGTGGAGATAAGGAATAATAAGGGGAAAAAAACACTCGTGGGCGTAGTCTATAGGCCTCTGAAAATTTGCAACTCTGTTGGACGGAGTATCAATCAGGAAATAGTTGAGGCTTGTAATAAGGGAACATCTATAATTATGGGGGATTTTAACTATCATATTAATTGGACAAATCAAATTGGGCAGGGCTGCCTTGAGGATGAGTTCATTGAGTGTATTAGGGATGGGTTTCTTGAGCAGTATGTAACTGAACCGACCAGGGGGCAAGCAACCTTAGATCTGGTCCTGTGTAACGAGACAGGATTAATTAAAAATGTCCTAGTAAAGGATCCCCTTGGAATGAGTGACCATAACATGGTTGAATTCCATATTCAATTAGAGGGTGAGAAGGTTGGATCTCAAACAAGTGTGCTAAGCTTGAATAAAGGAGACTATGAAGGTATGTGAGTGGAATTTAGTAGAGTGGATTGGGAAAATAGATTAAAGGGTAAGACGATACATGATCAGTGGTGTACATTTAAGGAGTTATTTTACAACTTCCAAAAAATATATATTCCACTGAGAAGAAAAGGGTGTAAAAGAAAAGACAGTCATCCGTGGCTAAGTAAAGAAATTAAGGATAGTATTCGACTAAAAACAAGGGTTATAAGGTAGCCAAATCTAGTGGGAGGATAGAGGATTGGGAAAACTTTAAAAGACAGCAAAAAATAACAAAAAGATTGATTAAGAAAGGGAAGATAGATTATGAAAGTAAATTAGCAAAAAATATAAAAACAGATAGTATGAGTTTTTATAGTTATATAAAAAGAAAAAGGGTGGCTAAAGTAAATGTTGGTCCCTTAGAGGATGAGACTGGGAAATTAATGGTGGGAAATATGGAGATGGCAAATACACTGAATGAATATTTTGTATCAGTCTTTACAGTAGAGGACACTAAGAATATCCCAACACTGGACAAACAGGGGGCTATGGGGGGGAGGAGCTAAACATGATCAAAATCACTAAGGAAGTGGTACTCGGTAAAATAATGGGACTCAAGGCGGATAAATCACCTGGACCTGATGGCTTACATCCTAGGGTCTTGAGGGAAGTGGTGGTAGGGATTGTGGATGCATTGGTAATAATTTTCCCAAACTCCCTGGACTCAGCAAAGATCCCGGCAGACTGGAAAACTGCTAATGTAACACCCTTATATAAAAAGGGCAGTAGACAGAAGGCTGGAAACTATAGACCGGTTAGCCTAACATCTGTGGCAGGTAAAATTTTGGAGTCCATTATTAAGGAGACAGTAACGGGACATTTGGATAATCATAATTTAATAGGACAAAGTCAGCATGGTTTTATGAAGGGGAAGTCATGTTTGACAAATTTGCTGGAGTTCTTTGAGGAAGTAACACACAGGGTGGATAAAGGGGAACCAGTGGATGTGGTGTATTTAGACTTCCAAAAGGCATTTGACAAGGTGCCACACAAAAGATTATTGCTTAAGATAAAAAATCACGGGATTGGGGGTAATATTCTGGCATGGATAGAGGATTGGCTATCTAACAGAATCCCACGTACTCCCCGCGTGGGAGACTTCTACTGCCTCCCAAAGATACACAAAGCCAACACACCCGGACGTCCTATCGTATCAGGCAACGGAACCCTGTGTGAGAACCTCTCTGGATACATCGAGGGCATTCTGAAACCCATCGTACAGGGAACCCCCAGCTTCTGTCGAGACACTACAGACTTCTTACAGAAACTCAGCACCCACGGACCAGTTGAACCAGGAACACTCCTCACCACGATGGACGTATCGGCACTCTACACCAGTATCCCCCACGATGACGGCATCGCTGCGACAGCCTCAGTACTCAACACCAACAACAGCCAATCTCCAGACGCCATCCTACAACTCATCCGCTTCATCCTTGACCACAATGTCTTCACCTTCAACAACCATTTTTTTACCCAAACACACGGAACAGCCATGGGGACCAAATTCGCACCCCAATACGCCAACATCTTCATGCACAAGTTCGAGCAAGACTTCTTCACTGCACAGGACCTCCAGCCAACGCTGTACACCAGATACATCAACGACATTTTCTTCCTTTGGACCCATGGCGAAGGATCACTGAAAAGACTACACGATAACATAAACAAGTTCCATCCCACCATCAAACTCACCATGGACTACTCCTCAGAATCGGTTTCATTCCTGGACACACGAATCTCCATCAAAGATGGACACCTCAGCACTTCACTCTACCGCAAGCCCACGGACAACCTCACGATGCTCCACTTCTCCAGCTTCCACCCTAACCACGTTAAAGAAGCCATCCCCTATGGACAAGCCCTGCGAATACACAGGATCTGCTCAGACGAGGAGGAACGCGATGGACACCTACGGACGCTGAAAAAACGCCCTCGTAAGAACGGGATATGACGCTCGACTCATCGATCGACAGTTCCGACGGGCCACAGCGAAAAATCGCATAGACCTCCTCAGAAGGCAAACACGGGACACAACCAACAGGGTACCCTACGTCGTCCAGTACTTCCCCGGAGCGGAGAAACTACGCCATGTTCTTCGCAGCCTTCAACATGGCATCGATGACGACAAACACCTCGCTAAGGCCATCCCCACGCCTCCACTACTTGCCTTCAAACAGCCGCCTAACCTCAGAAGTACCATCGTTCGCAGCAAATTACCCAGCTTTCAGGATAACAGCGACCACGACACCACACAACCCTGCCATGGCAAACTCTGCAAGACATGCCAGATCATCAACACAGATACCATCATCACACGTGAGGACACTACCCACCAGGTACATGGTACATACTCATGTGACTCGGCCAACGTTGTCTACCTCATACGTTGCAGGAAAGAATGCACCGCAGCATGGTACATCGGCGAGACCATGCAGACACTGAGACAACGTATGAACGAGCACCGCGCAACAATCGCCAGGCAGGATTGTTACCTCCCAGTCGGGGAACACTTCAGCAGTCAAGGACATTCAGCCTCGGATCTGCGGGTAAGCGTTCTCCAAGGCGACCTTAGGAAAACACGACAACGCAAAATCATCGAGCAGAAACTGATAGCCAAGTTCCGCACTCATGAAGCCGGTCTCAATCGGGATCTTGGGTTTATGTCACGATACATGACGTGATCCGGACTCGAGTCGTCGTTGGCTTGTTCACAGATGTGATTCCCAGTAAAAAAGTAAAAATTTTAAAGTTAATCGTTTTACATACAGACGGCAGCTTTTGACACGTTCGACCCCATGCGATTCCACCTCATTGTCTCAGTTGTATCTTGCTATGTCTTTGATGTGGTACCTTCCTGGCTGACCTGATTAACTTTATCACACCTCGGCAGATAAACAGTCAGGATGATTGAATTCAGTTGTCTGCAATTGTAAGTTACACATGCTTTGTTCTCTATCTATATATGCTTTGACGATTCTGTATCTCCTCACTTCACCCGACGAAGGAGTTTTAACTCCGAAAGCTTGTGATTTAAAATAAAACTGTTGGACTATAACCTGGTGTTGTGCGACCTCTCAATTTTATCTAACAGAAGGCAGAGAGTTGGGATAAATGGTTCATTCTCAGACTGGCAATCAGTAACTAGTGGTGTTCCGCAGGGGTCAGTGCTGGGTCCCCAACTCTTTACAATCTATATTAACGATTTGGAGGAGGGGACCGAGTGTAACATATCAAAGTTTGCAGATGATACTAAGATGGGAGGGAAAGTAGTGAGTGAGGAGGACATAAAAAATCTGCAAGGGGACTTAGACAGGCTAAGTAAGTGGGCAGAGATTTGGCAGATGGAATACAATACTGGAAAGTGTGAGGTTATGCACTTTGGCAGGAAAAATAGTAGAGCAAGTTATTATCTAAATGGCAAGAAACTGGAAAGTACTGAAGTACAAGGGGATCTGGGGGTCCTGGTGCACGAAACTCAAAAGGTTAGTATGCAGGTGCAGCAAGTGATTAAGAAGGCCAATGGAATGTTGACTTTCATTGCTAAGGGGATAGAATATAAAAATAGGGAGGTATTGCTTCAGTTGTACAAGGTATTGGTGAGACCGCACCTGGAATACTGCATACAGTTTTGGTGTCCATACTTAAGAAAAGACATACTTGCTCTCGAGTCAGTACAAAGAAGGTTCACTCGGTTAATCCCGGGGATGAGGGGATGGACATATGAGGAGAGGTTGGGTAGATTGGGACTCTACTCATTGGAGTTCAGAAGAATGAGAGGCGATCTTATTGAAACATATAAGATTGTGAAGGGGTTGGATCGGGTGGATGCGGGGAGGATGTTCCCGATGATGGGTGAAACTAGAACTAGGGGGCATAGTCTTAGAATAAGGGGCTGCTCTTTCAAAACTGAGATGAGAAGGAACTACTTCACTCAGAGGGTGGTAGGTCCATGGAATATGCTGCCCCAAAAAGCTGTAGAAGCTACATCATTACATAAATTTAAAACAGAAATAGACAGTTTCCTAGAAGTAAAGGGAATTAAGGGTTACGGGGAGCGGGCAGGAATTTGGACATGAGTCTAGGTTCGGATCGGTCATGGCCCTGTGGGTAGCGTAGCGGGCCCAGGGGCCGTGTAGCCTGATCCTGCTCCTATTTCGTGTGTCCAATTCTGTTAGGTTCAGGAGATGGTTCTGTGATAGTAGATTGGCGGTTAGGATCAGATCAGCCATGATCTTATTGAATGGCAGAGCAGGCTCGAGGGGCCGATTGGCCTACTACTGCTCCTATTTCTTATGTTCTTATTATTCATTAGGTGGCTATGCAAAGATCTGAATATGCTACGGACAGATTGCTGTTTAGTGTTCAACATGGAAATCAAGCCAATAAGAACACCATGCACTGAAAAATGAACATCACACTAATAGCTGCTGCTGAATAACTCCTCACATCCTGAAAATAATTTAAAATTGGGCTTGGTCATTTATTGCAATTTAAATGTGACAAACTCATTACTGTCAACTTTAAGAGCAGACATTTTGTGATATTGGTCTGAGGGGAAGCAAAATGGAAGTACTGTGGATACTAACTTTCGGGAGCATTACTAAGTATGAGGAGAGCCTTTTACATTTTTTGTCAAATGTGTTAAAGAAGAATTACATAGAATTTACAGCACAGAAACAGGCCATTCAGCCCAGCTGGTCTATGCTGGTGTTTATGCTCCACATGAGCCTCCTCCCTCCCTACTTCATCTAACCCTACCTGCATATCTTTCTATTCCTTTCTCCCTCATGTGCTTATCTAGCTTCCCCTTAAATGCATCTATGCTATTCCCCTCAACTACTCCATGTGGTAGCGAGTTCTACATTCTAACTACTCTCTGGGTAAAGAAGGTAAAGTGTATCACTCATTTGTAAACTATCCATAGACCCTCCCCGTCCACCATGCTAGTAACTCAAAAAATTCAACTAGATTAGTTAGACATGGCCTACCCTTCACAAATCCATGCCGACTCTCTTTGATCAGCTTATACTTGTTCAACTTCTCAGTCACCCTGTGTCTGATGATAGATTGCAGTAACCTTCCCACAACTGACATTAAATGGACAGAATGTAGCTTCCTGCTTTCCCCCTCGCTCCTTTCTTAAATTTGCAATTTGCAATTTTTCAATTTAAAGGCACAATTTCCAAATCTAGTGAGTTTTGGAAAATTATAATTAATACATCAGCAATTTCCCCACCTGTTTCTTTTAATACCCTCGGGTGGAAAGCATCAGGTCCTGGAGATTTGTTTATCTTATTTTCTCCATTACCATTTGTTTTACTTATATTAAATACAATGGCCCGTATTTTCCGATCGGAGGCTTCCTGCGTGCGGAGGCTTCCGATCTGGAAAAAATCTACGGACTTACCTGAGGGCTCCCGAGGTGCGTATACTTCAGTTCCTGGGCCTCTCCAACTCGAAATGCGCAGGGCCCACGTATCCCAGAGGCGCAGGCGGCTCGCAAGCGTCCCTGGGATCACGTGGGCCATGGGGAGCCAATAGGAGAAGGGAATCCCCCTTCATACACTTGACAGATAGACCTGTCAAATATATGAATGGAGATCACCCCAAAAACACTGTAAAACATTAAATAAATTTTAAAAATATCACATTTTTAAAATGAGTTGAAATTACAATAAACTAAATATTTTAAACAAAATTGTAATTTTTTGAAAAAGTAATTAAAGTTTTTTACGGGGCTAAAAAATAAACTTACCTTTATTTAAAGTATTTTTGAATGATAAATGAGTGAAAATTAAAAAAAAACTTTTTTCAACTCTTATGCGCTTTTACCAGGCGTAAGATTTCTAAGGGTTTTCTGCGGATGGAGGGTCTCCAGAAAGCGGAACTATCCGCCCGCAGAGGCCCTTCTCCAGGGCAGGCGCATTCTTGACAGAGCATTCTTGACAGATTGGAAATGCCGGTTTTCAGCGCATGCGCTTGGCATGCCTGAAACCGGCATTTCCGATGGCCCTACGGGTATGTACACAGCTCGCACACACCTGTAGGGATTGGAATATCCGGCCCATTAAGTATTTTGTCCTATTTCTCTACTGTGAAAACTAATGCAAAGTATTCATTTAACAAGTCTGCCATCTGTCTGTGGTATAAACACAATCCTTTCTGCCGTCATTACATGTGACCTTTTATGGCCTTACTTGCTTTATGGGCTTTAGCTTAGAAGATTTTTATGAGCAAATTATCTGGGAAGTTGCCCAGCCAAAAGCCTGGGTGATGGCTTGAATTAACATTGTTTGGAATGACTCCCTGACTGACTTTCCTTCCACATCCATTGGAGTTATACCGGGGAGCCAGTGCAACTCGAGAGGAAAACCTCCCCCCACAACTTTATTTAATGTTAAGCAATCTGTTTTAGAGCTAAAATGATTCTATCATTTAATTGTGCGGATAACATGCACTTAAGTGTCAGCCAGTGGCTCAGTGGGCAGCACCCCAGCCTCTGAGTCGACAAATGGTTGTGTGTTCACAGTCCCACTCCAGAGACTTGAGCACAAAAATCTAGGCTGACACTCCAGTGCAGTGCTGAGGGAGTGCCACACTGTCGGAGGTGCCGACTTTTGGATGAGACATTAAACCGAGGCCCCATCTGTTCTCTCAGGTGGACGTAAAAGATCCCATGGCACTATTTTGAAGAAGAGCAGGAGCGTTATCCCCTATGTTCTAGCCAATATTTATCCCTCAACCAACATCACTAAAACAGATTGTCTGGTCATTATCACATTGCTGTTTGTGGGAGCTTGCTGTGCGCAAATTGGCTGCCGCGTTTCCTACATTACAACAGTGACTCCACTTCAAAAAGTACTTAATTGGTCCGGTGGTCATGAAAGGCGCTATATAAATGCAAGTCTTTTCTTTTTTTAAACCATTAACCTATTCCTTGAAAGATAACTGTGATTTGGGTGTAAGTTTCACCTCATGTAGTATAAATAAGATAATCAGCTTAAGAACACTAAAGGAATATTTGTTCCCTCCATTTTAGATGAAAAATAGTTGCAATTACACCAAGCTTTGAGAAATCCTTTAGTTTTGTAAATTAAGGATAGCTGAGTGCACCATAATGTGTTCTTAAGCATTTCAATAAAAATAGGTTTGAATCAAAGGCCCATTCACTTCTGCGTTTGAATTTTGTTGTTCACTCTGTGTTTTATTTCATATGCAATCCTCATTTCCATCATCTAGTCTCAGGAGATGCCTCTGGTGGCATCTTTCAGTGACTACTGAGTCATGTCTGAAAACTCACTTAAAATCTTTGTAAGAATGTTTTTGTTCACCATCTGTCATGTGAGCACGTCAAATTGGTGATTATTTACTGCCATACCACATCCTTCGATCGTAGCTTTGTAAGTACAGATAGCTTCCCTGATCCTTTCAAAAATCTTCAGTACCATTCTGACCTCGATTATAGATACAGAGGTGCCAGAGTAGATGCTTTCTAGAGAGATGAAAAAGAGATTAAGTACAAACAGGATATTTCAGGCACATTGGGGGCAAAATTGGATCCTCTCGCCCCTTTTTTTGATGCTGTATGGGGGGGGGCAAAAAGCACTAATTTCATGGCGGTATGTCCGGCACCCAAACAGCGCTGGAAGTTCATCAAACGTCATATTGGGTCGAGCGATATTTAGGCGTCTCTTCCAGGTGCACCCCAATGGTTGTGGCATGAAGGGGTAGACCGATCACTGAATGTTTGGAATTCTTTTAACTAAACTGCAGAGCACCTTGCAAACCAAGGGGTAAAAATTCACTTGGTTGCGCCTCCCGTTAGCGCCTTAAGAGGGCGCTAATGGGGCGCAAAGCCGCTAACGCCCGGGCGCAGCGATGTTTGCGCCGCTCGAGAACTTAACTTGAGATTGTGCGGCGGCGCTAAAACTTACCGCTGCGACCACCTGTGAGCGCAGATTATGACGTCATTCCATGGTGCAACGCCCTTGGGGCGCCCCGGAGCGGAAATTGAGTGGCGCCCCCTGCCTTACCGCCTGGCGCTTCCAACGACCGGAAGACTGGAACGCTATCAATCGCTGTGGGGCTGGGGGGGCGCTATTTAAAGGGGGCCTCTTCCTGTCTTTTTCTGTGGCCGACATTTATGCACCACTCGTTCTGAGAGAGAGAGAGAGATTCGGAGAGAGAGAGAGAGAGACTTCTACATTGACTCAACGCTTTGTGAGGTAGTTTTGCCTATTCATCCTAACTTTGTTGCTACTTTAGTTGCTGTCCCTCATTACTTTTCTGGCAAAGAGAATATGGGGGCTGCACTGATTGGGGGCGTCGTCCTGCTCCAGCTGAATCGGAGGATACAGAGACGCAGACAGAGAGTGGCAATGATGGCCAGACGGAGGAGGGCCATCAGGCGCATGTACAGGAGAGCTTACCCTCCCAGGGTATATCGCGAACAGCTCTCCTACATCCATATGTCCGAGGAGCTGTGTTTGCGAAGGCTGCGATTCAGCAAGGAGGTGGTCACTGAGCTCTGCCACCTGCTGCAGCCAGATCTGCAGCCTCAGCTGAGGTCCAGGATGTCTCTGTCGGTGGCAGTGAAGGTCACAGTGGCTTTGAACTTCTACGCCACTGGCTCATTCCAAGCTGCTGTTGGGGACCTCACCAATATCTCCCAGTTCGCGGTGCATCGCTGCATCCGGCAGGTCACCAATGCCCTCTTCAGAAGGAGACGAGAGTTCATCTCTTTCCCTATGACCCCAGACAAGCAGCGTGACCGCGCTCTGGGCTTTGCGAGGGTAGCGGGCTTCCCCATGGTGCAGGGCGCCATTGACTGCACGCATGTGGCTTTGCGTGCTCCGCGTGAGAATGCAGAGGAATTCAGGAACAGAAAGGGGTTCCATTCCTTGAATGTCCAGTTGGTCTGTGACCACAGACAGGTGATACTCGCTGTCAATGCCCACTATCCTGGCAGCTGCCACGATGCTTTTATCCTGCACCAGACTACTGTGGCAGAAGTTTTCGAGGCACCGCATCAGCCAGTTGGTTGGCTTCTCGGGGACAAGGGGTACGCATTGAGGACCTGGCTGATGACACCGCTCCGTACGCCAAACACCCCTGCTGAGCTGCGGTACAATGAAAGCCATCAAGCAACCAGGAACATTATTGAGCGCACAATCGGCGTGCTGAAACAACGGTTCCGCTGTCTGGACCATTCCGGAGGAGCCCTGCAGTACTTGCCTGAGCAAGTATCGAACTTCGTAGTCGTGTGCTGCATGTTGCACAACATGGCAATCCTCAGGACCCAGCCAATGCCACCAGGCCTTGTAGCACCACCAGAGGAGGAGGAGGAAGAGGAGGAAGAGGACAAGGACGATGATCATCAGCAGCACCAAGGCGGGAGGGCGGCCCACAATGGTCAAACTGCAAGGGCCGTCCGTCAACGGCTAATAGCAAGCCGCTTCTAGGGCCCCTGCCATTGCTACCAACATTAATCAACCCAGCACGCAACCCCTAAGCCGGCCAAGGCACCAATAATTCCAACCACCAGCCATGTATATTTTGAATACAGAAACTTATTTATTTTACAAACTCTGTGTGTGTCAATTCCTCATGACAAACTCATAGAAATAAACACAAAAAAACAGTCAATAACATAACTGGTTCTCACAACCTGGAGATAATGTCCAAAACACTAAACAAAAGTTGGACCATGAACCTCGGCCTTTAATAAAAAAATGACCAGCATTTTGTCACACCTCCTACTTTTTGCCCTTCGAGGGTGATCTCCTTCCCTTGCGCACTTCCCCCCTTCTAACCCTACTGCTCCTCCGTAATGGGACCTCAGTGGCTGCAGCAAGGCTGGTGGAAGGCTGCTGCTCGTCAGACCCTGACACTGCAGATGCCCCTGAAGGACGGCCTCGACCACTTCTGGGCCTGGAGGGCCCGGCTGCAGACTGCACCAACTCTGCATGGGCGGCAGCAGTCTGTCCTACAGGCGGTGGCAAGTGCAGTGGAGAAGTGACAGTGTTGGCAGCAGGAATGCTGTCATCGTGAGAGAGGACAGCAACTCCCTGCTCGCCCGACACACTGGCACTCCCACGGGGCAGCACTTCAGCATCCGGAGCAATCTGCCGGAGAACAGATTGCTGGCCTGCTGCGGCGCGGTGACAGCCCCGGGGACATGTGCACGAACCATCGAGGTTGGCAGCAGTCTGTGCTCGCGTGGCCTCCATCTGAGTCTGTATGAGAGCAGTCAGAGATGGGATCACGGCAGCCAGTGACTGAATTGCAGCACTAAGCGTTAGTGTGGCATCCGCCTGTGCTACAGCGAAGTGCTCCACACTCCTTGCCAGTGACTCAATGCATTCGGGCACCCTTCCCACTGCACCCATGAGCTCAGTGTGCATGCCCACCGCCTGGGTGTTCATTTCTGCAATCAGCCGCTCCTCCTCTGCGTCCATTGCAGTAGGAGTGTCTGGCATACTCTCCCTCTGGGGAGAAGGCCCCCGTTCTTCCCTACCCCCCCCATGGCGTTGCTGCAGCCCGCTGGGTCCTGGAGCTTCACCCTCATCAGCCCCTTCCCCCCTGCTCCCCTCCGGGGAAGGCGTGTTCCCAGTGTGTGCATGGGCTTCCTCGGGAGAGGGTGGCACTGATGCTCTGGCTTCCTCTTCCTCCTCAGCTGCAGCATCACTCCCAGTGGCAGCTTCAGGGCCCGTCTCCTCAGCTGGTGAATCACCATCTGAAAGCAGGGAGGTACAAGAGTGGCTTTAGCGTGAGGACAGGGTGGCAGTAAGGGAGGAATAAGTGCAGCGAGTTAGCAAGTTGGATTGAAAGTGTCAAAGGCTGGTGTTGTGAGGGACAAGTGGAAGGACAGAGGACAAAAAGGTGATGACCTTACCATTGCTGTCCAGAACGGGGTCGGCGTCTCCAGTGGCGACGGGACCGATCACCCGGCTTGCCACAATCCTGTGGACGCGCTCCTCCAGATCGCTGAGGGGTTGCAGCTGAGGCCGCCCTCCACCTGTCCGTTGCTGCTGTCTCCTATTATGAGCCAGCTTAGCCTGCAAGAAAAAGGACAGCATCTGAGTAAATATACAGCCATGGTCTTGCCTGATGTGCCTCCCATAGGTGAATAGCCCTTACAATATACAGCCATGGTCTTGCCTGATGTGCCTCCCATAGGTGAATAGCCCTTACAATATACAGCCATGGTCTTGCCTGATGTGCCTCCCATAGGTGAATAGCCCTTACTGTATGCAAAGTGTGGAATTTGTGTGTGTGTTTGATGAAAGGGCCATAGGTGTTGGATGAGTGTTGTGCATTGGGGTTTTAAGACCCTCTGGCCATAGAGTGAGGTTGAGATGGAGGGATGGAGAGGTATTGAGAAAAAGCCACTCACCCTGACGACCCGAGTGAGGTCGTTGAACTTTTTGCGGCATTGAGTATGGGTCCTGGGCACCATGCTCCTGGAGGAGACGCTCTGAGCCACCTCCCTCCACACTCTTCTGAACTCGCGTGGCAAAGGCCTCCTGCCACTCTCAGGGAACAGCATACATCGTCTGCGCTCCACTGCGCCAACCAGAGCATCCAAGGCCCGCTCGGTGAAGCGATGAGCACGTTCTCTCACCCTCTCCATGCTTGGCAGCAAAATGGATTCACAGGTCTCTCCAGGCTGAGATTCAAGGCTGCAATGAGCAAGGTGTGGCTGGGGAGCAAGTGCCCCCCCCCGCTTTAAGAAGTGTCCGGCGCCAGTGTGTCTGTGTTCCCTCGCTAACTGGCAGCAGCTGCGCTGCGCTCGCGCGCTGAGTTAGCGCCTCACTCCTTGGCCTTTGCGCCTTAAGACAGGTGTGCAGCGCCTGCTTTAGCGCTCCACTCACCTCCCGGGGCGGTAAAAGTGAAGTTTCCTGTCAGTGCCGATAATTAGCGCCAGGCGCTAATATTTGCGTCCAGACGATATTTGCGCCCCAAATGGGGCGCGACCTAATTTCTACCCCCAAAGCTCTAATGGTTAGCGTGGTCCTAACTGACCAGAATAAAGTGTAGTAACGCCCCCATGGTTTTACAAAGACCCACACGTTTCTGCACAGTCCCTGTAGCCAAGATGGGGAAACTGATGCAGATTACATCACTGCAGCCAGGTTTCATCAAGGTCATCTTCTGGACCTTCAGAAGGCCCCAACAATAGTTACCCTCTCAGAGTTCCATCGTGTCTATGGGTTGCCCACCCCCAACCCATCTCCCCGCGTTGTGCCGCTACAGGTGCTAGACACCCACACTGAATATTCAAATAACCCTGCCCTGGGAAATTTGAAACAGGGCCATCGGCTAATCACAGCAAACAGTGGACGTTCCGCCCCATCGCACTTCTGCGGGTGCAACAGTGGCACAGAATTTCTTTCCTTATGTCTCGGCTCCCACTGCTCTAATATTTAAAGGCAAAACTGACACATAAATAGAGGACGTAGAGTGCAACAGCAGGGGAGCTGGAGATGTTCAGGAACTCACACTGTATGAGGCAGCTATGGTTAATTTGTTCAGGGGAGGAGAATTCAGAAGACATTGCAACAGATGGAAGCATTGGTTGTACGTACCATATTAATTAAATATTCCACACACATTGTGGACAAATGAATCAAAGTGCATGTAGCGACAATGCAGTACCCAAATATGATATATGTGTCCAGTTCTTCCATCTGTTCCAGGGCCTTTCTCCTTCTATGTGCTGTTTTGCCTTTAGCATGAGAGCAGTGGAGACTGAAACATAAGGGAACAACTTCTATGCTTATGTAACCATAACGGGGTAGATTTTATGATTTACTGCTCCAAGTGTAGAACTTTACACAGGAGGAATTTTGGGATGGAAATCTATACCCCAGTTTTGTGGCCTCCATGATTCCCTGTCAGTGCTCCCGTAATGGAAAGCTCTGCACTAGGAGTGCTAAATCAAAGAATTTACCCAAATATACCAGCTGTCTCTTCGCAGAATAGGGTGAACCCGACAGTCTATCAGGTGCACCTGGAATGCATCTCAACTTGGGCATAAACTATTGCCACTCCCACTTGAAGCAGGTACCAGCACAAATACACACATTGTAGGGCGAATAGTTGGTGATATTGCTGAGAGCACAAGCTGAAGCACTAAAAAGACTTGCATTTGTATAGCGCCTTTCAAAATCTCAGGACGCCCAAAAGCGCTTTACAGCCAATGAAGTACTTTTGAAGAGTAGTCACTGTTGTAAGAAACGCGGCCGCCAATTTGTGCCCAGCAAGGTCCCACAAACAGCAATGTGATAATGACCAGTTAATGTTTTTTTAGTGATGTTGCTTGAGGAATACATGTTGGCTGGCACACCGGGGAGAACTCCTCTGCTCTTCTTCAAAATAGTGCCACGGGATCTTTTATTTCCACTGGAGAAGGCAGAAGGGGCCTCGGTTTAATGTCTCATCCGAAAGACGGAACCTCCAACTTTGCAGCGCTCCCTCAGTACTGCACTGAAGTGTCAGCCTAGATTTTGTGCTCAAGCCTTTGGACTGGAACTTGAACCCACAACCTTCTGACTCTTAGGCCACCACTGAGCCACGGCTGACAGTTGTGAGGAAGATGTTGCAGTGATGGTGGCCGGTGAGGGGTCCAGCTGACTTATGGCAGAAACTCAGCACTATACTGATTTATATGGCAACAGGCCCTTTTTACTAGGCCTGCTTTGTAATGAAGGCTGGTACAACAAATTCACACCTTTACGTTGTCATGTGCCTCTTTGCACATAACGTTGGAAAGGTGTTCTGGGAAATGTAGAGGACATGCCACCATCTTCCACCTCAGTAATGTCATGGAGCACCAATTGCTACACTCATGTCTGTCACTGAGCACACGCATTGGAAAGAAAGAAGCCAAGTTGGACAAATTTGGACATATTTTGGTAACAAAGGAAAAGTCTTTAATATTTGGTCGATGATGCTTCTATTCCTATCCATTAATCAGCCACCACATTCAGAGAGAGTATAGTTTATTCTGAACTATAAGACACAATTCCACGATCCCAGTGGGAAGCCATGATCACAGCGAGCGTGAGCCAGAGAATGGGGGCAACAGTTGCTTTATCTATTACCTTTGAGAGTGGGTCCTCCGCTGGGAGTGCAGGACCTTAGAATGAGCTCTGTAGAGTATTTGACATGGACACACGCACTCCTCTAAGCTTTTTCACTTACAATTAGCTCTTTACACATTTTGCTCACAGTTTACAAATATGTAACTTTAGTGCGCATTTATACAATTATATCATAGAAAGGTATTCGCTGTGAAAACAGTAACACTTTGACAAAAAACACGACTTATAGGGACGATAAACTCTAATGCCTGAGAACTGGAATGGAAGAGAGTGGAGGCATAGGTCTGGGGGAAAGAACACTTTTATATTATATTACATATAATTCTGGTCTCCATATTACAAAAAGGATATAGAGGCACCGGAGAAAGTGCAAAAAAGATTTACAAGGATGATCCCAGAACTGAGAGGTTATAACCATCAGGAAAGGCTAAACAGGCTGGAGCTTTTTTCCCTAGAAAAGAGAAGGCTGAGGGGTGACCTAATAGAGGTCAGTAAAATTATGAAGGGATTTGATAGGGTAGACGTAGAGAAGATTTTTCCACTTGTGGGGAGTCCAAAACTAGAGGCCATAAATATCAGATAGTCACTAATAAATCCAATAGGACATTCAGGAGCAACTTCTTTACCCAAAGTGTGGCGAGAATGTGGAACTCGCTACCACAAGGAATAGTTGAGGCGAATAGCATAGATGTATTTAAGGGGAAGCTTGATAAACACATGAGGGAGAAAGGAATAGAAGGATACACAAACTCCGTTCCCTAGCCACTGACTCCATCCCTCTCCCTAATCTGTCTGAGGCTGAACCACACTGTTCGCAACCTTGGTATCATATCTGACCCTAAAATGAGCTTCCGACCACATATCCGCAGCATAACTAAGACTGCCTACTTCCACCTCCGTAACATCGCCCGTCTCCACCCTTGCCTCAGCTCATTCGCTGCTGAAACCCTCATCCATGCCTTTGTTACCTCAAGACTTGACTATTCCAACGCACTCCTGGCTGGCCTCCCACATTCTACCCTACGTAAACTTGAGGCCATCCAAAACTCGGCTGCCCGTGTCCTAACTCGCACCAAGTTCCGTTCGCCCATCTCCCCTGTGTTCGCTGACCTACATTGGCTCCCGGTTAAGCAACACCTCGATTTCAAAATTCTCATCCTTGTTTTCAAATCCCTCCACGGCCTCACCCCTCCCTATCTCTGTAATCACCTCCAGCCCCACAAGCCCCACCAAGATATCTGCGCTCCTCTAATTCTGCCCTCTTGAGCATCCCTGATTATAATCGCTCAACCTTTGGTGGCCGTGCCTTCTGTTGCCTAGGCCCTAAGCTCTGGAATTACCTGCCTAAATCTCTCCGCCTCGCTACCTCTCTTTCTTCCTTTAAGACGCTCCTTAAAACCTACCTCTTTGACCAAGATTTTGGTCACCTGCCCAAATTTCTCCTTATGTGGCTCGGTGTCAATTTTTTTTGTCTTATAAAACTCCTGTGAAGCACCTTGGGATGTTTTACTACGTTAAAGGCGCTATATAAATACAAGTTGTTGTTGATATGCTGATCGGGTGAGATGAACTAGGGTGGGAGGATGCTCGTGTGGAGCATAAACACCGGCACGGACCGAATGACCTGTTTTTGTGCTGCAAATTCTATGTAATTCTATGTAAGCTAATAAAACCCTGACTCAATCCAAGCTGAAAAATGAGGCAGCTAACAGCAGGAGATTTGTATTGCCTGGTATGCAGATATTGCTAAATATCTGGATATTGGGCATGTTAGGCCCCTCTACTCCATTTTCCACTGGTATGGTTCAGTTTAATTTGAGGTTCACTCATCCACAAAGTGGAATCCACTGCACTCTAAGTATTTTGCTAAGAATGTTTATGATGCCATCAGCTATGCATTTCTATGGACTTGGTTATATTTTTTTTACAAGAATATTCATGAACGCTAAGTACTGTATTGGGTGTTATTAAATGGCAAAGAACATGACAGTCTTTATAGTGCTAAACGTCCTTTCGTGCCCTGCCTCCCACCGTGTGTCTCAACCTTCACTTTAATACCCAGCACTCTGCATGAGTTACCATTGCCTTACGTGTAGCTATAGAAACTGGACCTCCTTTCATGGATTGTTTCACAAAAACCGTTCCCTTGGATGAAAGCAGAGGCCTGTCTTGTTGAAAATCTTCTGATCCATGGTGGCTGAATTCTTACTTTATCTCCCCCTCCATGAAATGTCTCACCACAGACATCAAAGTAAGTTTATGCTTTTTCTTCTACAATGAGGGACCAGGCTACGTTGAAGACATAGGGGAGGACATTACGTTCCATGGACAACACCGCTATTTTATTTCATGTGTCAGCCAGTGGCTCAGTGGGTAGCACTCTCTAGGTGGGAGGGGCTAGGAGTGAGCAGGTGCTGCTGGTTGCCTGATTGCTGTAGGGAGTTGGAGTGAGCTTGTCAAAAGTTGGTGGTGTTTTTTTCCCCAGGTTTTAGGGCCTTTTTGGCCCATAAAAAGCAGCCAGATGGCTGCTGAGGGGTCCGGAGTGCCGGGCCCCTCAGAGGACAGTGTTCTCAAGATGAAACTGTGGTTGGAAGGGAGAGAAAAAGGCCCAAAGATTTGGGCCGGGATCCTAGGAGGTTTGGAAAAGAAAACACGGTGGTGGTTCAGTGCGAGGATGAGGAGATACGAGCCTGGGATATTATCCAGGCGGTACATGAGGACTGTGGCGAGGGAAGCTGCTTTGCCTGCCGACCAAAGCCGAATGTTGGGTTCGAGGTGACGGTCAGTGGCCAAGAGGAGGTGGAAAGACTTTTACTCAGTTTGAAGGTTGGCGATAAGTTCTTGGAGATATCTCTGCTATATTTGGAAGAGGCGATGGTCTCATTCTTAAACTTGCTGGTTTATATTGAGGACGGTGTGCTAATCAAAAAGTTGGAGTTGTGGGACATTAAAATTTGCTTGGCAATAAAGAGGAGATACTATCCAGGAACACGGGTAGCTGATGGAACCCGTTCCGTAAAGGTGCGGTTCCCAGAGGGGGTGAAGTCATTACCGTACAGCATGAAATTCGAGACAATGGAAGGAGTGCAGTACTTCCGAGTACTGCATGATAACCAGGTGAAGGTTTATTATTATTGTCTTGGACACGACCATCTTGTAAGAAACTGTCCGGAGTTGTACTGTTATAATTGCGGCGAGTCTGGACACATCGCTTGGAGCTGCAAGGCGGAGAGCTGTGGGGTGTGTCACAAAGGCCCCACCCATTGTGAGTGTGAGGCAGAAGGAAGCTCTATGAGTGACGAGGAGATGGGAGAAGGAGCAGGAGGTGTGAGTGGAATGGCCGGAGGAGCGGAGCAGTCAGAGGACACAGCTGGTAAATTGAAGGAGAAAAGAGCGCAGGAAGAGGCAGAAAATTGCAGAGCAGAGAACAGGATGGAGATGGTGGAAAACACACCAAGTACAGTGGAAAAGAACAAATACGGCAGAGGGCAGCACGGGTCGAGGGCAGAGTCGAGCCATAATACGGTTCAGCTCTCCCTAAAGAATCTGGTGTCCGTGGGGGGAGAGGAGGTGGGAGCGGGGTGCGTGGAAAAATGTAAGTACTCCAAAGAAAGATGGGGAGTCGGACATCTCGTTGAGCAGGAGGGTGCAAGAGGCAGGTGCCTTAAAGGGGCAGCAGGACAGGAGCGGCGAGACAAAGACACCAGAAGGGAGCAATATAGGTGTGCCATTGTCCCAGAGAGAGAAGGATCAGGGAGCAAGGGTCAGCAGTGGAGATGAGGGTGAAGGGAGCGGCACTGTTGGAGAAACCGCGATAGCAGGAAGACTCTCTATGGGAGATGATGTATCTGACGGGGAACAGGATTATGTATCTGACGGGGAGCAGGAACAGAAGGTTACAGAAGAGCTGGAGAGTGAGGAATTAGAGGGGGACAGAGACATGGAAGTGGGGGGTGGGGTGGCATCATGTGGAAAGGGAAAGGTTAGTGAGGGGCAGAAGGAGGGAGAAGGGGCAGCTCCTTGGCCCAAACTTAATGCAAGGAAGAGGCTGAAACAGCAGGGAAGGTTCAAACAGGAGGTGAAAAAGAGCCGGAGGCTGCAGGAAAAAGCAACAGCTGGCCGAAAAGTTGGAAAGGAGCATGAGAGGAGGGAAGGGCCAGAGATTTACTGATGGGGAGATTATCAGGCATATTTCCCTTCTTCGGAGCCATGATTACATTGGTCTCGATTAATGTGAACGGACTGAGGGGTGAGAAGAAATTGCTGCAGTTGTTGCAGTGTTCAGTGTTTTCAAGGCACGGACTTGTGTCTGCAAGAAACCTTTTGGGATGAGGATATCCTAGAAAGAGTTCGGAAGGTTTGGAAGGGAGAGGTGTTTGCAAGTTGTGCAAACAATAACTGCAGAGGGGTGGCTGTTTTGGGGAGTCCGTCCATAAAAGAGAACGTTGCCTTGGTGAACAAGACACTGAGGGGAGATTTTTATGGCTAAGGGTTAAAACGGAGGAATTTAATTGCCATCTCTTTAATATCTATGCACCGAACGACCATTGCAAGCGTCGCGAGTTTTTTTCAGGGGTTATTCACTGAAGTGGCAGAGGTGGAAAATCCTTGTATAGTGGGGGATTTTAATGTATTTTTATCTCAGATGGACATTTCAGCCCAGAGACCTTTAAGGATGATAACTCCAGAGGGATGATTGTAAAAATGATGGCAAACTTAAATTTGAGAGACTTATGGAGGGACCGGAACCCCATAAAAAGGGAGTTCTCCAGAACAGGTTGGGTGGGTGCTGTTTTAAAACAGAGCCGAATAGATTTTGTGTTAATGCGGGAAGGGTTAAGTTCTGAGGTGACGGAGATTTATTATAAAAAAGTATTTTTTAGTGACAACTCGGCTTTGGTTCTTAGAATTAGGAACAGCAGAGTTAAGATCGGTTCAGTGGTGTAGATTTTAAACAATCAATACCTGAAAGAAATTGCTTATAAAGAAGGGATTTTAAATATAATAAAGAATGCTCGGAAGGAACCTTTGTTCTTGAAAGAAAGAAGAGTTTGGTGGGACAATTTCAAATATGAGGTCAAAGTTTTTTCGGTACGTTATGGGAAAAAGAGAGCGGCAGCTAACCGGCGTCGAGAAGAGAATATAAACAAAAGATTTATGGATGTCTGTAAAGCAGTTGACGGAGGGGATAAGGGAGCTGAGACTAAGTTCCAGGTGTTGAAGGAAGAGTGGGAATTATTACAAGCTGAAAAATGCAAGGGGGCCAATCTCCGTGCAAAGGCTAGAGATGCATTGGAGGGCGAAAGATGCACTAGATATTTTCTAGAGCAAGAGAAGCTGCGACAGAGATTATCATTAATTGGAGAGTTGAAGGTTGGGGAGAAGATCATTCATGAAAGTGGGGAGATTTTAGAGACGGCTAGCAGCTTTTATCAAGAGTTATATACAAAAGAAGACATTTCCAATTTGGCGATGGGGAAGGTTAGTGCTTTTATTAAAGAGGGTTTAAAGGAGGATGAGAGAAGCATGTGTGACAAAGAAGTAGGATTAGCGAAAATAAAAGTAGCAATAAGTGGAATGAAGGGGGGAAAAGCCCAGGGTCCGATGGACTAAGTGCAGAATTTTATAAAGAATTTTTTGAGATTTTAAGTCCATTGCTCTTAGAAGTTTTTAAGGAAATTAAAATTGAGGGAAGCCTGGCCCCATCTATGAGGAGAGGTGTCATAAACTTAGCTTATAAAAATAAAGGGGATAGAAGGGATCTGAAGAATTGGAGGTCCCTTACATTATTAAATGTGGATTATAAGATCTTGGCGAGGGTTATGGCAAATCGTATAAAGGAGGTGTTGCCGCAGATAGTTTTGCCCTCTGTCCTATGGAGTCATAGGCCGGGACATCGCAGACTCTGTTGTCTCAATCCGAGATGCGATAGAGCTCATGGAAGAGAGTGGGAGGGAGGCTTATGTATTAAAGATAGATCAAGAGAAAGCCTTTGATAGGGTCTCTCATGAGTTTTTATTGAAGGTTTTGGAAGCATTTGGTTTCGGGGAAAATTTCATTGAGTGGATAAGGATTTTTTATTCAGACATATTTAGCTGTGTTAAATGTAATGGTTTTTTATCCAAGTATTTTCCGATACACAGGTCAGTGAGACAGGGTTGTCCCCTGTCCCCATTGTTGTACACATTGGTAGCAGAACCATTAGGTTACATGATGCGAAAGAAACAAGGTGTAGTTGGGATTGCGGTTCCCAGTTCCGGGCTGGTGTTGGTGATACACCAATATGCAAATGACACAACCTTAACATTGAGAAATGGGGAGTCAGTGAGGAAAGCTATGGATGTAGTGGAGGAGTATTGCAGAGCTTCAGGAGCCAGAGTGAATTATAGTAAGTCCCAATGCCTGGTTGCAGGAAGGGGTAGGGGGGAATGGTTGGAGGAAAGTCCCTTTAAGGTGGTGGAGGTTTTGGAAGTTCTGGGGGTGCATGTGGTGCAAGAAAGACAGGGATGAAGTGGATCGATTAAATTGGGAACCAAAGGTTATGAAAATTAAAAAGATTTTGGGAAGATGGGAAAGAAGGTGGTTGAAAATGCAAGGAAGAGCGACAGTGGTATCTGCTCTCCTGCTATCTAAGCTATGGTACTTCTTGACGGTGGAGGATATTCCTGAGTGGGCGGAAAAGTCCATCCGAGAGGCTTGTGAGGTTTTTATGGGAAGGGAAACCAGCTTTGGTTGCTTACAATACCATCATTGGACGGAGAAATCAGGGAGGACTCAATTTCCCAGATATTGATTTGAAGAAAAAATCCTTTAGAATCAAATGGGTGAGGAGATTTCTTCAGAAGTCAAATACAAGTTTTTGGAAGAGTTGTTTCGAGCATTTTTTAAAACGAAGTGGGATGGGAGAGCAGGGGATATTGTATATGGAATACAATAATATGTTTTTGAAATCAATTAAACCTTTCCCGAGGTTTGAAAAGGGGGTTGTAGAGACTTGGGCCCAATTTTTAAAAAGTGTGCAGTTTATGCCCAAGGGGGCTGAGGAATTTTTAGAACAGCCCTTATTTTTGAACAGGTGGATCAACGTTGAAGGAGAGGTGTTATTTAATCAAGCTTTTATAAAAGCTGGTATTATATGTGTGAAAGATGTATTATACGAGGTAATTCCAGGTTGGTTGCCGGAAGCGATAGTGAGGGACATGGTGTGGGAGGAGGATCAGGAGGTAGAGGAAAAAGCAATTATGATCATGTATGAGAAGATTGTGAGGGCAGTGCCACAGGATTGGATGGAAGAAATAAATGTAGAAATCTCCAAAGGAAGTAAAATGCGTCCCACTTTTCCAAGCTTTCTGCTGGAGAAAGGGGGAGAGTTGGTCCAATTTGACAACTGTAATACTCGAGATTTCTATGAGGTATTTAGAGAATGGAGATTCAAGACACATGCTGGTCAGGAGTTTTGGCAGAGTATATACCCACAGCTGGACTTCAACAGGATTTGGAAGGGAGTGTGGGCGAATTTTAAATGTCCAGAGTGGATTGAACTGGATTTCAAATTGGCTCATAACCAGATTTTTACCATGACGGTCTTGTGTAAGATTGGACGAGTGGAGGGGGCAACTTGCCCAGTGTGTGGGACACGGGATGAGACTCTGTCCCATTTACTGGTATGTCCGCAGTTAAAGGAGTTTAAGTACTATGTTCGACAGTTGTGTGAAGTTTTTTTGCTGGGTGGGGACCGAAGAGCGAGAATGGGAATCCCGTGGGACTCAATTTTGAGATGGGGATTGCTGGAGAGTCTGCCCGAGTCTGGTAGAGCGGCAATTAATTTAATGTTCAGTTTGGCTAGATTCGTGATTGTGCAAAGAAGAATGCTCTGTTTTTTAAGGGGAGGAGAATCAATCTAAAAGAGTATTTTAAATATAAGCTAAAAGATCATTATAAGGCTCTGTGGATGTTTTATTCAGAAAGGAATTTAAAGATAGTATTTTACAATCAATTTTTAAAGTACAATCAATTAATATATGTTACGGGAGACAAATTAAACTTCAGGTTTTGATGTTAATATGTGGTGGAGGAATGGCTGTGTAGAGCGGCGGAATTGATTTGTATGATACAATGGAATGATCACGATGTTGTAAATGTTCTTAATGTTCAATAAAGAATATAATTTTTTAAAAAGTGGGTAGCGCACTCGCCTCTGAGTCAGAAGGTCGTGGGTTCAAGTCCCACTCCAGAGACTTGAGCACAAAAATCTAGGCTGACACTCCAGTGTGGTGCTGAGGGAGCGCTGCACTGTCGGAGGTGCCGTCTTTCAGAAGAGACGTTAAACTGAGGTCCCGTCTGCTCTCTCAGGTGGACGTAAAAGATCCCAGGTCGCCATTTCAAAGAAGAGCAGGGGAGTTATCCCTGGTGTCCTGGCCAATATTTATCCCTCAATCAACATCACTGAAATGGATTGTCTGGTCATTATCATATTGCTGTTTGGGGGAGCTTGCTGTGTGCAAATTGGCTGCTGCGTTTCCCACATTATAACAGTGACTACACTTCAAAAAGTACTTCATTGGTTGTAAAGCGTTTTGGGATGTCTGGTGGTCGTGAAAGGAGCTGTAGAAATGCAAGTCTTTCTTTTTCTTCATATCATTGCTGCTTCTCCTGTGTATTCTAGGGCCACCCTGAATCATGAATTGGAACTTCAGCTTTTCCTTTTAGCATCCATAAGAGTAGTTTCCCTACATAAAAGTGAAAATGTGCTAATTAATAGTAAATGTAGACGCATTTAATAACTTAGTGAAATTACAATCTTTTTTTAGCTGACACTGTGTAGTTAAATTGAAATTCTGCCAGACAGTTTGAATGGAAATACTGCAATCTTACGAGCATGAATACAAAATTACACAATTTTAATATATAATTTAACATCGTAGAAAGGTATTCATTCTGGATATAATTAAAAAAAAAAATACTTGTAAGCATGGAGGAACCTAAATGAAACTGTCACTGAAATAGAGCAACAACGACAGGGGATTTGTACAGCTCATATCGAAATATTGTTAAATATCTAGATATTGGATGTTGCAGGCTCCCAATGTTACATTTTGGTTCAGTTTTTGGAGTTCATTCATGCGTGGTTCATAAATATCTGGACAAAGCAAATAGCACAGCCATTAATGACAAGTACTGAAGCGCACCAGCAGCAGCCTTTCTCATGCCATGGGCACCTACGTATCTTTTGAATTCAGCTTCTATCTGGGACACTCCTGGTATGTACAGCTCACTGCCAGACCATGTGGAACATTCATCTCGGTAAGGCAGTAGAGGGACCACCCAGTGCGTTCTATAAAATAAAATTAGGTCGCGTCTATTTGCAACACCGATTTCTGATTGGTCCCCTTGGAGGACAAGACACACCCAGCAGTATATCTGGAATGTGTAATTAGATCCTGCCTGCCTAAGTAGTCAAGTACTTTGCAATGTGTAATTTGAGCCATTCGTTCTGACTGCCAGCCTCCACACAGTGCTCACAGAGAACAGACAGGGCTTACCCTCACTGGTTAGGACCTTCTCCCACCCCAAACAAGTTCCTACCCCCCCCCAACAAGTTACTAACCTTCCCCCCACCCCCTGGGTTCCTTACATTCTCCCCCTGCCCAAGTCCCTGACCGTCCTCTCCCCTCCACCGGAGTTCCTGACCTTCTCCCCCCAACAAGTTCCTGACCTTCCCCCCCCCACCAATTGATGGGCATTGTGTGTGGGTCATGGATTGTTAACAGGTTTATTGGCTATGGAGTGAATAGTGACAGTGTCATGACTTCCGGATTTCATCCAGTCCAATGATGCCACTTGCCACACACGCATCGAGCTTTTCGAGAAATCAACCAGGTCTAGGGGGAGGAGAGGGAGAACATGGTGTGGGTGTAAAGGGGGTGGGGTTAGATGAACGTGATCTGTCTTCCCATCTGGATCACGCTCTCGCTCTCACCCTCCCCCCTTTAGACCTGGATCACTACATTTTTCCCCCATCCCCACTGTGCTCTCCGTGCTCTTTACACCACCCCCCAAGTTCCTGACCTCCTCTCCCCCTCCTAGCTCCTCTCCTCCGATCCTCTTTCTTCCCCTTTCGATCCTCTCTCCCCCCTTCGATCCTCTCTCTCTCATCTCCTCTCTCTCTGTGATCTCCTCTCTCTCTCTCCAATCTCCTCTCTCTCTCTCTGAGCCTCCGATCTCTCCGATCTCCTCTCTCTCTCTGATCCTCCCTCTCTCTCTCTCCCTCTCCCTCCGATCTCCTCTCTCTCTCCGATCTTCCTCTCTCTCCGATCCTCTCTCTCTCCCTCCGATCTCCTCTCTCTTGCGCCAATCTCCTCTCTCCCGCTCTGATCTCCTCTGTCTCTCTGATCTCCTCTCTCTCTCCGACCTCCTCTTTCTCTTCCTCCAATCTCCACTTTCTCTCCATCCGATCTCCTCTCTCTCCCCCTTCGATTCTCTCTCTCCCCTTTCGATCCTCTCTCTTCCCCCGCACCCCCTCCCCCTCCCCCCCCCCGGCCACCAACGGATCCCCTGACCTTCTCCGCACGGATCCGAGGAAAGCATGGCCCACGGTGCAGGCTGCAACTGCGGCATCATTGGGTACTGTTCATGTGCTACTCCGATATACCGCGTGCATACGCAGAAGGGGTTCAGGTGCGCATCCGTGGATCCAATATACTGCACGCATGTGCAGAAGGCTGCAAAGGTGTTCGTGCAAATAATCACAGAGAACCATGCTTCCACCAGGAACATCATCGAGCAGACCATCGGGCTGTTGAAGCAATGGTTCCACTGCCTTGACTGCTCGGGAGGAGCCCTCCAGTACTCGGCAGAGTGAGTGACTCATTTCCTGGTGGTCTGCTGCATGCTCCACAACTTGACCATCATGAGGTTGCAGCCCTTGCCACCAGGGATTGCGGGACCACCTCAGGAGGAGGACGAGGGGAAGAAGAAGAAGGAGGAGGAGGAGGAGTAACTGAAAGAGGACGAGGAGGAGGGACTGAAAGAGGACGAGGAGGGAGGGAGGAGGAGGAGGAGGAACTGAAAGAGGACGAGGAGGGAGGGAGGAGGCAGGCAGCCAATTCCCCTTCCGGGCAGGCTGTCAGTGAACACCTCATCAGACTCTGATTCAATGAATGAAACCCCAGATTCATGTTGCTCAACACATCCCCATCATACCATCCCTCGGTCATGGAGTATCACAGCGTCCTCCTGGGCACAAAGCTGAAATGAGAGCCACCACAAAAGCTTCCAAACAAAATTAACAATTCACACATTTTTACACTTACGATATGAACTAATCACACTTGTACAATCCCTTAGTGCCTGTCATTCGGGTACCCTTTCCTGTCCTAATGCTCCTACGAAGTGCTCCCCCATTGGCTGCAGCATGGCTGGTGGAAGGCTGCTGAGTTTCCATGGGGGAGACTTCAGATGGCCTTGCAGGATGACCTCGAGCAGCTCTGGCCCTAGAAGGCCCGGCTGCAGACTGCACCACCTCAGCATGGGTGGCAGCAGACTGGGCTGGATGGCTGACAGGCAGCGACAAGGGCTAATGCGGAGAGGCAGTGGTGGGAACAGGAATGCTGTCATCCTGAGAGAGAGCTGAACTGCTCTTGCAGAGAGCCGGCACGGGCTCGACAGGCTGAATGGCCTCCTTCTGTGCTGTAACCATTCGATGATTCGATGATTCTATGACAGCAGGGTCCTGCTCCACTGGTCCACTGCCACTCCCCCCAGGGCAGTACCTCAGTATTCAGGAAGAGAAAGAGTGCCAGCATGAAATGAGGGTTGGAGTGGTAAAACTGCCATCTTTAACTGGGGTATATTGCCAGCTAGAATGAGGAGTGGAAGAATACCAATGTGAATGGTGTTGGAGGGGAGTGCCAGTGTGAATGGGGGTGACATGAAGAACGGCAATGGTGCCTGTATGATCTGGGAGGGTGGGAGGAGGAGAAAGTGTCACTGTAGGAAGGGGGGGTTGGGGGAAAGATGTGAAACTGCATAGGGTACAGTCTGAGCTTGGGTGCGAGATTGTTGACTTGGCTTTTGGAGTGATGCTTTGGTTGATCTGTTTGTAATCCACATGTTTCCAATTGTGAAGCATAAAACTACTTAAAACAAGTGTAACATCCAATTTTTTCCATGGTGAGCATGTGCCGGACAATCTCCTCAAAATAGTGCTGTGGGATATTTTAAGGTCCACCTGAGAGCAGACAGGGCCTCGAACCTCTCACCCGGCACCTCCTTCACTGAGGCCCGGAGTCAGAAGTGGGAGTGCTACCAGCTGAGCCAAGGCTGACACCAATGTAACTGCATTCCAGCGGATTAGGATCAAGGCCATTCCGAGTGATCACTCCTTTCGGGCTGTTTTGCCTTTTTGCTAGTTATCTACATTGCCATGTATACTTTGCTTCTCGGTTTTGAAATGGGTGACTAAGGGAAGAGGGCTCATTGATCCTGCTGCCCATCTGCAGCAGTTCCATTAGTTCACACTTCTACAAGCACCTTTTTAGCAGTGCAACATTTGGTGCATTCTGCCATATACCCACTTCTACAGTTCGGACTAGAGAGAGAACAGATTCTATTCCAACAAATACACTGAAGTCAAAAATTAAAATTTCCTGGTAGCATCAGCCCAGACAACCCGCCCCTATAGTCACAGCTAAAATGGTTATTGCACCACTGAGTGGCGGAGAGTCATAACTCAACACAACCATGAAATACATTTACTAAGCGAAAAGAGCATTAGCAATAAAGATTTTCCACATAGTTATTGTTTTATTGGTTAAACTCCAGGCATGATGGATGGGACATAATCCAATCTTGCACAATAAAGTGGGAACTATTCACAGACATTAGACCAGTCACAGCTTCAGCCCAGCTGCAAACCAGGCTAAAGAAGATGAATAATTGTATTTGCCAATATAGATTACATTCTTTTTTCAAATTCTAGGCTTTAATATTTTTTATACTGCCGTGAGTATTCAGTGCTTGTGCAAGTTGTATTTTCAAAGTATTACTAAGTAAAAGGGTCACTTTACTGCATACTAACAAAGCTATAAATCTAAAAGATAAGTCATAATAATCATTTGAAACCAATGGAAGGAAAAATCAATGAAAAAGAAAACTCAGGTGGTTTCTATAATGGGCACCTGACCCACATCAGATTTATGCTCCAGAGGTAAATTGAAAATTATCCGCTAGGAGTCATAACCAGATACAATTCAAGTTATGGCCCTGGATGCAATCCTCCAGAAATCTTATTAAAATCAGCAGAGTCAGTGACTTCAAAGTGAGCTTTATTTTCCCTCTTTCATCCACCCTTCAGCTTTCTGGGGAGGGGGTGAATGAAGGTCACTGGTAGAAGAGAACAGTTCCCCAGAGCAAGCCCCGAGCATCAGTATCGAGCACTACTGACCAGTCGCTCAAACACATCCCAAAAGGGCTAACCTTTGACTGTGAAAGGTCATAGTTATGGGCGGTTCTTCATGCTGGTGGTCCACAGCAGGTAGGGATTTGGTTGAAGCCAACCAAAAATCCATCATTTACAGCAGGAGACAGCTTCCAAAACATGGAGCCAAAGTCAAAATCAACTTGAGGCGAAAGGACTGAACTAACCCACTGTTTACAAAACTAGATGCAAACCAATCAGAGGCTACAATTTGGTTAAGATGGAGGCAGTTCAGCTTTGACAACACTACAAACATACAAAAAGAAAGAGAAAGTACCACAAGGTCTAACCATTACACACCAGCCTCACCAGTTGTTTCTGGGGGGCCGGGCATCAAAAAACCCATTGCCAAAAGTGTCAAGTGATGAAACCAATCTTCAGAAAATACACCGACAGCATTGACTGGACATTGACAAATTTTATTTGTTTTCAATTTTTGTAAACATAACACATTTTAACAGAAGAAAATGACAAGTTAAATATCGAGGCAACTGCAGATGCACACAATCACATACACAATTACCACAGACAAAAATAAGGTAGACCGAGCATGTTGAGGCTTCACACTTGATTGTCATATGTTAAGTAACACTGCTGTAGAGAGTCAGCAACCCTGGGGGTCACAATTCAACCTGAATATTATAAAGTTATCTAGGAATTAGCTGACAATTCAGAGGTTTGTCCACAGATGTACATTTTGGGTAAATTTAAATTGAGACACGAGTAATTACAAGGGTATAAATAAGCTAATAGACTAATGCACATCACTAACTAGTGTGAATCCATCCACCTTCCACAAGATCCTTTTAACACATTTGAAATATCTTGCATTAAGGCACTTTAGAAACAGGTGATAAATGCAATCAAAATTGTGCTGTGTTTGAAAGTTTGTTGGTTGGTTTAAGATCTAGGTGTAAACAAATCCATACTGGGAGTTTTAAAAATGTTTTATCTGCTGTTATTAAGCGAACAATGCAATCCGACCGCCACTTAGTTTTGACAAATTGAGTTATTGCCCAATCAGTCAAATCTCAGGCAAATTTATTACACTACCTTGTAACATAGGAGTTTAGAATGCAAATATATGGACAACACTTCACAAAGGCACTAAAAATTAGATTCTTATTCTGGGACAGGTGTGGGATTCTCTTCACCTGCTGAAGAGCAGCATTTTCCAGCCCCAGCACAGCAACTTTCTCCTCCAACTCTTGATTTTCCTCTGAAGCTTTGCTGAAATGAAAAAGGCTTAGCTTTAGCAATCAGGCGCAAACCCTTCACACAACAGGTTATGCAAATTTCTCCCTTGTCCCATTGACTCCCGTACTGCAAAGTAGTATGGGTGGGGCTAGAGAAACAATCCCTGTGCATTTTATGATCACCTCGGGCTAGGTCATTTGCTGAACATCTCAATACAAGATTACAGTGTTTTAATTATGGTCTAGAAAGGCCCTTTATTCCAGTGCTAGTTTCCTTCCTACATCTGGACATCAAAAGGAGACCAGGCATCTACCACAGCAGGACAAGATGTCTCACTTCACATCTCTCAAGTGCCAGCCTCAATAGCAACATTGATATAAACCGTGTCACCTGCCCACAGGACAGTGCAGGCCTGTGAAGACACTCAACAAGGGAAAAATGATGACTAGTGGAGCTTCACATTCCCAATACATCAGATACAGCTCAACACACCAACACGAAAAACTGGGGATCAAACAGGTGCATATGCTTAGAATGGGCTCTGCTCACCAATCCCAAAGGAAGTGAAAAGCATTTTTCTACAAAACACCAGTTGTCTGTAGGCCCGGAGGCTAAAACAACTGCACTTTTACTACCTTACAGTACCTGCATCACCTTATGGAGATACAAATTGATGCAGTCATGTTTTCTTCTAGTGAACAAAAAACACCCAAATCTGCTTCTAGATAGAGCGGCCATGCAGTGAAATCAAATACTTTACTCATTCTGTGTCTGATGCTCAACCAACTGAACAGTTTCTCGTCAGATCAAAAGAATTAGACAGTAACCACTGCACTCTGGCACTCCAAGAATAAAAAAAAGCCACACCCAAAACATTCTGCCAAAGCATTACAGATGGAGTTCCCCTTCAGACTGGAGAAGTTGTTGTTGTACACTTGACCTGATGGATGAACCATGATCCAACTGGAAAAATCACAGCTTGATCTCCTTTTCCCCGATAAAAGGAGGCTGTTTGGGAGACACGGTCTGTTGTGACGAGAAATCAAAATCAAAACTCTTACCCACTTGAAGTTCCCGCTTGCATTTGGATTCCTCTACTGCAGTTTTATTCTGCAAAGACAAAACCCATTCTGATCAACAACAAGTAGAGCCCATCATTTCAGATTTCAAAAACCTTTTAAAGCACTGGAAAAACACAATACAAAATAAGAAAAACTAACTTCATTAAATTTGGTGCAAAAATATTACTGGAGATTAGAGAGCCAATAACAAAGATAGCGGCTGATTCTTGAAAGGGACATGCAACTCAGAAAAGATGCCCCTGTTGGGAATGAGAACTCCCAAATGCTACCCAAGCAAACTAGGGCTCAGCCAATAGAGTCTGGTTTGTCTGCCCAGATGTCAATCTTCTTTTGGAGGCAGAAATGAGGTGGGGGGGGCGGGGAGGATAGATAAGGAAGAAAAAAGGCGACAATGAAGCATCAGGTGACACCCTATAGATTTAAGGGCCTTTTACATTATAGGCAAAATTTAACTTTCAAATCACACAACCTCCTAAAATAAAAAATTCTGGTCATTATCACATTGCTGTTTGTGGGAGCTTGCTGTACACAAATTGGCTGCAGCATTTCCTACATTACAACAGGTGATTGCACTTCATAAGTACGTCATTGTCTGTTGAGCGCTTTGGGACGTCCCACGGTCGTGAAAGGAGCTATATAAATGAAAGTCTTTCTTTCCTGGTGAACCTGCACAAGGGAAAGTGCGCGCATAAAGTAACCATGACCGATACTCCCTCCGATTTTTTTTTGGGGCTGCGTGGCCCCTTTAACCGCACAGCTTAAAGGGAACATTGGCCATGATAACTGGCCACTGTGCAGCATAATGGAGTCGAGATTTTGACTCGTTACTGCGCAAGGACTGAATGTGATAAGGTCATTAAGAGGGCACGCTATTTTTTTAGTATTATATCCAGTAAAGTGCCAAGACCTGGAGAAACAGTCTTCCCGGCCATGAGTCTCAAAATCCAACAGTTTTAGTTTCATCTGGTTGCTGGCTGTGGGTAAAGAAAAACAACACAAATGAGCAACAATGACAGTTTCATACCAGAGTGACTTTTGGTTCTGAAGTTAGACTTTCTCCTGCCTTCGCTCCCATCTTCTGCTTAGGTTCTAATGGTGATGATGGGTTTTGTTCCACTTTTCTTTGGGAATTTGGCAGTCACCTCTCCTGCAACAAAATAAACCAGTGGGCTTTGACAGATTGCATTTTAGTGGAGTAAACAAAAAGTAGGGCACAATACTCAAAATACAAAAGCACGAAACTGCCATGGGAATATTTTTAAAATATAAACTTTGCACTCACTCCCTCCCAAGTGAGCGAAAAGCTGCCACAAATCTAGAGCACCGGGAAAAAAAATATTGTTTAATTACAGACCCCAGAAAATAAGTGTCCTTACAATGCAATGCATGCATTAAAAAAGTCTTCACCCTGATGCAAGATATAACTGAGACAAAAACAAACAAACAAACAGTAGGACAAACCAATTGACAAACTTGCCACAATTGATCACTGGTTCAACCATGTGCAATTCATGAAACCAAACTGGAAAAGCCACCAACCTGAAAACAGGAAACAAGACCCCACAAAAAGATTCAAATCCAATCTCATCGAGCTCTGGGTCAGTGACCACACCCGCTATATCGAGCAACAGAAAAAACCTTCACCCTTTGATTAAAGCAAAAGGGAGACCAAAAAAGAAACGGCAAGTTGCCCCCAAATAAAAGTCAGTACACTCACTTGCACAGACCATGCAATTGGTGGCCATGCAAATGCAATAGTTACACTACAAATGGAAAATAGAAGGCCAGAGAATCAGCCTCAAACTATTGCCCAGACATCTCGAAACAAGCTTTCAAGTAAAACCACTCAATACTCAAGATAATTCCACAGCAAGTTTAATAATGTGGTCATGAAATATGTAATTATTGTATTTTCATGTGATCCTTGTAATTCCTCGGTGGTCCTTTTGCTGGACAGATACCCCACTTCCTCAGATATGATTTGCAGCTCATTCTAATTTAAGGCAAACTAACACGAGAATTTTGAATAAACACGAGACAAAAATGTAAACACACACCCTTTTAATAAAGTATCAGACTCAAACAGATGGGATGAATGCTCACCTCAAGCCAAGTCCCACTTACTTTTCCCCAAAAATTCTGCCAATATTTAACTTTTCATATTATCTCCATTTCAACAGCTGTGGCACTAAAGGATTGGAGCAAAGTACGCAAGGGCAATGTATCCACTTATGGTCTGGGTGCAACAGGTCTCAAATATTAGTACTTAACCCAACAGGTATCCTTCCCTTAAAATAAACCTATGGGCAAATTGCAAGTTAAGACAGAAAAACGTTATTTAACCCATACCAACTGCCTTGGATCTCTTCGGGGATGGACATAGTCTCTTCTATCCCACTGCGCTGCTTGGACGCTTTACGCCAGTCACAATGTTTTTGGAGGCCAGAACTAAAGATTTGTGGGCACGTTTGTTGATGCTTGGAGGACCACCTGTACCTGTGTGTAAAATAAATTTAAAGTGGTAAAACCAAGTGTAGCCACGGGCTTCCTCATTTTTCCAGCTTAACTAAATTGGAGAGGGAAGAGTTAAATGGCAGAGCAAGAAGAATCCCAGTATAAACTGGGAAGGTTGGAGGAAAAAAAGTGCATGTTTGTGAAAGGGAATAGAATGTCTTTGTGAATGGGGGCAACGAGTAGAATGGGGGCAGAGTGACCACCCACTTGGGGAAATGAGGTTTTGAAAATTCAAACATCAGAAAATTAAAAATGGATCATGGCTCTTAAAATTAACCAGAATTAATAATTTTTAATATTAAGTCAATTCCCCTCAGATCATGCCCCAGATGCCCTAGAAATGCATGAATTTTGTGCCGTCAACATTTGGATTAGCCTCATTTTTGCTTCACATCAGGGCTGTTCGCGTGGTCAGATATTGCAGGATGGTCAGTTTATCTGAAGCATTTGCTAGTTATCTTGGATGCTACAGTTAATTGGGCTAAATGAAATGCTAAAACAAAAAAAATTCACAGGTAAAAGATCTTGGATGGGACTTAATGTTCTAGGTGCCATATTAAAAACTAACACCAGATGGTGTAGATCACTCAACAGAAAGAGAGCCAATAACCAAAACAAACCTGCAAACTTGCATAGAAACAGTCACAAAAGCAGCATAAAATATACCAAAGGCCAAGACAAGACTGAGGGTTGAATCAAGCATCTGACAAATCTCAGTGACCAAAGCAGTTCATGGATTTCCTGCTCCCCCTCCCCACATAACAGAAATAAAATAGGATAGAATCATTGCACAAGACTGCAAGCCAATGTGCCAGGATAGTTTTAAAGAAACAAGGCAGCACATAGAAGGCAGCAAAGGGAAATACAAGGAGTGATTAAAGCCAGACAGGAGGCTAGTGACTAATAATTAAAAGGAAACATTCATCCAGAAAATAGCTCAGAAATTGCTTCCCAATCAACTTAGAATCATAGAATGGTTACAGCACAGAAGGAGGCCATTTGGCCTGTCGAGCCCGTGCCGGCTCTCTGCAAGAGCACTTCAGCTAGTCCCACTCCCCCCGCCCTTTCTCCGTAGCCCTGCAAATTTTTTCCTTCAGGTTCTTATCCAACTCCCTTTTGAAAGCCGCGATTGAGTCTGCCTCCACCATCCTTTCAGGCAGTGCATTCCAGATCCTAACCACTCGCTGCGTAAAAAAGTTTTTCCTCATGTTGCCTTTGGTTCTTTTGCCAATCACCTTAAATCTGTGTCCTCTGGTTCTTGACCCTTCCGCCAATGGGAACAGTTTCTCTCTATCTACTCTGTCCGGACCCCTCATGATCTTGAACACCTCTATCAAATCTCCTCTCAACCTTCTCTGCTCCAAGGAGAACAACCCGAGCTGCTCCAGTCTATCCACGTAACTGAAGTCCCTCATCCTTGGAATCATTCTCGTAAATCTTTTCTGCACCCTCGCTTGGTCCAAGCCATTAGGAGACATGGTTAGCGAGCTGAGATACTAGCCTTTATCTCCAGTGACTACAGTAGATTAAGGTAATTTTGTGAATTTGAAATTGGCGCCTGGTGGGGAGAGGGAATTTTGCGAGAGTAGGAGCCAGGCCTGTGTCAGGCGTTAGGTTTAAAAGGCGAGAATGGGGGCTGTTTTTTGTTGAGTGAGTCGCTGCCGCTTCGACTCCTCGCTGATCAGGACCTGGACACCGGGCCAGTCTCTCTCTCTGGGATTTCGGGAGCTGGATTTACTTGAGGGTCGGCATCAGGGAGGTTTGTATTCTGGTATTTTGGGGTCACTTTTTAAAGTTGTCGAGAGAGAGAACTGCCTCCTACATTACACCGGTGACTGCACTTCAACAAGTACTTCATTGGCTGTAAAGGGCTTTGGGACGTCCGGTGGTACAAATGCAAGTATTTCTTTTCCTGGGACTCCTGGGGGTTTGGCTGCTGGATACGGAATGTGTGGCTGTAGTTGTATTCAGTATCTAATCTGCTAGGTTGCCTGCATTCTGCAGGGGTATAAAAACATAATCTGAGCTCGGCACCTTAAATCAGTTGGGTTTTGAACTGGGTAGGTATATTGCAGTGCCCCAAACTGACTACCTTATGTTTCAGAATATGAAATGGCACCTCGAATTTTGCCATTTTAAGCATTTTTGGGACCCAACAATGATCCAACGGGTGAAAATGGTTGAGGACTTGGGACAAAGCTGTTTTTGTGTAGAAGGAGCCTGGTTGTGATCTGAGGGCAGTGCTGAACGATCTCCAGTTGAGATTAGTTTATGGTGTCTCAACGATTACATTAAATCGTGGTAATTTAATTACACAGTGCCTGCATCACTTTTAATCATCCTTCCCAACTGAGTCTCCTGTTTGAACAAACCATCTCTGAATAGAGCTTTTAAATGTCTCTAGAATGATTATGTTGACAGATCAGATTGTCTTGTTTGAAGTCACAAAATACTCCAGATGTTTAGTGTTTCGCTAGTGTATCTCATGTGTAGGAGAATACAGTTTCTTTCCTACTTGACCCAATTGTCTCTGGTTGTTGCGTTTCTTTCCCCTCCCCAACTCTTTTTTGCTTTTCTCTGTCCTCTTCTGTCTTTTTGTCCTTTTTTTCTTTTTCAGATTGTGGGTGAGACCAACTCTTTGAAGACTGCTTTTGGGGTGGGGGTTTATGTGGGAAAACATGGCTTTTGGCTCTTTTGCCATCATTTGTTTTTCTATCTCATCACTTTTTTCACCTCAAACTCTTCACCTTTTCACTAACCCTGCCGTTCCTACTACCCTATCTTTTCTCCTTTCGAACTAACCACTGAACCCCTGTATCTTCTTCTCTCTCTGCTGCCACTCACCTCCCCTTTAACTCTCCATCTACCTGCCACGCTCCCTCTTCCTTCCCCACCTCCAAGAAGAGGTTGCTTATGACTGGAGGCTCACCTCATCCTCTACCTGTTTCCCAGCTTCCCTCTTTCCTAACTATTTCCCTCAGAAATTTAGTTTGTTTTCACAATTCAACTTTTTAAAAAAAATCAAAGAATGAGGAAAGAGGCTATTTCTTCTGGTTTGTCCTGCCCTGCTGCTGTTGGAAATTTTATCTCACAGGTGTAAGCAATTGGAACATTTACTCTTTCTTAATCAACAAACACAAATCAGGTAACTCGTTGGCTTAAATTCAATTTTTGTAAATCAATATGCACAACAATGGTACGTTTTTCATCAATACACTATTATTTCCTCAAAGAAATGTATTAAATGCTTGAGTAATACTTGCCTTGTGTGGTCTCAAAAGCCTGAATATACAGTTTAAAAATGAAATTGTTGCTGATCAGCTAATGTGTTTTTTTTTCTTTCTTTCTCTTCTCTTTCCTTCCCACCCCCACTGCTGCAAAATGTCACCATTACCCAGATTGAGTTCAAGGAAGTCTTCACTGCCTGCACCAAAGCGTCGTGCTTCAACAGTTGCTTCCACAGCTGCTAAGGAGAACAGCAAAGAGGCATCGCAAAATGTCGACTTCCACTGCCGAATAGAAAAAATGGACTTCAAGGTTGCTCAAAAAAGCCACTAACTGAATTGGAGAAACAGACTGTTGGTACCAAAGACTTGAAACCTTCTGAAAAACAAGTGCCAAGAGCACCAAGGGGGAAAAATTTGGTTCGTTAGCGCCTCCTGTTAGCGCCTCTGGGGGGGCTATAATGGGGCGCTAATGAGTTCCCGCCCGGGCGCGGCGATGTTACCGCCACCCGCGAAATTCACCTGGCGGTTTGCGGCGACAGTAACCCCTAGCGCTACGATCTCCTGCGGAGATCGTGATGTCATCCGGCTGCGCAGCGCCCCAGAGCCCAAGTTCGTTTCCGCAGCATCGCCGGGCCACAACACCGGCAGCTGCAGGAGGCATTGTTCGGGAGGCTGGGCCGGATTGCGGCTGCCGTCGGAGACCAGGTAAGTTTTCCCCTTGCAGAGCCTGCAGCGATGGGGCCCTTCTCTTTAAGGGAGGGAAGAAACCTTCCAACGTGGCAGCGCTGCACGGCCCAGTGTGCAACGTTGCTCACCTACCGCCCCGCCTGCTGCCTGTTGCGCTCCAGAAAGGAAGTGGAGCGCTTGATTTAACCCTCCACTTCCTTCCTGGAGCGCTAAAACCCAATTTTTTAAAAGCTGGGAATCATTAGCGCAAAAGATACTGAATTTCTCCCCCTCTATCTTTGAATATTCATTGTTATGGAAGTGACACTTGACAGGTTTCACCTTATGTGGTGAATTAAAAGCTGCAGTGACCTTTCTCAATACTTTACCTGCCAATTTCAAATTAATTTCATAATTGAACAAACTCCATGATATCCATCTCCTTGGACTGATTTATCAATATTAATTGGACTATTGCAGTGACACCTAAATAAATTAATATTGACATGAAAGTGACTGGAATCTAATTACAATATTAATGGAATGTAAGTAGGGACACTCCTCTCCGCTTTGAAAGTTCCTTGTGTGTGCCAAATGTCATTGTTGAAGTTGAAAATATATCCCAGTCGATATTATTCCCTGGGCCCAAATGACAATCTTTTGACATTTCGGGGGGAATTCTAACCCCAAAAAACAGGTGGGTTGGGTTGAGTTGGGTGGGAGGTTAAGGAGTTAAAAACCTGAATACCAACCACAACCTGCCTCCAATCGCCCGCTCCCAGGAGGCGGGTTGGCACTTTAAACATAATAATGAGGCTGCATGCCTCATGGTGATCCACCATTTTAAATTTTACTGCGAGCGGGTTTCCCAGGCCTCCCGACAGCATTGCAGGCAGCGCCTCCTCCCCCACCCCCCGCCGCACCCTAACCACCTCCAAATTAAATTCGGCCTTTGGTTGACTGGCTGACAACAACAAATCTGGTGAATGCAGGGTGATTTTTTTTAAAAAGCATCTTTCTTTGTGCTTATTGTATAAGAGAGAAACTTCTTTTTTTTTTCTGTCAGTGTCAATCTCTGCAATAAAATGTTTAATCAAAAATATTTAAAAGATGCTGCTTGGACAGAACAATTTCACATTGATGCAAATTGCAACAGTCAAGAGAGGGAAATTTTTTTTTCAGTACAACGCAGAGCGCATTTATTAAGAGAAAATTGTGCCCTCAAAACATTTACATCTTGCCAGCTATATTGATTTATTTCGAGTCAGTTAAAAGAGCCTCCGGGCAGAGAAAATGGGTCTCAACTCTGAGATTAATCGTGCAACACTCATCAGTTTGTGACAGGCTGTGTACGCCAATAGCCAGTCACGCTGGTTTTATACCGCTAACATGAGACCAACATGCTCTGTCTTATTCAGCGAACAGGGAAGAACGTGAAGTGTTTCATTTATATGCAACAGTAAAATGATAGTTTTCAATCCCAACGCCGAAAAGTTGCCACATTCAGCTCCGACTGACATTTTAGTGCATCATTCCATTCATTTGATTGTTCCAGTTTCACTGAGAATTTGATTTTACCGACAAAGGCTTCGAAAATACTCCAACGCAACACAGATTAAATCTGACAGCATAATTCTCATATCATTGGCAAGATAAAATATGTCTGTGCAGATCAGAAAATCTATGCCCTGTTTGCTGTCATATTGAACAGTGCTGAACATAATCTGGATTCATAATTCATTATTATCTGGCGTTAAGGAGATAGCATTGATACAGTCAGAATGCTGTAAATATTTGTACACAAATTCAAACTTCCTCATTTTTTCACATTGGTTTAAATATTTGGAGTGAAAAACACATACAGAATCCTTCTAATCAAAACTGAACAGCATCTTATTTTGTCACAATAATGTGGCACAATCCACAACACATACTCATTATAACAGTGTCACTAACCATCATCATGGTAACTGTGAACCAGAGTAACTGTGATAGCCATGCTAGAACAACAGGCCATCAGTGAAAATAATAATAATTAAGTAATTTATCAGGACAAATTGATTCCTAGGATGAGAGGGCTGTCCTCTGAGGAGAGATTGAGTAGATTGGGCCTATACTCTCTGAAGTTTAGAAGAATGAGAGGTGATCTCATTGAAACATAAAAGATTCCGAGAGGGCTTGACAGGGTAGATGCTGAGAGGCTGTTTCCCGTGGCTGGAGAGTCTAGAACTAGGGGGCACAGTCTCAGGATAAGGGGTTGGCCATTTAGGACTGAGTTGAGGAGAAATTTCTTCACTCAGAGGGTTGTGAATCTTTGGAATTCTCTACCCCAGAGGGCTGTGAATGCTCAGTCGCTGAGTATATTCAAGATAGAGATCGATAGATTTTTGTTCGAAGGAAATCAAGAGATATGGGGATAGTTCAGGAAAGTAGAGTTGAGGTCGAAGATCAGCCATGATCTTATTGAATGGCGGAGCAGGCCCGAAGGGCTGTATGGCCGACTCCTGCTCCTAATTCTTATGTTCTTATATTATGTTCAAAATACACCCCAGTTTCCTAGAAGAATTATTATTGATAGATGTCAATACTTTTCTGCTGTATTGTATTCTCTCTCTCTTTTTCCTCTCTTCCCCACCCTATTTAGCTGTCCTCTTTAGTATAGAAGGTTGGATGATTTTATTTTATTCGTTCATGGGATGTGGGCGTGGCTGGCAAGGCCAGCATTTATTGCCCTTCCCAACTGGACAGAGATATCTCAATGGAAGCCATCAATGTCCATCCATGAGTGACACACCAGGAAAAATGACAGGAGGTAGCTACCTCAATGACCCAGTGAATGAGGCACAGCCCAGTCGTTAATACATTCCCAATGTAACGTTGAGCCATGCAGATCACGAAGGTGCCATGTCCGATCCCTAGCCTGTGCTGAGACAACTAACCTCAAATGGGCAGCAGAAGGAGTTGGCCTAAGCGCCTCAGAAGTATGGAATGAGAAAAATCAGCCCGTATTCCTGCTCCTGATTGCTATCAAGGGACTCTTACTGGGAAGCTTTGGCATTCAAATAGTTTGCTGATGCTATTTACATTTATACATGAAATATGGCGATTTGTGTGAGATACTAGAGGGCTGCTGGCACCCAACAACAAAAACAACTTACATTTATATAGCGCCTTTAATGTAGTAAAATGTCCCAAGGCGCTTCACAGGAGCGTTATCCAACAAAACACCTAGCCACATAAGGAGATATTACTACAGGTGAAGTAGGTTCTTAAGAGAGTCCTTAAGAACCTAAGATAAGAACATAAGAAGTAAGAGCAGGAGTCGGCCATACGGCCCCTCGAGCCTGCTCCGCCATTCAATGAGATCATGGCTGATCACCGACCTCAACTCCACTTTCCCCGCCGGATCCCCATATCCCTTGATTCCCCCAGAGTCCAAAAATCTATCTATCAAAAGAGGAGGTCTTAAAAGAGGAGAGAGAGGTAGAGAGGTGGAGAGGTTTAGGGAGGGAATTCCAGAACTTAGTGCCGAGGCAGCTGAAAGCACGGCCACCAATGGTGGAACGATTAAAATCTTAAAATCGGGGATGCGCAGGAAGCCAGAATTGGAGGAGCACAGAGATCTCGGGGGGTTGTGGGGCTGGAGGAGGTTACAGAGATAGGGAGGGGCGAGGCCATGGGGGGATTTGAAAACAAGGATGAGAATTTTGAAATCGAGGCGCTGCTTAACCGAGAGCCAATGTAGGTCAGCGGGCACAGGGGTGATGGGTGAACGGGTCTTGGTGTGAGTTAGGGTAAGGGCAGCAGAATTATGGATGAGTTCACCCTTAGAATTGTATCCCAGGTTGAGTCAGCGCCTTATAGAGACAGAGCTGACATGGGCCACTTTGGGAGACATGGCCTGCATTTTCTTCCTTTTGGCAGTATTGGCGTGGGGCAGGACTTCTCGACTGTGCCGTGACCACCACCCATTTTCCTGGATCGGGATCATTAAGTATACAGGGTGGGCTCCCAGCAGGATCCCCACCATCAAGAGAGAGCCTCCCACAGCAAGGCAGGAAAATTCGGGCAGTGCTGCAGTGGGACCGCCCCTGGGGTCAGTGGCAGAAGGCAGCAAAATGAGATGGCTGACCAGGCTCCACCTCCCTGCCTTCATTTACAAGCAGCGGGCAGGCAAGAGGCAGCTGGCAGCCTTTCTGGTTCGGGGGTGGGGATTGGGGGCTGAAGGAAAATTGAGCTTGGGTGGGACGCGGTAGTAGAACTTACTGTCTGATTGTCCTGCCTTTTCTGCCACTATCCCGCCAATTTGGGGTGGGATGGCGGACGAGAATTGAGCCCATACAATCTAGTCAATGTTACTGATGGATGCCATCATTTTTTGGGTGTAATTTTCTGCCCCATATCCAGTTTTGCTCCTTTACTAAATACAGTGGGACGGTCCAGCCAGGAGACATCTCCATAGACCCCAACAACAGCTCTCCACGGTTAAATCCACAAAACATGTGTTTCATCAATACGCAAGGGGACCCCCCACCCCACCCTCTGTACAAGTTCCCCATCCCCTCAAGCTGATCTTACAGAAAGTGGCAATGCAATTGGAGAAGCCTAACTACAAATTCCAGTCAACGCTGGAGTTCAGACAACGGGCAAGTGCATTGGGTTAGACACTGACCTCTCAACTCTAGGACCAGGCTTCAATCCAGGATGAACATCTCCTCTGTTGACTGTAACGTTCTAATGTGAAAACAGTCCGGATGGTGTCAATCCAGTTCCTTGTGGGCTTGGCCATCACCACAAAGTCGCACGCCAATGATATACCCCTTGGCACTAAACTGGCACTCTAACTCAGAGAGGGTACAGGATAGCTGATGTGGGAGATGAAAAAAATGTCATATGGCTGCAGGAGGGGAAGCTGTTCTGAGATTGGGGCTGAGACAGAGGGAACTTTACTCTGCATTTAATTATGCTGTACCTGAGCTGGCAATGCTTGATGTTGACAATGGGTACTCAAAATGGAAAATCTCCCACTCCCTAGCATTAAGATTCCTTAATAAGCACCAAATATATAAAAAAAGTTAAAAAAATAGGAAAATAGGTTTCATATCTTGCTCTCTAGTTTCAAAGTACAACACATGATTGAAGGTGCCTTTTTTAAGGAGACACACTCTCCCTCTTCAATATATATTTTTTCTTGCTTTATCCTCCTTCAGTCTAGCTGAACCACACAGAAAAAGACTTGCATTTCTATCGCGCCTTTCACGACCTCAGGACGTCCCAAAGCTCTTTACAACCAATGAAGTACTTTTTGAAGTGTAGTCACTGTTGTAATGTAGGAAACGCAGCAGCCAATTTGTGCACAGCAAGCTCCCACAAACAGCAATGCGATAATGACCAGATAATCTGTTTTTTTTAATGATGTCGATTAAGGGATAAATATTGGCCAGGACACCAGGGATAACTCCCTGCTCTTCTTCGAAATAGTGCCAAGGGATCCATGGGACTTGAGAGAGCAGACAGGCTCTCGGTTTAATGTCTCATCCAAAAGACGGCACTTCTGAGTGTGCAGCAGCCCCTCAGTACGGCACTGGAGTGTCAGCCTAGATTTTTGTGCTCAAGTCTCTGGAGACATCAGTGACCAGGAGAGTAGATGGATGGCCAACTTGTTCTGAACTGGACACTATGGGGTAGATTTTGGTCTACGCCCATTCTTGAAACCTGATATGAGACCTGCATTTACATAATCCTAATTACAAAGATCATTTTTAAAAAAGTGATCGTGTCAATGCGATTGACTGAAGAATAATTCCATAAATCTGAATTTTGTGGCTTTTACCCCTTGCCCCTGAGAATGGAGCAGTAATTTGGTGAAGTATCATTATCAGCAATCACTGTATGAATACTACCTTGGCAGCCTGCTGGTGCCTCTTGCCCTGCTGTAATCACAATGGCAAATCTAAGACGAACAACATCACCATTCTTAGCTAAATATCATTACAAATATAACAGCTGTCACTGGGAGAAGGAGCCTGCTCAATTACGCAAGAGATTTGTTATAACAGTGATTTTACTGCCTGGGAACCAATTTAAGAAGAGAATGCGCCTTTAAATCCTGAGAGAAGGTGTATTCTCTTTGGGGAATGTGTTTAAATGAATGCTGAAAATCGATCTACTTGTGGTATGTACCACTGGCTTATGGTGACTGAATAAAGTCAAATTACATTTTTATTACATGGGATTCGGTGATTTCTCTGGGATTTATTTTGCTACTGTTTTGATAACCACACACAGCAATTCTAACAATCGCTCTCGGTAAATGAGAAAACCTGGAATTAAAACAAAATCACTACCATTAACTGGCACATTTACTAACATCAAGCAGCGTGAAAAATTGCATACCTAAGATGTCACTTCATCGAATATATACTTAACATGTATACTTGGTGATGGTTTAAGGAGCTTGATGCATTTGTTCACAATATTACATTCTCAATAATCCCATTTTTTCATATGGCAGTTGTTCTGCCATTCCCATTTACACTACTTCTAGACCCATCTTTTGTTTCTTTACTTGTCTCATTATCATCCCCTTTTGCCTTGTAGCATCATCCCTTTGTTATTTAATCTCTCCTGCCTTCCACCCAATCACAGACCTTCCCTTTTGTTCTTTCCCCCCCCTCCCCTGCCCCTGTACTTGCTTAAAACCTGTTACATCTCTAACTTTTTCCAGTTCTGACAAAAGGTCATCAACCTGAAACGTTAACTCAGTTTCTCTCTCCACAGATGCTGCCTGACCTGCTGAGTATTTCCAGCATTTTCTGTTTTTATTTCAGATTTCCAACAAGTTGCTTTTGAATACATTTTAGAGCTTTTGTTGGTCCGTGGTATTTTAGACCAACATTAGAATGATACAGCACTTGAACAATCCACTGGAGCTGGCTAGACAATCCTTATGTCACATATTGAAGCATCGCTTGTTTCTATCACTTTGAATGCTCAAAGATCAAACACGTTTTGCTATTTCTCAACCTACTCAAAGCTTCTGAAATATAGAATTTGAAAACTGTACTGAAATATTAGGATTTTTTTTGCAGGTTATTTTGCGATGTCCCAGTTTCATTCACATTCTGTAACAGGTGCCTGTTTTCAAACTGCCTTTATCGAAAAACATTTAGCTTTTTAAATTATTGTTAGATTTCAGATTATAAAATAGACAAATGAACTTGGGATATTACTCACTAGAATTTACAGAATTCAATTTTAAACCCGCATTAGAATGCTGGGTGTTTTTTTTAAATTACAATTTTTGTTTAGAAAATATTGATCTGTCAGGTTTCAGATTTTGTGAAAAATGAACCAGAAGGTTAATTTAAAAAGTGATAATGAATGTTACTGTTAGCAGTACCGGACAAATTTGCTATTAGGTTTAATAGTACTATCCTAATTAATGGTTATCTGCATTAAAAGCTCTGTTCCTGAACATTTTAAAAACAAAAACAAAATTAATTGGTTGCAAACTCACCCGAAGGAACAGACACAACTAGTTGAAGCCTCCAGCAACTGTAATTAGTCCAGGTGATAGAATCACGCAATGTATTGTTATAGAACCATAGAATAGTTACAGCACAGTAGGAGGCCATTCGGCCCATCAAGCCCGTGCTGGCTCTCTGTAAGAGGACTCCAGCTAGTCCCACTCCCCCCGCCCTTTCTCTGTAGCCCTGCAATTTTTTTCTCTCTTCAGGTACTTATCCAATTCCCTTTTGAAAGCCGCGATTGAGTCTGCCTCCACCACCTTTTCAGGCAGTGCATTCCAGATCCTAACCACTCGCTGCGTAAAAAAGTTTTTTCTTAAGTTGCCTTTGGTTCTTCTGCTAATCACTTTAAATCTGTGACCTCTGGTTTTCAACCCTTCGGCCAATGGGAACAGTTTCTTTCTATCTACTCTGTCGGACCCCTCATGATTTTGAACACCTCTATCAAATCTCCTCTCAACCTTTTCTGCTCTCAGGAGAACAACCCCAGCTTCTCCAGTCTATCCACGTAACTGAAGTCCCTCATCCCTGGAACCATTCTAGTAATGAGGGACTATTGAGAATAGTTCAGGTATTAGTGTCCTTAAAAATCCATTCACTCGCTGTCTTTGTCTCTAAACCATGAAGCAGGGTGACTGATCACACTAATACAACGGCAGCCTGCACAGTACGGCTGTGTAATCGGATTAACAGCGGTTTGATTTCTCGACTTACTTCTCGTCCTGGGCACGGTGCTGTGTGCAGTTCTTAAAATGAAATATTACCGCCATTTCTGCCCCATAGTGTCAAGCTCAATCCCTGAACAGCCTGTGCACGCTGGACGTTTGTAATGTTTAAGTCTGCATGTGGTAGAGAATTACCTCAATGTCCTTGTCTAAAATACAAGATTTTCAATCAATAGTCTAACAATAATAGCCCCTTGCTGCTGCAATGAGGCGCTTGTACGGAGGAGCATTAAATTTAACAGTGAGGTCACTGATAATACCGGTGCAAATTGGTGACAGTACTCCCCAGTTTAATTATTACAATCGACTACTTACCCAGTCAGTTCTGCGTTTCCTTCATTGAGTCTCCAGAATGTGCAATCAGATGTAGGTATGGTCTACATCTCTACAGATGTACCAGAGGAGCACATAGAGAATCAGCAGGATGGCGAAAAGGAACAGTGTCACGAAAATGGCTTTTGTGACAGGAGATACGAGAGAATGCATGGCACAGGATCAAAACTCACACTGGCCTGGGATGGGGAGAGCGGCGGGATCACAGACATTCCCGCAGCAAGCCGAATGGTCAGATGTAACTTGGAGCCCATCACCCGGGCAGCAGTCACCAACCAACCCGGTTCTGCGCTGAACTGGACCTTTAAATGATCCGCCATCCAGGATCGCCCACCAAGGGGCTCTTGATCGCCCCCATATGTCCGTTCAAAAATTGTTGAGATGAAATGGTTTGGAGAAAATCGTCTTCTTTCAGTCTGGCTTGTTGGTCCTTGCAGGACTGTCACAGACTGGAAAGGAATCTTCGCAGCAAAACACATTGCATGTGCCCGATTAAACCTGACACAGAGCAGTCACCTTCGCAACAGGTACCGAGAGGAAACCCTCCCAACTTTACAGAAACGCGTCGTTTTTTGTCTGCCAACTATAACAAAAAAATTCACAAAATAATCTTTTATCATTGTGTGAAAATTTCCCGATATCAGTTCTAAAAACCTGTATCCCTTTGTCCTACTCTCACAATTTAATTCACCTTTCCCATCCCATTTATTATCTGATTTATTGTACCTCTCACCTTTCAGATACTTACTGTACAGGCTGAAAGGCTTGTCGACAGCACCTCCCAAACCCAAGACCTCTTCCATCTAGAAGGACAAGGGCAGCAGGCACATGGGAACACCACCACCTCCAAGTTCCCCTCCAAGTCACACACCATCCTGACTTGTGAGTATATCGCCGATCCTTCATCATCGCTGGGTCAAAATCCTGGAACTTCCCTCCCTAACAGCACTGTGGGAGTACCTTCACCACACGGACTGCAGCGATTCAAGAAGGTGGCTTGCCACCACCTTCTCAAGGGCAATTAAGGATGGGCAATAAATGCTGGCCTTGCCAGTGATGCCCACATCCCAGGAACGGATAATTAAAAAAAGCCCAAGGGGGTTATTTTGGTGAAAAGGTGAAAACAGGTGCTAAATGGGTGCTGTGCTGATAAGAAACACCTGTTTGAAAGTCTGGATTTGGCATGCAATTTTGGGGCTAATTGATGATTACCATGAGTTAAATTTGCCTGCAGGCACTAAAACAGACACCTGTATGTTTAGCACTCAAACGCTGATTAGAAGCAATTTTCCTGCAGCTGTATATGTAGCCTCCACTCACCCAATTCACTGAAGGTGTGAAGTGCGATGCCTGGTAGACAAGCAAATGTTGAAGGATGGCTCAGGAAGGAAGGGTGCCCAGGTTCTCGGACGCGGCACTGGAGGTCCTGGTGGAGGGGGTCCAGTGGAGGAGCGATGTCCTCTACCCGCAGGGGGCAAGGAGGCCACAGAGGCAGCTGATGTGTCACATGTGGGAAGAGATCGCCTGGGAGGTGACAACCAGGAGCCCTGGCCCCACGACATGGCTCCAGTGCCGCAAAAAAATTAACGACTTGATACGAGTGGTCATGGTAAGATCACACCTCACAAACACACTGCTCAATAACTGCACCAGCAGCAGCATCACAACCTCAACACACTGCATCCACCATCTAACTCTACACTGACCTTCACACACCCCACACTATTGCATTCTTCACAGGTACTATTCACGCCTCAGATGCATCTCACAGCTCTTCAAGCATGTGAGGCATCACACACACAAACACACCTGTCAATACACTCAGTTACAATCACCACTCTTTCTCTTCCAGTACAAGATGTCACATAACAGGTGGCAGCAGGACCTGACTGGGGGGTAGGTGAAGCATGCCTGCATGATATCATTCCCCTTGAGGAGGCAGATCTGGTCCTGATCGGGATCATCATACAACTAACTTCAACACCTTTACCAAGATGGCATCTTGCGCTAGATTCAGGCTAAACCGGCACTGTTCCCAATGTTTGACTGTCTCTCTTCTTTCATAGTGACCAGAACTGGACGCAGTACTCAAGGAGCGGTCCCACCAGAGCACTATACAGTTTGATCATTACCTCCTCTGACTTATTTTCTACTGTTTTGATCTATATAGTTCAACATCCTATTGGCTTTGTTGCTTGCTGCTCTACATTGGTTAGACGTGTTGAGTGTTGAGTCTATTCAGATTTCTAGATGTCTTTCAACTTTATCCTTAGCTATTTCAACAACATTCGCGAAGTATGTATGTTGCCCATTTTTTCTTCCTATGTGCAGTTACTCTATACATGTCTGAATTAAATTTTATCTGCCATTGTTCAGCCCACTCACTTTTTTAAGCTCATTCTGTAGTTTCTGGTTTGTCTCTTTTGATTCCACTGTCCCTCCTAATTTGGTATCATCTGCAAATTTAACCAATTTACATCGTATTTCAGAATCCAAGTCATTGATGTGAATCCCCTGACATTACCCCACTAATCAGCAACCATTGGCTTCTAGCCTTCAGCCAGTTTCTTATCCATAACCAAGTATTGCCCTGAATCCCCAAGCTTTAAATTTAATTTAGAATCTTTTGCATGGAACTTTATCAAATGGCTTTTGGAAGGGTACTTTGGGCTGGGGATTGGGCAGGAAAATCTGCCCTACTGTCTCGTGACTTGGTGAGTTATCAGGCCTTCCTCTCAAAAGTGCTAAATTGGGTAATGCTCTTCTTTCTCCATCCCCTCTGCTGGGGCTAAGCTTCATTTTATTTCAAGCACTTTCTGCTCTTTTCCTTTCTTGGATCCCATGGGCCATGTACTATCCTTGGATAAGGCAACCTGCTCCCTGGTTTCTACTAACGCTGCTCTAAAGCAGGCTGCTGCAAGTTTTGCAAAAGTGTCCCAGTCTGATTCCCTCACTGATCTTACCACACTTTTCATGGTGGTGTGGTGGAGATTGGAATTTAAGAATTCAGCGCAAGGAATGCTGTGAATCTGTGCCCATGTCGTGTCGTGGTACAGCACATTGGAGCTTCGGTGCACAGTGCCAGCGTGCTGCCTATATCCTCAAATCATTATGTATGTAGCATCTTTTAAAAAAATTAATTCTTGGGATATGCTGGTTGTTAGCAAGCCCAGCATTTATTGACCATCCCTAGTTACCCTTGAGAAGATGGTGGTGGGCTTTCTTCTTGAACCGCTGCAGTCCGTGTGGTGAAGGTACTCCCACAGTGCTGTTAGGGAGGGAGTTCCAGGATTTTGACCCAGTGACAATGAAGGAACGGTGATATATTTCCAAGTCGGGACTTGGAGGGGAACTTGGAGGTGGTGGTGTTCCTACGCACCTGCTCCCCTTGTCCTTCTAGGTGGTGGAAGTTGTGGGTTTGGTCTCTAACAGTAAAGTCTGCAGCTCATAAAGTTACTGAAGATATTAATTTGTTGTGATGTCACTGCACTGATTACTGCTTACAGCTGCAATGTTCCATTTTGAGTACTCCCTCTTAGAAGTAGTTGTCAAAACAGCCTGACTTTGCAAAATAGTGTCCCTCATGCCATCCACTTCTTTGCAGTGGAGATCAATTTCAGTAGCGCAATGGTTTTAGTCACATCTGTATTCATAGTTTCTGCCTCTTAATTTGGCAGCAGTCCAGAGAGTGAAGAAGGCAGTATGGTGAGTACACAAAGTATCCTGGTCTTAAAATCACTCCATTACAAGATTTTAAAATAACTTTTAAACATATGACGTAAAGGACACTATTTTCCAGAGTTTGACGCCATTTTTTTCCAAACTACATATGAACAAAATGTTATTACAGGTCAACTATGGCAATTGCAGCTTTAAAAAGAAAAATTGATGTTTCCATTTAATAAAAAGTACATGGTCTGCACTGTAATTTTCCACTTGAAAAGTCTAGGATAACTTACATTCTATCCACTTATGAAATTAAAGTACATACACACTGCCAGTTTTGAATTATTTTATACCCTTGTGATTTGACTTGAAATTCATTCAGGGCTTGGATCTAAATTAACTCATATCAGTTTCCACTTGCATCTAATGGTTGCGTTGTATTACAGGGAGAAAGCAACAGGGAATTTAGTTAATTTCAGTTGATTTAATTGACTTGATCTGACTTAACGATTACATTCTTTTTAATGAGGCTTTAAGAGGCAACAATGGACACTGTATCACATATACGCACGCACCAGTGTAGTTATTGTATGGAAAACACATTGATTGCTCCAAATGTGAGAAGCTATTACACAATAAGGTGAGCGTAACCACTTTACATGACATACTATATTAACCATATCAGCTCAGCTCTGTTGGTAGCACTCTTGCCTCAGAAAGTTGTATGTTTAAGCCCAACTCCAGGACTTGCGTACATACATGGTAATTCTGCGATCACACTTGCAGTGAGGATCTGCATTCAATGGGAGTGTGGGACAGAGTTAGGACTAGAACTCTATTTCCATCATTGTCTCTGGCTTGTAGTCTTGTTCAGCATGGCTCCCCGTTGGAAGAGTGAACTCACCTCTCTAATCCCATACTTCATATATTGCTAACACCAGCAATATAAGATTCACAACATGGGTTTTCTGTGAGTTTGTGCCTCTAGATATTACAAAACAAAATAAGAATAGCTCATGAAATCAATGCTGGAGGTATTGTCCTTTGGATAAGATGTTAATCCAATTTCTTGTTCAGCAGGATGTTAAAAAAAACACAGAGAGATTAACTGGTAATTCCACTGGCGGGAGAGTCAATAACCAGAGGACACAGATTTGAGATGATTAGCAAAAGAACCAGAGGAGAGATGAGGAGAAATGTTTTTATGCAGCGAGTTGTTATGATCTGGAATGCACTGCCTGAAAGGGTGATGGAAGCAGATTCAATAGTAACTTTCCAAAGGGAATTGGATAGATACTTGAAAAGGAAAAAATTGCAAGGCAATAGGGCAAGAGCAGGGGAGTGGGACTAATTGGACAGCTATTTCAAAGAGCCGGCACAGGCACGATGGGCTAATGGCCTCCTTCTGTGCTGTAAGATTCTATGATACTATGATTCTAAAGGCTGAATGGGGGTGTAAAAATTGTGCGGGGTGTAGGGGGTGGTGTGTGGGGGTCAGGTTCACCTCTGACTCAGTGAGCGGTTCGAATCTCTCCCACGCCCCTGGTTCTAGACCTTGGACTTATTTGGGGGTTGTGAACAAAGGTGCAGTAGACAACAGGTTTTGATGAAAGAATTTTGACTTTTATTCAAGAAAGTAAAACACAACACAAACACTCTTAACACTCTAAAGGTGGGGAACACTTCGGTACAAGCGAGGGAAATAACACTTGGAGAATACTTCACCCCTCCTAATCCCACTTCACTAGCTAGGTTGGACTCTGGAGAACCAGGGATAATGCTCACCAAACGAATCCTTGACAGTTGAGAGTTAGGGTTTAGAGTCTTTTGAGTAAAAGGTTTCGTAAGGCCCTTGTTGCCGCAAGGTGTCCGATGGTCACTGAGGCAGTCGCTCTGGTCTCTTCTTGCGTGTCAGCCTACTTCTGGAGCTGTTGGCTTTCTTTGTTGAACTGCTTTCTGTTTAAACTGTCTTCTTCCGAGCTGTGGAACTGCCTTCTTGCAGAACTGTGGAAACTGCCTTCTGCCTGCTTGTTGAACTTGAACTGTTTTACTGGAGAACTGGAGAACTCCCTTCTTACTGAACTGTCTTCTTTAACTGCCCAACTTGCTTCTCCTGAACTCTGTAATTCCAGCACTGACTTCTGCTGAAAAACAGGCTTTTCAAATTGAACTGCAGAACTGCCTTCTGTTGAACTTGAACTGTTGTTACTCCTGAACTGCTTGATGGGCCTTCAATTATACTAAATTGAAGTGGCCTTATCAAAACCAAATCAAATCCCGGTCATTGTAAGACCTCATTAACAGAAACAACTTTACTAGCGTGTTAACTGGTTTTGTAAATGTGTGAAGTGGTTTCCGGATAGCTCCATCCTGTCGATCTGTTGTTTAATCGGAGTTTGAATTGTCCTCATGTTTTGGGTTTCTTGACTGGGCCCAGGACTTCGATCGAATATTTGCTTTATGCATGTCTTTAATGGGTTCTGTAATCAGTTTGATGGGACCTGTTGTTTTAGGTGGGACTGTCTCCTCCTAGGGTCTATTGTCGAAATGTTAATGCATGCTGGGGCTTGAGTGAGGTCATCCCGATTCCCCAGACATTGCAATTAACTGCAATACCCAAACTGCTTTTGCAGAGGTCGAGCCCAACTTCCTTCGCAGCCTTTTCTCCCTTTACAGGACTAGACATGTTTTTAAAATGCCAAAACTTGGTTTTTGGTCTTAAATTCCTTATGTTAGGCCCAAATGCATTTTAATCACTCTGAGGTAGTTCCAAAGTCCCTTTTTCCTTAGGTTTTGGGGATCTGCAAATTTTGGAAACCTTACAGGGTGTAGTCAATAACTAAGGATGTCACGGCCCTGGAGAGGGTACAGAGGAGGTTTACAAGGATGATACCAGGGTTGAGGGATTTCAGTTACGTGCAGAGATTAAAGAAGCTGGGATTGTTCTCCTTAGAGCAGAGAAGGTTAAGGGGAGACCTAGTCGAGGTATTCAAAATTATAAGGGGTTTTGATAGAGCAAGTAGGGAGAAACTATTTCCTTTGGCAAGTGGGTCGGTAACCAGAGGTTTAAAATAATTGGCAAAAGAACTAGCGGGGAAATAAGGAGAAATTTCTTCACTCAGAGGGTTGTTGTGATCTGGAACACACTACCTGAAAGGGTGGTGGAATCAGATTCCATGGGAACTTTCAAAGGGCAATTGGACATGTGCTTGAAGAGGACTAATTTGCAGGGTTCTGGGGAAAAAGCTGGGTGTGGGACTAAATTGGATAGCTCTTTCAGAGAACTGGCACGGGAACAATGGGCCGAATGTCCTGCTTCTGTGCTGTGTGATTCTAAGGTTCTATGGGTGGAGTCATATGCAGGGTCGGGATCAAAGCTGCACAACTAGAGGGAGGTGAGTACCTTTTTTTTTTACAAATTGCTATACACTAAAGTTAAAATCTATCTTTTTTTATGAAAGTCTTGTGAATAGTGGGCATTAATTCTTAATTATATTGATGGATTTTAACATCACAATATTTTCTGAATGAACAAAAGTAAGTCAAATTGGTACTTTTTGAGGCAGAGGGGAACATCGCAAAGAATCTCCTTTTTTCCACTCCATCAGCTCACGTTCCTCACACAATCAATAACTGCAGCTTCATGGCAGCTTCTGATTGATGGTTTTTCTTCAGAACTCTTTCTTGCTGGCCAACACTGACTGAATGGCTGAACAATTTCACGGATGCATTTCTAACTGAAACCCTACGCAACTATCAGGTGCACCTCCGAACCAGAGAGAAATTGTAAATTTAACATCAGAAACATTAAAATGTAGATATATCCAGACAAAAGAACACAGATGTTTGCTTTGTAATATACTCAATTATCGTAAACATTGGCCCAGAAATTGATCTCGCTCTGTTCCCGCGGGGGTAAGGCTTTCCCGCGATCTCTCACCTCGCTTGTGCTTTTTCAGATCCAGCTCGCACGAACTTCATGTTCTAGAGATCAGCTGGGCAGTGCTTGCGTATCCCAGCGGCGTAGTGAATTCGTGCGAGCTGTGGGATCACGTGACTCAGTTAGAGCCAATGGCAGCACACCATCTTCCATTCATAAGTTTCACAGCACGGCTGTGAAATCTATGAATCTTACACCCCCCCAAAATAACAGCTAAACCTCAATTAAATTTAAAAAAAAAACATCACATTAATAAAATAAGTATAGTTAATTAAATTAACCATTTTAAATAAAAAATTAAATTTTTAAAAAATTTAAAATCTTTTAAAAAGTTATAAAAATAAACTTACCTGTCTTTAAAGTCTCTAAAAAAGATATACCTGTTAAAAAAAATTCAAAAAAATACTTAATTCACTACTTACCTTCTTAAAAGTGGGTCTTACTCCTCCTTTTTACATTTCCAAAATCTTCCGTACTTACCTGCGCGTCCAAAGCATGAAGTGCACAGCGTGCGCGCAGCCTGTAGCGCGCACGCGATGCACCGAGGACCCGCCCACTTTTCAGAAGAGCAATTGCCGGTTTTCAGCGCATGCGCAGGGCATGCAGAAAACCGGCAATTGGAGTGGGAATACGCGAGAGTACGCAGTGCGTACTCTCGCGTCCCGGGATCAATTTTCGGCCCATTATTTTAGCTCTAGAAAAATGTTAAGATTCCTTATTAAAGGGAGGGGCGGAGAAGGCCCAGGACAGAGCTCGGACCTGAGCAGGAGCAGAGGCAGCGGCAGCAGCAGCATAAAGGGAGCTGAGTGGCGATTAAAAAACCCCACAAAGAGTGACATCACAGGATAGCTGGTAACTGATTGGTTGGTAAAGGTCACACCGTTTTTCTTCTCTTCAAGTTAGGGGCCGGGGTTAAATAGCTGGTTAGGGATAAAGCAGGAGCTTGGAGATTAGTAACTGTTAATACTATATTAAATTAGTAACTGTTAATACTATATTATATTAATAACTTGAATTTGATATATCTTAGTCTTAAGTTTCTGTAAAGTTAGTAAATAGTCGAATAAATAAAGGCATGGCAGAACAGCTCGGCCCAGCGAATGCACATCCTGTGCCATGTGGGAACTCCAGGATGCTTCCCGTGTCCTGGACAACCACATGTGCAGGAGGTGTCGTCAGCTGGAGGAGCTCGAGCTCTGGGTTTCGGAGCTTGAGCAGCAGCTGGCGTCACTGCGGTGCATCCGCGAGGCTGAGAGCTACGTGGATAGCACGTTTCAGGAGGTGGTCACCTTGCAGCTAAGGAGTGTGCAGGCAGAGAGGGAATGGGTGACTGCCAGACAGAAGAGGAGGACCAGGCAGGTAGTGCAGGAGTCCCCGGAGTGCATCGCGCTGTCCAACCAGTATTCTGTTCTGAGTACTGGTGAGGGCGATGGTTCCTCTGGGGAGTACAGCCAGTGCCAATTCCACGGCACCATGGGTGGCTCAGCTGTATGGGGGGGAGGAGGAAGATAGGGAAAGCAATAGTGGCAGGGGATTCGATAGTTAGGGGAGCAGACAGGCATTTCTGCGGCCGCAGATGTGACTCCAAGATGGTATGTTGCCTCCCTGGTGCCAGGGTTAAGGATGTCACCGAGCGGCTACAGAACATTCTGAGGGGGAGGGTGAACAGCCAGAGGTCGTTGTCCATATCGGTACCAACGACATAGGTAGAAAGAGGGAGGAGGTCCTGCAGGCAGATTTCAGGGAGCTAGGAAAGAGATTAAAAAGCAGGACCTCAAAGGTAGCAATCTCTGGATTACTCCTGGTGCCACGCGCAAGTGAGTATAGAAATAGGAAAATAAAGCAGATGAATGCATGGCTGGAGAGATGGTGCAGGAGGGAGAGCTTCAGATTCCTGGGGCATTGGGGCCGGTTCTGGGGGAGGTAGGACCTGTACAGGGCGGATGGGTTGCACCTCAACAGAGCTGGTACCAATATCCTCGCGGGGAGGTTTGCTAGTGCTGTTGGGGAGGGTGTAAACTAAGTTGGCAGGGGGATAGGCACCAGGATGTAGTATTAGAAAGGAGAAACAAAGGGCACAAAGGATTGAGAGAGACAGATAGCACTAGAGTAAGAAATAGTAAGGTATTAGGTGGGGTCAGACTAAGAGAGAACACAGGGTGATCGAAGATAGGTTTACAGTGTATGTATGTGACTGCACAGAGCTTAGTAAACAAGGGTTGGTGAGCTGCAGGCGCAAATAGACACATGGGAATATGATGTTGTGGCAATAACGGAGACCTGGCTCAAAAAAGGGCAGGATTGGGTATTAAATATTCCTGGATATAAGGTGTTCAGGAAAGATAGGAGGTGGTGTGGACGTATTGGTTAAGGAGAATGTTACAGTGCTGGAGAGGAAGGATGTCCTGGAGGGATCAAGGACCGAATCTATATGGCTAGAGTTAAGAAATAATAGAGGTGCCATTACACTACTTGGTGTATTCTATAGACCACCAAATAGTGGGAAAAATATGGAGGAGCAAATTTGCAGAGAAAGTACAGAGAGATGCAAGAACTATAGAGAAGTGATAATGGGGGACTTCAATTATTCAATTATACCATTATTCAAGAAGGGTAGTAGGGATAAACCAGGGAATTACAGGCCAGTGAGCCTAACATCAGTGGTAGGGAAATTATTGGAAAAAATTCTGAGGGACAGAATTAGTCTCCACTTGGAGAGGCAAGGATTAATCAAGGATAGTCAGCATGGTTTTGTCAGGGTGAGATCATGTCTAACCAATTTGATTGAATTTTTCGAGGGGGTGACTAGGTGTGTGGATGAGGGTAGTGCAGTTGATGTAGTCTACATGGACTTTAGTAAGGCTTTTGACAAAGTTCCGCATGGGAGACTGGTCAAGAAGGTAAGAGCCCATGGGATCCAGGGCAATTTGGCACATTGGATCCAAAATTGGCTTAGTGGCAGGAGGCAGAGGGTGATGGTCGAAGGTTGTTTTTGTGACTGGAAGCCTGTGTCCAGTGGTGTACCACAGGGATCGGTGCTGGGTCCTTTGCTGTTTGTAGTGTACATTAATGATTTAGATATAAATGTAGGAGGTATGATCAGTAAGTTCGCAGATGACATGAAAATTGGTGGAGTGGTAAATAGCGAGGAGGGAAGCCTCAGGCTACAGGACGATATAGATGGGTTGGTCAGATGGGCAGAACAGTGGCAAATGGAATTTAACCCTGAAAGTGTGAGGTGATGCATTTTGGGAGGACTAACAAGGCAAGGGAATACACAATGAATGGTAGGACCCTAGGAAGGACAGAGGATCAGAGGGACCTTGGTGTGCATGTACATAGATCCCTGAAGGCAGCAGGACAGGTAGATAAGGTGGTTAAGAAGGCATTAAGAAATTGGAGAGGGTGCAGAGGAGATTCACCAGGATGTTACCTGGGCTGGAGCGCTTCAGCTATGAAGAGAGACTGGACAGGCTGGGATTGTTTTCCTTAGAGCAGAGAAGGCTGAGGGGGGACCTGATTGAGGTGTACAAAATTATGAGGGGCATAGATAGGGTAGATAGAAAGGAACTTTTCCCCTTAGTAGAGGGGTCAATAACCAGGGGGCATAGTTTCAAGGTAAGGGGCAGGAGGTTTAGAGGGGATTTGAGGAAAACCTTTTTCACCCAGAGGGTGGTTGGAATCTGGAACTCACTGCCTGAAAGGGTGGTAGAGGCAGGAACCCTCACAACATTCAAGAAGCATTTAGATGAGCACTTGAAATGCCATAGCATACAAGGCTACGGACCAAGTGCTGGAAAATGGGATTAGAATAGATAGGGCTTGATGGCCGGCGCAGACACGATGGGTCGAAGGGCCTCTTTCTGTGCTGTATGACTCTATGACTCTATGACTCAACTATCCTAATAAAGACTGGGATAATAATAGTGTAAAGGGCAGAGAGAGGGAAGAATTTCTGAAGTGTAATCAGGAGAACTTTCTTGATCAGTATGTTTCTGGCCCATTGCTGGCTCTGGTTCTGGGGAATGAGGTAGGTCAAGTGGAGCAAGTGTCAGTAGGTGAACATTTAGGGAACAGTGATCATAGTATCATAAGGTTTAGATTAGCTATGGAAAAGGACAGGGAGCAATCTAGAGTAAAAATACTTAATTGGAGGAAGGCAAATTTCAGTGGGATGAGAACGGATCTGGCCCGGGTAAACTGGAATCAAAGATTGGCAGGCAAAATTGTAACGGAACAATGGGCTGCCTTTAAAGAGGAAATAGTTCGGGCACAGTCGAGGTACATTCCCACTAGGGGGAAAGGTAGGGCAACTAAAGCCAGAGCTCCCTGGATGACAAAAGAGATAGAGAGTAAGATGAAGCAGAAAAAGAGTGTGTATGACAGATGTCAGGTGGAGAATACATCTGAGAATCAGGCTAAATATAGAAAGTTCAGAGGAGAAGTGAAAAAGAAAATAAGAGGGGCAAAGAGAGGGTATGAGAATAGAATGGCAGCTAACATAAAAGGTAATCCAAAACTCTTCTATAGGCATATAAATAGTAAAAGGGTAGTAAGAGGAGGGGTGGGGCCTGATTAGGGACTAAAAAGGAGACCTACGCATGGAGGCAGACCAAGGAAGAGGATGCTGCCATAGACATAGTGAAGGAGGAGGTAGAGGAGATACTGGATGGGATAGAAATTGATAAAGACGAGGTACTAGAAAGGCTGGCTGTACTTAAAGTAGATAAGTCACCAGGACCGGATGGGATGCATCCTTGGACACTGAGGGAAGTGAAGGAAGAAATCGCGGAGGTACTGGCCATAATCTTCCAATCCTCCTTAGACCCCTCCACGGTGTATAAATTGTCAGACTGCTTGTCCGGCATACAGTTCTGGATGAGCAAAAATTGACTCCAAATAAATATTGGGAAGACCGAAGCCATTGCTTTCAGTCCCCGCCACAAACTACATTCCCTAGCCACTGACTCCATCCCTCTCCCTAACATCTGTTTGAGGCTGAACCAGACTGTTCGCAACCTTGGTGTCAAATTTGACCCTGAAATGAGCTTCCGACCACATATCCGCAGCATAACAAAGACGCCTATTTCCACCTCCGTAACATCACCCGTCTCCGCCCCTGCCTCAGCTCATCCTCTGCTGAAACCCTCATCCATGCCTTTGTTAGCTCAAGACTTGACTATTCCAACGCACTCCTGGCTGGCCTCCCACATTCTACCCTATGTAAACTTGAGGTCATCCAAAACTCGGCTGCCCGTGTCCTAACTCGCATGAGGTCCCGTTCGCCCATCACCCCTGTGCTCGCTGACCTACATTGGCTCCCGGTTAAGCAGCACCTCGATTTCAAAATTCTCATCCTTGTTTTCAAATCCCTCCATGGCCTCGCCCCTTTCTATCTCTGTAATCTCCTTCAGCCCCACAAACCCCCTCTGCCCTCTTGAGCATCCCTGATTATAATCGCTCAACCATTGGTGGCCGTGCCTTCTGTTGCCTCAGCCCTAAGCTCTGGAATTCCCTCCCTGAACCTCTCCGCCTCGCTACCTCTCTTTCTTCCTTTAAGACGCTCCTTAAAACCTACCTCTTTGACCAAGCTTTTGGTCATCTGCCCTAATTTATCCTTATGTGGATCGGTGATAATTTTTTTGTCTTAAAATACTCCTGTGCAGTGCCTTGGGATGTTTTACTACGTTAAAGGTGCTATATAAATACAAGTTGTTGTTGTTGTAAAAATGGGGTTGGTGCCAGAGGACTGGAGAATTGCAAATGTTACACCCTTGTTCAAAAAAGGGTGTAAAGATAAACCCAGCAACTACAGGCGAGTCAGTTTAACGTTGGTAGTGGGGAAGCTTTTAGAAACAATAATCAGGGGCAAAATTAACAGTCACTTGGACAAGTGTGGATTAATTAAGGAAAGCCAGCATGGATTTGTTGAAGGCAAATCGTGTCTAACCAACTTGATTGAGTTTTTTGATGAGGTAACAGAAAGGGTTGATGAGGGCAATGCGGTTGACGTGGTGTACATGGATTTCCAAAAGGCGTTCGACAAAGTGCCACATAATAGGCTTGCCAGCAAAGTTGAAGCCCACGGAATAAAGGGACAGTGGCAGCATGGATATGAAATTGGCTAAGTGACAGGAAACAGAGAGTAGTGGTGAACGGTTGTTTTTCAGACTGGAGGAAGGTACACAGTGGAGTTCCCCAGGAGTCGGTTCTAGGACCACTGCTTTTCTTGATAGTATAGTGAACAGTGAGGAAGATAGTGATAGACTTCAAGAGGACATAGACAGGCTGGTGGAATGGGCAGACACATGGCAGATGAAATTCAACGCAGAAAAGTGCGAACTGATACATTTTGGTAGAAAGAATGAGGAGAGGAAATATAAACCAAAGGGTACAATCCTAAAGGGGGTGCATGAACAGAGAGACCTGGGGGTATATGTGCATAAAACGTGGAAGCTGGCAGGGCAGGTTGAGAAAGCAGTTAAAAAAGCTTATGGAATCCTGGGCTTCATGAATAGAGGTATAGAGTACAAAAGCGTAGAAATTATGATGAACCTATATAAAACACAGATTCGGCCCCAACTGGAATATTGTGTCCAATTCTGGGCACCGCACTTTAGGAAGGATGTGAAGGCCTTAGAGAGGGTGCAGAAAAGATTTACGAGAATGATTCCGGGGATGAGGGACTTCAGTTACGTGGATAGACTGGAGAAGCTGGGGTTGTTCTCCTTAGAGCAGAGAAGATTGAGAGGAGATTTGATAGAGGTGTTCAAAATCATGAGGGGTATGGATAGAGAGAAACTGTTCTCATTGGCAGAAGGGTTGAGAACCAGAGGACACAGATTTAAGGTGATTGGCAGAAGAACCAAAGGCGACATGAGGAAAAACCTTTTTTACATAGCAAGAGGTTAGGATCTGGAATGCACTGCCTGAAAGGGTGGTGGAGGCAGACTCAATCATGGCTTTCAAAAGGGAATTGGATAAGCACCTGAAGGAAAAAAAATTGCAGGACTATGGGGAAAGGGCGGCGGGGGTTGGAGAGTGAGACTAGCTGAAGTGCTCTTGTTGAGAGCCGGCACGGGCTCGACGGGCCGAATGGCCTTCTTCCGTGCTGTAACCATTCTATGATTCTATGATATGAATATCATCTCAATTTTGTTACTGAAATTCCTTATTATGAAAATGAATTGTTATTTTTGCATTTCTTTTTTATAACTTGGCTGTGGTTCAATTGATTTCTGTATAAACCGTCAATATTCCACTTATGTTTTGCATTTTAGAAAAGCTAAAAATGGGGATAGGGCAGGAAAGTGGAGTTGATGTAGAGGTTCAGCATGAACTTACTGAATATCGGAGCAGGCTCGAGGGGCCGTATGGCCTACTCCTGCTCATATTTCTTATGTTCTTTTGTCTGATGCTCAATGGATAAATGCACAGCCCACTGTGGCACATAGGCACGGAGACAAGGAATGCAGAATGTTTTAAACCTTCTCTGTGTTGAGTTAGCCAATTTCAGCTGAGAGCCCTTGCTCTCTCTCAGCTAGGTCAAAGAACTTGGGTTCCTGCTTCTGATAGCTAGTCAATGCCCTCTGCTGGAAAGGGCAAATGTGTGGTCACTAAGAAAAGACAGGATCAAGCTTGGGTTATGATATGCCCCACTGTTGAATGACTTAATCACACCTCAATGTCTAGATTCATGAATGAGGTACCAGAGTTCTACTCATACCTGTGGTACTAAATCCCACTTTTAGGAGAGGAGACGATTAGCAATAAAAAAGAGCTAAGATTAAATTTAAAGTCATCAATAAGCTAACATATTTTATCTTTTCATAATGCGCAATGTATGCACAAGGTGACACTAAACCCCTGTGGTGAAATTATTCCGTTTGTTACATGACTCAGTGTTTACTTCAGTTACTTGTTGTCGGTAATGCTTACTTGTTTCTTATTTCTTCATTCAGAGCACTCTGTGCTCACTTGTTCAAGTCACTTTGATTATATCAGTATTTTGTTCCCTGCTAAAAATCATAGGTAAAGTTATGGTTGCATAGTTCCTCTGTCAATAATGAAGATTTCCTCTGTGAAATCATAAACCTGTTATAAAGTGTGGATTTATGATTTTGTCAAGTGGACTTAAAAGAGCCCATGGCATTCATAGAATCATCGAAATGTACAGGACAGAAAGAGGCCATTCGGCCCATCGTGTCTGTGCCGGCCGAAAAAGAGCTATCCAGCCTAATCCCACTTTCCAACTCTTGGTCCGTAGCCTTGTAGGTTACGGCACTTCAAGTGCATATCCAAGTACTTTCTAAATGCAATGAGAGTTTCTGCCTCTTCCACCCTTTCAGGAAGTGATTTCCAGACCCCCACCACCCTATGGGTGAAAAAAGTTCTCCTCAACTCCCCTCTAATCCTTCTACCAATTACTTTAAATCTATGCCCCTTGATTATCGACCCCTCTGCTAAGAGAAATAGGTCCTTCCTATCCACTCTATCTAGGCACCTCATCATTTTATTCACCTCAATTAAATTTCCCCTCAGCCTCCTCTGTTCCAAAGAAAACAATCCCAGCCTATCCAATCTTTCCTCATAGCTAAAATTCCCCAGCCCAGGCAACATCCTCGTAATTCTCCTCTGTACTCTCTCTAGTGCAATCACATCTTTCCTGTAATGTGGTGACCAGAACTGTATGCAGTGCTCTAGCTGTGGTTTAACTAGTGTTTTATACAGTTCAAGCATAACCTCCCTGCTCTTTTAATCTATGCCTCGACTAATAAAGGAAAGTATCCCGTATGCCTTCTTAACCACCTTATCTACCTGTCCTGCTACCTTCAGGGATCTGTGGCAGTGCACTCCATGGTTCCTCCGTCCCTCTAAGCTTCTCAGTATCCTACCATTTATTGTGTATTCCCTTGCCTTGTTAGCCCTCCCCAAATGCATTACCTGAAGAGGAGAAGAAGGTTTCTCCAGTAACTTTCCTCCCTCAGCCAATATCACCAAAAAACAGATTATCTGGTCATTTGCTTTTTGTGCACAATTGTCTGCTACATCTATCTGTATAACAACAGTTACTGCATTTCAAATGCAATCCATTGGTTGTAAAGCACTGTGAATGTCTTCTTGAGGACACGAAAGGTGCTATATAAGTGCATGTTCCTTCTTTCTTTATATATAGTGCAAACAGGAAATCTTCCCTCATAACGCACTCATTTATATTTAACTAATTCAGTTGAAGTTGTTGCGTATTGCATGAAGAACATCAGTCCTTAATTATATAATTCACAGCAAAATTACTGTGTTGGGCAAGCAGACGCTGGATGGAACCAAGCAGATATCAGCGCTAGCTCCAAAGTTAGCTGTCCTATCCATTTAACCTTAATCATGTTTAGTGTTCCGGTTCAGTGTATTTTCCAGTTGGTAGCCAGCCCTTTCCCTGCAGTAATTAGAACAGAGAATTTGAATTGGTTATTTATACTGTCCATCGCAAAACGTTACTCACTCCTCTTTCAACTCTAAAGGGAAAAGAAAAAATGTTGATGAATGTACATCCTGACTTCAGCTAAACTGAAAGCAGTTTGGTTTCACTGCTTCCAGTTTACTGACTCTGAGCCCATTTTATAAATTTTACATCGTGTGGCTTCTAAAGCCTCGCTTTTAACAGGAAGTACACCGCACATCCTTTAGATGCACTAAAATTTAAGAAACAGCCACTCAGCCACTTAACTTTAATTGTAAGGTCCGGCATGATAATACAGTGTATATATCATGCCTTGGCCAGCAGCAATGAAAAGCTTCCGGTGAACTGGTAGACAACACATACCAGTACTCGAGGCTACTTGGACACACACCAGAGGTCAAAGCATTGACAAACAGCAACATAGACATCCTGCCTGATGATCTTGTGCATCCTTCACTTGCGGATGGAAGATTTTGAGTGTGCATGCACAAAGGCTCTTGGCAGTAATTGCCTCGCACAGACTACCACAGAGCTGTGATACAAAATTCGGCTGCCTGTGTTCTAACTCACACCAAGTCCTGTTCACCCATCCCCCCCCCCCCCGTGCTCGCTGACCTACATTGGCTCCTGGTTAAGCAACGCCTCGATTTCAAAATTCTCATCTTTGTTTTCAAATCCCTCCATGGCCTCGCCCCTCCCTAGCTCTGTAATCTCCTTCAGCCCCACAACAACCCCCCCCCCCCCGCCCCGAGATATCTGCGCTCCTCTAATTCTGCTCTCTTGAGCATCCCTGATTATAATCGCTCAACCATTGGTGGCCGTGCCTTCTGTTGCCTAAGGCTCTAAGCTCTGGAATTCCCTGCCTAAACCTCTCCGCCTCGCTACCTCTCTTTCCTCCTTTAAGACGCTCCTTAAAACCTACCTCTTTGACCAAGGTTTTGGTTACCTGCCCTAATTTATCCTTATGTGGCTCGGTGTCAAATTTTTTGTCTTTTAACACTCCTGTGAAGCGCCTTCGGACGTTTTACTATGTTAAAGGCGCTATATAAATACAATTTGTTGTTGTAAAAATGTTGCCTTCCACACGTGTGCAGGGCAATTTACTGCCAACAATGTCATCTCACTGGAATGTAATATAAATTCGGCCTTTAATATAAATTCGACCTTTGCTAACAAGTGCAGTGTACAGGGATCTGGTGGTAAATGTAAAAAAAAAAGCATGCTAAAGCTATGCAATGCAAAAGGCATGCTTGAAGGGAGAAGGAACCTAATATCTCTGTTAAAAACAAGTTATTAAAATAATAGAGACTCTAACAGCAAATGAACTACAATCACTGGATTTTGAAACGGCCTAACAAAATCAACACATTTTGCAAAATGATGAGAGCCACATGGGAATGCAGAAATAGCTCTACAACATTAAAGGATGAAAGTTTTTAAACCTGGCCCAAAATAAAGATGTAAGAAGGAAAGGGAAGGTTGCAGATGTGTCAGGAGAAAACTGACTCTCGCAAAAATAAAAGTTCTATTTCTTTAACCTGCTTAGAGAGAGCAGGCTGCACACACAATGTCCTCAGGTGCTGGTAAGTGATCTGCTCACATTTTAAATTGTCATGTAATTTACTGTATATAAATATCACCCAGGTGTGGGCTAAAATGATATGGATGCCAATAGCACATTGCACCACATATATATTGTCCATTTTAATCTACATTTCAGAAAGCTTGTTGCAAATTGCCTTGGAAAAATTGATCTCTCGGCATCTGAAATGTATAATTTGCATTACACGTACATTTGCTACTAATACTGGAAATGTTACTTTGTTAAAAATCTGCCACCTTAGTATCAAAGTAGAATCTCCTCATAGGAGATAGACTGAAATGCTTGTATCTCCAATTTCAGAATAATTGACCTGTTAACTACATACAGGTAGATTCTGTCCTGACAGAATAGGGCAGACTCACTCTCAAGTCTTACAGTTAAAAGTTTGCTGTTGCTATTTGTGACACCCTCTGGTGGTCTCTTGATGTATTACACTATTTTCAACATAATTTTAACAATACAATACCCCCTTTTTAAGATACGATGAGTTAATTTACAAGTTTTGATTGGACCCCGTTTCTTTAATCTATGTGATTAGGAAATGTGGATTAAAAGAAGCAAATTACGCAAATTTCAGACTGAAAGTCCTTCAAGCAGGTTAACAAGTTCTTTGTATCCAGTGGGAAACTCATTCAGGAGATAGCAACTTCCCATTCTCCCATCTGAGGTTTGTGATCTCATGCATGCACTCTGCTGATAATTCCTGATATTTCTCTTGCTTCCTTTCACTGTAAAGCAACATAAACCAAAAGATCCACAATGGAGTTGGGAACGATCCTAGCATCACAGAAAAGAAAAGAAAGAATTTACATTTGCATAGCACCTTTCATGACCTCAGGACGTCCCAAAGCGCTTGAGCTGGGGCAGTACATTTGAACTGTAGTCACTGTCGTAATGTAGGAAACACAGCAAGGTCCACACACAGCAATGTGATAATGACCAGATAATCTGTTTTTTAGTGACATTGGTTGAGGGATGAATATTGGCCAGGACTCCAGGGAGAATTCCCCTGTTCTTCGTCGAAATAGTGCCATGGGATCTTTTACGTCCACCTGAGAGAGCAGACAGGGCCTCGGTTTAATGTCTCATTGGAGGGAAAACACTTGCAAGTCCTGTAGTCAGGCAGCTAATAAAAAGCAAAAGAGAAAAGCAGAAAGAGAACAAACAGAAAGAAGAGAAAAATACAAGGAAAAAAGGACAAGGGAGTAAAATACATTAATGTTGCTTGGTTAGCTCATTCGGTCCCCTTTTAACTGATTTCCATTTGCAAAGTGGGGTTAACTGTAAATCTCATACCCAGGATTCATTCAATGTTGACAACTCTGATACTCGCATGTGATCCCAGCCAGTGTAAATATTTACCTCTTCATGCTTTGTATTCCTGAGCTCTGTACAGTAAACTGCCTCATACATTAAAGGTTATTAAAAGAGGGTTTGAAAAGCCTTTTTTCTGTATTTTCCAAATTTGTGATGTTTTGCATCCAAACATATCTTTGCACCAGAAAAACAACTTTGTGACAAAAACGATGTGCAATTGTTTGGGCTGTTCTTCCCCAAAGGTCTTTCCAAAGCGCCATTGTTCCCAGTTCAGGGAGAATTCAGGCAGGCTTTCCTGGAAAAAGCAACTTTGAAAACTCTACTTAGGAGCCCCCAGTTACATTCCTGTTGGGGCAGATGCAGTATCTACTGCAGAGTAAACTTTTGAGGTACGATTTTTATGTTATTAGTGTTGGGTTCATTGCAAACGATAAGTTTTCTTATTGTGAAGATGCAACAAGGGTCACAAATATCCTGTCACGTGTGTACAAAACATTAGCCAGAAACAGGGGGTTTACTATTAATTTTCAATGCCAAAAATCCCCCTTTGAATATTGTAAAAACTGCTAACATTCCACATGACCTTTAAAAGGGCACCACCTTCAGGAAAAAAGTAGCACTCTGTCTCTGAGTCAAAAGATTATGGGTTCAGGCCTCACTATAGAGTTGAGGACATAAAGTAGGCTGACACTTCAGTGCAGTAATGAGGGAGTGCTGTCTTTTGGATGAACTGGCAAACTGAAGCGCTATCTGCTATTCTCATGTAAAAAAATTCCCATGGTAGAGCAGAGATTTCCTGGTGTTCTGGTAAATATTCCTCCCTCAACCAAAGTCAGATTATCTGGTCATTCAATCATTTGTTGTTTGTGGTACCTTGCTAGGTGTAAATTGCTTGCTGCCTTTGCCTACATAACAGTAATTACACTGTTGTAAAGCACTGCACTTTAGGACATGAAAGGTGTTATATAAATATAAGTAAAAAGCAAAACACTGGAGAGATTAGAAACCTGAAAGAAAAGCAGAACGTGCTGGAAACACACAGGTCAGTCAGCGTCTGTCTGTGTATTCACATGTCCTGGATGAGCAAGGCCCATGGGGAGGGCTGCCCTGATTGCCTGCCTCTGTCTTGTCTGTGCCTGGGTAGCTCTGGAGAGGGAGCATGCAGTGTACGCTTGAGGCCTTCCGTGACCGGTGGGCACCGCAGGGGATAGAGTGTCTGATAGACACAATAATATTATGATTTAGATTATGTTTCCTTTTGTTTTTGTTCAAATTGGACTTTAAGTTTAAGTTGCTTTATTAGTTGTGCCTCCTTACAAGAGATGCACTTGCACATTTTGTTTTCTTGATAATGAAAATGTCAGCCTTATTTGATTAATTAAAAAAGGCATCTCTGGAGAGAACAGACAAGTTTTGATTGCAGACCCATCTTCAAAACTGAAAAATAAGAGGCCGATAGGCATATTAATATAATCATAAAAAAGGGAAGGGGGAAATATACATAAATAAACAACAACTTGATTTATATAGCATCTTTAACGTAGTAAAACACCTAAGGCACATCACAGGAGTGCTATTAAACAAAATATGACCCCGAGCCACATCAGGACATATTAGGACAGGTGTCCAAATAAACAAGTCCATAAAGGAATTATGAGTGGAATAATAACCTGTTCCCCATCTACATTACAACAGTGACTACACTTCAAAAAGTACTTCATTGGTTGTAAAACGTTTTGGGAAATCTGGTGGTCGTGAAAGGCGCTACATAAATGTAAGTCTTTCTTTTTATCCCTTACAGTGTCAGTCGTGGCTCAGTTGGTAGCACCCTCACCTCTGAATCCCTCAATCAACATAACAAAAACAGATTATCTGGTCATTATCACATTGCTGTTTGTGGGAGCTTGCTGTGCACAAAATTGGCTGCCACGTTTCCTCCATTACAACAGTGACTGCACTTTTAAAAAAAGCGCTTTGGGATGTCTTGAGGTTGTGAAAGGCGCTGTATAAATGCAAGTCTTTCTTTGTGTTGTGTGAGTATATAAGGCGAGAAAGCGGGCTACTGGTTGCTGCATTACTTGAGCACAAAAATCTAGGTTGACACTGCAGTGCAGTACTGAGGGAGCACTGCACTGTTGGAGGTGCCGTCTTTCGGATGAGACGTTAAGCCAAGGCCCAGTCTGCCCTCTTGTGGGTGGAGGTGAAAGATCCCACGGCACTATTTTGAAGGAGAGCAGGAGAGTTCACCCCGTTGTCCAGGCCAATATCGTCCCTCATCACTAAAAAAAAATTATCAAGACAATGGCCCAAAAATTAGTGTCTCTACGCGAGAGTACGCACTGTGTACTCTCGCGTATTCTGTCTCCAATTGCCGGTTTTCTGCATGCACTGCGCATGCGCTGAAAACCGGCACTTGGTGATTTCAAAAGGGGGCGGTTCCAAGGTGAACCACGTGCGCGCTACAGGCTGCGCGCACGCAGTGCACTTAGTGCTTTGAATGCGCAGGTAAGCATGGAAGATTTTGCACATAAAGAAAGGAGGCGTAAGACCCTCTTTTAACAAGGTAAGTAGTTAATTAAGTATTATTTAGAGACTTTAAAGAAAGGTAAGTTTATTTTTATAACTTTTTAAAAGATTTAAAAAATTTTCAAAAATTTAATTTTTTGTTTAAAGTGGTTAATTTATTTAACTATACTTATTTTATTAATGTGATGGTTTTTTTTAAATTTAATTGAGGTTTAGCTGTTCTTTTGAGGGGGTATAGATTCATAGCTTTCACAGCACTTATGTGAAAACTATGAATGAAAGATGGTGTGCTGCCATTGGCTCTAACTGAATCACGTGATCCCACAGCTCGCACGAATTAACTGCGCCTGTGGGATACGGAAGCACTGCACAGCTGCTGTCTAGAAAATCAAGTTCGTGCGAGCTCGGAATGAAAAGGCAGGCGCGCAGTGAGATATCGCGGGGAAGCCTTACCCCCACACGAAGGTTCCGTCTTTAATTTCTGGGCCATTATCACATTGCTGTTTGTGGGAGCTTGCTGTACACAAAATTGCCTGCCGCCTTTCCTACATTACAACAGCGACTGCACTTCAAAAAAAGTACTTTGTTGGCTTTAAAGCACTTTGAAACGTCTTGAGGTTGTGAAAGGCGCTGTATAAATGCAAGTCTTTCTTTGTGTTGTGTGATTGGTTGCTGCATTAATTTTGACCTCTTGCTGCCGTCGTTGCGCAGCGGGCCGCACTGAGGCTGCGCGGCTGGGGGAGGCGGACCGCACTGAGGCTGCGCGGCTGGGGGAGGCGGACCGCACTGAGGCTGCGCGGCTGGGGGAGGCGGACCGCACTGAGGCTGCGCGGCTGGGGGGAGGCGGGCCGCGGGCCGCACTGAGGCTGCGCAGCTGGGGAGGCGGAGCGAGGCGGGCCGCACTGAGGCTGCGCGGCTGGGGGGAGGCGGGCCGCACTGAGGCTGCGCGGCTGGGGGGAGGCGGGCCGCACTGAGGCTGCGCGGCGGAGGTGGTTGCAGAGAGCCGAGGGGCAGCCGACATGTCGTACGTCTTTATCAACGACTCCTGCCAGACTGGCGTGCCGCTGCTGCAGGCCTGCATCGACGGCGACATGGCCCACGCCAAGCGGCTGCTGGAGAGCGGCTTCGACCCCAACATCCGCGACGGCCGGGGCCGCGCCGGCCTTCATGTGGCCGCCGCCCGCGGCAACGTCGACATCTGCCGCCTGCTGCACAAGTTCGGCGCCGACCTGCTGGCCACCGACTCCCAGGGCAACACGGCCCTGCACCTGTGCGGCCACGTCGACTCCATCCAGTTCCTGGTCTCCAACGGCCTCAAGATCGACATCTGGTGGGTGCGGTTGAGCCGCCTTTGGCTTGAACAATGTCCACTGGGGGGGCTGGCCGGCCGGCGGGCCGAGCTCTGTGTGGAGCAGAGGAAAGAAAGACTTTTATTTCTAGAGCGCCTTTCACGACCACCGGACGTCCCAAAGCGCTTTACAGCCAATGAAGTACTTTTTGAAGTGTAGACACTGTTGTAATGCTTTAATTTGATAAGTTTCCTATTGTTTTATGTATAATTTGGAGTTCATTGTTTGTGTCCCTCTTTAAAAAAAAAAGGGCGCTTTTGTGAATATGTTTTCTTTTGATGACACTGTTTGTAGTCACTGTTGTAATGTGGGAAATGCAGGAGGCAAGTTGCGCACAGCAAGAGCCCACAAACAGCAATGTGATAATGACCAGATAATCTGTTTTTGTTATGTTAACTGAGGGATAAATATTGGCCAGGACACCAGGGATAACTTCCCTGCTCTTCTTTGAAATAGTGCCATGTGATCTTTTACGTCCACCTGAGAGAACAGACGGGACCTCGGTTTAACGTCTCATCCGAGATGACGGCAGCTCCGACAGTGCGGCACTTCCTCCAGCACTGCACTGGAGTGTCAGCCTAGATTTTTGTGCTCGCATCTCTGGAATGGGACTTGAACCCACAACCACCTTGACTCAGAGGTGAATGTGCTACCCACTGAGCCACAGCTGATACTGTCGGAGGTGTCAAAAGAAAGAAAGACTTGCATTGTCAGCTGTGGCTCAGTGGGTAGCACCCTCGCCTCTGAGTCAGAAGGTCGTGGGTTCAAGACCCACTCCAGAGACTTGAGCACCAAAGTCTAGGCTGACACTTCAAGGGAGTGCTACGCTGTCAGAGGTGCCGTCTTTCAGATGAGATGTTAAACCGAGGCCTCGTCTGCTCTCTCAGGTGGATGTAAAAGATCCCGTGGCACTATTTCGAAGAAGAGCAGGGGAGTTATCCCCCAGTGTCCTGACCAATATTTATCCCTCAATCAACATAAAAACAGATTATCTGGTCATTATCACATTGCTGTTTGTGGGAGCTGGCTGTGTGCAAATTAGCTGTCGCATTTCCTACATTATAACAGTGACCACTTCAAAAGTACTTCATTGGCTGTAAAACGCTTTGGCCAGTCCAATGGTCATGAAAGGCGCTATATAAATGCAAGTCTTTTTCTTTTTTATATAGCACCTTTCACGCCCACCGGACGTCCTGACACGCTTTACAGCCAATGAAGTACTTTTGAAGTGTAGTCACTGTTGTAATGTAGGAAACACGGCACCCAATTTGCGCACAGCAAGCTCCCTCAAACAGCAATGTGATAATGACCAGGCAATCTGTTTTTTAGTGATATTGCCTGAACTTGAAGTTTCAGCTTGGCAGATCGTCCGCATGCGCAGGAAATGGACATTCGCTAGCGGAGGGTTGGGCTGTTTGCCCAACGAATGCCCACAAAACCCTTACGCCAGTAAAAACAGGCATAGGGCCTTCTTTTACCAACGTAAGGGTGAAATTTTTTTTTTAATCTTTAAACATTCAAAAATCATTAAAATTAGTTTATTTTGGCCCCTTTAAAAATGTTTACATTTATTTTTCAAAATTAAATTTTTGTTTTAAATGTTTAATTAAATTGTATTTTTTATTAATTTTAACCATGTGGTCATTTATTTTTATTTAGGTTGTGTGAAAGTGTTTTTTATGTGATTCCTGTTGTGCTTATGGGGATTCTGTACGTAAATGGAATCCCATAAGCATAATGGGAATCCCCCTTTTTGATTGGTTGGGCCACCCCACGTGATTCCAGGGGCGCTTGCGAACTGCATGCTCCCCGGGATACGTGGGTCTTTACACAGGCCTACACCTGCAGGCCCAGGACTGCAAGAGTCCGAAGATACAGTGGCACCAGGTAGGTGCGTACCTTTCTTGTGGATCGGAGGCATTCGCCCGAGGGAAGCCTCCAACCGCAATTTCGAATCCGTAGATTGTGGGATAAATATTGGCCAGGACACCGGGAATAACTCCCCTGTTCTTCTTCGAAATAGTGCCATGGGATCTTTTACGTCCACCTGAGAGAGTAGACGGGGCCTCGGTTTAATGTCTCATCCGAAAGACGGCACCTCCGACAGTGCAGCACTCCCTCAGCACTGCACTGGAGTGTCAGCCTAAATTTCTGCTCAAGTCTCTAGAGTGGGACTTGAACCCACAACCTTCTGACTGAGCGGCCTCCTCCCCACTGAGCCAAAGCTCAACAGGGGAGGAGGCCATTCAGCTCCTCTAGCCATTCAATCCGATCATGGCTGATCTGTATCTCAACTCCATCTCCCCGCCTTGGTTCCATATCCCTTAATAGCCTTGCCTAACAAAAATCTATCAACCTTAGTTTTGCAATTTTCAGTTGACCCCCAACCTCAACTGCTTTTTGGGGGAGAGTGTTCCAGATTTCCCCTACCCTTTGTATGACCTAGCGCTAATAAGGTTATGCCCCCTTGTTTTGGACTCCCTCCGCCAGCCGTGGCTCAGTGGGCAGCACCCTCGCCTCTGAGTCAGAAGGTTGTGGGTTCAAGTCCCACTCCAGCGACTTGAGCACAAAAACCTAGGCTGGCACTCCAGTGCAGTGCTGAGGGAATGCTGCACTGTCGGTGGTGCCATCTTTCGTATGAGGCACTCTCAGGTGGATGTGAAAGATCCCAAGGCACTATTTCGAAGAAGAGCAGGGGAGTTATCTCTAGTGTCCTGGCCAATAATTATCCCTCAATCCACATCATTTAAAAAAAAACAGATTATCTGGTCATTATCACATTGCTGTTTGTGGGAGCTTGCTCTGTGCAATTTGGCTGCTGTGTTTCCTACACTACAGCAGTGAGTACACTTCAAAAGTGCTTCATTGGCTGTGAAGCGCTTTGGGACGTCTGGTGGTCGTGGGAGGCACTATATAAATGCAAGCCTTTTTCTTTCTGAGGAAATACTTTATCTCTATCTACCCTATCAACTCCTTTTAATCATTTGAATCTTCTGCATTTTAGCCCCAGTATCATTCTGGTGAATCTGCGCTGCACCCCCTCCAAGGTCAGTATAATCCTCCTGAGGTGTGGTGCCCAGACCTGAACTCGGTGCTCTAGATGCGGTCTAACTCGAGCTTTATACAACTGAAGCATACCTTCTACTGTTTTGTATTCCAGCCCCCTTGAGATGCATTCCGGTGTCTCCCTAAAAACGTCTAAAATATTAATTATGCACCAAAAATACTTAAAATAGATGAGTAATTGGTGGGATTTTTATTAATGAGTTCATTGAACATTCTTACGCCTGTTGCCCTTTAGTCATGATCCCGCTCCCTACTTGGTTTTGGATAAGTTGGTAACCCAATTTTGGTGAATCCTTAGTTTGCAAAAGCAGCTCTTGGTTTGTCTTGCTCCTGTTGATTTTGTAGTGTATGTCCGTCCTTAAAACAATTTTCCCTACCATTTACAACTTTTATACCCCACTCTCATTTCACAGCATACGTAACAGTTAATACTGTACAAGGTTTAACTATGAAGCATCTTTTAAAAGTGAACTGTTGAGGGTAGACCAGCTGGCAAATATGAGCTGTCATGTCATTGTGTTATACTACAGTTTGTATTTTGTCATTCGGTGTGACGTGGTTTTTATATACAATGGGGTGGAAATTGCGGTCGGCGGCTTCCCGCGGGCGAATACCTCTGAACCGCAAGAAAAGTATGAACCTACCTGATGGCCCCGGACCTACAAAGACTCGTGTTCCTGGGCCTGTGGGCGTAGGCCTGCGTAAAGGTCCACGTATCCCAGGGGCGCATGCGGTTCGTGAGCGTCCCTGGGATCACGTGGGCCGGCCCAACTAATCAAAAAGGGGAGTCCCGTTATGCTTATGGGGATTCCATTTACGTACAGAATCTCCATAAGCATAATAGGAATCCCCTAAAAAAACACACTTTCACAGCACTTAAATAAAAAAATAAATCATCACGTGTTCAAAATTAATTAAAATACAATTTAATTAATCATTTAAAACAAAAATTTAATTTTTTGAAAATAAATTTACACTGTTTTAAAGGGGCCAAAAATAACCTAAACTAATTTTAAAGGTTTTTGAATGATTAAATCATTTTAAAAAAATTATTTTAATATTTATTTAAATCCTTACGCTGGTAAAAGAAGGCCTTATGGCGGCTTTTATCAGGCGTAAGAGTTTCGTGGGCATTCGCTGGGCAGTAGTTGGGCAAATAGCCCAACCCTCCGTCAGCGAATGTCCATTTCCTGCGAATGCGGTGGATCTGTCGAGCTGAAACGTGACAAATCGCAAGTTCCGGGTTTTCGCGCAGACGCATCGCACATGGAAACCCGGAACTTGCGGGGCAATTACGGCTGCGTACGCGGTCACAGGCCCCGGAAAATCCAGGCCAATGTATTTGTCATTCAGTGTGGCATGTTTCTATATACAGGAAACTTTCGATTATCCGGCACCCAAATATCCGGAATTCTCGCTTAACCGGCAAAAATCAGGTAAGTTTTATTATACAGACAAGACCCCGATTCTGACCTTTCGCCCCCACGAAAGGGGGGTCAACGTTCTTCCGACTCGGACCTGTCGCCGCCACGGAGGAAAAAGCCGGAGTCTCGTTTACTTTCCCTCTCTGGGTCCCAATTGTTAAGCCTGTGGCCGTGTACGGAGCTCTCGTACCTTGGTAAGTATACCTCTCTGTAATCCGGCACTTTCGATCAACCGGCACCACGCCGGTCCCGTCTGTGCCGGATAAACGAAAGTTTCCTGTACATGGTTGAGTTATATTATCTTTTAGTTACTCCAGCTCAACAGATTGTTTTGCCTGAAGTTGGCACTGTAGTCGCTTGTACCAATGATTCTCTTTCCCACCCCCAACACAGTTTGTTTACGACTTTGGTGATTCTGGGAGGAGCAGATTGGGTGTTTTTTTCCATAAGGACCGAGGTAACAGATGGTTACCGAGCATCATTGGCAAATGTGTGAGGAGCAGGATGCCTGAGGAGACTTAACTGTGGGGAGGCGGGCAGGAGGAGACAAGTGGCTAATTACTCCACCTTCGTTTTAAAGATTAAATTGTTTACCAGTAGACAAAATGCAATTGGAAACTATTTGCATATAAACATGATATTTGTAACTGAGAACCCTGGGCACATAGAAGGTTCTGTGATGCAATGGTAACAATGTGCTGCTGCTGCTGTTGCATATAGCTTCAATTGCATTCTGAAAATAATATGGGACTAGCTGTTTATTCTGTATTTGTTAGCCGTATATTTGCTTTTTCACATTTAGTACAATGCAGTTTTTGAGGCCACGCTAAATGTTACAATCACTACCCGGGTACTACATCAGCGTGCATTTAGTAGAGATCAGTTGGGAGATGTTTATCTGACATTTGTATGAGAAACATGTTCAATCAGTGACTCGGTGTGACTGCTTTAAAACCAGACAGCAAGGAACTCGGGCAATGAGCTCCGTCAGACGTCAGCTTTACTCTAGGTAGGCACTTCTAGCAATGGCAAAGAGGCTGTCAGCAATAAGATTGATGAAGTAACACCTGATAAAAGTCACTATTTCTCATGCAAGGAACAAAACAAAGATATATTGCCCATTTTCTTGGAGCAGATTGTACACAATCTATAGATCATGGGCTGAGGAAAGATGCTATAAAACAGATCAATGTCTTCCAAGGTAAATTGAGGAAAAACTCCACAGTAGCTAGAGAACCTCTATATTATACACCCAAGACCAGCTGGCTTCTTTAGTCCCAACAGCTTAGGAATCATTCTATTTCACACTGCTTGTAGTTATCCTATAATGCTCAGTCATGTTTCTAGGCAGATCTTTACTTGCCTCATTCTAAAGGTGACACAGCATTGATTTATTTTATTTAGAATCTATTTAAAAGATCCATGACCCTGGATAATTCCAATCTCAATTTTTGCTTGCCGCTTCTCCATTTTATTTTCCTGTTACAGCTTGTCAATATTATCATGTTACAGCTTTTTAAACATCATCTCCCTTTTGAACTCCAGATTCCCTGTGAATGAACAATGCCACTCGTGGTCTGGGAGTGTATAATATCCTATGTGACTGTCTGTGGTGCACTATTCCTCTTTTGTTCTCCTCAACTTCTTGGAGGCTTTTGACTTGGTCAATTTCTCCATTCTCTTCCCTCCATGATACTGCCCTATCTTAGTTCCAGTCCTACCTATCCAGTTAGTTATTACATGTCCTCCAATGGCTTCACTGCCTGCTTCCGCCCAGTCACCTCCAGCGTGTGCTAATATTCCATCCTTGGCCCCTCTTCCTTATCCACTCGCCATATCATCCTTAAACATGGGGTTGAGACACCCAGCTCTGCAACTACCTTTGACTCCATGACTTCTTGTCGTGCCTGCCGTTTAGACCTGAAGTCCTGGATGAGCCAGCACGTTCTCTAGCTCAACATCAGCACGATGGAAGCTATCACATTTTGCTTCTGACAGAAACGTGCACGTCAGGTGTGCCAATTCCATTACCCTTTCTCGGCTGCTTTCTCAAGGTGAAGGTGCACGAGCCTCAATATCCTGTTCAATCCCGAGCAGAGTTTCAAACCGGTAATCAGTCTGCCACCAAAACTACCGACTTCTCCCTCCATAACGTCACTTATTACATGTCGTCGTTCTTGTATAGCCCAAACTCAGCACCACCGCTGCAAACTCTCATCCATGCATCTGTCATCTCCAGGTTTAACGTATCCAATGCTCACCACAGAGCTATTGAAGTGTTTGTTCAGGAGCTGATGCCTTATAATCTTTGCATTTAAGCACACAGCCCCCAGTCACTTGGATCAAAGATGGTCTTTTAATCAAGAATGAAAATAATCTTTGACGTATTCTTGCAGACTGTAGCTTCTTCTCTATTTTAAACTTGGGAAAGAAGCAGCCTTTTATCTATATAACACGCACACTCTTCCCCCTGATACTTCTCGGGGGTAATCTAGTTTGGAGTAGGTTTGTAATGTTTAGTTGCTAACCTGGCCTGTCCCCCCAAGTATTGCCTGTGGGAATCCAGGTAAATGTAGCTGCTGGTAAATTCTTGGGGTGAATTAGAGGTCAGTGAATTGCTTATAAATTGCAGATCAGAACCCATGATGGAATGACTGGCTTTCTCAAAGCTATTAATCTAATAAACATATAAACAAGCTTGCTGAGACTAAATTTGTTTTTGTCACATTCATGCCCTCTAGTTCTGGCTTTGAGCTCAAGTTACAAATCCTGCTACATTGCCCATTTCTTTGCACCTACATTACCTATTACATTTCATACATAATCTCTGTAGTTTCAATCACTTTATGTATTCTGGTCTAAGTAGTTAATGTTCTAACACATTCCTTTTCAGCAAGTAAATTTAATGTTCCAGTGCCATTTTAAACTTGTATCTGCAAGAAATACACAGCAACAAATCCACTGTGTGCAGCAGCTGCTCGACAACCATGTTATTAGAAGCAGTAAGCCTCTTGCATATTATTGTGATTTCCTTGGAGAATTTAACATGGCTGTCAGGTTTGAAATGGCATCCCCCTGGTCTGGCTGCAGTACATATAGTATCAAGGGTAGCATCTGAATTAATTCCCTACAAACCTCCTGTGGTTACAAAAGTTCAGACCTATTAAGGCTGCAGAGCAGTTTTTTTTAGTTGGCATGTGCGACAGACTGAGGATCCATGCTATTTCATTTCATGGCAAAGTAAGTCAAAATGGGCAAATTTAAAACAAGAAATGGTGCAAACGCGCAGACAGCATCTGTGGAGAGAACAGCTAAATTAATGTTTTCAGCGTAGAACCTTCGTCTGAGCTGGAAGAAATTACACAATAGGCAAATTTAAATTGGTTCCTTAAACTTCTAGTTGAAAGGGTTTAGCTACTGCATTTGTGTGTCTGAATACACACCACCTCTATCTGAGAGGATTACAATGTTAAATTGCATTAGGAATTCACTGGCTGTGAAAATTTTGGATTGTCCCAGTAGCCCTTTGCGCTATACTAACCCTTTATAGAACAATAGATGGGTTAATTTGTAGTCCTCTATCGAACACCTGCAGTCATTTAGGACTGAGCTATTTATATTGCCTAACAAGTGTTGGACAATGCAAATACAAAAAGAAAATACTGCAGATGCTGGAAATCTGAAATAAAAACAGAAAATGCTGGAGATGCTCAGCAGGTCAGGCAGCATCTGTGAAGAGAGAAACAGAGTTAACGTTTCAGGTCGATGACCTCTCGTCAGAACTGGAAAAAAGCAGGAAATGGAACAGATTTTTAAGCAAGTGTAGGGGCTGGGAAAGGGGGGAGGGGATGAAAGAACAAAAGGGAAGGTCTGTGATAGGATAGAAGGCAGGAGAGGTTAAGAGACATTAAGAGATATTCAAGGCAAAAGGAGATGGTAATGGGACAGGTTACAAAGGATGGCTCTAGATGAAGTGTAAAGTGCACTGGCAGAATGAAAGACAGCTGCCATGTGGGAGAGAAGAACAGAAGGCACAAACAAAAAGTGTGGATAAAAAATATATATATGAGAGGGGCCAGGTTATGATCTGAAATTGTTGAAAATTATGTTGAGCCCAGAAGGCTGTAAAGTGCCTAATCGAAAGATGAGGTGCTGTTCCTCGAGCTTACGCTGAGCTTCCGTGGAACAATGCAAGAGGCCGAGGACGGTGAGGTCTGAGTGGGAGTGGAGCGGTGAATTAAAGTGACAGGCCACCGGGAGCTCGGGGTCCCCCTTACGGACTGAATGGAGGTGTTCTGCAAAGCGGTCATCCAATCTGCGTTTGGTCTCCCCAATGTAGAGGAGACCACATCGTGAGCAGCGAATACAGTATACTAAATTGCAAGAAGTACAAGCAAAGCCTATTTCAGTGACAAATAGTTAAATAAAAAGCAAAGTGTTGGCAATCTGAAACAAACAGCTGGAAAAAAGTGTGACCCCAAGCTTCCTGTGGCCTGCCACCTTAACTCTTTCCCTCCTCTCCCACTCTCATTCTGACCTGTCTGGCCATGGCCTTTTATGCATTGTCCCAACAAAGTTTAATGCAAGCTTCAGAAACAGTATCTCGTCTTTCTCCTGGGCGCTCTACAGCCCGCTGGTCTTCACACAATGACTTCAGTAACTTTTTTCTTCACAGCAGTGGTTGCTGGTGATGTGGGGTAAATCTGTTGGTATCTGGGCGCGGGAGAACAGGCTGGCATTTTGTGGGGTGCAGTGAGTTTTGTCAGAACGCTGTGCTGGCAGGGGGTTTGTCCTCTGCCTGTTAATTAGATTTTTCTTCTTGGAGTTGTGGGACCACTGTACTTTGCCAGCATCTTCTATTTTAATTTCAAACTGATTCCCAGGTTTTAATTTTTTCGAGATCTCATAATTTCTTGCATTTATCTTGGGCCTCTCACTCTCTTAGGTATTCACACAGACTTTGTTTCTTTCATGTCTTTTATTTCTTTAATGCTTCTTTCTATTACTTAACTGAGTAAGAGAGAAGTACTTGCATTTATATCGGGCCTATCACGACCTCGGGACATCCCAAAGCACTTCCCAACGAATTAAGTGCTTTTGAAGTGTAGTCACTGTTGTAATGTAGGAAATGCGGCAATTAATTTGCGTACAGCAAACTCACACAAACAGCAATGTGATAATGACCAGATAATCAATTTTTTTTTTAATTATGTGGGTTGAGAGATAAATATTGGCCAGGACACCGGGGAGAACTCCCCTGGTGCTCTTCGAAATAGTGCCATGGGATCGTTTACGTCCATCTGAGAGGGCAGCACGGGGCCTCGGTTCAACATCGCATCCGAAAGGTGGTACCTCTGACTAATGCAGTACTGAGGGAGTGCCGCACTGAGTGTCAGCCTAGATTTATGTGTTCCAGTCTCCGGAGCGGGACTTGAACCCACAACCACCTGACGCAGAGGCGAGGGTGCCAACACTGAGCTACAGCTGATAGAGGCGATCTGTTACATCATCCAGGAATTATGCCACCTATACTTCCTCTCTGTTTGTCGATCAGTTTGTGTTTCCCCCCTCCTATTTCTGGTTGAGGGGCTGAATTGCCTACTCCTGTCCATCTCTTTATTTTTTAGAAGCTGAAACATTGACGATTTGTTTTCTCCACAGATGTTGACTGACCTGATAGAAATAGTTAATCTGGATCAACTGCCTGTCAATTACCTATGCTTAAAATATTATGGTTGTAATTATTCCAGGCCTCTGAAAGGTTCAATATAGACATGTTTGCAACCTCAGTGTCTGCTGTCTGTTTGGAAATGAATCATTATCTATTGCAGTTACATCAGGGTTTCTGGTTGATATTAATTCCACAGTCTTGCTTTGCCCTGAAGATGTGTGAATTGCTCGAGTCACACATCCAAGAGGTTACACTTCCACTTTTTGAAATCTGACATGATTGACAGTATTGCAGCCAGAAGCTACCTGAATCTGGGGATAACAATCTCTTTAGTTCGTCAGTTCATGCAGTTCCATCATACATACAGGTGGCTGCAGTGAGGCAAGGCTGCGTTACTGCAATTGTGTATGTTCGTTTTTTTTTAAAAAACCTCAAGATCTTTAGTTTGGTTTGATTGAAAAACACTTTAATGGTAAGAACATAAAACAAAAAATAAAGGAAGGCCCATATTGTAGCTGATGGTTGATATTTTGGATACAATTCCTGTCCCCCTGTCCCCCACAGTGGCACTGCAGGTAGGTAGTTCTATAATTAATTAAAGAAATAACAAATTTGCAGTTATGTAATAGCGTAACATGTCCCGAAGCTCTTCACGTCCAATTAATTACTTTGAAATACAGTTACTGCAGGCAAAAAATTGTTTATAATCAGTTGGTGGCCTTCATTTTAAAAGTAGTTGTTACAGTATTGAAATGTTATTGCAAACTGAAAAGATGTGGAGGAATATACTACATTTTGGTCTGACTTGGAAGTAATCAGGATTTTCTAATAATAAACATTATTAGTGAAATATTTGAGGGGGGGCCCAATAAACATTATTGGGGGGGGCTTTAAAAATAAATTAATTAGTCGCTTTAGTTTCCTACACTTCAAAAGTACTTCGTTGGCCGTAAAGCGATTTGGCATGTCCTGAGGGCACTACATAAATGCACGTCTTTCTTTAATAGGGACTTCTAGTAAATTAAACAGCTGCCTTTTGATTCAGTTTCTGCAAAGAATTTCTATACATTTTGATTAAAATGCCCCACTATTTAAAACTCTGAGCTGCCAAATAGTAATTCTTCTGCTAATTTTTGAGCCAGGTAGCTGCTGCCTAGCTTTGCATAGGCTTGTAACATTACCAATTATATTTTAATGTTTTTCACTGAAAAAGGCTTTTCAGTGCATTGTATGAGCACTAAATTTGGAGGCACCTTTTAGCTTACCTATTTGATCCTTAGGCTTAAGCCAGGATGGCTTTTCGTGTTTTTTTTAAAAATTCGTTCATGGGATGTGGGCGTCGCTGGCAAGGCCAGCATTTATTGCACATCCCTTGAAGGTGGTGGTGAGCCACCTTCTTGAACCACTGCAGTCCATGTGCTGATACTTCTTTGTCGCGGTTTGGTACAACTGAGTGGCTCGCTAGGCCATTTCAGAGGGCAGTTAAGAGTCAACCACATTGCTGTGGGTCTGGAGTCACATATAGACCAGACCAGGTAAAGTCAGAAATTATAAATGAAAAGCCATTGGTAGCTGTTGCTGGGATTTTATTGTTTCAAAGCAGTTACTGGAAACAACTTGGGGTGGCCTCTTGCAAGGATGTAAATCATTATTTTATTTTTTTGGCAACTCAGCAATCATCACGGTGCCACACCACTTGTACTGGCAAAACGTAGAGGAGTAAACAAAGATGCCATCAAGTTGCTGGAGTCCTTGGAGGAGCAAGAAGTGAAAGGATTCAACCGTGGAACTCACTCTAAACTAGAGATTATGCAGACTGCGGAAAATGAGAGGTAAACATCTAATTGTAAGGGAAAGCTGAGCTGCAAGGATAATTTTGTACGGTGTGAAGTAGAAATTCTTTTGGCATAATGTTTAGAATACAAACTTTTACAAGATTAGCTTTTGCTATTACAGACAATTGCATTGTTTTAAAGGCACCTTATTTCTATTCATTTTTTAGCAGTTCAGGTTAAATGACTTGCAAGTGTATGAATAATTTAACTTGCAAACCTCACTATATGGTATTCTAGGGTTTCTTGTTATGATAGAAGCTATTCCTGGCCTTCTCCCAGATCTCAGCCCAAACAGCTTTTCAGGTGGGTGCTAGAAATAGGTATGACCTTCACACCCACCCCCTCCCCTCACTCCCCAGTCCCTAATCTCTGCTCCTCATGAAATAATGCATCTCCTTGACTCGCCTGATGGTCCAGCTGAGATCAGGAATCTGCTGTGAGGCATGTCCATAGTTTGTGTAATTTTGGAAAGGATATTTCTTGCTGCCCAGTTTCTGTTGTGCATATTATGATTTGGGGATTTGTTTTACACCAGTTCCAAAAATACAAGAAAGTGGGGCATTTTCAGTTACAATTTGTAGAGTAACTTCCCCCAGTGGTTGGTTTAGCTGATTAAAGCAGTAAGTCACTCTGAGCCATGTGTAGCAGGAAGGCCCCAGTTTTGACCCCTAATCTGTAGTGTGTTGGCTGACCAGAGCTGTGGTACGTACTACAATTGGACTCAGCATTGTGGGTTAGAGGAATATAGAAGGTTAAGGAGTGATTTGATTGAGATTTTTAGGATTTTGAAAGGAATTGATAGGGTAGATAGAGAAACTTTTTCCACTGGTGGGGGAGTCTAAGACAAGGGGACATAACCTTAAAATCAGAGCCAGACCATTCAAGAGAGAAGTTCAGAAACACTTCTTCACACACAGGGTGGTCGAAGTGTGGAAAACTCTCCTACAAAAAGCAGTAGATGCCAGCTCAATTCATAATTTAAAATCTGAGATCGATAGATTTTTGCTAGCGAAGGGTAATAAGGGATATGCAGCCAGGACGGGTGGATGGAGTTAGGATACAGATCAACCATGATCTCATTGAATGGCGGAACAGGCTCGAGGGGCTGAATGGCCTACTCCTGTTCCTATGTGGAGAGGGGGAAATTGGCTAGGGGTCCTGCTCTGGACTGCCATTCAGTGTCCCTGGATGTCAAACAAGGGACAGCATAGTGTTTGTCTATGATGCCCCTTATAGTGCAATAGCCTAGTCACTGCTCACTGTCTTGACTTACAAAATGAAGAATGATAGCTTGCAGAAGTACTGGAATCGTACCCCAGTGAAAAGTCAACACCTTTAGGCATAGTAAGGGGGAAGAAGTGGAAATTTAAAGGTTGTTTAGTAATAGAATTTGTGGACTAAAACTGTGGCCTTTTTTTAAAACAAACTACAGTCATCAATGTTCAAAATACCCGTAAGGGCAATATGACAGTTGCAAAGTAAGCTTCTGAAATTATTTTTATTCATGTGTAGTTGAAAGAAATCATGTAAAGAAATGGAGCTTAATTGTACTGCACTCGGTAGTTGCTACACAGGATCTTGCCATAAAAAGCAGTGATCTGTGGTACTACTGGTTTTTTTATGGTAGGGATACAGAGTAAAAGCTGTGAAGTTCAATATTTCATTTGTTCTGTTTGTTTCCCCCCCCCCCCCCAATCCTCTTTGTTCACAAAGGATGCAAATATCATTTAAAAAAAAAAAAAAAATTCTATTCTGTTCACCCTCCAAGGTCTGACTTTAATCTAGTCAGATTTTCATGCCTATATCCGCCAATGCATGGCATCACAGCATCCGGTATGTAGGTTCTATGTCCTCCATACCATGGAGTCCCTGATCTCAGTCGCACATTATAGGAATATACTGAGCTGAGGATTGATGCTTCCCCACAGGAGCGGGGAGTTGTTCCCTAACTACTCTCTTGCATCTTCTAGCGAGCAGGAGACTCAGAACATCATCATCAGAGGCTGGGAAACAGACCATCAGCCCCTCAGGTAAAGTTGGTGTGTGGCTTGCCGAGAAAACTAATTTGAACCTATCTACAAAAAAAACAGCTCTTGTCTCTTTCAGTTGATTTAAAAAGAAGTTAAATAGAATCTCTTGAATCCTAAATGTAACATTTTCCTTCATGGTAATCCAAGTGAAGGTTTAAAAATAGCTTATCCATTGACCATATTCTGAAGTTGTATTGATGATCTATATGCAAACTTTTTTTTTCCCCCCCCAAGTGCCATGGAGAGCCACTCGCTCCTGAATCCGAACCTCCAGAATACAGAAGGTGTTCTTTCCAGCTTCCGATCCACCTGGCAGGAGTTTGTGGATGATTTGGGCTTCTGGAGGGTTTTGCTGCTCATTGTTGTCATCGCGCTGTTGTCTCTCGGCATTGCCTACTACGTCAGTGGCGTTCTGCCCTTTGTGGAAAACCAGCCTGAACTGGTGCATTAAAACCTGAACGGCATCCAGTGTAACCGAGTTTGAGTTCGATCCTCGTTGTCTACGCTAGCAGTTGAGAATGCTAGCAGACCTGTCAGCATTTGGTAGTCGACATTCCAGTTACTAAAACGTTTTGCTACCAAGATTCAGCACCTGTAGTCTTGGCATCAGTTTAAAAATTTTTGGACATAAATTCCAGTTGTTCTCGCTTTGATTCCAGCCAGTAAAACACATTTTGTTTTTGAGAATCGTAACAGTAGCACAGTCTTGATGCGCATTTGAGCCCTGTAATAAAAAGTAAGCTGAAGGTAGAGCTTCAAACTGATGTGCTCAAATTGCTAAATTCATATTTTTACCTTTTTATTGAACTCCTTATTTCTATTGCATAGAGGTGAAACTATCTGTTGAAATGTGTTTTTGTTTCCTCGGTCACTCCTCTAAGGAAATGTAGTAAACCGTATTCCTATGTGTACAAATTGAAGAATTTAGAAATGATGGCTTCATGTTTTAAGATTAATGTTGATCATTATTGAAGCAATCACGAGTACAGTAGAATGCTGACTTTAATAATCACTGGGATACTTAAAAGTAAGTACATTTGGTCATTAAAATTTAATAGCCTTGATCTATATCTTGTTTTGCAACTACAACTGTTTTTCAGTGCAGACCTGACTAAACCGATATGTAGAACACAAAATCAGCACTTTTAACTGTAATAATGTAAATTTTAACTGTTTTCATGCAAATTGTTATACTCAGTATATTGCAGTAAATACTAAATACATGAATTGCATGTGCTTGTATTATTTGAAGCAGTATGTAAACTGTATCTTCCATAGGTAGATTTTAGGTTAATATACTTGAAGTAGTAAATTTAGAAAAAATATGCAATTGTAATGCTGTATTGAAGTACAGTGTTATTTCCCAGTAATCACTGGTGGGGACAGTTACTAATTATGGCGCTAGTTATCTGATGGCATTCTACAGGTGTTGTATCACTATCCTCTATTACACCTTCACAACTCCTTGTGATGCTTCCCATGCCTGCTGCATAAAAGCATTAAATCAACATTTTTTAATAAGGTGTTTTTGTACTAATATAGGCGGGAGCATTGGTGCAACACATTGAAATAATTGAGTGATGTCCTCCCTATTTCTCCTCTCTTAACTGCATTATTGATCTCAGCTGTATTATTGTGCGGAGGTGCCAAGTGGAAAGCAAGAGTTGGTGTAAGGCAAATCCGAGTGGGTGGCCAACATATAAATTCACATCCTCTTGGTCAGTTCAAAGGCAATGTTAATGAAATAATAACTGAAAATGCTGGAAACACTCAGCAGGTCAGGCAGCATATGTGGAGAGAGAAATGGAGTTAACGTTTCAGGTCGATAACCTTTCATCAGAATGTTAAGATGTGACATGGAGGAGGAGATGGGGAAATTAGAAGATAACGTGCGGTTTCCCCCCCCCCCACAATAAGTAAGTCAACTCTTGGTGAGTTGTAAGGAGGCAACTGATCTATTAGGCCAAATTTTGCTGTAGCAGGGCATCTAACAGTGTCTGCCATTAGTTAGACTTTCCCTTGAACGTTTAGGTTTTTCAATTTTTTTGTGTGGAATGTTGCTGAACGTGCGAGCTGGAAACAGGGCATCTAGGACCTGAGTGAATAGGGCAAGCCACTGTGTATCCTTAACCAATCAGATTGAAGGATTGTGAAATAAACAGGGCAAGGACTGAGAAGGAAGTGTAAATTAGAGTGGGTGAGTTCAATGTCTAATCAGGTACAGAGAGAAACAAAGAGAGGGAAAGAAAGATTGGATTTTGAAAAAAAAAACTTAAATTGAAAATTTTACATTTTTAAACCTCAACAATTAAAACTTGAAGGAATGAGACTCCACACCTGTAATAGTTAATTTTCAGTGCCAGAGAGCTTGTTTGGCAGTAATTAACACTTAGCACATCGTGAAAAGGGTACTTTGACTTGAAATAACTTAACTTTCTGTGGCGCGTTTAGTTCATACCTACCGTGCAAATAAAGCAACTTCATGGCTTTCAATGGTGAGGCAGACAGCGAAATGCCGTTTTCGCAAAGCTAACTGACAAACTTTTGGATATCTGCGTTTAACCGCTTCTGTCTCTCGCCTGAAGCTGCTGTACCATTTGCGCATAAATAACGGCAAGCACCATTAGCCTCACCGTTACTTTGACAGCAAAATCTGGCTCAATAGCTGGCAATTAAAACAAAGTAGATACGTTGATGAGCACCTGAAAGAGAAAAATAGTTAAATATTTTGTAACCCACTGAACTTGCTCATGGTTTACAGTAGCAACGTCCACCTGGCAGGCTGATTACAGCCCACTGTAGTATTTCCTCTGGCTCCGTGTAACATTAAGTCCAACGAGCAACTGCTTTCTGCAATTTGTTCCAGCCCTTGCTGGCTCTCTCAGCAGTTGATGATGCATCAGTTTGAAGTTGTTAGCTGTGAAGAAATTGTAAAAAGGGAAGATGCACCGTTCACAACCATGGTATCTGGGGAGTCTTACCGTAGAAGTTAAATACGTTCTACTAGAAATATTTGTGTAATGAAATGTTAACAGTTCACAGAGCCGGAGAATTGCAGCAAACTAGCTGCTACATCAGCTTGTATTCCATTACAGAGTGATTTCACTGTTTTCTTTGCAGAGTTGTATGGCACACTGTTTCAGGTGTTCACGCACAATTTAATTTGGACATTTTAACATGGAATCTTTTTCAGCATTTATTATAATATAATTTCAGTTGGAATGTTAAATATTTGACGCTTGGCCATTCAATGGAAGGACTGAATATACATGAATAATTATACATGTGATATATTGTAATCAGCTTATCAAAAGTTTTTTTTTAAAAACACTGAAATATCTTGAAGCGTTTGAAGGGCATTTGCAGTGAAATGCTGCAATTCTGTTTCTCTGTGCTCTCAGTTTATCACTGATTTATTAGAGAATTATATTCACATGTTAAAGAGCTTGTACATTAAATGAAATGAACAAAACCCTTCAGCGTCCTGAACTGGAATAATTTATTCCATTCTAAATGTTGATGCGGGACGATGAACCTTTAGCGGTTCCATTTTCTTTGTTTGACCCTATTTCAAGTTTAAGAAATAACATTTTAGTTACAGTTATTGACCTTGGAAATTGCAATGTCACAAATAAATTTTCTTAATGCAGAAAATACATGCAACCTTTCAGGCTGGCCAAGGTATGTCACAGTGACTGCTTGATAAATTAATAAATGAATGAATTCATCTCAAACCTGATGGGATACAATATTTTCTAATAGTCATACTAATTTCAAGCCTGTGTGCATTTTTTTTAGAATGGAATAAATCAGAAATGGCCATCTTAAAACAACAGGGTACGGTAGCATAGTGGTTACGTTACCGGACTAGTAATCCAGAGACCTAATGATCTGGGGACACGAGTTCAAATCCCACCATGGCAGCTGGGGAATTTAAATTAAATTAATTAATAAATCTGGAATAAACTACTGGATTGTCATTAAAAACCCATCTGGTTCACTAGTGCCCTTTAGGGAAGGAAATCTGCCGTCCTTATCTGATCGAGCAGGACAGACCTACCAGAGGTGGCGGTGCAGTGGTATACAGTTGGACGGGAGTGCCCCTGGGAGTCCTCAGCATTGACTCTGGACCCCATGAAGTCTCACCAGGGCAAGGAAACTTCTTGCTGATTACCACCTACCGCCCTCCCACAGCTGATGAATCCATGGTAGGAAGGTCACAGAATCACCAAGAGTGGCTCGGTAGCACCATTGCTGACTGATATGGCCGAGTCCTGAAGGATATAGCTGCCAGACGAGGCGGGTGATGAGGCCCAGTCTAGTGGCATGTGGGAAAAACTGACTTGACCTTGTTGCAGATGCATCTGTCAGTGACAGTATTGGTAGGAGTGACCACAGACCTTTGTGCTGAGGACACTCCATCGTGTTGTGTGGCACTACCACTGTGCTAAATGATAGATTCAGAACAGACCTAGCAATGAAGTGTGCCAACCTGCAACACAGTTTGCATGCATGCTAAACAGTGGAAACAGCATGTTATAGACAGAGTTAAGCAATCCCACAACCAAGAACTAACGGGGGGAGGAGGAGGCTCCATGAACATTCCCATCCTTAATGATGGTGGAGCCCAGCACGTGAGTGCGAAAGCCAAGGCTGAAGCATTTGTATCCATCTCTGCCTCCTCCTAAGGTCCCCTCCATCACAGAAGCCAGTCTTCAGCCAGTTCGATTCACTCCACGTGATATCAAGAAATGGCTGAGCACACTGGATAAAGCAAAGGCTATGGGTCCTGACAACATCCCGGCTGTCGTACTGAAGACTTGTGCTCCAGAACTAGCCGCGCCTCTAGCTGAGCTGTTCCATAGGAGCAGGAGTAGGCCATTCGGCCCCTCGAGCCTGCTCCGCCATTTAATGAGATCATGGCTGATCATCCAAATTCAGTACCCTGTCCCTGCTTTCTCCCTATATTCCTTGATCCCTTTAGCCTTAAGAAATATATCTATCTCCTCCTTGAATATATTTAATGAATTGGCCCCAACTGCCTTCTGTGGTAGAGAATTCCACAGGTTCACCACTCTCTGGGTGAAGAAATTCCTCCTCATCTCAGTCCTAGATGGCTTACCACTCATCCTTAGACTGTGACCTCTGGTTCTGGACTCCCCCACCATCGGGAACATCCTTCCTGCATCTAGTCTGTCTAGTCCTGTTAGAATTTTATAAGTTTCAATGAGATCCCCTCTCATTCTTCTAAACTCTAGCGAATATAAGCCTAATCGACCCAATCTCTCTTCATACGTCATTCCTGCCATCCCAGGTATCAGTCTGGTAAATCTTCGCTGCACTCCCTCCATGGCAAGAATATCCTTCCTCAGATAAGGCGATCAAAACTGCACACAATACTCAAGGTGTGGTCTCACCAAGGCCTTGTACAACTGCAGCAAGACATCCTTGCTCCTGTACTCGAATCCTCTCGCTATGAAGGCCAACATACCATTTGCCTTCTTAACCGCCTGCTGCACCTGCATGCTTACCTTCAGTGACTGGTGCACAAGGACTGCCAGATCTCGTTGCACTTCCCCTTTTCCCAATCTATTGCCGTTCAGATAATAATCTGTCTTCCTGTTTTTGCCACCAAAGTGGATAACCTCGCATTTATCCACATTATACTGCATCTGCCATGCATCTGCCCAATCACCCAACCTGTCCAAATCATACTGGAGTTTCTCTGCATCCTCCTCACAGCACACATGCCCACCCAGCTTTGTGTCGTCTGCAAACAGAGATATTATATCAAGTTCCCTCATCTAGATCATTAATACAACTACAACACTGGTATCTACCCGACAATGTGGAAAATTGCCCAGGTATGTCCTGTCCACAAAAAGCAGGACAAATCCAATCCGGCCAATTACGACCCCACCAGTCTACAATCAATCATCAGCAAAGTGATGGACTATCAAGCGGCATTTACTCGCCAATAACCTGCTCACTGCTCAGTTTGGGTTCGGCCAGGACCACTCGGCTCCAGACCTCAATACAGCCTTGGTCTAACCATGGACAGAAGAGCTGAATTCCAGAGGTGAGGTGAGAGTGACTGCCCTTGACATCAAGGCAGCATTTGACCGAGTGTGGCATCAAGGAGTCCTTGTAAAATTGAAGTCAAGGAATTGGGGGGAAAACTCTCCATTGTCTGGAGTCATACCTAGCACAAAGGAAGATGGTTGTCGTTGTTCGAGGCCAATCATCTCAGCCCCAGGACATCGCTGCAGGAGTTCCTCAGGGCAGTGTCCTAGGCTAAACCATCTTCAGCTGCTTCATCATAGGGTTAGAAGTGGGGATGTTCACTGATGATTGCAGTGTTCAGTTCCATTCACAATTCCTCAGGTAATGAAGCAATTCGTGCCCGCATGCAGCAAGACCTGGACGACATTCAGGCTTGGGCTGATAAGTGGCAAGTAACAATTTGCGCCACACAAGTGCCAGGCAATGACTATAGAATCGTAGAAAGGTTACAGCACATAAGGCCATTCAGCCAGTCAAGCCCATGCCGACTCTCTGCAAGAGCACTTCAACTAGTTCCACTCCCCCGCCCTTTCCCCGTAGCCCTGCAATTTTTATTCCTTCAGTTACTTATCTAATTCCCTTTTGAAAGCCATGATTGAATCTGTCTCCACCGCCCTTTCAGGCAGTGCATTCTAGAACCTAACCACTCGCTGCATAAAAATGTTTTTCCTTATGTCACCTATGGTTCTTCTGCCAGTCACCTTAAATTTGTGTCCTTTGGCGTTTGACTCTTTCGCCAATGTGAACAGTTTCTCTCTATCTACTCTGTCTAGACCTCTCATGATTTTGAACACCTCTATCAAATCTCTCAACCTTCTCTGCTCTAAGGAGAACAACCCAGCTTCTCCAGTCTACCCACATAACTGAAGTCCCTCATCCCTGGAACCATTCTTGCAAATCTTTTCTGTATCCTCTCTAAGGCCTTCACATCCTTCCTAAAGTGCAGTGCCCAGAATTGGACACAATACTCCAGTTGAGGCCGAACCAGTTACTAGAAATGTCAAGGCTCCAGAGAAGAGTTTTGGGTATAAATAAGCAGAGTGGGTCAGGAAGGGTCAGAGAGAGTAACAAAGGTAATAAGGCATCAGAGACTAAGGTGACATCAGGGAAAAATATAGAAATAAGTCAAAGCTAAAGGCACTATATCTGAATGCACGAAGCATTCGCAACAAAATAGATGAATTAATAGCGCAGATAGAAATTAATAGGTTTGATCTAATAGCCATTACGGAGACATAGTTGCAATGTGGCCAAGGTTGGGAACTAAATATTCCAGGATACTTAACTTTGAGAAGAGATAGGCAAAATGCAAAAGGAGGAGGGGTAGCCCTGATAATAAAGGATGGGATAAAGACAGTAGAGAGAAAGGATCTTAGCTCCGAAAATCAAGAAGTAGAATCAGTTTGGGTGGAGCTAAGAAACAGCAAGGGGCAGAAAACATTGGTGGGAATTGTTTATAGGCCCCCAAACAGTAGTTGTAATGTAGGGCAGAGTATAAATCAGGAAATTAGAGGCGCATGTCACAAAGGTAATACAGTAATCATGGGAGACTTTACTCTACATATAGACTGGGCAAACCAAATTTGCAGTAACAGTGTGGAGGACGAATTCATGGAATGTATGCAAGATAGTTTTCTAGATCAGTATGTTGAGAAACCAACTAGGGAACAGGCTATTTTAGATCTAGTATTATGCAATGAGAAAGGGTTAATTAATAACCTTGTAGTAAAGGGGCCTTTAGGGAAGAGTGACCATAATATGATGGAATTTTATATTGAGTTTGAAAGTGATTTAGTTAAATCCGAAACTAGGGTCTTAAATCTAAACAAAGCAAACTATGTAGGTATGAGGGGCGAGTTGGCTAAGGTAGATTGGAAAACTACATTAAAAGGTTTGATGGTCATCTTCTCCTTCTTAGGCAGTCCCTCGGAACCGAGGATGACTTGCTTCCACATTAAAAAATGGATTCTCAGGTGACTGATGAGTCCAATGCGGGACCTACAGTCTCTGTCACAGGTGGGGCAGATGGTGGTTAAAGGGGCGGGTGGGTGGGATGCTTGGGTTGACGTGCGCTCCTTGCACTGCTTGCGCTTGGCTTCCGCTTGCTCCCGGCGAAGAGACTCGAGGTGTTCGGCACCTTCCCGGATGTTTCTCCTCCACTTTGTGTGGTCTTGGGCCAGGGATTCCCAGGTGTCAGTGGGGATGTTGCACTTTTTCAAGAGGCTTTGAGGGTGTCCTTGAAGCGTTTCCTCTGCCCACCTGGGGCTCTCTTGCCATGTCGGAGCTCCGAGTAGAGCGCTTGTTTTGGGAGTCTCGTATCGGGCATGCGGACGATGTGACCCGTCCATCAGAGCTGATTGAGCGTGGTTAAAGATTCGATGCTGGGGATGTTGGACTGAGCGCGAACACTGATGTTGGTGCGCCTATCCTGCCAATGGATTTGTAGGATCTTGCGGAGGCAGCGTTGGTGGTACCTCTCCAGTGCTTTGAGGTGCCTGCTGTACATGGTCCATGTCTCTGAGGCATACAGCAGGGCGGGTATCACTGCTGGTCTGTAGACCATGAGTTTAGTGCTGGGTTTGAGGTCCTGGTTTTCAAACACCCTCTTCCTCAGGTGACCGAAGGCTGCACTGGCACACTGAAGGCGGTGTTGGACTTCGTTATTGATGTCTTCCCTTGTTGACAGTAGGCTCCCGAGGTATGGGAAGTGGTCCACGTTGTCCAAGGCCTTGTGCATTTTTATAATTGGGGGGCAGTAATGTGTGGCGGGGGCAGGTTGGTAGAGGACCTTTGTCTTACGGATGTTTAGTGTAAGGCCCATGCTCTCGTACGCTTCGGTGAAGGTGTTGACGATGGTTTGGAGTTCGACCTCCGAGTGAGCGCAGACGCAAGCGTTGTCTGCATACTGTAATTCAACGACAGACGATGGGATGACTTTGGCATACAAATTGGCCAGAAGTAGCAGCAAACCCGGGACTGGGAGAACTTCAAAACTCAGCAGAGGAGGACGAAGGGTTTGATTAGGGCAGGGAAAATAAAATATGAAAGGAAGCTTGCAGAGAACATTAAAATGGACTGCAAAAGCTTCTATAAATATGTAAAAAGAAAGAGGTTAGTAAAAACAAACGTAGGTCCCCTGCAGTCGGAAACAGGGGAAGTCGTAATGGGGAACAAGGAAATGGCAGATCAATTGAACAAGTACTTTGGTTCGGTGTTTACTGTGGAGGACACACACAACCTGCCGGAAATAAAAGGGTCAGAGGATCTGGTAAGAGGAGGAGCTGAGGGAAATCCTTATTAGTCGGGAAAAGGTATTGGGGAAATTGATGGACTGAAGGCTGAAAAATCCCCGGGGCCTGATGGTCTGCATCCCAGAGTACTTAAGGAGGTGGCCTTGGAAATAGTGGATGCATTGACGATCATTTTCCAACATTCCTTAGACTCTGGATCAGTTCCGATGGAGTGGAGGGTGGCCAATGTAACCCCTCTTTTTAAAAAAGGAGGGAGGGAGAAAGCAGGGAATTATAGACCGGTCAGCCTGACATCGGTCGTGGGTAAAATGATGGAAGCAATTATTAAAATGTCATAACAGACCATTTGGAAAGTGGCGACATGATAGGTCCAAGTCAGCATGGATTTGTGAAAGGGAAATCATGCTTGACAAATCTTCTGGAATTTTTTGAGGATGTCTCCAATAGGGTGGACAGGGGGAACCAGTAGATGTGGTGTATTTGGACTTTCAGAAGGCCTTCGACAAGGTCCCACACAAGAGATTGGTGAGCAAAGTTAAAGCACATGGGATTGGGGGTAATGTGTTGACGTGGATTGAGAACTGGTTGGCACACAGGAAACAAAGAGTAGGAGTAAATGGGTACTTTTCAGAATGGCAGGCAGTGACCAGCGGGGTACCGCAGGGTTCGGTGCTGGGACCCCAGCTGTTTACATTATATATTAATGATTTGGACGAAGGGATTAAATGTAATATCTCCAAATTTGCGGATGACACTAAATTGGGAGGCAGTGTGAACAATGAGGAGGATGCTAGGAGGCTACAGAGTGACTTGGACAGGTTGGTGAATGGGCAAATGTATGGCAGATGAAGTACAATGTGGATAAATGTGAGGTTATCCACTTTGGTGGTAAAAATAGAGAGGCGGACTATTACCTGAATGGTGCCAGATTAGGGAAGGGGACGTGCAACGAGACCTGGGCGTCATGGTACATCAGTCACTGAAGGTGGGAATGCAAGTGCAGCAGGCAGTCAAGAAAGCAAACGGAATGATGGCCTTCATAGCAAGGGGATTTGAGTACAGGAGTAGGGAGGTGATGCTACAGTTGTACAGGGCCTTGGTGAGGCCACACCTGGAGTATTGTGCGCAGTTTTGGTCTCCTAACTTAAGGAAGGACATTCTTGCTATTGAGGGAGTGCAGCGAAGGTTCACTAGATTGATTCCTGGGATGGCCGGACTGACATATCAAGAAAGATTGGGTCAACTGAACTTGTATCCTCTGGAGTTCAGAAGAATGAGGGGGGATCTTATAGAGACATTTAAAATCCTGACTGGTTTAGACAAATTAGATGCGGGCAGAATGTTCCCAATGGTAGGGAAAACTAGAACCAGGGGTCACAGTCTAAGGATTAAGGGAAGCCATTTAGGACTGAGCTGAGGAGGAACTTCTTCACCCAGAGAGTGGTGAATCTATGGAATTCTCTTCCACAGAAGGTTGTTGAGGCCAGTTCGCTAAATATATTCAAAAGGGAGTTAGATATAACACTCACAACTAAGGGGATCAAGGGGTATGGCGAGAAAGCAGGAATGGGGTACTGAGGTAGCATGTTCAGCCATGAACGCATTGAATGGCGGTGCAGGCTCGAAGGACCGAATGGTCTACTCCTGTACCTATTTTCTATGTTTCTATGTTTCTATAATTCTGCAACTCCTTTGAGTATACAGAAATTGAGTTCGCGAGTTTATACAGAAATACTCTGTGAGACAATTCTAAAAATATATAGATTTATTAAAGAACCGACATTTAGTTAACATTTAGTTATGGCAATCGCAACTTTAACCGTTAAAAATACAAATAGCTTACATTTCTTATCAGAGATCCTTATTCTCAAATCTTAACTTCGTTACATTTCCACACTTCTACTTATTTCTTAATCCAGAATATCCACCAAAATCAAATACCTTGATTACCTGAGACTCAAAGTTAAAAACTTACAGAGCGTGCCTGTGAAGTTGAGAAACGCTTGCCTTCCCAGCGACTTCTGACTTTCCATTTGAAAAGCTCTTATTTTTATATTTTTTTGGGTGGTTTATCCTTTGAAGTTTTCCTGCTGATGTAAGCTAATCGTCTCAAGTCATTCTTTGCTGACTTTCTTCTATTCTTTACTGTCATTTCAGCTGTTAGCTTTTAGACTTGTGTCTCCTGTTTAGGTGTTTCAAAAACCATCATAAAAAACAATATGACAGTAGTATTTATTTGATGTGATTCTTAGGAAGTTTTTCTATTGAATTTCTAATATCACTTAACTACTTGTAAGCCAGACGTCGTGTCTCCTAACTACTCCATTTTCAATACAAACACAATGTAATTGCTTGGTGTCATCTATTGATATTATATTTTCAAAGTCTCTCTGTAGGTACTTTTTACAATTTGTAAACACTTCATCTAGGGTGTTTTTTGCATTTCTTATTTACTTCAATTGGTTATATTAAGAACCATGTCTCCTGTTTCTAAGTTTAACATAAAACTATTTTACGGCAGGTATTTCTTTTACTTGATGTCATTTTTTCAAAGGCACTTGGTTTTTTTAATGTTCTGTGCACCTGTTCGACGTGTTAGATTTCGACACTTTACTTGGGTAATTCCTATTGTTTTGTTCCAAATTCTAGACATTCTGGAAGCACCAATGGTTTGCTTCAATAGGGGCGTTGTCTCTGTATTTACAAACCAATTCCCATTTCAAAGCTTGTGTTCACAGCTTTGTGTTAACAAACCATCTTATCTCATAAGCCTGTATTTCTGTTTTACGGCCTGTGTCGCAGAGGCTTTCAGATTTTTAACCCCAGTTTGTCATGTTTTAATATTATCAAATCTGTTTATAGGATGATGTATTTCTTGGAATATGGCTATTTCCTTCACAAAACTAGGGTCTTAAATCGAAACAAAGCAAACTATGTAGGTATGAGGGGCGAGTTGGCTAAGGTAGATTGGGAAACTACATTAAAAGGTATGATGGTAGAGACACAATGGCTAACATTTAAAGAATTAATACATAATTTACAACAAATATACATTCCTTTAAGGCACAAAAACCCCACAGGAAAAGTGGTCCAACCATGGCTAACAAGAGAAGATAAAGATAGTATTAGATCAAAGGAAGAGGCTTATAATGTTGCCAAAAAGAGTAGTAAACATAGAAACATAGAATCTAGGAGCAGGAGTAGGCCATTCGGCCCATCGAGCCTGCTCCACCATTCAATACGATCATGGCTGATCATTCAATCCAGTACCCTGTCCCTACTTTAATCCCCACAGTACACATATCCCACCCTACCCCCGTAACCCCACGTATTTAATTCCCCCTAACATATCCCATCCTATCCCCATAACCCCACATATTTAATCCCCCCCTAACACTAAGGGTCAATTTATCATAGCCAAATCAACCTAACCCGCACATTTTTGGACTGTGGGAGGAAACCGGAGCACCCGGAGAAAACCCACGCAGACACGGGGAGAATGTGCAAACTCCACACAGACAGTCACCCGAGGTCAGATTCGAACCCGGGTCCCTGGCACTGTGAGGCACCAGTGCTAACCACTATGCCACCGTGTTGCCCACTAAGCCTGAGGATTGGGGGGATTTTAGAATTCAGCAAAGGAGGACCAAGAAATTGATAAAGAAAGGGAAAATATAATGAGAGTAAACTAGTGAGAGACATAAAAACAGACTGTAAAAGCTTCTATAGGTATGTAAAAAGGAAAAGATTAGCTAAAGTAAATGTGGGTCCCTTACAGGCTGAGACAGGAGAAATTATAATGGGGAATAAGGAAATGGTAGAGAAATTAAACAAATACTTTGTGTTTGTCTTCACAGAAGAAGATGCAAAAAACTTCACGGAAATAGTGGAGAACCAAGGTTCTAGCGAGAATGAGGAACTGAAAGAAACTAGTATTGGTAAAAAAATAGTACTGGAGAAATTAATGGGACTGAAAGCTGATAAATCCCCTGGACCTGATGGCCTACATCCTAGGGTTTTGAAAGAGCTGGCTATAGAGATAGTAGATGCATTGGTTGTCATTTTCCAAAATTCCATAGATTCTAGAACGGTTCCCGCGGACTGGAATGTAGCAAATGTAACCCCACTATTTAAGAAAGGAGGGAGAGAGAAAACGGGGAACCACAGACCAGTTAGCCTGACATCAGTAGTAGGGAAAATGCTAGAATCTATTGTTAAGGACGTGGTAACAGGGCACTTAGAAAATAATAATAGGATTGGGCAGAGTCAACATGGATTTATGAAAGGGAAATCGTGTTTGACGAATCTGTTAGAGTTTTTTGAGGCTGTAACTAACAGAATAGATAAGGGGGAACCAGTGGATGTGGTGTATTTGGATTTTCAGAAGGCATTCGATAAGGTGCTACACAAGAGGTTATTAAACAAAATTAGGGCTTATGTTCTTCTCTCCCACATGGCAGCTGTCTTTCATTCTGCCAGCACAATTCACACTTCATCTAGAGCCATCCTTTGTTTCTTAACCTGTCTCATTACCATCTCCTTTTGCCTTGAATATCTCTTAATGTCTCTTTAATTCTCCTGCCTTTTATCCTATCACAGACCTTCCCTTTTGTTCTTTCATCCCCTCCCCCATTTCCCAGCCCCTAAACTTGCTTTAAAATCTGTTCCATTTCCTGCTTTTTTCCAGTTCTGATGAAAAGTCATTGACCTGAAATGTTAACTTTGTTTCTCTCTTCACAGATGCTGCCTGACCTGCTGAGTGTCTGCAGCATTTTCTGTTTTTATTTCAGATTTCCAGCATCTGCAGTATTTTCTTTTTGAATTAGGGCTTATGGGATATGGGGTAATATAATAGCATGGATTGAGGATTGGTTAACGGACAGAAAACAAAGAGTAGGAATAAACGGGTAATTTTCGGGTTGGCAGGCTGTAACTAGTGGGGTACCGCAAGGATCAGTCCTTGGGTCTCAGCTATTCACAATCTATATCAATGACTTGGATGAGGGGACCAAATGTAATATATCCAAGTTTGCTGATGATACAAAGCTGGGTGGGAATGTAAGTTGTGAGGAGGATGTAAAGATGCTTCAAGGGAATATAGACAAGCTAAATGAGTGGGCAACAACATGGCAAATGGAATATAATATGGAGAAATGTGAAGTTATCCACTTTGGTAGGAAAAATAGAAATGCAGAGTCATTTTTAAATGGTGAGAGATTGGGAAATGTTGGAGTTCAGAGGGACCTGAGTGTCCTTGTACACGAATCACTGAAAGTTAACATGCAGGTACAGCAAGCAATTAGGAAAGCAAATGGTATGTTGGCCTTTATTACAAGAGGATTTGAATATAAGAGTAAAGACGTCTTACTGCAATTATATAGGGCCCTGGTGAGACCACACCGGGAGTATTGTGTACAGTTTTGGTCTCCTTACCTAAGGAAGGATATACTTGCCATATAGGGAGTGCAACGAAGGTTCACCAGACTGATTCCTGGGATGGGGGGATTGTCTTATAAGGAGAGATTGAGTAGACTAGGCCTATATTTTCTCGAGTTTAGAAGAATGAGAGGTGATCTCATTGAAACATACAGGGCTTGACAGGGTAGATGCAGGGAGGATGTTTCCCCTGGCTGGGGAGTCTAGAACCAGGGGTCAGAGTCTCAGAATAAGGGGTCGGCCATTTAGGACTGAAATGAGGAGAAATTTCTTCACTCAGAGGGTGGTGAATCTTTGGAATTCTCTACCCCAGAGGGCTGTGGAGGCTCAGTCGTTGAGTATATTCAAGACAGAGATTGATAGATTTTTGGATATTAAGGGAATCAAGGGATATGGCGATAGTGCAGGAAAGTGGAGTTGAGGTAGAAGATTAGCCATGATCTTATTGAATGGCGGAGCAGGCTCAAAGGACCAAATGGCCTACTCCTGCTCCTATTTCTTATGTTTATAAAGGTTCATCATAACTGCCTTGCTTGTGTACTCTATGCCTCTATTTATGAAGCCCAGGATCCTGTATGCTTTATTAACCACTTTCTCAACCTGCCCTGCCACCTTCAACGATTTGTGTACATATACCCCCAGGTCTCTCTGTTCATGCACCCCCTTTCGAATAGTACCCTTTAGTTTTGTAAGGGTTTTTGTCTCTCAGCCTGTGAGATTCGTGTGGCTCTGTGCAGCCCGGGTGCTAGTGCGGGTTTAGGCCTTGTTGCCTGTTCTGGTCTCCAGCCAGTCTGGGAGCACTAGACACACCTGTGAGTGGTTCGACCCACTCGCCCTTACGGTTCTAGACACTGGACTTAGATGCGAGAGCAATAATGGAGATGAAACTCAGGTAGACTCGGTTGAATGGTACGAAATGGAAAATCTTTATTGCATAATATTTAAGATTACGAAATACATGTCATAAGCACAGATTAATGACAGTACAATCTTACACGCAGTTATGTAACTAATTTCAGGGAAACGAGGAACGAACGACACATCGTAAATGGGGGCACACATTACAATTATCCTTAATACTTAAAACCCTCCCCTATCAATATCTGTCCTAAGCTAGATTCGTAGGATTCGAGACTCATGCTCACCACTCGTGATAACTCGGAGAATTCCGAAAACTCTGATCGGATGTATTTCACCGCAGCGCCCACGTGTCGATCAGGGGGTCTCCTGGCCCCACTTGTTTACTCGTTTCTGCTCCGGCTAGCAGGCTGGAACGTCTGCTGTCATGAAGATCTGTGTTGTCCTCGGAGTTCCGACTCTACTCAAAAAAGAGTCTTCCTGTGCCCTCGCACTGATGCGATAAAATTCGAAGAATAGTCTTCCTGTGTCAGTTCTGTAGAACTCAAAGAAGTCTTCCTGGCAAGGAAAATGTCTATTCGACCTACAGGCGCGGTCGGGGCTTACTGACCGTGGCGATAAGTATGGTCTTCTTCTCTTTTCATCTCATCTCATCTCATCTCATCTCATCTCGGGCCTTCGGTTCCAACACCGTTTACCGACTTATCGGGATGGTGCGCCCGCTTCAAGGCTTCAGAGCCCAGTTCTACACAGGTCTTCGCGACACGACACGAGGTAGATCCGAGCGGATCATAAAGTTCAACAGTCTTTTGAAAAGAGACACGAGGCAAGCAGGAACAAGACGGCGAGTCAAGAGCAGCCACGAGGATAAACACCAGTAGGATAAGAGTCAACCGAATAAGAGAAAGATGGACGGTTTGGAGCTTGCAATTATAGTGCAAAATCTTCCGTTTCCCGCCCAACCTTAATGTCTTTCCTTTTGTTAGGGTTTGGCGCTCAAATGTCTTGTATAGGGTGATCTTCATTTTAATGGGTTTCGGGGCTACTCGTAATTGTCTGAGTACCTGTTAATATTTCTCCCATTGTTTAATCGGTCGGTGTTCTCCCTGGAGGGGTTTTGGGGCTACCAAGTGTTTTCTGTAACTACCCGCTAACTGCTCTCTCATCGTAGAGTCGTTGGGATTTTACATATTAATGTCTTTGGATGGGTTCTTGATTACTTGGTACAACAGCCCTCATTCGCACCTGGGAGACCGATTTCAGTATTTATGTGTATACTGTGAACCCATGATGTCTCGTGTATTATCTTCAATGTGCTGAGTCTTAATCGATCTTGCACAAATGTTTATTGGAACGCCATCTTGTCTGCCTGTTGAAAAGTCTCGAATGTTCTGCCACGAGGCGCGGCGGCCATTTTACAAGCTGCTTGTGTCCACTTTGAAAACCTGACAGCATTCTGCTGAAATAAAAGCTGTTTGAACGAAACTATGTGTTCTTCTCCTTATTAATAAAATCGCGATATATTGCGAATTCTACAGTTTATATTGCCTCTCCTCATTCTTCCTAACAAAATATATCACTTCACACTTTTCTGCGTTAAATTTCATCTGCCACGTGTCCGCCCATTCTACCAGCCTATCTATGTCCCCTTGACGTCTATCACTGTCCTCCTCACTATTCACTGTACTTCTAAGTTTTGTGTCATCTGCAAATCATGAAATTGTGCCCTGTACACCCAAGTCCAAATCATTGATATATATCAAGAAAAGCAGTAGTCCTCGTACAGATCCCTGGGGAACACCACTGTATACCTTCCTCCAATCCAATAAACAACCGTTCACCACTACTCTTTCTTTCCTGTCACTTAGCCAATTTCATATCCATGCTGCCACTGTCCCTTTTATTCCATGGGCTTCAACTTTGCTGGCAAGCCTATTATATGGCACTTTATCAAATGCCTTTTGGAAGTCCCTGTACACCACATAGAAACATAGAAACATAGAAGATAGGAGCAGGAGTAGGCCATTCAGCCCCTCGAGCCTGCTCCGCCATTCAATGAGATCATGGCTGATCATCCAAATTCAGTACCCTGTCTCTACCTTCTCTCCATATCCCTTGATCCCTTTAGTTTTAAGAAATATATCTAACTCCTTCTTGAATATATTTAATGAATTGGCCTCTACTGCCTTCTGTGGTAGAGAATTCCACAGGTTCACCACTCTCTGGGTGAAGAAATTCCTCCTCATCTCAGTACTAAATGGCTTACCACTTATCCTTAGACTGTGACCCCTGGTTCTGGACTCACCGGCCATCGGGAACATCCTTCCTGCATCTAGTCTGTCTAGTCCTGTTAGAATTTTATAAGTTTCAATGAGGTCCCCTCTCATTCTTCTAAACTCCAGTGAGTATAAGCCCAATCGACCCAATCTCTCCTCATACGCCATTCCTGCCATCCCGGGTATCAGCCTGGTGAATCTTCGTTGCACTCCCTCCATGGCAAGAACATCCTTCCTCAGATAAGGTGACCAAAACTGCACACAATACTCAAGATGTGGTCTCACCAAGGTCCTGTACAACTGCAGCAAGACATCCTTGTTCCTGTACTCGAACCCTTTCGCTACGAAGGCCAACATACCATTTGCCTTCTTAACCGCCTGCTGCACCTGCATGCTTACCTTCAGCGATTGGTGCACAAGGACACCCAGGTCTCGTTGCACTTCCCCTTCTCCCAATCTATTGCCATTCAGATAATAATCTGCCTTCCTGTTTTTGACACCAAAGTGGATAACCTCGCATTTATCCACATTATATTGCATCTGCCATGCTTCTGCCCAATCACCCAACCTGTCCAAATCATACTGGAGTTTCTCGGCATCCTCCTCACGGCACACACTCCCACCCAGCTTTGTGTCGTCTGCAAACTTGGAGATATTACATCCAATTCCATCGTCCAGATCATTAATATATATTGTGAATAGCTGGGGTCCTAGGACCGATCCCTGTGGTACCCCACTAGTCACCGCCTGCCACTCGGAAAAAGACCCATTTATTCCAACTCTTTGCTTTCTGTCTGCCAACCAGTTCTCTATCCAAGTCAATACCTTGCCCCCAATCCCATGTGCCTTAACTTTACACGCTAATCTCTTATGCGGGACCTTATCGAAAGCCTTCTGAAAGTCCAAATACACCACATCCACTGGTTCTCCCTTATCCATTTTACCAGTTACATCCTCAAAAAATTCCAGTAGATTAGTCAAGCACGATTTGCCTTTTGTAAATCCATGTTGACTTTGTCCGATCCTGTCACTGTTTTCCAAGTGCTCTGCTATTACATCTTTTATAATGGACTCTAGCATTTTCCCCACTACCGATGTCAGGCTTACTGGTCTATAATTCCCCGTTTTCTCTCTACCACCTTTTTTGAATAGTGGGGTAACATTAGCTACCCTCCAATCCATGGGTACTGTTCCAGAGTCTATAGAATTTTGGAAGATGACCAGCAATGCATCTACTATTTCTAGGGCCACTTCCTTAAGTACCCTAGGATGTAGATTATCAGGCCCTGGGGATTTATCGGCCTTCAATCCCGTCAATTTCCCTAACACTATTTCCCTACAAATACTGATTTCTTTCAGTTCCTCCTTCTCATTAGACCCTATGTTCCCCGACATCTCTGGGAGGTTATTTGTGTCCTCCTTTGTGAAGACAGAACCAAAAGTATGTATTTAATTGGTCTGCCATTTCTTTGTTCCCCATTATAAATTCCCCTGATTCTGACTGCAAGGGACCTACGCTTGACTTCACCAATCTTTTTCTCTTCACATATCTATAGAAGCTTTTACAGTTAGTTTTTATGTTCCTCGCAAGCTTACTCTCATACTCTATTTTCCCCCTCTTAATTAATCCCTTTGTCCTTCTTTGCTGAATCCTATACTGCTCCCAATCCTCAGGTTTTCTGCTTTTTCTGGCCAATTTATATGTCCTTTCCTTGGATCTTATGCTATCCCTAATTTCCTTTGTTAGCCACGGTTGAGTCACCTTTTTTGTTTTATTTTTATGCCAAACTGGGATGAACAAATTCTGTAGTTCATTCATGCGATCTTTGAATGCTTGCCATTGCCTCTCCACCGTCAACCCTTTGAGTGACATTCCCCAATCAATCCTACCCAACTCGCGCCTCATACCATCGTAGTTTCCTTTATTTAAATTCAGGACCCTAGTCTCTGAGTCAACTACTTCACTCTCCATCTTAATGAAGAATTCGATCATATTATGATCGCTCCGACCCAAGGGGCCTCGCACAACAAGATTGCTAATTAATCCTTTCTCATTACATAATACCCAGTCTAAGATGGCCTGATCTCTAGTTGGTTCCTCGACATATTGGTCCAGGAAACCATCCCGTATACACTCCAGGAATTCCTCCTCCACAGTATTGTTACTAATTTGGTTAGCCCAATCTATATGTAGATCAACCGCATTGCCCTCATCAACCCTCTCTGTTACCTCATCAAAAAACTCAATCACAGTTAGTTAAACACGACTTGCCTTTAAGAAATCTGTGTTGGCTTTCCTTAATTAATCCACACTTGTCCAAGTGACTGTTAACTTTGTCCCGGATTATCGTATCTAAAAGCTTCCCCACTACCGAGGTTAAACTGACTGGCCTGTAGTTGCTGAATTTATCCTTACACCCTTTTTTGAACAAGTGTGTGACATTTGCAATTCTGCATTCCTCTTGCACCACCCCCGTATCGAAGGAGGATTGGAAGATTATGGCCAGTACCTCTGCAATTTCCACCTTTACTTTTCTCAGCATCCTAGGATGCATTCCATCCGGTCCTGGTGACTTATCTACTTTAAGTATAGCCAGCCTTTCTAGTACCTCGTCTTTATCAATTTTTATCCCATCCAGTATCTCAACTACTTCCTCTTTCACTATGACTTTGGCAGCATCTTCTTCCTTGGTAAAGACCATCTCCAACAAGAGAGCACCTCACCACCACCCCTTGACATTCAATAGCATTACCATTGCCGAATCCCCCACCATCAACATCCTGGTGGTCACCATTGACCAGAAACGTAACTGGACCAGCCAGATAAATACTGTGGCTACAAGAGCAGGTCAGAGGCTGTGTATTCTGTGATGAGTGTCTCACCTCCTGACTCCCCAAAGCCTTACCACCATCTACAAGGCACAAGTCAGGAGTGTGATGGAATAATCTCCACCAGCCTGGATGAGTGCAGCTCCAACAACACTCAAGAAGCTCGATACCATCCAGGACAAAGCACCCCGCTTGATTGGCACCCCATCCACCACCTTAAACATTCACTCCCTCCAACACCGGCGCAGTGTGTGCCATGTACAAGATGCACTGCAGCAACTCGCCAAGGCTTCTTCAACAGCATCTCCCAAACCCGTGACCTCTACCACCTAGAAGGACAAGGGCAGCAGGCGCATGGGAACACCATCACCTCCAAGTTCCCCTCCAAGCCACACACCATCCTGACTTGGAAATATATCACCGTTCCTTCATCGTCGCTGGGTCAGAATCCTGGAGCTCCCTACCTAACAGCACTGTGCAAGTACCTTCACCACACAGACTGCAATGGCTTAAGAAGGCGGCTCACCCCTACCTTCTCAAGGGCAATTAGGGATGGGCAATAAATGCTGGCCTCGCCTGTGATGGGCACATCCCATGAATGAATTAAAAAACACATACATGGCCTTTTAATTGGCACTGGGATCCATTTCCTTACTCCAAAAGGTTGAAGAACCCTGGCTTAATGTCTTCAGAACTTGTACAAGGCAATGATTCAACTGCTCATCTATTAAAATAATTTTTCATACATTGAAAACAGTACCTCTCCCTCCAAATGCCACATTTTGTTACAGATGGAAAACAATCTTAAAATTCTGGGTGCTTAAGTTCTACACTTCTAACCTCCACCTTGAAAGCAATGAGCATATTCCAATCTCCTAAATTCCTTAACCAAACAACAATTAAACTCTAAATGACATGAACTTAACAATGTACTGTACAGTTTACTTTCCTGCATTACAACAGTGACTACACTTCAAAAGTGCCTCATTGGCTGTAAAGCGCTTTGGGACATCCTGAGGTCGTGAAAGGTGCTATCTAAATGCAAGCCTTTCTTTTTTTTAAAGGAGACACAGCTTCACCTTAGCAGATTAATAAATTGTGTATTACATAGTGTAATACTCCTGTCATAAAACAGGATGCTGCAGAAGAGCCACTAGCGTGTGTAATTAAGAGCACTGAAAGAATACATTGCTTATTCTTTGAATGAGTGCATTTTCCACACACCACAATACATCCCATCTATCCCCAAAGATCTTGTAGTGAATATAATTAATAGTTCATATTTATGTTTTGTGTATTTACATATTTATCTTCACAAATTCTCATTATAAACTAGCTAAGGTTGCTAGGCATAAATGAGCTGCTGCTCCAGTGACGACCTGAGTTCTCATAGGTCTTGGGACCAGGAGACCATGTGGATATCTACGCTTTCCAAAGTTGATCATCATCCTGTTGTCAGACCATGAAAAACATCTCTGCCTTTGCCCACCATGTAGATTTCTCAGAACGTGATCCAAGCTTGGCTGATTTCCAAGTTTGTGTGGTGGATGCATTCATTCCAAGGATGAGAAAGACCCTGCAGATCCGTATTCTCTCTTTTGCAGTGTTTGACAGCACTGTACCCAGCATCACAAGACCAGCAGCTTATGTAGTTTTGCGTTTCAGCTTCTGTAATACATCGATTGTATCAACACAGTGAATTTCAATTGTTTTCTCTGTATGGGAACCACCTGCAAATACTAATGCTCCCCTCTCATCTTAGCTTCTGAAGGACAAGGTTGGCTACCCAAAGGAAAACACTGCTATCATTTTAGAGGACATTCGTATGGAGCAAAAGAGATAACATACAAGTAAGTCAACAGATACCGAAAAAATATAGAAATCAGAATTCTCAGGACACTGTGGTTGTGGCAGCAGTGTGCCCAGTGCCAGACAAACCTCATGAATTTGTGGGCCCCCCGTGCCCATGGACTCCAGTTGAAAACCAATATTTTAATTGGATAATATCTTTCCCAAAAAAAAGGCAAAATGTGCCTAAGCTAACCTTATGAAATGCAAGTCCTCTGTTGAATGACAGCGGCATACAATTTTCTCTTACTTCAACCGTGCTGTAATCTTGAAGGTGTCTGATAACATCTGCGGATTAGTCACCATTGTGTGAATACAATGACAGTTGGTAGTCTAGGAAATAACTTCTAACCAATTCAGTGCCGGAGTGTGTAACTTTCAATTGCAATTTCTAAAAGAAATTAAATGTGAAGCTTATAGGCTAGAGTTTGCTGAAAGACATTAGTATGGAGCAAAAGAAATAAGTCAATAGATACCGAAAAAATACAGAATAGATCGGGAAAGTGGAGTTGAGGGCAAAGATCAGCCATGATCTCATTGAATGGCGGAGCAGGCTCGAGGGGCCATATGGCCTACTCCTGCTCCTAATTCTTATGTTTTTAAGATATGTCCTGGAGTTGATCTGTGACTTTTCTTGCTTGTTAATACTGCACAATTATCAACAACAACTTGTATTTATATAGCGCCTTTAACGTAAACATCCCAAGGCGCTGCACAGCAGTATTTTAAGACAAAAAATTTGACACCGATCCACAAGTGAATTAATTGTGTAATTCCATTTGTTTAGATTAGTTCTTCAACTTCTATACAAACCAGATGACAAAAGGATGTTTGTATAAGTTAAAGGATTTGATTCTATGTGGCATTAGCCCTTACCCCTTTGAATAAACAGGAACTCTGTAGGGTTAGGCTAGACGACAAGTGCAGTGACTTACAATAAGTAACTGCAATAATGCACTCACTTCATTAACTACAGTGAATTATGCATTTCAACAGTAGCTTAAGGGTTTTGGCTTCTGCCCAAAGTAATTCTAGCAGCAAGATTTGAGGATAGGTTCAGTATTGTATGGGGAAATCGTAAGGTCATTGCAATAAATAAAATTTTATTTATTAAAAAAAAGTGGTGTGACTATTTTCTCCGAAGCACTCCATCTCCCTGACTCTCTCCCTCCTACCCTCAGTATTTGTCTTGGATTATCTCCCCTCTGCTCCAATTTCCTGATCACACTCTATGCATCATTTTGAAATCAGTCCCACTCCCTCTTTTTCTCTCTTGCTCTATTTTCTCTCTTGCTTTTTCTCTTTTTCTGTTTCTCCCTCATGCTCCCTTTTCACTCCCTGCTCAGTCTCTTTCTCTCCTCACCTCTCTTTACCTCTTTCCCCTTTTTGTCTTTCTCTTTTTCTCTCATTCTATTTTTCTTCACTTTTTCTATTCACTCTGTTCTTTAACTCCTCGCCTTTTTTTCACACTCGCCCTCTTGCTCTCTTTTTTTCTCTCTGTAATAAAAAAACAATCTATCATCACTGTAAGTAATGGATTCAGTTCATAGTACTGGAGTGGGGAGAGCTCGCTTGGTTCTGATTGCTAATAGTGCCCCCTAACTCTGCAGAAAGGAAGTAAGAATTGACTTTTGCCTTCACAAAGATACATGGATTGAATGGAGAAGGGGATTGCAAACAGATGAGGAATGAAAGGGAGTAGAAGACAGGCACACACTGAAGGCAAGAATAGGAACTGTAACAGATAGGTAAGTCGGTGGGGTAGCAGGGAGTGCTCAGGGGAGCAGAAGGAAACCCAGCCTGTCTGATGGCAAAGAGCTCATACTTGTGGAAAACAGCGTGGGGGCTCTTTCTCCCAATACTTTAATTCATGCTTAACGCAAAAGTTAGCTTTCATAGACATGAGTGCGCTTCCTATAAACAGAAATTTGACCTTGTATGCAAAGCATCTTGGATAGGGCGAACAATGAACATTTTACTATTGGCATACGCACTGGTGATATTATGGGATATCGCCATACACAATCCGATTTCTCGATTCCTCCGTATCATCGCCTGTCTCCGCTCCTGCCTCGGCTCATCTGCTGCTGAAACCCTCATCCATGTCATTGTTACCTCTAGACTTGACTATTCCAACGCACTCCTGGCCGGCCTCCCACGTTCTACCCTCTGTAAACTTGAGGTCATCCAAAACTCGGCTGCCTGTGTCCTAAATCGCACCAAGTCCCATTTGCCCATCACCCCTGCGCTCGTTGACCTACATTGGCTCCCGGTTAAGCAACGCCTCGATTTAAAAATTGTCATCTTTGTTTTTAAATCCCTTCATGGCCTCGCCCCTCCCTATCTCTGTAATCTCCTTCAGCCCCACAACCCCCCGAGATATCTGTGTTCCTCCAATTCTGACTTCTTGTGCATCTCTGATTTTAATCACTCCAAATTGGCGGCCGTGCCTTCAACTGCCAAGGCCCTAAGCTCTAGAATTCCATCCCTAAACCTCTCCGCCTCTCTATCCTCCTTTAAGACGCTCCTTAAAACCTACCTCTTTGACCAAGCTTTTGGTCATCTGCCCTAATATCTCCTTATGTGGCTCAGTGTCAAATTTTGTTTTATAACAGTGTCAATTGTGAAGAGGCTTCAAGGGGATCTCGACAGGCTCAGTGAGTGGGCGAGAACATGGCAGATGGAATATAATGTGGATAAATGTGAAGTTATCCACTTTGGTAGAAAAAACAGAAAGGCAGAGTATTTCCTAAATGGTGAAAGATTGGGGAATGCAGATGCTCAAAGGGACCTGGGTGTCCTTGTAAATGAGTCACTGAAAGTGAATGTGCAGGTGCAGCAAGCCATTAGGAAGGCAAATGGTATGCTGGCCTTCATTACAAGAGGATTTGAGTACAGGAGTAAGGAAGTCTTACTCCAATTATATAGGGCCTTGGTGAGACCACACCTGGAGTACTGTATACAATTTTGGTCTCCTTACCTAAGGAAGGATATACTTGCCATAGAGGGAGTACAACGAAGGTTCACAAGATTGATTCCTGGGATGGCGGGACTGTCGTATGAGAAGAGATTGAGTAAACTAGGCCTGTATTCTCTTGAATTCAGAAGAATGAGAGGGGATCTCATTGAAGCATACAAAATTATTACAGGGCTTGATAGGGTGGATGCTGGGAGAATGTTTCCCTTGGCTGGGGAGTCTAGAACCAGGGGCCACAGCCTCAGGATAAAGGGTAGGCCATTCAGGACTGAGATGAGAAGAAATTTCTTCACACAGAGGGTGGTGAATCTTTGGAATTCTCTACCCCAGAGGGCTGTGGAGGCTCAGTCATTGGGTATATTCAAAACAGAAGTCGATAGATTTCTGACTAGTAAGGGCATCAAGGGATATGGCGATAGGGCCGGTGAATGGAGTTGAAGCAGAAGGTCAGCCATGATCTCATTGAATGGCAGAGCAGGCTCGAAGGGCCGAATGGCCTACTCCTGCTCCTATTTCTTATGTCCTTATGTTCTTATAACGCTCCTGTGAAGGGCCTTGGGATGTTTTACTACTTTAAAGGTGCTATATAAATACAAGTTGTTGTTGTTGAACTGACAGAAAATACCACACTGACAGGCTCAAAGCTACTAAGTTGTGTTCATGAAGAAAGATTAAACAGAAACAAAATAAACCAACAGACTTAGAATTATACTGATTAGCTTTACTCTGTTTAAACATTGCGGAAGTTCTGAAGTCTTAGCAGTTCTCTTCCACAACTTTGCATCCATGATGACAAGTTTTACTGAGCCCTCATGGACTGCCCTACCTGCCTCTGTTTCATCTCCCCCCACCCCCTCCACAACCTGTATAACGGAACAGCAAAGTTAGAAAACTTTGAAGAACACAGTCTACCAGTCAAGGTTATAAGCCTCTTCCTTTTTGGAACATAGGAAATGGAGGAGGCCATTCAGCCCCTCGAGCCTGTTGCATCATTCAATTAGATCATGGCTGATCTGTACCTCAGCTCCATTTACCTGACCTTTGATCCATATCCCTTGATAATCTCACCTAACAAAAATCTGTAGATCTCAATCTTCAAAATTTCAATTCTCTCAGCATCCACAGCCTTTTGGGGGAGAGGATTCCAGTTTCCACTACCCTTGGTGTGAAAAAGTGCTTCCTGATTTCACTCCTAAATGGCCAAGCTCTAATTTTACAATTGCGGCCTCTTGTTCTGGATTCCCTCACCAGAGGAAATAGTTTCTCTGTATCTACCCTGTCGAATCCCTTAATCATTTTAAAAGCCTTGATTAGATCACCTCTCACCTTCTAAACTCACGGGAATACAAGCCATGTTTATGCAACCTGTCCTTATAATTTAACCCTTGAAGCCCCAGTATCATTCGGGTGAATCTGCACTGCACTCCCTCCAAGGCCAATATATGCTTCCTAAGGTGTGGTGCCCAAAACTGTACTCCAGATGGCGTCTGAACAAAGCTCTGTATAACTGAAGCATAATTTCCTTCCTTTTGTATTCCAGCCCCCTGAAGATAAAGGCCAACATTTCACTAGCCTTTTTGATTACATTTTGTACCTGTGCACTAGCTTTTAGTCACCTGGACACCCAAATCCCTTTGCTCCTCCACAGTTCCTGGTCTCTCACCATTAAAAACATTTTACGATTTGTCTTTCTTGGCTCCAAAGTGGATGACCTCACACTTCCCTGCATTGAACTCCATCTGCCACAGATTTACCCACTCACTTAATTTGTCTTTGTCCCTTTGTAACTTCATGCTCCCATCTACACACCTTGCTGTGTCTCCAAAATTAGTGTCATCCAGAAACTTGGATTTATATAGCGCCTTTCACAATCTCAGAACGTCCCAAAGCTTTTACAGCCAATGAAGTACTTTTTGTGCAAGTGTAGTCATTGTTGTAATGTAGGAATCGCGGCAGCCAATTTCCACACAGCAAGCTCCCACAAACAGCAATATGATAACGACCAGATAATCTGTTTTAATCATGTTGGTTGAGGGATAAATATTGGGCAGGGCACCTTTCGAATAGTGCCATAAGATCATTTACGTCAACCTGAGAGGGAATACGGAGCCTTGGTTTAACGTCTCATCTGAAAGATGGCGTCTCTGATAGTGCAGCACACCACTGGAGTGTCAGCCTAGATTATGTGCTTAAGTCTCTGGAGTGGGACTCGTACAACTCTCTGACTCAGAGGCAACAGTGCTACCAACTGAGCCACAGCTGACACCAGGCGAAGATATTAGCAGAGGTAACCAAAAACTTGGTCAAAGAGGTGGGTTTTAAGGAAGTTCTTTGAGGAGGGGAGGGAGGTGGAGGGGCGGAGAGGTTTGAGGAAGGAATTCCAGAGCATGGGGCCTAGATGGCTGAAGGCACGGCCACCAATGGAAAGTAATGCTGAGTGTCGTTGGCAATGACAACAACTTGCATTTATATAGCGCTTTTAATGGAGTAAAACTTTCCATGGTGTTTAACAGGAGCATTATCAAACAAAATTTGATACCAAGTCACATAAGGAGATATTAGGACAGGCGATCAAAGACGTAGGTTTTAAGGAGCGTCTTAAAGGAGGAGAGAGAGAGGTAGAGATTTGGAGAGGTTTAGAGAGGGAATTCCAGAGCTTAGGGCCTAGGCAGCTGAAGGCACGACCACCAATGGTGGAGCGATGAAAATCGGGGATGTGCAAGAGGCCAGAATTAGAGGAGCGCAGAGATCTTGGAGGGTTGTAGGGCTGCAGGAGGTTACAGAGATAGGGAGGGGCGAGGCCATGGAGCGATTTTAGTTGGCATGCATATGGAAGTTGACCACAGTCTTACAGATAATGTGGCGGATATACAATGCGTAGATGAGGAATAGTGGGAAATTTTCACAGTACACAGTTAACTGGAATTTTCTAGTTGGCTGCAAAAATTCCCACTATCCTTATGAGTCCAGCCTTTTCTGCATCCTTCCCTTCCCACCATAGACGGGTGCTTTCAGCCACTCTCTGGAATACCCTTCATAAACAGTGTCTGCCTCTGCATTTCCTGCACCACCTTTAAGAACTTCCTTAAAACCAACCTCTTCGACCAAGCTTTTGGTCACTTGCCTTAATCTCTCATTTGGCTGTTGTTTCTCATGCCTCGAGATATTTTTCTACATTGAAAGCGCGATATAAACGCTAGTTGTTGTTGTTGAGTTATGCAGTCAGAAATGTTTAAAGTCATTAAGTCATTGCCCCTCCATGCATCACCTCTGGACAACATATAACATTGTAAAGAATACCCTTTTTAACCTACGTAAACTTAAGGTCATTGAAAACTCGGCTGCCCATGTCCTAACTCGCACCAAGTCCCGTTAAGCAAAGCGCCTCGATTTTAAAATTCTCATCTTTGTTTTCAAATCCCTCCATGGCCTCGCCCCTCCCTATCTCTGTAATCTCCTCCAGCCCCACAACCGCCCGAGATATCTGCGCTCCTCTAATTCTGCCCTCCTGAGCATCCCTGATTTTAATCGCTCAACCATTAGCGGCCGTACCTTCAGCTACCAAGGCCCTAATCTCTGGAATTCCCTCCCCTAAACCTCTCCGCCTCTCACTCCTCCTTTTAGACGGTCCTTAAAACCTACCTCTTTGACCAAGCATCTGCCCTAATATCTCCTTTCTCTTTTTGATAAAACCAATTAAATAACTGTAACTCAGTAAAACTTTAAAGGAAACTTAACAAATCAAATAAAAATTTGGTAGTCCGGGGTGACGATGCACTCCAGTCCCCGTGGCGCCCACCGGTCGCGGAAAAACTCAAGCGTGCCGGCGGACACCACGTGCTCCATCTCCAGGGCCACCCGGGCACGAACATGCCTAATATCACCTTATGTGACTCGGTGTCAAATTTTGTTGGATAATCGCTGCTGTGAAGTGCCTTGGGACGTTTTAATACATTAAAGGCGCTATATAAATACAAGTTGTTGTTGAATAATAATTGCATTATGTAATGTGCAGTGTTTAACATCTGCAGTGGAATGTGCAAGACCACCCAGTCCAACCTATCGTGGGATGGGCAATGCCCCCGTGTTTAATTCTTGTCTTCTGCAAAGATTGTTTTCTCTTCCCCCCCAAATCCAATGCTGGATCAGTCGGGGAGGTTTTGATTGCTGTCTTTTGTAGAGATGGGGGCGGGTCTATTGGTGACTCCGTCTCCAGGGAGCAACAGCCTAGAAGAGGAGAGAGGAATTGTGCGACCTGTTCTGGGTATCGCACAGCCATGAATCTCCGCGGGCTCTTCCAGGACTTCAACCCCAGGTAAAGCCCAGGGTTTCCAGAGAGAGAGAGAGGGGAGGAGAGTTAATCCCGTTCAAGGTTGGTGGGGACGGGGAGGGAGTGCGAAAGGCCGAGGCCGGTGCTGGGTAAGGAAGGAAGGCCTAATCTGCAGCACAGAGGCCTGGGACCCAGGTTAATGTAACAGCCTGCGCTGTGCTTGTGTTGTGGAGTCTGCCTCTGCCAGTCAGTGATGCTTGTTGACTTTCTGTTGCACCAGGCACTTAATGCAACGAGCAAAGAGATGTAGAAGAATCACTGACTGACTGGAAATGTCTAGCCACTTAACAAAAATAAAAGTAAAACCAAAACTGCATTGCAAAAGTTGACAATGCTGCACAGTTTATCCTGGTGCCCTAGTATTTCAGCTAAGTTTCTGCATCAGGAACTATGTGCGCACAAAAATTGCAACAACACCCTTTTAAATTAAAAAAAAAACAACTTAATTTTATGTGCCTTACCAAAAAAAAAATGCACATTGATGTTTATTAAGTTAATGCATAACGAGCTAATTGGCAAATGTGCTTGTTCGCTACTCGCCGAGTTGGGGTGCAGTGGGTTACAACCCCTGGTGCCCCAGTCAAAGCCCGCCCGCCTGGGGTCTGATTCCTGAGTTCTGAGCCAGGGTGCTGGGTGGAGAGTGAGCTGCCGCAAGAGGTGGGAAAATAATGACGTTGTCAGACGACTCCTCTCTCACTTGAATGTTTGCCTCCTGCCGCCGGTGGAGTGGAGCTGACATCAGACGTGGAGCAGTGCCCGCAGATGCTGCCTGAGCCGCCGAGTGTGTCCAGCATTTACTGCTTTTATTTCAGATTTCCGGCATCCGCAGTATTTTGCTTTCGTTTGTGTGGGCAAGAGGTGTGTGTGCGTCGCTAACTCTCATGCTTCCCAGTATCAGTTCAATAGACATATAAAGCAGAGTAATTCTGCTGCATCGCAGTGCCCTGCGAGTTCCAGTAACCCTGTAAGGAGGCTTTTGATGTGTTGTGGAACTTTTTTTATTTGGTAAGATTTGGGAATAAAAATACATGTGGACTGTGCAGTACCTTTTTGATTTGTTTGATTGTCACGTGAATTTGCTGCAAAAAGGTTCTTTCAAGCGGAGATGATCAATGATTTCAAATGGAAATTGGATAGGTGCTTGAGGGAAATAAACTTGCAGGGCTATGGGGATAGAGCAGGGGGAATGGGACTGAATGGATTGCTCTACAGAGAGCTGGCATGGACTTGATGGGCCGAATGGTCTCCTTCTGTGCCATTATGACTCTAATTAACGTGCACCAGAGAACAGTGGCAGGCAGACATGACGCTTTACAAGTGTAAGCAACTTGGACCCTCCTGCAAGAACCTAAGTGTATTGGATCTGAGAATAAAGATAGGTAGACAATGCAGGCACACTCTGTCGTGACCTTCTAAAAGGGTAAGCTTTTAGGCTTTTTGAGAAGAGGTCAAGCTGCTCCACTAGCCGTCCTAATATAGTTGGGTATTCTGTGCCAGCAATCTGAGAGCAGGAGTAACAGAGTGGCTTACAGCTGGCAAGACCATTAGTATATTGCAGGCTGCCTCCGGCTGTGAATTGCACACTTGCCACCAAGGGAATGTATACACGCACACACACACACACACACACACACACACACACACACACAGATCGGTGCTTGCCTGGTAGATGTTTGAATGTTTTGAAAGTGTGGGCAAGAGTGTCCACACACTCGAGCATGTTTACAAAACTCTTGCTTATATAAAGTGTCCAGGAGATACTTTTTAAACTGAGCCAGGCACCGCACTAAAATAATACACAGCGCTGTATGAGGTGCCTTCTCTAAAGGGTCTTGCACATTGGGACCAGACTCTGAAGTTATGCTCTCTGCCCTGGGCATAATTATACAAAGCCCTGGTTAGACCACACCTGGAGTACTGTGAGCAGTTCTGGGCACCACACCGTAGGAAGGATATATTGGCCTTGGAGGGAGCGCAGCGTAGGTTTACCAGAATGATACCTGGACTTCAAGGGTTAAGTTACAAGGAGCAATTATACAAATTAGGGTTGTATTCCCTAGAATTTAGAAGGTTAAGGGGTGATTTGATCGAAGTTTTCAAGATATTAAGGGGAACAGATAGGGTAGATAGAGAGAAACTATTTCTGCTGGTTGGGGATTCTAGGATTAGGGGGCATAGTCTAAAAATTAGAGCCAGACCTTTTCAGGAGTGAAATTAGGAAACACTTCTACACACAAAAGGGTGGTAGAAGTTTGGAACTCTCTTCCGCAAATAACAATTGATGCTAGATCAATTGTTAATTTTAAATCGGAGATTGATAGCTTTCCGTTACCCAAAAGTATTAAGGGATATGGGCCAAAGGCGGGTCTATGGTGGCATAGTGGTTAGCACTGTTGCCTCACAGCGCCAGGGACCCGGGTTCGAATCCGGCCTCGGATGACTGTCTGTGTGGAATTTGCACATTCTCCCCGTGTCTGCGTGGGTTTCCTCCGGGTGCTCCGGTTTCCTCCCACAGTCCAAAGATGTGCGGGTTAGGTTGATTTGGCTATGATAAATTGACCCTTAGTGTTAGGGGGATTAAATACGAGGGGTTACGGGGATAGGGTGGGATATGTGTCGGTGCAGGCTCGATGGGCTGAAATGGCCTCTATCTGCACTGTGGGGATTCTGTGATTCTGATTCTGTGATATGGAGTTAGGTCGCAGATCAGCCATGATCTCATTGAATGGCGGAGCAGGCTCGAAGGGGTTAATGGCCTACTGCTGTTCCTATGTTCCTATATTGTCTGAATTTCCTGCATTGCAACAGTGACTACACTTCAAAAAGTACTTCATTGGCTGTAAAGCGCTTTGGGATGTCCTGGGTCGTGAAAGGTGCTATATAAATGCAAGTCTTTCTTTTTTTCTTTGAATTTGAGATACTGGTAAAAGTTAGTTTTAGGAAGTTACAGAAATTGATGGGGTTGTTCAGATTAAATTAAGAGAGCCTGTTGGAGATCTATAATAGGTTGACTTCATCAGCTTGAAGACTTATTCCTGTGAGACTTTGGGGAAATAATTATTATGAATTATTATGCAGAGATGTAAGTGCTGAGACCCCAAAAAGACGTATTTGTCAATGGCTGTTGCCTTCTGTCGAGCGTTGACTTTTGTTAGTTACTTATGCTGCTATTTAATCATTTAGCAGTTTAAATTTTGAGACCTGTCATTAATTTATGCAAATGCATGCTTGTTCTAAGGAACACTCTGAGGGAAAACATGAAAAATACCAGAAATGGGTAAAATATAAATTGTTTATTATGGTGACTGTTCTGGATAGAGGGTTTTTCTGGCCAAAGGTGCTTTGGCTTAAGGATCGTTGATGATCATGACAAATAGATCCCTGGGGCTGGAAAGACCAGATGGTTCAATTAAAAGGAACTGCTTCCTTAATGCAAGAGGAGGAAATGTTGTCCTTCATGCATATTGCTTCAGTTATACATAGATTGCAGTAAAATCTATGGATATGAATATATAGTCCTTCAAAAGATGTTCACTTATTGATTAGGCAACTTTGACGTTACTTCCCACCTCTTGCTACTGATAGTTACTGCCAAGCACTATGTTACAAGGGCAAAGAGAAAGGCGATGAGCATTTTAATTCTGTGTGTATATTGAGAATAAGCAAGCGGAAGTTAATCCTCTTTGTGCAGCCTGGTACTGTTGGACGCGAGTTTCAAATATCTACCCACCTGATGTGAAAGTAACACCCAGTGTGATATAAACCAAAGGAATCCCCACCTCAGCTCAGTGACTGCCAGGGCTGCACTCCTGAATCCTTTGTGAAGGGTGCTCAGTGATCTGAGGACATTGTCAGTATTTTACCTACCACTGACAAAAACAGAAGACATCTATTTACAGAGCTAGAAGCCTGTTTTTTTTAAAATGACATAGCATTTACAGCACAGAAACAGGCCATTCAGCCCAACTGGTCTATGCCAGTGTTTATGCTCCACACGAGTCTCCTCCCACCCTACTGCATCTAACCCTCTCTGCATATCCGTCTACATAAGAACAAGGAGCAGGAGTAGGCCATACGGCCCCTCGAGCCTGCTCCGCCATTCAATAAGGTCATGGCTTATCTTCGACCTCAACTCCACTTTTCTGCCCGATCTCCATATCCCTTGATTCCCCTGGAGTCCAAAAATCTATCTATCTCAGCCTTGGATATACTCAATGACTCAGCATTCACAGCCCTCTGGGGCAGGGAATTCCAAAGATTCACGTCCCTCTGAGTGAAGAAATTCCTCCTCATCTCAGTCTTAAATGGCCGACCCCTTATCCTGAGACAATACCCCCTAGTTCTAGACACTCCAGCCAGGGGAAACAACCTCTCAGCATCTATCCTGTCAATCCCCCCTCAGAATCTTGTATGTTTCAATGAGATCATCTCTCATTCTTCTAAACTCCAGAGAGTATGGGCCCAAACTACTTAATCTCTCCTCATAGGAGAACCCTCTCATCCCAGGAATCAAATCTAGTGAACCATCATTGCACCACCTCTAAGGCAAGTATATCCTTCCTCAGATAAGGAGACCAAAACTGTGCACAGCACTCCAGGTGTGGTCTCACCAATGCCCTGTACAATTGTAGCAAAACTTTCCTACTCTTGTACTCCAACCCCCTTCTATATGCAGATAGGGTTAGCTGAATAATGTCTTTGTTCAAGAGGTTCATAACTATCCTTATTAAGCAGTATGTGAAAGTGTCATCCGTTGCGCAATGCTTTTTTTTCCTCATTGCCAGTGCAGGTGAGTTGGAACCACTTGTTGACTCCACAGTAGGTATCTTTTGTGTCTTCGAAACCAATAACAACAGCTGCATGACCAAGGCCTGTCCTGTTCTCTGTTGCAGCAAATTCCTGATTTATGCCTGCCTGCTACTGTTCTCTGTTTTGCTCTCTCTGCGCCTGGATGGAATTATCCAGTGGAGCTACTGGGCTGTCTTTACTCCCGTCTGGCTATGGAAACTCATGGTGATCATAGGTGCCTCGGTGGGAACCGGAGTGTGGGCACGGAATCCACAGTACAGGTGAGAAGTAACTGCGGACGTGATGCTTCTAGTTACACAGACTATATCGGAAATGTCACCCAAGATTTACCAAGGCAGCTTGAAGGTTTAATTTGAAAAATGCCTAGGAGGGGAACTTTCAATAGAGTGTACAGCCTCCAGTCAGCTATGATTTGTGTTACTGAGTTTGTCATTGTAGAAAGCCGTGTTGGCCATCACATTTCAGGGGACAAAGAACCCACAGTGGGTTTATCTTTGCTACAATGCCATTTTCACAACAAATCCTGTTAACCGATTGTAGTCAACAAGGGCTTGTTTTTTGCTTTTCTGATTTCTCGTTTCAGCAAAGAGAGGAATGGGACTTTATTTTCTCCCCCACTTTACTCTGCCAGTGTCAGCATTGAGCACAGGCAGATGCAGAATAAGGCTCCTTCTGCTGTGGCTCAGCGTTGTGCCTTCGCCCATGTTGCACCGGGGCAAACTTTTCCTTTTTTTTCTGAACAAGCCATCGTCGTGGTCCCTGAGGGAAATTGCCGGTTTCTGCCAAATTGTGGGCAGGTTTTGTACTATTTAGCTTACTAGGAAGTGTGTGGAGATTATCCAAAAACTCCTCACTTGGGATCTTAACAGCTGACAGAGTGAAGAAACTCATCTCATCTATCTTCACTGGATTTGAACTCTGGTCCTGGAGGTGAGAGAACTGTGTGCTTATCTACTGAGCTACCCAATCCCGTGCCCCATGTTATTCCTTTTCTCTAATCGTAGATTCATGGAATCTTACAGCACAGAAGGAGGCCATTCGGCCCATCGTATCTGTGCCGGCTCTTTGAAAGAGCGATCCAATTAGTCCTGCTCCCCTGCCCTTAAAGTAAAAAAAAAGTGTGCTGAAAGGTTGCTGACTACCTAGTTGTGTGAAAGGGGAGATGCTTCCTTATTTACTCTTGGTGTTTATTTCTATTTTTTTAATACAGGGCTGAAGGAGAAACCTGTGTGGAATTTAAAGCAATGCTGATAGCAGTTGGAATCCACCTATTGCTGTTGATGTTTGAAGTTCTGGTGTGTGACCGGATTGAACGAGGAACCCACTTCTGGCTGCTCGTCTTCATGCCGCTGTTCTTTGTATCTCCAGTGTCCGTAGCTGCCTGTGTGTGGGGTTTTCGACACGATCGGTCTTTGGAGGTAGGATACACTCGCTCAAAGATCTTTGTTAGTCGTGCTAATTCTGTATTTTAGTGTGTTAGCTCTGTAAAATCTACCTCTTTGACCAAGCTGTTGGTTACCTGTCCTAATATCTCCTGATATGGCTTGTAGTCACATTTTGTTTGATAATCGCTCCTGTGCAGCACCTTGGGGCGTTTTACAACATTAAAGGCGCTATATAAATGCAAGTTGTTGTTAAAGGATTACTGTGCATTGTGCCTTGCTGCAGAATGCTCATATAAAAATATGAGACGATCAAAATGACTTTCAAACCCAAACCTGATTAATGGAATTATAACTTGTTTTTGTCTATCTAACATCTGTTACTATAAACAAAATCTGGCTGTCTGATGTAATGGATTAACAACAACAATTTGTATAGCGCCTTTAATGTAGTAAAACGTCCCAAGGTGCTTCACAGGAGCGATTAGCAAACAAAATATGACACCGAACCACATAAGGAGATATTAGGGTAGATGAGAGGTAGGTTTTAAGGAGCGTCTTGAAGGAGGAAAGAGAGTTATATAGGTTTATGGAGGGAATTCCAGAGCTTAGGGCCTTGGCAGCTAAAGACACAACCAATGGTTGAGTGATTAAAATCAGGAATACTCAAGAGGCCAGAATTAGAGGAGCGCATATATCTAGGAGGGTTGTGGGACTGGAGGAGATTACAGAGATAGGAAGGGGCGAGGCCATGAAGGGATTTGAAAACAAGGATGAGAATTTTAAAATCGAGGCATTGCTTAACCGGGAGCCAATGTAGGTCAGCGAGCACGGGGTGATGGGTGAACAGGACTTGGTGCGGGTTAGGACACGGGCAGCAGAGTTTTGGATGACATCAAGAACGTGGAAGGCCAGCCAGGCGTGTGTTGGAAAAATCAAGTCTAGAGGTAATAAAGGCATGGATGAGGGTTTCCGCAGCAGATGAGCAATGTAATGGAGGTGGAAATAGGCGGTCTTAGTGATGGCGAGGATATATGGTCGGAAGCTTATTTCAGGGTCAAATATGACACCAAGGTTGCGAACAGTCTGGTTCAACCTCTGACAGATTCTAGGGAGAGGGATGGAGTCGGTGGCTAGGGAATGGAGTTTGTGTCGGGGACCGAAGACGATGGCTTCAGTCTTCCCAATATTTAGTTGGAGGGAATTTTTGCTCATTCAGTACTAGACGTCGGACAAGCAGTCTGACAATTTAGAGACCGTGGAGGGGTCGAGAGAAGTGGTGGTGAGCTCGAGCTGGGTTGGGGGAGCCAAGGATAGATCCTTGGGGGACACCAGAGGTAATGATGTGGGAGCAGGAAGAGAAGCCATTGCAGGTGATTCTCAGGCTATGATTAGATAGATAAGAATGGAACTAGGCGAATGCAGTCTCACGCAGCTGGACGGCGTTGGAGAAGGATGGTGTGGTCAACCGTGTCAAGGGCTGCAGACAGGTCGAGAAAGATGAGGCGCGATAGTTTACCTTTGACAAAGTCATATAGGATGTAATTTGTGACTTTGATAAGAGCCGTTTCGGTAGTGTGGCAGGGGCAGAAACCTGACTGGAGGGATTCAAACACGGAGTTACGGGAAAGATGGGCACGGATTTGGGAGGCGACAACACGTTCAAGGACTTTGGAGAGGAAAGGGGAGGTTGGAGATGGGGTGGTAGTTTGCAAGGGCGGAGGGGTCAAGGGTTTTTTGAGGAGAAGGTTGATGACGGAAGATTTGAAAGAGAGGGGGACAGTACCTGAGGAGAGAGAACAATGTCAGCCAACATGGGAGCCAGAAAAGGAAGTTGGGTGGTCAGCAGTTTAGTGGGAAGCTATTAAAATTTAAAGCTTTGTCTTGTTGATGGTAATGTAGACAAGTTATATTGCATTGCACACACTTTTAACCATGTAAAAATGTTTTATGAACACCTCCAGTAGCAGAACCGTTACAGTTTTGTTACATATCCCTTTTTTCTTTTGTCTCTGGTTACCAGTTAGAAATCCTGTGTTCTGTGAACATTCTTCAGTTCATATTCATTGCACTAAGACTGGATGAAATCATCAAGTGGCCTTGGCTGGTAATTTTTCTTTTATTTATTGCTTTGCATTTCTTTTGGTGGGGGAATCAACAACGAGGGGACATAATCTTAAAATTAGAGCTAAGCGGAGGGCAATCAGGAAGCACTTTTTCCACACAAAGGGTGGTAAAAATCTGGAGTTTTATGCCCCCAAAAGGCTGTGGATGCTGGGGGACAATTAGAACCTTTAAGACCGAGATCGATAGATTTTCGTTAGGTATGGGTATCAAGGGATGTGGAGCTAAGGCGGGTAAATGGAGTTGAGGTACAGATCAGCCATGATTAAATTGAATGGCGGAGCGAGCTCGAGGGGTTGAATGGCCTACTCCTGTTCCTATGTTATCTTTCTGTTTTCAGGATATTCTAATCCCTTTTTAATGGTCCAAATTGAATCTGACTACAAGCTTCCCTTACACCGTGCATTACTGGTACCCCTGTACTGTATTGGAGAGCCTCCTAATATGGACATGACCTGCCTGTTGAAACGTTCACTTGTTCCAGTGAGTACACAAGTAAGGAGTGTGATGGAATACTCTCCACTTGCCTGGGTGAGTGCAGCTCCAATGACACTCAAGAAGCTCAACACCATCCAGGACAAAGCAGACCGCTTGATTGGCACCCCATCCACCACCTTAAACATTCACTCCCTCCACCACCGGCGCACCGTGGCTGCAGTGTGTGCCATCTACAAGATGCACTGCAGCAACTCGCCAAGGCTTCTTCGACAGCACCTCCCAAACCCGCGACCTCTACCACCTAGAAGGATGAGGGCAGCAGGCGCATTGGAACACCACCACCTCCAAGTTCCCCTCCAAGTCACACACCATCCTGCCTTAGAAGTATATTGCCGTTCCTTCATCGTCGCTGGGTCAAAATCCTGGAACTCCCTCCCTAACAGCACTGTGGGAGTACCTTCACCACACGGACTGCAGTGGTTCAAGAAGGCGACTCACCACCACCTTGTCACGGGCAACTAGGGATGGACAATAAATGCTATCCTTGCCAGCGGCGCCCAAATCCCAGGAACGAATTTTTTTTAAAAGTACAGCTTGTGCTGAATTTAAGGACAGCTGGCTGTTCATAGACTCAGCACACACTCCACTCACTGGCATAGGGCGCATTTCAGCAAACAGGCAATGGCTGCATCAGGAGGCTCTACATCTCTTTCAGCATCATATATTAGGTCAGGAAAGCCTTATTGGTGGTATTAGAATATAAGGGTTGCTATTGTAATCTCCGGAAGATAGTGTTCAACTGGCATAGAATAACCAAATATCATCACAGATCAGCTGTGGCTCAGTGGGTAGCACCCTCGCCTCTGAGTCAGAAGGTTGTGGGTTCAAGTCCCACTCCAGAGAGCACAAAAATCTAGGCTGACACTCCAGGGCAGTGCTGAGGGAGTGCTGCACTGTCGGAGGTGCCGTCTTTCGGATGAGACGTTAAACTGAGGTCCCGTCTGCTCTCTCGGGTGGACGTAAAAGATTCCATGACACTATTTTGAAGAAGAGCAGGAGAGTTCTCCCCGGTGTCCTGGGGCCAATATTTATCCCTCAATCAACATAACAAAAACAGATTGTCTGGTCATTATCACATTGCTGTTTGTGGGAGCTTGCTGTGCGCAAATTGGCTGCCGCGTTTTCTACATTACAACAGTGACTCCACTTTAAAAAGTACTTCATTAGCTGTAAAGCACTTTAGGACGTCCGGTGGTCGTGAAAGGCGCTGTATAAATGGAAGTCTTTTTCTTTAACTTCTGAGCAAATGTGCGAATGCAGAAAGACAAGTTTTATAGCTGATATAATTTCTTTAACCAGATTTTGCTGATTCTTTGCAGGTGGTCTGTGTCCCTTTGTGGATCCTAATGTCATTTCTCTGCCTAGTGGTGCTCTACTACATTGTATGGTCGGTACTTTTCTTGCGGTCTATGGATGTGATAGCTGAACAAAGACGGACCCACGTTACAATGGCTATCAGTTGGATGACCATTGTTGTTCCGCTTTTGACCTTTGAGGTATGCAACTCGGTCTCTGTAATGGGGTCAGTGCCGCCTTCAGCTACTAAATCGTCACTACAGCCTAAGTGATCGATTGATCTGATTTTCATTGCTGAAGATAGATTGATGCTTAGCGGACAATTTCATTCATTTAGGGAAATTTCAGGGTTAAGTTTCACTTTGCCAGTGTGCTTGATTAATCCAGCACAATAGCGTTTTGGCAAGTATTGTGTATTTACAAGTCATGCTTAGAAGTGAAGTGGGCAGTAGCAATCTGGAAGCCACAGTGACAAGGCACTTGAGTCATGGAACCTCAGTTCAACTCTCTTCCCCTCATGAATCTTGGATGAGTTTGGCCATACGTTCTGCCCCCGATCTCTGTTGTTAACTTTGTAGGTGGTTATAAAGAGATGCACAAAACTGGCCCTGGGTGACATCCTTCTGACTGTTCCTAATATCACCCATCAGTTAAAAATAAAGGGCTTTCCTTCCTCAAACAATCTGGCTAATTTTATATTTTAGGAGAAGTTTGAGTGTCGATTCGGAAGTGTTTTTCATTGACATGCATGCAAACCCATCACAAGAATCTCCAAATCAAACTGCTGAGATATTACACCTACGTGTAGGGTTTCTGTGTGCCCAATATGGAGTGTGCAGTTTCTCCCGATAGGCACTCATGATTTTTCTTTCTCCCCCCAGATTCTTTTGGTTCACAAACTGGATGGTCACAATAATTTCTCATATATTCCGATTTTCATCCCTCTTTGGCTTTCTCTGATAACATTAATGGCCACAACCTTTGGACAGAAAGGGGGTAATCACTGTAAGTATCTATAGTGTGTGTTCGAATTTTACTGTACGCTCAATCATTTTGAGATATAGTAACACAATAGAAAGTGCAGTGGCTCATTACTGTAATGAGACCTGAATGTGCATTTCTTACAGACAGGGGGAAAAATTCAGTTGGTTGCGCCTCCCGTTAGCGCCTTAAGAGGGCGCTAATGGGGCGCAAAGCATCTAGCGCCCAGGCGCGGCGAAGTTTGCGCCGCTCGCGAAATTAACTAGACATTTTGCGGCGGCGCTAAACACTACCACCACGATCTCCTGCGCCGGCAGATCGTGACGTCAGTCGAGTGCGCATCGCCCCGGAGCGGATATTGAGTGGCGCCCCCTGCCTTACCGCCTGACGCTAGCAACGACAGGTTGAGGGGAGCGTTTTGCAGTCATGAAGGGACTGGGGGAGCGCTATTTAAAGGTGACCGCTTCCTGCCTTTTATTGTTGGTGCCATTTTTGAACCACGCATTCTGAGAGAGCGAGAGAGACTTCTGGAGAGATTCAACGTTGTGTGAAGGAGTTTTGGGTACTGAGCAGCACTTTGCAGGTTCATTTTAATTTGCCATTCCTTGTATCGATTTAGAAGATACTGTGGGGGCTGCACTCTGAGCTCTTTGCCTGGTACTCTCCATTGTTCTTTCCAGCAGATTTGATGTGCAGGTCTCTCCAGGCCGAGATTCAAGGCTGCAATGAGCAGGATGTGGATGGAAAGCAAGATTAACCATCCCCTTTAAGAACTGGCCCGTGCCATTGTGTGTGTGTTCCATTGCTGACTGACATCACATGAGCTTCGCCAGCGCTCTGAGGTAGCGCCTCGCTCCTCGGCCTTTGCGCCTTAAGACAGGTGTGAAGCGCCTGATTTAGCGCTCCAATCACCTCCAGGGGCGATAAAAGTCAAGTTTGCAGTCGGTGGCTATAATTTGCGCCAGGCGCTAATCTTTGCGCCCGGCCGATAATTGCGCCCCAAATGGGGCGATACTGAATTTCTCCCCCTATATTTTTGCCAATGGCTATAGCTATCCTGATTAAATCTTGTTTTGTACTAGCAATATTCATTACACTTTATTATTACAGCTCACAGCAATTCTCCTCCAGTGACTAATATCACATTATATTGAGTGTCTGTATAACAGCATCTTGGTTTGAGAGCAAGGTATTAAAGTTTTTTTTTAAAGAAAACAAGTACAAAATCAATTTTTCTCCTGATAGTGCCCCTTTTTGCTCCCGTATCCATATCCTCTTCTTTTTATTCATTCATGGGATGTGGGCGTCGCTGGCAAAGTCAGCATTTATTGCCCATCCCCAATTGCCCTCGAGAAGGTGGTGGTGAGCCGCCTTATACAACTGAGTGGCTTGCTAGCCCATTTCAGAGGGCAATTAAGAGTCAACCACATTGCTGTGTGTCTGGAGTCACATATAGGCCAGACCGGGTAAGGACAGCAGATTTCCTTCCCTAAAGGGTATTAGTGAACCAGATGGGTTTTTACGACAATCCAGTAGTTTCATGGTCACCATTACTGATACTAGCTTTTTATTCCAGATTTATTTAATTAGCTGAATTTAAATTCCTCAGATGCCATGGTGGGATTGGAACTCATATCTCCAGATCATTAGTCCTGGCCTCTGTCCAGTAACATAACCACTATGCTACCGTACCACTAATTAGCACCGATTGAGCTATGAGGACCACCTGAGATAACTTGTCCGTTGGTCACTGATCTTGTTCCAAGTATTTTACATATTAAGAGATTGACCTGGTTCTATCTATGATGTGACCAGGTCGATTGTTACACCCTTGCTGTTGGATTGGCTAAAAGAAACCCAACCTTTTTGGAACTGGCTTTCAAAGCCTAATTTTTACAATGGTTTCTCCCACTTCTGAGTTGAGAGCAGAGAGATAAAATGGGGGTAATTTTAACCTAACTCGGCGGGCAGGAATCCCACGGGATCGGGTGGAACACCGGATTTACGCCCTGCCCAGTATTACTCCCCATTGACTTCAACAGAGAGTAAAATCGGACGGAGCGTAAAACCAGCGTGGCGCCCGATCCCGTCAGTTTCCCGATGCAAGGGTTCAGTTAAAATTTGCCCCCAATGGTTTTAATTGTCTCCTAACTAATAGAGTCTATAAAAATATACAAATAGTATAGAGAATGGGGGGATGTAAGGGTGAGTAAAGTTGAATTTGTTTTCAATTAAGGTTGTGTGTTGAGTGTTTTATTCAAGGTTGATCATGTAGCAGCAAAGCTACTTCTGGCATTTTTAGTACTGGTAATACCATTGATTGTTCCAGCAGGACCACATGCGAGTTGAAAACTTCAAATCCAGCTCTCCCAGTAATAGGTTGTTTCCCTGGATCTTATTCCAGTTTTGGGGTTATGTAAGTGGGCTGAACAGAGACTGCATTATAGCTGTCTCGTGATGTGGTGGGGGGTGGAGAAGGGATCAATTTAACTGGGATGGTCAGAAATGAGCTCTTTTCCATCGAGAAGAATGCCTTGCATTAGATGCCGCTTTGTTTATATGCTGACTCAGTTGAATTCTGATGAAGCCACATTGGACAAGTGTTGGAGCTCAAAACCTCAACTTTGTGAGTCCAGAATTCATCCACTTGAATTGTTGCGCTTTGATACTTAAAAACTGTCAACATTTTCTACTCTTTAAAAAACAATGTTCCACTCCAAACATTTTGTACTCTAAACCCAAGCATTGAGTTGAACTGTATTAATGTAGTGGACTTGACTCTCATTGGGGCTGTTAGCTGTCCAGTGATGAGAAGGACTTTTGAAACTGAAATGATTTTCTTCTCATGACCACGTTATTTTTGTAGGGTGGTTTGGAATCCGCAAAGACTTCTGTCAGTTCCTTCTGGAGATCTTTCCCTTCTTGAGGGAATACGGAAACATTTCATACGAACTCCACCATGATGACAGTGAGGAGTCTGAGGAAATGCCTGTACCAGAACCTGCTAAAATAGCCCCTATGTTCCATAAAAAGACTGGAGTAGTGATCACCCAGAGCCCTGGGAAGTATTTTGTCCCCCCTCAAAAGCTCAATATCGACATGCCTGATTAAGATTGTTTGGAGAGAGTAATGGACTTGTGAATGAAATAGTACTGTCTGGATATGGTACATTTATGTTACACATGCACTAGCTCTTGTATAAATGGGACTCTTATCTGGCACATGGAACTCTGCTGCCAAATACGTAAAATTTAATCCATCAAGTCGGTCTCTATTTGCTGTGGGCTTTTTTTTTTAGTTTAAGGGTGAACAGAATTGCTGTGCCTATACAGTTTTCACTAAGGTTACACCTAGGAAGAAGAAAAGGAAAAGTATTTTATTCCCACATTGGCAGTGTGCTGATGTTGAAACACTGTGCTGAATTCACATTTTAATATAGTCTGAACGACCTGATAATTCCAAGTTTTTCTGCGCTTAAAAAAAAAATTAAAAAATTTGAATGATCCAATAATTTGAATTACAATATAAATAACACTGCAAATTGGGAATCTAGTGCTTAAAGAAATTTGAATGATCTGACTATTGGAATTGAGCAACTTTAAATTAAGAGGATTAGACTGTACTGCAGCAAAATGGATGAAAGTTCAGCACAGTGATGGGCAAAATTTGCTGTACTCAAATTACATTAATGGTCTACTGCAGTGACGATTGGGAGCAACAGTTATAATTTTTAAGACCAGAGTAACTGGAAATATTCCTCCACTCTCGTTCCCCCAAGTGTTTGTTTACTATAAATAGACAATTAAAGGCAAAATTCTGTATTTTTTATTTGCCATCAGATCACCCATGCAGTGACTTTATACTGTGCACATTACAGCTTTAGTTGAAGTTCTATTTCAATTGCTGTGCCTCTACCATGTCTTCAGGTTTTGTCCTAGATTTGTAAAGGCAGAAATAGAATTTCTTTTCTTCAATATTTGTTCAGCGTGATCCTCTTTATTTTGCCGGGTCCTTACAGAAAACATATTCGGGTCTATTCATCACAGCCTGACAGCTTCAGGACCTTGTTTGAATACTTCCTCTCCCTCAGAAGGAAAACAATTCAAATACTATAGATCTGGATCCGTAATGTAAAAGAAAGACCTTCGTAGTGCTTGGATTTCTACATGTTTGCAGCCACCCATGTGTGTAATAACCTCCCTGAATAGAATTTTAACAAAAATCTGCTTGGAAAGCGGCTTGAGAATGCTTCTTGCTTACCCAGGGAGAGGAATATATTCGCCCCGTGTGCCCGATGCATTGCATTGTTCTTGGTCTTGTTCCTAACAAAGATATGGAGTGCAATAATACATGTGTAGAAATTAAATGTAATTTTTTAATGCATGGACAGGAATTTGAACAACTATTTTGTTGTGTGACATATTAAAATGCATTACCTAATACCATCGGCTGTTCAGCCAGTTTAAACCCAGTGAAAAGCACGTCATGCTTTTTGAGTAGCCTAAATACCTGTTAAATTAACACCTGCCCTTGTCAAAGGACGTTTGGCCCTGGTTAGATGCTGGGTGTAATGTAAGACACTGCTGTAATATATCAAAGCCTACAATGCTCTCTCCTAGTTCTAATGGGTATGTGTTTTTTGAATGGAGACCGAGGCATCTGCTTGCTTCGATCTGTATACAGAAAGTAATTGGGTTATGGCTGTCGCAAAACATCATCAATGAAGATGGTATTATTATGGGGTTTGAGATATTTACACACGTTCTGATTGTTTAGGGTATGTAAGAATGTACTGTAGCTTATTGAGCTTCATGGAGATTTGTGCAGTATTATTGATGCTACAGAAGGAGCAGTCAAAGTGTGAGTCCTTTTAGTAATGCATCAAAGGTCAAGAACCAGTTTGAAAGTGTCTGTTCTTGTAATTTTACGTGTCTACATTATATGAAATTTGTGTACTGTTTTGATTTCACAGAATTGCCCAGTTTCCCAACTTAACCGTTTTAAATCATTGCCACATAATCTTGAGGGTGACTCACTCAGTGGTGCTGATTTCAGTCTAACACAGAAGTTAACATTGCAAAATATTTGCCCTTTATGATGCTCCTGCAAAATTGTAGTGTAAATGTAAAACAAAAGTTAAATTCCATATAATGTAAATGAATGGCCTTCAAAGTGACATGTGCTCTCTTCCCTTAAGCTTGCAATTGCAATCTCTAAAGCTACAACATCCATTTTCTTGAGCTGTTTATAGCTGTGTTGTGAATTTAAGGAAAACTATATCTATTTAATTTGTATCAACCCAATCTGGCTAAATTTTAAAAGATATATCTGCTGATGGATGCTCCTTCCTAGACAGTCCAAGCCATGAGATTATCAGTTGATTGACTTGAATTTATGAAGTTGGTTTGGAGTTCAGAGTGATCATGAAAAATGTAATACCACAGCTGCGGCAATTGCAGACTGCCTTACAGTAATGTTCACTGTCGTTTAATATCATGTTAAAACTTTCTATCCCACTGGTTTCAAAGGTGGTTCTGAGCACGTATCAAGGCGTGCATTTGGAGATCCTGTTTGTGTTTTTCACCAATAATGGTTCATCACTAAAAGCTATTTTATTAAATGGAGTATTGGGATCCCTTCATGGTTTCCCTTCTGGTATATTGATTCATGGGTGTGCACAGGCAGTACTGCTGATGATGCAGTATATAAACACTATAGGAGTCGTATTCAGCTTCCATCACCTGCACGGTAACCTGAGGGAGCAGATGTAGAACTTGCCCGATCTTCAGCTGAATGATTTCAATGGGATGAAAAATTGGGCAGATTCTACCATGGGGGAGGGGGTGGGTGGGGTGAGGACGTGCTCCACCAGGTCACTGCCCAGGCATTGAAGTTGAAAATTATCCCTATATATTTTGAGCAGTGATTGTCGATCGCTGACCAACATGTTGATCATTTTATGGTGGTGTGAAATGATTGTTTCTGTAGACTAGTATCAAAAGTCTTGAGCTTTGGGATACCACCACGAGTGGCAATGTTGACCTCAACTATTGTTTCATTTTGGGGTATCTCCTAAATTGGCCAATTTTGCAGACAGTATTTCAAACTGGGAAATTGCTGCTGTTATATTGAGGCTTCATTTTTCCCGTGAATTTAGTTCACCATTTTAAATTATTGCGTTGGACCATTTCACAAGCCACCTACACCTAGATTAACAGTCCTGGAGCACCATAAAAATTCAACACATATGATGGCAAGGATCCTAAATAATTCGTAATCCTCTTAATAAAATTGTGTCACTAAATTAATGTTATGAATGTTCTGTATATAGTTTTTAACCAATTATTAAACTGGCCGGGGGAGAGAGAAAGGGGGCGGTGTGTGCTTTTTATATTATGCTACACTGAGTGGTTATATAAACGGGTATGATGTGTTAAGTATTTCAAACCCAAAGATTTGTAAGTCTTAGCAGTGTAGATTTGTGTTGATCATGGAGGAGAGAGAGCAAAGTAGGAACTCTCAGCAGGCCTGAGAGGAAGAAGTGCAATCATGTTGTGTACTATAGCAATCGCTTATTGTTGGACCAAACAGAAATTGACCTTTTGTGTGTTTTTTCTTTCTTTTGTGAAATGATCTTTGTAATATCTGTAAATGTGTATTGTGTACATGCTGCTTTTTGTTCAGTAAATTGAATAACCAAATGTTTCTGAGTTCTGTTTCTTTGTCTGAAGCCATCTCTGTGCACACACTGGCCCTGATTTTGGCCTTTAGTGTACATCGGGCGGGCGGAGCAATCGCAGCGCATGCCCGATGTCTGCGAGAACCCCGATCCATTTTGATCATCGGGCCGCATTTAAATGCAGTTGGCAAGCTGCCCACATGACCCGTGCACTGGCGGGCAGCTCGCTGTGTTTGGAGGTTGGGAGCCAGGGCAGGGCAGCCACTGAGCATAGGCCTGCAGCAGTACCTTAATGAGGAGGGCCGGACAGATTGGTGGTAGGGGGAGGCAACTGCATAACTTAAGGGGCTGAGGACTTTGGTGAAGGAGTATGGAGGGCAATTCAGGTAATTGTGAATGCTCAGAACTGCAAAATCAATAAATAATCTCAAGCCTACTTCCAGTGATCTCTTTAAACTTACTTTGGACCTGGCTATTGCCTGCCTTGTACCACCCATGAATTGTTTACCGCTGAGGAGGCATGAGGTGGTAGCAAAACAACAGTCGCCCGCACTCTTGTTCAACTGCTAACACCTATCTTTTAACTTGGGTTATACACAAGCTGGCTGAGAATTATACAGAACTTACCAAAGGAATTGCGAGACTTGCCTTTATTAGCCGAGGCATAGAATACAAGAGCAGGGAGGTTATGCTTGAACTGTATAAAACACTAGTTAGGCCGCAGCTAAAATACTGCGTGCAGTTCTGGTCACCACATTACAGGAAGGATGTGATTGCACTAGAGAGGGTGCAGAGGAGATTTACGAGGATGTTGCCTGGGCTGGGGAATTTTAGCTAGGAGGAAAGATTGGATAGGCTGGGGTTGTTTTCTTTGGAACAGAGGAGGCTGAGGGGAGACCTAATTGAGGTGTATAAAATTATGAGGGGCCTAGATAGAGTGGATAAGAAGACCTATTTCCCTTAGCAGAGAGCTCAATAACCAGGGGGCACAGATTTAAAGTAATTGGTCAGAGGTTTAATGGGGATTTGAGGAGAAATTTTTTCACCCAGAGGGTGGTGGGGGTCTGGAACTCACTGCCTGAAAGGGTGGTAGAGGCAGAAACCCTCATCACATTTAAAAAGTACTTGGATATGCAATTGAAGTGCCATAACCTACAAGGCTACAGACCAAGTGCTGGAAAGTGGGATTAGGGTGGATAGTTCTTTGTCGGCCAGCACGGACAAGATGAACCGAATGGCCTCCTGTGCTGTGAATTTCTATGATTCTATGAAATAAGATCTAGTTCACTTTCTACCATCCTGGTAGTCTCATGATACAATGATAATGGAGTTGTTGACTAATCATAGCGATCAATCTCTATCAATGAGTCTACAACAGACCCGGACATGAGGTGAGGAAACCCCCAGTGGTGGAGAGCTTTGGGAACCATAGGTACAAAATCACCTGTTCCAAGCATTCTACACTTCGCACGTGTCATGTCTCAAATTACTCGTATACTGTGCCCCAACATGGTATTTTCTGAAAGAAATCGATCTAATTTGCATTTTAATGAATTAAATACTATCTGCTTACACGGTCTCCCTAGGGAGTGTGGTCCATAGATTGACCACACACACTGAAATACTGTTGCTGCAAAACCTGTTTGCTAGTAACTGCATAGTTTGGTATCTTAATCGGCTGCCACATATGAAAATCAGTGATTGTTTCAGTGTATATAAAAACACTCAATCCCATAATGGCCATATTAGTTTGTCTTCGGAATATACAAAAAGTTTTGTTTTACTGATTTTTTTTGGGGGGGGAACTTGCATTTTTATAGTGTTTATCACGTAAAGAAAACAAGATGAAAAAGTAAGAATTTGGGACGAAGCAAAGGCATGATGGAGAAGTGTTTTTTTTTTAGGTACAAGGTATGTTAAGGGGAAGTGATTCTGGGGTGAAAGTTCCAATGAACAAGGGTGGGTTGGTGGAGTGGAGAATGAGCAGTATCTAATGACTGAGCAGCAGGTAAAGCTGGAGGAGGTTGCTCAGATAAGGTGGAGTTATAGGAAAGTGAGGCTGAGGTTCCTGAAGTTAGTTAACTGGGGGGATGGTGGGGGAGAACGGGACAAGAAGCCAGTGGAGCTTACTTGCTGACTTTCCCAAAACCTTTTAAGATTTTACATCAACAAAAGGGAAGTTGTACAAATTCAACGCCAGTGTTCCGCATATTGTTCAATTAGAGCAACTTCATTTTAAAACAAACTGCCTCTAACTGAAATGAATGTTCTACTGTTTGACTTGCTTCTAATTTTGTTATTTCAAAACAAAATAAAATTAGAAAGTGGTAAAATTGCACCGCCAACAATTACACTGAATAAACCTGGAAAAAACTTTGCTTCCGCTGTCTAGGCCCTAAGCACTGGAATTCCCCCTCCGCCTCTCTACCTCTCTCTCCTCCTTTAAGACGCTCTTAAAACCTACCTCTTTGGCCAAGCTTTTGGCCACCTGCCCTAACGTCTCCTTTGTCTCAATGGCAATTTTTTTGGTCTGATAATGCTCCTGTGAAGCGCCTTGGGACGTTTTACTGCTTTCTGTTTTAAACCCTTCCCCTTTCACCCTTTCAATTTTTTTTTAAAACTTTAATTTTGAAAATGACAAACCCTGACAATATGGCACTGCCAGGTTTTGGGAAAATAATTCTATTTTTCCAGGTCTTTGGATAATGCTTTTGCCTGAAGTGTTCCAACTAATTATACACGGTGTCTGAGAATTGGAATTGTCAAGAGGAAAGGGACTTTTCAGATTTTCTGCAGATTTTACAATGAGCTAATTGCTTTCTGCTGATGCATTGTGCAAACCTATTTGTAAAGCCTGCTAGAGACATCTAATAATGGCATTGAAGGGGCCATAACTGCTGGCATGGGCTTTGCTTTCAGAAGCCCCGTCATGTTGCCAGATGATTATTTTCAAATACTTTGAGTGAGTTAATTAAATTATAGGCAAATACGGTTACAGAGAAAGCTAAGAGGAGATTGAATAGAGGTATTTAAAATTATGGAAGATTTTGATCGTTACTGCTTCCACAGGTTAGAAGACAATGACAAGGAGCCAACGATTTCAATTCCTCACTGAGGAGAGTGTTTTAAGAACAAATTCTTTACTCCAAGGATTGCTGGAGCATAGAATGCTTTGTCACACGCAACTGAGATAAGAGGCAATTGCATCTTTTAAGGGAAAAGTGGATAAATGTTTGAAGCAGAGGTAGGTAGATACAGGGCTGTGGGAAGAGAGCAGGGCAGTGGGATTAGTTTTGGCAAAAGCAAAATACTGCAGATGCTGGAAATCTGAAATAAAAACAGACAATGCTGGAAATACTCAGCAGGTCAGGCAGCATCTGTGGAGAGAGAGAAACAGAGTTAACGTTTCAGGTCGATGACCGTTCGTCAGAACTGGCTTAGTGGATTAGTGGAAGTGGATCAGCTTTAGATTTCTCTTAAAGATACAATGGGCTGAATAGCCTCCTTCTGTACAGGGATACTCGTTCAGAAATGGTGCAGTTTCCAGAACTAAAAAGTCAAGATTTTTTCTGCTGTCCCTGCCCCCACCCCCATCCCCCCCCCCCCACCCACCCCCCACCCCACATCCTTCAGTCATCGGCCTTATTTCACATTGTGATAGTGGTGCAGCTAATCCAGGAGCCTATTGGAACAATTTACTGTGCAATGTCAAGAAATGTGACTTCTCCATGAATGGCTTCAGACAAGATTTCTAACTCTCTATTTGGAGCTCCAAAGTGAGAACTCCCCTTGGGATCTCCAGCAGTTCAGCATTTATGAGAAGCTCCTGTACAGTTGAGTTGGAACTCGTCATCATTCTTTCTGGAATTCAATGAGAGTTCAGTTAATAAGTTCTTTCACCACTAGAGAGGCGGACTATTACCTGAATGGTGGCAGATTAGGGAAAGGGGATGTGCAACGAGACCTGGGCGTCATGGTACGTCAGTCACTGAAGGTGGGAATGCAAGTGCAGCAGGCAGTCAAGAAAGCAAACAGAATGATGGCCTTCATAGCAAGGGGATTTGAGTACAGGAGTAGGGAGGTGATGCTACAGTTGTACAGGGCCTTGGTGAGGCCACACCTGGAGTATTGTGCGCAGTTTTGGTCTCCTAACTTAAGGAAGGACATTCTTGCTATTGAGGGAGTGCAGCGAAGGTTCACTAGATTGATTCCTGGGATGGCCGGACTGACATATCAAGAAAGATTGGGTCAACTGAACTTGTATCCTCTGGAGTTCAGAAGAATGAGGGGGGATCTTATAGAGACATTTAAAATCCTGACTGGTTTAGACAAATTAGATGCGGGCAGAATGTTCCCAATGGTAGGGAAAACTAGAACCAGGGGTCACAGTCTAAGGATTAAGGGGAAGCCATTTAGGACTGAGCTGAGGAGGAACTTCTTCACCCAGAGAGTGGTGAATCTATGGAATTCTCTTCCACAGAAGGTTGTTGAGGCCAGTTCGCTAAATATATTCAAAAGGGAGTTAGATATAACACTCACAACTAAGGGGATCAAGGGGTATGGCGAGAAAGCAGGAATGGGGTACTGAGGTAGCATGTTCAGCCATGAACGCATTGAATGGCGGTGCAGGCTCGAAGGACCGAATGGTCTACTCCTGTACCTATTTTCTATGTTTCTATGTTTCTATGTTTCTGTCTATCAGGTCATGGTCAATAATTCCACTGCTCTAATGTCCAGGATTTGTTATTTTCATGTTAGGAGCAGCAGAAACTCTTCTGCAGCAGTCTGTTGAGAATGAGAGCAATCTGGTCATGATACTGGGCTTTTTCATTGTTGCTATCTTTCTGCCCTCAAGGTGCTGATCCTCTCTGGGGTACCGTTCCTTGGGGACCTTCATCCCTGTAGTAATTTGCCACAGTAACTAGTCTTCATTTCTGATCCTAGACAGGGATTTTTTGGCAGGTCACTCAACCAATATTTAAACCCATTTAAAAGCAAAATTACTGTGGATGCTGGAAATCTGAAATAAAAACAGAAAATGCTGAAAATACTCAGCAGGTCAGGCAGCATCTGTGGAGAGAGAAACAAGAGTTAGCGTTTCAGGTCGATGACCTTTCGTCAGAACTAGAAAAAGTTAGAGATACAACAGATTTTAACATAGAAACATAGAAACTAGGAGCAGGAGTAGGCCATTCGGCCCGTCGAGCCTGCTCCACCATTCAATACGATCATGGCTGATCATCCAAATCCAGTACCCTGTCCCTGCTTTCTCACACCGAATCCCCACATCGAGCCTGCACCTATCCCACCCTATCCCCGTAACCCCACGTATTTAATTCCCCCTAACATATCCCATCCTATCCCCATAACCCCACATATTTAATCCCCCCCTAAGCAGGTGTAGGGGCAGGGAAAGGGGGGAGGGGAGGAAAGAACAAAAGGGAAGGTCTGTGATAATGTGGAAGGCAGGAGAGATTAAAAGACAAAAGGGATGAAGGCAAAAGGAAGTGGTAATGGGACAAGTAAAGAAACAAAAGATGGGTCTAGAGAGATGTAAATGGGAATAGCAGAATCATCAGCAACAGCAGCCATCCAAAAAAAATGGGGGCAGAGGTTATGATCTGAAATTGTTGAACTCGATGTTGAGTCCGGAAGGCTGTAAAGTGCCTAATCAAAAGATGAGGTGCTGTTCATGAAGCTTAGGTTGAGCTTCATCGGAACAGTGTAGGAGGCCGAGGACAGTGTGGGAATGGGGCGGAGAATTAAAATGACAGGGGACCGGAAGCTCGGGGTATTTAAACCCATCTTGTCCTTGCCAAACATGTACTTTCCAGCAGAGGTCACTGGTGGGGAAAGAACAGTCAGCTGTGTTTTTCCACCTGAATTGGAGCACTCGGGTAATTCAGCACAGAGCGGAGGCTAAATGAAAGGGTTAAAAGAGCTAAAATATAAGGAGTGATTATGAACAAATTTAAAAGGGGGGACTGAAAGGGTTAAAAGAGCTAAACTATAAAGAGCGGTTATGAACAAGTTTAAAAGGGGGAAGGATGGTGTAACATGGTCAAGACTACACACCACCAATCACTAATTGGGTAAAATATTAGAAATAACCTTGGAGTCGCGGTTGCTATGGTGAAATCTTTCAAAGCAGTTTAATTTGATTTACTTAAATTTAACCTTGGAGTTACAAGACTAATATGCACACGGACCACAAGAATATGCACACGGACCACAAGAATTTGCACCCGAAACCAACTGTATGTAATGTAAATAATTGTGGGACAATAGCCACGACTTAGAACAGAAACTGTATATAAGGTAGAGGAGTTTTAACGATTGGGGAGCATTCGTCCCTGGATGAGTGTCTCCCCTGTTGACTTGTAATAAAGTTGATTTACTGAATGAACCTGCGGACTCTGAGTGACCCTTTATATCAAAGGGTCTGTCTCGGGGAGAAGAAGCTCTCCCGATTTACCCTAACACTAAACCTATATAAAACCAAAATTATTGAACTAAGGGGGTGAAACTGGTCTTTGCCAGTACGTGGAATGGGCTCATCCACGCCTTTGTCATCTCCATATTCCACTATTCCAATGCTCTCCTGACTGGCCTGCCATCATCCATCCTCTGTAAATTTCAGCTCATCTAAAACTCAGCGGCCCATTTCTTATCCAGCACCCGTTTTACACCGCGCCCAAATTTCTTTTCCATTTACATCACGCCTGATTTTTCTACTCCATTGAATTAGCTCAGGTACAGATTCTGCATCCTGATTGATTTGCAAATCAAAATACCTGATCTGTGTCCTGCAGAACAAAACTTATTTCTGATGGTTTGGCCATTTGAGTTAATGACACCTGTAGGTTTATATTGCTTGGCATCTTAGTCTTATTGTAGATCTACAATAAGACTATCAATTCTCCTTCAAAGGATACATAATTTGGTTTACTGGAGTTCGAAGGCTGACTATGCATTAGCCAAGCCACTACATCTATAACCTTTCCTGGAAATGCAACTGGCTGAAATCCATTTCAAATTTGCAATTCATTAACCTAGCCAAAAATACTCGTATTAAAAATATAAATACAGGACTTTTATATTTTGAAGTGAGATGAAGCTCTGCTTCCATCGCTGATTTCATGATGGCAAACTTCATACAGTACAAATTTTCTACGTGTCCCTCGTGTGTGTGTGTGTATTTAAGAAGCACACTAGATTTGCTAGCTATACAAAGATTCTTGAACCCTCATGCTCACCAGAACAATCATATAGAACTGTAAATTATTGGCAACTTGCACTTGTATAATGCCATTAATGTAGAAAAAGGCCAATGGTGCATTACAGAGATGTAAGGGAAAGAAATTGGATATTGAGCCAAAGAAGAGATAGTAGGAGGGGATCAGCAAAAGCTTGGTCAATGAGGATGGTCTTGAAGGACGGGAGGGAGGTGGAGAGGCAGAGGGATTTAGGGAGGGAGTTCCAGAACATAGGGCCTAGGCTGTCAATGGTGGACAAACAGAGCGGGTATGCAGAGGAGGCTGGAATCAGATAAACTGAGTATTCAGGGAGGCTGTAGTAGTGGAGAAGGTTACAGACTTAGGGAGGGGTGGAGCCATGGAGGGATGTAAACAGAAGGATGAGAATTTTAAATGGAATATGTTAGGACACAGGGGTCCAATGTAGGAGAGCAAGGACAGGGGTGATGGTAAGTGGAACCCAGTGCAGGGTAGGAAATGGGCCGCAGAGTTTTAGATGAGCTGAAATTTACAGAGGACAGACGATGGAAGGCCAGTCAGGAGAACATTGGAATAGTGGAATATGGAGATGACAAAGGCGTGGATGAGGGTTTCAGTGACAGATGGGCTGAGGAGGCAGGTGATGTTATGGAGATGGAAGAAGGTGGTCTTTGTGATGAACAGGATAGAAGGTTGGCTTAGGGTTGAATAGATGCTGAGGCTGTGAACAGTCTGGTTCAACTTTAGACAGTGGCTGGGAAAAGAGAATCAATTCCATGGCAAGAGAATGGAGTTTCTGACTCAGGCCTAAGACGATGGCTTCAGTCTTCCTCTATGTTACGCTGCAGGAAATTACGCGGGAAATTTCAGCTCATGCAGAATTGAATGTCAGATAACCAGTTTGGACCGAGGCAGTAGAAGAACTGAGTGAGGTGAAGCTGAGTGTCATCAGTTTACTTGTGGGGACTTCCAAGGTGACAGTTCTGGGCTGGAAAGAAAAGCCACTGATAGAGATGCTCTGATTATGATGGTATAAGTAAGAGTAGAACTCAGTGAAGACACTCCCACTGAGCTGGTAGTGAGAAATAACACTTTATTGGTTCAGATAATACTTGCATTTAATATCTTATCACGTTAAAACATCTCAAAATGTTTGACACAATGACTTATTAGAAATGCAGAAGAGGTTCTGTACCAGACAATGAGGTGTACAACCAGTTAATCTGTTTTGGTGATTATGGTTGAGGATGGAATGGATGCCAGAATTCCAGACGAACTCTTCTTCCAACAGTGCCATGAGATCCTTAATGTTCACCTGCTGGAGAGGCAGCGGGGCCTCGGGCTAATTCAAAGAACGAAGATGACTATAAGCCATAAGTGCAAAGCTCTGTTTCTAGCCGTCCTCTGAGCCCAAGATTAAATTACAATCTTACATACTGTAAAATCTATAATATTTGAATGTGTAATTGGGTGGCATTAAAGCAGAGCTAGTGATAGGGCTCAAGTTGTACTCATTGAAGACCAAGATGCTATTGTGATGTCACTGCAGAATACAGTCATGTGGCCCAGGAGGGTTTGATGCAATTATTTCACAGTTCTAAAGAGAAGCAATGACCAGTCTATCTTGCAAAATAACCAACACTTTCTTAATGGACTGTACTAAGTGACGGTGCAAGGGCACTGTATTTGTTAAAGTGATCTGAAGAGGGATTTACATTTTATGAAATACTGTAGTTGCATTGATGCCGTTGAGATCTAACCATGTGTGCAGATCTCCAGTGGGTGGTTTGGTTGAGACACCATTGTAATAAAGTGTCCAAAAACTGGTCAGGGCAGTAGAAGGACTGGTGCTGTGTGGGTGTTCTTGTTACTAGCTGTTACCAGCACTTTTTAGTAAATATAAATTCGCACAAGGCAATGAAAAGCCACCCAAGGCGAAACCACCACCCTTGGACCTGCACCAACTCTTGTTTTGTTTTCCTTGGTCCAGTAACTGGACTCCAGAAAAATGGACCAGATGGTGGTGGCGGCGGGGAATCAGAACTGGCTCCTACTTGCACAACCCAAAATCTTTAACATGCTGCACGAGTGACCATGGGCTGGATTTGTGCAAGTTCTCCACCTCACCCACACCCGCACACACTCCTAAAAGAAACTTGATGTTAAAAAGCAGGATTTTAGCTGATGTCTCATTTCTCCAGGGGACAGGGTGAAGGTTATCCTGATTGTGACGGCCCGTGGATTGTGGCAAACTCTATTGTGACGGCCCTGAGCACGTTGGCGGTTTGTTTTATGACGATCTGGAACTCCTCACGATATTTTAACCAACACATCACTCAACTTATTCTGTTCAGCGCCAGCTTCTGTGTAGATCAAAAAATCAATCCGCCTCGTTACCTTTTGACTTCGCTTGGCACAACAGGGACACCTTCAACCAACAAAAAAAACCCACCCCAAGACAATGTCTGCACTCCAGAAAACTATAAAAGTGGAAAAGGACAGCGATACTGAAGGTGACTTAAATTCCACAGCCGCGGACTCGAGTTCATCTGCTCAAAAAGAAGTCACCCAGCCTGCTGAGAAGACACATGAAAGGTCTTCGGCCGGGTCAGCGTGTGACCAGACAGCAGCAGGGGACTCGGAATTGAGGACAATGTTAGAAGAAAATGCTCTCCAAGCTCTGACTGAGGAATCGGTTTTAAAAAGACCCAGGCTGGTCTACTACGAGGAGGTAGGTGACACTGACCTTATGTCACTTACCTTCCCGAAAAAACTCTGGAAAATCGTTGAGAGCGATCAGTTTGCATCCATCCGGTGGGACGATGGTGGAAACTGTGTAGTTATAGATGAGGAGTCCTTTAAGAAAGAGGTGCTGGAGCGGCGTGGTCCCTCTAGGATTTTTGAAACTGACTGCATGAAAAGTTTCATTCGGCAGCTGAATCTGTATGGTTTTAGCAAAATTCGCCAAGATTTTCAACGATCTGCCTCTCTTTCTGAATTCATTGCTGAAGAAAAAGGAGCAGTTTCAATGACCAAGGTAGAAAAGCAAGTATTGAGTAACAAACGATTGTTGTCGCTAATATTTCATGGAAGCACATCAAACCCACCCTCCAAAACCCACACCTATGCCTTCTGTTCTCAAACATCACAGTTTATTAGGGATACAGAAGGAATGAGTCCATTAGTAAGCTAAATGAGTTACCTCAGTCTGTGCCATCAGTTACTCAACATTTATGAAACTGCTTATTTGGAAAGTGGTTTATTGCCTGGTAGGTAATATTTATAATAAATCCAACAAAAAAATGCATTTAACAATACCTCCCTGTCAATTGATGTGAGCAAATACCCCAAAAATTATGAAATACACCTGTGAAAGTTTTGCATCACAAATTAAGTTATTTACACCTATAGCAAAAGAAATAGTAATGTGCAATAGGAGATGTATAGATCTACAGTGAAATTCTGCATTTTGCTATGATTATTATAAATGATCCGTAAGATGTGATCTGAGGAACCAGGTTACAGTAGCATACTGAAAGAATTGGTTCCCAGCAGGAGAAACTTGCATGTTCTCCTTGCAGGACCAACCAGTCTACCATCTGACCGACCAAATTCCCCTTATAAAAGTGCTTAAAATCAATAAAGGTAATTATAGTCTTTCATAGTATATCATTGGAATAAATGCCAAGAGTTGATTGTCTCTGCTACTTTGTTTAACTTATAACCTTGACCATCACAATGCTCATAGATTATGACCAGGTTGAAGTCACCTATGGAATAAATGCAATGCAGCACAGCCTCCTGACCTGCCTCCTCTGTCCATTTTTACCAGGCTGACCTGCAAGAGAGTGACTGATATGGTTGCTAAGGTGATGATGCCATAATAGGTCATTCCCTGTTGCTACGCTAATTATATTATCTATGATGTCAGAATGTATTGGAGACTGGACCTCTGTGATTAACAAACTTGTTACATAGAGAATACGTGCTAGGGATTTCGTGCCTGTGCAATTAATCCAACATGTGGATCTGACCAAATAACGCACAACAGATACTTTGTTGAATAAATATATCCAGTGCATTTTATTTGTTCATGGATTTGTAAAGATGGACCTGCCCTGTTCAAGAAAGATCTCCATGCGCTATAAATTGTATATCAAATGTATTCACAATAATTTAAACATATGTTCCCTGTTGGCTCAGTGTGTAAATACATAATGTAGTATGATGTTGAGCCATACTGCCAGGAAGGACTAAGGTTCAATCCCTTATCAGTGCTGAACTGGTTGCTTTCAGCCAAGGTTATGGTACTAATGACTAAAACATCTTTGGGGTTCAGCCTGGGTCCCATTTCCTGATCACTATTAAGTGACCGGTGCTGGAAGGTATGTGTGTGTGTTGATGTTGGGCGATGCTCCCCATGACCACATAACCCACTAACGCTCACTGTCTAGGCTCACACATGAAGAATGAATGGCCCCTTGGGTGAGGTCGTGGAGGTCATTTGGCACCTATTGAATTGTACCCTAGTGTAAATCACCACATTCAGGAAGCAGAGGGGAAAACAGTCAGAAGAAAAAAACAGGAGAGGAAAAAATATGAAGGAACTACTGTTAGAGTGGTTAGAAATGTTGGAGACAATACATTGTGGAATAGCATACCATACATTTAAGTAGTAGTCTAAGGGCTGAGAACTGCATCTGATTGTGTCCAAATGAGGCAAACATATTTTTAATATATATTAACTTTGTTATGTATGTTGGATGCTCCTTATCTGAGCATTACCATTCTGTGAAATACATCCATGCCCGCAGCTCCATAATTCTAGCATCGGATGGAGCATAATAGGCTCCAGATCCCTATCACTTATACCTGTAGCAACACTAAAGCACCCCGAGAGGAATTTGCTTTGTTCTGACTTTCAGTGGGCAATGCCAAGGGAGATCCACGAGATGTTTAAATAATTCTCTCAGCCGTATCCAGTTGATGTTATCACATGGGTTGGGATAATGCCACACAGGTTTATTTTGATCTGACATTGCATCAGAATTGATCGACAAACAGTCAGTGCTCCCCGATCACGACCAGATTTGTCCAAAAAGCTTCAGTGTCTTTCCTTGCATTTTCCTTGTGTTTTGATTCCAGGTTTACTGTGGGCATGAACAAACTAGGGGAAAAATGTGAATTGCTGAAACTTTTTCTGAGTTTTTCTTGTACTCGTCCTCACGCAAATGCCAACAACTTATCAAAGATTACATTTAGCATTTATATTGCTTACTATTTGTTTCATTCTCTCACTCGAGTTTATTCTCCTCATTATGTACAGATAGTGACTGTGAAAGCTGCTGGATTGTTTTAAAAACCCAACTAGAACACGAATGTACTTCAGGGAAAGGGGACTTGCTATATACCCTTACCTTAGTCTGGCCTACATGTGACTCCACCCTACACACTATGTGGTTGACAACAAGTGTGAGGGGCTCATGGACTTCTTTGTCTCTAAGATTGAGACCATCCGTTCAGCTGCCTCTGCCGCTTCCTTTCCTTCCCCTAGCCCACCGGGCCGAACTTCCTCTAAGGTTCCCCCTTGCCCTAGCCCTTTCTCCAGTTTCTCTCCGATCTCCCCTCATGACCTCTCCGCGCTCATCTTGTCCATGTGACCCACTTCCTGCTCCCTCGACCCTATTCCCACCAAACTGTTGACCACCCAACTTCCTTTTCTGGCTCCCATGTTAGCTGATATTGTTAATGTTTCTCTCTCCTCAGGTACTGTCCCCCTCTCCCTCAAATCTGCCACATTCACCCCTCCTCAAAAAACCAACCCTTGATCCCTCCGTCCTTGCAAACTACCGCCCCATCTCCAACTTCCCTTTCCTCTCCAAAGTCCTTGAATGTGTTGTCGCCTCCCAAATCCGTGCCCATCTTTCCTGCAATTCCATGTTTGAATCCCTCCAATCAGGTTTCTGCCCTTGCCACAGTACTGAAACAGCTCTCATCAAAGTCATAAATGACATCCTTTGTGACTGTGACAAAGGTAAACTATCCTTCCTTGTCCTTCTTGACTTGTCTGCAGCCTTTGACACGGTTGACCACTCCATCCTTTTCCAACGCCTCTCCACCGTCGTCCAGCTGGGTGGGACTGCACTCGCCTGGTTCCATTCTTATCTATCTAATCATAGCCAGAGAATCAGCTGCAACGGCTTCTCTTCCTGCTCCCATATTGTTACCTCTGGTGTCCCCCAAGGATCTATCCTTGGCCCCCTCCTATTTCTCATCTACATGTTGCCCCTTGGCGACATTATCCGAAAACACAGCGTCAGTTTCCACATGTACGCTGACGACACCCAGCTCTACCTCACTACCACTTCTCTCAACCCCTCCACGGTCTTTAAATTGTCAGACTGCTTGTCTGACATCCAGTTCTGGATGAGCAGAAATGTTCTCCAGTTAAATATTGGGAAGACAAAAGCCATTGTTTTCGGTCTCTGCCACAAACACCTTTCCCTAGCCACTGGCTCCATCCCTCTCCCTATCATCTGTCTGAGGCTGAACCAAACTTGGTGTCATATTTGACCCCGAAATGAGCTACTGACCACATATCCGCAGCATAAATAAGAACGCCTATTTCCACCTCCGTAACATCGCCCGTCTCTGCCTTTGCCTCAGCTCATCCGCTGCTGAAACTCTCATCCATGCCTTTGTCACCTCTAGACTTGACTATTCCAATGCACTCCTGGCTGGTCTCCCACATTCTACCCTGCATAAACTTGAGGTCACCCAAAACTCGGCTGCCCATGTCCTAACTCGCCCCAAGTCCCGTTCACCCATCACCCCTGTGCTTGCTGACCTACATTGGCTCCCGGTTAAGCAGCGCCTTGATTTCAAAATTCTCATCCTTGTTTTCAAATCCCTCCATGGCCTCGCTCCTCCCTATCTCTGTAATCTCCTTCAGCCCCACAACCCCCCGAGATATCTGCGCTCCTCTAATTCTGCCCTCTTGAGCACCCTGATTATAATCACTCAACCATTGGCGGCCGTGCCTTCTGTTGCCTAGGCCCTAAGCTCTGGAATTCCCTGCCTATACCTCTCCGCCTCTCTACCTCTCTTTCCTCCTTTAAGACATTCCTTAAAACCTACCTCTTTGACCAAGCTTTTGGTCACCTGCCCTAATTTCTCCTTATGTAGCTCTGTGTCAAATTTTTTGTCTTTTAATACTCCTGTGAAGCACCTTGGGATGTTTTACTACGTTAAAGGCGCTATATACATACAAGTTGTTGTTGTTGTTAATGCCCTCAGGGTATCTAGAGATGGGCAATAAGCACTGATTTGCCAAGCCAATCACATCCCAAAACAAATAAACACAAAGCTGCTCCATTCAGGTTACACTGGCTGCATAACAATGAGAGGGAGAAGAGGATGAATTTTAAACTGTGAAAGGCCCAAGTTTGAATTTGATCATATTTTGATCTCATTTATTGAAAATTTACTGAAATACTTTGGTGGGCTGCTTGTGGAAAGCACAGTAGGTCATTGCAAAAGCTGATTGAAAAGTGTACAGAAGCCGTTACCAGAGGCTTTAGGGGACGATTTTAACCCTACCCGCTCAGCAGAAACCTGCCTGGTGGGCAGTTAAAATCGCCCTGGCTCTTACCTGTCCCAGAGCCGCCATGATCCCAACATCTGTTTTAACCTTCTCTCCTGAGCAGGCAGCAAGGACACGCACCCGGAGCCAACAGGGTACTCCTGTACATATGCATGTTGCGGCCTGATGACATCATTGAGACCCAACTGTAATTGGTGCGGGAAGGCAGTGCACCATGAGAATGGATGTGTCGGGCAACCAATGGCAGGAGCGTGGGGGCGGGGCGTTTGGAGGCAGGAGGTCATGTGATAACACCTCCAGGAATACGTTCAACCAGAGTTGGCAACCCTGTACATTACAGATACTTAAAAAAATGATCAAATTATCGATGGTCACAGTCCTTTAACTCCCTTAAGGCACAGTTTTTGTGGTGCAGAAATGCCCCAATTTACAGTACAAATCCAAAAGAATTCAGGGTTGAAAAGGTTAAGTCAGTTACAGCCATTCAGTGATTAATAAAATGATGGTATTTTTATTTCAGTTTCAGTTTTACCATAACCTGAATTTCAGAAGAGATTACCCTCACCTGCTGCCCAGAATGAAGCGAAGAGTTGGGATTAAAAGTGCGATTCCTAATCTTAACTGCACAGAAGGGGATTCCAATAGTGACTTCCCTGTCAGTGGGGGGACACCAGGCGGCCCGAGACAACTAATACAGACATTAGCTGTACAGCAGAACAACTTAGTGTCACCTACGAGGGAAAATGAGCAAAAATTTGCATTTGAAAATAATCTCAGCAATCAACGAGTCACCAATACTGGGAACACAAATGGTTCTGGCAATACGGCTCCCCCTGCCCTAGCAGTGAGACCAGCTGACCATATAGCTACAGAGCAAAGCGCTAAAGTAAACCAAATGACTCAGTTTCATCCGTCACAACATGGCGGCCTGTTCCGGGCTGCTAATCATGCTGTGGAGACCAGCAGCACCACTTCAGCTACCTCAGTGTACCATCTCATGCCCCCTATGGCTGCTGGTTTTGGACCTATGATGGGGATGCCGGGTTTCCAAGGCATGTACCCTGATCTTGCTGCGGCCGCTGCCCAAGCACACCTGGCTAGCTTGTTGCCATTTTGCAATCCGTGGTTCTCCATGCCCATGATGGCGGCTGCTTCTGCTATTTCCATGTCATCGGGGTCTTCGGTTCACCATCACCGGCCTCCTCCACATCATCACCACTGCCCCAACTGCAACTGTCAAGGAGGTAGTGGATCGTCCGCAAGAAGCGGTCCCAGAAACAGTGATTATATGACAGGGCCACACAGATAAGAGTAATTAAAGTGATGAAGACACCTTACCCAGAAATGATATCTAAAGAACATGTTACAATAAACTCCTGAACAAATGTTCTTATCAACATTGGTGTATTTGCCTGTGATTTTTTTCCCTGTTCTCTTCCTTTGCTGTCGCTCTTTTTTAGTCTCCTTACCTGACTTTTGAGAAGTTCCTTTAATTGTTGCTGCTTGCCATAAAAATCATTAATTATTTTCCTACCAAAATGGGTGCATCGTGAAATGGAAATATGGTAACTGTAAAGAAGCATTACTGTTTAATTATTAAAATTGACACAGTACTAGGCTGAGCTTAGTCTGAAATATAACCTACAACTTTGGTTTATTTTTTATGAACTTTAAAATGTTGTTAAAAACTGTATTCCTGATTTGTATATCTGTTGCAACCTGTTGCCCCTCTGGAAGGGTCTGCAAGCTGTAAGAATAAGAAAAAAAATAAAATACTAAGAAAGAAAAAGCTGTAGTGATTTGACAGTTGCGTCTACATTTAAATTGATAAAGTAAACTCACTCACCACTCCAGTTGCTGTTTAAAAAAAAAACCTTTCAGAACTTTACCTAACCCATCAAACTTCAAAGAATTTAGTTCTCCCCAATTGCCACATAATCCTAAATGTTAAAAGGAGCGATATAGCTAAAGTTGCTGACATTACTCTGTCAGATTCAGATTCTCATGTCCAATTTTCAGGAGCCCAGTGTTGGATTGACTGAGTCAAAGTGGAGAAATATTTCCACAAGAAGTGGTCCCAGAGACAATGTTCTGCCCCTACGTATATTTAGTGGTCCTTATTAGATGTGATAGTCATCTGGTAACAGAGCACCTATATATCACAAACCTTTATCTTTATGCTTATTTACAGATTGTCCAATTTTGGACATCTTTGATCCCTTCTGCAGTCTAATTGGACATCAGCCATCCATTGGACATATGGTTAGATCTTGGTGACCAGTGTTAGTCAGTGCTAAAACTACTCCCCTGAGGCCTGCTTTGAGGAGACAGTTCATATAGAGAGTTTCCCTGCAGTGACGAGTCGCACTGCAGACTCTGGGCCAAGAAGAGCACATCCCATTCATGATTTCAGTGCATTGGAACTTTCTGCCAAAAAAAAAACTGGCTCACAAGACTCTGAGGAACAGTTTTATACCAAACATTAGTAAGTGATTGCAACTCTCTTGGATTTAGGATGACGTGGCAATTCTGAAGAATTAGCTTGCCTCTTTAAATGGTGGCACAAGGCAAGGAGTATCCCAAGAGGCTGATGTAGAGTTCCTCTGTTCTCCCCGCCTACCCCTTGCTGAAACATTCTTTAGTAAATGACACTGTTAATGAAGGAATTAGTGTTTGAGGTGAAATCATTGTCAGAGGGTAGAGATTTACATCAAACACCATCCATGCAAAAAATGTCACTGGAACTGAAATGATTTATAAAATGTAGCAATTTGTTTCAAGTTTAGGTCTTTGTGAGAGTACATAAATCATTGAATGTTACAGCACAACCTTCGGCCCATCAAGTCTGCTTTGGTGTTTTTCTCGAGTCACCTAATCTAATCCCACTCTGCTGCACACTCCTTATATCCTTTAATGTTCCTCTCTTTCAACCAACTATCTAATTCCATTAAAAAAAAAATTATGGACTCTACTTCAACAATGGGTTGTAGCAGAGAATTCCACATTCTAGCCACTCTCTGTAAAGCTTTTTTTTCTAACCGCCCCTTTGATTCTTTTTGTGATTATCTGTCCCACCAAGAAGTGGAAACAATCTATTAAATTTACCCTATGATAACCCTTCATAATCTTGAAGATCTTTATCTGGTTACTCCTAAACCTTCGCGTCAGTGGAAAAACCCCTCATCTGTGATAACATCCTAATGAGTCTCCTCTACAGCTTTTTCAATATTTTTCATACGCTTCTTATAATAGGGTGCCTAAAACTGTAAACAATACTCCAACAGAGGCCTAACTAACATCTTGTACATGTTCAACATCGCCTCCTTGCTTTTGTATCCTATGCCTCTGGCTACAAAACCAAGGATTCTGTTTGTCTTTTTAATGGTCATATCTACCTGAGTTGCCACCTTACTGACCTGCATATTTGCACACCAAGGTCTTTCAGCTCCTTTATTCCATTTAAGGTCTTACCATTTAACATGTACATTCTTCTCCTATTCTTGCATCCAAAATGCACTACTTTACATTTTTCTATATTGAACTGCGACTGCCACCTATCTTCCCATCTATGTCTTCCTTTAGTCATTCACAACGCCCGTTACAATTTGTTACAACCCTCCCCCTAATTTGGCGTCATCAGTGAATTTAAGTATTATTTATGCTATTAGGCTTATCAGGTTATCTGCACTTGCAATGAGAAAGGGAGAGATTATGTATTGTATCTGTTAAAAGTATGTGAAAACAAAAACAATGATTTGGTTCCCTTTTTGAAAATGTTTGGCAACAGTCCTGTTTTTAAGTTATTAAACGACTTTGTTAGGTATCCTGTAAAACATTTTAAATATGAATGCTGAGTTGCTATTTTAATTCTTGTTGGGTGCTATGTGGCACAATGTGTTGTACTTTTATACTGCAAGTGTAGATTATGATAAATGTTAGAAACATGATTAAATTAGATATGTTCCACTGTCGATATGTTTCTTATATTATGTCACAATAACTGATTTGGTGTCTTAAGTTGTTTCCTCATGCCTTCCGAAAGCAGTTTAACTTCCTCTAGAGTTTAATTGTAGAACACCCCAACCCGGAATTATTATTTTTTTTGCTGTGACTTTATGGTCTTCCCAGGCCAAACACTTTCTGAGGATTGGTAGGTGAATTCATCCAAGCTCGTGGACAATACGCTTCTCGAGCAGCTGCTAAGAAGCTCCTGTGAGAGTCACTCATGGATGACTGTCCCTTCCGATCCACACCTCCTCCTTTCCTTGACATGTACTGTGAGTTGGTTGACCAAATCTTAAAGGCTTAATTGTTATTATCATGAATTTTAATAATTTAAAGGATTTGTTTTGTGCTGTTAGCAATCGTATGAACAGAGTACACATTGGGACACAGAACTTAATCCTACTCATGAGAAAAGACCATCATCACTCAAGGTCTTCACGCATTTATTGAAATTGTGTCTCCCAGATTAGTCTACATTGTGCCTCTTTGATTTCTTACAGTGTGTGTATGTAATATACATCCAATACAACAAATGCTTAGAATTCTTTGTCGTTTCTGTTTTTCTTTCCATTGAATAATGTGTTATAATTTTTCATTGATGGACGTCCATGGTAGAATGTCTGCCATGTTTGTTTTTGCAGTAACCGTCATATTGCTTCTATAAAGGGGATACCTTTTCACCTGAAATGCTTAATAACAATAAATGTTACAAAAATGTTGAACAGTGCATCCACCAAGGTCTGTCGGTCACCCTTTGTTATTGTGTTATATGCTTGAAAATGATTGATTAAGGGCAATTTGTGCACAGTCATTTTGGATAGAAGACCCCGTCAAAGTGACATCATGAAGTTCTGCTCTAGTTACATCACGAGCTGTGGCTCTTCAATTTCCATTGGTGTGAGTTTTTCCATCTCCTACATTTGTCATCCTTATGAACCTCTCTTGGGCGAGACAGTCAAATTGGTGAGCTGTTTTTCGTTCCGAGCGTGTGAAGACCAGGAAAATGGGTTGAGAAATCCCGGATTAACTTCACCTTGGACCTATACAGCCAGCAGAGAGAGGGAGACTGTCATCCCATTAGTCTGGGTTGGATTCAAACCCAGGTTCCAGAATTGAAGGAGAGTGTACTACCAACTACCTTACCAGCACTCCGAATTCATAGGTAACCTCAACTTTTGTGTACGTATTTTAGTCTACTCCTTTAAAACAGGCACCCCCTTAAGTAACAAGTGTTTATTTTGCAGTTGATTGGAGGATTTCTACAAAGGAACTTGTATGTCCCAGTGCAATCTTGGTAAGGCAATTTCATTTTATCAGAGAAGTATTATTGAGTATTATTATATTGTTGGGAATACACATGGTTTTATAGCAACATCTTGCATTTTATACTATAAATATAACCGTTTATCATTGAAACATATAGACTAATAGTTTATTGTTTGCAGTCTTAATTACATCACAGTAATTGTCCTGATGTTATGGTAGCATTTCAGTGCCCCTCAGTGTTTAATCCTTAGCCTGCTGGGATGTTAAGGGAAATTCATGTCTCCTTGGGCTGACAAGTTGTACATTTTCAGCTAGTGCGCGGCTCATGAAGCCATTCAGACATCAGGAATCATGTTTTGTTTTGCTTATGCCCAGTTTTTTCCCCCCTGCCTCTCCTGAAAGTGTTGACTCCTTTTTGGGGTGCAGATCCCAGACTCCGGCAGCCAAGTGACCAATCTTCATGTGTGTGATCTTAGACAGTGAATGTTGACAGACTATTTTGACAATGGATGATGAGTAACCTTTCCTGCAGACCCAGTGTGTTGGGTTAAAATAACCGACAATGAAGTTAATTTTAAAAGAAGTCACAATTTATATTGCATTTTTAAGTTTGTGTAGTATATAACATTATATTTCATTGTTGTGGGTGTTAACTATAAAACTCACGCACAACAGTGTTAATGTGACTTAACATGATTTTCAGCAATGAAATACAAATAGATGACACTTTTGCTCATTCCATATAACTTGAATGTATTAGCAGATTACCTTATAGCACAAACCCTTGCTTAGCACCTCAAAACTAGCTTGTTTGCCTGTTGTACAGCTGCCCTGACTCTCCATTAATCCTTTAACAAACCAGAGATCTACTTGTACCTCAGTATAATGCGCTGAACTCTACATTGTTTTGTAACCTTCCACTATCATTGTTTAAATCTTGTCGTTGTGGAGCTGTTGTTAAGAGTGACACAAGTGTAGGGTTGTTACAGTGGGGGACAGAGTCAAAATGTGGCAGAGCTATGCCTGATGATGATACAAGGAATCACTGTAAGGTGCATGGGGGGGATATAGAAGGGATGTCCGAGGTAGATTCTTTACTCAGAGAGTGGTTGGGGTGTGGAATGGACTGCCTGCTGTGATAGTGGAGTCGGACACTTTAGGAACTTTCAAGCGGTTATTGGATAAGCACATGGAGCACACCAGAGTGATAGGGAGTGTGATAGCTTGATCTTGGTCTCGGACAATGCTCGGCACAACATCGAGGGCCGAAGGGCCTGTACTGTGCTGTACTGTTCTATGTTCTATGTTCTATGTTAAGGGATTAAGGTACTTTAACGTGAGCTAAACATTCTGAGCAAGTGTTTTTAAAATGCTGGTATGTATTCTTGTTGAATCTTGCTGCAGTATGGGTTGCTTCTATTTCAAAGTCATTAGTAAAGGTGAATTTTAGCTCATAAACTCTTACTCATAAACTCAGGGTTGGTACTGGAAGCATAGAGGAACTCAGTAGGTTTATTAGAAAATGGAGTGCATTGCCGCAAGTAGCGATTGAAGCTAAGTATCACAACATTTAAGAGAGCATCAGATAAACACTTGAACAAGTAAATATTAAAGGATGTACAGAAAGTGCAAAAAATATGTTTACAATTAGATAGCTTCAATGTGCAGCTGGCACAGGTACAGTAGAACAATGGCTTCCTTCTGTGTAGAAATCTCTATGATTCATAAATCTTTCATTGCAATGCGGTTCCAGACTGTCAATGAGATGAAGGTCACAAACTGGTAAATCTCAATATTTACTCACATTTTCCTCAGGCTTGTGGTTGGAATGATAAACTATGTTTACAGCGATTCATTGACAGCCTGTAACAGTGGTTGTTTTGTGAGCACTGGGTGGGGCCACCATTATCATTTTATTTTGCAACGAAATGTGGCAAAATAAAATGTGGCAATGAAATGTAGCTGGCCTCCCACATTCTACCCTATGTAAACTGGAGGTCATCCAAAACTCGGCTGCCCGTGTCCTAACTCGCATCAAGTCCCATCACCCCTGTGCTCGCTGACCTACATTGGCTCCCGTTTAAGCAGCGCCTCGATTTCAAAATTCTCATCCTTGTTTTCAAATCCCTCCATGGCCTCGCTCCTCCCTATCTCTGTAATCTCCTCCAGCCCCACAACCTCCCGAGATATCTGCGCTCCTCTAATTCTGCCCTCCTGAGCATCCCTGATTATAATCGCTCAACCATTGGTGGCCGTGCCTTCTGTTGCCTAGGCCCTAAGCTCTGCAATTCCCTGCCTAAACCTCTCCGCCTCGCTACCTCTCTTTCCTCCTTTAAGACGCTCTTTAAAACCTACCTCTTTGACCAAGCTTTTGGTCACCTGCCCTAATTTCTCCTTATGTGGCTTGATGTCAAATTTTGTGTCTTATAATACTCCTGTGCAGCGCCTTGGGATGTTGTTACTATGTTAAAGGTGCCATATAAATACAAGTTGTTGTATTTGGTGTATGAAATATAATATGATTCTGGCAGACTTTTGTTCTGTCCAGAATTTTGGCTCATAGCAATTTTTTTAGTTATATGCCAAATAGAGCACAGCTGCAGTATACAAGTCAGCCAGAGTGATGTCAACCTCCTCAGAATGCATTGCAGGAAAGAGAATAGGATAATGCTACAAGTACAGCACACTGGGATATCAAGTCATAGAATCAGACAGCACAGAAGGAGGCCATTCGGCCCATCGTGCCTGTGCCAGCTCTGTGAAAGAGCTCTCCAATTAGCCCCACTTCCCCTGCTCTTTCCCCCATAGCCCTGCAAATGTTTTTCCTTTTCACGTATTTATCCGATTCCTTTCTGAAAGTTACTATTGAATCTGCTTCCACTGCCCTTTCAGGCAGCGCATTCCAGATCACAACAACTGCTGCATAAAAAAAATTCTCATCTTTCCTCTGGTTCTTTTGCCAACTATCTTAAATCTGTGTCCTCTGGTTACCGGCCCATCTGCCAATGGAAACAGTTCCTCCTCATTTACTCTATCAAAACAAGTAATGTGTGTATTAGGCTGATCAAGCCACTTGTAACAGAAAAATATCATGCTGGTCTCAAGTAAGAGCAGTGAAAGTAATCAGAAATATATTTAAACCTTTAAATTTTTCCTTTTGGTAAGTAGAATTCCCTCTTTGTTTTCTCCCAGTTCTTCCGCCCTGATTTATGTACTAACTGTAGCTGAGAAAATGGAAAGGCAAACTGCTTCCAGTGTCACTCAGTCTGTTTCGGCTGCTGGGAGATGTGTGAGAGTGTCCATAAATTATGAATAGTTACTTCTAAAAGGATTAGGTAAGTGTATAGAGGAGTACAACACCAACAACAACTTCTATTTATATAGCGCCTTTAACGTAGTAAAACGTCCCAAGGCGCTTTACAGGAGCGTCATAAAACAAAATTTGACACCGAGCCACATAAGGAGAAACCAAACGCTTGGTCAAAGAGGTACATAAGAACATAACATAAGAAATAGGAGCAGGAGGAGGCCATTTGGCCCTTCGAGCCTGCTCCGCCATTCAACAAGATCATGGCTGATCTTCTTCTACCTCATCTCCACTTTCCTGCACTATCCCCATATCCCTGGATTCCCCAAATATTCAAAGACCTATCGATCTCTGTCTTGAATATACTCAACGACTGAGCCTCCACAGCCCTCTGGGGTAGAGAATTCCAAAGATTCACCACCCTCTGAGTGAAGAAATTTCTCCTCATTTCAGTCCTAAATGGCCGACCCCTTATTCTGAGACTGTGACCCCTGGTTCTGGACCCCACAGCCAGGGGAAACATCCTCCCTGCATCTACCCTGTCAAGCCCTGTAAGAATTTTGTATGTTTCAGTGAGATCACCTCTCATTCTTCTAAACTCTAGAGAATATAGGCCTAGTCTACTCAATCTCTCCTCATAGGACAATCCCCCCATCCCAGGAACCAGTCTGGTGAACCTTTGTTACACTCCCTCTATGGCAAGTATATCCTTCTTTAGGTAAGGAGACCAAAACTGTACACAATACTCCAGGTGTGGTCTCACCAGGGCCCTATATAATTGCAGTAAGACGTCTTTACTCTTATATTCAAATCCTCTTGTAATAAAGGCCAACATACCATTTGCTTTCCCAATTGCTTGCTGTACCTGCATGTTAACTTTCAGTGATTCGTGTACAAGGACACTCAGGTCCCTCTGAACACCAACATTTCCCAATCTCTCACCATTAAAAAATACTCTGCTTTTCTATTATTCCTACCAAAGTGGATAACATCACACTTCTCCACATTGTATTTCATTTGCCATGTTGTTGCCCACTCACTTAGCTTGTCTATATCCCCTTGAAGCATCTTTACATCCTCCTCACAACTTACATTCCCACCCAGCTTTGTATCATCAGCAAACTTGGATATATTACATTTGGTCCCCTCATCCAAATCATTGATTTGCCCTTCTCCAGGGCAATTAGGGATGGGCAATAAATGCTGGCCTTGCCAGCAATGCCCACATTCCACAAACGAATAAAAAAAAATGTAGATTGTGAATAGCTGAGGCCCAAGCACTGATCCTTGCGGTACCCCACTAGTTACAGCCTGCCAAGCCGAAAATGACCCGATTATTGCTACTCTCTGTTTTCTGTCCGTTAACCAATCCTCAATCCATGCTAGAATATTACTCCCAATCCCATAAGCCCTAATTTTGTTTAATAACTTCTTTAGTGGCACCTTATCGAATGCCATCTGAAAATCCAAATACACCACCTCCACTGGTTCCCCCTTATCTATTCTGCTAGTTACAGCCTCAAAAAACTCTAACAGATTTGTCAAACACGATTTCCCTTTCATAAATCCGTGTTGACTCTGCCCAATCCTATTATTATTTTCTAAGTGCCCTGTTACCACGCCCTTAATAATAGATTCTAGCATTTTCCCTACTACTGATGTCAGGCTAACTGGTCTGTAGTTCCCCGTTTTCTCTCTCCCACCTTTCCTAAATAGTGGGGTTACGTTTGCTACCTTCTAATCCACGGGAACCGTTCTAGAATCTATGGAATTTTGGAAAATGACAACCAATGCATCCACTATCTCTATAGCCAGCTCTTTCAAAACCCTAGGACGTAGGCCATCGGGTCCAGGGGATTTATCAGCTTTCAGTCCCATTAATTTCTCCAGTACTATTTTTCTACTAATACTAGTTTCCTTCAGTTCCTCATTCTCGCTAGAGCCGTGGTTCTCCACTATCTCCGAAAAGTTTTTTGCGTCTTCTTCTGTGAAGACAGACACAAAGGGCTGGATTTTCATTGACCCGTGAGGTGGGTTTGGAGGCGTGTGAGGGGGGTTAAAATTGCGAAAACTGGCGGGTGGGCACAAGCCCGCCTCCATCCCGCCTCCACACAATTTTCATTAAATCGTGTCTGCTGGTCCCGACTCCGTCCTGCCTCCAAGAGGCAGGATAGGCTGTTAAGGCCCTTAACAAGCACTAAATTGCCTCTATAATGCCATTTTGAAAGGCCTTTGTGATTTTAACCCTTTTTCTATGTGAAGCACGCCTGTTCTGAACCACGAATGTGAAACCTGGCGGGAGCACATCTGGCTGGCCGGCTGGCTGGCATATCTGGGAGTGGTGGTGAAGGGGAGACATATCTGGGAGTGGTGGTGAAGGGGAGACATATCTGGGAGTGGTGGTGGAGGGGAGACATATCTGGGAGTGGTGGTGCAAAAATATCTGGGAGCAGACTTAGAGCTGCTGCTGCTCATTTTGTATCCAGGTCCTCTCACAGCAAAGGCCAGGCAGTCTTTGCAGACCTTCAATGCAGCAGCAATGATGACATCATCAGAGGCGACTTTCAGACTGAAAACACTAATTGGGTCATGGGTTCCCACATGCTGGAACTCAATTGCCCAATTAGGTGAAAATCGCATCAATCTCCCACATCCAATTGCAGTCGGGTGGATAACACGAAAAGTGGATGACACGACCCCAACCCGCCCCAGTATCAAAATCCAGCCAAAAGTATTTGTTTACTTTCTCTGCCATTTCCTTATTCCCCATTATAATTTCTCCTGTCTCAGCCTGAAAGGGACCCACATTTACTTTCGCTAACCTTTTCCTTTTTAAATACCTATAGAAGCTTTTACAGTCTGTTTTTATGTCTCTCGCCAGTTTACTCTCATATACTTTTTTCCCTTTCTTTATCAATTTCTTGGTCCTCCTTTGCTGAATTCTAAAATCCTCCCAATCCTCAGGCTTACTACTCTTTTTGGCAAATTTATAAGTCTCTTCCTTTGATTTAATACTGTATTTAACTATTCTTGTTAGCCACAATTGGACCACTTTTCCTGTGGGGTTTTTGTGCCTTAAGGGAATGTATATTTGTTGTAAATTATGTATTAATTCTTTAAATGCTAGCCATTGCTTGTCTACCGTCATACCTTTTAATGTAGTTTCCCAATCTACCTTAGCCAACTTGCCCCTCATACCTACATAGTTTGCTTTGTTTAGTTTGAAGACCCTAGTTTCGGATTTAACTAAATCACTTTCAAACTCAATATAAAATTCTATCATATTATGGTCATTCTTCCCTAAAGGCCCCTTTACTACAAGGTTATTAATTAACCCTTTCTCATTGCACAATACTAGATCTAAAATAGCCCGTTCCTTAGTTGGTTCCTCAACATACTGATCTAGAAAACTATCATGCATACATTCCATGAATTCGTCCTCCACACTATTACTGCAAATTTGGTTTGCCCAGTCTATATGTAGATTAAAGTCCCCCATGATCACTGTATTACCCTTGTTACATGTGCCTCTAATTTCCTGATTTATACTCTGCCCTACATTACAATTACTGTTTGGGGGCCTATAAACAACTCCCACCAATGTTTTCTGCCCCTTGCTGTTTCTTAGCTCCACCCAAACTGATTCTACTTCTTGATTCTCAGAGCTAAGATCCCTTCTCTCTATTGTCTTTATCCCATCCTTTATTATCAGGGCTACCCCTCCTCCTTTTCCATTTTGTCTGTCTCTTCTAAAAATTAAGTATCCTGGAATATTTAGTTCCCAACCTTGGCCACTTTGCAACCACGTCTCCGTTATGGCTATTAGATCAAACCTGTTCATTTCTATTAATTCATCTATTTTGTTGCGAATGCTTCGCGCATTCAGATCTAGTGCCTTTAGCTTTGACTTATTTATATTTTTCCCTGATGTCACCTTAGTCACTGATGCCTTATTACCTTTGTTACTCTCTCTGTCCCTTCCTGACCCACGCTGCTTATTTTTATCCAAAACTCTACTCTGCTCTGGAGCCATGACATTTCTCTCACTGCTTTTAAATTTACTCTTTCCTGAATCCTCCCAACCCCCTCTTCATTAGTTTAAAGCCCTGTCAACTGCCCTAGTTATTCGGTTCGCCAGGACACTGGTCCCAGCCCAGTTTAAGTGGAGCCCGTTCCAACGGAACAGCTCCCTCTTTCTGGTGCCAGTGCCCCATGAACTGAAACCCCTTCCTCCTACACCACTCCGAGTCACACATTTAAACCTCTAATCTGTTTGTCTCTATGCCAATTTGCGCGTGGCTCAGGTAACAATCCAGAGATTATACCTTTGAGGTTCTGCTTTTTAATTTGGATCCTAGCTCCTCAAACTCCCTCAGCAAAACCTCATTCCTAGTTCTACCTATGTCGTTGGTTCCTACGTGGATCACGACAACTGGATCCTCCCCTCCCACTCCAAGTTCTTATCCAGCCGTGAGGAGATGTCTTTAACCCTGGCACCGGGCAGGCAACACAACCTTCGGAACTCTCGGTCGCGGCTACAGAAAACAGTATCTATCCCCCTGACTATACTGTCCCCTACCACAACTACATTCCCTTTCACTCCCCCCCACTTGAATGGCCTCGTACACCATGGTGCCATGGTCAGCTTGCTCATCCATCCTGCAGGCTTTTCCCTCATCCACACAGGCAGCAAGAACCTCATACCTGTTGGACAAGAGCAAAGGCTGAGGCTCCTCCAGCACTGCACCTGGGGTCCCCTTACCTGCCTGAGTTGCAGTCACACTCCTGTCCCTGACCACTAACCAGACCTGTACCACTACTTAATCTAAGGGGTGTGACTACCTCCTGGATCAAAGTGTCCAGGTAACTCTCCCCATCCCTGATGCCCCGCAATGTCTGCACCTCAGACTCCAGCTGAAAAACTCTGAGCTGAAGTTCCTCAAGATGCAGGCACTTCCTGAACCGTGGTTGTCCGGGATCACAATGCTCTCCGCAGACTCCCACATGCTGCAGTTGCGGCACACCACCTGCACTGCCATCCCTATATGACCTTGTTTTATTTAATTAAATTTAATAAAATTTGTAATTAGTTAACTTAGTTTACAGTGTAGTTTCTTGACTACTTACTTGATCTAGATTAAGTTAAGGGTACTGAAATTAAATACCTGTAACACAAAGCACTACAAGTACTGTAGGCAAAAAGCAGCAACTCCTTCCCCCTCTTCTCCAAATTCCCACTCTTTCCAAATTCCCAAATAAAACACACTGTTTTAAGGAGCGTCTTAAAGGAGGAAAGAGAGGTAGAGAGGTGGAGAGGTTTAGGAAGGGAATTCCAGAGCTTAGGGCCTTGGCAACAGAAGGCACGGCCACCAATGGTTGAGCGATTATAATCAGGGATGCTCAAGAGGTCAGAATTAGAGGAGCGCAGATATCTTAGGGTGTTGTGGGGCTGGAGGAGATTACAGAGAATAGGGAGGGGCGAGGCCATGGAGGGATTTGAAAACAAGGATGAGAATTTTAAAATCAAGGTGTTGCTTAACTGGGAACCAGTGTAGATCAGCGAGCACAGGGGTGATGAGTGAACGGGACTTGGTGCGAGTTAGGACACGGGCAGTTTTGGATGACCTCAAGTTTATGTAGGGTAGTACATGGGAGGCCGGCCAGGAGTGCATTGGAATAGTCAAGTCTAGAGGTAACAAAGGCTTGGATGAGGGTTTCAGGCAGCAGATGAGCTGAGGCAGGGGCGGAGACAGGCGATGTACCTTCAACATAAAGTGCTCGCTCCTTCCAAGTAATGTCGTAAAAACTGTGGGACATAAAAATCACGAGGGTAGCACATCCTTCAAATGGAGCTTCTGCATAGCTAATAGTTTTTCAATGTGTTGTGTTGGAATGTGTGCATGGGAGTGAGTCTGTCAGTGAGCGGAGGAAGAATAACAGGAAATGGATGGTATTAGCCTGGAGCTTCAGGCAAGCTTCCAGCTTCAATGTGGCCAATTTCCTCTATGTCCCAGGCCCCGGGACATTGATCATGGCCTGTTCAAACTGATTCGTAGGTCGGAAATTTAGGAGCACTGCTCTTCTTTGGGATTGCTCGCTCGCTCCTGTTTATGTTCCGCCATGTCCCGCAGGTAAAGTAGCGTTGAGCTGTTGGAAATTTGGAGAACACAAGAAGAGTGTCACCCAAGTGTCTACCCTGCACCCCAGCAAGTGTGTGAATAAATGAACATGCATCACACAAGCAGGTTGCATTGTAAGGTTACTTCCTGGCCTTGCTTTTGGTAATGTGACTGCAGTGGCAGTTTAATGTGGCAGTAATAATGTATGTCCTGCTGAATGTGAAACTTGGACAGAGCTGTTTGCTGGAGGCATAGCATGCAGCTTTTACGCAGCTTAACATGGTGAAAGGAAAGTCATTGTGCCAATTATAATTTGCCCATCCACTTGGTATAGTGAAATACTGCCTTTCCTTACCTTGGCAGACTTCCCGAGACTGTTAAATTGTTCCCTCATCTGCTCCCACAAAGGATACAGCACTGACTCTGTCCACCACCTCATGCCAAGCCAAGTGCCCCGTGGGAAGCGTGCCCTGGGGGTCCTAAACAGGGCAACTCTTCTTCCCTTCTTCCAGTAGCAGCAGAAAATTGAGGTGCCCTGTGTCCTGTGCCCTGTGTCCTGTGCCCTTGCCCCATGTCTAGCTATCTCCAGCTTTCTGCACAGTCAGACTCAAGACCCCTTTAAATAGCAGCTGCAACCTCTTAAGTGCTGCAGCTACACACCATTTCCCACACCTGACAGCAAGTTCCCAACGACAGGCCCAGTGGGTTGGAGCTCACTACACATACCCAATGAAGTCACGCTTGTGAAATCTGGTGACTTCAGCCCATCACAACTTTCGCAAACTATACTCTCACATCTCCTGTGCAGAAACAGACAGTTCTGGTTTTACTGCTCTTCGCCATCTCCATTGGAACTTACCATTTGGGTCTGCACATTCAGCAGGGAATTGCACAAGTGAGTGAACTATGAGATGATAAAGTGACACCCTTTCTTGTCCTGGGGACTGTCTTGAGAGACAATTAACAATTAGCCAGCAGTGAGTTTTCCCTTCCATTCACCAAGTCAGCTAATCTGTATGAGTACGATCCTGCCTGAATCTCATGAAGTTAGTATTCAAACTTACTACTCCTCTAAATGTTCCTATCGTTAGGGTTCCGAAGTAGGGACTCTATATCATTCTTTGTTTCAGCAGCTTACTACAGGATGCTGGGGTAACTTAACCACAGGGATCTTTTTTGGAGTATGCATTACTTCCGCACACTAGTGCCAGTGTAATTGATCTCTTTTCAGAATGATTTTTGACTGTCTTTGTTTTCGGTCTCTGCGAATTTGCTACGATTTATTTAGTCTTACCTCCCTGAGTGTCAGCTGTGGCTTCTGAGTGAGAAGGTTGTGGATTCAAGTACCCACTCCAGAGACTTGGAACACATAATCTAGGCTGACACTCCCAGTGCAGTACTGACGGAGCGCTGCACTGTTGGAGGTGCCGTCTTTTAGATGAGACGTTAAACCAAGGCCCCCGTCCGCCCTCTCAGTTAGATGGAAAAGATCCCACGGCACTGTTTCAAAGAGGTGCAGGGGCTTTCTCCCGGTGTCCCCGACCAATACTTATCACTGAAACAGATGATCTGGTCATTATCGCATTGCTGCTTGTGCGACCTCGCTGCGCACAAATTGGCTGCCGCGTTTCCTACGCAACAACAGTGGCTACACTTCAAAAGTACTTCATTGATTGTAAACTGCTATGGGACGTCCTGAGGTCGTGAAAGGTGCTATATAAATGCAAGCCTTTTTATTTATCCATTTTTTTTCATTTGAGACATAACCTCCAACTTAGAAGATGGAGTTCAGATTTAACTACTTTACACAGAGGGTGGTGAATGTAAGGGAGGCAGTGGGACTGATTGTATCAGCAACGTCAAGAGAGTCAGCCAAATACCTGGAGAAAGAATTGATAGGGGTGTATGAGACTTATCACGGGATATGGTATTTCCTAGACACTAGGTAATGGACTACATTCTACATTCCTACATATTTTATGTGCTACGAATCTCATTTGAATTTTCTCAAATATGTCTGAAGGTATTTAGCATTCTGTCCCCTGGCTTTATTTCCAATTTTATTCTCCCAGTTCATTCTTTTTACTGTCGTGTTTCCTTAGCTCATGCCACAAGATCAAACCTTTTAACAACATTTGAGTGCTTCATTATCTCACGTTCACCACTAAATACAATATTAACTGTGGCCTCCTCCTCCCTTTTTAAAATCTCCCTTTCTCTCAAATTCTCCTCGTTTAATTTCACATCACGTGCTTCCTTTTGCTTTGTCGGTGTAGAACAGTTCCGATTATTCATGTACTTCTTGTTTCATTGGTTTCTGTCTAAATGGAATCTCATCTGGCATTTATTCATCTCATTTGATTAGGCATATATCTTATTGGAAACAAATCCTTTATTCTTCAATGATTGATGCAAATACACTCAAGTTTGTCCATTTCTATTACCAGGCACCCATTTATTGATTTGGACCACCTGCTTTTATGTCACCTCCCTCATCAGAGTGACTTATTGTGTAAGGCCATATCATGGGAAGAGCATTAGTAATTGCTTGGAGTGTGACACAGCTTAATCCTTAGAAACAGATACCTAGAGAGTTTGAGAAATGTCTGTACTTTTTAGTATTTTAATTTTGTTTTAGATGAGGTGCAACCCAACACAATTCAAAAATCTTATTGGACATACACCATGGCTATGGTGCCTAGCTTAATTCCAAGTGACCCTCCTGAGAGACTTTACCCTTCCTTCTTCATATAATCCCATCCGGAGCAGCAGTCTTCAGATGGATTGTATTAATAGGTATTGAAATGTGCTATTTTATTTAATGGTGTTGCGTTTCTAACCCACAAATTCAAATTAAGTCCAGAGTGAAAAAAGGCCAGTCAGCCCATCAAAACCTGCTCCGTCCAGAGACCTTGTTCTACCATGGCCGTCCCTCCCCACCACCACCACCATCTGTTGATCGCATACATTAAGGGGCACTAAGCTCCTTCTCCTATATCCCTTTAAAAAAAATTAAAGCGGTGGTACTAAAGTCTCCCTAGACTTCAATCTTCCTCATCAACAGATTATCAATCCAGTTCTCTCCTAAAAAGTATTGATTTAAGGTATGAAGTAACGGAGAGGGTAGGGCGGTTGATGTTGTGTATATGGACGTTCAAAAGATGTTTGATAAAGTACCACATAATAGATTTGTTAGCAAAATTGAAGCCCATGGGATTAAAGGGTAGTAGCTGGGTGGATACGTAATTGACTAAGAGACAGAGAGCAGAGAGCAGTGGTGAATGGTTGTTTTTCAGATGGAGGGAAGTATACAGTTGTGTTCCCCAAGGGTCAGTGTTGGGCCCACTGCTCTTTTTGATATATATTAATGACATGGACTTGGGTATACAGGGAATCATTTAAAAGTTTGCAGATGACGCAAAACTGGGAAATGTGGTGAACAGTGAGTGAGGAGGATAGTAACAATCTTCAGGAGAACATAGACAAACTGGTGAAATGGGCAGACACATGGTTGATGAAATTTAACGCAGCGAAGTGCGAAGTGATACATTATGATAGGAAGAATGAGGAGAGAAATATAAACTAAATGGTACAATTTTAAAAGGGGTGCAGGAACAGAGAGACCTGGGGGGTTACGCACACAAATCTATGAAGGTGGCAGGGCAGGTTGAGAAGGCTGTTAAAAAAGAATATGGTATCTTTGGCTTTATAAATAGAGGCATAGAGTACAAAAGCAAGGAGGTTATGCTAAACCTTTATAAAACACTGGTTAGGCCCGAGCTGGAATATGGTGGCCAATTCTGGGCACCACATTTTAGGAAGGATGTCAAGGTCTTAGAGAGGGTGCAAAGGAGCTTTACTAGAATGGTACCAGGGATAAAAGACTTCAGTTACATGGAGAGACTAGAGAAACTGGGGTTGTTCTCCTTAGAGCAGAGAAGGCTTTGATAGAGGTGTTCAAAGGCATGAAGGGTTTTGATAACAGTAAAGTACTGAAATATGGCTTAAAGAAGGGCAGGCGTGGCAGCTCAACATTCCTGGCTACAGGGTTTTCAGACGAGATAGAGAGGGGGATAAAAAAGGAGGGGGATCGCAATATTGGTTAAATAAACAATTACAGCTGTGAGGAGGGATGATATGTTAGAAGGATCATCAAATGAGGCCATATGGGTTGAACTGAAGAACAAAAAAGGGGCAATTACACTGCTGGGAGTGTACTATAGACCCCCAAATAGTCAGAGAGAGAGAGAAGAGCAAATATGTAGGCAAATTTCTGAGAAGTGCAAAAACAATAGGGCAGTTATAGTAGGGGATTTCAACTACCCCAATATTAACTGGGATAGAATCAGTGTAAAAGGTATAGAGGGTGCAGAATTCTTAAAATGCATTCAGGAGAACTTTGTTAGCCAATATGTAGCAAGCCCAACAAGAGAGGGGAGCGGTTATGGACTTAGTTTTAGGGAATGAAGCTGGGCAGGTGGAAGGGGTATCAGTGGGTGAGCATTTTGGTGGTAGTGATCATAATTCAGTTAGATTTAGCGTAGTTATAGAAAAGGACAAGGATAGACCAGGAGTAAAAGTTTCGGACTGGGGAAAGGCCAATTTTACTAATCTAAGATGTGATTTAGCAAAAGTGGACTGGAAACAGCTACTTGAAGGTAAATCAGTGTCAGAGCTGTGGGAGGCATTCAAGGAGGAGATAGTGAGGGTTCAGAGCAAATATGTTCCCACAAAGAAAAAGGGTGGGACTCCAAAATCTAGAGCCCCTGGATGTCAAGGGGCACACAGGGTAGGATAAGGCAAAAAAGGGAAGCTTATGTCAGATACTGAGAGCTAAATACTGCAGAAAGCTTAGAGGAGTATAGAAAATGCAGGGGTGAAATTAAAAAGCAAATTAGGAAAGCAAAGAGAGGGCATGAAAAAATATTGACAAGTAAAATCAAGAAAACCCCAAGATGTTTTATAAATACAAAAAGAGCAAGGGGATAACTAAAGAAAGAGTAGGGCCTAATAGAGACCAAAAAAGAAAGCTTGTGTGTGGAGGTGGAAGATGTGGGTATGGTTCTTAATGAATACTTAGCATCTGTCTTCACAAAAGAGAGGGACGATACAGACATTGTAGTTAAGGAGGAGGAGTGTGAAATATTAGATGAGATAAACATAGTGAGAGAGGAAGTATTAAGGGGTTTAGCATATTTGAAAGTAGATAAATTGCCAGGCCTGGATGAAATGTATCCCAGGCTGTTAAGAGAAGCAAGGGAGGAAATAGCAGAGGCTCTGATCATTTTTCAATCCTCTCTGACTACAGGTGTGGTGCCGGAGGACTGGAGCATTCTAATGTTGTACAGTTGTTTAAAAAGGGAAAAAGGGATAGACCGAGTAATTACAGGCCAGCCAGCCTAACCTCGGTGCTGGGCAAATTGTTGGAAAAAATTCTGAGCGACAGTCTTAATCGTCATTTAGAAAGGCATGGATTAATCAAGGACAGTCAGCATGGATTTGTTAAGGGAAGGTCGTGTCTGACTAACTTGATTTAATTTTTTGAGGAGGTAACAAGGAGGGCTGATGAGGGTAGCATGTTTGATGTAGTCTACATGGATTTTAGTAAGGCCTTTGACAAGGTCCCACTTGGCAGACTGGTCAGAAAAGTAAAAGCCCATGGGATCCAAGGGAAAGTGGCAAGTTGGATCCAAAATTGGCTTCATGGCAGGAAGCAAAGGGTAATGGTTGACGGATGTTTTTGTGACTGGACAGCTGTTTCCAGTTGGGTTCTGCAGGGCTCAGTACTAGGTCCCTTGCTTTTTGTGGTATACATCAATGATTTAGACTTCAATGTAGGGGGTATGATTAAGAAGTTTGCAGATAATACAAAAATTGGCCGAGTGGTTGATAGTGCGGAAGAAAGCTGTAGGTTGCAGGAAGTTATCAGTGGACTGGTCAGGTGGGCAGAAAAGTGGCAAATGAAATTCAATCCGGAGAAGTGTGCATTTGGGAGGGCTAACAAGGCAAGGGAATACACAATAAATGGTCGGATACTGAGAAGTGTGGAGGAACAGAGGGACCTTGGAGTGCATGTCCAGAGATCCCTGAAGGTAGCAGGACAGGTAGATAAGGTGGTCAAGAAGGCATATGGGATACTTTCCTTTATTAGCCGAGGCATAGAATAAAAGCAGGGAGTTTATGCTTGAACTGTATAAAACACTAGTTAGGCCACAGCTAGAGTACTGCGTACAGTTCTGGTCACCACAGAAAAGATGTGATCGCACTAGGGAGGGTACAGAGGAGATTTACAAGGATGTTGCCAGGACTGGAGAATTTTAGCTATTAGGAAAGTTTGGATAGGCTGGGGTTGTTTTCTTTGGAACAGAGGAGGCTGAGGGGAGACTTGATTGAGGTGTATAAAATTATGAGGGGCCTAGATAGAGTGGATAGGAAGGACCTATTTCCCCTAGAAGAGAGGTCAATAACCAGGGGGCATAGATTGAAAGTAATTTATAGAAGGATTAGAGGGGAGTTGAGGAGAACTTTTTTCACCCAGAGGGTGGTGGGGGTCTGGAACTCACTGCCTGAAAGTGTGGTAGAGGCAGAAACGCTCATCACATTTAAAAAGTCTGTGCCGGCTCTTTTGAAGAGCATCCAGTTAGTCCCATTCCCCCGCTCTTTCCCCATATCCCTGCAATATTTTCTCCTTCAAGTATTTATCCAATTCCCTTTTGAAGGCTACTATTGACTCTGTGTCCGCCACCCTATCAGGCAGCGCATTCCAAATCCTAACCACTCGTTGCGTAAAAAAGGTTTCCCTCATGTCGCCTCTGGTTCTTATGCCAATCACCTTAAATCTGTGCCCTCTGGTTATCGACCCTTCAGCCGTTGGAAACAGTTTCTCTTTATTTACTCTATCTAAACCCTTCATGATTTTAAACCCTCTATTAAATCTCCTCTTAGCTCTAAGGAGGACAACCCCAGCTTCTCCAGTCTATCCTCGTAACTGTAATCCCTCATTCCTGGAACCATTCTAGTAAATCTCTGCTGTACCCTCTCCAAAGCCTTCACGTCCTTCCTAAAGTGTGGCGCCCAGAATTAGACACAATACTCCAGCTGGGGCCGAACTAGTGTTTAACATAGGTTTAGCATAACTTCCTGGCTTTGTACTCATTGCTGTTTGTGGGAGCTTGCTGTGCAGATTGGCTGCCGCGTTTCTCACATTACAACAGTGACTGCACTGCAAATAAATACTTCATTGGCTGTAAAGCGCTTTGAGACGTCTGGTGGTCGTGAAAGGCGCTATATAAATGTAGGTCTTTCTAAGTTAAATCAAGTTTCTGAATTAACTGGAAGACATAGGATTACAAATCAGAACAAGTTATACTGGCATTGTACAGCTCAGTGGTGGTGAATACAAATTCTAGGCTATCGCATGCAGTTTTAGTTACCCAGTCACCCTACCTTAAAAAAGATTATAGATGCATTGGAAAGGGTTGAGAGAAGAGTGAACAGGAAGAGTCCAGGCCTATGGGGACTAAATTATGAAGATAGGCTCAAGCAATTGAACTTATTTTTACTGGAACAAAAGACGGAGGGGATACACGATAAAGACCTTTTAAAATAATGAAAGGTATAGATACTGTTGAAGTAAAACAAACTAGTTAATTTGGGTAATAAGCAGAGGACCTCCGGACAAGCACAAGATTCACAAGCCTTAGGCAAGGTTAGTGATTACTGGACGTATGGAACATACTTCCAGAGACTTGGAAGTATTGTAAATAGTGAGGAGGCTAGTGATAGATTTCAAGAGGTCATAGACAGGCTGGTGGAATGGGCGGACACACGGTAGATGAAATTCAATGCAGAGAAGTGTGAGGTGATACATTTTGGTAAGAAGAATAAGGAGAGACCACACACACTAAATGGTACAATTTTAAAGGGGGTCCAAGAACAGAGAGATGTGGGGGTGTTTGTGCACAAACCTTTGAATGTGGCAGGGCAGGTTAACAAAGCAGTTAATAAAGCATGTGGAATCCTGGGCTTTAGAAATAGAGGCATACCAGATAATCTGTTTCAGTGATGTTGATTGAGGGATAAGTATTGACCCAGACACCGGGGAGAACTCCCCTGCTCTTCTTTGAAATAGTGCCACAGGACCTTTTACCTCCACCTGAGAGAGCAGACGGGACCGCGGTTTAACGTCTCATCCGAAAGATGGCACCTCCGACAGTGCAGCACTCCAGCCTCAGCACTGCACTGAAGTGTCAGCGTAGCTTTATGTGCTCAAGTCCCTGGAGTGGGACTATGAACCCACAACCTTCTGACTCCGAGGCAAGTGTGCTGCCCACTGAGCCACAGCTGACACTGTTTGACAACCTATTGCTAATTACTTCACGTCGATGAGGTGCTTTCAGGTTTGATCGATGATCACTCCCAAATCCTTTACAACCTCTGACTGTGGCGCTTGATATAACCCTTTGTCTTGGATTGTCCCCAGTCCCACTAGCATAATTCCAAGTTCATGGAATTTAATTGCTTGCCTATAATTTCAAAGTGTACTTTAATAGGTGCCCCTTTTAGAACCAAGATGCACTGTCTACTAGGATGTCTTCTGTGACCAGTGGGCACCACAAGATACCTCTGTTCGCATTGCCCCTAATTTTACTGTTTACAATTTAATATTGTTATTTTTGGGAAAGAAAAATCAGTTTGATGGGCTGTCCCTCCCTGAACAGTTCATGTTGTCTCCCCTTTGAGGGGCATGGGCTTTGCTTAATCCCAGATTCCCAACAGCCCACCACAAAAGGGCTCTTCAGTATTATCCAACTGCTTGCTTATGTTTCAAGCTGTAGCTAATGTTTGGGTGACCCCCTGAACATCAACATGCAGTGTCTAGCAGCTCACTGGCTGTCTTCCATGAACATTGAGCACTATAGAATCAAAGAAATTTACAGCCGGTCGAAAAAGAGCTATCCGTAGAATCATAGAATGGTTACAGCACAGAAGAAGGCCATTCGGCCCGTCGAGCCCGTGCCGGCTCTCTACAAGAGCACTTCAGCTAGTCCCACTCCCCCCGCCCTTTCCCCATAGCCCTGCAAATTTTTTTCCTTCAGGTCCTTATCCAATTCCCTTTTGAAAGCCACGATTGAGTCTGCCTCCACCACCCTTTCAGGCAGTGCATTCCAGATCCTAACCACTCGCTGCGTAAACAAGTTTTTCCTCATGTCGCCTTTGGTTCTTTTGCCAATCACCTTAAATCTGTGTCCTCTGGTTCTCGACCCTTCTGCCAATGGGAACAGCTTCTATCTACTTTGTCTAGACCCAAGTCCAAGTCATTAATATATATTGAGAAAAGCAGTGGTCCTAGTACCGACTCCTGGGGAACACCACTGTACACCTTCCTCCAGTCCAAGAAACAACCATTCACCACTGCTCCCTGTTTCCTGTCACTTAGTCAATTTTGTATCCATGCTGCCATTGTCCATTTTATTCCATGGGCTTCAACTTTGCTGGCAAGCCTATTATGTGACACTTTATTAAACACCTTCTGGAAGTCCATATATACCACGTCAACCACATTGCCCTCATCAACCCTCTCTGTTACCTCATCAAAAAATTCAATCAAGTTAGTTAAACACGATTTGTCTTTAACAAATCTATGCTGGCTTTCCTTAATTAATCCACACTTGTCCAAGTGACTGTTAACTTTGTCCCTGATTATCATTTCTAAAAGCTTCCCCACTATTGAGGTTAAACTGACTAGCCTGTAGTTGCTGGGTTTATCCTTACACCCTTTTTTGAACAAGGGTGTAACATTTGCAATTCTCCAGTCCTCAGGCACCACCCCCCATATCTAAGGAGGATTGGAAGTTTATGGCCAGTACCTCCGCGATTTCCTCCTTAACTTCCCTCAGCATCCTCAGATCTGGTCCTGGTGACTTATCAACTTTAAGTACAGACAGCCTTTCTAGTACCTCCTCTTTATCAATTTTTATCTCATCCAGTATCTCCACTATCTCCTCTTTCACTATGACTTTGGCAGCATCTTCTTCCTTGGTGAAGACAGATGCAAAGTACTCATTTAGTACCTCAGCTATGCCCTCTGCCTCCATGTGTAAGTCTCCTTTTTGGTCCCTAATTGGCCCCACCCCTCCTCTTACTACCCATTTACTATTTATATGCCTATGGAAGACTTTTGAATTCTCTTTTCTGTTAGCTGCCAATCTATTCCCAAATTCTGTCTTTGCCACTTACTTTCTTTTTCACTTCCCCTCTGAACTTTCTATATTCAGCCTGATTCTCACTTGTATTCTAAACCTGACACCTGTCATATGTGCTATTTTTCTGCTTCATCTTTCTATCTCTTTCGTCATCCAGGGAGCTCTGCCTTTAGTTGCCCTACCTTTCCCCCTTGTGGGAATGTACCTCGACTGTACCCGAACCATTTCCTCATTAAAGGCAGCCAATTGCTCGATTACAGTTTTGCCTGCCAATCTTTGATTCCAAGTTTACCCGGACCAGATCCGTTCTCAACCCACTGAAATTTGCTTTCCTCCAATTAAGTATTTTTACTCTAGATTGCTCCCTGTCCTTTTCCATAGCTAATCTAAACCTTATGATACTATGATCACTGTTCCCTAAATGTTCCCCTATTGACATTTGCTCCACTTGACCCACCTCATTCCCCAGAACCAGATCCAGCAATGCCTCCTTCCTCGTTGGGCTGGAAACGTACTGATCAAGAAAGTTCTCCTGATCACACTTCAGAAATTCTAACCCCCCTCTCTGCCCTTAACACTATTACGATCCCAGTCTATTTTAAGTCCCCCATTATCACTGCTCTATAGTTCTTGCACCTCTCTGTAATTTCACTTCAAATTTGCTCCTCTAAATCCTTCCCACTAATTGGTGGCCTATAGAATACACCTAGTAGTGTAATGGCACCTCTATTATTTCTTAACTCTAACCAAATAGATTCTGTCCTTGACCCCTCCAGGACATCCTCTCTCTCCAGCATTAAGTAATATTCTCCTTAATCAATACTGCTACCCCACCTCCTTTCTTTCCTTCCTGTCTTTCCTGAACACCTTATATCCGGGAATATTTAAAACACAATCCTGCCCTTTTTTGCACCGGGTCTCCATTATCACATCATATTCCCATGTGGCTATTTGCACCTGCAGCTCACCAACATTATTTACCACACTTTGTGCATTTACATACACTGTAAACCTATCTTAGACCTTCTTATATTCTCTCTTAGTCTGACCCCACCTAATACCATACTGTTTCTTACTCTAGTGCTATCTGTCTCTCCCCATCCTTTGCGCACTTTGCTTCTCCTTTCTAATGCTACATCCTGGTGCCCATCCCCCTGCCAAATTAGTTTAAACCCTCCCCAACAGCACTAGCAAACCTCCCCGCGAGGATATTGGTCCCAGCTCTGTTGAGGTGCAACCTGTCCGGCCTGTACAGGTCCCACCTCCCCCAGAACCAGTCCCAATGTCCCAGGAATCTAAAGCCCTCCTTCCAGCACCATCTCTCCAGCCACGCATTCATCTGCTCTATCCTCCTATTTCTATACTCACTAGCTCATGGCACCAGGAGTAATCCAGAGATTACTACCTTTGAGGTCCTGCTTTTTAATCTTTCCTAGCTCCCTAAAATCTGCCTGAAGGACCTCATCCCTCTTTCTACCTATGTTGTTGATGCCGATATGGACCACAACTTCTGGCTGGTCACCCTCCCCCCTCAGAATGTTCTGCAGCCGCTCAGTGACATCCTTGACCCTGGCCCCAGGGAGGCAACATACCATCCTGGAATCACGTCTGCGGCTGCAGAAACGCCTGCCTGTTCCTCTATCGAATCCCCTACCACTATTGCTTTCTCCATCTTCCTCCTCTCCCCCTATACAGCTGAGCCACCCTTGGTGCCATGGACTTGGCTCTGGCTGCACTCCCCCAAGGAACCATCACCCTCACCAATACCGTTGGAGAGCGAGATGCACTCAGGGGACTCCTGCACTACCTGCCTGGTCCTCCTTGTCTCCCCTAATCCAGCCTAATCCCACTTTCCAGCTCATGGCTATGCACTTGAACCTACAAGGCTAAGTATTTTTTAAATGTGATGAGGTTTTCTGCCACTACCACCCTTTCAGGTAGTGAGTTCCAGACCCCCAAAAGTTCTCAACTCCCCTCTAATCCTTCTACCAATTACTTTAAATCTAAGCCCCCTGGTTATTGACCTCGCTGCCAAGGGAAATAGGTCCTTCCTATCCACTCTATCTAGGCCCCTCATAATTTTATACACCTCAATTAAGTCTCCCCTCAGTCTCCTCTGTTCCAAAGAAAACAACCCCAGCCTCTCCAATCTTTCCTCATAACTAAAATTCTCCAGCCCTGGCAACATCCTTGTAAATCTCCTCTGTACCCTCTCGAGTGCAATCACATCTTTCCTGTAATGTGGTGGCCAGAACTGTACACAGTACTCTAGCCGTGGCCCAATCTGTTTCAATTTCTCCTAAACTCACCATTTAATTACTTCAGTTTTTTTTCTCAAATTAATTTGGTTGGCCAGTCCTCCCTCTAGTGCCCTTCCTTTAAGCAGATGGGGTGGTGGGGGGGGAGGAATTTAGCTCAATCTATAATTCCACCAGCTCTATGCAGAGTGGGTCCACGTCATGTTATTTGACCTTTGACCTATGTAAAGGGAAGCCCCTTTTGACGTATGTGAATTTGGTTTTGTTCCAGTATGAATGACCTGAGCCACGTTAAAACCCATCTGCCATATCTCAGAAACTGATCAAAAATTACAAGCGATTGTTGCACAAAATAACTGCACATAAAATACAAATAAATTATACATAAAATTCTCTGTTAATTTTAACATATACAAGAACAGGTTTTTTTTTGAAAGACTTCGTGTTCTGCAATTTATTTATTTCCACATACTTAAAAACAGCAGTACACAAAAAGAAACATTACAAAAACTGGGGAATTAAGAGCATTATCTTCAGGGTATCTCCGTCAGCATGCGGTTACTTTTTCCCCCGCTTTCTACATCAAAATAGTTCTGTATGTTCCTCCTATGTATCAGACGATTTTAGTCCCGCTGCCAGTGGTTGTGAAGGAATCAGTTCGTCAGGGATATCCACCATCCATACATCTTTGTGTCCTCTGGCTGGGATTGGCTCAAGCAGCCATCTTGGATTGGACATGTTGGTGAGATATTTCTGTTCGAGCCCACGTAGAACGGCTTGTTTCTCCAACTTCCTCATTTCCTCAGGGCCTGAATCACTAGGGCATTGCCAGGTGTCTCCAACATCGACTAAGCCTATAGTACACACAGAGAGGAATTTTATTTTGTACAATGGTGAAGATAGTTTGATGTGTTGACCATTATACACAACCTGACCGTTTACAATGAGCTTCTGTTGGGTAGGACGCATCACAATAAGAAGGGCACATTTTCCTAAGCTGTCACAATCTATTCAACAGCTTAAAATGTCAAGGGTTTATGCGGTGCTTCAAACTTCAAACAGAAACTTAAGATATTCTCAAATGAAATTACTCAGCCCGTCTGCCCCAACATCTGATTTAGTTCCAAATTCTTTCCTCCCTCCCCCGGCCATGCTTGACCGACTCAGCTTAAACTATGCTCCCAGCAGAGAAGACTAGATGGTTGGCCCCCACCTCTGCACTAAAGACAATTGACAGCCACAAAGTGTAGGTGTGCTGTCCTCCCCATCAGTTTCCTTCTTCTCTTTCGCGCATTGTTAATAACTCCACCGATGACAATTCACAGTCCAAGGAAGTGAATTTGCGTCATGATGCAATGCAGAATACGATTGCTGCATGAGCCATTACTGAGTGGCAGAGAGAACGCAGTCTCCTGTAAACACATCATAGCAAGGCTGCTGAGATGGCAGTAGCAGTAAATACAGCAGCAGACAGATCCAGTTCATTATGATTTTACAATAATCATCAATTTAAACAACCTGATGATTTGTACTATTGAGTCAATTTACAATTGCATTAAATAATGGGAAGTACACCGCTGAGTATGGCACTGAGCCACATGGTCCAGGAAGGCCTCAACAACTTGCATTTATATAGCGCCTTTACTGTCGAAAAATGTCCCACGGCACTTTACGGAAGTGTAATCAGGTAAAAATGGGCAGAGACAAAGAAGGAGATAATAGGAGAGGGAACCGAAAGTTCTGTTAAAGGAAGTGGATAGACGGAGGGGTTTAGGAAGGAAATTCCAGAGCATGGGGCCTAGACGACTGAAGACATGGCCGCCAGTGGTGGGGCGAAGGCAGGTGGAGGGGTGCAGAAAAAGCCAGAGTCAGAGCAATGGCGAGCCCGGGGAGGGATGAAGGCAGTTACAGAGATAGGGAGCGGCAAAGCCATGAAGGGAATTTACACACGAGGATGGCAATTTTAAATTGGAGGTGTTGGGGGACTGGAAGCCAATGTAGGCCAGTAAGGACAGGAGTGACGGGTGAGCGGGACTTGGTACGGAGTAGGATACGGCAAGCAGAGTTTTGGATGTGAGCTGAGGTTTACGAAGGGTGGAGGCTGGGAGAGCGTTGGTACAGTCGGGTCTGGAGGTGGCAAAGGCATGGATGAGGCCACATGTTCAATCCCTGGAGTGCTAGTTGATCTCAGCTGAGATAGGAATAGGAGTGCTGCAATTGGCCTCAGCATCCCTGCGTAAGAAGAAGGGAAATTAGTCAGGCAGAAAATTGTCACCTGGATGAGGTACAGGCAGCTGCTCGCACCTGCAGAACACTGCTGCAGCAGAACATCTCACTTTCAGGAGGAGCGAGGAGAATGGGAAGAAAATAAAAAAGTGACCCCAGTCTTCCTTGGCTATCTTTATTATCACTTTGCTGTTTGTGGGAGCTTGCTGTGCGCAAATTGGCTGCTGCGTTTCCTACATTACAACGGTGACTACACTTCAAAAAAGTACTTCATTGGCTGTAAAGCGCTTTGGGACGTCCTGAGATCGTGAAAGGCGCTATAGAAATGTAACTCTTTTTTCTTAACCTAGTGTCAAATGCATGCACGTACGTTTGGGAAAAGGCATATTTGCAATAGGTAATATATAAATAGTTGACAACAAGCGATAGATAGCACAAGAGGAAATGACAGTGAACAATTATAAAGGTATTGAAGCACTGATGTTATGTTATTGATGAGCTGTATGACAACTCAAACTAGCATTTCTTAACTTAGGTGCAACGAAGTCTGGTGTAATATCCGACTAATCGAGTGATGCTTACAGTCCGAGAGAAGTGTATTACTTCATCTGCTTCTCCCACTTCAGCCATGAATGCGGAGGGCGAGTGGGAGAGGTGAGAAGGTGGGTGTTGAGTTCGCAGACTGCTGCGTGCCCCCTCTGCATTTACACATAATTGATCTAAATTTTAAAACGAAACAGAATTCTGGAACCCCTCGTCTTACCTACAATTACTCCTCTGCCAAACTTCTCCCCTTCGTCCAGCAGGCTCTGTATTTGGGACTGGTTCATTCCCACGGTGTGAGTGAGGATGTCTCTCCACTCCGAGTCCTCCCAATTCTTGTGGGCTATGTGAATGGCCAGGGTGCAGTTCTGTAGGTCAGCCAGCAGAGGTCTCCAGCGTGTCTCCAGTGTCTTCACACTGCTCAATATCAGACTTGCATATGGCTGCCGGAACGAGAGGCACCCAACTCTCATTGGAGGGTTTGTAAACCCCTTCAAAGAAGGGCCAGCTACAATAAACCTATTTCAGATCTGAATCTGCAAGAAAAAGATAGAAACAAATATCATAGTCTCGGCCAGAGTGTTGACCCAATTTTTTTAATTAAGAAACTTAACCCTGTTGGTTACTAAAAGACTTTTTCAGCTTTGAGAGGTAAATGCCTATTTCACAAACATGCAAAACTGATGGCGTAGATTAATTTTGGACTCTAAATAGCAGCGACTAGAGTCTGTGCTTAAGACACAATTTATATTACACTTCCAATTATAAGCTGAGGCCAGCTTTGTGTCCCGGTTTTCACTTATCCTTTCAATGCATTCCCTCCTTCTGCCTCATTAAAAACCTTTAATTGGGTGCATATGCAGCACCAAACCGTCTGACCCTCAGTGGAAGAAACAAACTCAGGAGAGAGTATGGATTGTAGTGCAGCTTGAGTTGTCCTGGAAATAATGTACCAGTTATACAATAACTAACTCCTCCCCCTCCCCCACCCACCCCTCAAATCTTAAAACAGGTTTCGAAATCCAAAGGTTTAATAGCTTGGTTGTGTTACCAATGAGTTACACAGCAGTCCATTAATTGCATCTCACTCTCAGCCAGTCTGTAGCTATTCACCCTGAAAATTTCAGCACTGTTGGTAGGAAGAATGAGGAGAAGACAATACAAGCACCCCCTTTAAAATTGTACATTTAGCAAGAACAGAGAGACCTGGGGATCTTTGTGCACAAATCTTTGAGGGTGGCAGGACAGGTTCAAAGCAGTTACTAAAGAATGGGATGAGGGATTACAGTTACATGGATGGACTGGAGAGCTGGGGTTGTTCTCCTTAGAGCAGAGAAGGCTAAGAGGAGATTTGATAGAGGTGTTTAAAATCAGGAAGGGTTTAGATAGAGTAAATAAAGAGAAACTGTTTCCAATGGCTGAAGGGTCGATAACCAGAGGGCACAGATTGAAGGTGATTGGCAAAAGAACCAGAGGCGACATGGGAAAAACAGATTCAATAGTAGTTTTCAAACGGAAATTGGATAAATAATTGCAGGGATATGGGGAAAGAGTGGGGGAGTGGGACTAACTGGATTGCTCTTCAAAAGAGCCAGCACAGACTCGAAGGGCCGAATGGCCTCCTTCTGTGCTGTACTATTCTATGAGTTGTTGTTGTCTGGCCCACCTTGTCTGTGCTGGTTCTAGCTCCACACCGGAACGATCTAATCCCATTTCTCTGTTCTTGCCCCGTACCTTTTAAGGTTTTTTTTTTAAAACAGTGTTTATCCACTTCCCTCTTGGATGTCACGACTAATTCACATTCCAGATTCCAATAAACTTTATGCAGTAAAAAAAGAATCTTCTAACCTCTCTGTATTTCTCGCACTAATCCTAAATTTACGCTGCCTTGTTACCAACTTATTTGCCCTCTCAAACCTTTTCAGAAATTTGAAAACTTCTATTAGCTAGATCTCCCATAACCGTTTCTAATCTCTCATTATAACCAAATCCTCTCATCGCAGCAGTATTCTCCGAGTAAATCTACACGGCACCTTTTCCAAGGGTCCAATATCCTTTCTATAACTTGGTTCCTAAAATGAACTGTGGCCTAACCAACACCTCTTTGCTTATGTATTTAATGCTCCCGAGATATAAACCCAGGATCCTGTTTGCCCTTTTATTTTATGGCTTTTTTCTACTTGCAATCCTACTTTTAAAGATCCTTGTGTCTGAAGCCCTCGGTCTGTCGGTTCCTCTAACCCGTTGGCAAGTTACCTTTTAGCGTGTTTATGTTCTGTGCCCTTTTTTCCCCCCCCAAAAGGTACTTCTCACATATCTATTTTGAGCCACATGTGTCACTTATCTGCCCATTCCTCTATCCTGGCTATGTCCTCCTGCAGTCTCTCACATTCGTCCTCACAACATGGCAGCACCCACCCCCAAAACCCTCATCCAATCCCCAACCCCCACCCCCAAAACCCTTATCCAATCCCCAACCCCCACCCCCAAACCCCCCCATCCAATCCCCAACCCCCACCCCAACCCCTACCCCCACCCAAAACCCCCCCACCCATCCAATCCCCAACCCCCAACCCCAAACCCCCATCCAATCCCCAATCCCCAACCCCAAACCCCCCATCCAATCCCCAACCCCCCATCCAATCCCCAACCCCCACCCCCAAACCCCCCATCCAATCCCCAACCCCAAACCCCCATCCAATCCCCAACCCCAAACCCCCATCCAATCCCCAACCCCAAACCCCCATCCAATCCCCAACCCCAAACCCCCATCCAATCCCCAACCCCAAACCCCCATCCAATCCCCAACCCCAAACCCCCCATCCAATCCCCAACCCCAAACCCCCCATCCAATCCCCCAACCCCAAACCCCCCATCCAATCCCCCAACCCCAAACCCCCCATCCAATCCCCAACCCCCAATCCAATCCCCAACCCCCCATCCAATCCCCAACCCCCCATCCAATCCCCAACCCCCACCCCCAAACCCCCCATCCAATCCCCAACCCCCACCCCCAAACCCCCCATCCAATCCCCAACCCCCACCCCCAAACCCCCCATCCAATCCCCAACCCCCACCCCCAAACCCCCCATCCAATCCCCAACCCCCACCCCCACCCCCAAACCCCCCATCCAATCCCCAACCCCCACCCCCACCCCCAAACCCCCCATCCAATCCCCAACCCCCACCCTCAAACCCCCCATCCAATCCCCAACCCCCACCCCCCATCCAATCCCCAACCCCCACACCCCTCATCCAATCCCCAACCCCCACCCAAAACCCCCCATCCAATCCCAACCCCCACCCAAACCCCTCCCCCACCCCAACCCCCAAACCCCCCCGGTCCCCTGTGATGTGGCTGGTATAGTGAGCAAATGGAGATATTATTCCCTCTACGTCCATGTCCGAATCATTTTGCATAATTATGACTTGTGGGAGAAAACTGCATGGTAAGTCAGAGTTAAAGGGATGAGGGACACTTAAAGGGCTGTCCCAATTGGGGAGGAAACAAAAATTCAGAAAGTTTTTGTATTGCCTTAAAAGGCTTCTCAATCCACCTGTAGCTCTTGCCATGGAGTAAAGGGCAGCGCAATTTGAAGTGGCAGACGGAAGTGAAGGGAAAGGAAGTGAGGTTCAGGCAGGGTCTGCAAACAGTGACAGAGCAGCCTGGCATCTGACCTCCTGTTTGAGAGCTACTGAAATCGAGGTGATGCTGCATGAGGTGCGTGGAGGAAGGTTGCCCTGAGCAACAGTCTATGGCACCATCCCATAAGCCAGCATTGCAACAACAACTTGTATTTATATGGCACCTTTAACGTAGTAAAACATCCCAAGGCGCTTCACAGGAGCGTTATTGGATAAAATTTGATACCGAGCCACATCAGGAGATATTAGGATAGGTGGTCAGAGAGGCAGGTTCTAAGGAGCGTCTTAAAGGAGGAGAAAGAGGTAGCGAGGCAGAGAGGTTTAGGGAGGGAATTCCAGAGCTTAGGGCCCAGGCAGCTGAAGGCACGGCCGCCAATGGTGGAACGATGAAAATCGGCGATGCGCTAGAGGCCAGAATTGGAGGAGTGCAGATATCTCTGGGGGGTTGTAGGGCTGGAGGAGATCACAGAGATAGGGAGGGGAGAGGCCATGGAGCGATTTGAAAACAAGGATGAGAATTTTAAAAGAGGCGTTGTCAGACTAGGAGCCAATGTAGGTCAGTGAGCACAGGGGGCGATGGGCGAACGGGACTTGGTGCGAGTTAGGACACGGGCAGCCGAGTTTTGGATGAGCTCAGGTTTGCAGAAGGTGGGAGGCTGGCCAGGGAGGCACTGGAATAGCCAAGTCTAGAGGTAAGAAAGGCATATTGCTGTTTAACATTTTACACACTGATAAAGATTGATTAGTCAGACCTAGATCAAGGAACATATTATACAGGGTATGTGAAAGGAGAGGTCGGAGGGCTAAATGGTCTTTCATCACTCCATGAGGTTTAACACATCGGCAGCACGAACAGAAGTGCCTAATTTGGATAAAATTGCATATTTATAATCCTGTATTAGAAATGGGTTTAAAGCATTATTGTAGCTCAGTAGAATTCTCGCTTGTCACACAGGAAGCTCAGGTTCAATTCAAAATACTATTTGCAGGCCACAAGTGGATTAAGTTTATCCCATGGATTATTTACAACAGCTATGGAATAAGAAAGAAAAAATCTTTACTGAGACTCCAGGCTGACCTTTCTCATGGGACACTGCTTTGGCAGCAGAAACATCCTCCGCGAACTGGCCGCATCACAACTAGGTTGGAAAACAGAGCAGAATCTCAGGTTAAAGTCTGACTATGCACTACACTGAAAAGGAATACATAATCTATTCACACACTCACACTCACAGCTAACTGCAGCCTGGAAACTTGAACAGGAAGTGCCAGCCCAAACCAGTCCATCATGCTAACGTCAATGGTTTGACATCCACAGGCCTAACCAATCAATAGCATAGATGTTCCTGGGCCAGTCTCAATGAAAACACTGTATGAAGATTTGGAGTGATAAAAGGCCATTTAGCCCTCCGACCTCTCCTTTCACATATCCTGTATAATATGTTCCTTGATCTAGGTCTGACTAGTCAATATTTATCAGTGTGTAAAATGTTAAACAGCAATATCTGAGGCTGTGCCCTGAGGAAGTTGAACAATTAACTGGGTGTCCAGGTTATATTTTACCTTGCGCTCATTTGAGCTACCTGCTGTTGCTTGTGACCTGTATAATTCTGGGCCAGACAGTCTGTTTCTGAGTGTGCTGTCCGAAACATTCCTTAAATGCAAATTGGACAACAGAAGCTTCAGTTTTAAAGCATTCCTGCCAACCCGTGATTGATTGACTATTAGTGATCTCTCTTGGGTAGGAGCAGGGATCAGTTTAGCAGTACTGTAATTTAACACTATTAATTATGCGGGTTGATCTGTATGGAAGCACATCACTTACTTTATTCTTACTACAGTTCTATATTTAAAGAACTTGCATTTGTACAGCACCTTTCACTACCTCAGAATGTCCCAACAAAGCCAACAAAGTACTTTTGAAATGCAGTCACTTTTGTAAAGTCGAGAACTGCAGCGATATTGGCCAGGACACCAGGAGAACTCTCTTGCTGTTCTTTGAATCGTGTCATGGGATCTTTTACGCCGAGCTAAAAGAGCAAATAGATCTTTGATTTAATATTTCATTCAAAAGATGTCATCTCTGACCATGTAGCACTCTGACTCAGAGGCAAGAGTGCAACCACAGAGCTAAAACTGACACTTAACTAACACACGGCGTACCAAAATGATAATTATCAATAAGCACCTAGGTTACTTTATCCAAATTTGCATCAAAATTTCAGATTATTTACTAAATGTTTTATATAAGTATTTTGTGAAATATAATTTTTTTTAACATCAATCAACAATTCATAGATTATATCACCTGCAGTAGATTAATCACCCTGTACTGCACCAGGTCACACAGAAGACAAGGTCCCAGGTTTGATTGCTGGTCTGTGTTTGATTAAGCTGGTCACAGTAGGGACAACAGGCGCAGTGCTACAAAAGGCCTGGACGAGGGAAGGGAAAAGAATCAGTCAGTGATATCCATTGTTGGGAAATGTCTGGGTGGGTGTTAAGTGGGAATAGGATTGTGTTGTGCAATGATTCCTTTAGCAGTCGAATAGTCCAGTAACACTCGCTGTCCGGGATCTTGAGTGAAGATTGCCTGTTTGAGCGATGTACCGGCGAGTTAGCTGAGACTCGTGCTGTACCGTATCCCAACTAGCATCAGCACCTTGAGGAGAGCAAGGGAGAAAAATAGGAAGATATTGGGGGCATAAATTGTCATATTGTCACCATCAACTCCATTCTTCACCCTTGACACTGCCGTGCTCCTGTTTAGTTTTGGACTACGCAAAAGGTGACTCCCCCAGAATTGCCGGCAATGATGAACTTTACCAACCTGGCATTGTCAGGGCTTATTGGTGAGTGGGACTTGGTGCAGGATAGGCCACAGGCCGTGGATTTTATGGATGAGCTGGAGATTTGAAGATAGGGAGAGAAGTCGCAAGGTGGAACATGGAGGGTGTTGGAGAAGTCAAGTCTAGAGGCAATGAAAGCATGGGCGAGGTTTCCAGCCCTGTAGGAGTGAGGTAAGAGCAAAAGCGAGCAATGGTGCAAACTTGGTGATGGATAGAATTTATCATTTTAAATAGGAATAGGAAGTGGATAGCGCAGTGAATCACAGCACTGCTCTGTCATCGACGGGACCTGCGTTCAAATCCAGCTCAGACTGATGGATGTAGGTCTGCTTTCTCCGAAGGCCGTAATAGTCCGAAATGAAATGAGCTTGGGATGGTCTCAATCCAGTAGCTAGTGGGTGAAAGGCCATAACACAAAAATGCCCATAATTTGTCACTAATAGGCACTGAATTAATAGTCTCTCTTAAAGAGGCCACAAGAATTCACAGGGGAAATGGAACTGCCAGATTGAAGCAAAAGGTTGTTGAGGCAATATAGCATCTGGTACAGCACAGACTTACCCTTGTAACTAATGGGGCAGCGCTTCAGCAGAATTTACAGAGCTAGCTAATCCAGAACTGAGCCTGTCCAAAAATTCCCCAATAAAGCAACAAACTGCCATTAAATCCTTTTTATACAGCATTTCACCTTTCATTGCATAAAGTCAAACTATCATAAGAACATAAAAAAAATCAAGGAAGACAAAAGAACATTTGGCCCAATGTAGTGAATAAAAGTTTCATTGATGATTTTGCTTTAAGTTAATTAATAAACGGTTTAATATTATGGAGAAGTGCTCCTATGGCCTTTTAGTATGTAAGTTTCAAAGGAACTAGCATGGGAATCACAGAGTAGGCGATTGATATAAAAGAGGCTTCATGTTGTGCACTTAAGGTGAGATGTCTACCAGTCGAACAACAGCAGGTTATGATTGCATCTGTAAACCTTCCTTTGACACCATTTTATTTTCCTGACTCCTTAAGCTCCAAGTGTCCTCGAGAGTGCTGTGTGCCATCAGAGACGATCAGCTGGACTGACACCGTGTGATGTGCTAGGAAGAAAGATTAGAGAAACTAAAGCTCTCCGGTCCAGAAAGAAAACTGTTGTGGGGAATCTCAACAAGGGGCGTAAAATATTCAGAAACGCATACAAGGCAATCCGAGATTGTTACTTTAAAGTAAGTTATGAGAGTTGGACCAAAGGAGATAAATTTAAAACTTCAATATGGGAGAACTTGCTAACTTACAGTAATCAATGTTTTGAATAAGCTGCCAGGCAGTGTAGTAGAGATATAAGCATTAAGAATATTCAAAATGCTATTGGAAGCTAAGTTGGGACAGTTAGTGGCGCATATATGCTGCCCACAGCTAGCTCAAGTTTGCTCTGGGTATGGAGACTGCACTTACACTGCAGTGAGGGATCTGCAGTTTGGGCAGGGTTGCACTTTTCAATTCCTGGTGCAACAGGAAGTCAATCTGATTCCGCGTTTATACATCGACTTTAGCATGGCAGTGAAGCAGAAACCACTTTGGTGTGTAGAGTGTGTGGAGTACTAGAGGGCTGAGCACCAATGGTCTGAATGGGATTTTCACATCCCTGACTTTTTTTAACATTTATTCATGGGATGTGGGCGTCGCTGGCAAGGCCAGCATTTATTGCCCATCCCTAGTTGCCCTTGAGATGGTGATGGTGAGCCACCTTCTTGAACCGCTGCAGTCTGTGTGGTGTTAGGGAGGGAGTACCAGGATTTTGACCCAGTGATGATGAAGGAACAACGATATATGTCTTTTACGTTTAGAATGTGGTCTACATTTAAGTACAGTAGATCTTTCGGATCTTTAAAAAATCTACATTGCAACAAGGGCTTACTCTCTTAATTAAGCACTTTACAACCTTCCAGACTCAACATTGAGTTCAACAATTTCAGATCATAACCACTGCTCTCATTTTCTCAGACAGCAGGTGCTGGAATTGATTCTGATGTTGCCATTTACATTTCCTCTAGACCCATCTTTTATTTCTTTACTTGTCCCATTACCATCCACTTTCGCCTTGCACCATCATCCCTTTTGTCATTTAATCTCTCCTGCCTTCCACCCTATCACAGACCTTCCCTTTTGTTCTTTCCTCCCCTCCCCCTTTCCCTGCCCCTGCACTTGCTTAAAATCTGTTACATCTCTAATTTTTTCCAATTCTGATGAAAGTTCATTGACCTGAAACGTTAACTCTGTTTCTCTCTCCACAGATGCTGCCTGACCTGCTGAGTGTTTCCAACATTTTCTGTTTTTATTTCAGATTTCCAGCATCCGCAGTATTTCGTTTTTCTATTAAAGAGGGAGCCGTCAACAAAAATAAATCCGTATAGAGAACATTAAAGTATGTCATAGTGAGACGGTGTCTACTACAGGTAGAATGCTGGGCTGACGTGGTGATGTAGCTGGTGGGTGTTGCCAAAGCACTGGGCCATAATCTGGTGAGACATGTGATTTCCCCACACGGTGAAGTCCGTATCTCAGCTGTGCTGTCAGGGAGAGATGCTGAATGGAAGCCAGACACTTTCCGATTGGGAGATTGAGATAACCCTAAAGCTGAGTCATCATTGAATCATAGAAATTTACAGCGCAGAAGGAGGCCATTCGGCCCATCTTGTCCGTGCCGGCCGACAAAGAGCTATCCACCCTAATCCCACTTTCCAGCACTTGGTCCGTAGCCTTGTAGGTTACGGCACTTCAGGTGCATATCCAAGTACTTTTTAAATGTGATGTGGGTCTCTGTCTCTACCACCCTTTCAGGCAGTGAGTTCCAGACCCCCACCACCCTCTGGGTGAAACAATTTCTCCTCAAATCCCCTCTAAACTTCCGACCAATTACTTTAAATCTATGCCCCCTGGTTATAGACCCTTCTGCTAAGGAAAATAGGTCCTTCCTATCCACTCTAAGCCCCTCATAACTTTATACACCTCAATTAGGTCCCCCCTCAGCCTCCTCTGTTCCAAAGAAAACAACCCCAGCCTATCCAATCTTTCCTCATAGCTAAAATTCCCCAGCCCAGGCAACATCCTTGTAAATCTCCTCTGCACCCCGTCTAGTGCAATCACATCCTTCCTGTAATGTGGTGACCAGAACTGCACGCAGTATTCTAGCTGCGGCCTAATTAGTGTTTTATACAGTTCAAGCATAAACTCCCTGCTTTTATTCTATGCCTTGGCTAATAAAGGCAAGTATCCGGTATGCCTTCTTAACCACCTTATATACTTGTCCTGCTACCTTCAGGGATCTGTGGACATGCACTCCAAGGTCCCTTTGATCTTCTACACTTCTCAGTGTCCTACCATTTATAGTGTATTCCCTTGCCTTGTTAGCCCTCCCCAAATGCATTACCTCACACTTCTCCAGATTGAATTCCGTTTGCCACTGTTCTGCCCACCTGACCAGTCCATTGATATCCTCCTGCAGTTTGCAGCGTTCTTCTTCATTATCAACAACACGGACAATTTTTGTATCATCTGCAAACTTCTTAATCATACTTCCTACATTCAAGTCCAAGTCATTGATATATACCACAAAAAGCAAAGGACCCAGTACTGAGCCCTGCGGAACCCCACTGGAAACAGCCTTCTAGTCACAAAAACACCCTTCGACCATTACCCTTTGTTTCCTGCCTCTGAGCCAATTTTAGATCCAACTTGCCACTTTGCCCTGGATCCCATGGGCTTTTACTTTTGTGACCAATCTGCCATATGGGACCTTATCAAAAGCCTTGCTAAAATCCATATAGATTACATCAAATGCACTATCCTCATCGACCCTCTTTGTTACCTCCTCAAAAAATTCAATCAAGTTAGTCAGACACAACCTTCCCTTAACAAATCCATGCTGACTATCCCTGATTAATCTGTGTCTTTCTAAATGAAGATTTATCCTGTCCCTCAGAATATTTTCCAATAATTTTCCCACCACCGAGGTTAGGCTGACTAGCCTATAATTACTTGGTCTATCCCTTTCTCTCTTTTTAAACAACGGTACCATGTTAGCAGTCCTCCAGTCCTCTGGCACCACACCTGTAGCCAGAGAGGATTGGAAAATGATGGTCAGAGCCTCCGCTATTTCCTCTCTTCTCTTAACATAAACATAGAAACATAGAAGATAGGAGCAGAAGCAGGCCATTCAGCCCCTCGAGCCTGCTCCGCCATTCAATGAGATCATGGCTGATCATCCAAATTTAGTACCCTGTCCCTGCCTTCTCTCCATATCCCTTGATCCCTTTAGCTTCAAGAAATATATCTAACTCCTTCTTGAATATATTTAATGAATTGGCCTCTACTGCCTTCTGTGGTAGAGAATTCCACAGGTTCACCACTCTCTGGGTGAAGAAATTCCTCCTCATCTCAGTCCTAAATGGCTTACCCCTTATCCTTAGACTGTGACCCCTGGTTCTGGACTCCCCAGCCATCGGGAACATCCTTCCTGCATCTAGTCTGTCTAGTCCTGTTAGAATTTTATAAGTTTCAATGAGATCCCCTCTCATTCTTCTAAACTCCAGCGAGTATAAGCCCAATCGACCCAATCTCTCCTCATACGTCATTCCTGCCATTCCAGGTATCAGCCTGGTGAATCTTCACTGCACTCCCTCCATGGCAAGAACATCCTTCCTCAGATAAGGTGACCAAAACTGCACACAATACTCAAGATGTGGTCTCACCAAGGCCCTGTACAACTGCAGCAAGACATCCTTGTTCCTGTACTCAATAGTCTGGGATACATTTCATCCAGGCCTGGGGATTTATCCACTTTCAAAGATGCTAAACCCCTTAATACTTCCTCTTTCACTATGTTTATTTCATCTAATATTTCACACTCCTCCTCCCTGAATGCAATGTCTGCATCATCCCTCTCTTTTGTGAAAACAGACACAAAGTATTCATTAAGAACCATACCCATGTCTTCCGCTTCTACACACAGGTTACCTTTATGGTCCCTAATAGGCCCTACTCTTACTTTAGTTATCCTCTTGCTCTTAATGCATTTACAGGAAACTTTCGTTTATCCGGCACCCTAATATCCGGAATTCTCGCTTAACCGGCAAAAATCAGGTAAGTTTTATTATACAGACAAGACCCCGATTCTGACCTTTCGCCCCCACGAAAGGGGGGTCAACGTTCTTCCGACTCCGACCTGTCGCCGCCACGGAGGAAAAAGCCGGAGTCCCGTTTACCTTCCCTCTCCGGGTCCCAATTGTTCAGCCTGTGGCCGTGTACGGGGCTCTCGTACCTTGGTAAGTATACCTCTCTGTAATCCGGCACTTTCGATCAACCGGCACCACGCCGGTCCCGTCGGTGCCGGATAAACGAAAGTTTCCTGTATAAAACATCTTTGGGTTTTCCTTGATTTTACTTGCCAATATTTTTTCATGCCCTCTCTTTGCTTTCCTAATTTCCTATTTAATTTCACCCCTGCACTTTCTATATTCCTCTAGGCTTTCTGCAGTATTGAGTCCTCGGTATCTGCCATAAGCTTCCCTTTTTTTCTTTATCCTACCCTGCATGCCCCTTGACATCCAGGGAGTTCCAGATTTCTTAGTCCCACCCTTTTTCTTTAAGGGAACATACTTGCTCTGAACCCTCACTATCTCCTCCTTGAATGCCTCCCACTGCTCTGACACTGATTTACCTTCAAGTTTCTGTCTCCAGTCCACTTTGGCTAAATCACCTCTCAGCTTAGTAAAATTAGCTTTTCCCCAATTGAGAACTTTTATTCCTGGTCTGTCCTTGTCCTTTTCCATAACTAACGTAAATCTAACTGAATTTATGATCACTACCACCAATATGCTCTCCCACTGATACCCCTTCCACCTGCCCAGCTTCATTCCCTAAAACTAGGTCTAGAACTGCCACCTCTCTTGTTGGGCTTGCTACGTACTGGCTAAAAAAAGTTCTCCTGAATGCATTTAAGAATTCTGCTCCCTCTATACCTTTCACACTAATTTTCATCTCGGGTTGCACTTGAATATTTCCGAGTAACTGGCCAAAATAAAACAGAAATCTGCATTTCCAAATCTAAGCACCTTGAGCTTTTTAGTAGCAGAATATTATTGAAACCCCTTGCTGTTATATATGAAAATTCAAAGTCTGCCAGTCTGGTAGCCTCCATGGTCTATCTGTTCAGACTTGCCCGATGGAAGTTATTTGGGTTAACTAGTGACAGCTGGTAAAAGAAAGAAAGACTTGTATTTCTATGGCGCCTTTCACGACCACCGGACGTCCCAAAGCGTTTTACAGCCAATGAAGTACTTTTTTGAAGTGGATTCTCTGTTGTAATGTGGGTAATCATAATGTGACTGCGTTCGGGTTCAAAATTGAAGCGGCACAAGACTAAATCAACCTGAAGCCAAATTGATGAACTTTTTACCGCCAGACCCACAACTTCAGTCCTTGTCTTAAAGGACTGTCATGTCTTGAACGTGCAGTTCCGTCCCTTACATTGGATTCTGGCTCTGACACAATATTTCTCTGTCTTTTCTTTTCTCCCCTTCTTCACAGAAAGCAGTTTGAATTGAAGCCAGCAGAAAATAGCTTTCTGCCAAAACACGCTGGTGCTTTGTGCCAAGCTGAACAATGAACTGAGACTGAGAAGCAAGTGGAAGCAAGGCAATGGCTGGCTTGTTAGCCCCACTTTAACACCACCGCCTCTTTCATTAACTCCTGGAGGCTTTGGTGCAAATTAACCTTTATCTTGTAGGAACGTTATTCTGTTGGTGAGTAAAAATGTATCGAATAAAAGCAGCTACTTGCAATTGAGGGCGGTCCCTTTTATTCAGTGGTCTTTTATTAACAGTGAATTTTAGTAGGAAAATAAAATAATTGATAAAAATCTGTGTTGTAATTGGCTGTGCTTAAAGCCGTGCCTCAGTTGGTAACACCCTCGCCTCTGAATCAGGCTATCGTGGGTTCAAGTCCCACTCCAAAACCTTCAGCAGAAAATCTAGGCTGACATTCAGGTGGGCATAAAAGATCCCACGGCACTATTTGGAAGACGAGCAGGGGCGTTCTCCCTGGTATCCCGGGCCAATATTTATCCCTCAAGCAACACCCAGAGAGTGGTGAACCTGTGGAATTCTCTACCACAGAAGGCAGTTGAGGCCAATTCATTAAATATATTCAAGAAGGAATTAGATATATTTCTTAAGGCTAAAGGGACCAAGGGATATGGGGAAAAGGCAGGGACAGGGTACTGAATTTGGATGATCAGCCATGATCGCATTGAATGGCGGAGCAGGCTTGAGGGGCCGAATGGCCTACTCCTGCTCCTATCTTCTATGTTTCTATCACCAAAACAGATTGTCTGGTCATTATCACATGCTGTTTGCGGGAGCTTGCTGTGCGCAAATTGGCTGCCGCGTTTCCTACATTACAACAGTGACTACACTTCAACAGTTCTTCATTGGCTGTAAAGCGCTTTGGGACATCTTGAGGTCGTGAAAGGCGCTATAGAAATGCAAGTTCTTTCTTATGCAGTACGTACAAGTACAGGCAATTTTTTAAAAATTCAAGCTTTTTCATGTGTCCAGAGGCACCTCTTTAGAAATGTCCCACTCGACAGCAGAGATAGCATTATGATGAGGTCAGGTTATAGTAAACCCAGAGCCATATATGGGCATGGGGGGAAGGCGGGGGGGTTAGGAATTCCAATTGGAAGGAGTGTGTATAATTCCACATTTCCTCTCCATGGCCTGATTAAAATGGAAAGGAAGAAAATATGAAGTGATTGGAAAGTAAAATGTTGATGGTTTGTATGAATGGAAAAACCGCGCAGGCGCGGAAATGTGAATGGGCTGTGCAACACCAAAAAAATTAAAAGGGAACACTGACTGTAGGTCACATAAAGTGTGCTTTCATAAGAACATAAGACTTAGGAGCAGGAGTAGGCCATACGGCCCCTCGAGCCTGCTCCGCCATTCAATAAGATCATGGCTGATCTTCGACCTCAACTCCACTTTCCTGCACTATCCCCATATCCCTTGATTCCCCTAGAGTCCAGAAACCTCTCAATTGCAGCCTTGAATATACTCAACGACTCAGCATCCACAGCCCTCTGGGGTAGAGAATTCCAAAGATTCACAACCCTCTGAGTGAAGAAATTCCTCCTCATCTCAGTTTTAAATAGCCGACCCCTTATCCTGAGACAATACCCCCTGGTTCTAGACTCTCCAGCCAGGGGAAACAACCTCTCAGCATCTACCCTGTCAATCCCCCTCAGAATCTTGTATGTTTCAATGAGATCATCTCTCATTCTTCTAAACTCCAGAGAGTATAGGCCCATTCTACACAATCTCTCCTCATAGGAGAACCCTCTCATCCCAGGATCCCATTCATATAAGTTTTAGGATTTTTGTATTTCTATAATAAGAATTATTTTTTTTAAATGTTGGGCAAGTAAGATAAATAAATACAATATTACTATTACTTCAAATTCAAGTTCGAAACTGGGGTCATAAATATAAGATAGTTACTAATAAATCAAATAGTGAATTCAGGAGAAGCTTCTTTACTCAGAGAGTGGTGAGAATGTGGAACTCGCTGCCACAGAGAGTAGTTGAGGCGAATAAGCGTAGATGCATTTAAGGGGAAGCTAGACGAGTACATGAGGGAGAAAGGAATAGAAGGATATGCTGATAGGGTCAGATGAAGAAGGGTTGGTGGAGGCTCGTGTGGAGCATAAACACTGGGATGGACTAGTTGGGCCGAATGTGCTGTAAACTCTATGTAAATTAGGAAACTGTCTTTACTGAGTGTTAAATGCTTAGGATAATCATAGAATCATAGAATGGTTACAGCGCAGGAGGAGGCCATTCAGCCCGTCGAGCCCGTGCCAGCTCTCTGCAAGAGCACCTCAGCTAGTCCCACTCCCATACCCTTTCCCCGTAGCCCTGCAAATTTTTTTTCCCTCAGGTACTTATCCAATTCCCTTTTGAAAGCCGCGATTGAGTCTGCCTCCACCACCCTCTCAGGCAGTGCATTCCCGATCCTAACCACTCGCTGCGTAAAAAAGTTTTTCCTCATGTCGCCTTTGGTTCTTTTGCCAATCACCTTAAATCTGTGTCCTCTGGTTCTCAACCCTTCCGCCAATGGGAACAGTTTCTCTCTCTCTCTACTCTGTCCAGACCCCTCGTGATTTTGAACACATGATGTTGTACGAAAAAATGTAACAGAGGCAAAAATTTTGGGGTTGTTCAAAATATGATTAGATGCTGTGCTGGGAGTGCTATAAGAATGGGCTTCAATGGATTCTGGCTTTTCCTTATCCCTGTTCTTTGAAGTGTGTGCCCAGGCTGCAATACCAGTAGATACCAGCTAGTGGTGGTGCTGAGAACAATGACTTCTATAAGTCCACAAGTGCCACCAACAGGCAGTCAGTGGTACTGAAACTGTTTGTAAAGTAGAATTATGACAATGTCGTGTGTTAACATATTCAGAGGGCTGCGTCTTCACCATTGGGGAGTTTTCAGTTAAGCTCCATTCCTGAAGCAGTCATCTGCTGCAGAGGCCGATGATACACCGGTTGCCATGGCAAGGTCGTTTTGGGAGCAGTCACTAAATCTGCTGAAGCGTAAACTTTCATAGTGCTGTTTTCATATTGCTGACCCAATAACGTCATTGTGTCACTAATTATCTATTGTGTCCTTTGTGTATGCGTATGGTGGAGCCTTGTGATAATGCCCCTTTAAAATACAGTCCATTCTCATTATAACAGTCCTCAGAAGCATGCAACTAAGCACAACAAATTATGTACAATATAGCAGTGTCATGCAAATATTGAAGACGAGGTCGAGTAGTCTGACAACAGAGACAGCGACAGAGGTCAGGTTGTATTAAAAACATGAAATGATGGCGTGATACATTCATTAAAGAAAAAAGAAAATAGGAATAGCGAAAGGCTATTCATCTCATTTAGCTGGCCATGTTGTTCGGGTTGATGTACAGAACCAGACAGGCACAGCCTCCCTCCTGTCGTTGCACTCTGTTGTCGCTATTGCTGTGCTTCCTGTTGAATCAGGAATCCATCATCTTTTTAATGTTTCAACCAAGTCAACATTTACTGCACTAGATGGCAGTCTATTCCATACTCCACTGCATACTCCGAAATATGAAGCAGTTACCCCTTTCACACCCTCATGGTTTAACTCAGCAGATCACAAGATCGTAATGGGAGTCTGGTCAACGGGCCAGGGCTGGTTGAGAAGAATCAGTGCAGATGGGCCCCTCTGCCCACCCCCCCCCCCCACCCCCCACCCCCATCCCCCGCTTTCCCCTTCACCCAGTCCCACTTCTATCCAGGTCCACTTGCTAATTTATCAGACCTGGTCCCTCTCTCCTCTGAGCCTGTGACACCTTGCCCTACTGACCTCGTAGAACCGTACAGCACAGAAGGAGGCAATTCAGCCCATCGTGCCTGTGCATTTTTTTTATTCGTTCACGGGATGTGGGCGTCACTGGCAAGGCCAGCATTTATTGCCCATCCCTAATTGCCCTTGAGAAGGTGGTGGTGAGCCGCCTCCTTGAACCGCTGCAGTCCGTGTAGTGAAGGTACTCCCACAGTGCTGTTAGGGAGGGAGTTCCAGGATTTTGACCCAGCGACGATGAAGGATCGGCAATATATTTCCAAGTCAGGATGGTGTGTGACTTGGAGGGGATCTTGGAAGTGGTGGTGTTCCCATGCGCCTGCTGCCCTTGTCCTTCTAGGTGGTAGAGGTCGCGGGTTTGGGAGGTGCTGCCGAAGAAGCCTTCGCGAGTTGCTGCAGTGCATCTTGTAGATGGTACACACTGCAGCCACGGTATGCCGGTGGTGGAGGGAGTGAATGTTTAAGGTGGTGGATGGGTTGCCAATCAAGCGGGCTGCTTTGTCTTGGATGGTGTCGAGCTTCTTGAGTGTTGTTGAAGTTGCACTCATCCAGGCAGGTGGAGAGTATTCCATCACACTCCTATATATATCCAATTCCCTTCTGAAAGTTACCTAGAGTATTTGAAGTATTAATTTTTGGTTTACTTTCTCTATCCCATTAATTACCTTATAAAGCCCAGTCTCCCTCTCAGACCTCTCTATTTAGGCCAAAGAGGTCCATCTTATCAAACTGCTCCTGAATAGATCTTCCATTTTACACCAGGGATCATCTTTGAAACACCACAGTGTTCCCAGAAACAACATGCTGTTCATTGCCATTGAATGTAGCGTAAACACCATTTTACAACATCCTTCCATCAGCTGATGGATTGACACGGCCCTTACCAACAAAAACTGTCCGCAGGCCGGAGAAATCAACTGCTCATGATTTAATATGGTACATTCACAAGGTCCTCCAAAGACGACGGCCATGCTTCTCCTTGGCAAATCTACAGGATGTGTTTCTCCTACTTTCCAACCTACAGCAATGTCTAAGTGGTTCCAGAGATATTAAACAAATACTTTGAGCTGGATTTTCTCAATGGAGACGTGCTGGAGGCGGGACTTTTGGTTTCCGGGTTTCAGTTCCCGCCCTAGTGACGTCTGACTAACCCACGCTATTTTCTCTTAATTGGCCTTGTTATGTGGGCTTACTGGCCAATTAAAGGAAAGCTAGTGACAGATGACGTCAGCGTATGACGCTTCATCTGTCGAAAAAATTTTGACAGATGAATTGTCAGCGTTTGACAGCTTTGAGAAGCTGTCAACTACTGACAATCTCTATTCTAAGGTGAGCCCTTGCACAGAAGGCTCACCAAGTCCTCACTCCTCAGCAGAAAGCAGATGGCTGCTGTATCTGAGAATGCAGCAGCCATTCTGTCATCTCAGCCGTTGAGATGAGGCACCTCCGGATCCTCAAAGGTTGAAGCCTGCAGAAAGAAGCAAAGGTAAGGAAACTTTTTCCAACACTTTACACTCACCTCTCATACTTACCTGTCCACACTTGCACCCATCACTCACCTCTACAGCTGACATTTCGACCCCTCTCACCCCCGCAGACCCACTGCTCACCTCGCTGACCCTGGCAAGGTTCGCAGCCGTCGGGAAGCCCACAATTGCAGGTGTAAAATGGGGAAAAGCCTCAAAACTGCCTGGCTCTAATCCCCTTCCCACCTCGAGGAGACGGGTCCCTGCGCGACTCGGGGACCCGCCTCCCGGGAAGATGGCACTGAGGCGGGTTGGGAGCGGGGTCGGTACCCTCTCCCAGTTTCTGCCATTTTCCCAGCTGTCCCACCTCCATACTCGCCTCCCCAGGGCTGGGAAAATTCCCCCGAAGTGTCTGTCTTCATGGAAGAAAACACAAAAATCATTCCGGAAATAGTGGGGAACAAGGGTCTAGAGAGAATGAGGAACTTAGTATTAGTAAAGAAATAGTATGGGAGAAATTAATGGGACCAAAAGCCAACAAATCCCCTGGACCTGATGGTCTACATCCTAGGGTTTTAAAAGAAATGGCTACAGAGATAGTGGATGCATTGGTTTTGATCTTCCAGAATTCCCTCGATTCTAGAACGGTTCCAGTGGATTGGAAGGTAGCAAATGTAACCGCGCTATTCAAGAAAGAAGGGAGAGAGAAAACAGGGAACTACAGGCCAGTTAGCCTGACATTAGTAGTAGGAAAAATGTTAGAATCTTTTATTAGAGACATGGTAACAGGGCACTTAGAAAATCATAGTATGATTGGGCAGAGTCAACACGGATTCCTGAAAGGGAAATCGTGTTTGACAAATCTGTTAGAGTTTTTTGAGGTTGTAACTAACAGGATAGATAAGGGAGAACCAGTGGATGTGGTGTATTTGGATTTTCAGAAGGCATTCGATAAGGCGCCACACAAGAGGTTATTACACAAAATTAGGGCTCATGGGATTGAGGATTGGTTACTGAACAGAAAACAGAGAGCAGGAAAAAACTGGTAATTTTTGGGTTGGCAGGCTAGTGGGGTACCGCAAGGATCAGTGCTTGGGCCTCAGCTATTTACAATCTATATCAATGACTTGGATGAGGGGACCGAGTTAATATATCCAAGTTTGCTGACGATACAAAGCTAGGTGGGAAAGAAAGTTGTGAGGAGGGCACATAGATTCTGCAAAGGGATATAGACAGATTAAGTGAGTGGGCAAGAAGGCGGCAGATGGAGTATAATGTGGAGAAATGTGAAGTTACCCACTTTGGTAGGAAAAATAGAAAAGCAGAATATTTTTTAAATGGCGAGAGATTGGGAAATGTTGGTATTCAAAGGGGTCTGGGTGTCCGAGTAGACTAGGCCTATATTCCCTAGAGTTTAGAAGAATGAGAGGTGATCTCATAAAATTCTTGCAGGGCTAGACAGGGTAGATGCAGGGAGGATGTTTCCCCTGGCTGGGGAATCTAGAACGTGGGGTCACAGTCTCAGAATAAGGGGTCGGCCAATTAGGACTGAGATGAGGAGAAATTTCTTCAATCAAAGTGTTGTGAATCTTTGGAATTATCTACCACAGAGTGGATGCTTGGTCATTGAGTATATTCAAGAAAGAGATCGATGGATTTTTGGATATTAGGGGAATCAAGGGATATGGGGATAGTGCAGGAAAGTGGAATTGAGGTAGAAGATCAGCCATGATCTTATTGAATGGCGGAGCAGACTCGAAGGGCCAAATGGCCTACTCCTGCTACTATTTCTTATGTTCTTATATTCTTATGTCCCTGAGTGGCAGGAGGAGTGGCAACAACAACAACAACAACTTGCATTTATATAGCGCCTTTAACGTAAAATACCAAGGTGCTTCACTGGAGCGTAATCAGTAAAAAAAAAAATTGACCGAGCCAAAGAAGGAGGGAGACATTAGGACAGGTGATCAAAGAGGTAGATTTTAAGGAGCATCTTATAGGAGGAAAGAGAGATGGAGAGGTTTGGGGAAGGAATTCCAGATCTTAGGGCCGAGATAGGTGGAGGCACAGCTGCCAATGGTGGGCGATGAAAGTGGGGGATGCACAAGAGGCCAGAGTTGGAGCAACGCAGAGATCTCGGAGGACCACAGGGCTGTTGTTGGTCAGTGTGGGTCACAAGAGATGGAGGTGGCATTGTACCTCTGGGTGCAAAGTCATGAGACGGTCCTGCGGCAGCTTGAGCCACGTGATGTTCGCTAACTGGTATTTCATCAATCCTTTGACAGGTGGGCATGATTGTGCGGTCACTCTGCGAGGAAAGCTCTCTCATCTGTCCCTTCTCCTGCCCTGCCCTGACCCAAGCGCTGGGTAACCCTGCTGGATAATCTCCGTGGGGTATCATTTGGGAGTGTAAAACCTGGCATTATGATTCTGTCATGGCAATCTCCCCAGCTTATCAAATCCAGCAGCAATAGTTGGAACTCAAAGGGGGTTCATTTTAACTATTGCCGATAGGGTAAAGTGGGCCATATCGAATCAGCTGCCCGTTATGCACACCGCCCGATTTTCGTTTTGATTGATTTCAATTGCTCCAGTATCGAATGTTTTACTCTATTGGGAAAAGTTAACATTACCCCCCCCCCATAGCTCCAGTCAAAACATTCATGGCTTTGGCCCCTCTGTCTGCTGGGACTCCCCATGTGCTCCATGTTGCTGTGCAGTTCCGAAAATCCTCCACAACCTGCTGCTGATGGGTTGGAGGCACATTGCTTAGCGGATTGGAAGGGAGCAAATTTAACACCGCTATTCAAGAAAGGAGGGAGAGAGAAAACCGGGAACTTCAGGCCAGCTAGCCTGACATCAGTCGTTGGGAAAAAGCTGAAATCCATTATTAAGGAAGTGGTAACAGGGCAATTAGAAAATCTTAATATGATTAGACAGAGTTAACATAGTTTTATGAAAGGGAGATTGTGTTTAACAAATTAGAGTTTTTTGAGAATGTAACTAGCAGGGTCGATAAAGGGGAACCAGTGGATGTAGTATATTTAGATTTCCAAAAGGCATTCAATAAGGTACCACATAAAAGGTTGCTACGCAAGATAAGGGCTCATAAGGTTGAGTGTAATACATTAGCATAGATAGAGGATTGGTTAACGGACAGAAAACAGAGTAGGGATAAACAGGTCATTTTCCGGTTGGCAGGCTACTGGGGTATCGCAAGGATCAGTGCTTGGGCCTCAGCTATTTACAATCTATATTAATGACTTAGATGAAAGGACCAAGTGCAATGTATCCAAGTTTGTGGATGATACAAAGCTGGGTGGGAAAGTAAGCTGTGAGGAGGACACAAAGAGCCTGCAAAGGGATATAGACAGGTTAAGTGAGTGGGCAATAAGGTGGCAGATGGAGTATAATATGCGGAAGTGTGAGGTTATTCACTTTGGTAGGAAGAATAGAAAAACAGAATATTTTTTAAATGGTGAGAAACTTTCAAATGTTGATGTTCAGAGAGATTTAGGCATCCTCGTACAGGAAACACAGAAAGTTAGCATGCAGGTACAGCAAGCAATTAGGAAGGCAACTGGCATGTTGGCCTTTATTGCAAGGGGGTTGGAGTACAAGAGTAAGGAAGTTTTACTACAGTTGTACAGGGCTCTAGTGAGACCACACCTGGAGTACTGTGTACAGTTTTGTTCTCCTTATCTGAGGAAGGATATACTTGCCTTAGAGGCAGTGCAACGAAGGTTCACTAGATTGATTCCTGGGATGAGAGGGTTGTCCTATGAGGAGAGATTGAGTAGATTGGGCCTATACTCTCTGTGGTTTAGAAGAATGAGAGGTGATCTCATTGAAACATATTGGGGGAGAAATTTGGTATCGCCCCGTTTGGGGCGCAATTATCGGCCGGGCGCAAAGTTTAGTGCCTGGTGCTAATTATCGCCTCTGACTGCAAACTTGGCTTCTATCGCCCTTGGAGGTGATTGGAGCGCTAATCTGGCGCTACACACCTCTCTTAAGGCACTAATGCCGAGGAGCGAGGCGCTAACTCAGAGCGCTGGCGAAGCTCATGTGATGTCAGTCAGCAATGGAACACAGACACACTGGCACCGGCCAGTTCTTAAAGGGAAGGGTCGATCTTGCTCTCCATCCACACCCTGCTCATTGCAGCCTTGAATCTCGGCCTGGAGAGACCTGTACATCAATTCTGCTGGAAAGAACAATGGAGAGTCCCAGGGAAAGAGCTCAGAGTGCAGCCACCATAGTCTCTTCTAAATTGATGCAAGGAAGGACAAATCAAAATGAACCTGCAAAGTGCAGCTCATTACCCAAAACTCCTTCACACAGCGTTGAATCCCTCCAGAAATCTCTCTCTCTCTCAGAATGTGTGGTGCAAAAATGTCGCCGACAAAAAAAGTCAGAAAGCGGTCACCTTTAAATAACACTCCCCCAGTCCCTTCCTGACACCAAAACGTTCCCCTCAACCTGTTGTTGCTAGCGGCAGGCGGTAAGGCAGGGGGCACCACTCAATATCCGGTCCGGGGCGCTACCGGGGCATTGCACGCTCGACTGACATCATGATCTGTGGGCGCAGGAGATCGTGGCGGTAGTGTTTAGCGCCGCCGCAAAATGTCTGGTCAATTTCACGAGCGGCGCAAACATCGCCGCGCCCGGGTGCTAGTTGCTTTGCGACCCATTAGCGCCCTCTTTGGGCACTAACGGGAGGCGCAAAGCAACCGAATTTTTCCCCCATAAACTTCTGAGGGGGATTGACAGGGTAGATGCTGAGAGGTTGTTTCCCCTGTTTGGAGAGTCTAGAACTAGGGGGCATAGTCTCAGGATAAGTGGTCGGTCATTTAAGACTGAGATGAGGAGGAATTTCTTCTCTCAGAGGGTTGTGAATCTTTGGAATTCTCTGCCCCAGAGGGCTGTGAATGTTGAGTCTTTGAGCAAATTCAAGGCTGAGATAGATAGATTTTTGGACTCTAGGGGAATCAAGGGATATGGGGATTGGGCGGGAAAGTGGAGTTGAGGTCGAAGATCAGCCATGATCTTATTGAAAGGCGGAGCAGGCTCAAGGGGCCGTATGGCTGACTCCTGCTCCTAATTATGTTCTTACGTTTTTATATTCTTCAATAACTAAAAGGGTTAAATTATGAAGACAGGTTGCATAGGCTTTTATTCCCTTGAATATAGATAAAGAAAGAAAGACTTGCATTTATATAGCGCCTTTCATGACCACCGGATGTTCCAAAATGCTTTACAGCCAATGAAGTACTTTTTGAATTGTAGTCACTGTTGTAACATAGGAAACGTGGCAGACAACTTGCGCACAGCAAGCTCCCACAAACGGCAATGTAATAATGACCAGATAATCTGTTTTAGTGATGTTGATTGAGGGATAAATATTGGCCAGAGCACTGGAGAGAGCTCCCCTGTTTTTGTCCGAAATAGTGTCATGGGATCTTTTATGTCCAACTTGAGAGAGCAGACAGGGCCTCGGTTTAACGTCTGATCCAAAAGACGGCACCTCCGACAGTGCAGCACTCCCTCAGTACTGCATTGGGAGCGTCAGCCTAGAATTTTGTGCTCAAGTCTCTGGAGTGAGACTTGAACCCACAACCTCCTGACTCAGAGGCAAGAGTGCTACCCACTGAGCCATGGCTGACACTTAAGGGGTGATCTAATTGAGGTGTTTAAGATGATTGAGGAATTTATAGGATAGATAGAGAGAAACTGTTTCCTCTGGTGGGGGAATCCAGAACAATGGGGCATAACCTTAAAATTAGTGCTAAGCCGACAGGGGTGATGTCAGGAAGCACTTCTTCACACAAAGGGTAGTGGAAATCTGTAACTCTCTCCTCCAAAAAGTGGTTGAGGCTGGGTCAATTGAAAATTTCAAAACTGAGCTTGATAGATGTTTATTAGGCAAGGGTATTAAGGGTTACGGAACCAAGGCAAGTAGATGGAGTTAAGATACAGATCAGCCATAATCTAATTGAATGGCGAAACAGGTTCAAGGGGCTGAATGGCCTACTCCTGTTCCTATGTTCTTAACTCTTGCAGGGTGTTCAATGCAGTCTTAAACGATGATGCAAAGGTCTTTTGCTCACCTATCATCTCACTTCTCAAGGCAGTCCCAGTAGGGTACCAATAACTTGCCCATTTAGCTGCTTCCTCTTCCATGGCTACCACTTCCATTTGCTCCTCCTCATTTGTGAAGGGTGCTTCACCCTTGTGCTCCCTCTTCAAACTCACTATCTAAATGCTCTGGGTGTTAGAATCTGCAATGTGCTTGCACCAGGTGGAGTGTGAGTAACAAGTTATTCTGGATAGAATGCCTTCTCAGAGGGTAAGATGCCAATATATTGTGCGCCATGCTAATGTCTTGCATTGTATCCTTGCTGGGCGATTGCAGCACGCGTCCTCATTCCCCCCCTCCAGAAACGGGCCAACACTGCCCAAGACATGATTTAGATAATTACATTGTGGGGTTGTTAAACAAATGCAATTAAAGATTTGTTAGAAAGTTCTATGATGAAGATAATAGATATTTAAACACCATTTGTTAGGTATGTGTAAATTCCTTTGTGAATATCTCTGTGTTTGGAATATCCCACATTCCTATGAAACTTTAAATGACCTAAATCCTTAGATATCCTATTTGGAGCCATTAATAAATATTAAGAACTGCAGCGCGACTGTTCTTTGTGTGTGTCTCTCTACTGGCCAAAACTGCCAAGTTAGAACTATTACCATTGGCAACTGCCCTCTTATTCGTTTTTTTGTTTTTCATTTCCCTCAGAAGTAATTTTTCACAAGTCTGGGCTAGAATCCTACCCAGGATCCAGTGCTGAAAGGTCACCTGTAGTTATCAAGATAACAAGCCTATGATCCCAGCATCATGCATTGTACATTCTTTAATGATTGTAACCAAAGCAACGCACTGTACCATGGAGCGGTAGGAGGCTGGTTTCCTATATGTTGGAACCTGGATATACCTGGGTCATCAGAGGACGGAGATGGAGGGCACTGAGGAAAGGCACGAGCCCTTACCGATAGACAAGGAAGGAAATGTGATGGATGGGACAACCCGGACTGCCCTCAGAGTAGGGCTGCCGTCTTAGTTAGAGATTATTGTAGTTTAGGAAGTCCGAAAAGAAGGTGGTGGAGGGAATACAAAAAATAGGGAGAAATAGAAATGCACGAACAAATTCATTGCAAATTAAAAAGAAACATTTACAGTATCACGATGAAGCAACACGATGGGGGTAGATTGTTGCCTTCAGTGCTCGGGCTGTAATCTGGTGAGTGGATTGCCCAGCCCTTTATAGAGCCCACCCCCATTTTCATTCAATTGATTTCAATTATTTTAACCCCCGACCCCCAGAATAGCACCACTTGTTCAATGCTCTCATGGCCAGCTTCCAATCCTTCGTCAAATTCAGCTGTTTCACTTGCTGTTTGTGGGACCCTGCTGTTTGCAAATCTGCTGCCACCTTTGCCCACATAACAACAGTGGCTGCACTTCGGAAATAACATGAGTTGTGAATAGCTTTGAGATATCCTGAGGCCATGAAAGATGCCATATAAATACAAATTCTTCTTCTGACTACATTGTCCATTTCCCAGGCCAGGCCAGTTGTTTCTCATATTGTTTGTCTGATAATACTCCTGTGCAGCGCCATGGGACGTTTTACTACGTTAAAGGCGCTATATAAATACAAGTTGTTGTTGTTGTTGTTGATGTAGTGAGATTGTCATTTTCAGGTTTGCACTCTAGGCCTATGCCTACTAGGAACTGGGAAGAGACGGCACCAAACACTTTTTACATGGAGCCCTTACAGTTGGGGGAAAAAGATTTTATCCAAATTTTGAATGCAAATCAAAGAGGTGACTGGAAAGTGAGCTGATACACATAGAAAAGAAAGAAAGACTTGCATTTCTATAGCGCCTTTCACGACCTCAGGACGTCCCAAAGCGCTTTACAGCCAATGAAGCACTTTTGAAGTGTAGTCACTGTTGTAATGTAGGAAACACAGGAACAGGAGCAGGCCATTGAGACTCTCGAGCCTGTTCCGCCATTCAATGAGATCATGGCTGATCTGCGACCTAACTATATATACCCGCCTTTGCTCCTTAAGCCCGGCATCATCCATGTTCCCTTCCGTTCTGTTTTCAATAGTAGCTGGGAGCTGATACAACATGTGCTGCAGGCAGTGGCTGCCAAAACACGTGCTGCAACTCGCACCCAGTTTGTTTAAATTTGTGAACGGAATAGCTTCTGCATGTGTGGGCGGTTAACATAGAACAAAGCAATGCAGAGGCTTCTTAAGTTTCCCAGTCAGCATTTGAACCATTGGCAAACATCTCCAAACAAGGTCCTATCTAACCTGATGCATCAGCGCCCCGGTATTCAATTTCCTTTCCTTTCTTCTTGTGTGATCCTGATCATCAGTCTTGCTTTGATCCTAATTGTTTTTGCTGGACAATTGAAGCCACTAAGAAAAATTTACTACTGATATGAATCACGAAATTTGATGCCTGGCTGCGGAGGCAGAGGATGAATTCGAGCAATATTACACGAGGATTAACGACTTCAAAAAAACTACAACACTGTGTGTGTCAGCGGAACAGTTGACCAGAGCCCAGTCAAAAGAAACCAACACGGGGGCAGGAACGCAGTTTGAAGCACAAATTCATTCCAGGTTTGGCCTTGAACGCTTTCCCAGCTGCTCTCGCTGATATTTCAATACTCTAAATCTGAGCCAGAAGCCGGGGAGATGGGAGTGTAAAATACTGAGAGCACTTGAGGGTTTCTGTGGAGCGCTTCCATGAAAAAGGATAGAAAGAAAGACTTGCATTTCTATAGCGCCTTTCACAACCTCAGGACATCCCAAAGGGCTTTACAGCCAATGAAGTACTTTTTTGGAGTGTAGTCACTGTTGTAATGTAGGAAACGCGGCAGCCAATTTGCGCACAGCAAGCTCCCACAAACAGCAATGAGATAATGACCAGATAATTTGGGGATTTTTTTAGGTGATATTGGTTGAGGGGTAAACGTTGGGCAGAACTCCCCTGCTCTTCTTCAAAATAGTGGCGTGGGATCTTTTACGTCCACCTGAGAGAGCAGACGGGGCCTCGGTTTAACGTCTCATCCAAAAGACGGCACCTCCGACAGTGCAGCGCTCGGAGCGTCTGCCTAGATTTTGTGCTCAATTCTCTGGAGTGAGTGCTTGAGCCCACCACCTTCTGACTCCTAGGCGAGGGTGCTACCCACTGAGCCACGGCTGACACCTGTAAATTCTAGTTCTAATCTGTCAGCTTGGCTCAGTTGCTCGCACTCTCAGCTCTGAGTCAGCAGGTCGGGGCTTCAAGCAGTAGTCCTTGGCTGACACGTTACAGGTCTGAGGGAGCGCTGCATTGTCAGACGTGCCGCCCTTTAAGTGAGATAATAAACCGAGGTTCTGTTGGCCATGAAAGAGCCTCTGGCACGATTTGAAGAAGCACAGGGAGTTCTCCCCGGCGTCCTGGGCCAACATTCCTCCCGCAGCCAATACCACAAAAATAGATTAAGTGGCCATTCTAGCTCTGTGTGGGGCCCTTGCCGTGTGCAAAATGGCTGCTGTGATTACCGACTGAGCCGCAGCTGACGCCTAAGTCATCACAAAAACTGATGCTTGAAATGGGTAATTTCCAGGCCTGAGCTATTGGATTAATGGGTGCCTGAGATGGGGAATAATCTCTAGTTCTCTAGGGAAAGAGGATTGTTCATTTAGCTATCACCCGGATGACCAGGTTAATGGACACCTTGGCTGTACAGCCATTGGACCAATCTAAAGATCAGACACGTTAACCATCTTTTATTTACATTTAAATTATTAAAATTTGAGAGCGAGTGAAGTGGGAAAGGGTCGGGAATGACCTCAACTGGACTAAAATTAGGATTTTTTTCCTGGGATAAACCTGGGCTAAGCGGAATTTCAGGTTGATTTTTGGATTTCGTGGGAAGTATAAAGAGCTGACACAACAGTGTGGCCACAGGACTCTCAGGAATAGTAATTTACTGCAAATGACTGTTCAACCCCTCCTTGTGCATAACAGCTAAATAATTGACCTATTAGTAAAATAGACTCAGACAAGCAAAGTGTTTCTGTGTATTTATGGGCAACACGTGCTCACAGTCTGGCTTCCGTTAGCTGCTGGTCTCATGGTCTCTTCCCATGGGTTGTGGTACATTTTGTTCTGTGTTGTTAGTTACCTTGTGGTTGCCTTGTGCATGTTGCATTATTATTATCACATGTATAGAAGAAGATTAATGGGGACATGCAATGGGGACCTCTGAGTAAAATTGTGAATAGAACTGTATTTTATACAGGGCCTGTAAAATACATAATTATAAGTTAGCTATTGAAACCGTGAAGCAAATGTGAATTAAGGTACAACTTCTTCACTCCTAGTTGTTGACTTATGTTGTAAAGTGCCAGCTGTGGCTCAGTGGGTAGCGCTCTCTCCTACTGCGTCACAACGTTGTGGGTTCGAGTCCCTCTTCATGAGACCTGAGCACAAAATCTAGGCCGACATTTCAATGCAGTACTGAGGGAGTGCTGTATTGTCGGAGGTGCCGTCTTTCGGCTGAGACTTTAAACCGAGTCCCCGTCTGCCCTCTCAGGAGGAGGGAACGGATCTCACTGGCCATTATTTCAAAGAAAAGCAGAAGAGTTATCCCTGGTGTTCTGGCCAATATTTATCCCTCAGCCAACTCACCAAAAAACCCCAAATTATCTGGTCATTATCACATTGCTGTTTGCGGGACCTTGCTGTGCGCAGTTTGGGCTGCCATGTTCCTTACATTACAACAATGACTGCACTTCAAAAAGCACTTCATTGGCTGTAAAGCGCTTTGGGACGTCCCGAGGCTGTGAAAGACACTGTATGAGTGTAAATTCATTCTCTCTTCTTTCTTTCCTCCTTCAGTCTCAGTCCACTTCATTACGGTGTCAGGTCGGGTCCTGACACTGAAGTCGAGTTGTATTTCCGTTACAACTGCAGTGGGGGGAAGGTGGAACTATTTCACTCTAATGCTTCAGTTATAGTGTGAATTGAAGTTGGGGAGGGGTGGCTGAAGGTCCTTGTCTTATTCCTACTAGTTGAATCAGACAGCAATAATTTTTGAAATGTATTATACTGTGCACAATTGTATCACTGTGCAGTGTGTAGATTCTTGGCATGCTCTGCGTCTATCACCGTTTTACTACTCGGTAGTTCAAAAGTAGGGTCCTTAATTACCAACATTACATGATGTGTTTAACCACATTGGCCTGGAAATTGCTGGGTCCCCGATGCAAGGGGTGTATGTGCAGCAGGGTTGGACCTATGCCCACTGAAATCGGGAAACCTTGTCGGAAACCCGGGTTCAGCTAATTTAAATATTGCCGGCGGGACAAGGGTGGGGGTCCTACCAGCCGGGGGGCCGGAGAGCCCAGAATTCAGGAGGGGGTTGGGGGTGGCGGAGCAAGAGTGCAACTTTCATAAAAAAAGGACTTCATGCAGTTAACGGGCTGAATGACTGAAATGGCTGGTGTTAAAGAGGGGAAAGGTGAGTAACTTTTTTGAGGCTGATGTGGAAGTACCGTTGGCTCATATTAAGAAAAGCGTTCGCCGCTGGCCACGATGAAAGCTACCACAAAGATCTCGTGATCTCTGTGGCGAGAAATTTGCCTTTTTCGAAGTGTAAGTGATTTCAGTGTAATAAAATGGGGAATCCCTAGAGCGCTGCTGACATCAACAAGCTGTCTAAGCAGCCAATCACATTGTCGAATTCTCATAGACAGGGAACCAGGAAATGAGAAGCTGCTTTTATCCAGACTTTTAAAAATGTTGCAGAGAGCAAAACAAAGATTGGGGCTCTCACATGGGGAAAAGGTAAACGTGAAATAAATATGAACAAAGTTTTTAAAAATATGTAAAAAAATTTGAAGTTTCTTAATTGTAATTTTTATCATAATGGAGAAATTTGACACTCCACAAAATTCAAATTATAGTTTTTCAGGGCCATAACATTTGTTTAGCAATCAATACGCTGTTAAAACCCCAGTTACACCTAATCCAACAAGGCCTAACTTTTAATGGGGTATTTAACAGCGATATTACTGCGGAAAAGCCCAAGTTTTCATCAGTTTCACTGATTTCATTGATTTCACTGATTGCCGTCTATAAGGGTGGGGCAGGTTGAGGCGGGATTGGCGGGGGGGGGGGGGGACACAGCGCTGCCAGTGTCGGAGCAGTGAATGACTGACCACATCCTCAGGATTTCCACGTTTAGATGCGCATGCACTACATCCTGAAGTTGCTGTCAGTTTCAAAGGGGTAATAACAGCGAACGCTGTTAGTGCGCCATTATTTCCCACCGCGAATTCCGGACCAATGTTTTTGGCCTGGAGTTTCCACTTGATTGCGCTTTTTTTTTCAGCACGAGTCCCCCGATATTGTAACCGACGCAAAAGATCACGGAATTTTAAGCGGAAATTGCGTTCACCGTAACTCGAGTTTCCGCGATCTTTTGCGCTAGTTTTACAAACACTGCGCTAGAAGCCAGCCTTGCCCACAAAACTGGCCACGCCCCCAGGGTGAATTAATCACCGTTGGGAGTTTCCGCTAATTGCGCTCGTTTGTGGGGCCTTCGAGGAGGCTCAAAATGAATCTGGAACTTTTGGGCGCACGGACACTAATAGGAACATTTTGAAAGGTTTTGAATTACCTTTTTTAAAATTTACTAAGGAACTGAATACTGTACTCCAATCTAACTAGAAAACAGTTTTGTATGCTTTTAAAATGTCATTTTCAGTCATTTAAAATCAGGTTACTCACAGGTGGTGGGATTAACACTGTGATTTAAAATGCTTATTTATTGCGATAGACCCACTTTCAGCTGTATTAATCAAACTGCACCAAGTTACCACTCTGAAATATATCACAGAATATTTTTTAAAGCAAATTTTTTTTAAAATTTCATTTTAAAACACTGCCCGGTTGCACTGGTTCATGGCAGATTTTGCGGTCGGCGATATGCAAATGAGTTTCAGCGGAAACTTGGGGGGAAAAAACACTTTTCAAAACGGGCGGAACTTTGGGTGCAATTTGCGCCAGAATCGCTGACTGTCCCCAATGTGGAATCTCTACCGCTCTATGTATTCTTCAATTGGATGGGTCGTCATAGAATTACGTAGAATTTTATAGCACAGAAACAGGCCATTCGGCCCAACAGGTCTGTGCCGGTGTTTATGCTCCAAACGAGCCTCCTCCCACCCTACTTCGTCTAACCCTATAAATATATCCTTCTATTCCTTTCTCCCTCATATAATTATTACTATTTGCCTTATCCACTCCATGTGGTGGCAAGTTCCACATTCTCACCACTCTCTGAGTGAAGAGCTACCACGATCAGTTATCGGCTACAACTTTGCTCATCGCAGATCCATAAAGTAGCTGATTAAGATCGAATGCTGCTCAAGCACACCCAAGTTAACTGTACCACATAATCTAGGCTGACACTCCAGTGTGGTACTGAGGGAGTGCAGCAGCACTGTCAGAGGTGCCGAAAGACAGAAAGACTTGCATTTTATACAGCGCCGTTCCCGACCTAACGACGTCCCAAAGCGTTTTACGGCCAATTAAGTATTTTTTGACGTGTAGTCAGTGTTGTAATGCAGGAAACGTGGCAGTCAAATTTGTGCACAGCAAGATCCCACAAACAGCAATGTGATAATGACCAGACCATCTGTATTATCTGTTGGTTGAGGGATAAATGTTGGCCAGGACGCTGGGGAGAACTTCATAAGAACATAAGAAATAGGAACAGGAGTCGGCCATACGGCCCTTCAAGCCTGCTCCACCATTCAATAAGATCATGGCTGATCATAGACCTCAACTCCACTTTCCCGCCCGATCTCCATATCCCTTGATTCCCCTAGAGTCCAAATATCTATCTATCTCAGCCTTGAATATATCACGTTGGACCCCCTGGGACACAGCTCATTGTCTTGGCTGTGCTCTTGGTGTGTCTTTGATGATCCCTGAAAGATTGTATCTCTGCAGTTTCTGTGTTTATATTCTGTGAACTTTTGTAGATTCACTCATTGTAACTTTATCTGAGGAAGGGGCGATAGCTCCGAAAGCTTGTAATTTTAAATAAATCTGTTGGACTATAACCTGGTGTTGTGCGACTTCTCATTTTTGAATATACTCAAAGACTCAGCATTCACAGCCCTCTGGGGCAGAGAATCCCAAAGATTCACAACCTTCTGAGTGAAGAAATTCCTCCTCATCTCAGTCTTAAATGGCCTACCCCTTATCCTGAGACTATGCCCCCTAGTTCGAGACACTCCAGCCAGGGGAAACAACCTCTCAGCATCTACCCTGTCAATCCCCTTCAGAATCTTGTATATTTCAATGAGATCACCTCTCATTCTTCTAAACTCCAGAGAGTATAGGCCCATTCTACACAATCTCTCATTATGTAACACCCTTATTTAAAAAGAGTAGTAGGCAGAAGGCTGGAAATTATAGACCAGTTAGCCTAACATCTGTGGTGGGTAAAATTTTGGAGTCTATTATTAAGGAGACAGTAACGGAACATTTAGATAAACATAATTTAATAGGACAAAGTCAGCATGGCTTTATGAAGGGGAAGTCATGTCTGACAAATTTGCTTGAGTTCTTTGAGGACATAACGTACAGGGTGGATAAAGGGGAACCAGTGGACGTAGTGTATTTAGACTTCCAGAAGGCATTCGACAAGGTGCCACATAAAAGATTATTGCTCAAGATAAAAAATCACTGGATTGGGGGTAATATTCTGGCATGGGTGGAGGATTGGTTATCTAACAGGAAGCAGAGAGTTGGGATAAATGGTTCATTCTCGGACTGGCAACCAGTAGCCAGTGGTGTTCCGCAGGGGTCGGTGCTGGGTCCCCAACTCTTTACAATCTATATTAACGATTTGGAGGAGGGGACCGAGTGTAACATATCAAAGTTTGCAGATGATACAAAGATGGGAGGGAAAGTAGAAAGTGAGGAGGACATAAAAAACCTACAAGGGGATATAGACAGGCTGGGTGAGTGGGCGGAGATTTGGCAGATGCAATACAATATTGGAAAATGTGAGGTTATGCACTTTGGCAGGAAAAATCAGAGAGCAAGTTATTATCTTAATGGCGAGAAACTGGAAAGTACTGCAGTACAAAGGGATCTGGGGGTTCTAGTGCAAGAAAATCAAAAAGTTAGTATGCAGGTGCAGCAAGTGATCAAGAAGGCCAACGGAATGTTGGCTTTTATTGCTAGGGGGATAGATTATAAAAACAGGGAGGTATTGCTGCAGTTATATAAGGTATTGTTGAGACCGCACCTGGAATACTGCGTACAGTTTTGGTGTCCATACTTAAGAAAAGACATACTTGCTCTCGAGGCAGTACAAAGAAGGTTCACTTGGTTAATCCCGGGGATGAGGGGGTGGACATATGAGGAGAGGTTGAGTAGATTGGGACTCTACTCATTGGAGTTCAGAAGAATGAGAGGCGATCTTATTGAAACATATAAGATTGTGAAGGGGCTTGATCGGGTGGATGCGGTAAGGATGTTCCCAAGGATGGGTGAAACTAGAACTAGGAGGCATAATCTTAGAATAAGGGGCTGCTCTTTCAAAACTGAGATGAGGAGAAACTTCTTCACTCAGAGGGTAGTGGGTCTGTGGAATTTGCTGCCCCAGGAAGCTGTGGAAGCTACATCATTAAATAAATTTAAAACAAAAATAGATAGTTTCCTAGAGGTAAAGGGAATTAGGGGTTACGGTGAGTGGGCAGGAAATTGGACATGAGGCTGAGTTCGGATCGGTCGAGGCCCTGTGGGTGGCGGAGCGGGCCCAGGAGCTGAGTGATCAGGGTCCTGCTCCTACTTCTTGTGTTCTTTAGATTTGAGGTTAGGATCAGATCAGCCATGATCTTATTGAATGGTGGAGCAGGCTCGAGGGGCCGATTGGCCTACTCCTGCTCCTATTTCTTATGTTCTTATGTTCTTATCATAGGACAGCCCTCTCATCCCAGGAATCAATCTAGTGAACCATCATCGCACCGCCTCTATGGCAAGTATATCCTTCCTCAGATAAGGAGACCAAAACCGTACACAGTACTCCAAAAATCTATCGATCTCAGCCTTGAATATACTCAAAGACTCAGCATTCACAGCCCTCTAGGGCAGAGAATTCCAAAGATTCACAACCCTCTGAGTGAAGAAATTCCTCCTCATCTCAGTCTTAAATGGCTTACCCCTTATCCTGAGACAATGCCCCCTAGTTCTAGACACTCCAGCCAGGAACTTCTCTGCTCTTTTTTGAAATTGTGCTGTGGGATCTTTTACGTCCACCCGAGAGGGCAGAGAGGGGTCTCGGCTGAACGTCTCATCCGAAAGGCGGCACCTCCGACTGCGCAGCGCTCCCTCAGTAAACTGCGTTGGAGTGCCGGGCTGAATTACCGTGCTCAAGTCTTTGTGGAGTGGCACTTGAACTTGCCAATACGTTGACCTGATGTACACGGATGGCACCACTGCCATCAAAGAGTATTGTTGAGCTGAATCCAGGTCGAGGTTGGCACTGTAAGAATTGGCCGCCAACGGTAGGACTCATCCTGGTTCATGTAGATTACGCAGGTTTGAATTTGTTTCATTTGTCATGTAAAGCAAACCTAGTGAACTGTGGCATCAGATCTCAGCGGTATTGCGTTTCTATTCCAGCGACTGCCTCATTCAAGTCATTTCAGTCATTTGCAGTAATCTGTAACGTCTTACCGGAGTTTATGCTCTGTGATCACAGTGTAAGTAATTGATAGAATTAAAAATGCTAGAAGCAAATTATGGTAAAACTATTTAATGTTGTGGTTCCCCAGTTTCATTAATATTAATTTTCATCCCTTTTAAAGTTTGAATTTCCTTGATTGCCGAGGAGTATCACATCAAAGCATGAAAACCTCACATTAATTTTATGCATCTTAATTACAAGTAGAGGCAAAATGCCAAAAGTGAAAACAAGGAGCTTTATTATGGTTTCACAGTCATTTTTCTTTAGTCGGTATGTGTGTTTTTTTTCAGTAAGGGTATGAATGGGAAGGAATCAGATAAATGAGCCTAGTTGTACCAGTCTGGCTTGGCCAGTCCAGTCATGTTGAAATACTCAGGCTGCTAAAATCCATGAAGACAAAGGCAGCAGCTACATATTAAAGGGGCCGTGTATTCAGTTATTCTCTAACCAGCCAAAAGGTCCAATTTTCATGCAGAATGATAATTGCTTACCATTAGATGTTGCCTGCACGTCCTGGCCCAGATTTTGCTGGAGCAGGGTATCTCGCAGCGTGCCTTGTTAGTTAGACTTCTCCCCTCACCCTTCAGCTAGAAAACTTTTACCCATTAATAACGCCGTGCGCATTAAACTCCCTGTTATTTTGCCAACAAACTGGGTCAATTCTGTTGCTGTGCCTTGACATCCTCAGTGGCAGAAAACCACCATGACACTTGCTTAATTGGAAATGCCAACAATTCGTGCCCTACAAGCTCTTTGAGAACTGCATTGTACCATTGCTTATTTCACATATAACCGCCACACACTCCCCCAACACTCCTAACACAGAGTATGTTATATTCACACTTACGTAGGTTAAAGGCACCGTCAATCAGCACCTGATATCTAGGATGCCCTGTGCGTTCTGGGGTGCAGAATCCTTTATTCGGTGGCTGACAGCTCTGGTCAAGGCTCTATCCATTGGAATTGGAACAGGAGAACTGTTAGATGAGGGACATTACATGCTTCTGAACTGTTTCTTGGTTTAGTAGCAGCTACCTCAACATAGGCCTCCCAGTTAACTGATGTACGTAAGTCCACCTGTGAGAGTTACAGGAGGTTCCACCTGTGAGGCTGCTGGACCTTTAGGAGAGGAGAGGAGAAAATTGGGGGGAAAGAAAGCTTAGAAAATGCAGGGAACAGTTTCACAAAATGATCAGTAAGCCGGGCTCCTGACCTGCTCCACTTCGATGAAATTCCACCGAAGGCCCTGAAATCCAGTTTAGCGTACGTCTCTTGTTTAAAGCATTTTTTTGCTGTTGCTGTTCCTTGTAGCTGTGATGTGACGCATTGAGGGGAAACGGCTGAACTCGAGCTTTTTTTCTGTCCCAGATCTGGCATTCACTTGAAGTGACACGGGCGTCAGCAGTGGAGTTGCCAACCCTCCAGGATTGCCCTGGAGTCCCCAGGAACGGAAGATTAATCTCCAGGACAACGGCTGCGAGCAAACCTGAGAGAAAACAAATCAGAGGAGCATTAAAAGAATTGTGGGTTTCATTCATTTCCTTTGAACACCTTTTGTTTATTAGTTATAAAAATATCGGAGTTGGGGGGACAAAAGGCTCTTTGACAGTCAAGAATCATCTAATCGGGTCATGAAGCGTCTGCTCGCTTTCCAATTGGCGTGGGAAGATGGTGTGCCGCGACGGATGGACGTGTTGGGCGCCCAATGGCGGGAGGGTGGGGGGCGGGGCAGTGGGCAGCGGGACTCCAGGAATATATCCAAATAGGGTTGGCAACCCTAACGAGCAGCTCGTTACAAACGGCTGTTGTCCGACGTTTGCGAGCCATTTTTCTGAGCATGAGTTGCAAGCAGGCAAGCATCACCGTGCACTCAAAAAACAATCAGCTCTTTAATCCCTGAATTAACCTATAACAAACTATTTAAGCGCCTTGGGACGTTTAACGCACTGTATAAGTGCAGGTTGTTGTTGTAAATAGCAGTATGTGGAGAAGGCTGTGCTGCTCTGGTGAACAGGAATTGTGCAAAGACAGTTAAGACTTGCATTTCTATAGCGCCTTTCACGACCACCGGACGTCTCAAAGCGCTTTACAGTCAATGAAGTACTTTTAAAGTGTAGTCACTGTTGTAATTATGGTAGACAAAAGCATGCTTAGATTACAATGCTCTGCAGGCAATAATTGATGAGGGTATATTATCACAGAAATACAGAAATATCATTCTGGGATAGAGTGCATTTTATCCCTCATTTATGCCTTTTACAGACTCCAGGTTTAACAATTCCAATGCTCTCCTGGCCGGTCTCCCAAACTCCACCCACCGTAAACTTCAGCTCTAATGCCTGCATCCTATCCAGCACCAAGACCCGCTCACCCATCACCCCTGTCCTCGCTGACCGACATTGGTTCCCGGTCCCCCAATGCCTCAAATATACAATTCCCATTCTTGTGTTTAAATCCCTCCATGGCCTTGTCCCTCCCTATCTCCTCCAACCCTACTAAACCCCCCCTTGAAATCTCTGCTTCTCTGACACCCACCCCCCAACTTCCCTTGTTTTCACCAAGCATATACTTCACTCTGGTCCAATGTATCCAGAGTTGATTCTTAATTTGGGCCTCTAGGGGCCCATTTTGAAAAGGAGGATTCTGCATGAACATGAAAATGTGTAAGAATCACTTGTCACAGTGGAAAGTGGGCTTCATGGAATTCATGGCAGTGGGGAGAAGTCCATCAACTGGCTTACCTCACCTAAGGAGATGCCTCACTTCCTCCCTGTCTCTGTAACCTCCTCCAGCCCTACAACCCTCCGAGATCTCTGCGCCCCTCCAATTCTGGCCTCTTGCAGATCCCTGATTTTAACCGCTCCACCATTGGCAGCCGTGCCTTCTGTTGCCTCAGGCCCTGAACGATGGAATTCCCTCCCTAAACCTCTCCCCCTCTCTACCTCTCCCTCCGCCTTTAAGACGCTCCTTAAAACCTATCTCTTTGACCAAGCTTTTGGCCACCTGCCCTAATATCTCCTTGTGTGGCTCGGTATTGCAAGTTGTTGTTGTTGCAATTCCATGAAAGTGGAGTGAAAAAAACGCAATAAAACGCTAATCCGCTAATATCGCCAGTGGCCATTTCAGGGCGTTAGAGTTCAAAATGGCATAACAATAAATTGACGCTCCAACCTCCCCACCTCAAGGGCAGAAGCAGCAGTGAGATATTCTCCTCACTGCGCACGGCTCAGGGTGTTTAAGCTGGAACTGGGAAACAATTCTGGCAACCTCCGTGTCACCTCAATCCCATCCGTCATTGCTCCTGAATTATTATTCAACTCCCAATGTCAAACATGACATTTTATTTGTCTTCATGCAAGGCTTTGTGGTGTTTCATATCAATTGGCAATGCCTGACATTAGTTACCTAGATGGATATGTATCTGCTTGTCTTTTGACTTCCCCTTCTCTTGCACATTGTAGCGAATCAGTAGTAAGCCGCACAGATCTTCCTCCCATCTCTAGTTTTCTTTTATATCCCTGTGGGGTTTCTTTCTGTTGTTCAGTTTTGCTTTGAAAGAAAAACCTTTCTAATAAATCATCGTGAACACACACACACTGCACACAGAGCTTGGCTCCGTTTACACTAACAATTCCAGTGGTTGCAAAAGGCCCCTGAATACATCCTTGAATGAGTCTTGCGTTGCAACAAAATAAACAGTGAGCGTGCCTGCGTTTTAATTGTGATTTATATGGAAAAGTGAAAAAAATAAGAATGTGTTAATGATTGAAACGATTGGCGAACAGAGTCTCATAAATCTGGGTGAGTCGTCGCTGCAGTGATGCCACCAGGCTGAGGAAGGCACACTGCACGTAATTGCCAGTAACTCGGTAAAGCGCAAGTGGATTTGGTGAAAGTTCAGTTGTAAACTAAAGTGTTATAAGACTTGAAAGGGTGCTGTGCTGAGAAGCTCTGGGATCAGCTTATATAGTTAGAGGAGGATTACGTTCAAATCCCGCATCATGTGAATTTGTTGCAGTTTAGTTCTGCACAGTCATTTCCTGAAACTGGATCTGTGAATTCACACACACACACAATATGATTATTTTTTATTTCCACCAATTTTGTTACCCCCGGGGACTTGTTCTTCACACATGCAAAAATAAAAGTAAGAATTCACATTTGTCCATTGGTCGTCAGTAGGACGCCGTGTCCAAGAATTGGCATAAAGATCTACTTGGTACTCCAGGAATTGACCGTCGTCCTCTCCCCATCACTATAACGTCCTCCAGCCCTACAACCCCCTGTGAACTCTACGGGGGAAAAATTCAATTGGTTGCACCTCCCGTTAGCGCCTTAAGAGGGCGCTAATGGGGCGCAAAGCAACTAGCGCCCGAGCGCGGCGATGTTTGCGCTGCTCGCGAAATTAACTAGACATTTTGCAGCGGCGCTAAATACTACCGCCACGATCTCCTGCGCCGGCAGATTGTGACGTCAGTCAAGTGCGCAACGCCCCGGTAGCGTATATTGAGTGGCACCCCCTGCCTTACCGCCTGCCGCTAGCAACGACAGGTTGAGGGGAGCGTTTTGCAGTCAGGAAGGGACTGGGGGAGCGCTATCTAAAGGCGACCGCTTCCTGCCTTTTATTGTTGGTGATATTTTTGAACCACGCATTCTGAGAGAGAGCGAGAGAGACTTCTGGAGAGATTCAACGCTGTGTGAAGGAGTTTTGGGTACTGAGCAGCACTTTGCAGGTTCATTTTGATTTGCCCTTCCTTGTATCGATTTAGAAGAGACTGTGTGGGTTGCAATCTGAGCTCTTTCCCTGGGCCTCTCCATCGTTCTTTCCAGCAGATTTGATGTGCAGGTCTCTCCAGGCCGAGATTCAAGGCTGCAATGAGCAGGATGTGGATGGAAAGCAAGATCAACCCTCCCCTTTAAGAACTGGCCGGCGCCATTGTGTTTGTGTTCCATTGCTGACTGACATCACATGAGCTTCGCCAGCGCTCTGAGGTAGCGCCTCGCTCCTCGGCCTTTGCGCCTTAAGACAGGTGTGTAGTGCCTGATTTAGCGCTCCAATCACCTCCAGGGGCGATAAAAGTCAAGTTTGCAGTCGGAGGCGATAATTAGCGCCAGGCGCTAATCTTTGCGCCCGGCCGATAATTGCGCCCAAATGGGGTGATACTGAATTTCTCCCCCTACGTTCCTCCAATTCTGGCCTCTTGCGCATCCCTGGTTTTCATCGCTCCACCATTGGTGGCCGTGCCTTCTGCTGCCTTTTCCCTCAGCTCTGGAATTCCCTCCCTAAACCTCTCTACCTCTCTCTCTTCCTTTAAGACGCTCCTTAAAACCTACCTCTTTGACCAAGCTTTTGGTCACCTGTCCTAATATCTCCTTATGCGGCTCGGTGAAAAATGTTGTTTGATAATCGCTCCTGACATAATAGTGCAATAAGTTCCGGGCCTTTTGCACTTACTTCAGCTAGATAAGCCCTACTTAGATCCTGGTGTGGATATTTAAGGGCCGATTAGATAGTCAGGCGCAACATTAGTGCCAGCATGAGCGGGGGACGGAGACCTTCAGTCTGCTTTTTGTCTGAAGCACAGAGATCACCCTTCTGCAGCCAGGCCGTGGTGCCACCATTATTTAAAGGGACAGGAAGACTGGATCGATGACTCCTCAGGGGACACTGATAACCTTTCCATCCCTGGCTCAAGAACCGCTTGAAAGAAACATGAACACAACAGCAATGTAATGAAGCACACTGGCCCCACCAAGATCATAGTCAAATGTGCTACTAGAATGTTAGTGTGCAGGAGCTGGGACAGATGGGGTGAGGGGAGGGGGGTGGGTGAATTGGGGGTTGCTGTTAGCGCTGTTGAAGTCTCAAAAATCAGAGTAGCCTCTTGCCTGTTGCTTAGCATCGTCACACAAAGCGACATTGCCATGGAGCAGGTAGAAGACGAGTCCCAGACGCAACAATTAGGAGGACACTGAGATCAAGCCTGAGGACATGCCTCTGACCCCCCATTTGAAGACAGGAAGATTCCAAAGGCAGAACCTGATCAACGAGACACTGGGGCAAAAATTCGTTCTTTGGACCGTTGGAAGCGAAAGTCGGGAGCGGTGTTTAACAGGCGGCTTAGCTGAAATCGGGCGGTTTACTCTATCGCCCAAAGTCAAAAGTATTCCCCGTGTGTGAGGACATGAACATACAATGTCCAGATCCAAGGTCGTCCCTTCCTCTGTCGTCGAATTACAATATGCAGACGACGCTTGCGTCTGCGCACACTCGGAGGTCGAACTCCAAACCATCGTTAACACCTTCACCGAAGCGTACGAGAGCATGGGCCTTACACTAAACATCCGTAAGACAAAGGTCCTCTACAAACCTGCCCCCGCCACACAGTACTGCCCCCCCGATTATCAAAATCCATGACAAGGCCTTGGACAACGCGGACCACTTTCCATACCTCGGGAGCCTACTGTCAACAAGGGCAGACGTCGATGACGAAGTCCAACACCGCCTTCAGTGTGCCAGTGCAGCCTTCGGTCGCCTGAGGAAGAGAGTGTTTGAAGACCAGGACCTCAAACCCGGCACCAAGCTCATGGTCTACAGAGCAGTAGTAATACCCGCCCTCCTGTATGCCTCAGAGACATGGACCATGTACAGCAGGCACCTCAAAGCACTGGAGAGGTACCACCAATGCTGCCTCCGCAAGATCCTGCAAATCCATTGGCAGGATAGGCGCACCAACGTCAGTGTTCTCGCTCAGGCCAACATCCCCAGCATCGAAGCTTTGACCACGCTCGATCAGCTCCGATGGATGGGTCACATCGTCCGCATGCCGGATATGAGACTCCCAAAACAAGTGCTCTACTCGGAGCTCCGACACGGCAAGAGAGCCCCAGGTGGGCAGAGGAAACGCTTCAAGGACACCCTCAAAGCCTCCTTGAAAAAGTGCAACATCCCCACCGACACCTGGGAATCCCTGGCCCAAGACCGCACAAAGTGGAGGAGAAGCATTCAGGAAGGCGCCGAATACCTCGAGTCTCTTCGCTGGGAGCAAGCGGAAGCCAAGCGCAAACAACGGAAGAAGCGCACGTCAACCCAAGCACCCCACCCACCCGCCCCTTCAAGCACCGTCTGCCCCACCTGTGACAGAGACTCTAGGTCCCGCATTGGACTCATCAGTCACCTGAGAACTCATTTTTAATGTGGAGGCAAGTCATCTTCGGTTCCGAGGGACTGCCTAAGAAGAAGACAAAGAGACATTACCATGGAGCAGGTAGAAGACGAGTCCCAGACGCAACAATTAGGAGGACACTGAGATCAAGCCTGAGGACATGCCTCTGACCCCCCATTTGAAGACAGCAAGATTCCAAAGGCAGAACCTGATCAACGAGATAATTGGGGCAAAAATTCGTTCTTTGGACCGTTGGAAACGAAAGTCGGGAGAGGTGTTTAACAGGCGGCCTAGCTGAAATCGGGCGGTTTACTCTATCGCCCAAAGTCAAAAGTATTCCCCGTGTGTGAGGACATGAACATACAATGTACAAGTAGCTGAGGTTAACAGCATACCCGGTGGTCCTAATTTGCAAAATGTACGTGCCGGTGATGAAGTCAGCCCTACGGCAGCATGGGAATGTGCCAAAGAGCTGAGAGGTTGTCTCACTGAAGCAGTGTCAAGTTGTGAGTGAATTTTTGTTGGAATTTGTCCTAAGGCCATATACTAAAAGGAGGCAAATTGCAGATAATCTTACCTTGGCGATCTTCCTGAGCCCCGAGACCTTCTTTCTCGTCTGCTGTCACGACTTATGAGATGGGAGCCTGCAGTCACTTACTCAGGCACCTCCACCCAGACATTTCCAAGACTGCTCCTGATTGGACGATGCTCTCCCTTCTGCTCCCAAGGGGACCCCTGTGTTTCCTGGGGTAAGGCTTTCAAGAGCAGCGTCCTCCGAAGGAGAAATTCTGCTCCTGTCCCTTCTTACCTTCACCTTCAATTGCCGCTGGTAATCTTTCCATGCGCAGCTCTGCTCTAACTGCGAGCAGCGGCCTCATCGAAGACTTGTGCTCCTGAAGTAGCCGCGCCTCTAGCCAAGCTGTTCCAGTACAGCTGCAACATTGACATCTACCCAACAAAGTGGAAATTTGATCACGTATATCCTGTCCACAAAAGCAGGACAAATCCAATCCGACCAATTACTGCCCCATCAGCCTACTCTCAATTATATGCAAAGTGAAGGTGTTGTTGACAGTGCTATCAAGCGGTACTTACTCACCAATAACCTGCTCACCGATGCTCAGTTTGGGTTCCGCCAGGACCACTCAGCTCCAGACCTCATTGCAGCTTTGGTCCAAACATGGACAAAAGAGCTGAATTCTAGAGGTGAGGTGAGAGTGACTGCCCTTGACATCAAGGCAGCATTTGACCGAGTGTGGCATCAAGGAGTCCTATTAAAATTGAAGTCAATGGGAATCAGGGGGACAACTCTCCACTGGCCGGAGTCATACCAAGCACAAAGGAAGATGGTTGTGGTTGTTGGAGGCCAATCATCTCAGCCCCAGAACATCGCTGCAGGAGTTCCTCAGGGCAGTGTCCTAGGCCCAACCATCTTCAGCTGCTTCATCAATGATCTCCCCTCTATCATAAGGTCAGAAGTGGGGATGTTCACTGATGAATGCACAGTGTTCAGTTCCATTAGCAACTCCTCAGATAATGAAGCAGTCCATGCCCGCGTGCAGCAAGACCTGGACGACATTCAGGCTTGGGTTGATAAGTGGCAAGTAACATTCATGCCACACAAGTGCCAGGCAATGACCATCTCCAACAAGAGAAAGTATAACCACCTCCCCTTGAAATTCAATAGCATTACCATCGCTGAATCCCCCACCATCAATAACCTGGGGGGTCACCATTGACCAGAAACTTAACTGGACCAGCCACATAAATACTGTGACTTCAAGAGCAGGTCAGAGGCTAGGTATTCTGCGGCGAGTGTCTCACCTCCTGACTCCCCATAGACTTTCCACCATCTACAAAGCACAAGTCAGGAGTGTGATGGAATACTCTCCACCTGCCTGGATGAGTACAGCTCCAACAACACTCAAGAAGCTCGACACCATCCAGGACAAAGCAGCCCGCTTAATTGGCACCCCATCCACCACCTTAAACATTCAGTCATGCCATGATCTCATTAAATGGCGGAACAGGCTCGAGGGGCCGAATGTCCTACTCCTGCTCCTATCTTCTATGTTCCTATGTTTCACTCCCTCCACCACCGGCGCACCGTGGCTGCAGTGTGTACCATCTACAAGATTCACTACAGCAACTCACCAAGGCTTCTTTGACAGCACCTCCCAAACCCACAACCTCTACCACCTAGAAGGACAAGGGCAGCAGGCGCATGGGAACACCACCACCTCCAAGTTCCCTCCAAGTCACACACCATGGCTAACAAAAGAAATTAAAGCTAGTATTAAGTCAAAGGAGGAAGCTTATAAAGTTGCCAGAAAAAGCGGTCAGCCTGAGGATTGGGATCTTTTTAGAAATCAGCAAATGGGGACCAAGAAATTGAAAAAGAAAGGCAAAATGGAATATGAGCACAAACTAGCAAAAAATATAAAAACGGATTGTAAAAGCTTCTATAGGTATGTGAAAAGGAAAAGACTGGCGAAGGTAAATGTAGGTCCTTTACAGTCAGAGACGGGAGAATTTATAATGGGGAATGAGGAAATGGCAGAGAAATTAAATAAATACTTTCGTTTCTATCTTCACGGAGGAAGACACAAAAAACCTCCCAGAAATACGAGAAAACCAAGGGTGTGGCGAGAATGAGGAACTTAAAGAAATTATTATTAGTAAAAAAAACAGTACTAGCAAAATTAATGGGACTAAAAGTCGATAAATCACAAGGATCAGGATGACCTACATCCTAGGGTTTTGAAAGAGGTGGCCATTGGGATAGTGGATGCATTGGTTGTCATCTTCCAAAATTCTATAGATTCTGGAACGGTTCCTGCAGATTGGAGGATAGCAAATGTAACCCCGCTATTTAAGAAAGGAGGGAGAGAGAAAACAGGGAACTACAGATCTGTTCGCCTCACATCAGTAGTTGGGAAAATGCTGGAATCTATTATAAAGGATGCAATAACTGGGCACTTAGAAACTAATAGTAAGATTGGGCAGAGTCAACATGGATTTATGAAAGGGAAATCCTGTTTAACATACCTATTGGAGTTCTTTGAGGATGTAACTAGTGGAGTAGACAAAGGGGACCCGGTAGATGTGGTGTATTTGGATTTTCAGAAGGCCTTTGATAAAGTCCCACACAAGAGGTTGGTGAACAAAATTAGGGCACATGGAATTGGGGGTAATATACTAGCATGGATTGAGAATTGGTTAACAGACAGAAAACAAAGAGTAGGGATAAACAAGTCTTTTTCAGGATGGCAGGCTGTAACTAGTGGGGTACCGCAAGGATCGGTGCTTGGGCCCCAGATATTCACAATCTATATCAATGATTTGGATGAGGGGATTAAATGTAACATTTCCAAATTTGCTGATGATACGAAGCTAGGTGGCAGTGTCAGTTGTGAAGAGGATCTGAAGAGGCTTCAAGGGGATCTCGACAGGCTCAGTGAGTGGGCGAGAACATGGCAGATGGAATATAATGTGGATAAATGTGAAGTTATCCACTTCGGTAGAAAAAACAGAAAGGCGGAGTATTTCCTAAATGGTGAAAGATTGGGGAATGCAGATGCTCAAAGGGACCTGGGTGTCCTTGTACATGAGTCACTGAAAGTGAATGTGCAGGTACAGCAAGCCATTAGGAAGGCAAATGGTATGCTGGCCTTCATTACAAAAGGATTTGAGTACAGGAGTAAAGAAGTCTTACTCCAATTATATAGGGCCTTGGTGAGACCACTCCTGGAGTACTGAGTACAATTTTGGTCACCTTAGGAAGGATATACTTGCCACAGAGGGAGTGCAACGAAGGTTCACGAGATTGATTCCTGGGATGGCGGGACTGTCGTCTGAGAAGAGATTGAGTAAACTAAGCCTGCATTCTCTTGAATTCAGAAGAATGAGAGGGGATCTCATTGAAGCATATAAAATTATTACAGGGCTTGATAGGGTGGATGCTGGGAGAATGTTTCCCTTGGCTGGGGAGTCTAGAACCAGGGGCCACAGCCTCAGGATAAAGGGTAGGCCATTCAGGACTGAGATGAGAAGAAATTTCTTCACACAGAGGGTGGTGAATCTTTGGAATTCTCTACCCCAGAGAGCTGTGGAGGCTCAGTCATTGGGTATATTCAAAACAGAAGTCGATAGATTTCTACTAGTAAGGGCATCAAGGGATATGGCGATATGGCCGGTGAATGGAGTTGAGGCAGAAGATCAGCCATGATCTCATTGAATGGCGGAGCAGGCTTGAAGAGCCGAATGGCCTACTCCTGCTCCTATTTCTTATGTTCTTATGTTCTTACCAGCCTGACTTGGAAGTATATCACCGTTCCTTCATCATCGCTGGGTCAAAATCCTGGAACTCCCTCCCTAACAGCACTGGGGGAGTACCTTCACCACACGGACTGCAGCGGTTCAAGAAGGCGGCTCACCACCACCTTCTCAAGGGCAATTAAAAATAGGCAATAAATGCTGGCCTTGTCAGCAACGCCCACATCCCGAGATTCCTAGATTCATAGAATTCCTAGATTCATAGAAACTTACAGCACAGAAGGAGGCCATTCGGCCTGTCATGCCTGTGCTGGCTCTTTGAAAGAGCAGTCGTGCTCAGTCCCACACCCCCGCTTTTTGTCCGTGACACTGTAAGTTCCTCATCCTCAAGTACCCGTCCAACTCTGTTTTAAAATTATTTATGGAATCAGCTTCCACCATCTTTTCAGGTCAAGCGTCCAGATCCCGACAACTCTCTGAGTGAAAAGATTTTTCCTCATCTCCCCTCGAGATCTTTATCCAATAATTTTGAATCTATGACCTGAGAATCTATATCCCGAGAATGAATAAAAAAATAGATTTGAACTCACTCACGCAGCCGACATTAGCCAGTCTGTGCAGGGTGCGTATGATCATTTCAGAAGTGAGCTGCCTTTGCAAAATCAGCTCGCTGTGCTAAATGTGTGCAATACAATCCGGTTCTGCTTACACCACAGAATCTGCTCTACTGTTTCCCTCTGATTGGTGGCAGCCGCAGCTCAGTGGGAGTCAGGAGGTTGTGGGTTCAAGTCCCACTCCAGAGACTTGAGCACAAAAATCTAGGCTGACACTGCAGTGCAGTGCTGAGGGAGTGCTGCACTGTCGGAGGTGCCGTCTTTCAGATGAGATGTTAAACTGAGGCCCCATCTGCCCTCTCAGGTGGACGTAAACGATCCTATGGCACTATTTTGAACAGGAGCAGGGAAGGTCTCACTGGTGTCCTGGCCAATATTTATCGCTCAAACATCATCAGTAAAAAACGAAAGGTCATCAGTCTGAAACATTAATTAACCCTGTTTCTCTCTCCACAGTGTTTGCAGCAATTTCTGCCTTTATCACTAAAAAACAGATTATCTGGTCATTATTTCGTTGCTGTCTTTTGGGAGCTTGCTGTGCGCTTATTGGTTGCTGTGTTTCCTGCATTACAACCGTGACTACACTTCAAAAAAGTATTTAATTGGCTGTAAAGCGCTTTGAGACGTCCTAAGGTTGTGAAAGGCGCTATATAAATGCAAGTCTTTCTTTCTTTCCTGATGAAGTAGCGTTATCGCACTTAGCTTGGATAGAAAGGTACATCACTGCTGTGTGATAACATTACAGCAGGAACTCTAATCGTACCACATGATACCTGACAGAAAAAAATCATGGCACCAGCTTGGGATGACTGCAGCTGCTGTCACTTGACAACACTGCACAGTACTCGGAAAAATAGTTTCTCAATCTCTGCCCCTATGTATAAAAAACCTATGCCTCAGAGCGTCCTTCTAACGCCAGAAAAAACTGCCACTGTACAACTGTCACTTGGCACACTCATCTGAAAGACGGCTCTCTCATATCCCCATGCACAACAATCCGAACAGAAATACAGATGCATTTAAGGGGAAGCTCGATCTGCACATGAGGGAGAAAGGAATAGAAGGATATGCTGATCGGGTTAGATGATGAGAGGTGCGAGGAGACTCGTGTGGAGCATAAACGCCGGCATTGACAAGTTGGGCCGAACGGCCTGTTTCTCGCTGTGAATTCTATGTAGTACAACAATATAAACACTGCACAGTATTTTCAAACCACAAAATGTTATGCTGCCTCAATGGCTAAATACCTTGTATGGTCCGTTCAATCTCAGGCCTGTGCTGAGGTAACTAATCATAAGCAGCGCGATGGGTGGGCACTAAATTTGGCTTCCTTGCCTATTTCCTAGGAAGAGAAAGAAAAGTCAGCCAAGCATTCTGCTCCTGATGACTATCCAGTGATTGTGCTGCAAAGTGTGTGTGTTTGGATCTTGGGTGAGGACAGGAGCAGACTTGGCTCAGATGCCCACTGTAGCTTGCCAACCTTCATTATCTAGACTTGCACATGAAGAATGTTACTTGAGTTACCAGTTGCCATCTGTCAAGTTTTAGAGCAAAGTGCCCAGAAATGTTTAGCATGTAAATCAGGTGCCAAAATTAAAGATTTTAAAAAAAACCTTCAGTCCTTTATTCTTCTTACTCCGAGGCTGAGCGTGCTGTACTGAGGGAGTGCAGTATCGTCGGAGGGGCTGTCTTTTTAGATGAGACGTTAAATTGAGGCCCCCATCTGCCTGTTCAGGTGGATGTGGGTGGAGATTCGTTTTGACAGATGGATGGATGTAAAAGGTTGAGGAGACTCAGTACGGGTAACTCACGCCCAAAATTCCCCGATCTTTTAATAGGTCTGTGCCCAGATGACGGGCATTTCTGGCCGCAAGTGCGGAGGAAACTCCAAGCGCGGAAGTTCAGCCCTTCAGTTCAGTAAAGCACAATGTAGCTGCACGTGAGCGGCACCAGGTTCACATTCATTGCAATTTCCATTCGCAGTGGAGTGCAGCTTAAAAATCCAAAGGTTCTGGGTTTTAAAAATTATTTCTACCCCCTCCCTGCCCCAATTATCTCCCCCTCTAACTGATTGTTCCACAGGTGTCAGCAGCCACGCCGGTCTCGTGCCCACGCTGTCATTCTCCAGGTATGAACCTGGGCAGTGCGTTTTTGGCAGGATGTTCAACGGTGGGGACTTTGCAGGCAACCTCGATCCTGTTCTCACTTGACGCCCACGCAGTGCTGAGGGAGTGCTGCACTGTCGGAGGTGCCGTCTTTCGGATGAGAGGTTAAACCGAGGCCCCGTCTGCTCTCTCAGGTGGATGTAAAAGATCCTGCGGCACTATTTCGAAGAAGAGCAGGGGAGTTCTCCCCGGTGTCTTGGCCAATATTTATCCCTCAATCAATATCACTAAAACAGATTGTCTGGTCATTATCACATTGCTGTTTGTGGGAGCTTGCTGTGCGTAAATTGGCTGCTGCGTTTCTTACATTACAACAGTGACTACACTTCAAAAAAAGTACTTCATTGGCTGTAAAGCCCTTTGGGACGTCCTGAGGTCATGAAAGGTGCTATAGAGATGCGAGTCTTTCTATGAGGCTCGGTGTCAAATTTTGTCTGATTACACTCCTTTAAAGCACCTTGTGGATGTTTTTACCGCAATAAAGGCGCGATATAAATGCAAGTTGTTGTTGTTGTTGTGTGACTTACTGGCCATTGCATTTATCATTGAAGGAAGCAGTTGCATGTTTTTTGTTTAAATATTTAAGGACGGACGTAAATTGCAGCATTTCTTTTGGATGCGGCAAGAAATGTCAAAATCCAGCTTTTCTTTTCGGTAAATTAATTTTAAAAACAGCCAGGCGGCTACGGTACACAGCTCGAAAGATCTCTTCCCCTTTGCTGTGATGGGCAGTCATGAATTTCAGCGAGGATGTCCGTGTTGAGTGGGCCTGCTGGAGGGGGGCTAGTGAGGTGGGTGTTGACAAAGAGTCATTACTTTTGATCTTTGGAGGTGACCTGCAGCGACTCGTCGAGCTGAGCTGAGCTGAACTAATAAAACAGCAGCGGAGAAAGTGGCAGGGAGTAGGAGGAATGTGATGCTGCCTTGGAAAAGTCTCAGTGCGCCTCAGTGTTTATGTTTTTTTTTTATATGTCTACGGGAAGCTGCCCAGGCTATTTTGCCAGAGGTCGGCTGTGTATTGACGGGAGTGTGGTGTCTAAAGGGAAACTTGTTCCTCCAAAAGTAGAAATGAAAAGCTGTTATGGCGAGGGGGCCAGAATAAAGTAACAGTGTTCAGCTATGGAAACAATGCTGGTCTTTCGTTCTTTCCTCTTCCAGTTTCATTTTAAAGTGGTAAGTGTTGATTCACTAATAGTGCTTATTTTATAATGAGTGAATGTTAACATTTAAATGTACTGTACTGTACTGGGTGTACAGTCTAGACAAGGTCACACTTTGCGAGTCCTGTTAACCGAACAACTTACTGTCAATGAAAACCGTTTGTCACAGAATGCAAATGCTATTGTAATTTTAAGTTTGATTTAGTTAGGACAAGTAATTATATGTAACTATACACATATATACATAAAAACATACACATATATTGATATAGTTTACTTCACTTTTGGAAGTTGAAGTTCACTTTTAGTTTTAAAACAATATTTATTCTAAACACATTGCAGGCATCATATTTTCTGAGAAAAATTATGCATAGCTTTTAAGAAACAACGTTTTGATGTTCTTGATAGAAAGTGTATGTTGTATTATTTTTAGCGTTTTAAATGCTGAATGTCTGCTCCTTATAAATATATATTTTTAAGTTTCCCCATTTAAAAATTTGTTCTCTTCTATTAGCCCCCCACCGAGACTTTTCCATATCCCAGCACAGAGTGTGGGCAGGACATCTGACTCTGAGGCTCTGCCAATGCTGTCTGGGGTGATTACCCAACCCCCTACCCCCAATTACCCCCACTCACTATCTTGCCCAGGAGCCCCCACCAAGATCAGGAACTTGCTGCATGGGGAAATGTGTTGCTTGCCTTTAAAGGGGTTTGATGCTTTAGGGAACGAAGAAGATTCCATCATCATTCCTATGGGTGTGACTCAAGGGTGTGACTCGAGAATGTGACTCAGGCTGTGATTCGAGGGTGTGAGCGAGGGTGTAACTCGAGGGTGTGACTCGAGGGTGTGAGCGAGGGTGTAACTCGAGGGTGTGACTCGAGATGTGAGCGAGGGTGTGATTCGAGGGTGTAACTCGAGGGTGTGAGCGAGGGTGTGAGCGAGGGTGTGACTCGAGGGTGTGAGTGAGGGTGTGAGCGAGGGTGTGACTCGAGGGTGTGAGCGAGGGTGTAACTCAAGGGTGTGACTCGAGGGTGTGACTCGAGACGTGAGCGAGGGTGTAAGTCGAGGGTGTGAACGAGGGTGTGATTCAGGGTGTGACGCGAGAGTGTGATGCGAGGGTGTGACTCGAGAGTGTGACTCGAGTGTGTGAGCAAGGATGTGACTTGAGGGTGTGACTTGAGGGTGTGACTCAGGGTGTGAGTGAGGGTGTGAGTGAGGGTGTGAGTGAGGGTGTGAGCGAGGGTGTGACTCGAGAGTGTGACTCGAGTGTGTGAGCAAGGATGTGACTTGAGGGTGTGACTCGAGGGTGTGACTCAGGGTGTGAGTGAGGGTGTGACTCGAGGGTGAGACTTGAGGGTGTGAGCGAGGGTGAGACTTGAGGGTGTGAGCGAGGGTGTGACTCGAGGGTGTGAGTGAGGGTGTGAGTGAGGGTGTGAGCGAGGGTGTGACTCGAGGGTGTGACTCGAGGGTGTGAGTGAGGGTGTGAGTGAGGGTGTGACTCGAGTCTGTGACTCGAGGGTGTGACTCGAGGGTGTGACTCGAGGGTATGAGTGAGAGTGTGACTCGAGGGTATGAGCGAGGGTGTGACTCGAGGGTGTGATCTGAGGGTGTGATCTGAGGGTGTGAGTGAGGGTGTGACTTGAGGGTGTGAGCGAGGGTGTGACTCAAGGGTGTGACTCGAGGGTGTGACTCGAGGGTGTGAGTGAGGGTGTGAGTGAGGGTGTGACTCGAGGGTGTGACTCGAGGGTGTGACTCGAGGGTATGAGTGAGGGTGTGACTCGAGGGTGTGAGTGAGGGTGTGACTCGAGGGTGTGATCTGAGGGTGTGACTCGAGGGTGTGACTCGAGGGTATGAGCGAGGGTGTGACTCGAGGGTGTGATCTGAGGGTGTGAGTGAGGGCATGATCTGAGGGTGTGAGTGAGGGTGTGACTCGAGGGTGTGAGCGAGGGTGTGATCTGAGGGTGTGACTCGAGGGTGTGATCTGAGGGTGTGAGTGAGGCTGTGACTCGAGGGTGTGAGCGAGGCTGTGACTCGAGGGTGTGACTCGAGGGTGTGAGTGAGGGTGTGACTCGAGGGTGTGACTCGAGGGTGTGATCTGAGGGTGTGACTCGAGGGTGTGGCTCGATGGTGTGACTTGGTGTGACTCGAGGGTGTGACTCGAGGGTGTGAATCGAGGGTGTGAGCGAGGGTGTGACTCGAGGGTGTGAGCGAGGGTGTGACTCGAGGGTGTGAGCGAGGGTGTGACTCGAGGGTGTGAGCGAGGGTGTGACTCGAGGGTGTGAGTGAGGGTGTGACTCGAGGGTGTGAGCGAGGGTGTGACTCGAGGGTGTGATCAAGGGTGTAACTTAAGGGTGTGACTGAAGGGTGTGACTGGAGGGCGTGACGGAAGGGTGTGGCTCGATGGTGTGACTCAGGGTGAGAGCGAGGGTGTGACTCGAGGGTGTGACTCAGGGTGAGAGCGAGGGTGTGACTCGAGGGTGTGACTCGAGGGTGTGATCTGAGGGTGTGACTCTAGGGTGTGAGCGAGGGTGTGAGCGAGGGTGTGACTCGAGGGTGTGAGCGAGGGTGTGACTCGAGGGTGTGAGCGAGGGTGTGACTCGAGGGTGTGACTCGAGGGTGTGACTCGAGGGTGTGATCTGATGGTGTGACTCGAGGGTGTGATCTGAGGGTGTGCCTCGAGGGTGTGGCTCGATGGTGTGACTTGGTGTGACTCGAGGGTGTGATCAAGGGTGTAACTCAAGGGTGTGACTGAAGGGTGTGACTGGAGGGTGTGACGGAAGGGTGTGGCTCGATGGTGTGACTTGGTGTGACTCGAGGGTGTGACTCAGGGTGAGAGCAAGGGTGTGACTCGAGGGTGTGACTCGAGGGTGTGAGCGAGTGTGTGACTCAAGGGTGTGACTCGAGGGTGTGAGTGAGGGTGTGACTCGGTGTGACTCGAGGATGTGGAGCGAGGGTGTGATCGAGGGTGTGACTCGAGGGTATGACTGAGGATGTTACTCAGGGTGTGGCTCGAGGGTGTGGAGCGAGGGTGTGATCGAGGGTGTGACTCGAGGGTGTGACTCGAGGGTGTGACTCAGGGTGTGGCTCGAGGGTGTGACTCAGGGTGTGGCTCGATGGTGTGGAGCGAGGGTGTGATCGAGGGTGTGACTCGAGGGTGTGACTCGAGGGTGTGACTCAGGGTGTGGCTCGAGGGTGTGGAGCGAGGGTGTGACTCGAGGGTGTGACTCAGGGTGTGGCTCGAGGGTGTGACTCAGGGTGTGGCTCGAGGGTGTGAATCAGGGTGTGATCGAGGGTGCGACTGAAGGTGTGACCTGAGGGTATCTCACTCAAACAATGCTGCAACATTTTCACAATCTGAAAGATGCCACCATTTTGTATAATTCTGACATTTGGAAAAGTCTACAGTAACATGGCAACAGTAACGGTAACCCCTTACTGTAAAATGTACTTCATGAAGTGCATGGATACAGTGTGTACGTGAAGTGTGTATGTGAAGTGTGTACGTGAAGTGTGTACATGATACTTATGTATCTGTCTGAAGTATGCACAAGCAGCAGAGTCTGTACAACTGTACACATGAACCATGTACCTGCGACGCCAATACAACAACGCATTATGTGTAGATCATATGTCTGTATAATGCGTGTACATGCAGTGACTGCATATGCAATCTGTGTATGTCTGGATAGGAAGTGCACACAAGCTGTGTAAAGGGAACAGTGTGTGACTATAAGTAGAATCCACGCCTCATACTTCATGAGCAGGAAGACTGTGTAAATGATGCACACGACAGATGCGTCAGTATCTAAATCTATTGCATTTCTGAGCAAACTGAGTTTAGTGATGTTACAATGGACGTGAGTGAATTATCGCTCCTGGAATTCATCGCTATGAGCACCACATGGTGAAAATGAACCACGCACAAACAAAATTGTCAGTGGCACCACCACTTGGCATTCCAGTTGGCTGTGCCACTACACATTTTGGTGCCCGTGATTTTCCATATGTCAAGCTTCAGGTCTCACCTATTCATATGAGGTGCTTCACGAAAGCAATGGGCTCCTCGGGGAGGGCGATTCAAAGAGTGAGTGGTCCCAGATTGCTCGCCCCACACCCGCTGGTGTCTGTTTCGAAAGCAACAATGAGAGACAAGTGGTTTTTGGATTGGGTTTATTTGAATGAATGCTTGCCCTTGGTCCTGGGGAGAAAAATTAATTTTAACCCCCCTCCCCAAATAAATACGTAAATAATGCCTAATATCATCTGCCATATTTTCGTAAAGATACATATGTATGAACATGAGCATTTTAAATGGTAATTCTAGCTGCATTGTTGCTCAGCCCCTGTGATAATATCCATCAAAGCACTGGATCATGAAGATTTGTCACAGCCAGTTAATCAGTCTGAATAATTTCAGCTTGTAGCATTCCCCATGAAAGCCAGTTTTTATCCCCTTATTGCCAACGGTAGCTTGTCATCAACAGTTGAATTTTTTTTTTAAAGGAACAGTTCCTCAGTTGTATGCATTATATATGATGTCACTTCACTTTTCTGTTTTTATTTATTGCTAAGCGCAAATTCATTCAAAAACATACCCAATCCAGAATCACTGGCATCAACACGTGTGCTCTGCGAAGTCCCTTCCATCCCTTTGCCTGAATAATGTCTCATTCCTTTCTGACCCGCAGGCATCTATCGGTTTTGCGAGATTAATAATTACAAAGTGTAAAGACTTGAGGAAAGGAATGGTTCCCTGATCTTTTAGCTAAAGGTGAAGAGAGAAGCAGAGATGGCAGTAAATCATGTATCAAACAAGAGTGCGTTGTTTTGTTAGTTTGTGGTAACTGCAGCAAATCCTCAGCATTTTCTTCAGTATTAGGTTTTTCCACGTGGGAATGAACATTATCTTTAGCTTGTTATTACTTATATTGTAAACTGTCATTTATTACTGAGAATATTTTGTAACCTCCATACTGCAATTCACTTTGCCAAACGTGGATATGGTTTATATATGTGTGAAAAAGGTTTGTTTCAGCTGTTGCCACTTTGCTTTACTGGGAGGTGGGCATTGCTGGCCATGCATTCAAACATAAATTGATCACATCTGGAGTCACTGCACTTCTGGAAGTATCTGCTTATATGTCGCACCTCCGATACCTCCACACACACCTGCAAACCTTTGGGTGCAAACAGACATTGGAACAGCTGAGTGCAGGCTCTTGGTGCTTGGCTGAGTGTACGGTGAACAAGGTTTCCTGCTGATAGGGGAACTAGCTTACTGGCTGTTCTATAGAAGGTGTGATTTTTCTTTCTAAGAATGCTGATTTGAATACTACCTAGTCTGCGAATTGTTATGATCCGGAATGCGCTGCCTGAAAGGGTGGTGGAAGCAGGTTCGATAGTAACATTCAAAGGGATTTGGATTATATACTTAGAATCATAGAATGATACAGCACAGAAGGAGGCCATTCAGCCCATCGAGTCTGTGCTGGCTCTTTCGAAGAGCAATCCAGTTAGTCCCACTCCCCTGCTCTTTCCCCATATCCCTGCAATTGTTTCTCCTTCAAGTATTTATCCAATTCCCTTTTGAAGGCTACTATTGACTCTGTATCCACCACCCTATCAGGCAGCGCATTCCAAATCCTAACCACTCATTGCGTAAAAAAAGTTTTTCCTCATGTCGCCTCTGGTTCTTTTGTCAATCACCTTAAATCTGTGCCCTCTGGTTATAAACCCTTCAGCCACTGGAAAAGGTTTTCTTTATTTACTCTATTTATCTGAACCCCTCATGAGTTTGAACACCTCTATCAAATCTCCTTTCAACCTTCTCTGCTCTAAGGAGAACAACCCCAGCTTCTCCAGTCTATCTACGTAACTGAAGTCCCTCATCCCTGGAACCATTCTAGTAAATCTCTGCTGCACCCTCTCCAAAGCCTTCACGTCCTTCCTAAAGTGTGGTGCCCAGAATTGGACACAATACTCCAGCTGAGGCTGAATTAGTGTTTTATATTGGTTTAGCATAACTTCCTGGCTTTTGTACTCTGTGCCTCTATTTCTAAAGCCCAAGATCCCATATACTTTATTAACTGCTTTGTTAACCTGCCCTGCCACCTTCAAAGACTTGTGCACAAACTTGAAAAGGAAACATTTGTAGGTCTGTAGGGAAAGAGCAGGAGGGTGGGACTAATTGGAGAGCTCTTTCAAAGAGCCGGCACAGGCAACATGGCTTGAATGGCCTCCTTATGTGCTGGATCATTCTATGATGTGATGCTTGTGCTTGTGTGCAGTACACCTATACCAGTAATGACCAGAATGCAGATGAGGGGTTAAGTAGTTTGACAGATGGCAGGTTTCTGCTGGCAGCGCTGGTGTGGTAGGACACAGGTGATTTCCTGCAAAGTTCACCACCACTCCTGGGCATGCTACCAGAGGGCATCAACAATTGGAAACTCAACGCTTTCCCATAGGGTGGCAGGGAACACAAGAGAGCGAACTGTCCTGGGCTGCTCTTGTTTAAATCCCAATGGCTTGTGATATAGCAACAATGGCAGATGTTTGTAAGCAAAGGACTTACCCTCCTTCCTGCCTTGGGAACAGTGCGGGATGCAGGGGGGGGGGAGTGCTTAAAGAGGGGGGAGAAGAACAAAGACATCTTTCAATAGCTCATAACAAAGCGCCACTAACAGAATAATGATTGCCATGTTAGATCTTGCTGTGTAGTTAATATATTTGTCATTACTGTGTATGTTTCAGAAATCATTAGCTACTCCCTATAATTGGATTTGGGTGATAAATATAATATTGGCTGATAATTAACTCTTTAGAAATTAAGTGGAAGCTAGGATGATTTCTTGATTCCTGAGGAAATTCATGGGTTTTAATTGAGTGCTGAGAGAAATATAATGGGATAATGAAAGATGGATAAATATATTTGTACAGCAATGATGCCATTCATTAGTTACGTTAAATGTTCTATGTTTTGTATGTGAAAGTGTGCAGTATTTTTGTCCACAGCTGTTTTTATTACATTTTGCTTGCAAATGGAAATTGATATGAGGAGCAATGCATTCAAACAGTACTAAAGGGAGAGGCCAAACTCTGCAAGGATTCATAGTTTGTTACAGCTGGCAAAGCATCAGGCGAGCACAAGAGAACTTATGGCATATTAAACGCATACATTCTTAATGAAGGGTATGTTGGTTTACAATATAACCTGCTGTAACCTATATGCTGTCACTTATTAAATCACTAGGGCGCATTACAGGACTGCTGACATGGAAGAAGAACATACGTACAACCGCACAGTCAATTCAACACAATTCAATGCAGCGCAGAACAATCCAACACAGTATGCAGTGTAATGAATGCAACACGGTATACAGTGTGATTAATGCAACACAGCATGTAATGCGATGAATGCAACACAGTATGTAATGCGATGAATGCAACACAGTGTGTAATGCGATGAATGCAACACAGTGTTCAATGCGACGAATGCAACACAGTATGTAATGCGATGAATGCAACACAGTGTGTAATGCGATGAATGCAACACAGTGTTCAATGCGACGAATGCAACACAGTATGTAATGCGATGAATGCAACACAGTATGTAATGCGATGAATGCAACACAGTGTGCAATGCGATGAATGCAACAGTGTGCAATGCGATGAATGCAACACGGTGTGTAATGCGATGAATGCAACACAGTGTGCAATGCGATGAATGCAACACAGTGTGTAATGTGAAGAATGCAACACAGTATGTAATGCGATGAATGCAACACAGTATGCAGTGCGATGAATGCAACACAGTGTGTAATGTGATGAATGCAACACAGTATGTAATGTGATGAATGCAACACAGTATGCAGTGCGATGAATGCAACAGTGTGTAATGCGATGAATGCAACACAGTATGTAATGCAATGAATGCAACACAGTATGCAATGCGATGAATGCAACACAGTGTGTAATGTGATGAATGCAACACAGTATGTAATGCGATGAATACAACACAGTATGTAATATGATGAATGCAACACAGTGTGTAATGCGATGAATGCAACACAGTATGTAATGCGATGAATACAACACAGTATGTAATGCGATGAATGCAACACAGTATGTAATACGATGAATGCAACACAGTATGTAATGCGATGAATGCAACACAGTGTGTAATGCGATGAATGCAACACAGTATGTAATGCGATGAATGCAACACCGTATGTAATGCGATGAATACAACACAGTATGTAATGTGATGAATGCAACACAGTATGCAGTGCGATGAATGCAACACAGTATGTAATGCGATGAATGCAACACAGTATGCAATGCAATGAATGCAACACAGTATGTAATGCGATGAATGCAATACAGTGTGCAATGCGATGAATGCAACACAGTATGTAATGCGATGAATGCAATACCGTGTGCAATGCGATGAATGCAACACAGTATGTAATGCGATGAATGCAATACAGTGTGCAATGCGATGAATGCAACACAGTATGTAATGTGATGAATGCAATACAGTGTGTAATGCGATTAATGCAACACAGTATGTAATGCGATGAATGCAATACAGTGTGTAATGCGATTAATGCAACACAGTATGTAATGCGATGAATGCAATACAGTGTGTAATACGATTAATGCAACACAGTATGTAATGTGATGAATGCAATACAGTGTGCAATGCGATGAATGCAACACAGTATGTAATGCGATGAATGCAATAGTGTGTAATGCGATTAATGCAACACAGTATGTAATGCGATGAATGCAATACAGTGTGTAATGTGATGAATGCAACACTGTAATGTGATGAATGCAACACAGTATGTAATGCGATTAATGCAACACAGTATGCAGTGCGATGAATGCAACACAGTATGTAATGCGATGAATGCAACACAGTATGCAGTGCAATGAATGCAGCACAGTATGCAGTGCGATGAATGCAACACAGTATGTAATGCGATGAATGCAACACAGTGTGTAATGCGATGAATGCAACACAGTATGTAATGTGATGAATGCAACACAGTGTGTAATGTGATGAATGCAACACTGTGTAATGTGATGAATGCAACACAGTATGTAATGCGATTAATGCAACACAGTATGTAATGCAATGAATGCAACACAGTATGTAATGCGATGAATGCAATACAGTGTGTAATGTGATGAATGCAACACTGTGTAATGTGATGAATGCAACACAGTATGTAATGCGATTAATGCAACACAGTGTGCAGTGCGATGAATGCAACACAGTATGTAATGCGATGAATGCAACACAGTATGCAGTGCAATGAATGCAGCACAGTATGCAGTGCGATGAATGCAACACAGTATGTAATGCGATGAATGCAACACAGTGTGTAATGCGATGAATGCAACACAGTATGTAATGTGATGAATGCAACACAGTGTGTAATGCGATTAATGCAACACAGTATGTAATGTGATGAATGCAACACAGTATGTAATGTGATGAATGCAACACAGTGTGTAATGCGATGAATGCAACACTGTGTAATGTGATGAATGCAACACAGTATGTAATGCGATTAATGCAACACAGTATGTAATGCGATGAATGCAATACAGTGTGTAATGTGATGAATGCAACACAGTGTGTAATGTGATGAATGCAGCACAGTATGTAATGCGATGAATGCAACATGGTATGTAATGCGATTAATGCAACACAGTGTGCAATGCGACGAATGCAACACAGTGTGTAATGTGATGAATGCAACACAGTGTGTAATGCGATGAATGCAACACAGTGTGTAATGTGATGAATGCAACACAGTGTGTAATGCGATGAATGCAACACAGTGTGTAATACGATGAATGCAACACAGTGTGCAATGCGATGAATGCAACACAGTATGTAATGCGGTGAATGCAACACAGTATGCAGTGCGATGAATGCAACACCATATGTAATGTGATGAATGCAACACAGTGTGTAATGCGATGAATGCAACACCTTATGCAATGCGCTGAATGCAACACAGTATGCAATGCAATGAATGCAACACAGTATGCAATGCGATGAATGCAACAGTGTGTAATGCGATGAATGCAACACAGTATGTAATGCGATGAATGCAACACAGTATGCAATGCGATGAATGCAACACAGTGTGTAATGCGATGAATGCAACACAGTATGCAATGCGATGAATGCAACACAGTATGCAGTGCGATGAATGCAACACAGTGTGTAATGCGATGAATGCAACACAGTATGCAATGCGATGAATGCAACACAGTATGCAATGCGATGAATGCAACAGTGTGTAATGCGATGAATGCAACACAGTATGTAATGCGATGAATGCAACACAGTATGCAATACGATGAATGCAACACAGTGTGTAATGCGATGAATGCAACACAGTATGTAATACGATGAATGCAACACAATATGTAATGCGCTGAATGCAACACAATATGCAATGCGATGAACGCAACACAGTAGACAATGCGATGAATGCAACACAGTGCAATGGCAGAAAGCACAGCACAGTTAAAAGTAGCAAGCGTGACTGCATTATTGTAATATGTTTCCATCCATTCAGAATCCTTTTGATAAGAAGTTCCTAATAGATTTAATCAATACATATTTGTGTAATGTTTTGTCTGAAGCTAAGCTTTCCTATCATTTACTGTGTTGACATACAAGTGGTTTAGAAAATAAAGTCCACACAATTTAAATTCAAATTACCTGCATGTAAGCATTTCGAAGTGCTAAATTAATGTGCCAGAATAATCCACTAAATCTATTTGGATTATCCTAGTTAAGGGCACTCATCCATGTCTGATTATGTTTGATCCACTGTAAAGATAAGTCGACATAAATTCAAATTGACATATCTAGCACATGTAAACACAGCCATTTAAAATGTATTCACCGATTTGAACAAAATTCTGCTGCTGTTTCACTCGAATGTATGAAATCTAAACCGAATAGACACATTGGTAATCATAACTCTCCTTCATTGCGATGTGCATTCTAATTATACAATTAGTCCATCTGTGCTCATGATCTTACTGCTGTACTCACACTGACTAATAAATAGCACGGTGTGTATCAACGCCAAAGAGAGTTTCTTGCATATCGCATGCTCGGCAGGCATTGTGTCCCTATACGTTGTCCTGCATCTGCAAAGCAGGAACGTTTAGTAAGAGGATTTTGTGCTATTTTCAGCGTGCGGATACTTGCAACTCCTGCATCCTTCTGGAACAAGTCGGTGGAAAATGCGACTCGCTGTAATTGGGTTTGGGTGATGAATGTTATACGTATCACCCAAACCCAATTAATAGGAAGTAGCTAATGATTTCCAGTGATTGTCACCTTGGCTGAAAATTTTGATGAGGTGACAGACTCCTGGGGAGTACTGTGCAGTAACTGTTCATTTATTTTAATTCTTATTTTGCTCTTAATTGTTATATGGCGCTGAGTACAGCAGTGAGAAGCTACCATAGGAAAACATTGAAAAGCTGACAACTGATTTGAAAATGTGATGTTATTCCATATCCTGCCCCCACCCCATACCCTCCCCCCTGCCCCTCGTTTGCAAGTACCTGGCAGAAAAAACTGTTGCACAACTGCAAGGATGCGAAAAGGAATGTGGGTGGAAAAAAATTATGTCCGTTAAAAAAGCTCTTCTGAATCACATCATTTTTAAAATGAGGCCCACATTATATACAACATGGCAGAAAACTGCCAACCTGAATTCTGATTTGCCAGGGGAAGTTGCTTAAGTGAGATTTGAGCTTAACCGGTCTCCTGGGGAGTTTCGCTAGAACAATGAAAGTAAATGCTTGCTGCAATAATGTAAATAAAGAAAATGGTGAAGTGCTTAAGTTCTGCCACTTGATGCTGCTATAGTCACCTCTGTAAATATGCCACCCAAGAGCATTTATACAGTGAGCCAAAGACATCTAGTGACAGGGAAAGGCTACTGCATTTACCGCAACCGAAATCAATAGGGGAGAAATTCATTATAGTCCAGGAATGGGTGGTAACTTTAGAAAAGTTTGAGATTTAGCGCCAGGCGCTAATGAATCACGTTGCATGCAAAATTAAGTCTCATCGCTCAAAGAAAGGATTGGAGCACTAAATCAAGCGCTAATGGCCTAGCTCAGTAGTGCTATACTCAAAGCGCTAACCAATATCAGGTGCAGTCTAATCGCAAGTCATCATTGCGACAGGCTCTTTCCAGTTCTTAAAGGTTAGGTTCATTGATGCTGCAGAACCTCATTCTCATCATTGCTGCCAGTACAGCGCCCATGAATGTAACGAGGTATAGCACTTTGATATGTTGTGAGAATAAATTTAACTAATTTTTAGTAGCCACAACACTCCAGAGACTAAACAACCTTTAAAGGACTGAATTAAACTGTTGCACAATGTCAAACTAACAAGGAAGCAGTGAAGCAGCACTAACCTGAGAGCTGCGACTCATTACTCATGATCCCTTTAAGTAGCACCCCTGAAACCGGCTACCGACTGCTTCATGCCTCCTCTCCCTGTCGCTGTCGGGGCAAGGCATTAAGGCAATGGACAATAATCAATTTCGCAGATCAGGCGCCAAGTAGTGGCGACGCTACGAGGGGGTCGGATTTGGCGTGTGTTGCTGGATTTGCCTCACCGCGGCGCTACTGCCTCAGTGCCCCGTTAGCACCCCCGCCAGGCATTAACTAGAGGCGCTAAGGTACAGAATTTCTCCCCCAATGAGTGGAGTATTGGCGACTTCGAAATCAATCATTACGTCTTTCAACCTCTACTAAAACAGGAGTTGGCCTTAAATCCTGCCCAAATTGATGGGACAAACATCTTGCTTCAACTGTAAAAAGCGTCAAATGAGTTTCGGCGGTTTCAAAGCAGTTCCAAGTGGGCACAGGTCCATTAAATCGGCCAATAACTCAGCCCAAATTGGCATTAAATTGGCATTCCTCTCAGAAGGGCCACTGCTATTGGAAATGAAAAAAATCACCCTAGTGCCACAAAGGATGGATTTCGAGGTTTGGGTTAAACCACATTCGTTTTCTCTGCATCCAATCCATTCTCTTTCTTGGCAAAGAATGGGATAATGTTTTATTCCTTCGTCCTTACATCCCTCACTTTGAGCGCAGAAATATATAAATTAAAAAATCTATTGACTTAGGCATTAATAGCACAATAATTAACTACTTGTGCATGTATATTGCATGTTAATTTCGATCTAGAATTACATAGAATATACAACACAGAAACAGGCCATTCGGCCCAACTAGTCCATGCTGGCGTTTATGCTCCACTCGAGCCTTCTCCCATCCTTCATCTAACTCTATCAGCATAACACTCTGCTCCCTTCTCCTTCATATGCTTACTAGCTTCCCCTTAAATGCATCTATACTATTCTCCTCAACCACTCCTTGTGGTAGCGAGTTCCACATTCTCACCACTCTTTGGGTAAAGAAGTTTCTTCTGAATTCCCTATTTGCTTTCTTGGTGACTATCTTATATTGATGGCCTCTAGTTTTGCTCTTCCCCACAAGTGGAAACACGCTCTCTCTGTCTACACTATCAAAAGCTTTCATAATTTAAAGACCTCTATTAGGTCACTGCTCAGCCTACCCTTTCCTGTCCTATCCTCCTATCCCTTGACTCCCTTAGTGCCCAAAAATAGTAGGGTTGCCAACTCTCCAGGATTGCCCTGGAGGCTTCAGGAAATGAAGATTAAGCTAAGCGATCCCACAACCAATGGATCAGATCAAAGCTCTGCAGTCCTGCCACATCCAGTCATGAATGGTGGTGGACAATTAAACAACTAACGGGAGGAGGAGGCTCCATGAAAATCTCCATCCTCAATGATGGTGGAGCCCAGCACATGAGTGCAAAAGACAAGGCTGAAGCGTTTGCAACCATCTTCAGCCAGAAGTGCCAAGTGGATGATCTCCAGATGATTCTAGCCATCTCCCCTTGACATTCAACGGGATTACCATCATTGAATCCCCTAAACTCAACATCCTGTGGGTCACCATTGACTAGAAACTTAACTGGACCAGCAAAATAAATACTGTGGCTACAAGAGCAGGTCAGAGGCTGGGTATTCTGCAGCGAGTGACTCACGTCCTGACTCTCCAAAGCCTTTCCACCATCTACAAGGCACAAATAAGGAGTGTGATGGAATACTCTCCACTTGCCTGGATGAGTGCAGCTCCAACAATACTCAAGAAGCTCGACACCATCCAGGACAAAGCAGCGCGCTTGATTGGCACCCCACCCACCACCTTAAACATTCACTCCCTCCACCACCGGCACACCGTGGCTGCAGTGTGTACCATCTACAAGATGCACTGCAGCAACTCACCAAGGCTTCTTCGACAGCACCTCCCAAAACCGCGACCTCTACCACCTAGAAGGACAAGGGCAGTAAGTGCATGGGAACACCACCACCTGCAAATTCCCCTTCAAGTCACACACCATCCTGACTTGGAAATATATCGCCGTTCTTTCATCGTTGCTGGGTGAAAATCCTGGAACTCCCTCCCTAACAGCACTGTGGGAGTACCTTCACCTCACGGACTGCAGCGGTTCAAGAAGGCAGCTCATCACCACCTTCTCAAGGGCAACTAGAGATGGGCAATAAATGCTGGCCTTGCCAGCGATGCCCACATCCCAGGAACAAATAAAATAAATCTCCTGGACACTACTGAGAGTACAGTAGGAGATGTGTCGAGGACCCTGAGATGCTCAACAACAACTTGCATTTACATAGTGCCTTTAACGTAGTAAAACATCCCGGGGCTCAGGAGGCTAAAACCAGCTGTTGAGAACTGGATGTAAAGTTTGGATTCAGCCTTGTGGATCCCTAAATTCCAGAACTCCAGAGCAGGATCCTGAACGAATTCACATTCACATTCCCACTGAATATAAAGTAGCCTTGGGATCAAGGTCTCTAATTGTTTTCTAAATAGGATCTTGGAAACTGATGGGCGCGATGCATATTTTACATCTCAGGCCATGGAAATGGCTTTGCTTGTGAAAAGTACTCGATGTTAAAGATTCAATCTTATCATGTTTGATCTTAAGTAGGCTGCATTATAGCAATCCGTATGTTTTCAAACAATTTGTAAAATTAAAAAACAACTGAAGTCAGCACTCGCATTCATTTGGTGCTTTCAGAACTACAGAAAGCATTTTAAGCTGAGAGTGCTGGCTGTCAAACTTTAGGGCTCGCTGGTGCCTCTTGTAGGTTTTCTATTTAAACTGTAAGGTCCCAGAGGTCAATGTGGGGCTGAGCACCAGACCGTAGCTCCTGGGTCCAGTCTGGCTCCAAAGTGATGATCTGCCTGGAGTTATAGCAAGTTCATCAGAAAAAAATTACCGCAAAAAATAATCAGCATCCAGATTATTATTGCCAGTCTCGGTCTGCAGTAATATGTTTAGTCAGCTTACACATTAGCCTGTTATTGCCATGAGCAGGCAAGGCAGTGTCAATTACTGCACATTGAAGGCTATGCCAATGCACTCCATTTTACTTCATAAAATATGAACCAATGCAACTAGTTGTGACAATTTTACTCTCAGTTTCCAGCCCTGGTAAGTCTACATTCATGAATTTGTTTTTGATGTTCAGGATATATTTCACATTGCAATATAGGGTTCCTCACCTGCAGGTGATTGGAGCAGTTTACAATAAGGGAAAGAGGAATACAGTGGTCACCAAGCATGGAGAAAGGGCAGAGAAATGGGGAGGCTAGGATGGGCAACTGAAGGCACAGTTGATGAGGAGAGTTTTGAAGAGGCTTTTGAAAGCAGAGGGGGTCGGCAAGGTGGAGAGAATTGGGTAGAAAATTCCAGAGGGCAGGAGGTGAGGGGCTAACTGATTGATGACCAAAGATGGAGTAGAAAGAGCAGGGGAGTGGTGGGGAGTTCAAGGCGAAGATCAGTGTTAGAGGAGCAGAGGGTATGTACAAGGACATGAGGCAGGGCAATGTCATTAAGACAGAGTAGGGTTGGGCAAGGCCATGGAGCGATTTGGAAACAAGGATGAGACTTTTATCTCGATGAGCTAGGGCACGAGGAGCTAATGGAGGTTGGAAGGGCTGGGGTGGGGGAGGTGATGGGAGTGTGGGCCTTAAAGCAGGTAAGGATGCAGACTGCATGGTTTTGGAAGAGTTGAAGCTTGTGGAGCGTTGGCAATGTTGAGGTCTGATGTGAAAGCATGGACGAGGGTTTTGGCAACAGAAGGGAATAGGTAGGGGCGGAGTTGGGTAATATTCCAGAGGTGGAAGAAGGCAGTTTTGTTGGAGCGTATGTGAAATAGGAAGCTGAGCTCAGGGGTGAGCAGGACGCCAAAGTTCCTGACTCAGCTTGAGAAGACAACCGGGAAAGTTGAGGGTAACAAGGCCAGAGGCAAGAAGGTGCTGTCAGGAGCTAAAGAGGATGCCCTTGGTCTTGCCAACATTCAGCTGGTTGAGGCTTTGGCTTATCTTGAACTGATGGCCAATTTAAAAATAGGACAACAATGTTTGGGTCACTGGAGAAGGCAGCGACTAAGCACATGGTATCATCGGTATGCATGAGAAAGCTGTCTCCTTGCTTCCATTAAGGCATAGCATGTGGTCAATGAAAAGGAGAGGGCCAAGGATGGACACCCCCTAGGGTACACTCTGTGTGAACAGAGGAGGAGAAGCCTTTGGCAATATGCAGTACCTGCATTCAGTCAGGTTAGAGCAGAACCAGGAGAGAGCAGTACCTTGGAATTGGACAGCAGCAGAGAGACATTGGAGGAGGATGGAGGGGTCAATGGTGTCGAAGACAACAGAGGGATTGAGGAGAATGAGGAGTGATAGGCGCACAGGTTGATCTCCAGTGCACAGAATATAATTTGCGGCTTTGACTAGTGCAGTCTCAGAACTGCGGGTGGGGCAGAAGCCAGATTGGGTGGATATATTTGATGGCCGTATGGATTTTTTTTAAAGAATCATACAGCAATCCACAATTTTATTCTCATATAACAATTTCCTAATTGAGTAACTCTATAACCCACACAGGCGGAGGACTGGATAGAAAGGCGGGGCAGCCGAGCGCCAGTCACATAGAACTGTAAAGTCCTGACAAAGTCATTGATACTTTGCCAAGAAATGTTCTGCTCCGATGGAGGAGCCCTGTAAACTGCCGATAAAACAATTAATTTGCTAATCATTTTTTTTAACCTCAGTCCATTAAATTGGCTCATTTATCATTTTAAACACAAACAGAAAACAATGAACAAAAACATATATTTAACACAGTAGTGATCAGACTGCTAAACTATGCCTCGGATTGGCTGTGATTACTGTACTTAGCATTAAAGAGGCTCCAATTCTGTTGCGGGCAACAGGAAATAGCTGGAGGAGCTGTGTGTCATTTTTGTCGTAGTAATGTTTTTGTGGCTCCGTGCTATTTTTTGACACAAATTGTGCCACTGCCTCCCAGCGTTTGCAAAACAAGAAACCTTTATGCTCGGATCAGGATTTTGCTTGGGCTAGGTCTGCTTTTGGACCAATTTGGCTGCAGAGATATTTTCCAATCCCCTTTCCCCTGTTTTAATCCCCAATCTTTCTTTCACCACTGGTGTTAATTCTGTTCCCTGGGTGTGGGTATATTTAGCAATAGACCTGCCCACGTGCATAACACGTCCTAAGTTAAACATCATTTGCCAAACACGGTCTCATTCCCCCAACACATTGAGATCTGCATGGAGTAGTTGAGCATCCCCTACAGTCTAACGCTCACACGTATCGTGGTGGCGTCCGCAAACTTGTGGATCATTCCCCCAACACCTACATCTAGGTCATTAATGAAACAAGCAAGAGTTCTAACACTGATCCCAGTGGGACGCCACTGGTAACCGGACTCCAAGCAGATCCAAATCCATTGTCAGCCACTTTCTGCCTACGGGTATTTGGCCAATTCTCAATCCACTGCAGCACATTACCACTGTTTCCACAAGTTTCTGTCTTGTAGATGCCAGGGAATAAACGGCCACTGAGGCCACATTAACTCATCATGAAGAGGAGACACTGTCAATCATTGGAATAAACTGGTAATTGAGCATGGGAAAGGCAGGAGTCAGTATTCCTTCAGTCATCCCACTGCATGCCTTTTCTTATATAATGTTTCCATGTATTCTACAATTTTGCCACCAGCTATAAGTTTCCTCATAAAAGATCAACAAAGTATCTGTTTCAGATAGCATGCTGGGCATGCTTACCCTAGTTAATAACAGTGCTTTGTCCTCCAGAAGCTGAAAGTCGGGAAACAGAAGAGGAGAATGATGGTGGCCAAGAGATTACAGTCCCTTCTACCTGTGGCAACACTGGCTCCCACTCCCCCAGCCTGTCGTTCATCCTCTCCTCGGTACTCAGCAGCTCAGGGAAGGTCACTTAGGGAATTACAGATAGTATAGGTGACGCTAGTAGACTCTCCCAAGATGTACAGCATAAGGCAGGGTTAGTGGAGGAGACCACAGCTCTGTTGTGTGCCAACATCCGAGATGGTTTCAGATCACCATCCAGTGGATAGACTGGAGAAGCTGGGGTTGTTCTCCTTAAAGCAGAGAAGATTAAGAGGAGATTTGATAGAGGTGTTCAAAATCATCAAGTGTTTTGATAGAGTGAATAATGAGAACCTGTTTCCAGTGGCAGAAGGGTCGGTAACCAGAGGACACAGATTTAAGGTGATTGGCAAAAGAACCAGAGGCGAGATGAGGAAACATTTTTTTACACAGCGAGTTGTTGTAATCTGGAATACGCTGCCTGGAGGGGTGGTGGAGGCAGATTATATAGTAACATTCAAAAGGGAATTAGTTAATTACTCAAAGGGAAAACATTTACAGGGCTGTGGGGAAAGAGCAGGGGAGTGGGATTAATTGGATAGCTCTACCAAAGAGCCGTCACAGGAATGATGGGCCAAATGGCCTCCCTCTGTGCTGTATCACTTTATGATTCTATCACCACTTCATGAGAGATCCAGGCAAGTCGATCAATTCAATGTGGAGCCACTGAGTGAAGGACTGCAAGTCTTGGGGAATCATTGGAGAGGTCCACACCAGTCGGATTGCAAAGTATGCAGGGCAGCATCTCAGAGAGACTAGAGGATACTCGCTTTTCTCTTTCTCAGAATTTTGTTACTTCCATAAGGTCAGTTCTCCTGATGGGTGCTCTTGACCAGAAACCTGCTCCCAGTATCAGTGGAGTGGCTGGCCAGCATACCGATGAGGCTGCTTTCCCTGACGGCAGCAGCACAGAGGAGCACTCCATCAGCTCCCCGCATAAACCACCAGCTCCCCCGGAGGAGCCTTCCATATTGCAGGGCCTGTGTCCACCCCAGGGCATGGGATCCCCGAGAGGAGGACCCCTTGCATCCTAAGAGATTCATGGTTGTTTGGAGCAGCCGCCAACATCCCAGAACCCATGCCCTTAGGTGGAATTGAGAAGAAATGTTACAATAGGGAAGAGGCACTAAGGTATCATAGTCACAAGCTGTGGGTGTGGTGAGGAAACCATAAATAACTGGAATTAGTCATGTTGTTTGGTTATCTTATAGGACAATGGGTATGGTGTTGATGTTGAGGCTCATGGTTATGATGTGACAGCTATTTGTGAGGAGCAAGGATTTTTACTTAGACCATAAGTCAAGTTGGTGAGAGGAGAATGATCTTTGAGGGGTTAAGACCTCAAACGATATGTTTTTATGAAGATGTCCTGAATGAGTTTGCCTCTTGGCTGTCTCGCAGCGCTAACCACTGCACCTGATTCATGTCAGCCTGTGCTTCGCTTGATAGTAATACTCTCGCCCCCGAATCAGATTATCATGGGCTTAAGCCCCCGCTCCTGCCCACCCTCCACCCCCACCTTCCAGGGACTTAACCACATAATCGAGGCTGATGCTTCAATGCAGCGTTGCATTGTTGACATAAAAGATCTGATGCCACTAGTTTGTGAGATCTTGCTGTGCGCAAATTGATGCTGTACTTGCCTGCAAAGCAACAATGACTACGCTTCAACGGCAATTAATTGGCTGCAAAGCGCAATTGGGGCATCCCAAGCATATGAAAGGTGCTATATAAATACAACTTTGTTCTTTTTCTTTCTTCATAGGCCTGGCCTTTGTCATCAGCAGCGGAATCGTCAACCTCGTTGGCATCCTCCAGGACACCTACTATCAGTCCGTAAAGTTATGAAGCACACAGCACGCTACCACAATTCATGAAGCAGTGCTTGGCGCGTGCAGCAAGGACCTATCCCGGCACGTGAACCTTCCTTTAAACGTCACAATTGGCTTGCTCAGTTCTAATTCTCATCCCTTGCCACCCGGTAACCATCCTGCCCCTTGTCCCTGCTGTTGAAATACAGCTGCAACGCTGGACTGGCAAAGTATGAAAGCATTAAGACCGGTGATCGTGAATTCATATGCAGGAAGCTGTGCCTTTCATTGTACGTGGCCTGCACGTGACAGGCTGATGTCAATATGGGGACTGAATTTTGGGACATGAAGTGCAGCATGGCTGCAATCAATAGTTCTCACAACCCTGAGGAATCTAGCGATTTGGAAAGATAATCTTGCCCTTTCAATTATCTGTCCGGAACCATTGTCAAAGTGTAGAATCTGGCACAGAGGGCGCTGGTGACTTGTTTTATACATGATGCAGCGCAAATTGTCTAATCTGGCAAAAGTTACCCATGGCTATGTGGAATGAGCCTGCAGGGTATAAGTTCAGAGCTGTGGTCACTTTCTCCGCCACAGTCAGAGCTATCCATGCCGTAGACCTTGTCTGCAGATCTCGCTGCAGCAATGCACACAGCTCTTCCAAGGCTTCATGACTGAAGCGCAGACTCCTGAGGCAGAGGTCACCAGAATGGTCTTGGAAAGTTTGCCTGCGACGTTGCATCCGATGTACCACGGGGATGGTGTGGTTCTCCTCTGGTGCTGCTCAATTAATCTGGCTTCCCTTACAGCCTCCTACTGCCCCTCTACATTCAACATGTATATCATGTAAAGTGTAATCCCCATTGGGAAGCCCAGTTTTACAGCCTTCAGGTAATTCCACGGGCATTGGCGATGGTAGGTGAAGGCTTGATGAGTAAAATGGTGCAAGAATTTCTCAGATACCCGCAGGCAGAAATCACCAAATGTCTGGAAAAGCCACCTCATTTTCAACAACTTCCCTTTAACCAACCACTTCTCCCTTGTTGACTCGGTCTTGGCAACTGCACCTATTATATAGTGGTGTACGATTGGAAGGGCCCATGGGAAGGCTGAAATCATGGCAGGTAGGGCAGATGATGCCATCCCAGCATAACTCTGTGATTTACATATCTACCAGAGGGTGTTTCAGCTCGCCTTGAAAGCTGACGGAACTTCTGACATGGCGCGATTGGGGAAGAGACTCAGAGGATCCGGAGCCTGACCTAAATTCCTGCCCCCACCCCTCCCGCACAGGTGCAAATGCCAACTTCCACCCTCACCCAACCCAGGAATGTTGGGATCTAGCTGTCAGGTAAGCTGCACAAACCGCTTGGGATTTGCAGTAGGAGTTTCTCAATAACTGCAGCCTTCTCATGGTTTTTTTTTACCTTGACACTCTCATCTGCCTGTCCATTATGCATGCATTAATTGGAATTTTATTCTGAAAGCCTGCTTGGGGACAAACCTCCCCAACGTGGAATGATCTTGGATGTGGAAGACATTCTTCAAAATCTGGTTGAAAAGTATTTTTGGTTTTAATTCAACTCACCCCAAGATTAGGACTAAATTCTGCACTTTTGTTTACTTGCTAGGTGCTTATATGACTCATAATCTTTGCCAGTGTAGCCTGCATGGGTTTGGATATATCTTTGATATTCTATTCCTTGGATTAAGGAAAATGCATTTGACAAATCTTTGCATAAGTAGAATGAAATAAATGAGCCAGAATTTCCTGGATCACACTTGCGTAAAAATTACGCCAAGTTTGCACCGATCTTGCCGACGCGAACTTAAGCCCAAATTCCCTGCAGCGCTCATTCGCCCGTGCCAGAACGCAGAATGCCAGCGTAAAACAAGCGCAAATGTAACGGCACCAGGAGGGGAAATGCATCAGGCTACTGCCATCTGCCATGACCCTGCACTCTCAGACCCTCCTGCCTCTGCTGCTCCTCCACCAGCGTCATGCAGAACAGGGGTGTGGCCATTGGGGAGGTCATTCCAGCTGCTTAGTCCTTCCGAATGTGTGGAGGGAGGACGAGGGGTCTGAAAAATATCAGGTGCGCTGAGAGTGACAGCACTTTGGTTAAGTATAGTGCCGGTGTCAGTAAGAACATTTTTTAATCACCGCAGAGGAAATTCTCTATCAAACTCCATGAATCTCAGTTATGTAGATATCACTGCGCCTAAATCTCTGGGTGTAAATCTACACCAACACATTACCTGCGTAATACCAGGAAACTCACGCAAGCTGGCCTTTTGCATCGGGGAGGGGCTATGCAAATGAGGGTTTCGGCGGCTGTATCTCGGAAGCGGCGCACACGATGGAGGAAACTCACGCTTAGTGATGTTTCGCCGTAGAACTGGCCCAAAGCGGTTACGCACAAATTTCCTTGGTGGGAGGGGGGAGGGTCCAGGAAAACAACGCCGCAACTCCACTCTTACGTCGTAGTTACGCCAAAACTTTCCAAGAAATGAATGGATTAAATTAGCCCCACGGAGTAATAAAGGCACTGTCTCGGGCCTGCGGCCAACAGCCTATGATATAGAGACAAAAAGTGTTGGCAGGCAGCAGATCTGGTAGAAGGGAGCGGGCTTTTACTTCGGGGATGAAGAGCCAGAATAGTTAGTGGCAGAGGTCCTGGGGAACCAGGACACAGTTGTGGGACTGACCGGTGAATACACTCAGAAATGGCTAATTGCTAGTTTGGGGGTGTAGACAGAGAGAGAAAAAAACATCATGGCATGGAATGATGTCGATTTAGAGGGAAAAGCTGAAATTGGCAACTATTAAATAGAGGCTTGTACAAACTGGTGGGGAAGCCTTCAGTCGGTACTGTCAGCGGTTCTGTTTTTCGGATGAGACATTAAACAGAGGCCCCGTCTGCTGTCTCAGGAGTACGTAAAAGATCCGATGACACTATTTCGAAGAAGAGCAGGGGAGTTCTCCCCGGTATCCTGGGGCCAATATTTATCCCTCAATCAACATCACTAAAACAGATTGGCCCAGAAATTGGAGTTCGATGGTTGCTGCGGGGGTAAGGATCCCCCGCGATAATGCACTCCGCACCTACCTTTATGGTTTTGGCCCACACGAACTTCAGTTCCTGGGCCTCTCCCTGGTGCCGGCGCGCAGTGTGTGCGTGTCCCAGAGGCGCAGTTAATTCGATGCGACCTCTGGGATCACGTGGGCCAGTTAGAGCCAATGGCAGCACACCATCTTTCATTCATAGTTTTGACAGCAAGAGCTGTCAAAACTATGAATACAACAAGCCCCCAAAAGAACAGCTAAACCTCAATTAAATTAAAAAAAAAAGCCATCACATTAATAAAATAACTATAGTTAAATAAATTAACCACTTTAAACAAAAATTTAAATTTTTGAAAAAATTTAAATTCTTTTTAAAAGTTATAAAAATAAACTTACCTTTCTTTAAAGTCTCTAAAAAAGATAAACCTGTTGAAAAAAATTTAAAATAATACTTAATTAACTACTTACCTTGTTAAAAGGGGGTCTTACGCCTGCTTTCTTCATGTGTAAAATCTTCAACACTTACCTGCGCGTTCAAACCTGAAAAATAAACTAAGTGCGCTGCGTGCGCACAACCTGTAGCGCGCACGCGGTTCACTTAGGAACCGCCCCCTTCGCAATACCCGAAGTGCCGGTTTCCCGCGCATGCGCAGTGCATGCAGGAAACCGGCACTTCGGGACCGAATACGCGAGAGTACACAGTGCGTACTCTCCCGCATTAGGTCTAATTTTCGGGCCATTATGTGGTCATTATCACATTGCTGTTTGTGGGAGCTTGCTGTGCGCAAATTGGCTGCCACGTTTCCTATATTACAACAGTGACTACACTTCAAGAACTAATTCATTGGCTGTAAAGTGCTTTGGGACGTCCGGTGGTCGGGAAAGGCGCTATATAAATGCAAGTCTTTCATTTTCCCGGACACTGCTGAGAGCAACCAGGGAGAAAAATCACAATGTCATTAAAAAAAAATGGTGTGTTCTTTTTTTCCCGTTTTCTTTCAACACTTTTGTTTATTAGTTATAAAAATATTGGAGATTGGGGGAAAAAAAGCTGCTCGGCTGGGGGCGGGGCGGTTGGAGGCGGCAGGTCAGGTGATGAAGCCTCCAGGAATGTGTCTGACCAGAGTTGCCAACCCCAAACAGATGACTTCATGTTTTGGGTGTGGTTCCTTCGCCAAAACTATTCCAAAGCCTTCTTTGAACTCAATTAGAATGTAGCTTCTGTTAAATCTAACATCGACCTCATTTTCAAAAATGTCAAACATGATGTTTGTGGTATTATTACTGAGTGTGCCCTATTGTATCTTTGTTGTGAGTGGTTTGACAGCCTGACTGCAAGCACCATCTTTCTTTCGGATGAGACGTTAAACCGAGGCCCTGTCTGCCCTCTCTGGCGGACATAAAAGATCCCACGGCACTATTTCGAAGAGGAGCAGGGGAGTTGTCCCCGGTGTCCTGGCCAATTATTTATCTCTCAATCAACATCACTAAAACAGATTATCTGGTCATTATCACATTGCTGTTTGTGGGAGCTTGCTGTGCGCAAATTGTCTGCCGCGTTTCCTACATTACAACAGTGACTACACTTCAAAAAAATACTTAACTGGCTGTAAAGCGCTTTGGGACGTCCAGTGGTCGTGAAAGGCGCTATGTAAATGCAAGTTTTTCTTTCTCCTCCATGAACGACACCCTGTTTACCCGTGGAAGGGAGAATTCCATTCATTTGAAAAAGACAAACTGTGAAGAGAGGTGCGGGGGGCCGTGCGCTCATGGCTTCGTTCACTGGTCCTTGCTGAGTTAGCTGATCTCAAACAACAACAACTTGCCATTGACGCCTTTATAGTGCCTTTAGCGTAGTAAATCGTCCCGAGGTGCTTCACAGGAGCGTTATCAAGCAAATTTGACACCGAGCCACATAAGGAGATATTGGGACAGGTGACCCAATGCTTGGTCAAAGAGGTAGGTTTTAAGGAGCGTCTTAAAAATAAAGTGATTCACAAAAGCCAACGCATAGGCACAATACTTGTACGAGAGAATTGGAATCAGTCCGCAGGGGATCAATATGCCCTTTTCAGAATGCTGCCTTTGGCTTTCTCTTAGAGGTTTTAGGAATGAACAGCTTCTTGGTAAATAATATGGCATCTCAAAATGTAGTTTTGGAATGAGATGTTACAGACAGAATACACAAACCTTAGCCATCCACTGAGCCGGGTGCATCCTTGCCAGAACTGAAGACTAGCGGCTAGAACTGGGACATTTATCCTGTTGTTCCCTTCTGAATAAAGCCATTTCTTTGAAGGAGTCATGCGACAAAAGTGTTAGCAGTCTTCGCACCTTGGTAGACAATGGTCTTTCTTGCATTTTAATTTGATTATGACGACAGCCTGAAGTTACCGATTGTTGTGCAGCAGCCATTAACATTTTAAGCGTACTTCCCCTATTAAGGAAATCCTTTATTCAGCTAATTTATGGTCAACATCTCCGTCTTTGTATAAAGCAAATGCTCTGCCTCCATTTTGAAACCTATGGCCTCGAAATCTCTGCGTGCCTATATCAGGGTACAACGCCTGTGCCTGAATGGCGAGGCCCAAGCTGCCCCAGATATTGGGCCTTGGGCCTCATTTCCATGGAGCCGGCGAACTGCGCAGAGCTGCTGGTGAATCGTAACTGATGAGATGTTAAAGCGGGGCCCCGTCGTACTCTAAGGTGGGCGTTATAGATCCCACGGCACTATTTCGAAGAAGAGCAGGGGAGTTCTCCCCTGCTTCAACCAACATCAATAAAACAGATACAAAAGCAAAATACTGCGGATGGTGGAAATCTGAAATAAAAACAGAAAATGCTGGCCTTTCGTCAGGTCATCGACCTGGAACGTTAACTCTGTTTCTGTCTCCACAGATGCTGCCTGACCTGCTGAGTATTTCCAGCATTTTCTGTTTTTATTCAATAACACTGATGATCTGGTCGTTATCGCTATTTGTGGGAGCTTGCTGTGCACAAATTGGCTGCCCCATTTCCTACATTACAGCACTGACTACACTTCAAAAAGTACTTCATTGGCTGTAAAGCGCTTTGGGACGTCCTGAGGCCGTGAAAGGCATTATATAAATGTAAGTTCTTTTCTCTCTTTAATTGTTCAAGTACTTCAGTTTCTTCATAACTATTTCACTGGTGATGTTTTTTCCATGAACAGATACATTTCCCATTCATCTGGTTACTGGAAAAATGCAATTTTTGTTTCATAACCAAACATTAGGGTTTCTCTTTTGATCCCAACGTTCTCCCCTATTCTCCTGAAGACTGATTCATACTGGGGCAGAGGTATGCTTCCATGGATGCTGCCAGTCCTTCTGTACCTCACCCAACGGACCATTGTACCAGTGCAAGTTTCAGCAGGCTGATTGACTGCAGGAAGCTCACAGCCGAGCTCAATCTTGGCCTCACCCAATTTTCCAGCCACTTTTCAACAGGGGCCTTTGGAGGGCGAGCTGAAATCCTGGGCATTTTTTCTCTTCTTACCTCTGGGGTGGGGGGCGGGGGAAGTAACGGGTCCACTTGTGGTGCCCCACTGCTGTCTCTCTGAGCTCAGTTAACTCAGCACAGATCACCAATCAAACCTTGGCATCTAATGCAGAATAAAGGTTCTGGACAGGCGATTTACTACTGCTGGCAAGACCGTTTGCCTTGTAAACTAGTGCAAAACTTTTCTGAAATAAAATGGATGGGAGCTATTGTACATTAGTATAATTTATTGACTGGCTTTTATAGTACTTACAGCATCCTTCCATATGTTTCTTTCTATCAATCCCATCTTCTACCCTACATAAACTTGAACTCATCCAAAACTCTGCTGCCCCTGTCCTAACTCGCACCAAGTCCCGTTCACCCGTCACCCCTGTGCTCGCTGACCTACATTGGCTCCCGGACCAGCAGCTCCTCAATTTTAAAATTATCAACCCTGTTTTCAAATCCCTCCATGGCCTCGCCCTTCCCTCTCTCTGTAACCTCCTCCAGCCCTACAACCCTCCGAGATCTCTGCGCTCCTCCAATTCTGGCCTCTTGCGCATCCCCAATTTTAATCGCTCCACCATTGGCGGCCGTGCCTTCAGCTGCCGAGGCCCTAAGCTCTGGAATTCCCTCCCCAAACCTTTCCGCCTCTCTACCTCTCTCTCCTACTTTAAGATGCTCCTTAAAATCGACCTCTTAATATCTCCTTATGTGGCTCGGTGTCAAATTTTGTTTGATAACGCTCTTGTGAAGTGCCTTTGGATGTTTTACTACGTTAAAGGCGCTATATAAATACAAGTGGTTGTTCTTACTTCTGATCAGTCTTACTTTGCATTTAGACAGGAGAATATGTGACTCCCCCTACTCCCATAAAATTCAAGGTATGGCTTTCATGAACAGTATCATTTGCTACTTCAGGTTGTTTTGCTGGGCTCAGTTAGTAGCATTCTCACCTCTGAGGGTTTGCCATTGTGTGGCACTTCAGTGCCGAGCTGTCACAGTCGCTGTCCTTCGGATGATGTAAAACTGAGGCCCCGCCTGCCTGCACCGCTGGTTCAGGTGGTTGTTTAGGATCCTGTGGCATTATTCGAGGAAGAGCAGGCAGGAAGTTCTCTTGCTGTCCTGGCCAATGTTCTTTCCTCAACCAACACCAACAAGGACAAATTAACTGGAGATTCATCTCATTGCTGTTGGTGGGATCTGTGCAAAATTGCCTATTGTGTTTGCCTACATACTAGCAGCGATGAATTTCAAAGTAATGCATTGCCTGAGAAGTGTTTTGGGGCATTTCTGAGAAACGTGATAATGTGCGACATAAATATTCGTCTTTTTTGCTGCATTTGGGTGCAATAATGATCATCAGTTTACTCCTGCTAGCATTCTTAGCAGCAGTATGGATTAAATGTAATTTTCTTACAGAAAATGGAATCCAAAGTTGAGCCAATCTCAGTGGTGTGTTATAAAGTGAAAATCTCTTTTCCGACAGTTTTGCGTGAGGACAAAGATAGTTGTCGTCATCTAGGGGCTTATTCATTAACAACAACAACAACAACAATGTGTATTTATATAGCGCCTTTAACGTAATAAAACGTCCCAAGGCGCTGCACAGGAGTATTTTAAGACAAAAAAGTTTGACACCGAGCCACATAAGGATAAATTAGGGCAGGTGACCAAAAGCTTGGTCAAAGAGGTAGGTTTTAAGGAGCGTCTTAAAGGAGGAAAGAGAGGTAGCGAAGCGGACAGGTTTAGGCAGTGAATTCCAGAGCTTAGGGCCTCGGCAACAGAAGGCAGGGCCACCAAAGGTTGAGCGATTATAATCAGGGATGCTCAAGAGGGCAGAATTAGAGGAGCGCAGATATCTCGGGGAGGTTGTGGGGCTGAAGGAGATTACAGCGATAAGAAGGGGCGAGGACATGGAGGGATTTGAAAACAAGGATGAGAATTTTGAAATCGAGGTGCTGCTTAACCAGGAGCCAATGTAGGTCAGCGAGCACAGGGGTGATGGGTGAACGGGACTTGGTGTGAGTTAGGACACGGGCAGCCCAGTTTTGGATGACCTCAAGTTTACGTAGGGTGGAATGCGGGAGGCCAGCCAGGAGTGCGTTGGAATAGTCAAGTCTAGAGGTAGCAAAGGCATAGATGAGGGTTTCAGCAGCGGATGAGCTGAGGCAAGGGCGGAGACGGGCGAAATTACGGAGGTGGAAGTAATGCAGATTAAACTCGAAAGATTCAGCAAACTTTCTGTCAATACGATCCTGTCTGCTCTCTCAGGTGGACGTAAAAGATCCCACGCCACTATTTCGAAGAAGAGCAGGGAAGTTCTCCCCGATGTCCTGGTTAATACTTAGCCCTCAGCCAACATCACTAAAACAGATGATCTGGTCATCATCTCATTGCTGTTTGTGGGAGCTTGCTGTGTTTCCTATATTACAACAGTGACCATACTTTAAAAGTATTTCTTTGGCTGTGAAATGCTTTGGGGTGTCCTGAGGTCATGGAAGGCGCTGTATAAATACAAGTCCTTTCTTTTTTCAAAAGCTTTTTAACATATCAATGTAGGCAACACATAATGGCTCACTGTATTTGTGTCGTGATGGCTGCCACCTGCCTTAGTGTGAATATCTGCTCGCAAACCGGGCTGGCCGATTATTTTTTGAGGTTAATGGCTAGAATCTGCATTACAGGTTAATTAGGGATCTGTCAAAGCCACTTAAGGGGCACGACACATTATAAAGATAGTGCCGAAATCCACTGGGTTGATGCTGTATTTTCCCTTTTGGATGCCATCCATTTGGCATCCAGGAGCAGGCTTAATGCCAACCTGCAGGGTTTCCAGTGAAGCTGCTCGCTGCCGGGTCTTCCCACTGACATCAGCAGGGCAGCTCCCGGCTGTGCACAGAGACCTACAATGGCCACTCCTGACTGGAAATAAAAAGAGAAATGAAAACGCCAAACGTTCCACCAAAGTTTCCATGCGAACAGCCACAACTTGTCAACCCAGTGGCGCGCATCCTATTCCAAATTCCTCACTCTTCTGTTAGGGTTAATCAGTAAAAGAGAGATGGGACTGGGGACTTTGATCTCCGATAACAGTCACGTACCACATCAAGTGTTTTTTTTAATAATCTCTGGTTAAAAAGGTCTCCTTTGAAAAGGTGACACATTGTTTCGCAACCGTGAACAGCTTAGCCTCTGATGTGGCATTACTCTTGTTTTATTACCTGTGCCCTTCTGAGTAAACTAATGGAGCAAGGACTCATTTTCATTTGGTCGGAGCTCTTTCTAGGTTAGTCATGTGGAATACAATGAACAGTACAGCCCCCTTGTTTTCCTCCTGTGGTATTTTCTGTGGTGGGGGGGGGGGGGGGGGGGTTTAGCAGGTGCAGACCCCTGCCACTGTCATTTTTATTCCCCTGTGAGGGTGATTGTGGTCCCTGTTAACACAAAGAATAAGCCGCATTGTGCCTCCTGTCTCTGTGTTTTCACTAACGTGTACACAATGAGAACAATGGGGCAGTGTCTCTCTCTCTCTCTCTCTCTGGCTTTCGAGCACGTCGCGCAAAAAAATAAATGTTTTTTATTTTTCCCGTTGGCTTTTCCTCGAACCCGTTTGGCGTTTCTGCCACTTCCTGAAGTAAGCGGGGGGGAGGGGGGGGGGCTGTCTGATTGTTAACTATTTCTGCCACAGCTGTTCTGAAACATGTCCAAACTTTTTGTTCATTTCCTTTGCTTGTGCTTTACATTTCCAGATCACCTAAAGTTTTACGGTACGGCCGTTTGCTTCCTTTACTTTGGTGAAACTTATCCGCGCAATGGTATTTATCCAGCAGTTTGAAACAGGCAGCAGACCGTTCCATTCATCGTTAATGTTTAAAAGTAACGTTAGTGTGAGAGTTTACTTTGAACTGCGGGCAGATCCGCAGTTTAATAATGGAGGGCTTATTTACAATGGCTTGCAGTGGGTGTGCAGGTCCAGGCAGCAAACTGCACCGCACCGCACTGACTCATTTGCTTTCCTTCTATTTATGAACGCCCTATGGGTTCTCCCAACCCTCAAAAGCAGGGGCATCTTGTTCGTGTCTGTACAACAGGCTCTTGTTACAAAACAAGCAGCTGTCAAAGCCTGAAGCACTGGAGTAATGAGCCAGAGTTGAAACCAGAGTTATCGCTAGTATTTGAAAAACAAGTTCAAATTGTAAAAGAACTTAAAAGCCACTTTAATTCTCCGCTCCACTCCCACTCTGACCTCGCCGTCCTTGGCCTCTTACACTGTTCCAACGAAGCTCAACGTAAGCTCGAGGAACAGCACCTCATCTTGCGATTAGGCACTTTACAGCCTTCTGGACTCAACATCGAGTTCAACAATTTCAGACCATAACCTCTGCCCTTATTTTTTCACATGGCAGCTGTTGAGGATTCTGCAATTCCCATTTACACCTCTTCTAGAGCCATCTTTTTGTCTCTTTACTTGCCCCATTATCATCTCCTTCTGCTTTGTACTATCATATATTTTGTCATTTAATCTCTCCTGCCTTCCACCCTATCACCACAGACCTTCCCTTTTGTTCTTTCCTCCCCCCCCCCCCCACTTTCCCTGCCCCTGCACTTGCTTAAAATTTATTACATCTCTAACTTTTTCCAGTTCTGATGAAAGGTCACAGACCTGAAACGTTTCTCTCTGTTTCTCTCTCCACAGATGCTGCCTGACCTGCTGAGTATTTCCAGTATTTTCTGTTTTTATTTAAAAGTACCTCGTTTCTTCATCTAAATCACTTCTTAAATAAAAGTTTTTTCTATTCTCTTTCCTAAACTGTGCTACTTCTCCCTGCAAAAAAAAAGCCAGAAATATTGAAACCGAACACCCCCCTTTTAAGGGCTTGTGAAAAATCCAATCTCTCGTCTCCGACTAATCCGTCCGAACCAAAAAACCGTGGAAGAAATAAACCAGCCGAGAAGTTTGGTTTCCTTCAAGTTGCCTTGACTTTTTTTTAATTTGTTTATGGGATGTGGGCGTCGCTGGCAAGGTCAGCAATTATTGCCCATCCCTAGTTGTCCTTGAGAAGGTGGTGGTGAGCCGCCTTCTTGAACCACTGCAGTCCGTGTGGTGAAGGTACTCCCACAGTGCTGTTAGGGAGGGAGTTCCAGGATTTTGACCCAGCGACGATGAAGGATCGGCGATATACTTCTAAGTCAGGATGGTGTGTGACTTGGAGGGGAACTTGGAGATGGTGGTGTTCCCATGCGCCTGCTGCCCTTGTCCTTCTAGATGGTAGAGGTCGCGGGTTTGGGAGGTGCTGCCGAAGAAGCCTTGGCGAGTTGCTGCGGTGCATCTTGTAGATGGTACACACTGCAGCCACAGTGCACCGGTGGTGGAGGGAGTGAATGTTTAAGGTGGTGGATGGGGTGCCAATCAAGCGGGCTGCTTTGTCTTGGATGGTGTCGAGCTTCTTGAGTGTTGTTGGAGCTGCACTCATCCAGGCAAGTGGAGAGTATTCCATCACACTCCTGACTTGTGCCTTGTAGATGGTGGAAAAGTTTTGGGGAGTCAGGAGGTGAGACACTCGCCGCAGAATACCTAGCCTCTGACCTGCTCTTGTTGCCACAGTATTTATGTGGCTGGTCCAGTTAAGTTTCTGGTCAATGGTGACTGCACTGTGAAGTTTCACAATTGGCTCCACTAGCTGAACAACACTGCAATAGATGTCTCAGCAGCTATTCTGAGTGCAACAGCATCCAAACGTATAATTTACTCCTGGGACCTGAAGATTGGCTTCTACACCAAACACTAACTCCGTGCATTCAGAGTGTAGTGGACATGGCCCAGGATCCTAGTCTACAGTTCCCTCTATCTTTCTGCACCCAGCTTCCTTCAGGCAACACCAAATTGGCTTTTTTCTTCAAACCAAACATGCACAAGGCTTTCCCTTTGCAATGTAGATGTGGCTTCCTTTAATCAAGAATATGCAAAGACAACTTTGTCCAATTGTGGAGATTTGAATATACCATCATAGAATCATAGAAATTTACAGCACAGGAAGAGGCCATTTGGCCCATCGTGTCTGTGCCGGCCGAAAAAGAGCTATCCAGCCTAATCCCACTTTCCAGCACTTGGTCCGTATCCTTGTAGGTTACGGCACTTTAAGTGCATATCCAAGCACTTTTAAAATGTGATGAGCATTTCTGCCTCTACAACCCTTTCAGGCAGTGAGTTCCAGACCCCCACCACCCTCTGGGTGAAAAAGTTCTCCTCAACTCCCCTCTAATCCTTCGACCAATTACTTTCAATCTATGCCCCCTGGTTATTGACCTCTCTGCTAGGGGAAATAGGTCCTTCCTATCCACTCTATCTAGGTCGCTCATAATTTTATACACCTCAATTAAGTCTCCCCTCAGCCTCCTCTGTTCCAAAGAAAACAACCCCAGCCTATCCCATCTTTCCTCATAACTAAAATTCTCCAGTCCTGGCAACATCCTCGTAAATCTCTGCACCCTCTCTAGTGCCTTCGCCTGACTACACCGAACTCTGCTTTCGTCGTTCTGTTTTGTTACATGGAAGATGAAATACTTTGCTATATTATAGAACAGTAATCTAACATGATACTTTGCCCCCTTAAAGAAACAGAAATGATCTGTAGGAGCAAAATCTAATGTCTTCAACAGCCTTGTCTTCTGACTAGAGGCAACGGTCTCGAAAACACCTGGTAGGAATGGGCGCCAAATGTGGAATTATTATTAAAGACACATAAAGGTACTGGAGGTTAAATCGTTTCTGAGCTTATAGTTAAGAGCATTCAGGGCTACAACAGCTCATTTCTCCATACGTCATCCCTGAACTGATAGTTTACAGATAGTGTACCTTAATCTAATAAACAGTGCTGTTTGCAGGTCTACGTATCACTGAGTCTAACCTGGCCTCGATATTATAAAATAAAACTGCAAGAAATTGAACTCCGGTCCTTCCCTAAAGGTGCTGGATCACAGCAGGCCCACTTCATGTGGGAGTTTAGATAGTGAATTTTAGAGAGGCTGTTTGGCAACGGGGGGCATCGCTGATCAGCCTGAACTGATCCCCACCTGACATCCTGGTGCTGGGATCAGGCTGATCTGTGATGGCCACCCCCATCCTGCCGTGGTCATCAGATACCGGGTATGAGGTGCAGAAACCCTGTTGATTTTTTTTAAATTTTACTCTACCAAATCCAGGGGCACTGATGGTCAATTGTAAGGCCCCAACTGCTGCCAGGCTGGGTTTATCTAAGTCAGCATAGACTAGTAATCAAGACCTGCGGGTAGACTTTTCCCCCCTGAGCAGACGTCGACTTTTAGTGGAGCCCGGTGGAGTACCCTTGCTCCTCCTGGCACCACAAAAATAACGTCAAGCTTAGCCTTGCCGGCTCCTCTTCGGCCCAGCCACCAGCTGACACTGGGTGACCCCCCGCACAGCGCACAGCTCCGCCCAGTTCAGTCCATAAATAACACCGGGGTCCTATTGGCACCCTATAACCGCACCCCACCCCCCCCCCCATTTAAATATGTAAATCTGCTGTGCGCCCTCTTCGGGCGCCCGCCTGGGCCACCTACTCGGAGGACACCAGCAAAATGGCGATGGTCACCATGACGACGGACGGGAGGCCCGAATATCCACCCCCTGGAGTCTTCTGATCTGTACAGCCTCGCACTACACCAGGTGATGTCTTTTTTAAAACAATTTTAAACTTCACCCCACTCTTAAAAGGAAATTCCAGGCTCCAGACAGATTTTTATTGAAATTCAGAACACTCGTCTGGTATCTAGGTCCTTGTGTAAACTTGGTTTTACCTTTTCATCTGCACAGTGAAAACAAGTTTCCAGTGAATGCCCACTACTTACTGAGAGAAGACATGCACTATTTTGGAGCAATTGGAAGTAACCTTTTGTCAATAGCTGATGATGTCACCCATCAGACTCCTCTCTTAACTTCTGACACCCATTGTGGTTTGTGAGGAGTTCCTGAATGGATCATCAGCCCACTTCTTAACTTATGCACAAAGCTTTACATTTAAAAAAAAAATAAAGTAAGACACTTAAAAATTGTACAAGATTAACAGCAATGAGGAGCGATTCAGTCGAAATCAGAGTGTGGGCAATATGAGGGGTGCTGTGAGAAATGTATAAACCCAGGTGTGGCACGTGGAATATATACGTTCTAGAGTGATATGTAGAATATGTAAATCCAAGAATGATGCGAGGAATGTATAACCCGAGGGTAACATGAGCATTGTGTAAACCCTGGAGTGACATGAGGGAAGTATAAACCTAGGTGCAATGTAAGGATTATATATAATCTATATATGTTTTGGATTGATGTGAGGAAGGTATAATCTAGGAGTGAAGAATGCATAACCCAGGAATAATATGAAGAATGTGTAACCCACTAGAGAACTATAACCCAGGTGTGAATTGAAATGTATATTTCAAGAATGGCACGAAGAATATATATATAGGATGATAGGAACAGGAGCAGGCCATTCAGCCCCTCGAGCCTGTTCCACCACAAGGAATGTAAAACCCAGGCATGATATGAGGAATGTATAATGCAGCAGTGATGTGAGAATGGAATAACCCACCTAAAATGTGCAACCCAGGAGTGATATGCAGAACTGTAACACAGGAGCGAAGTAAAGAATGTATAATCTGGCAGTACTTTGAGAAATGTATAAATTATTAGTGATGTGAGAGATGTATAACCCGCGAAGGTATGATCCACATGGAAAGTATAACCCAGGAGTGACGTAAAGAAGGTATAACCCTGGATTGATGTAAGTAATGTTTAACCCACCAGACCGAGGTGAGTGGCTTCAGAAGTGCCGATCCCCTTGTTGGTTTATATTCTGGTAACCCGCTCCTCACAAATACTTATTCAATATACTTTAGTGGTGTTTGCAAATAGTTTCAAAGCGTAGCATCAATCAAATTTTGGGGGATAATAAATGAGAATAAAACCTCCCCATTCCTGATTTTAAAACGTGCTACAACAATGGGGAAATTTGTCATATGGTCTGAATGAATAATAGGCCTCATCTCCTCCGTTTATAGGAATCTGCCCTTGAGCTCTGCGCTATAACCAATTAAATGCCCCCCCCCCCGCACCCCCCACCCACCGTTCTGCTTACACTGAATGAATAAAGAGCAGAATCCTGTCTTAATATTTGACGAGAGCCGTCCCACTTCGGTGCGGAGATATGTCCACCGAGCCTATTTTACTCATTGATTTCGACCTAATTTTACCCAGTGGCCAGAAAGTTCTTTTCCTGCTTTTTGTTTCTTGCATCTGTTTTAGTTGCGCTCCAACCAGCCGTTACATCGTTTTATGACCCGAATGCACTGGGCTGCGCAGTAATGGATGTTTTTGTAATGAGGCCCAGTGGTTATCGCAGCCTTTAAGAATCCTGATGTAGGAGGGCTTGCAGTTAATCTTGGGCTTTTTATGGGTTGATTTGTCTGCTACATTCTTTATATAACTTTGATCACTCACTGCTTGAGTAGCTGCTAATGTACAGCAAGAAACAAATCCTAATCGAGATGCCATTCACTAGCTGGCCTGGGAAGTCGTTTATGGTAGCATTCCTTTCTTAATTACATATTTTATTATTTTCAACTGTATGTCTCCATCTGCAGTCTGTTCCTTTATTTGTGTATTCAGTGAACGTGGAAATGAGAGATTCTTTCAGCTCCAGCACAAGAAGAGTAAGATCCAACAAAAGAAAACCTATAAAATGTTTCAATTACAGGCCCGTTTTTGTGTTTAAAACTGTTGGCTCATTTTGCCAGGCACTGTCCTAAAGGATTAGAGTGAAGACCAGGAGCTGTTCTGGGCCACTGCCAGTGGTGCCCTGTGACCAACCACGAGCTGCCATAAAAGAGTGATCTGCGCTGGCTGGTCACCCTGGTGGTCCCACCTCCCTAAAAACAAGGAGAAAGAAAAGACTTGCATTTCTATAGCGCCTACCACAACCTCAGGACATCCCAAAGCGCTTTACAGCCAATGAAGTAATTTTTGAAGTGTAGTCACTGTTGTAATGCGGGAAACACGGCAGCCAATTTCGCACAGCAAGCTCCCACAAACAGCAATGTGATAATGGCCAGATAAACTGTTTTTAATGATATTGGTTGAGGGATAATTGTTGGCCAGGACACCAGGGAGAACTCCCCGCTGCTCTTCTTCAAAATAGTGCCATGGGATCTTTTGCATCCACCTGAGAGGGCAGACGGGGCCCCGGTTTTATCATCTCATCCAAAAGACGGCACCTCTGACAGTGCAGCACTCCCTCGGTACTGCACTGGAGTGTCAGCCTAGATTTTGTCTTGTGCTCTGGTCCTGGTGTGGGGATTGAAACGGTGACTCAGAGGCGCGACTGCTAGCCACTGAGCCACGGCTGACAAGGTAGCACGTATTGTCCACTCTGTGCCTCCCGCAGGAGACCAGCCTAGGATCAAAGAGTTGCAAGCACGAGCCCAGATTCCACCATCTGGCTGCTGCTGTCGGTCCATGTTAACTTCCAGGTGTGTTAAAGTGACAATGTGAGGCAGAGTTTCCTGTTCCTGCCCTGGGGCTACTGGATCATCTGGATGCAGCAAGTACAGAAAAAAATCAGGCAGGGAGGGGCGTCCGTCCATAATGGGACTCCTTCCCCTTCCCCCCCGCCCCCCCCACACCCCTGAAGTGGATGGAAAATGGGCCAGGGTCATTCAGCAGAATGCACGTCGCCCTGTCTGATTTTCCTGTATTTTCCGTGCCCGGGACAAACCACTAGGGCCAGGTGCAGGAACAGGAAAATCTGCCCCAATGTGTTAAAGAGAATTCAGTTTAGCTTCCTCCGCCGCTATCCCCCACCCCCACCCCACTCCACACACACACACACACACACACACACACAATGGTCCAACGGATAAATTAACCTGCTGCAGGGCACTGAACCATCAGTGGGAATGGTGCAGGCGGGGTGTTAAGATGGCGGAGGGGTTAGCGCCACCTTCCCACCCCTAGATGTGACGTTAAACTGAGGCCCCGTCTGCTCTCTCAGGTGGACGTACAAAATCCCATGGTGCTATTTTGAAGAAGAGCAGGGGAGTTTTCCTCGGTGTCCTGGACAATATTTATCCCTCAACCAACATCACTAAAACAGATTATCTGGCCATTATCACATTGCTGTTTGTGGGAGCTTGCTGTGCATAAAGTGGCTGCCACGTTTCCTACATTACAACAGTGAATACACTTCAAAAGTACTTCATTGGCTAGAAAGCTCTTTGGGACGTCTTGAGGTTGTGAAATGTGCGAAAGCAATGCAAGACTTTCTTCTTTCTGTCTTTCTTTCTCTCTTTGAGCAGAGCCATGATGTCACAGTAGGGGGAGTGTCATACAAGATGTGGCTGGCAGCTCTACCACAGTACTTGTATAGTGTAAAATCACACAGTAACAAAGCCAAGAAGTACCAGTACATGTGCAGATATCTCCCTTTATAATGCTTAGGATTATGTAGAAAACTGCATTGGCTGACAGCATAGTGAAGTGAGAAGCTTAGTACATGCACCTCACACTGTGTGGACTTCAGCATTGATGCAGAAATGTCTCCGCTTTGTAATCTGATGGCATGGTAGCAGTGCATATTTTTTTTCAGTTAATAGTCGCTCTGGGCTCTTCAGATTTGGTTGTCTGCTGTTAATGTTTGTAGCTGAGTTCATATCAGTGATCAGCAGCTGTGGCTTTTCTCACTGTGCAATGGCTGCTTCTCTTTCCACTAGAATCAGCAACAAGTGGGTCAAGTGCCAATAGTTACATTACTGTGGTAGTAAACGTCGGTTCCAAACTCCCATGGTAAAAACGTGATCCACACAACAATTTTTTTTTAAGTAAGTTGGAGCAGCAACTTCCACAATAGCCATGTCCACAGGGCAAAGAGATATTGGGGGTAAATTTTGACTTAGTGCGAGAGTGTAAAACGGGGGATAGCGAATCGGCAGCCTGTTTTACACCTCTCCCGATTTTGATTTCCAGTGACTTCTACATTGATAAACAGGAGCGTGGCTGTTGTGAACGTAACCCCATCCTCTAATCTCCACATTTGTAAATATTCCTTTGGAATAATTCATATCTTTTAAGTGAGCAACCTACTTAACGCAGAATTTAATTCCCTTTTACAGTAACAGTTACTTAAAATGATTCTGCTTTGAATTGATTCCTCCTACATCTGGGTCATTTTTGGTGCATGCTAAATTACTGGAAAACATTTTTTTATCCCATTTATTTTTCTCTGCTTCTTTTCTGGTCTCCATGGTCACTGGAATTATGACGGGAGACCGGGAAAACCCCCATGGAATTTCATGGCCCGTATCAGCTAACCAAGGAATCACAGTGTTATCAATGCAGAAACTGCTTTTAATTAGTCAGTGAGAGCCCACAATTATATAGCACTTCATCGCCTCTCGCATAAAGGTTCATAAGTGTTTCACATATGATGAATTGCCTTGTGCAGTTACTGTTGTTATGCGAGTAGCCATTTCACTTTGCACACAGCAAGGGCCCCACGTAGAGTTATGAGATGAATGGCCACTTAATCTATTTTTGTGGTATTGGCTGCGGGAGGAATGTTGGCCCAGGACGCCGGGGAGAACTCCCTGTGCTTCTTCAAATCGTGCCAGAGGATCTTTCACGGCCAACAGAACCTCGGTTTATTATCTCACTTAAAGGGCGGCACGTCTGACAATGCAACGCTCCCTCAGAACTGTAACGTGTCAGCCAAGGACTACTGCTTGAAGCCCCGACCTGCTGACTCAGAGCTGAGAGTGCGAGCAACTGAGCCAAGCTGACAGATTAGAACTAGAGTTTACAGGTGTCAGCTGTGGCTCAGTGGGTAGCACCCTCACCTAGGAGTCAGAAGGTGGTGGGCTCAAGCACTCACTCCAGAGAATTGAGCACAAAATCTATGCTGACACTCCCAGTACTGTACTGAGGGAGTGCTGCACTGTTGTAGGTACTGTCTTTGGGAAGAGATGTTAAACCAAAGCCCCGTCTGCCCTCTCAGGTGGACGTAAAAGATGCCATGATACTATTTTGAAGAAGAGCAGGGGAGTTCTCCCTGCTGTCCTGGCCAATATTTATCCCTCAACGGGCATCACTAAGAGAGATTATCTGGTCATTACCTCATTGCTGTTTGTGGGATCTTGTTGTGCGCTAATTGGCTGCCGTGTTTCCTACATTACAACAGTGACCGCACTTCAAAAAGTACTTCATTGGCTGTAAAGCGCTTTGGGACGTTATGAGGTTGTGAAAGGCGCTATATAAATGCAAGTCTTCCTTTTCTTTTTCGAAGGTCTGCAAATACAGAAGTATTAGAAATCTGACGAGAGCTGGACAGCAATCTGGTGACATAATGGATTCCCTTGTATCCATTCATGGACCCCTGGGCTCCAGAGACCCCAGCTTGTAGGCTTATATCTTAAAGGTTTGCAACGACAGCCCATAGTGCCTCTCCTTACTGTAGCATTATTGAGGTCAGTCAGAAACAAACCAGAAAAGACGACAGAGCTTGAAAACATGTGAGGGCCGCTTTCCCCCTTCTGGCCCCTGCACTACACCTTTGAATGAAGGAGTGCCCTCAGTTTTCCTGGCCTGGGAGCACTCCCAGCACAAGCCTGCTTCCTGGAAGGGTCTTGCACTGTGTGCTTGGGAGGGGCAGAAACAAGAACCGCAACATTCCTGGCTGCTGCCATTGGGGCCTCCTGACTACAACTAGCCTGTGAAGGGTGCTGGAGCAAGCCCCAATGCCAGGTTTCTTTAGCTCCCGTCAGGAGATGGGAATGGCCCCTCCTGCCTCATTAACATTCTTATACTGTTTTGTTACACTAACCAAAACCTCGGCTGCCCGTGTCCTAACTCACACCAAGTCCCATTCACCCATCACCCCCTGTGCTCGCTGACTTACATTGGCTCCCGGTCCAGCAATGCCTCGATTTTAAAATTCTCATCCTTGTGTTCAAATCCCTCCATGGCCTCGCCCCTCCCTATCTCTGTAATCACCTCCAGCCCTACAACCGTCCGAGAACTCTGCGTTCCTCTAATTCTGGCCTCTTGCGCATCTCTGATTTTCTTCACTCCACCGTTGGTAGCCGTGCCTTCAGCTGCCGAGGCCCTGAGCTCTGGAATTCACTCCCAAAACCTCTCTACCTCTCTACCTCACTCTCTCCTCCATTAAGACACTGCTTAAAACCTACCTCTTTGACCAAGCTTTTGGTCACATGTCCTAATATCTCCTTATGTGGCCCGGCTTCGGATTTTGTTTGATAATCGCTCCTGTGAAGCGCCTTGGGATGTTTTACTACGTTAAAGGCCCTATATAAATGCAAGTTGTTGTTATTATATTAGTGAATTCCAGGAAATTCTAGGGCAGCATTTCGAGGGCTGACACAATGGGTGACTGCTCCCATTTCCACTTCGCCGCATCTGGGAACTGAGCAGGCACATTGGAGAGGAAAATCTCCCCTCCGCTCTTTATTTTTCAACTAATTTCAACTACCTACCTACCTGTCAATCATATCCACATGCCAAAACCCATTCCTTAAATCCACAACCATGAATAGTTTTGCCTTTGCTACCTCAGGCAGAACATCATCCATGGTTCAAAGTGGGTAATGTTTAGGATTAAAGGGTTTGGTAAGTGGCTTTGGATTGCTGACAGGTGCACTTTCCTATTCCCTTTCATTACCGCTGCCCAGTCAGTCAAGGTAATTATCGACAAGCTAGTGAATGTGATTCTTGACAAAGGGGACAAAAGTTCCCGACCCTCCTGGCATGTTCCTGCCGTGACTCCAGTAGGGACTTTGGTGGGAGTTCAGCTCAAACTAGACCAGGACCCTGGATACACTTGGGTGCTGGCCCTAAAGTCAGTGTATCCAACGGTCTTGTTTGTGGGTGGAACCTGTGCCCACCACAGACAAGGTCATTGATGCAGAGGAGCCGGGGGTGGGGGGGAGCTGGGGGGGTGGCGGTGGCGGTAGTAGAGACTCCCCAAACATCGAGAGGTCCTCCATGTCCAGCCTTTCAAAGGACTAGCGGTTCCTTAGCAGTAGTTGTCTCTTCAGTGATGGGAATGAGGCCCACCTACAAGTCCAGTATGGGACCGAGATCTGGAGCCCCAAAAAGCAGCAACATTTATTTGAAAACATTTTTTTTTTACAATGTTCCCCTTGCTAAGGGGGCCCTAGGTAGATAGCAGCTGAATGTTCCAGAGGTGGGGTAGGGGGAGAGGCCCAACACTCCCACACCTTCCCCCCCCCCCACTTCAGGCCTGGGCACCAGAATTTTCTAGCCTATGGGGGCAGGAGGTTGCCCAAGGCATTCTCCTAGTAGTGTGGGCACCTGCCACTTGTGTGCAGTGACCTCCCACTGACCGTATGTACACTGGCGAGGTCATCAACAGAGGTCACCAAATGTCGTGACCCTGGCATCGTATAGTGTCAGCTGTGGCTCAGTTGGTAGCACACTCGCTGATATGAATCTTGTCATTCATGTATGAAGTAATACTGGGCGGCCTGCTGGTGCCGCTGTCCAGGGATAGTATAAATACTCAGGCATGGGCCCAGCTTGCTTAGGACATTCCTCAACAGGAACTAGTGAAGGACACAACTAGATCTCCATGTTGAAAAACAGTTGATTAAAGCTTTGTTTAACGCTTAGACCAAGTGCCTAGTAGTTTTCTTACGTCACTCGCCTCTGAGTCAGAAGGTTGTGGGTTCAAGTCCCACTCCAGAGATTTGAGCACATAAAGCTAGGCTGACACTCCAGTGCAGTGCTGAGGAAGTGCTGCACTGTCAGAGGTGCTGTCTTTCGGATGAGATGTTAAACCGAGGCCCTGTCTGCCCTCTCAGGTGGACGTAAAAGATCCCATGGCACTATTTCAAAGACAAGCAGGGAAGTTATCCCCGGTTCACCGCCTTAGGTGCTGTTGTCGGGGGGGATGACTCATCGGGGGAAGGCACCAGCAGCCAGGCTCATGGCACCATGACTGGCTCTGTTGCAAAGAAGGGAGGGAAAAAGAGTGGCAGGGCTATAGTAATAGGGGATTTGATTGTAAGGGGAATAGATAGGGGTTTCTGTGGTCGCGACCGAGACTCCAGGATGGTATGTTGCCTCCCTGGTGCAAGGGTCAAGGATGTCTCGGCGCGGGTGCAGAACATTCTGGAGGGGGAGGGGGAACAGCCAGTTGTCGTGATACATGTTGGTACCAACGACGTAGCTAAAAAAAGGGAAGAGGTCCTACAAGTAGAATTTAGGGAGTTAGGAGCCAAGCTAAAAAGTAGGACCTCGAAGGTAGTAATCTCTGGATTACTACCAGTGCCACGTGCTAGTAAGAGTACAGAGAACAGGATAGTTAGGCTAAATACGTGGCTTGAGCAGTGGTGTAAGAGGGAGGGTTTTAAATTTTTGAGGCATTGGAACCAGTTTTGTGGTAGGTGTGACCTATACAAAAGGGACGGTCTACACCTGTGCAAAGATGGAACTGATGTTCTCGGGGTAATTTTTGATAAAGCAGTTCGGGAGCATTTAAACTAGTATGGCAGGGGGCTAGAAACCTATGTAGTGAAATAGAGGAAAGTGAAAGGCAGACAGAAATAAATGGTAAAAGGGTGAGGAACAAAAAACAAAGGGCCAAACCAATTCATAAAAAATGTGAGCATAAAAAAAGCCTGAGGGTTTTATACCTTAATGCGAGAAGCATCAGGAACAAGGTAGATGAATTAGCTGTGGAAATAGAGGTTAATAATTATGATCTAATTGGGATTACGGAAACATGGTTGCAGGGTGAGCAGGGCTGGGAGCTTAACATACAAGGGTATTCAGTATTTAGGAAGGATCGACAAAAAAGAAAGGGAGGAGGGGTAGCATTGCTGGTAAAAGAAGGGATAAATGCAATTGAAAGGAAGGATATTAACTCAGTTAATACAGAATCTATATGGGTGGAGCTAAGAAATAGCGAGGGGCGAAAAACATTAATAGGAGTGGTATATAGGCCTCCAAATAGTAAAATAGAGGTTGGGGAGGGCATCACGAGGGAAATTAGAGAAGCGTGCAATAAGAGCACAGCTGTCATCATAGGTGACTTTAACTTACATATAGATTGAAATAGCCTAATCAGTAAAAATAATGAGGAGGAGGAATTCCTTGAGTGTTTAAGGGATGGTTATCTGGATCAATATGTCGAGGAACCAACTCGGGAACAGGCTATATTGGACTGGGTACTGTGCAATGAGAAGGGACTAATTAGTAATCTTGTTGTACGGGGACCCTTGGGTCAGAGCGATCATAACATGATCGATTTCTCACTCGAAATGGAGAGCGAAGAAATTGACTCAGATACTAAGGTCCTGAATTTAAACAAGGGGAATTATGATGCCATTAGACGGGAACTGAGTAGGTCTGATTGGACAACGTTCCTGGGAGGACTGGAGGTAGATAAACAATGGCAAGCATTTAAAGGTAGAATGACAAAATTGCAAAAATTGTTTATACCAATCTGGCATAAAAGGAAATCTAAAAAGGTGACTCAACCGTGGATAACAGGGGAAATTAGAGACAGCATAAAATCCAAAGATAGGGCGTATAAAATAGCCAAAAAAAGCGCCAGAGCGGAAGATTGGGAACAGTTTAAGATAGAGCAAAGGAGGACAAAGGGCTTAATCAAGAGGGGCAAAATAGCTTACGAAAGCAAGCTGGCGGAAAATATAAAAACTAGCTCCAAAAGCTTTTATAAGTATATCAAGAGGAAAAGACTGGTGAAAACCAAAGTTGGCCCATTGCAGTCAGATACGGGGGAATATATAACGGGAAATAAAGAAATGGCAGACCAACTAAATGCATACTTTGGGTCAGTCTTTACGAAGGAAGACACAAAAAACCTCCCTGGGATATCGGGAAAAATAGGGACATTTGCAAAGGAGGAACTGACGTAAGTCAATATCTCTAAGGATATGGTGTTAAGGAAGCTAAAGGGATTGAAGGCGGACAAATCCCCAGGGCCTGATAACATGCATCCTAGGGTGCTGAAGGAGGTGGCCCTAGAGATAGCGGATGCACTAAGTATGATTTTTCAGAATTCATTAGACTCGGGAACAGTGCCCATGGATTGGAGGGTAGCTAACGTTACCCCACTATTCAAAAAGGGGGGTAGGGAAAAAGCAGGTAATTACAGACCTGTAAGCCTTACATCAGTTGTGGGCAAAATGCTGGAGTCCATCATTAAGGATGAAATAGCGGAGCACTTAGCAAATGGGGACAGGATAGGACAGAGTCAACATGGATTTACAAAGGGTAAATCGTGCTTGACTAATCTATTGGAATTTTTTGAGGGAGTAACTGGTAAAATAGATGGGGGAGAGCCAGTAGATGTGGTGTACCTGGACTTCCAAAAGGCCTTCGATAAGGTCCCACATAAAAGATTAGCAGGGAAAATTGAAGCTCATGGGATAAAGGGGAAAGTATTGACGTGGATAGAGAACTGGCTGTCAGATAGAAAACAGAGAGTTGGAATAAACGGCTCATTTTCTGAATGGCTGGCAGTAACAAGTGGGGTACCACAGGGATCTGTCCTGGGTCCCCAGCTGTTCACAATTTACATTAATGACCTGGATCAGGGAGTCGGATGCAGCATTTCCAAATTTGCAGACGACACTAAACTAGGAGGAGGGGTGGGCTCAGAGGAGGAGACCAGGAAGCTCCAGAGCGATTTGGACAGACTGGGTGATTGGGCGGATAAATGGCAGATGCACTATAATGTGGACAAGTGCGAAGTTATCCACCTTGGGTGCAGGAACGGGAGGGCAAATTATTATTTAAATGGCAATAAATTGGGAGAGGGGGAAGTACAGAGAGACCTGGGTGTTCTTGTACACCAGTCACTGAAGGCGAGCATGCAGGTGCAACAGGCGATCAAGAAGGCAAACGGTATGCTGGCCTTCATAGCAAAAGGGTTGGAATACAGGAACAGGGATACCTTGCTGCAGCTGTACAGGGCACTGGTGAGACCACAGCTCGAGTACTGTGTACAGTTTTGGTCGCCTCATCTGAGGAAAGATGTTCTTGCCATGGAGGGGGTGCAGCGGCGATTCACCAGGCTGATACCAGGAATGGCGGGATTGACCTATGAGGAGAGACTATGTAGTTTAGGGATGTACACACTGGAGTTTAGAAGATTGAGAGGGGACCTCATAGAAGTGTATAAAATTCTGACAGGTCTAGACAGACTAGATGCAGAAGGAATGTTTCCCTTGGCGGGTGAGAACAGAACTAGAGGACATAATTTAAGGATAAGGGCTAAACCATTTAGGACAGAAATGAGGGGGAATTTCTTCACTCAGAGGGTGGTGAACCTGTGGAACTCATTGCCACAGAGGGCAGTGTACGCCAGCTCATTAAATATATTTAAGAGGGAATTAGATATATTTCTACAGGCAAAAGGGGTTAAGGGTTACGGAGAGAAGGCGGGGACGGGATACTGAATTGGAGGATCAGCCATGATCTCATTAAATGGCGGAGCAGGCTCGAAGGGCCGGATGGCCTACTCCTGCTCCTATCTTCTATGTATCTATGTATCTATGTATCCGGGCCAATATTTATCCCTCAACCAACATAACAAAAAAAAACAGATTATCTGGTCATTATCTCATTGCTGTTTGTGGGAGCTTGCTGTGCGCAAATTGGCTGCTGCGTTTCCCACATTACAACGGTGACTACACTGCAAAAGTGCTTCATTGGCTGTAAAGCGCTTTGAGACGTCCGGTGGTTGTGAAGGACGCTATATAAATGCAAGTCTTTCTTTCTTTCATTTCCCACCTCTTTTACAGCGGGTAAGCGGGGCCTCGGGACCAGGTTGAGGATGCTTTCTAACATCTCCCTGGGACTTGGGCACTGCATCTAGTTTAGTGAGAAACCATCCATCAGCATAATTCTCCCATGATTCAATGTCACAGTTGTCTACGGCCAATGGCTGGAGCAGATCGATCCGGCCTACCTTCACTTGGTGTTGTTTGAACTCGTGGCTGTACTACTTGCTATTCTTGGGTTTTGTTCAGCACAGGCTCTCATTCACCTCAGCGGCTTTATTTCTCTTCGTTGAATATGAGCGGTGAAGTGTTAGAAACCGTTGGGAATCATCAAATGGTCTCAGTTGTTTGTTCTCAGACAGAACGTTGACAGCAGCACAACAGTCGAGCTGGAGTCTGATTTGCCTGTTGTTTACGAGCATGTTGGCGTATAATTTATTAGCATATTCTCTGTTGCCGATCCAACAACCGCACGCCAGAGATTTTAACCTTCATCTGAGTCACAAGTAGCTTCATCGCTGCTTGCGGTTCTGACTTTTGGATTTCGTGCCCTTGGCTGAAAAAGGGGTCAGTTCTCTACGTGAATCCCCAAGTAAGCCGGGCTTCTTTCTTTCTGACATGATGGCCTCAATTTTAAAGAGAGGAAGGGCCAAGGTGGGGGGGGTAGTGGGAGGGGGCGGGGGTTATGGTGCTCGCGAGCACCGAAGGGGGTGGTGCACCCGGGGAGTCCGGGGACATAAATTTTCAACGACTCCCACCAGAACCCGGACAGATCCATTACCTCGGGCGGGAGCTAGGGTTACTAACCCTCCAGCGTTGCCCTGGAGTCTCCAGGAATGAAAGATTCATCTCCAGGGCACGGCTGCCAGCAAAACCCAGAGAGAAAAAAATTGATAGGAGCCTTAAAAGGAATGTGTTAATTTCCACTTTCTTGGAAAACTTTCATTTCTTAATTAAAAGAACTCTGAGCATGGGGAAAAAGGCTGTTTGACTGACTGTCGAGAATCATCCATTTGGGTAACGAAGAGTCAGATTGGTTTCCGATTGGCCGTGGGAAGGCGGTGCGACACAAGGATGGACATGCCGGGTGACCAATGGCAGGAGTGTGGGGGCAGGGCGGTTGGCGGCGAGAGGGCATGCGATGAAACCTCCCGGAACATGTTCAAGCAGAGTTGGCAGCCCCGGCGGGAGCGGGACTTCGAGCGGCAGGAGGCCACAGTCGGGGGGCACGCGGGATCGGTGGTATGGGGAGGGGGGACGATTGTGGACGTGACCGGGGAGATGGAGGGTGTGCCCGGGTCAAGGGAGGCCCAAGGCTTCCTTGTCAGGCTGCCCGGAGGAGCACTCCTGCTCCTCTTGACCCACAAGGACATGATGGCCCATGATCCAGCTCCCGGTAGGTCTGGCCTGACGGGGAAGCCGTCACTGCTCCCTCCTCTCAGGCCTTCAACTAAAATCAGGGCCCGGTGACGTAGCAGGTCAAGTCGACATGATGCTGAACATTTGGGAGTCGGTCTGGAAATAAGGCCAGATGGGAATTCTCCACACTGACGTAATGAAAATTTACTGCAAAGTATTTTCAAGGATGAAACAATTGATGTTGCTTTTCCCCTTGCTAATTGCCTCCATTCTCCTGAAGGTGTTGGCTCCTCACTGGCTATGGTTCCACGAGGTGCCAATCGCTCTGCAATACTTTGCCCAAAAGGCCATTATTAATGTATGAGCCTTGACGGTGAATGCCAGTGGGCTATTTTTTCATGGGAGGCATCACAGTTCTGTGTTCACCTGCTTTCCACACATGTTCACTTCCCACAGAGGTCACTAGATAGCAATTGGGAGTGCCACCCCAACCCCTGCCCCCGCTTTCCCCCCAACCCCCTCACTCCCCACCCCAGCTGATCTGTCCCTCCCTAAACCAGAGGTCAAATGGCTACTTGGAGCCCCTACCGTCAACCTTGCTGAAATTACCTGACTCAGCACAAACCAGGGGTCCTTCATACTTCTTCACACAAAGGGTAGTGGAAATCTAGGTCTCTCTCCCCTACCCCAAAAAAGCTGTTGAGGCTGGGGTGTCAATTGAAAATTTCAAAATTGAAATGGATAGATTTTTGTTAGGCAATGGTATTAAGGGTTATGGAACCAAGGCGGGTAGATGGAGTTAAGGTACAGATCAGCCATCATCTAATTGAATGGTGGAACAGGTTCGAGGGACTGAAGGGCCTCCTCCTGTTCCTATGTTCCTTTTCTTCATAAAGCAACCAAAGATATCTCGGGCAGAGAGGTACATGCAAAGTGTTAATCCCATCTGGTCTGGGTAGGGCCTGTTTGGATTTATTTAGAAAACTCTCGGCTCAGAGAAAAATTCATTGTGCATGCTGTAAAGGATAGTTTGGCAGTTCGTGTTTGGCAGTCGTTTGGCATACCAGGTCCAAAATTTACGATAAGATGGGTGTTAACTGGAAAGATCTCAAAAGCAGATGTTGGTGATTTTAATTCTGTCGTGCCAGTTTGGTGATGTATGCTCTTTATTGTAAAGCGCTGGTTTGCAAACTTTTCTATGTGGGAGGCTTCATTGCCAAGCTTGAACTTGTCTTCACACATGTGCAGTTATTAATACACTGCGAATGCTAATACACTCCCAGGGGATCTCTGCAAATATTGACACATTCCCAGGGGCCTCTTGTCCCAACTTCTGAAAGATGGTGTCAGCTACCCAAAGGAAAACTGTGCTGGATTTGCAGAAATACATATTTTATTAATATACAACAACAGAAATATCCTATATAAAAGTACTGAAATCTGATGAAAGGATTTCTGCAGGCAGGCTCTTCTTCTGGGGTAGGCCCCAAAAGCCTGGCTCAGTAGTTCTCTGCTCCTAGTCTACAATAGAGGGTAGGGAGCTCATCTCCTACATGAAAAGTTCCCCCAGGGTGGAAAATACGGTCAGGTGGCCTTCTCTGTGAAGACTAGAAGTACTGCCACGCCAAAGATGGATCCCAATTGGAAAATCTAGGCCAGATACTTAACCGATGAGAAACAAGAAAATTGGCTGTCTCAATAATCATGACAGAAACGGTTTGGTTATGAAAAGAATATGCAGCCAATCTAAGTTACAAATAAAGACAATGTTAATGGAAGACTTGCACTTATATAGCGCCTTTCATGACCTCAGGACGTCCCAAAACAGCTTTACTTTTGAAAGGTAGTCGATGTTGTAATGTAGGAAATGTGGCAGCACAGCAAGCTCCCACAAAAAAAAATGTGATAATGACCACATCATTTTTTTTTTGTGTTTTTGATTGAGGGATAAATATTGGCCAGGACACCAGGGGATAACTCCCCTGCTCTTCTTCAAAACAGTGCCATGGGATCTTTTACATCCACCCGAGATACAGACAGGGCCTCAGTTTAACATCTACATCTGAAGGACGGCACCTCTGACAGTGGAGCACTCCAGCAGTACTCTCACTGGAGCGTCAGCCTAGATTTCTTGTACTCAAAGTCTCTGGGAGTGGGACTTGAACCCACAACCTTCATGACTCAGAGGCTAAGAGTGCTACCAACTGAGCCACGGCTGCCATGGCTAATGCTGGTTTCTCATAGGTTGTCTCCACCCCTGTTTGGCTTCTTCTGGCTCAATGACTGGTGAAATCTTCGTGAATGGGGCTCAGTGTGAGATTGGAGATTTGAACCATGTCTCAGTCACATAGCATCGCTATTTTGAACTGCTAAACATCTTTCCCAATTGGCTGAAGAATTGCTAAAAACGAGTTGGAGTGGGTCAATTCAGAAGAGAGGTTTCAGCCATCTTATCTATTTTACACTCACTGGTGATTAGCAGAGAAATTGCTCATGTAGCATCATTTTATCAGCGCGTTACCAGTGCTCGCGCTGTTTGGCTGATTAGGGCACAAGCATAATTCAAATACCGTCATCATGCAAATAATTTGGATTATAAATTGAGTGCGTGGGAGGTATTGATATTCCTTTATTTTCAAGTAGAATAAGAGCAGCCATAATGAATCCAGCGAAATAGTAGACAATAATCTAACAGATTTACTGCCCCATTCATGTGCAGCAATGGAACTGCATGCAATCTAAATGATTTACTTGTTTGCTAACACAGCGCTGTGCTGTCTCTCTGACCATCATTCATTAGAACAGTTGATGCAGTACAATGAAACTGGTGTGGTAAAATATACGTGCTCTGCACAGTGATCCCGATGGACTTGACACACGCAGGAGGTTCTCTCGGTTAACTCTTCAAGGACTAATGACAGTTTTATTCCCCGTTTAAGAATGGTTCTAAAGTCATTTCTATCTCTTCATTTCGCTGCGAAAAGCACTTGTTTATTCAAGCACTGGCACTAAAAGGCAAATTGCTGCTAAAAAGGGCTGCTATTGTCTCCATCAGTTTACTGCAGCCAACGATGATTTAATTGCTGAATTTGTCGTATTTAGTTGGGGTGAAACCACCATTCCCTTTGGAGACATCCCTCACTTACAGAGCTCAGACTCTGACTAAAATAATTCCAATAGGATTGGCCTCCTCTCAAAGTGTGAAGTTGAATGCCAAAATTCCACTGTTAAGCAAGGAGGGACTTAAGTGTTCTGTTTATCTGCTATTGAAAGGTTGTGTTGGTGAAGTAATGTGGAAATCTTGAGCAGTACCGTTGAAATAATCAATTTAAGGGATGGATTCATCAGCATGATGCTGAAGTGCTGGAGTCTCAATGAGTTCAAATCTTGGACTTCACAGTCATTTACACTCAGAATTATGCTATTCGCCAAGGTTGTCGGTTTAGTCGAATCATTTAGGGGAAGGAAGAGGGGAGGGGTTGTGCTGCTTCCTGCACTTCCTCAAGAATGGCACTTGGGGTCAATGGCAACTGACCTTGTCTGCGCAGATGTCTATGGTCTTCACTGTCGCTGGATTGTCCTGCCTTTCTATGAAGGAAAGTGTTAATGAGGGGGGAAGATAGAAGGGAAGCAATAATTCCAGGTTCACAGAAGCTTTTTTTCCCCCTTTGTGAGTATGAAATCCTTCCTTGTCTTTTCTCCTGCATTACATTCCTCATCATCTATTGCTGAAAAGACAGGCAGACTGCTTCCAGGTCTCTACTGATACCCAACTAAAAGCCTTGTTACTATGTTAAAGACGCTATATAAATGCAAGCTGTTGTTGTTGTTGTTGTTGTAAACGGGCCTCCAAAACAAATTCAGGACTATTTGGTAATGAATTTCCCTGATTTCCCACCCCCCTCACTTCTCACGAGGGGGAAGAAGCCAGGCTCCATTCAACAGTATAGCTGAGACTTGGAGTTCAGTGGCATGGGGAATTGGACCTACATCCCACCATTGCTGAACGAAGAACAGTGGTAACCCCCCCAACTGGTTGTGCTACCATGGTATCTCAACACTGTGCTAACTTCTACAACATTCATTGTTAAAAAGGGACTTGTCTCATGAGCTGTCCCAATGTCCTAGACGGTCGATGCATTGCTCAACAGCAGATCCCAGGTTTGATCTCAGGTAAAAAGAAAGACTTGCATTTCTATAGCGCCTTTCACGGCCTCAAGAAGTCCCGAAGCGCTTTACAGTCAATGAAGTACAAGTGTGGTCACTGTTGTAATGTAGGAAACGTGGCAGCCAGTTTGCGCACAGCAAGATCCCACAAACAGCAATGTGATAATGACCAGATAATCTGTTTCAGTGATGCCAATCAATATTGGCCAGGACACCGGGGAGAACTCGCTGCTCTTCTTCGAAATAGTGCCACGGGATCTTTTACATCCACCTGAGAGGGCAGACGGGGCTTCGGTTTAATGTCTCGTCCAAAACTCAGCACCTCCAACAGTAATTAGGACACTAGATTGATTCTATGCACCTGGGCTATGGAAGAGTAAAAGCAGGTGGTGTTCCCGCGCCTGATAAGTATTCAGTGACTCCTGCTGGGACATGCATGTGTGTGGACATCTCGTGAGGATAAGGTTGATCTCAGTACCAGTGCCATCCACAGTTTAACAGACTGCCAACATTCGCTGTCCTAACTTAGAAATAAAGAATGGCCATGTGGGCAAGGTATGGGAGGGTGGCCAACACCCATGGAACTGTACCCCAGCTTGAGTCAACACTTGCAGAGGAAGGAAGGAAATTGAAAAAAGAAATAAACTGCTGGTAGCCTTGTTCAATTACTGGGTTCTCCTTGCTCTGTGAAGAGAGCAGATGGGATATAATGAGTACAATAATAACTGACTTACACTCACTATTATGTGCAGTCAGTATGATTATGTAATGGAATAAAAACAGAAAATGCTGGAGATACTCAGCAGGTCAGGCAGCATCTGTGAAGAGAGAAACAGAGTTAACGTTTCAGGTCGATGACCTTTCGTCAGAACCCTTTTTTCCAGTTCTGACGAAAGATCATCGACCTGAAACGCTAACTCTGTTTCTCTCTTCACAGATGCTGCCTGACCTGCTGAGTGTCTCCAGCATTTTCTGTTTTTATTTCAGATTTCCAGCATCTGCAGTATTTTCTTTTTGATTATGTAATGGATTGGGTAATGTGTAGAATATCACAAGAAAGGTTCAGATGTAATAGGTCCTTCGCCCATTTCGGTTTCAACCTTCCAGCATGTCAAACCTACCAGCGTCCAAAGATGATCACCTGCTGTGTAAATCTGAACCGATGTCTTCTTGTCCTTCTGCCCTGGACTATATGAAAGGACTGGTTCTGGTTTACCTTCTCTATCCTGTTAAGTACATTACATAACATACTTTTGAGAAATATCTTTCTAAGGTTAAAAAGCCTGAATTTATTGGGTAGTTTCCAATAACCTTTCTGTGGAAGAGAATCTATGGAATTCTCTTCCACAGAAGGTTGTTGAGGCCAGTTCGCTAAATATATTCAAAAGGGAGTTAGATATAACACTCACAACTAAGGGGATCAAGGGGTATGGCGAGAAAGCAGGAATGGGGTACTGAGGTAGCATGTTCAGCCATGAACGCATTGAATGGCGGTGCAGGCTCGAAGGACCGAATGGTCTACTCCTGTACCTATTTTCTATGTTTCTATGTTTCTATGTTTCCCTCCGACACTGCGATACAGCCTCTATGCTCACCTTTTTTTACTGCCACTAGGGGCTCGGTGGTTCAGCTATGTGCATAATGCTGAGAGGGCAGACGGGGCCTCGGTTTAACATCTCATCCAAAAGACGGCACCTCCAAGAGTGCCGCACTCCCTCAGCACTGCACTGGTAGCACTTTTGTGCTCAGGTTCCTGAGTGGGACTATGAACCCACAACCTTCTGACTCAGAGGCGAGAGTGCTACCCACTGAGCCACGGCTGACAGGAACAATAGTGCAAACTAACATGGGAATGAGTCATAAGGGAGATGGTAGAAAAACTGCTGCTCAAAAGTCTGTAAGCCACAGAAAATCCTTTCTGTAGGTAGCTAAGAGAGCCAGAGGTGTAGGAAGGTGGGGGCGCGGAGAAACTAAAATCAATGCTTTTTCTGCGGTTAGTTATTGAGGGAACGACTGAAACAGACAGTGATTGATGAGCACAGAGGAGCAGGGAGCACTGTAGAGAAAGCACGTGGTCAAGGGAGAGGAAGAGGGCTGGAGTTTAGGAAGCAGCGTGTAGGGCATGCGTAACTGAGAAGGGTTTTTTTCTTGCTATTTATACAGCTTGTGCCTGAGAGTAAAACCTACCAGCCTGGAGACTTGTCCACCAACTAAGGAGAGGACACCAGCCACTGACTCTGATTCCCTGACTTGACCTGCCCTCCCACTTCCCTCCAGCATGGCCTGCTCGAGTTCAGCGCCGGGCCACTCCAGGTGCACCATAAAGAACAAACTATCTCCCCACCCCCTCCTCCCCCACCCAGCAGGAAGTCAATCCAGCAAGTAGCCACCCTCCTTTAAAGGAGTATAAACCGAAAATGCTGGAAATACTCAGCAGGTCAGGCAGCATCTGTGGAGAGAGAAATAAGAGTTAACGTTTCAGGTCGATGACCTTTCGTCAGACGAGTTCTGACGAAAGGTCATCGACCTGAAACGTTAACTCTTGTTTCTCTCTCCACAGATGCTGCCTGACCTGCTGAGTATTTCCAGCATTTTCTGTTTATATTTCAGATTTCCAGCATCCGCAGTATTTTGCCTTTGTATCAGCTCTTTTAAAGAATGGCTGGTTGCTTCCAGGTATAACCTCAGCAGCTCGAGAACACTTGAGAAGCAGGAAACAGATCTGGTACCATTGTAACAGATGGGCCATAATGGATATATCCTGGAGGCTACATACCATTGAAACATGGTTGGTGGGACTTCCATTTTCATTGCGCATTAAATAAGTATTAACTTAAGACAAAATGTTTCACACCGAAAAGAAACACGTCTCGAGAAACTACAATTCAACTTTACCTTTTAAAAAAAAACGCTGTCCGCTGGCTTCAGGCTGATTTGCCTGAGCTTGAAACCAGACCCTGTAAACCGACAGGAAAAGCCTCTGATCTCCCGCCGCAGCCGGGAAAAGGGAGCAATTGTGATCCAGAAATTGGACCGATGCCAGAAGGGGACTTTTTAAAATAGTTTGGAGTGCAGAAAAGACTGGGAGTATAATGGTGCTTTTGTCTGATTTAATTATCCCGAGTAACTATATGCACTGCAACAACAACAACAACACCAACTTGTATTTATTTGGCGCCTTTAACATAGTAAAACGTCCCAAGGCGCTGCACAGGAGTATTTTAAGACAACAAATTTGACACCGATCCACATAAGGATAAATTAGGGCAGGTGACCAAAAGCTTGGTCAAAGAGGTAGGTTTTAAGGAGCGTCTTAAAGAAGGAAAGAGAGGTAGCGAGGCAGAGTGGTTTAGGGAGGGAATTCCAGAGCTTAGGGCTTAGGCAACAGAAGGCACGGCCACCAATGGTTGAGCGATTATAATCAGGGGTGCTCAAGAGGGCAGAATTAGAGGAGCGCAGATATCTCGGGGGGTTGTGGGGCTGGAGGAGATTACAGAGATAGGGAGGGGCGAGGCCATGGAGGGATTTGAAAACAAGGATGAGAATTTTGAAATCGAGGCGCTGCTTAAACGGGAGCCAATGTAGGTCAGCGAGCACAGGGGTGATGGGCGAACGGGACTTGGTGCGGGTTAGGACTGCATGGTACAAATAGTATAGGAATCCTTATACCCACTGTGATGAGGACAGTTATGTGCTGCAATACAAATGGTCATTGGTGGGACTGCAGAGGTTGCCTCCAAAAAGATTCTGCGGACCCTATAAATGGGGCAGAAGTGTGGCGGGGAGAACGTCCATCCTTCACTGTCGTTGACTCCATTCTGAATGCTGGGGATGAGGGTCCCTTGAATATTCGAGGCAAGGCGCCAAAGATGCCTGCCCCACTGAAGAGGGGGTAATCACAGCAGCACCCTGCCACTCTGAAAGAGGGATACCGGAGGCCTGGAAAGGCCTAACGAAGAAGGCCGAAAAATGTTTGAACTTCCCTGCAAAGGCCAGCTTTGGAAGGGCGATTGACCCCTCTAGGATTGCCTGTGCTTTGTTTTTTTTAACTCTTAAGGCTCAGAATAGGAACTACGCCTGCTCTCACCAGCTATAGGTTCCACTGGGCCTACTTTAGGGGTGAGTTGGCCAGGATTCCTAGGGGTAGCTCAGGAAATCCCTCAGGCACGTCCCCAAAGTCAGGCGTCAATGTAACATGGGTGGGTTTAAGAAGCAGTGTCATTTATTGGGGAATTCCCAAGGGGTGGATATCCAGTGAATCCAGATTGCAGCTCTCCCCGATCAGATCACACCACAGTTCCACCTCCCTAGCAAACTGGAATTTCGCACCTAATGTGTTCTTGTCTGTGCCTTTCCTTCTAAATGTTGCAAGTTATTTAATGTTCTCTATTAACAAAAAATTGGAACAACGTAGCAACATTCCTGTCTTATGCAGTCATTGATCAAAGGACAGTAGCAAGCTCCACAACATGTTCATTTAACTACTGTAGCTTTTGTTATTGAAGTCAATCAGTAACAAACTAGAAAAGAATTCAGAGCATAAAAAGACATCTGGCCCTGATATTGCTTTCCCTGCTGTCTGGGGAACACTCATTTCCCAGGTGCTACTTGTTACATTGGGTCTCCACAACTTTTACATTGTCCCGGGATTTCCTGCACATTTAAGTCCTGACCCTGTGCCTAGAACAGGTGAAGGGCCAGGGCAGCCATAGCAATGAAGTGGGATGGGACTTTTTCAGCCCTCCCACCTCAATTACCCGTGGGTTTGTCCGAGGCACATATATTTCCAGTGGTGCCCCCAAGGAGAGGGTTCTCTATTCAGCTCGTGGATTCACTACATAATTACTTAGCTATTGGGCAGGTTAAGGTACACTCTGGGCCATAGACAGCAAAGGCTCACCTACAGGAGTGGACTAAAACACTGCACTTCCAAAAAGATCTAGATTAAAGATCCCAAAACATTCCCGTTAGCTATCCTGTATTAGGCTATTTGAACACAGGCATTCTTTTGCTTCTGATTATTGATAGAATTATTCTTAATACATATCAACAGCTCTGTACATCCCTTCAATCTCTGTGGTCCCAATGCAGTGGGATTTGATATTGGTCATAAAAACTCCTTTGTCCAGCATATTTTATTTCCTATTATGGCATGTATAATGTAACGTGTCGAACGTTGCTATTGTCACTTCCACCACCTTACCACATTCTTCCTAACATTTCTCTGTATCAGTAAATGTCAGCCTTGGCTCAGTGGGCAGCACCCTCGCCTCAGAGTCAGAAGGTCGTGGCTTCAAATTCCTCTCCAGAGACTTGAGCCCAAAATCTAGGCTGACACTGCAGTGGAGTGCTACACTGTCAGAGGTGCTGTCTTTTAATGAGACGTTAAACCGAGGCCCTGTCTGCCCTCTCAGGTGGACATAAAAGATCTCATAGCATTATTTCGAAGGAGAGTAGGGAGTTCTCCCCAGTGTTCTAGCTAATATTTATCCCTCAACCAACACCACTAAAACAGATATCTCGTAATTATCACATTTCTCTTTGTGGGGCCTTGCTGTGCGCTGTGTTTCCTACATTACAACAGTGACTACATTTCAAAAGTATTTCATTGGCTGTAAAGCACTTTGGGATGTCCTGAGGTTGTGAAAGGCGCTATAGAAATTCAAGTCTTTACAGTGTTTGATGCCGATATCTTTAACAACTGGCACCTTCTTCATGTTCGTATTTGTCCTGTGCCCTTACTTTACACTAACATTTACGTCTTACCCCTGTGCTCTCCTTTAAATCGTGCAGCTGTTTCTGGACCGCGAGGTATTTGAAAGCAGATTGACTTGGTTGAGTGACATATTTGGGGCTGACCTTGGTCACCAAAAACCTTCTCGTGTTTCTCCTTGCGCAGTTTACCAACATGCGCAGAGTTTGATTGGTAGGTTGGGCTTTTCTCTGCGCTCATTAATCCATATTCTTTCCAATTTGCGCACTCCACAGTATGAACCGCCTGACATTTCGACTGGTTAAGTGGCTATTTAGCTGCTAAAGAAGCACTGAAGAATCGGTATTACAGGTGCTTTGTGATTGGCTGCCAGTTTTTCATTGCTGTTAACAAAATCTCCTTCACAGGAAGAGACTGTTTCAAACCCACATGTTCCTGTGATTTTGTTAGTGAATCACAAATTACCATGAAAAATGGCCATTTCATTGTTTTACTCACCCTGCTTGCCTTTTAATTACTGGAACTACATATCTTTTTGGTCAAAGCTAAGAGGAGCGCCAGTGCATCTGGCTCCTGGCACATAGGGCTTGTGTAGCCAGGGCAACGGCAAAGTAAACTTGCCGGATACACTAAGACCCAGTTGAAAAGAAAAAAAATGTCTTCCCAATGGCCGGCTTTCATAAACGTGGCCAGTTTGCTTTGGTGTTGAGTGAGATCAGCGTGACAAGAAGTCATCAGCACGGGCATAAGGTTAAAAGGGAATTGGATAAGTACCTGAGGGGAAAAAATTTACAGGGCTACAGGGAAGGGTGGGGGGAGTGGGACTAGCTGAAGTGCTCTTGCAGCGAGCCGGCACAGGCTTGACGGGCTGAATGGCCTCCTTCTGTGCTGTAACCATTCTATAATTCTACTCTATGATTCTCTGATTGGACGTATTCCTGGAGATATCGTCACATGACCCTCCCACCTCCAACCACCCCACCCCGCATGCTCCCGCCATTGGTCACCCGACACAAGCATCCTCACGGTACACCGCCTTCCCACGACAATTGGAAAGTCAACAGACTGTTCATTATTGCGATTGGATGATTATTGACTGTCATTCAAACAGCCTATTTTCCCAGCTCCGATACTTTTATAACTAATAAAGAAAAGAAAGACTTGCATTTATATAGCGCCTTTCATGACCACCGAACGTCCCAAAGCGCTTTACAGCCAATGAAGTACTTTTTGACGTGAAGTCACTATAGTAATGTAGGAAAAGCAGCAGCCAATTGGCGCACAGCAAGTTCCCACAAACAGCAATGTGACAATGACCAGGTAATCTGTTTTAGTGGTGTTGGTTGAGGAATAACTATTGGCCAGGACACCAGGGATAAACTCCCCTGCTCTTCAAAATAGTCATGATGCGGAGATGCCGGTGTTGGACTGGGGTGGACAAAATTGAGAGGTCGCACAACACCAAGTTATAGTCCAACAGTTTTATTTGAAATCACAAGCTTTCGGAGCTATCGATTGCTCCTTCCTCAGGTGAAGTAAATTAGATACAGAATCGCCAAAGCATATATAGATAGAAAACAAAGCATGTGTACTTTACAATTGCAGACCACCAAATTAAATCATCCTGACTATCTGCCGAGGTGTGATAAAGTTAATTAAGTCAGCCAGGACTTCAAAATAGTGCCCATGGGATCTTTAATGCCCACTTGAGAGAGCAGACGGAGCCTCGGTTTAACGCCTCATCCGAAAGACGGCACCTCTGACAGTGCAGCACTCCCTCAGCACTGCACTGAAGTGTCGGCCTAGATTTCTGTGCTCAAGTCTCTGGAGTGGGACCTGAACCTACAACCTTCTTTGACACCGAGGCGAGGGTGCTGCCCACTGAGCCACAGCTGACACTTAACAAATGAAAGTGTTCAAAGTAAATGAAAATAAAACCTTTTTCTTAATAGCCCAAAAAATTTTCTCAAAGGTTGCTGGAAGCTGTGTCCTGGAGATTAATCTTTAATTCCTGGAAACTCCAGGATGATCCTGGAGGGTTGGCAAACCTACACCAACATGGTACTTGCCACCATATCAGCTCATGACCACTTTTTTGTTTAAAGCCTTCTGCTAAGTATTCTGGGCAAATGATGTCAACAAAGGCCTCATAATTGTGTAAAGTTGACCTCTCCCTCCCCACCACCCACCAACCCCCCGCATGACATCAGCTCCATTACTTAAAGGAGAATGATGTAATGGAAAGCACCTTCCACAGTCTACAGCTACTGAAACTGGCTTTCTGTCAATGACCAGATTTAAAAATGACAAGATTGCATTTAAATAAATTTGTTTGAGACGTGTGGTGTGGACGAGGGTCGACACGATTCGTTTCTCATTTCTTGGGTCCTAGCCACTCACGTGCCCCATTAATAAAGGATCTTTTTACAAAAATGCAAAGGAAATATTCTGACCCCCCCCCCTTGCACAATTACTCAGCCTCCTGCACACGCACAATTAAAAAAACCAACTGACAAATTCCCATCCTGTAGGAGCGCAGCATGTTTGGTACACGATTTCATTATGTTAAGATGAGATAAATGTATGTAAAGAGACGCCAACTCATTAGTTTCGAACGATAAATCAAAGAGATCAAACACGACACCGATGACAAGTGTTCGGTGTGTTTACAAACCAGGAGCAGCGTATCATACCGGTTAATTGAATTTCTGTAATGTGGTTTGCTTAGTTTTCTAATATTTGTTATGCAGATTGTCATGTGCCAATATTTATTTGTGTTATTCACGCAGGGTTCAAAGTATTTTGAACCACTACGACAATCTGTTAATGCTCCTAAAATCTTTGAGCAAATTTAATTTCTTCCCTGCTACAGTTGCCAGTGTGGAGAGCACAGTTATAGGTTGTGACCCCCCCCCCCCACCCCCTCCTCTCCTCTTTGAGGTATTTAAGGAAGTCACAAGTGATATCCTCTGTGACTGTGGCAATGACAAGAACCAGGAAACATAGACAGGCTCTCCAGATGCTCTCTGATATTTTGAACTTCAGTGGCTAGGTCAGAATGCTGGACTTTCAAAGGAAACAGGGATCAGACTTAACAATCCCTACTTGTCCTCTTCAAACTCCCTGCAGCATTTGATCACACTATCCTCTTTCATTGCTTCTTTTTTTAAATTCAGTCTCGGCATGTGGGTGTCGCTGGCAAGGCTGGCATTTATTGTCATCCCGAGCTGCCCTTGAGAAGATGGTGGCGGTGGGCCTTCTTCTTGAACCGCTGTAGTCCGTGTGGTGAAGGTGCTCTCACAATGCCGTTATTTCTTCTCTGTTGTCCAGCTTCATGATTCCACTCCTACCTGTCCAAAGTCATCCAATGGAACTAAAGAAATAGCTTTGCACCTTCACCTCTGTGTTCCTTATGATCTATCCTTGCCGCCCCCCACATCTTCCTCATCTACATGACATCATCTATGGTCATGTGTACGCTGATGGCACCCAGATCTACCTCTCCAACACCTCCCTCAATCCCACAACCACCTCTGTGCTGTCAGGCTGCCTATATGACATTATAAATGAGTCAAAACTTTCTTCCAGCTTTACAGTAGGGAGTCCTGATTTCTGGCCCCCACTATAAGCACTCATTTGCCACTGATTCCATTCCTCTCCCCAGCCACACACTCGAAAAATTGACATTCCGCTTGACCCAGAACTGAGTTTCAAGCCTCACATCCCATCCATCACCCAGGCTGCTTATTTCTCCCTCTGTGACATTGCCTGCCTGAAATCCTCATCCAAGCTTCTCTCACCTGTAGACTCAATGTCCCCCGTGTCTTGCTTACCGGCCTTCCATATTCCGTCCTCCATAAGCTCCCAACCGTCTAAACTCAGCCATTCAGCAGGCTCTGTACGCCAGGCTCTCATGCAACTTCCAGCAGCCAGTTCAAGACCACCATTGTAAGAGGGTTGGACACAGGCTTCTTACCTACATTCCAACAGCAACTACACTTCAAAAGTAATTAATTGGCTGGAAAGCGCTTTGGGATGTCCTGCAAACACACTATATATATATGCAAGTTTTTTTTTAACTTAACAGGCACTTTTTAACTTGTCTGGCAGAGTTTGGCCGTAACTTTCACCTGTTCTTTTCTGAACTGCAAGATGAAAACCCTGCTGTGCTCATTTATTTAACTTCACCATCACCTTCTCCAGTAAACAGCAGAGGTCAGAAGCCACGTTTGCTGGGGCTGTAATGTATATCTCATAGTCTTCCTCTGGGACTTTCTTTGCCTATAATAGACCCTAAAAATGTGGAATAGTAATTATTCCCATATAAGTGGGATAATATTTATACAGGAAATGCATTTGATCTCCCCAGGAAATCAAAATGGGAGGAAGCAGCTTAATGCTATTAAAAAGATTTAACATTCTCAACCTGGGTTTTCACCAAAGTAAAGGGGTAGGGTGTATCCTTTCATATAATTTCACATGAAAATCATGTGAAATTATATGACACTGGCTTCTCACCTACACTACAACAACGACTGCACTTCGAAAGTACTTAGTTGGCTGTGAAGCACTTTGGGACATCCTGCAAAAACACGATATAAATGCAAGTTTTCTTTTTACCTGCAGTCTTGGTTGGAGAATGGCACCAAGTGGAGGTTATATACTCAACATAAAGACTGCACAGTTATACTGCTTATTCAACCTGTGAGAAAGGACCTGAAGGACCTTTAAATTAAATGCTACAAGACTTCACAAGTGGTAAAAGCACAGTGGCTGATTTCTATGACATATTGCACCATCGTTCATTGAACCAACAGTGAGAGAACAGGAACAAAAGAACAGGGGGAGGCCATTCAGCCCCTCGAGCCATTCAATTAGATCATGGCCGATCTGTATCTGAACTCCATCTACCCGCCTTGGCGCCGTAGCCCTTAATACACTTGCCTAACAAAAATCTATCAATCTCAGTTTTGACATTTTCAATTGACGTCCAGCCTCAACAGCTTTTTGGGGGAGAGAGTTCCAGATTTGTGTGAAGAAGTGCTTCTTGACATCACCCCTGAACGGCCTAGCTCTAATTTTAAGGCTATGCCCCCTTGTTCTGGACTCCCCCACCAGAGGAAATAGTTTATCTCTCTATCTACCCTATCAAATCCTGTAATCATCTTGACGCATCCTAATTCTAACACCAGAGATACTTTATACTGTAATATTATTTTATAGTGTTAGTGCTTGGCATATATTACAATCTTGGTTTTTAAAGTATTGTTTTCTCTTACAGTAATTTCACTGCATTTCCTTTCTCTCGCAATCTAGAAGCTGTATTTGTATTGATAATTCACCCTGTTTAGAATTATTTAATCCATGGGCTGAACAGTGACTCGATTTCTCAGTAATGTCTGTACTAGAATAATCATTAGGAGACATTACTTGCTTTAAATTGATAGAATATTAAATTCAGATTAAGGTTTCAGGTTAAAATAACTAAAACATTTACTTACAATCAATATGGAAAACTGGAGCACAAATGAATTCAGCAAATACTAAAACAATATAACAGCAACTTGCATTTCTGTAGCATCTTTAAAGTAGTAAAACAACCCAAGGCGCTTCACAGATGCGTAATCATTAAAAACAATTGACACTGAGCCAAAGAAGGAGATACTAGGAGCGGCAACTAAAAGCTCAGTCAGAGATAGGTTTTACAGAGGGTCTTAAAGGAGGGAGGAGGAGAGGCAGATTAGTTTAGGGGGGAATGCCAGACTTAGGGCCTAGGCGGTTGAAGGCACGGCCATCAATGGTGGGGTGAAGGGAGTGATGGATGTGTAAGAAGTCAAAGTTGCAGGAGTGCAGAGTTCTCGGAGGGTTGCAGGGCTGGAGGAGGTTACAGAGGTAGGGAGGGGTGAGGCCATGGAGGGGTTTGAACATGAAGATATGAATTTTAACTTGGAGATGTGTGGTTGATAGTGAGGAAGATAGCTGAAGACTTCAGGAAGATATCAATGGACTGGCCAGGTGGGCAGAAAAGTGGCAAATGGAATTCAATCTGGAGATATATGGCAATGCTTTTGGGGAGGGCTAACAAGGCAAGGGAATACACAATAAATGGTAGGATACTGAGAAATGTAGAGGAACAGAAGGACCTTGAAGTGCATGTCCACAGATCACTGAAGGTAGCATAAACAGGTGGATAAGATGGTTAAGAAGGCATACGGGATTCTTTCCTTTATTAGCTGAAGCATAGAATACAAGAGCAGGGAGGTTATGCTTGAACTGTATAAAACACTAGTTAGGCCACAACTAGAGTACTGTGTACAGTTCTAGTCACCACATTACAGGAAAGATGTAATCGCACTAGAGAGGGTGCAGAGGAGATTTACGAGGATGTTGCCAGGACTGGAGAATTTTAGCTATGAGGAAAGATTGGAGAGGCTCGGGTTGTTTCCTTTGGAACAGAGGAGGCTGAGGGGAGACTTAATTGAGGTGTATAAAGTTATGAGGGGCCAAGTGGATAGGAAGCACCTATTTCCCTTAGCAGAGAGGTCAATAACCAGGGGGCACAGATTTAAAGTAACTGGTAGAAGGATTAGAGGGGAGTTGAGGAGAAATTTGTTCACCCAGAGGACTGTGAGGGTCTGGAACTCACTGCCTGAAAGGGTGGTAGAGGCAGAAACCCTCATCACATTTAAAAGGACCAAGAGCTGGGAAGTGGGATTAGGCTGGATCGCTCTTTTTTGACTGGCGCAGACACGATGGGCCGAATGGCCTCCTTCTGTGCCGTAAATTTCTATGATTCTATATTTGAGGACCAGGAGCGAATGTAGATCAGTGAGAACAGGGGGTGATGAATGAATGGGACTTGGTGCGAGTTAGGATAGGGGCAGCAGAGTTTTGAATGAGCTCAGCTTCGGATCAAATAGGACGGCGACGTTGCGAACAGTCTGATTCAGCCTGAGATGGTGGCCGGGGAGAGGGATGGAATCGATGGTGAGGGAATGGAGTGCCTGGCTTCAGTCTTTCCAATGTTTTACTGGAGGAAATTGTGGTTCATCCAGGATTGGATGTTGGACAAGCAGGCTGACAACACAAAGGCAGTGGAGGGTCGAGAGAGGTGGTGCTGTGTCTTTAGATGATGTCTCTGAGCGGTACCAAATGAGGAATAGGAAGGGGCCAAGGATAGTTCCTTGAGGGACTCCAGCCGTAGGGTGGTGGGAAGAGAAGCCATTGCAGGAGATGCTCTGGCTACAATTGGTTAGGTAAGAGTGCAACCAAGCGAGTGCAGTCCCATTTAGCTGGACAATAGAGGAGAGGTGTTGGAGGAGGAGGGTGTGGTTGATCATGTCAAAGGCTGCAGAGAGGTTGAGAGGGGCATAGATGGATAGCTTACCACAGTCACAGTTCCAGAGGATATCATTTGTGACTTTGATTAGTGCTGTTTCAGTGCTGTGGCAGGGGCGGAAAATTGATTGGAGAGATTCAAACATATGTTTTTTTTGAGGAGGGGGTGATGACGGCAGTTTTGAAAGGGAGGGGGACAGTATCTGAGGACAGAGAACCATTTACAATGGAAGCTAGTATGGGGCCAGGACGGGAAGTTGAGTGGTCAGAATTTTTAAAAAGCAAACCTTTTTGATGGCAGCCTCCAGGGGTCCCTTTAAGGACCACTGGTTAGGCCGAATGTAGAGCTAGTCCAAGCCCAAGCACCCAAGGTCCTACCCCACTGCAGGCCAAGAACAGAGAGGTACTCATCAAGGACAGGGAGGCAGTCAGTGCCCGTTGGAAGGAGCACTTCGAAGATCTCCTTAACCGAGACTCTGTCTTCGACGCGAGTGTCCTCAACTCCATCCCGCAGCATGCTACCCACCACCATCTCAGCACAACCCCAGCCCGGCATGAGGTTGAAAAGGCCATCCGACAACTGAAGAACAACAAGGCCTCAGGAGCAGATGGAATCCCTGCCGAGGCGCTAAAGCATGGCGGAGAAGCACTACTGGCGCGAATTCATGAACTCATTTCTCTTATCTGGAAGGAAGAGCGCATGCCAGGGGATCTCAGAGGTGCCGTAATTGTGACCATCTTCAAGAAATGTGACGTCCGATTGCGGTAATTACAGAGGAGTTTCCCTGCTGTCTGCCACAGGGAAAGTCATCACAAGAATCCTCCTCAATCGCCTTCTCCCAGTGGCTGAAGAGCTCCTCCTAGAGTCGCAATGCGGATTCCGCCCACTAAGGGGCACAATGGACATGATCTTCAGCACGTGCCAATTACAAGAGAAATGCAGGGAACAGTGCCAACCGCTGTACATGGCCTTCTTTGACCTCACAAAGGCCTTTGACACTGTCAACCGTGAGGGATTATGGAGTGTCCTCCTCAAATTCGGCTGCCCTCAAAAGTTTGTCACCATCCTCCGCCTGCTTCACGATGACATGCAAGCCGTGATCCTGACCAACGGTTCCACCACAGACCCAATTCATGTACGGACCGGGGTCAAGAAAGGCAGCGTCATCGCACCAACGCTCTTCTTGATCTTCCTTGCGGCAATGCTCCAACTCACCCTCAGTAAGCTCTCCGCTGGAGTGGAGCTAATCTACAGAACAAACGGGAAACTGTTCAACCTCCGCCGTCTCCAGTCCAGAGCCAAGGTCGTCCCTTCCTCTGTCATCGAATTACAGTACGCAGACGACGCTTGTGTCTGCGCACACTCGGAGGTCGAACTCCAAACCATCGTTAACACCTTCACCGAAGCGTACGAGAGCATGGGCCTTACACTAAACATCCGTAAGACAGAGGTCCTCTACCAACCTGCCCCCACCACACAGTACTGCCCCCTGATTATCAAAATCCATGACAAGGCCTTGGACAACGTGGACCACTTTCCATACCTCGGGAGCCTATTGTCAACAAGGGCAGACGTCGATCACCTGAGGAAGAGAGTGTTTGAAGACCAGGACCTCAAACCCAGGCACTAAGCTCATGGTCTACAGAGCAGTAGTAATACCCGCCCTCCTGTATACCTCAGAGACATGGACCATGTACAGCAGGCACCTCAAAGCACTGGAGAGGTACCACCAACGCTGCCTCCGCAAGATCCTGCAAATCCATTGGCAAGATAGGCGCACCAACGTCAGTGTTCTCGCTCAGGCCAACATCCCCAGCATCGAAGCTTTGACCACGCTCGATCAGCTCCGATGGACGGGTCACATCGTCCACATGCCCGATACGAGACTCCCAAAACAAGCGCTCTAATCTGAGCTCCGACATGGCAAGAGAGCCCCAGGTGGGCAGAGGAAACGCTTCAAGGACACCCTCAAAGCCTCCTTGATAAAGTGCAACATCCCCACCAACACCTGGGAATCCTTGGCCCAAGACCGCACAAAGTGGAGGAGAAGCATCCGGGAAGGCGTCGAATACCTCGAGTCTCTTCGGCGGGTACAAGCGGAAGCCAAGCGCAAACAGCAGAAGGAGCGCACGTCAACCCAAGCACCCCACCCACCCGCCCCTTCAACCATCGTCTGCCCCACCTGTGACAGAGACTGTAGGTCCCGCATTGGACTCATCAGTCACCTAAGAACTCATTTTTAATGTAAAAGCAAGTCATCTTCGGTTCCAAGGGACTGCCTAAGAAGAAGAAAAGTAATCCTGAATACAATACGCCCCATGTCTGCAGCATTCAAGGCAATCCAATTTCTGACTTGCGTCCTAAAATAGATGTTAGGCCCTTTATTAGCATATTCAAGAGGCCTAACGCATGTTTTAGGCAGCCGCCAGGAATGCCTCTACAGCGCCCGAACCAATATGGCACTAAACGTGTTTCTGATGCTGTTCGAGTGCGGGGGTTGGGCCCCCTAAATTGGCTCTCTTTGCACCTGTTGTCTGCCTGGAAATGGGCGCAATGAGGTCCAATTTCACCCCCAATGAGTTAACAAAATGGACAAAGGTCAAGGGTGCGAGAGTGTTATGTCACCAATCTTATCAGCACACACTCAGAATTCATTATGACAAACGTTCCGGACAATTTAGAAGTAGGGTACAGGTTCAATGGAAAATTGATAAACTTACATTACTTTGATGATACAGTGCTGATTGCAGATCCAAAAGAAAGATTTCAAGAGATACTTGAAAAAGTAAATCAAACAAGTTTGGTGTATCGATTGTAAACAAATGCTAAGTAAACAAAGTCATATTCACAAAGCAAGAGAAGCACCTAAAAATGACTTCAGAATGAGTAACAGGGATAGATGAAGTAGATGGCCGAAGTAGGAAAATAAAATTCAAACAGAAAACAGCAATTCCAAATTAGGCATTTAATAAGCTGAAGGAGTTTCTGCACAATTGGAAACTCAAGGTGGTGATAAGTGGTAGATTGTTTCAGTGTTCCGTGTGGTCAACATCATGCCACAGATACGAAAACTGGACCTTGAACACTGAAGTAAGAAGATTGGAGACGTTTTGAGTTATGGGACTACAGACTTGCGTTGAGAATTAGTTGGGCAAAAAGAATGACTAATGAGAGGGTCCTTGAGGAAAGAGAGAAGTGATGATGCGGTTAATGATGAGAAGCATGACGTGCTGTGGGCACATTACTTAGGCGACACAAGGAAAGTCATTGGAGTTGATACTGTCTGAAAAAAAGTTGACGGTAATAGATCAAGAGGCAGGCAGAGAAAAATATCATGGAATGGATAAAATCTGCAATTGTACAGAGAGGAAAGTGTGGAGGGCCCTGGCTGCAGTGTAGACAGGCGTGTATTAATGTTGTTGTGTGTGTTGATAAAATAGTATCAGGGCAGCCACCCTGGAATGTACAGAGAAACTCTCCAGCAACAGAAGATAGCAGAGCCATACAGGTAGGATTTCCGCAACTTCAGCAGAAGCCCCAGAGAAATGGCGTGAATGACCATTGACCCTTTTCTCCAGTGTTTCCACTGATCCAACGTCTGATTTAACGTCTCATCCGAACGTCGGCACCTCTTTGATGAATGATCAGCGGAAGCGCTGGAGAAACGCGTCAATGGTCATCCGCACCCTCTCAGGTGGACGTGAAAGATCCCACGGGCACTATTTCGAAGAAGAGCTGGGGATTTCTCCCCAGTGTCCTGGCCAACAATCAATATCACTAAAAAAACATGCGATCTGGTCATTATCACTTTGCTGATTGTGGGGTCTTGCTGTGCGCAAATCAGCTGCCGCGTTTCCAAAAGTACAACAGTGACCGCACTTCAAAAGCACTTAATTGGCTGTAAAACGCTTAGGGACGTCCTGAGGTTGTAAAAGGCGCAATATAAATGCAAGTCTTTCTTTCTTAAAACTATTTCATAATCCTAATAGTAGGGATAGTGTTCTAATACAATTTTAAAATCCAACACCTTCCCAGTTTATGTACTAAAACTGGGGGTACTTTCTATGAAAGGCGGAATACAAGTAGAATTCAGTGTGTCAGTTCTTAGCTCTTGTTCTTTAGCTGGGGGAAAGTTATCTGTTGGTTGCAGTGGCTCCGGGCAGCCTGCTTGAGGTGCTGTGTCCTGCCTTCATTGTTAGTTTTTTCCTTTGGAACACACTGGCTTATGGTTTTTCATGAGTCAACAGATGTTTGAGGTACTGGGACAGTAATATCCTTTTCCAGGAAGAATGCCGTCTGAAGTTTGGAAATCACACTTGTAATTAAAACATTATGTGAGCGATTAGGGATCGGGCACTGACTCGAGCCACGCTCGCTGTGGCTGCATGTTTCCTTACAGGAGTTAAGGCTTGCCAGAAAACGAGAAGGAAATCACACAAAACAATCCATTCACAGGCAGTTAAAATCTTTAGCTTAGCAGCTTCGAAGCGCTCAGAAGAGAAGTCATCATAAAGGCAGAGGACATGGGTCTTACACTGATTGGCGAAGTGCTCTTTGAAAACTTTTTTTTTTTACTTAGTTAGTGAGACACTGTAGGCTCATATTTGGTTCACATTGTGAAGCAGCGGCCACTCTCAGAGTGGTGGGGCTGTGTGCAAACAGTTACACGAGAGGGCCAGGAATTGTGCAACAACTTTGTTTGCTGTAACATCAGATTATGAAGGCCAATGAAACGTGATAGTGTAAGGTATAGCTGTGTGGCTAGATGTTGTTACTAATCTGTCACCGCCAAGGAAAAAAAAAAGAAAGACTTGCATTTGTATAGCGCCTTTCTCGACCTCAGGACGTCCCAAAGGAGGGTGGCACGATTGGCATTTAGTGACAGGCTGACATTGTGCCACGTTTCCGATACCCGTTAGCGGTTTTCTGTGCTGCTGCTGAGAAGGTAGGATCAGAGAAATCCCTATTTACGGCCCATTGAATGAGAAAGATGCAAATCCAATACGGTCATGACTTGAACCAGAACAGTAACTTGCTGCATATCATGTAACTCTCAACCTTTCTTTATAGGGATTAAATCAGTAAGTCACCTGATGGAGTCTGTTATTTTATTGCATCAGATGGCCAATAATTTATTCCAATCTGAATCAACATCATGCTAGCGGTTAGCCGCAAAACTGTTGTCCCAGTAACTCTTAGCAGCAGTGTACTATCTCCTTATTGATATCTCTCAGTTGTATAAGCATCTTGCAATTCACTAGCAGTCATCATTACTTTTGTACACGTTAAACCGAGGGCCCCATCTGCCCTCTCAGGTGGATGGAAAAGATCCCCCGGCACTATTTTGAAGAACAGCAGAGGAATTCTCCCTGGTGTCCTGGGGCCAATATTTATCCCTTAACCAACATCACTAAAAAAAAACCTGACGGATCTGGTCATTATCACATTGCTGTTTGTGGGAGCTTGCTGTGCATAAATTGGCTGCCGTGTTTCCCACATTACAACCATGACTACACTTCAAAAGTATTTCATTAGCTATAAAGCGCTTTGGGACGTCCTAAGGTTGAGAAAGGCGCTGTATAAATGCAAGTTCTTTCTTTTACATGTGTACAATCTGAATCCCTCACGATGCATGAATAGGTATCTTTGTCTTTTGGGTTCAGCAATAGTTCCTGGAACACTCTACTGCTCCAAAATTGTATTTCATAGATACCATGTTGGTTACTGGGAAACTCTGTGCTACAAATCCTGCTACAGAGGTTGAGATGCCCCACCACGGTTGATGCATGTGCCCCCGTGTGGAGGATGCAATATCCCCCCTTTGGAAGCTGCAATGCAATGTCCCGTACAGCTCCCACTGCTCAAACGGATTAATTTACATAGAAGGCAAAGTTCACTCTTAATTTTTGTGTTAGGGACAACTGAGTAGGACCGCAAATGAATGGCCAACCTTGTTTTTCCCTTGTACGTCATTTATTCTTGTCATCTGGCACCATTTCCTATATCTGACTGAGAGGGTGAGCGGATAGAATGCCTCTGCCAATGCTGTTCTGTAAGCTGGAGCACCAGAGTCATACCAGGGCTAAATGGGTTCAATTATGAGGACAGGTTGCATAGACTAGGCTTGTATTCCCTTGAGTATAGAAGATTAAGAGGTGATCTAATTGAGGTGTTTAAGATGATTAAAGGATTCGATAGGGTAGATGATGGCGTCCAAAACAGGTTGAGGAAGGAGAGTTAATGATCTACAACTAACAAAACCGGTTCACCTGGACACTGGCATCTCCTCCAAGCTCTGAGCATCATGCACGTCCTCCTTTGTGATCGATATTTTCGAGCGCATCACAGGGGAAGCTTTCCGCCTGGCCCATTACAACAAGGGCCACCCCATCAGATCCCGGGAGTTCCAAACGCACCGTGTGCCTGCTGCACAGGGGGCGGGGGGGGGCGGGGCAGCCAGGCGCACTGTGTCGGATGGGACAAAGGGCTGTGACCAAGTACACCAGCTCCAAGCAAAACTCCATACCGAAAAGAAACGCACAACGCAACAACATTCATGTCACCAGAACATCATTGCGTTGCTTGCATGATATCTCATGATTGAAAAAGAAAGACTTGCATTTCTATAGCGCCTTTCATGACCTCAGGACATCCTAAAGCGCTTTACAGTCAACAAAGTACTTTTCAAGGAAACGCAGCAGCCAATTTGCGCACAGCAAGATCCCACAAACAGCAATGTGATAATGACCAGATCATTTGTTTTTAGTTGTATTGATTGAAGGATAAATATTGGCTGGGACTCTGGTGAACTCACCTCCTCTTCTTCAAATAGTGCCATGGGATCTAAGAGGGCAGACGGGGCCTCGGTTTAACATTTCATCCGAAAGAAAGCGCGGCATTCCGTCAGTACTGCACCGGTGTCAGCCCAGATTCTGTGCTGAAGTCACAGGAATGGGAATTGAACCCACAACCTTCTGAGGCAAAGAGTGCTTCTTCTTCTCTTAGGCAGTCCCTCGGAACTGAGGATGACTTGCTTCTACACTAAAAATGAGTTCTCAGGTGACTGATGAGTCCAATGTGGGACCTACAGTCTCTGTCACAGATGGGGCAGACGGTGGTTGAAGGGGCGGGTGGGTGGGGTGCTTGGGTTGACGTGCGCTACTTCCGTTGCTTGCGCTTGGCTTCCGCTTGCTCCTGGCGAAGAGACTCGAGGTGTTCAGCGCCTTCCCGGATGCTTCTCCTCCACTTTGTACGGTCTTGGGCCAGGGATTCCCAGGTGTCGGTGGGGATGTTGCACTTTTTCAAGGAGGCTTTGAGGGTGTCCTTGAAGCGTTTCCTTTGCCCACCTGGGGCTCTCTTGCCGTGTCGGAGCTCCGAGTAGAGCGCTTGTTTTGGGAATCTCGTATCGGGCATGTGGACAATGTGACCCGTCCATCGGAGCTGATCGAGCGTGGTCAAAGCTTCGATGCTGGGGATGTTGGCCTGAGCGAGAACACTGACGTTGGTGCGACTATCTTGCCAATGGATTTGCAGGATCTTGCGGAGGCAGCGTTGGTGGTACCTCTCCAGTGCTTTGAGGTGCCTGCTGTACATGGTAGAGTGCTACCAACTGAGCCACTGGCTATCACTAGATTGAAAATAGACCGAAACTCTCCTGGGCTCTCTTGCCCTCTTCAAACCGGGACAATCTGCCTTTAATTACCACATTTCTTGAATCTAACAGAAACAAAAAAAAAGGGGCACCTCAACAGAGAGCCCGTTCTGACCTCGCTCACTAAGAGCCAGTCAGTTCACTGAGTTTCTTTTTAAATTTTATTCCCTTACTCCCAACATTCTGGATCTCATTTGCATATTTCGAAACACAAATTATCCCAGTATATTTATTGTTTGAGTGGAACTTTCCAAAATAGCAAGAAGAAGAAGAAGAAGAAAAAAATCTATTTATAAGAATGTTTAGGTGGGGAAAAAATATTATCTGCAGAGTGCAGACTCCTTTGTGCTTCGCAGACTTACTTGGTATAAAAAAAGCACCAACGACTCAATGGAAAATAGCTCGGGGCATATTCCTGCACCTGGCGTAAGCATACCATTGGCAGCCATATGCACCCTGTACTGAATTCAAGCCATTAAACGCTGCAGTGCTGCGAGATTTGAAATGTCAAGAAAAACAAAGTCGTTTATTGTACAGCAATCAAACGGGAGATGATTTAGGTCAGCGACAAGCAATTGGATAATTTTATATATATATATAAATATGTGTATGTAGCAACAATCAAAAGCACGCCCATCAAACCAGGAAAGGCAGCGCTGGAAGCAGACAGACAGGCTCGCCAGAGCCCGCTCTCTGATATTGTGAACTTCAGCGGCGAGGTCAGAGTGCTGGACTTTCAAAGGAAACAGGGATCAGACTTGACAATCTGAAGCCGAAACCCAATGCTCTGGGCCTTTTGATAAACTGACAAGCAGGGAAAATTGCACAAGTCCACAGGGAGTTCTGGAGAACAGAAAGACATTTAGGTAGGAAGGTCCCCCCGCATGGCTTGCTCTTATCAAAATGGATTGCATATCCACGGTGCTGCAGATTCGACACTTCCCCCAGCAAGGGGTGGGGGGGGGGGGGAGAGGATTCGTTTTAGAGCTCACGGATTACACTAACTCCATTCGTTGGAAGCCAGTGGCTCCATTTGATACAAGCCTCCACCCGAGTATAAGCACGACATGAATACAGAAGGAGCAAAATGAAATCAAAATTAGAAATCAAACAGCCATACATATTTCATTAGTGTATAATTTTCAATATTGAACCAGCCCAGCAGAATCAGCGCCTGTATAAATGTAGTTGCAATGGTAAAGGCTAAACTGCAATGATTCACTGCTTGCTCAAACCCATTAAAAACCAGTACAGTGACAGAGGATTGATTTTGTTACTTAAATAAATCTATGCTCATTAGGTCAGGGTAACTTGATGCAATTTCAACAAGATGGAAGCAAGAGGATCTCATTGATGTGGCTGCCTCCTTTCACAGTCTGTTGAGATCTTAAAATCGTCCTGAAAAAATATTTTGATTCCAGGTTCTCTTGATACCTACACACGGTGATCTGTGATGCTGTGTTCTGCCCTTCACAGTGGCAACTGATGATGCACCTTTGCATTTGGGAAAAAGGCAGCAACAGAAACAGACTGTGCCTAAGCACGCTGGGCTTGCACCAGAGCCGACCTGAAGCGGGTCAACTGAATATATTTAATAAACTGTTCTGTTCATCGTATCTTACAGCGCAGAAAGAGGCCATTCGGCCCATCATGCCTCTGCCGGCTGTTTGAAAGAACTATCCAATTCGACCCTTTCCCCTGCTCTTTCCCCATAGCCCTGCATTTTTGTTTCCCCTTCGGGTATTTATCCAATTCCCTTTTGAAAGTTACTATTGAATCTGCTTCCACCGCCCTTTCAGGCAGTGCGTTCCAGATCATAACAACTTGCTGCACCAAAAAAAGTCTTCTCATCTTCCCCCTGGTTCATTTGCCAATTATCTTAAATCTGTGTCCTCCGGTTACCGACCCTCCCACCAGTGGAAACAGTTTCTCCCGATCTACGCTATCAAAACCCTTTGTCATTTTGAACAGCTCTATTACATCTCTCCTTAACCTTCTTTGCTCTAAGGAGAACAACCCAGCTTCTCCAGTCTCCCCACTGAAGTCCCTCAGCCCTGTTCTTCCTCTTTCATTTGTTCCAAGCTGCCTCACATCTTTCTGTAGGTCGAAAGCAAAATACTGCGGATGCTGGAAATCTGAAATAAAAACAACATGCTGGAAATACTCAGCAGGTCAGGCAGCATCTTTGGAGCAAGAAACAGGGGGGTGGGGGGGGAGAATTTTCCAGGGGTTCAGCAGGCATGATCGGTGACGAGTTGGGTGGGAACATATTTTTTTTTGACAGAGGGTCGGGACCCCGCTGTCAACCGGCCACCATGCGCCTTTCCCAAATGTCGGGTCTGTCAACGCTGACACACAGTGGCGGGGGAGACAATTAAGATCATTATGACCTTGTTAACAGAGCATTAAGGACTATTTTCAGCTCACCTTCAGAGTTTACCGGGTCACCAACGGGGTCCACGCTGCTCGGGGATCGCATCAGGTAAGCAGGGCAGGAGCTGAATGGCCATGGAATCATCTCATTACTTGACAGCTGCAAATGTGCTATAAAAGCTCCCATCTCACAGCTGTTCACTTTCCAAGCTCAGAAGCTGTTGCTTACTGCATTTGGAAGACAGATTGAGCTTTATGCAGGTTGCAAATGTTTGGAGCAAACTCTATCCAGTGTCACCTCATTCGAACAACCTCTCACCATTGACAGATTGCTTCTGTCATCTCAAGTTCACCTGCCATCTATTATATCAGAATGGGTACTATTTATACTGTCTCACCTTGGTCCTCAGAATCTGACCACAATCAGCCGCAACACCAGCATCACCAGGCAAACCAGCAGCACCAACAACAATGCCACCAGCCTTCTCCACAATCAACTGATGCTGCACAGGACACAGGGCATCAGCAGCTGACCACATTACTGCCCGGGAGGCCAGGGATGGTCTCACCATGGCCAGATTTACTTCACTTGACGCTGTACACCCTGGCTGCCACATAATGCACCAGGTTGGCACCACCCCACACCAACACCATAAAGCAACCCTACAATGTCCAAGCCATTCCTTTCACATTCATCACCATCGCGGGGGTTACCATTATGTCTCACCATTCACTGCAACTCACTAAGCCACTTCCAAAGGTGCACACAAATCTGTCCAAGAACGCAAAGTGCTGAAAATAAAGGTATCAATGTTGGACACCATATTAACAGAAACTTTACATGAACATTGCATAAAACACCCAAGTGGCTACCCTTGTGTGTTGTTAGTTGGTATGATTGCACTAGGATGAGGGTGAGTGTGAGGGGTGGCTACTGAGATGGGGATGTGATAATGTAGATAGAGAGGGATGGGTGGAGGTGCAAGGTAAGTTGGTGTGAGTAAGGAGGTGCAGGAGTAAGGTAGGGAAGGCAGAGTGATGGGGATGTGATGAGTGGCACAGCAGGATGAGGTTGAGTGTGGCTTTGTACTAACGTTTCGTGATCTACTGAGATCATTGAAACATTTGCACCACTGCAGCCTAGTCCTCCTGATGACATCCCTGCTTGTGTCCTCCTGTGCAATGTGCAACCAGGCTGCGTTGGTCTCCTGGGGAGGTCTCTTCCGCCCATTGGAAGGGAAGAGAAGCTCCCTGCGTGCTGCGACTCCCTCCATAAGCATATGGAGGGAGTCATGGGAGAGCCTGGGTGCGGCCCTGTGCCTTTGTGCAGTGCTTGTCAGTGTTTGCAGCACCTCAATGCTGCAGAACACTGACAGAACAACTGTCAAAAGCAATTTGCGCATGGTCCCTTTAAGGAAACTGGCTGATGACGCGTCATCAAATGATGCCATCAGATCCGCTTCCTTCAATTGGCCGGCAAACGCGCTGGGCGGGCTTAACAAGCCCAATCAGGCGAAAATCATTTTGGACAGCGGGATAGAGCTGGCAACGAGGCCGGGACCCGCCACCGACGTCGCCCGCCCCGGACTCGCCGAGGTTGCTAAAATCCAGCCCAGAGTTAACATTTCAGGTCGATGACCTTTCGTCAGGTCATCGACCTGAAACGTTAACTCTGTTTCTCTCTCCACAGATGCTGCCTGACCTGCTGAGTATTTCCAGCAATTTCTGTCTTTCTGTAGGTGTCTGATTAAAATGTTTTGTATAGAATATCATCACAGCTGATGTACGTCTTTTGCAATTATTTAGTGTGTTTTATACAACAGTACTTAAGAGATGTGGATACTTTAAGGGCGAGACTTCCTGTTTTTAAGATATTTCTCAACTTCCTCTTTCTTGGATCTCGCACCTCACTTACTCTCCATGAAAGGAAAGCCTCCCAACTTCTGCCGGGGCCTCTGAAGCCAGCTACCTGGAAGTACCTGAGAATGAGCTAGAAGGAAAGGAGAAAGACTTGTATTTTCTACAGCGCCTTTCATGACCACGGGGCATCCTAAAGCGCTTTACAACCAATGAAATACTTATCAGGTGTAGTCACTCTTGTAATGTAGGAAATATGGCAGCCAATTTGCGCACAGTAAGCTGATAATGACCAGGTAATCTGTTTTTAGGAGTTGATTGAGGGAGAAATATTGGCCAGGACACCAGGGGGAACTCCCCTGCACTTCTTTGAAATAGTGCCACGGGATCTTTTACGTCTACTTGAGAAGGCAGACAGGACTTGGTTTAACGTCTTATCCGGAAGACGGCACCTCCGACAGTGCAGCACTCCCTCAGCACTGCACTGGAGCATCAGTGTAGATTTTGTGCTCAAGTCTCTGGAGTGGGACTTGTACCCACAACCTTCTGACTCAGAGGCAAGAGTGTGCTACCCACTGAGTTGTGGGAGGGACTCTTGCGGGGGAGGAGATGGTCCCACAGCATCACTCTGATTACCTATGAATCGAAGGAATGAGATGGTCACCCTCAGCACTACTTTTCCTTTCATTGTAACACCACTGCCACGATGTGGCAAAGATCAGTAACTCACTGTGTGGGATGTTGTGGTGGGGGGTGAAATGGGCCCTATCACCTCCACGGCAGTGCACCCTGGGGCTTTGATGCACTAAAGTCACTTTGCCATGCTAAGGTGAGCATACAGACCCTTGTTGGCACCATCAGTGCATGGATGTTGGGTGAGGGCAGGATTCTCCTTAAACATAATGCTCATGCAGTCAAATGGCCTGCCAGCACTTGATAGCAAGGCTCATGCATGAATAATGGCCGCAAGGGGCGAGGTCAACCAGTGCAGGCCTTACCTTCGATGGGTGAGGGGGGGTGAGGCATCTGTGCCAATGACCCAAGGCAGGAAATTTGTCGCTGTCTGCCATCAGGGCCACTGCACCAGTCTGGGAGTGGAAAATCGAATCCTTAGAACTATAATGGAACACTTTCTTCATGAGGAAGTGCTGGTGGAGGGCAAAGAGTCTTGTATCATTACCATGACGATACCGTGACACAAAATTAATGTTGTGCTGTTTTTGACGTGATCTGCAAAGTGTCTGTAAACAAAACAAATAATGTATGCCAATCACTTGTTGTTAAAGAAACTCTGCCCTTTAAACAAATTCAGATAAACCCAGCACCCAAGCACCTTCAGCCTATCAGTAATGCTTTGATCTCTGCAGAATAAGATTTTCACTTGGGAAATAAAAAGATACATTCACTCCAATGAAAGCAGAGCCTAGAAACTCTACCAACCAGTTCAGGGGTCATTTGAATAATCGCATCAGAGGCTGTGCTGCCAGAAACTCGGTGTGGCACCTGAGCGTTCAAGTGGGACGGCCTGAGGCCTTTATCGGGCCAAAGACAAAAGGCAAAATGAAAACCTTTCTCCCCATCAGGTAATCTATCCCGTTGGGAACGGTTGTTACCTCTGAGGGCTTGAGCGTTGGGGCCGTCAGGAGGCCCAGACAGAACCCAATCCTGCTCTCCGCAGCCATGGGAACTGCTGGGCGTAAGAGGGGGCGAGCTGGGGTGAACTCCCCAGTTTGCCTGGAAGCACCCCCAAGGAGACATGCCCCCCAAACGGCTGCCGCGAGGTGGAGGGACAGAAGAAGTGAGGGGGCGGGATTCTAAACTTAACTGGAGCGAAAACCCGCCAAATTCTGGTTCTCGCCCCAAATTGCAACATCCTGTCAAAACTACACTGGAATCTTGCCCTTCACCGCCCCTCCACAGGGGCCTGAATACCTAGGCTCCTTTAGTAGTTAACTGTGTGCAAAGGTTTAATCAAGAACAATCACTAATTATCATGATACAAAGATGGACTTTTGCTAATTTCACTTGGTGAATTATTGTTTTATTACAGTTGACTATTCTCCAGAACTTGTATAATGTGTGATGAATCTTTAAAACACTTGGCCAAGTGAATGAGTCACTCATTGTTCCAACATCAGATCAATGCGGTGCTGGGTTCCCACCCACTATTCCCATCCACCCCTGCACGGCAAACACAGACTTTGAATGTTTCACTGCGAGCTTCCATTTGCAATGTGAATCGTCAATATTGACAACCCGTTGTCATGGTTTCATTTCTCACTGTGCAGCCATTGCAATATAAATCAAAAACTGAAAGCGGTGAAGGAGCCAAATTCTTATTGTAACGTGCTCTATGTTCGAAGCCCCTCTGAAAAGCACTTTTTTTTTTAAAGCTTTTGTCGATGAGATGTTCGGATCCGTCTTTCGGAGGAGACGTTAAACCGAGGCCCTGTCTGCCCTCCCAGGTGGACGTAAAAGATCCCACGCCACTATTCCGAAGAAAAACAGGGGAGTTTTCCCCGGTGTCCCGGCCAATATTTATCCCTCAACCAACATCACTAAAAACAGATTATCTGGTCATTTATCAAATTGCTGTTTGTGGGAGCTTGCTGTGCGCAAATTGGCTGCCGGGTTTCCTACATTACAACAGTGACTACACTTCAAAAATACTTCATTGGCTGTAAAGCGCTTTGGGACATCCTGAGGTCGTGAAAGGCGCTATATCAATGCAAGTCTTTCTTTTTTTTCATAAATAGTTTTATATATTTGATGCAGAAATTACACAACACTACACACAACAGCACCATCTTGCTGTTGATGAGGAGGATTTGCTGATTTCGGCGGTTTTGTGAGTTTTCGTAAAAGATCCCATGGCACTATTTGGAAGAGGTGCAGGGGAGTTCTCCCCAGTGTCCTGATGCCAATATTTATCCCTCAACTAACATCACTAAAAACAGATTGCCTGGTCATTATCACATTGCTGTTTGTGGGAGCTTGCTGTGCGCAAATTGGCTGCCGCGTTTCCTACATTACAACAGTGACTACACTGCAAAAGTATTTCATTGGCTGTAATGAGGGATGCCCTGAGGTCATGACAGGTGCTATATAAATGTCCTTCCTTCCTTCCTCCCTTCCTCCCTCTTTCCCTCCCTCCTTCCCTCCCTCTAATTTGGGGCAGAATGCAGGTCTGCCGGGATTCCACGTCACTTAAATTCCAGCCCAAATGCTGCTTAAGATGCGTCTTCCACCTGTGCATCCCATACATCCAAAGATATCTTTGGGGACTTGTCTCTCTCTCCAGTAGAAATGGAACAGAATCCCAGTTGTACTGGGTTCTGCCTCATTTTCCAAACCCCAATGGGCAGTTCCATCTAATTTTGCACCCAGGAGATTTGAGATTCGGGCCCTATGATTCTAAGTGCTTTAGGATGTTTTTGTCAGATGTGATATATAAATGCAAGTTGTTTTTTTTTTACCTCTGATGGAACTACTTTTCAAATCTATTCACAGCCAGACATCATTTATCCAGACAGTTTAGCAAATATCCTAGTTTAAACGAGTGAGTCGTCTGTATATTAATTCCAATGTTGTACGGCATCAAATAATATCAATACCGCACAGAAGTTAAGATAATGACACAGGACAGGAGGAGCTGATTAACTGGTCAGTTCAGACAAACAGCTTTCAACCGCATACAGTATATACTTAAAATGTTCTAATCAGATAAATAGGGAATTGATTCCTTAAATGCCAATGGTCCTATAGCTGTCCGGGCCAAGCACCTGCACAATCGGCAGTGCTGGCAGGATAACACAAGTCACTCTTCCATCTGCCACTAATTCATTTCAAATTTAATTCTATTTGTAGGTTGGCTTTTTTTTTTAAACCGTCGCTAATGCCAAATTAATGCAACTGCTTTAATATGCCGGGAATTAATGGGCCGGGAATTTGTTTAATTATAGATACTTCAGCCAATTAAATACACGTGTTTCAGGCTGCCATGGTGGCTCTGTGGGTAAATGCACCATTTGGTGCAGTGCCGAGTCACAGGAAGGATGCTAGGTTAAATCCCTTGTCTTTGCTGAGTCAGCTGACAGCTTGGGGCAATAGTAAAGTATCTATCACTGGCTTCAGGCGAAGGAAGGGAGGGGGAAAAAAAATCAGCCAGGGTTTCCGCTCTCGACGGAATCAGGCGCGATGCCCTCCATAGTCGAAGAGCCTGCTGATACTCATTGTCTAGGCTGACGAATGCTTTAACTGACATGGGTGATCTGTCCATTGCCTGGGGAATTGTAACCCAGCAAGAGTTACTGCCTTTAGGGCAAGGGGAAAATGGGGAGGGGAGATGAACATGGCACAATCATCTATTCCAAATAACCTGCTGTTGTGGGGACACTTCAACCAGTCGCTAAAGCGAAAGTAATCAGACCACCAGAAAGTTCTATGAGAAACAGCTGGACATATCAAAGCGGTAAAGGAACACAGAAAATGACAAATACTGTGTATAGTGCCTGATAATAGTGATATTAATGATAGCATCATTCTGTTCTGACATTATTGCCATTCCTGGGCCTCAGGGTCTCATTACTGCTCTGTGCTTTGCTTGGGCCTATGATAGGCACCTCAAGGGCAGGCAGTGATGATCATAATGCCCTTAAAAAAAAATAACATTATATCGCATTTTCATCATGACTAATTGGGCAGTCAACCAAACCATCGCTGGCACATTAACTGAGATGATGGTTATCTCCTTCTTTGTCAGCCAGACAGCCTTTGGATGTGTTCAGTTACAGAACTTCCCTGCTCATCTCCTTTCCTGTTGTAGAAATGGAACTTAAACGAATGAGTGTACCAGAGATGTCATTGTCAGCTCTCAGTGCGGCGGCCATGGCTCTGGCTGCAGAGAACCAGGATGACTGGCTCTCCCGCCAACTGCAAACAGTGATGATGACTTCACTTTGGATCATTGCTGATCACACATTCCAAAAACGTTGACTAATGCCATGGTTCATAATTTTAGTTTAAGCTCATTGATTTCTTGGGTTGTTTGTCTTGGGTCAACTTTCAAGTAGCAACCACTTCCTGTCTGCAATGAACTACCTTTTTAACACTCCTAAGATTGAGCTTGGCATTCCTGCTTTCGGCTGAGATAGCCCTGATCAGTGTTACGTATAAATTGTGATTAGGGCAGACAACTCTGGTAGGACGTGTTCCTGGAGGTGTTGTCACATGACCTCCCACCCAGTCAAACTGCCTTTTTTCCCTCTCCACAATTTTTTTGACAAATAAACGAAAGTGATCAAAGAAAATGAGAAAAACGCACGATTCTTTTCAATGGCCCGATGATTTTTCACCCGAGTTGTTCGCAGCAATGTCCAGGAGATTAATCTTTAATTCTTGGAGACTCCAAGGACTACCCTGGAAGGTTGAGAACACTAGCGGGCATCGGGAGGGCAGGCAGTGGGAGGAGCACTGGCGCTGCCCGCCCGAAATTCCTACGAGGGAGAGGCCCGAGCCATTTTCCTCCTGGGGCGGGCGGGGGCACGGGTGGGGTGATCCCAGGCAGCGGGATAAGAACAGAAGAAAATAGGAGCAGGAGTCGGCCATTCGGCCCTTCGAATCAGCTCCGCCATTCAATAAGATCGTGGCTGATCTTCTACCTCAACTCCACTTTCCCGCATTATCCCCATATCCCTTGATTCCCTTAGTGTCCACGGAAGAGTTCTGTCGGGTCAGGACAAATTCACGCTCCTCCTGACTCCACAAAAATCTTTAAACCCCTGCCACCCCAAAACATACCTTTTTCTGCCCGGCTAGCAGTGGTCCCTTGAAGGACTGCTGGTGAGGCTGCTCAATGCCCACGCTCCAGCCACAACTGCGTTGGGGTCCTGCCTACGTCGTAGGACCCCGATTAGCATAGGATGGGGTGACCGAAAGCCTGGTCAAGCTGGGTCTTGAGGAGGTTTTTCAAGGCAGCGAGCAATGTGGAGGGACTGAGAGGTTGAGGGAAGGAGTTCCAAAGTACAGGATTAAGGCAACTGAAAGCACTGCCAGCAGTGGTGGGGCAAAGGGAGGGGAGGGAGGATGCACAGAAGGCCAAAGTCAGAGGAACAGAGCGTTTGGGAGGGGATAATGGGCTGGAAGAGATTGCAAAGATAATTTGTCACATGGTTGGATTTATAGTTTACCGGGGGAGTGTGCATCTGTTTTCATGCCAATTCATTGGTCGAGTGTCTGTCACTTTCGTGGTTGTTGGAGGCCAATCGTTTCAGCCGCAGAACGTCACTGCAGGAGTTCCTCAGGGCGGTGTCCTAGGCCCAACCATCTTCAGCTGCTTCATCAATGACCTTCCCTCCATCATAAAGTCAGGTGGGGCTGTTTGCTGATGATTGCACAGTGTTCAGTTCTATTCGCAATTTGTCAAATAATGAAGCAGTGCATGCAGCAAGACCTGGACAATATCCAGCCTTGGGCTGATAAGTGGCAAGTAACATTTATGCCATACAACTACCAGGCAATGATCATCACCAACCAGAGAGAGTCTAACCGCCTCCCCTTGATATTCAATTGCGTTACTACTGCCAAGACTCCTCCATCATCCTGGGGGGGATCGCCATTGACCAGAAACTGAATTGAACCAGCCACATAAATACTGTGGCTACAAGAGCAGGTCAGGGGCTGGGTATTCTGTGGCAAGTGGCTCACTTCCTGTCTCCCCAAAGCCTTTCCACCATCTACAAGTCAGGAGTGTGATGAAATACTCTCCATTTGCCTGAATGAGTGCAGCTCCAACAACATTCAAGAAGCTTGACACCATCCAGGACAAAGCAGTCCACTTGATCGATACCTCATCCACTAGCCTTTAGATCCACCCCTCCATCACTGGCATATGGTGACTGCAGTGTGTACCATCTACAGGATGCACTGCAGCAACTCGTCAAGACTTCTTCAGCAGCACCTCCCAAACCCGCGACCTCCATCACCTAGAAGGATGAGGGCAGCAGATGCATGGGAACACCACCACCTCCAAGTCACATACCATCCCAACTTGGGCATATATCGCCGTTCCTTCATTGTCGCTGGGTCAAAATCCTGGCACTCCCTACCTAATGGGAGCACCTTCACTACACGGACTGCAGGGTTCAAGAAGAAGGCTCACCACTACCTCTCAAGGGCAACTGGGGTGGCCAATAAATGGTAGCCTTCCCAGAGACGCCCACCTCCGAGAATTAATTAAAAAATTGTTAACACGAGAGTTGTCCGTGAACACCGTCGTCACATCCATGAGAATAAAATGTTGCCCGACAATTCTTTGACTGTCAAGCTCAAACCTCCAGACTATTTTGTCTTGTTGGTGGGAAAGGCGAGAGGATTATATCTCAACCTGCTGTTTCAAGGTGCAGCTGCACCTGCACTGACAGAGAAATGCTGGGCTGGAGGTCAGGTTTAGGGGTCTAATCCTGCTGTTCTTTGACACAAAAAACAAGGTATTAGTGGCAATATCAACAGCACTGTGCAAGTTTAACATTAGTACATCTTTTGTCAGATAGCAAAGGGCAAAACAAATCGTGTAACCAGGCTGCAATTTAACACGCTCCCCTCCCAACAAAATCCTTTTCAAACGTTGCATTGTATCTTAAGACATACACTCAGCTTTAAATATAATATAGAACAACTGCAAGTGCTGGAAATCTTCAATAAAACCAGAAAAGGCTGGAGATGCACAGCGCCTGTAAACAGAAAAGACAGATTTAATGTTTCGGTTATAGCCCTGGAAAGCTGGAAGATAATTGAACTCTTTTATAGGGCCTAACAACATGAGAGGGGGAAGAAGTGCATTAGATACAAGTTTTTCATACTCCTTTTGTTCTTTTAGTGCCTTTTCATTGCCTCACTGAGGTAACTGCCTCATCCAAAGTTCCAGCTTTACAACAGACTGTATCTGTTTGCTAGTCATTCAGCCTCTGTGTCAGCATTTTATTTCTAGAAAGAAACTGCAAAGGATAGAAATGTAAAATAAAAGCAGAAAATGCTGGAGATACACAGCAGGTCTGCCAGCATTCGCTAAGAGAGAAGACCGGTTAACCTTTAGGGTGTGGACCTTTCCGTTCCGATGAAAAGTTTTTTTCACTTTACAGACGCTGAAGGACTTGCTGTGTATTTCTTTTGAACATGGGACTTGCGAGACGAGGAAAGAGCAGGATCCATCTAATTCGCCTTCTACCACCCTGGCATGATACAACCATCAATTGGCCTACAACAGACCCAGACATGAGGCGAGGAAAACCCCAGTGGTGGAGAGCTTTGGGAACCATAGGTCCAGAGTCACCTGTTCCTCCCGAGCACACCGCACTCACCACTCGATATTGCCTCAAATTACTCATATAATGGGCCGTATTTTGCGACCCCTACGGGTGCGTACGAGGAAGCCTCCGATCGCAAATTCAGGCCCATTGTCTGCCAAAATATTATAATTTTTCATCATTTTCTGTTTTTATTTCTTTGATTTTACTTGTTTTTGCTCCTCCCACACCCGCTCTCTTTTTCATTCTGTTCAGTCACAAAGTGGCTCCCTTATCGTCCAGCTCCCACATCTGGTGAAAGGTCAATGCCCCAAACACTAACCTGTCCTTTCTCTTTCTGATGGCTGGCGCCACTGATGTGTCTTTACAGCATTCACTGCTTTTACCCAGCTTTAAAGTTGTGATAGTTTTTATCCCTCTCCCTCTCCCTGTGCCTCTCTGCTCCAACCCAGTAGTATTCTTTCCCCAGACAATGTGGACTGACTTCACTGATGCTCTGCTACGTCTCAATTATTTGATGGGTGTCGCAGTTCGGCCAGAAACATTCTCCACCTACGGATCCTCCCCCACTCGAACCTGCCAAGTGATGTTTTCATAAACAGCTGTGAAGCCGCGGCCCTGTCTGATTCCCTCAAAGGTCTTAACGCACGATGGTGCTTTCGGAAGTGATTGTCTCTCATTGGTTTGTGTGTTTAATAAAGGTTTATAGGCCCCCAGCTGATAGCTCTGTCAGGTTTTATTCTGTATGTAATGTGAGGCTCATGCTGCAGCAGTAGCTGTGTGTGTGCCGGCTGGGTGATTTGTAGTGATGCCCGCTGAGAGTGGGCAGAGTCTTATAGTCTGTGTCATGTCATGTGGGCGTCGGAAGCAGATTACATCAGCGACCAGCCTTAGGGAAGCCCTGGACTTATCTGGCAGCTAAAAGACTTCACGTGTAAGGCTAATAAGGTGACGTAGATACTCTACTTACAGCCCACACATCACAATCGGCAGCGCAACCCTGTGCGTCTTGACTTCAATAAACAGCCTGAGACATCCTGAGCTAGATTCAATAAATGTGTATGAGAGGCCTACCTTGTATTTGTCCCAGTGCCTGTGAAGTCATCGCTTCCCCAGGTGACCCAGAGTTATTTTGAACAGCTTTCCATGTCATCAGTGCACATGATCCTTCTGAGTAGCCACTCGGTTCGGTCAGAGAATAACCCTTGAAGCCTCGAGCTCACTTTGTTTGTTGTCCTGTGGACCTGCCTGCGACTGATGCTTCACACCAGTGAGATCCGAGATCATTTTTTGTGGAGCAAGTTCATCCATATTGCACATCTTGTCACATTCGACATTTATCCCTCAACCAACATTACTAAAACAGATTATCTGGTCATTGCTGTTTGTGGGAGCTTGCTGCCGCCTTTCCTACATTACAACAGTGACTACACTTCAAAAGTGCTTCATTGGCTGTAAAGCACTTTGGGACATCCTGAGATCTAAATGGAAAGAAAAGAAAGACTTGCATTTATATAGCGCCTGTCACGACCACCGGACGTCTCAAAGTGCTTTACAGCCAATGAAGCACTTTTGAAGTGTAGTCACTGTTGTAATGTGGGAAACGCGGCAGCCAATTTGCGCACAGCAAGCTCCCACAAACAGCAATGTGATAATGACCAGATGATCTGTTTTTGTTATGTTGGTTGAGGGATAAATATTGGCCAGGTCACCGGGGAGAACTCCCCTGCTCTTCTTCGAAATGGAGGTTTGCCCATAGACAGTGGGCCTTATTGCTTGTGCCCAGCCCTTACAGATTGGAAAATATCAGAGGAGCAGGCAGCAAGCACCTGGTGGGTCCAAACCCTTTAGGCTCAGCAGGATTAGCATTGGGGCTGAAAGGCTTCTGGCTGCTACTCTTGAAGTGCTGCGCTACACCATCATTTACCTGCAGACTCACGCCTGCACCTTGGTTTCCATTTCCCTTTCATTTCTGCCCCTCACTTCTTCACCCTCTCACCTTCAGCTTGGCAAAAGCTGCCAATGGCTTGAAATACCTTTTGAATTTTTTCTAAAGCTGTAAGGATTTATGTCCCACTGCACCACCCTCCCCCCCCACCCCCCCACAACCTCTTCCCCAACCTGACACTTCCCTTTAATCATCCACGCCCCTTTAACTTTCACCGATACAGCATTTTTTCCACTCACACAACGACTGTGCTTCCTGCACTAGTCCAAATCTGCACCTGGGGCTTTGCATAATTATGTTACTAAGCTGACCCCAGGAAATTGGGTGCAAAGTGCACAGTTCACTTCGTGCCAATTTAGCCGGTCAGGTGCAAACTACACCCATATCAGACAATCTAGTCTTATAACTTGTGAAATCTCCCTCTAAAGTGCTCCCTCATTTGAGTGCTGTATACTAATGATATTGTACAACTAAACCCACAACACAGAAAAGTTCAAGGTAGTATCAGCATGGCTACACATAATCATTCCTACAATGCACACATAGTTAAGTTTACCCAGTGGCCCATTTGGTAAGTGCACTCTCTGATGTGTGACTAATTGGATAGCTCTTTCAAAAGAGCCGGCACAGGCACGATGGGCCGAATGGCCTCCTTCTGTGCTGTATCATTCTATGATTCTATGTGGGGCTGGACAATACGGGCCTGGAGGCTCCCTAAGTCAATCCCTAGCCTGTGCCGATTTGCCAAATTGGAACATAGTCATGGTAGGAGCTGCAGTTGTCAGATTCCCGGGATTCGGAAGGTAGAAAAATTAGGTTGGTGCATGTGTACAGGTTGGGTGAGCATAGATTGCCTTGGATGTGATGCCCCCTTGGTCAAATAGTCCACTAATACTGCTCAAGTTCACATATTAAGAAAGGCCAGTCACTGTGTGATACTTACACCCATAGAGAATGTATGGCCCTAAAAGTACAATACATATAAATATACATTCAATAAGAAATCCCTAATGGGTCTATTACCCTACATAAGAATGAGCTTGGATCGAATGTGAATGTTAAAGTATTGTTTTTCTCAGTGTCAAATTCATCTTATTTTCATACTCTTCTGCTTAAATCATAATTTATTCCCAAATAGGACTTGTTCCTCAGACCTCTTGTTAGACTCTGGTATTTTTGAAAGGACTCCATTATTGCTTCACGGGTAATCATTTTTTTAAATTTTAGGTGTTAAACCCAATACTTCTGCTAACTCCTTTGATGTAAATTCCCAGACAATTTTAACAATATTTCATACGCATTTACAATTAACAGTAGAGAAACCAATGTCAAGAATACAATGGCCTACATCTTGGGTAAATTGGAGCACTTTCCATTTCTGTGTGGGCCTATACAATCAAACCGTTTCTTCACTTCAAAAGAATAATGTTACTAATTAAATCAAGAAAGCCACCCTTTTGCTCTTTGAAGCAACTGAAATAAGCTATTCAAACTTTGTGACATGAACCATTTGCAGGATACACCCACACAAAAATTCCTGCCACTCAGGCATCATTAGCAACCAATTAAAACCTATAATTACAATTATTTTTTTTTTAAATTTTGAGCAGTTTCTTGAACACTGCTGTTTAAGTCCTGAAATTTTCAATTAACCTTGAACACTAATATACCCTGACACCATCAACCAACAGAGAACAATGCTGTACTGCAGTCAGTTTGCAAATGTCAACCCTCAATACTACAGGCTTCAAGCACGAGAATTTGAAGCTAAGCTAATTAGACCACACCTACTGCACTGCACGCGACCGTTAAAACATCATTGTGTTATTATTAATAAAGTTGCCCAGGAATAATTAGAAAATTAATTTCCCAGGCTGCCTGGGGTATATACAGTTGAGTGCAGGGGTAAAGGCAGATGGATTTTAGTCTGCTGCTCATATACAACCATATCTGACAAAAGGTAATTGACCTGAAACTCTGTTTCTCACTCCACAGATGCTGCCTGACCTGCTGAGTATTTCCAGCTTTTTCTGTTTTTATTTTAGATTTCCACCATCCGCAGTATTTTGCTTTTGTACAACTATGTGTCACTCTGCAACCAAACATTTTTCTCTCCAACATCCCGCACTGCATAATGTATAGTATCACTGTCTGCTGCCTATAATCAAGTGAGCATCTTTCGGCCAACAGAACGAAAGGGTTGATCCAAACACACTTAGTTAAATATGGGCGGTCCAAGCCACATAATCTCTGAATAATGTACTTGAGGCCCCAGATTGGTTCCAAATCAGTTGTCAAGAATTACAAACAAAAATCCTTACCTATTCTAACTTGTTTGGCTTTAAAGCCCTCTGTGTCATCTGTTTTGGATGAGGGCCTGGTGAAGCTGAGCTGGCACTGAATCGAAGATGATTTTTTTTAGTCCTATTTAGTAACTACCTAGCAACTGGCTGGTATCAGTCATGTGGGGCCCTGTGATTAGGGCCCCAATTTCAACCTAACCCGCCGGATAGGAATAGGGCGGGTTCGAATCCAGATCCGTCGCCCGATTAACACTCCGCCCAATTTTTACTCTACATTCACTTCCGACCTGAACCCGCCCCGTTTCCACGGTGCGGGTTAGACTAAAATTAAGGTATATGTTTTTTTCAAGTTTTGTGGAACTAAGATTTACATGAACAAACTGCTTGCAATGGTTTGAGCCCTGAACCACGGGCGAGCATTACCTAGAAGCGGATTATAATATCTTGTTTATGTGGGAGTGGCTGGAACTGGTCTCTGCAAAAATCCAGTCTCAAAAATAAACGTGAAGTATTCTGTGCTCTGACCACTATAAAGAAAGCCAAGCCCTGAGATAGGCACTATGGGGGTGACACGAGTTCAGAGATGGTTAGTACAGTTGTTGGATTAGTTGCTGAATTACAACACCACGCTCCTGATCTACATGCACATTTACATGGCCGGGCAGCAAGAATAAATAAACACAAGAGGGGATATGTTTGCTCTGTCTGCTATTTTTAGTGCTCTGGTTAATTCATCTGTGTTAAAGTCCTGTCTGAGCTATTTGAATGCAGCCACTAACCCTTTTGGGTTAATGATTGCATTAAAATAAGTCAGGAATTTAATGTAAACACATTACCCAGGGCACTATAAATAGTGTACGGAGGAAATTAAACCCCAGTATGTTCATGGACTGGTCAGTGTACATAGAACAGTCTCACTCAATTTGGCAGTTAACATTAGAGGACTGTGCCTTGGCACAAACATGACAGGAGATTCCACTGTCTGCATCACATATCTGGTGTGAGGCCACAGCTTTACACACAGGTGCTGGAATACCATGAGAATAGCTAACCCTGTTCAAAAAACAAAACAACTTGCAATTATATAGCTCAGGACATCCCAAAGTGTTTTATAGGCATGAAGTACTTTTTCTTTTGAAGTGTAGTCACTGTTGTAAAGTAGAAAACACAGCAGCCAATTTTTGCACACAGCAAGCTCCCACAAAACAGCAATGAGACAATTGACCAGATAATCTGTTCTAGTGAAGTTGGTTAAGGAATAAATATCAAACAGAACTCCCCTGCTACTTTTAAATTACTGCCTCAGGATGTTTTATGTCCACCTGAGAGGGCAGCTGGGGCCTCAGTTTAATGTCTTATTTGAAAGACAGCACCTCCGACAGTGCAGCGTTCCCTCAGTACTGCACTGGAGTGTCAGCCTGGATTTTGTGCTTATGTATCTGGAGTGGGACTATGAACGCACAATCTTCTGACTCAAAGGCGAGAGGGCTACTGACTGAGTCACACCTATCCACACTGTATTCACAGCAGAGTAATTTTCCTTATGGATAAGTCAGCGTACCACTGAAATCTGTGACATCAGGATCTATGCACACAGCCCCTCTGCATTTCAACCACTGTCATAGTGATAGGAAATCCATAGAGCAGGAAGGAGCTTTGATGCAGTTTTCACTATGTCAGCAGGGATTCACTATCTATCCCAGAGCAGATCATAATTGCTTTATACCAAAGTATAAAGCCAGTGATGCACACATAGAACTCTGTAACCGTGTCTACCTGATCCCAAGGCAATCACGACTGGTAAGGGAATGAGAATGGCGGAGCTTTAAGAAGACAGGATTTAAGGACTTTCCCCTTGAGCCTTTGTAATGACTTCTAACCGGCCCGGACTGTGTAGGAGAGGTGCGTGCCGTGTTTTGAATAAAGGGTGCGTTAAACCTTCTGGTGGTAGAATGACGACAGGTGGCAGCAGTGGGGATAAAGGAAGGTAAGTGAGGCAAAGCTTTTGTCCCCATTTTAGACAAGCCCCAAGTCAGCTTGAAGTGCTCATGTGCACAGCTTGAAGAGATAAAGGGACAGGGCACTCTGAAGCGGTGGCCACAGCTGCTGTGCTACTGGAACTAGGATTGCCAACCCGCCAGGATCGTCCTGGAGTCTACAGCAATTAAAGATTCACTTCCAGGGCACTGCTACGAGCGACCCAATCATCGGGACATTCAAAAAAATCGCGTGTGATTTTGTTCATTTTATTTGAACCTTTGTCCGTCATAAAAAGAGTGGAGACGGGTTAAAAAGGCTGTTTGACTGACAGTCGAGCATCCTCCAATTGGCCAATGAAGAGCCTGTTTGCTTTCTAACTGGCCATGGGAAGGCGGGGCGCCGTGAGGAAGGATGCATCGGGCGACCAATGGCGGGAGTGTGGGGGCGGGGCGGTTAGAGGCAGGAGGTCATGTGATGAAATCGCCAGGAATACGTCCAACCAGAGTTTGCAACCCTGACTGGAACCCGCCACTGCTTCAATGGAGGCGGGGGGGGGGGGTTTCCATGTGCGTCAATGTGTGGTCCTCTTGTATTATATTGGTACAGTAAACACTGCATTCCAGTGTCTTGCCAGAGACACATAAAGCCTCTTATTGGGCGAAGGGTGGGGAAGGGGCTCCGTGTAATATAATGGAAGCAAAGATGTGTAAAATGAAAGGAGTTGCTGGGATTCTTGCTCTTGTCCGTGGTCTTTGCACCAATGTTACAGCACTACAGAGCCAGAGGTTTATTTTGTTCTGGAGCATGCTATCCGAACATTTTCATTCTTGTTTAACTGTCTCAGCCGTGGCTCAGTGGGTAGCACTCTTACCTCTGAGTCAGAAGGTTGTGGGGTCAAGTCCCACTTGTAAGGTAAGGGAGTCAAGGGTTATGGGGAGTGGGCAGGGAAGTGGAGTTGAGGCCAAGATCAGATCAGCCATGATCTTCTTGAATGGCGGAGCAGGCTCGAGGGGCCAAATGGCCTACTCCTGCTCCTACGTCTTATGTTCTTATGTCCCACTCCAGGGACTTGTGCACAAAAAGCTAGGCTGGCACTCCAGCACAGTGCTGAGGGAGTGCTGCACTGTCAGAGGTGCCTGTCTTTCAGATGAGACGTTAAACCGAGGCCCTGTCTGCTCTCTCAGGTGGATGTAAAGTGCTTTGTAATGTTCTGAGGTTGTGAAAGGTGCTATATAAATGAAAGTCTTTCTTTCTTTAAATGTTACCATGCTGTTCCAATATTAATGCTATTGTGACCTCAGTGCATCACATGGGCTGGATGTTAATGGGGTGATTTCTTCCTTGTTTGCAAAATAATAAAAAAAGGTAAAGAGTGCACTTCCTGTTTAATTGAACGGTTTCAGATCCTGAAATGGAAACAGAAAGTTCTGGAAATAAACAGCAAAAGAAAGAACTTGCATTTATGGAGTGCTTTTCACATCCTCAGAACATCCTGAGGTGATTCGTAATTAATTAATTACTTTTAAGGTGCCGTCACTGTTGTTGTGTAGGCAAATGCAGCAACCAACTTTTGCACAGCAGGATCTCACAAACAGCGATGAGGTAAGTGACCAGTTAATCTGTTGTTGGTGCTGTTGGTTGATGGAGGGATGTTGGCCAGGACACCGGGCGAACCTCTGCTGCTCTTTGAATCGTTCCCATGGGATCTTTCACATCCACCTGAGCAGGGGCTCAGTTTACCATCTTAACTGAAAGACAGCAGGCTACTGAAGCCAATGGAACTGAATATCGGGCTGGGAGTACAACGGGTGGCCGCTGCGCTACTGCAGGTTTTATGCTACCGGCCAAGATGAATTTCTACCCCAGCACCTCCAATAATGCAGCACTCCCTCAGTACTACGCTACAGTGTCAGCCGAGTTTATCACAGGGAACATCCTCTGATCTTGCGCTGAAGTTTCCGGCAGACAATCAGGAGAGGCCCTGAGGGAGTCCTCGGCTCATGTGCTAAAGTGCAGCAGTGAAGCTTGACTCCATGAGGTGAGATTTCCACCACGGAGCTAAACTGAGCCCATCCGTATCTCTAAAGTGAAAGCTCAGGGATAAAAACAGAAAATGCTGGAAATACTCAGCAGGTCAGGCAGCATCTGTGGAGAGAGAAACAGAGTTAACGTTTCAGGTCGTTGACCTTTCATCAGAACTGGAAAAGTTAGAGATGTAACAGATTTTAAGCAAGGTTAGGGGCAGGAAAAGGGGGGAGGGGGGGAAAGAACAAAAGGGAAGGTCTGTGATAGGATGGAAGGCAGGAGAGATTAAAAGACAAAAGGGATGATGGTGCAAGGCAAAAGGAGATGGTGATGGGACAAGTAAAGAAGCAAAAGATGAGTCTAGATGAGGTGTAAATGGGAATGGCAGAATCATCAACAGCTGCCACGTGAAAAAATAGGGGCAGAGGTTATGGTCTGAAATTGTTGAACTCGATGTTGAGTCCAGAAGGCTGTAAAGTACCTAATCAAAAGATGAGGTGCTGTTCCTCGAGCTTACGTTGAGTTTCATTGGAACAGTGTAAGAGGCCGAGGACGGTGAGGTCAGAGTTGGAGTGGAGCGGAGAATTAAAGTGAGAGGCGACTGGAAGCTCGGGGTCATGCTTGCGGGCTGAACGGAAGTGTTCCGCAAAGCGGTCACCCAATCTGCGTTTGGTCTCCCCAATGTAGAGGAGACCACATTGTGAGCAGCGAACACAGTATAATAAATTGCAAGATGCACAAGTAAATCACTATTTCACCTGGAAGGAGTGTTTGGGGCCCTGGACAGTGGGAAGAGAGGAGGTAAAAGGGCAGGTGTTGCATCTCCTGCGCTTGCACAGGAAGGTGCCGTGGGAATGGGAGGGGTTGTTGGGTGTGATTGAGGAGTGGACCAGGGTGTCGCGGAGGAAGCGGTCCCTTCGGAATGCTGAAAAGGGAGGGGAAGATGTGTTTGGTGGTGGGATCACGCTGGAGGTGGCGGAAATGGCGGAGGATGATCCGCTGATCATGGAGGCTGGTGGGGTGAAAGGTGAGGACAAGCATTTTCCAGCATTTTCCGTTTTTATTTCAGATTTCCAGCATCCGCAGTATTTTGCTTTTCAAAACTCAGGGAATTGTTTTATGTGTAGACGCTGCAGCAAAGGACTTTACACCCAAGACACTAACCTACCTTTTCTCAGTCCAGATGTTGCGCGGATATGCTGTATGTTTCCAGCACGTTCTGTTTTTATATCAGGACGAATGACGTCTCTCTCGTTAAAGGGAGTAATGCAATCACATGTGCTCTTTTAAGTGGGTCACAATTATATGGGCAATAATGGCAGAAAAATGATGACTTTGAGACATTATGCAAATACGTGATTATCCAACATGCAATTAAATGGGTGACGCAATTATCTGATATGCAATTAAGCAGAAAGTATGGTAGCAGGCAGATTTTGAGCCATTTAAGGTCCCTGCCCAGCAGCAGCAAGAATGGCAGTGAAGCAACTCAACCTATAAGAGGCCCATTCATTACTGTTAAAAATATTGACAATGCATGTCATGCTGCAGTAAAGAAGAGTTTCCTGTTCCATCACCTTCCACATAGTGATTTCAATCTCCATCTCAGCTCCACTTGCCCTCTACCCTTCAAATTCACCACCTTCCTGTCTTCCCGAAACTTCTCTCTCCACATAAACTCTCCAAACCATATTCACGGCCAACCCCTTGACCTTGCCATTTCCTGGGGCCTCTCAATTACCATGGTCTCAATCACCGACAATGCTATCTCCAGCCACTTCCTGGTTTCTCTCACCACCTGCATCCCCCCCACCCTCACAAAATCGTAACCAAATCACTTACATATACACTGTCAAACCCCCAACTACCTAGCCCTCGGTTCTCCATTTGCCATGATGGGCTAGATGTTTGTCTTCACTGCTGGAGCTGTAATCTGGCTGAATGGATCGGCATCCACCGCCCTTTATACAACCTGCCTGATTCTCATTCCATTGATTTCAACCAGCTTCAACGACCATGCTCTCATAAAAAAAACAAAATTGTCTCCCACCCTTGTAATTCCCCTACTACGGCCCTCTCTTTGCTCCTTTAAGTCCAAGGGCAACAAACTTCAGCACACCTGGTCCAAAACTGGCTTAGCTCCTACAGGTCTCACTCTCCTCTGCCAAAACCATCCACTGCTCTAGAATCACAAGATAACAGAGTAATTACAGGTGAGGTAGGCCATTGGGCCCATCCTAATTTTCCATCCAGAAACACCTCAACAGTCCTCCCGGTGCAGCATTGAATTGTTTCTTAAATAGTTACAGGGCTTTGCCTCCATTATTCTCTGCAGGAGTCCATTCCATGTGTTGATCACTCTTTGTGCGAAGAAGAATTTTTTGATATCAGTTCCATATTTGCCTTTTACTAGTTTGAATCTATGTCCCGTTTGTCCTACTCTCACATTTTAGTTTAATGTAATTTTCTGGACTTATCTTTTCCATGTCCTTAACTATTTTGTAGCTCACTATAAGATCACCTCAGGCTTAAAAGCCCAACTATCCTGGAGGGTAAAGATAACCCCTGGCTTCTTTATCCAACTACCAACTGTCTCCTTAAATTTCTAACCTCACCACCGTCACCCCTAGCAAGTGCAAGGAGCTCAGGGATTTCTTCATCACCAAGATTTCTTCATCACCAGCCACATAAATACTGTGGCAACAAGAGCAGGTCAGAGGCTGGGTATTCTGCGGTGAGTGTCTCACCTCCTGACTCCCCAAAGCCTTTCCACCATCTACAAGGCGCAAGTAAGGAGTGTGATGGAATACTCTCCACTTGCCTGGATGAGTGCAGCTCCAAAACCACTCAAAGAAACTCGACACCATCCAGGACAAAGCAGCCCGCTTGATTGGCACCCAATCCACCACCTTAAACATTCACTCCCTCCACCACCGGCATACCGTGGCTGCAGTGTGTACCATCTACAAGATGCACTGCAGCAACTTGCCAAGGCTTCTTCGGCAGCACCTCCCAAACCTGCGACCTCTTCCACCTAGAAGGACAAGGGCAGCAGGCGCATGGGAACACCACCACCTCGAAGTCCCCCTCCAAGTCACACACCATCCTGACTTAAAAGTATATCGCCGATCCTTCATCGTGGCTGGGTCAAAATCCTGGAACTCCCTACCTAACAGCACTGTGGGAGTACCTTCACCACACGGACTGCAGTGGTTCAAGAAGGCAGCTCACCACCACCTTCTCAAGGGCAATTAGGGATGGGCAATAAATGCTGGCCTTGCCAGTGACGCCCACATCCCATTAACAAATTTAAAAAAAGATAGAAACCATCAGTTCAGCAATCCACTGCTGCTTCCTCTCCTTTCCCTTGCACAGTAAGCTAAACCTCCACCAGTCCCCATCCAACTCTAGCCCTGAACCTTTGTCTTTCGAATCTCAGTCAAAGTTGTCCTGCCTGTATGCTATCCTGCACCAAAGCCAACTCATGTATCACCCCTGTCCTCATTGACCTATATTGGTTCCCGTTTCCCCAACACCTCCATGGCCATGTCCCACCTTTTCTCTGTAACCTCCTGCAGTCCTATAACCCCCTGAATTCTCTGTTCCTCTAAATCCAATCTCTTGTGCATCCTCCCTCCTTTCTTGCTACCATTGGCAGTTGTTCCTTCAGCCGCACTATGGAATACCCTCTCTAAACCCTCCTACTCTCTGCCTGGCTCTACTCCTTTATGACCTTCCTTAAAACCCACCTCTTTGACCAAGCTGTTCAACACCCCATCTAATATCTCCTTTGGCTTTGACCCATTTTCCCTCACGCCTCTGTGAGGAGCCTTGGGACATTTTGGTGCACATGTAGGTGTTATATAAATGGAAGTTGTTGTTGTGGCGATAGAAAAATTCTGCAGTAACGGGTGGACTTCAAATCCAGAAATATTCCTACATACAAGTAAAAAGCATCGGCACGTAATTTGTGGCCAGCAGCGAAGCAAAGGAGCTTGCCGCCGGCCTCGAAGAAAGCTGCCCACAGAGATCTCGCGATCTCTGTGGCGAGAAGTTCACCTTTCTCGATGTGCAATTGATTGTAGCGCGCGATAATGGGAATTCCCAGTGAAGAGCTGCAGTGACGTCAACAAGCTGCCTAAGCAGCCAATCACATTGAAGAATTCTTACCGACAGCAAACCAGGAAATGAAAAGCAGCTTTTATCCTCATTTTTAAAAAATGTTACATAGAATGAAATAAAGATTGGGACTTGCACATGGTGATAAGGTAGAAGTTGAAATATCATGAACAAACTTGTAATTTTTAATCATAATGAGAAATTTGACACCCCACAAATATAAAAATTAGTTTTTCAGGGCCAGAACATTTGTTTAGCAGTCAATACGCTGTTAAAACCCCAATTACACCTATTCCAACAAGGTCTAACATTTAATGGGGTGTTTAACAGCGATATTTACGCGGAAAAGCCCAAGTTTTCCTCAGTTTCACTGATTCCGGAGATGAAGGGGTTGTCTTATGAAGAAAGGTTGAGCAGGTTGGGCCTATACTCATTGGAGTTTAGAAGAATGAGAGGGGATCTTATTGAAACATATAAGATTCTGAAGGGGCTTGACAGGGTAGATGCAGAGAGGATGTTTCCCGTCGTGGGGAATCTAGAACTATGGGGCATAATTTCAGAATAAGGGGGCACCCATTTAAAACGGAAATGAGGAGGAATTTCATCTCTCAGCGGGTCGTGAATCTTTGGAATTCTCTTCCCCAGAGAGCTGTGGAGGCTGGGTCATTGAATATATTTAAGGTGGAGATAGACAGATTTTTGAACGATAAGGCAGTCAAGGGTTATGGGGAGCGGGCAGGGAAACATAGAAACATAGAAGATAGGAGCAGGAGTAGGCCATTCGGCCCCTTGAGCCTGCTCCGCCATTCGATGAGATCATGGCTGATCATCCAAACTCAGTACCCTGTACCTGCCTTCTCCCCATATCCCTTGATACCTTTAGCTTTAAGAAATATATCTAATTCATTCTTGAATATATTTAATGACTTGGCCTCAACTACCTTCTGTGGTAGAGAATGCCACAGGTTCACCACTCTCTGGGTGAAGAAATTCTTCCTCATTTCTGTCCTAAATGGCTTACCCCTTATCCTTAGATTATGACCCCTGGTTCTGGACTCTCCGACCATCGGGAACATTCTTCCTGCATCTAGTTTGTCCAGACCTGTCAGAATTTTATATGTTTCGATGAGATCCCCTCTCATTCTTCTATACTCCAGCGAGTATAAGCCCAATCGACCCAATCTCTCCTCATATGTCATTCCTGCCATCCCAGGTATCAGTCTGGTAAATCTTCACTGAACTCCTTCCATGGCAAGAACATCCTTCCTCAGATAAGGCGACCAAAACTGCACACAGTACTCAAGGTGTGGTCTCACCAAGGCCCTGTACAACTGCAGCAGGACATCCCTGTTCCTATACTCAAACCCTTTCGCTATGAAGGCCAACATACCATTTGCCTTCTTCACCGCTTGCTGCACCTGCATGCTTACTTTCAGCGACTGGTGCATAAGGACACCCAGGTCTCGTTGCATTTCCCCTTCTCCTTATCCATTCAGATAATAGTCTGCCTTTCTGTTTTTGACACCAAAGTGGATAACCTTGCATTTATCCACGTTATATTGCATCTGCCACGCTTCTGCCCACTCACCCAACCTGTCCAAATCATCCTGGAGTTTCTCGGTATCCTCCTCGCAGCACACACTCCCACCCAGCTTTGTGTCATCTGCAAACTTGGAGATATTACATTTAATTCCCTTATCTAGATCATTAATGTATATTGTGAATAGCTGGGGTCCAAGGACCGATCCCTGCGGTATCCCACTAGTCACTGCTTGCCACTCGGAAAAAGACCCATTAATTCCTACTCTCTGCTTTCTGTCCGCCAACCAGTTCTCTATCCAAGTCAATACCTTGCCCCCAATCCCATGTGCCTTAACTTTACACGCTAATCTCTTATGCGGGACCTTATCGAAAGCCTTTTGAAAGTCCAAATACACCACATCTACTGGTTCTCCCTTATCTATTTTCCCAGTTACATCCTCAAAAAATTCCAGTAGATTAGTCAAGCACGATTTACCTTTTGTAAATCCATGTTGACTTTGTCCGATCCTGTCACTGTTTTTCAAGTGCTCAGCTATTACATCCTTTATAATGGACTCTAGCATTTTCCCCACTACCGATGTCAGGCTTACCGGTCTGTAATTCCCCGCTTTCTCTCTACCACCCTTTTTGAATAGTGGGGTAACATTAGCTACCCTCCAATCCATGAGTACAGTTCCAGATTCCATCGAATGTTGGAAGATGATCAGCAATGCATCTACTATTTCTAGGGCCACTTCCTTAAGTACCCTAGGATGTAGATTATCAGGCCCTAGGGATTTATCGGCCTTCAATCCCGTCAATTTCCCTAACACCATTTCCCTGCAAATACTGATTTCTTTCAGTTCCTCCCTTTCATCAGACCGTATGTTCTCCGACATCTCTGGGAGGTTATTTGTGTCCTCCTTTGTGAAGACAGAACCAAAATATGCATTTAATTGGTCTGCCATTTCTTTGTTCCCCATTATAACTTCCCCCGCTTCTGACTGCAAGGGACCTACATTTGATTTTACTAATCTTTTTCTCTTCACATATCTATAAAAGCTCTTACAGTCAGTTTTTATGTTCCCTGAAAGCTTACTTTCATATTCTATTTTCCCCTTCCTAATTAATCCCTTTGTCCTCCTTTGTTGAATCCTAAACTGCTCCCAATCCTCAGGGTTACCGCTTTTTCTGGCCAATTTATATGCCCTCTCCTTGGATCTTATGCTATCCCTAATTTCCCTTGTTAGCCACTAATGAGTCACCCTTTTTGTTTTATTCTTATGCCACACTGGGATGAACAAATTCTGTAGTTCATCGATGCAGTCTTTGAATGTTTGCCATTGCCTATCCACCGTCAACCCTTTGAGTGACATTCCCCAATCAATCCTACCCAATTCGCGCCTCATACCATCGTAGTTTCCTTTATTTAAATTCAGGACCCTAGTCTCTGATTCAACTACTTCACTCTCCATCCTAATGAAGAATTCTATCATATTATGATCACTCTGACCCAAGGGGCCTCGTACAACAAGATTGCTAATTAATCCTTTCTCGTTACATAATACCCAGTCTAAGATGGCCTGATCTCTGGTTGGTTCCTCGACATATTGTTCCAGAAAACCATCTCGTAAACATTCTAGGAATTCCTCCTCCACAGTATTTTTACTAATTTGGTTAGCCCAATCTATATGTAAATTAAAGTCACCCATGATGACTGCTGTGCCCTTACTGCATGCTTCTCTAATTTCCCTTTTAATGCTGTCCCCAACCTCCGTATTACTGTTTGGAGGTCTATATACCACTCCCACTAACGTTTTCTGCCCCTTGTTATTTCTCAGTTCTACCCATACAGATTCCGCATCATCAGAGCTAATATCCTTCCTTTCAATTGTGTTAATCCCCTCTTTAACCAGCAATGCTACCCCACCTCCCTTTCTTTTTTGCCTATCTTTCCTAAATATTGAATAACCCTGGATGTTGAGTTCCCAGCCTTGACCACCCTGGAGCCATGTTTTTGTAATCCCAATCAAATCGTATTCATTTACCTCTATTTGCGCAGCTAATTCATCCACCTTGTTCCGAATGCTCCTTGCATTAAGACACAAAGCCTTCAGGCTTGTTTTTTTAACGCTCTCAGACCTATATGAATTATTATTTACTGTGACCATGTTTGATTTAAACCGTTGAGTTCTTTGCCTTCTACTTTTGTTTTTCTCCTTCCTGTCTTTTGCTTTTATCCTTGTTTCCCTTTCCTTTGTCTCCCTGCTCAGGTTCCTAACCCCCCTGCCACTTTAGTTTAAACCCTCCCCAACAGCACTAGCAAACACTCCCTCTAGGACATCGGTCCTGGCCCTGCCTAGGTGCAGACCGTCCCGTTTGTACTGGTCCCACCTCCCCCAGAACCGGTTCCAATGTCCAAGGAATTTGAATCCCTCCCCCTTGCACCATCAAGTGGAGTTGAGGCCAAGATCAGATCAGCCATGATCTTATTGAATGGAGGAGCAGGCTCGAGGGGCCAAATGACCTACTCCTGCTCCTATGTCTTATGTTCTTATGTTCTTATATTTCACTGATTGCCGGCTATGGGGGTGTATGGGGGGGCCCATAGCGCAGCCAATGATGGAGCAGCGAATGATTGACCGCAACTTCAGGATTTCTGTGTTTATCTGCGCATGCGCTGAATCCTGAAGTTGCGGTCAGTTTCAGAGGGGTAATGGCAGCGAAGGCTGGTAGCTCACCGTCATGAACCACCGCAAATTCCGGGCCATCAATTCCATAAATTTGGAGAGGTGGTTAATCCTATTTAGTCTTTTTTTTAAAACAATTCTGGGATGTGGGTAACACCAGCAAGGCAGTATTTATTACCCATCTCCAGTTAACATTCACATGTAGGTCGGATCAGATATAGAGGTGGGGCAGGTTCCCTTCCCTAAAGGGCATTAATAAACCAGTTGAGTTTTTGCAACAATGCACCAACTTTCTTGGTTATTTTTCTGGTGCTACTTCACAAATCACCAGACTTTATGGCATTCAATTTCACAACTTTTGTCACAGCGAGACGTAGAGCTCATGACCGCTAGGGTTATATTCCAGTAACCATACCCATGGTGGGTGCGAGCCCGAGCACGGGCTAGCAGCTCCTCACGGCCCCGCCAAAATGAAATTAAAAGATGTTTGGGGGTCCCTTTTTGCGGAGCAGCCACCGACGGTTCCTATAACGACCGCTCGTTCGACTGCTCAACCCCTCAGTACGAATGGGCCACGCCCGCTCAGCCCATTTGTACATCAAAAAATTGTAATTGGGGTCCTACGCTAAGGACCTGATTTGCATATTTAAAGGGTCTCCCGCCCGAAACAGACGTGCCCATCTTAGTTGCACCAGGTGGGCTTTAGGTGTCCACGGGACGGCCAAGTGTCCCCTCCCCCAATTTTCCTCTGCCAGCTGCCCGTTTTCAGGTGAGGAACAGGCGGCGGGCAATTGAAAATCGGCCCCACTGTATCCAGCAAAAGCAGCAGTGAAACATTCAGCCTCTTAACTATTTCTGAGGCTAACACAAGGTCCAATGCCTCCTGAAACACGTCAGTGTTCCCTTACCGTGTTAGAAAGGTTTGAAGAATTGATAAAAGAAAGAAAGAATTTGCATTTATATAGTGCCTTTCCCGGCCTCAGGTTACAAAGCCAATGAAGTACTTTTTTTGAAGTGGAGTCACTGTTGTAATGTAGGAAAGGCAGCAGCTAATTTGCACACAGCAAGCTTCCACAAACAGCAATGAGATAACGACCAGATAATCTGTTTTAGTGATGTTGATTGAGGGATAAATATTGGCCGGGACACCGGGGAGAACTCCCCCACCTGCTCTTCTTCGAAATAGTGCCGCGGGATCTTTTACATCCACCTGAGAGAGGGCAGACGGGGCCCCCTCGGTTTAACGTCTCATCCGAAAGACAATCAAAAGGGTCCTTTGTGCTTCTAATCAGGAAGTACGAAGAAGTGAAGCCACTAAAGATGCAACATTAGAGAAATGAATTATGACATAAGTGGATTTGTGCCACAAGACACATAAAAAACAAGTTTCCATTCAGCAGCCTTTATGTACTGGAAGCGTGGGAGAAGAAAAGAGCTGAAATAAGGAAAGCTGTGCCGAGATGGCGGAATGCTTCCTGGAAACGATCACTAAAATGCTTCTATTTCACAAAAAAAATGTTTCTTCACTCCAAAAATTGCTAATGTTTGATAGTCCTATTGTAAACTCGACAGGTTCATTGCAACTGATTCATGAGTGTATCAGTTTTCAGTTAAAAAAAAACCTCTTGTTGGTTTGATATGTGAACACTCTAGCCTGGAAATGACTGTGGGTAATGCTATCATATGATCACTGAGCATACTCGGATCAAATTCCATTCTCCATTACTATAGAGGAGGTGTTAACCCATTTATTTTAAATGGATTAATGTCTCCATTAAAAGAGTGGAGAGGAATTTGAGGTGAGCGAATTAAGCAGTCGCACGATTGTATCACTCAGTTATTTCGAGGTTAATGCGTTTTTTATAGGAGGATATAGGGTTGCCAACGCTCCAGGATTGCCCTGGAGTCTATAGGACACTGCCGCGAGTAAACCCGGGAGAAAAATCACAGGCTGCATTAAAAATGGTGCGTTTTTTAATTTTTCTTTGAACACTTTTGTTTATTGGTTCTAAAAGTACCAGCAATGGGGGAGGAGGGGGTGTGGGAAGGTTGACAACAGTCAAGGATTATCCAATTGGATAATGAGCCTAGTCGCTATCCAATTGGTGTGGGAAGGCGGTGAACCGCGAGTTTGGGCGTGTCGGGCAACCGATGGCAGGAATGTGGAGGCGGGGCGTTGGAGACAAGAGGTCATGTGATGACACCTCCAGGAATATGCCCAACCAGAGTTGGCCACCCTAGCAGGATACCCCCCAAACCCCTGCAGCCAAGTGTAAAGAACATGACTTCCATCCGGTCACTTGATGCAAAGGGCACATTAAGACTTTGGGGTTGACTTTAACCATACCCGCTCAGTGGAAGCCAGGCAGGGTAGCAGTTAAAAACGGCAGGTTTATTTCCATGCTCAGATCCCGAGCCTTTCGTGCCATTTTAACCTGCGGGATGTGGTGCCCGCCTAAGGCAGGCCGAGGCTTCATGAATTTATGCAAATAGGAGTCCTAATGGGACCACGATTACATTTTAATTGGGGGCCTGAGCGGGGAAGTCAGCAAGGCTCTCCCACCAGACCGAAGCAGGACTGCGGCTGGTCTGGAAATAGAAGAGGCCCATCGAAGGTAACTTTAAACCTTTCCTTTGTGGGCACAAGAGGAGCAGGAGTGCCGTGAAGTACCCGCGTGCCAGCAAGTCTTCTCTTGGTGCTGTCCTCCGGCCACCTGAACTTTCCTCTTCTGTTATGGGCGACCAGCTGCTGCTTTCCCCTAAGTTTCGGGCGGGCAGCTGTCCAGCGGCATGTGGACGAGGCCCAGGAGTTAAAAGGCCCCAGGCCTGAAACTTAGGCCAGCCAGTGTGTTTCACATTAACTCTGCCCCCTGCCTGCCTGAAACCGGCTCAGGGATAAAAACCAACCCCTTAGTGACAGCCTTTGCTCAGTGGGCGTGGTCAGAGCTCTGAGTCAGACAGTTGTGGGTTCCAAAGGCCCACTCAGTATTTGAGCACTTAATCTAGGCTGACACTTCAGTGCAGTCTTCTTAGGCAGTCCCTCGGAACCGAGGATGACTTGCTTCCACATTAAAAATGAGTTCTCAGGTGACTGATGAGTCAAATGCGGGACATATAGGGCTGGATTTTCATTGACCCGTGGAGGCGGGTTTGGAGGCGTGTGGGGGGTTAAAATTGCGAAAACTGGCAGGCGGGCACAAGTCCGCCTCCATCCCGCCTCCACGCAATTTTCATTAAATCGTGTCTGCTGGTCCCGACTCCGTCCTGCCTCTAAGAGACAGGATAGGCTGTTAAGGCCCTTAACAAGCACTAAATTGGCTCTATAATGCCATTTTGAAAGGCCTTTGTGATTTTAACCCTTGTTCTACGTGAAGCACGCCTGTTCTGAACCACGATTGTGAAACCTGGCGGGAGCACATTTGGCTGGCTGTATCTCTCTTTCTCTCTCTCTCTCTCTAAAAATATCTGGGAGTAGACTTAGGGCTGCTGCTGCTCATTTTGCATCCAGGTCCTCTCACAGCAAAGGCCAGGCAGTCTCTGAACACCTTCAATGCAGCAGCAATGATGACATCATCAGAGGCGACTTTCAGACTGAAAACACTAATTGGCTCATGGGTTCCCACATGCTGGAACTCAATTGCCCAATTAGGTGAAAATTGCATCAATCTCCCACATCCAATTGCAGTCGGGTGGATAACACGAAAAGTGGATAACACGACCCCAACCCGTCCCAGTATTAAAAATCCAGCCCACAGTCTCTGTCACAGGTGGGGCAGACGGTGGTTGAAGGGGCGGGTGGGTGGGGTGCTTGAGTTGACGTGCGCTCCTTGCGCTGCTTGCGCTTGGCTTCCGCTTGCTCCCGGCGAAGAGACTCGAGGTGTTCGGCGCCTTCCCGGATGCTTCTCCTCCACTTTGTGTGGTCTTGGGCCAGGGATTCCCAGGTGTCAGTGGGAATGTTGCACTTTTTCAAGGAGGCTTTGAGGGTGTCCTTGAAGCGTTTCCTCTGCCCACTTGGGGCTCTCTTGCCGTGTCGGAGCTCCGAGTAGAGTGCTTGTTTTGTGAGTCTCGTATCGGGCATGCAGACGATGTGACCCATCCATCGGAGCTGATCGAGTGTGGGCAAAGCTTCGATGCTGGGGATGTTGGCCTGCGCGAGAACACTGACGTTGGTGCGCCTATCCTGCCAATAGATTTGCAGGATCTTGCAGAGGCAGCATTGGTGGTACCTCTCCAGTGCTTTGAAGTGCCTGCTGTACATGGTCAATGTCTCTGAGGCATACAGCAGGGCGGGTATCACTGCTGCTCTGTAGACCATGAGCTTAGTGCCGGGTTTGAGGTCCTGGTCTTCAAACACTCTCTTCCTCAGGCGACTGAAGGCTGCACTGGCACACTGAAGGCGGTGTTGGACTTTGTCATCGACGTCTGCCTTTGTTGACAGTAGGCTCCCGAGGTATGGAAAGTGGTCCACGTTCAGTGCAGTACTGAGGGAGTGGATGTAAAATATCTTGTAGCACTCTTTGAAGAAGAGCTGGGGAGTTCTCCCCGGTATCCTGGCCAACATTTATCCCTCAACCAACACCATTAAAAACAGATTACCTGGTCACTTATCTCATTGCTATTTGTGGGGTCTTGCTGTGGCCAAATTGGTTGCCATGTTTACTACATGACAATAGCGACTATACTTCGAAGCACTTCAGCGGCTGTGAAGCGTTTGGGACATCCTGAAAGACGCTATATAAATGCAAGTTCTTTTCTGTTCTTTAGTGCCCATAGTGCTGGTGGTAATATAAGGAATGATCTCCGATCAGAAAACACTAACAAGGTTAAAAACAAATAACTGTATATCTTAAGAGACGATAATGTTTGGGAGCGTGATTAAGACTGCAACGTGTGCTTGGGATTCATATGTCCATCTCAACCACTCAAACCTCGCTGTCACAGTTTATGACGTAATCTGAGCACCCCCTGCATTATTCACAGCTATGAAAGAAAGAAAGAAAGACTTGCATTTATATAGCGCCTTTCACGACCACCGGGTCATAGCAGTGCCCAGAAGAATAATCTTTAATTCTGGGAGACTTCTGGCCAATCCTGGATGCTTGGCACCCCTAGGTGGTCCCAGCAGGGATGGGATCGCGATGGTAGGCTTTACCTCCCGGTGTTGTCCCTCACAGCTGATTTTGGGTGAAATGGCAATGCAACTCTTGGTCTTTTCCTTGAGATCGCCTATGGCCTTGAAATACCCCTGGGGGTTCTCCCGATCTCTCGTCGTCATTTCAGTGAACACTGCCCGCCCGCGCCGAGAAACAGCTGGAAACACTCTCCCACCAAAGTTACAGTGAAAGATCGAGAGAACCCCCACAAAATTTACAGGCCTATGTTCCTATGTCAACCGAAGCGCCTAGGGACGTTTTACTACATTAAAGGCGCTATATAAATGCAAGTTATTGTTGTCGTTACATCCCTGTTTATTGTAGCACTGAAGAATGATGATCAGATTATCTGGTCATTTTCACATTGCTATTAGCGGGAGCTTGCTGTGTACAAATTGCCTGCTGCGTTGCCCACATTACAACAGTGACTCCACTTCAAAAAGTACTTCTTGGCTGTAAAGCACTTTGGGACGGCCTGAGGTCGTGAAAGTCGCTGTATAAATTCAAGTTCTTTCTTTCTTTAACGGCTAGCATCTTCTTCATGTGTAAGGAAAGCACCTCACGGGAGTCCTCTCTTTGCGAGCGTCTCTATAGAGTTCACCTGCTTGTCTTCCAAATACCCTGCGATATCACACTCCGACAATTGGGTCAATGAATACATGGAAGCGATTAAAAATAAAAGCAGTGAGTGGTAGGACATGGCTCATGCCTGTAGGCTGTCATTTGGTGAGCTCCCAGGGCACCACGATGAAAGTAGCCAGTCTTCCAGAGGTCAACCTTGGGCTACCTCAAGAGTTGCAGGTCATCACTCTTCTCTTCTCCAGCTGCTGAATTATATGTGGACAGGGAATTTTTTTTTTAAAAGGCAGTAGATTTTACAAAATATAAACCAACGGCAGTGAGGGATATATTTGAGTGTTGGATACGTGGCTGAAATTATAGGCTTTAAAAAAGAAAATCTTTTCTAGTTAATATTTTAACAGATTCTTACACGTAGTTGGAAATATCAGAAATGAATGCCAGGCTTTATAAAGGGCAATGTGTTCCCTGGGGGAAACCGCAGGTAATGGAGCTGATTACATTAGATTAGAAGCTCCATCCACAACACTACAGAATGACAAATACAGCCCAGCCCAGTGTGCTGTAAAACAATAGCAGTCAGTCCCATCACATTAGATCTCAGAAAGAACAGGGTGCGCGGATGTATTTTTATCTACCTTTTAAAATCAGCAATACAGCCTTGGTTAGGATTGTTACTGTAGCTTGCTTTATGGCAATAAACAGTTTTTTTTTTAAATTAAAGCAAAATGACATTACACTAATGGCCAGTGGATAAATTATTAACAATTTGTTTTGCATGAACGTGGTGGCTGTTCAATTTTTACTGAGATTATATTCGGCAAGGGGGGGAAAAAAAATCAATGGAACTTTTTAATTAACATTTTTCCATCCGGATAGACTCAAAACAAATTGATCAGCAGATTTGTCTGTGTGCGCACATACGCCTCTATACCTCCCTCTCTCCTCCTTTTAAGATGCTCCTTAAAACCTACCTCTTTGACCAAGCTTTTGGTCACCTGTCCTAATATCTCCTTATGTGGCTCGGTTTTGGTCTGATTACACTCCTGTGACGCGTCTTGGGACGTCTTTTCTATGTTAAAGCACGTTATTGTTATTGCTGTAGCGTATTGGCCGCTGTGCACTGTGACTTTTAGTTCACCGAAAGCCTCAAGTTAAGCCATTATTTTAATTGGCAGGTGAAGCACCGTTTCAAAACTGCCAGATAATATTAATTGAATCATTAGAATGTAATTGTGATGTGATTTTGCCTCAGCTGTGCGGTACAGCATGGTGAAACCCTTTCAAGGAGTGCTCATTGTACAGAGTGTGTTGGATCTGTATGTAAGTTTGGATGAATCTGATGTACAACTCGCACAGTAAATCTATTGTACTCACAGCCTCCGAATTGGCCGGAATCCACACCAGCCCATAGTCTGGCACCTGGGCCAATTCCGAGACAGGTAGAGTAACTGGCCACTCTTGCATCTCCCGTATTTAGACACAGCAGGCAGCTCCCTCTATCCCAATCTCGCTTGCTCTCTGTTCCCTGCCGCACCGTGGTTTCACCTTACTTAACCCGTCTGCTGCACAGCTCTCAGTGAGAACAGTTCCACATAAAATAAAGGGGGAGAAGTGCCTTTGAGCAGATCTGAAGAGTTTGTGAATGCAGGGTGGTTGTACCTAAAGTGGACTCTTCTCTGCCCCTTTTTTGTTAAATGTCGTTTTCTCACTCCAGTTCTTCCCGTGGTTTCCTCTCCTTGCCCCACCTCATCTGCTCCAACAATTCAAGCATGTTTGGCAGGCCACAGTGGCCCCTCCAGTGCCTCACCCAAGTGGCCACTCATTTGGAGTCAGATGGTATAGATAAGCAGTCAGCAGTTAAAAGGCTGGAGGAAGTCATTTTCCATTGACTAGAAAAGGAAGTGCCTTAAATGGATGCTGCAAAACACAACATGTTTGTTCAGTGATTACTTCAGCTAGAGTTCAAACACATCAACTGTTGACTTTGCTATTAGCGGGGAATACAGTAATGTGCAAGCTGCTGACTTTTTGCTAAGGTGTCACAGAGCTGCAGTCAGCATTAATGCAGAGAAGTATCTGGCTGCGAAAAGTATTCCGAGCATTAAAAGAAAGAATTTGCATTTATAAAGCGCCTTTCATGTCCTCAAAACATCCCAAAACATTTTACAGTCAATTAAATACTGTAGTAATGTAGCAGCTAATTTATGCACAGCAAGCTCCCATAGTCAGCAATGTGATAATGACCAGATAATCTGTTTTTTAGTGATGTGGGTTGAGGGATAAATATTGGCCAGGACACCAGGGATAACTCCCCTGCTCTTCTTCTAAATAGTGCCTTGGGATCTTTCACGTCCACCTGAGAGGGCAGACATCCACTTAGTGTCTCATCTGAAAGACGGCACCTCCAACAGTGCAGCACTCCCTCAGCACTGCACTGGAGCGTCAGCCTAGATTTTTGTGCTGCCAGTCGCTGGAGTGGGACTTGAACCCACAACCTTCTTCACTCAGAGGCGAGAGCGCTACCCACTGAGCCAAGGCTTGCACATGGCAGTGGAAGTACCTCATAAAATGATTAGCACATGCTGACCCTCTCAGGCACCTGGAGTTCATGTCTGCAGCAACTCGACTGGGTTCAGCTGGGTTGGCATTCACAGGGGTCGTGAATACCAACCAACAATCAACAGCTTGCATTTCTGTAACGTGCCTCGCAGGTAAGAGCATATCATTTTACAATAAGAGGAGATGGAAAACAGTGGATACCCAGCATGGCAAAAGGGGTGTGAAATGGAGAGGTTACTATGGGAAACCAAAGGCACGTTCGAAAAGGAAGGGTTCGAGGAGGTTTGTGACAGCAGAGAAAGAGGTGACAAGGCAGAGGGAACTGGGGAGAGAGTTCCAGAGCCAGGAGTATAGAGACTGAATCACCGCCCCTTAACATTTAATGGCATTACCATCGCCGAATCCCCCACCATCAACATCCTGGGGGTCACCATTGACCAGAAACTTAACTGGACCAGCCACATAAATACTGTGGCTACAAGAGCAGGTCTGAGGCTGGGTATTCTGTGGCGAGTGTCTCGTCTCCTGACTCCCCAAAGCCTTTCCACCATCTACAAGTCAAAAGTCAGGAGTGTGATGGAATACTCTTCACTTGCCTGGATGAGTGCAGCTCCAACAACACTCAAGAAGCTCGACATCATCCAGGACAAAGCAGCCCGCTTGATTCGCACCCCATCCACCACCTTAAACATTCACTCCCTCCACCACCGTGGCTGCAGTGTGTACCATCTACAAGATGCACTGCAGCAACTTGTCAAGGCTTCTTTGACAGCACCTCCCAAACCCGTGACCTCTACCACCTAGAAGGACAAGGGCAGCAGGCGCATGGGAACACCACCACCTCCAAGTTCCCCTCCAAGTCACACACCATCCTGACTTAGAAGTATATCGCCGATCCTTCATCGTCGCTGGGTCAAAATCCTGGAACTCCCTCCTAACAGCACTGTGGGAGTACCTTCACCACACGGACTGCAGCAGTTCAAGAAGGTGGCTCACCCCCACCTTCTCAAGGTCAATTAGGGATGGGCAATAAATGCTGGCCTTGCCAGCGACGCCCTAATCCCATGAACAAATACAAAAACAGAACAGGCTGCCATCAGTGGTGGAGTGGAGGGAGCAAAGGGTGTAGAGACCTTGGGGTCGGAAGAGCAGAGGATGCATGCAGGCATGTAAGGAAGGAGGAGATTGTGCAGTATATTAGGCTGTGGCATGACAGTATTATTAAGGGGTTGTCCTATTGGCTCAGGTTCACTAGTACTGATGATATGGTGCTAATACTTTGTAAAATAAAATAAACTGTAGCAAAGATATATAAATAAATTGTAGCTAGTTTAAATGTAAAAAAATGGTAAATAGAACGGCTGTCCTCCCAGGAGTGTGTCGGTGCAGCAAGCTCGGCCCATTTTCCCAACCTCTTGAGTCCAACTCCGTTTTCCTGGTATGTACTTCGAAATAAACCCACGACTGTGTCACTTGATACCTGACGCTGAAAAGAAAGAATTTATATAGCGCCTTTCACGACCACCGGACATCCCAAAGCGCTTTACAACCAGACTTACTTTTTGAAGTGTAGTCACTGTTGTAATGTAGGAAACGCGGCAGCCAATTTGCGCACAGCAAGCTCCCACAAACAGCAATGTGATAATGACCAGATAATCTGTTTTTAGTGATGCTGATTGAGGGATAAATATTGGCCAGGACACCGGGGATAACTCCCCTGCTCTTCTTTGAAATAGTGCCGTGGGATCTTTTACGTCCACCTGAGAGGGCAGACGGGGCCTCGGATTAACGTCTCAACCGAAAGACGGCACCTTCGACAGTGCAGCACTCCCTCAGCACCGCACTGGAATGTCGGCCTAGATTTATGTGCTCAAGTCTCTGGAGTGGGACTTGAAGCCACAACCTTCTACCAACTGAGCCACAGCTGACGCTGTCAGGGGAGGGCATTAAGGTTTCACTGCAGCATTACTTAATTGACCTGATAGAGGTCTTTAAGATTATGAAAGGGTTTGATAGGGTAGACATAGAGAAGATGTTTCCACTTGTGGAGGAGTCCAAAACTAGAGGACATAAATATAAGATAGTCACTAATAAATCCAGTAAGGAATTCAGGAGAAACTTTGTTACCCAAACAACAACAACAACTTACGATTTATATAGCACATTTAATGGAGCAAAATGTCCCAAGGCGCTTAACAAGAGCGGTATCAATAAAAACTCTTTTGACACCGAGCCACAGAAGGGGATATCAGGACAGACTGGTCAAAGCTTGGACAAAGAGGTAGGGTTTAATGAGCATCTTAAAGGAGGAGAGAGAGAGGTAGAGAGGTGGAGAGATTTAGGGAGGGATTTCCAGAGCTTAGGGCCTAGGCAGCTGAAAGCAGAGCCGTCACTGGTGGAGCGATTAAAATCGGGGATACGCAAGAGGCCAGAATTGGAGAAGCGCAGAGATCTTGAAGGCTTGTAGGGCTGGAGGAGGTTGCAGAGATAGGGAGGGGCGAGGCCACGGAGTGATTTGAAAACAAGGATAAGAATTTTGAAATTGAGGCGTTGTGGGAACGGGAGCCAATGTAGGTCAGCGAGCACAGGGGTGATGGGTGAACGAGACTTGGTGCGAGTTAAGATACTAGCAGCAGAGTTTTGGGAGGCGACACCACTTTCAAAGAATTTGGAGAGGAAAGAGAGGTTAGAGATGTGGCAATAGTTTGCAAGGACAGAGGGGTCAAGGGTGGATTTTTTGAGGAGAGGGGAGATGACGACTGGTAAGAATGTGGAACTCGCTACCACAAGGAATAGTTGAGGTGAATAGCATAGATGCATTTAAGGGGAAGCTAGATAAACACACGAAGGAGAAAGGAATAGAAGGATATGTTGATAGGGTTAGATGAAGAGGGGAGGGCGGAGGCTCGTGTAGAGCATAAACGGTAGCATAGAGCAGTTGGGCCAAACGGCCTGTTTCCGTGCTGTAGACTTGACGTAACTCGATGAATTACTACCAGTGCACCTTGAGGCCACCAATCAGTAGAGCTGCAGGTAAAGATCTCAGTATTTTAATTCTCTTGCCAACATGTAAACTCTCTCTCTTAGGCAGTCCCTCGACACCGAGGATGACTTGCTTCCACATTAAAAATGAGTTCTCAGGTGACTGATGAGTCCAATGCGGGACCTATAGACTCTGTCACAGGTGGGGCAGACGGTGGTTGAAGGGGCGGGTGGGTGGGGTTCTTGGGTTGACGTGCGCTCCTTCCGCTGTTTGCGCTTGACTTCAGCTTGCTCTCCGCGAAGAAACTTGAGGTGTTCGGCGCCTTCCCAGATGCTTCTCCTCCACTTTGTGCGGTCTTGGGCCAGGGATTCCCAGGTGTCGGTGGGGGTGTTGCACTTTTTCAAGGAGGCTTTGAGAGTGTCCTTGAAGCGTTTCCTCTGCCCACCTGGGGCTCTCTTGCCGTGTCGGAGTGCCAAGTAGAGCGCTTGTTTCCGGAGTCTCGTATCGGGCATGCGGACGATGTGACCTGTCCATCGGAGCTGATCGAGCGTGGTCAAAGCTTCGATGCTGGGGATGTTGGCCTGAGCGAGAACACTGACGTTGGTGTGCCTATCCTGCCAATGGATTTGCAGGATCTTGCGGAGGCAGCTTTGGTGGTACCTCTCCAGTGCTTTGAGGTGCCTGCTGTGCATGAACCATTTTTCTGAGGCATACAGGAGGGCAGGTATCACTACTGCTCTGTAGACCATGAGCTTAGTGCCGGGTTTGAGGTCCTGGTCTTCAAACACTCTCTTCTTCAGGCGACCGAAATTCGGCTGCCCTCAAAAGTTTGTCACCATCCTCCCGCCTGCTTCACGACAACATGCAAGCCGTGATCCTGACCAACGGTTCCACCACAGACCCAATTCACATACAGACCGGGGTCAAGCAGCATGTAAACAGAAACACAGAGTTAGACCATGTCACTCAGGCAGCTCCTGATCATTCTTTGCTTTAACGGTGCAGGTTTAATTTTAGGAACATAGGAACAGGAGGAGGCCATTCAACCCCTCGAGCCTGTCCCGCCATTCAATGAGATCATGGCTGATCTGTACCTCAACTCCATTTAGCCGTCTTGGTTCCATTCCCTTAATACCCTTGCCTAACAAAATCTATCAATCTCAGTTTTGAAAATTTCCAATTGCCACAGCCTTTTGGGGGAAGGAATTCCAGATTTCCACTACTCCTTTGTGTGAAAAAATGCTTCCTGATTTCACTCCTGAATGGCCTAGCTCTAATTTTAAGATTGTGCCCCGTGTTCTGGATTCCCCCACCAATTTCTCTGTATCTACCCTATATAATCCTTTTATCATTATAAACAGCTCATGTAGATCATCATTCAACCTTCTAAACTCAAGGGAATATAAGCTAAATTTGAGCCATTTAAACCCCGGTTTCATTCTGGTGAATCTGTGCTGTACCCGCTCCAAGACCAATATATCCTTCCTGAGGTGCGGTGCCCAAAACTGAATGCAGTGCTCCAGATGGAGTCTGGCCAAGGCTCTATACAACTGGAGCATCACTTCCTCCCCTTTGTATTCCAGTCTTATTGAGATAAAGGCCAACATTCTTTAGTCTTTTTATTTACTTTTTGTACCTGTGCACTAGCTTTCAGTGATCATTGTACAGGGACACCCAAATCCCTTTGCTCTTCCACAGTTCCTAGTCTCTTGCCTTTAAAAAAAATATTCTGATTTGTCTTGGATCCAAAGTGGATGACCTCACACTTCCCCACATTGAACACGATCTGCCACAGTTTTGCCCACTCACTTAATTTTAGTAACTTCCTGCTCCCATCTACACAACTTACTTAAAATGTAAATGTACAGTTACAGAGTTAGTGTTAGAGTGCTAGAGTGCGATTTTGTACTGATACATTGTACTACAGAATGACAACAGTGAGTCTGTGTATTGATACACTCCGATCAACAGTGAGTCTGTGTATTGATACACTCTGATAAACAGTGAGTTTGTGTATTGATACATTCCGATCAACAGTGAGTCTGTGTATTGATACACTCTGATAAACAGTGAGTCTGTGTATTGATACACTCTGATAAACAGTGAGTTTGTGTATTGATACATTCCGATCAACAGTGAGTCTGTGTAATGATACACTCTGATAAACAGTGAGTTTGTGTATTGATACATTCCGATCAACAGTGAGTCTGTGTATTGATACACTCTGATAAACAGTGAGTCTGTGTATTGATACACTCTGATAAACAGTGAGTTTGTGTATTGATACAGTCCGATCAACAGTGAGTTTGTGTATTGATACACTCTGATAAACAGTGAGTTTGTGTATTGATACACTCTGATAAACAGTGAGTCTGTGTATTGATACACTCTGATAAACAGTGAGTTTGTGTATTGATACATTCCGATCAACAGTGAGTTTGTGTATTGATACACTCTGATAAACAGTGAGTCTGTGTATTGATACACTCTGATAAACAGTGAGTTTGTGTATTGATGCACTCTGATAAACAGTGAGTCTGTGTATTGATACACTCTGATAAACAGTGAGTTTGTGTATTGATACACTCTGATAAACAGTGAGTCTGTGTATTGATACACTCTGATAAACAGTGAGTCTGTGTATTGATACACTCTGATAAACAGTGAGTTTGTGTATTGATACATTCCGATCAACAGTGAGTTTGTGTATTGATACACTCTGATAAACAGTGAGTTTGTGTATTGATGCACTCTGATAAACAGTGAGTCTGTGTATTGATACACTCTGATAAACAGTGAGTTTGTGTATTGATGCACTCTGATAAACAGTGAGTCTGTGTATTGATACACTCTGATAAACAGTGAGTCTGTGTATTGATACACTCTGATAAACAGTGAGTCTGTGTATTGATACACTCTGATAAACAGTGAGTTTGTGTATTGATGCACTCTGATAAACAGTGAGTTTGTGTATTGATACATTCCGATCAACAGTGAGTTTGTGTATTGATACACTCTGATAAACAGTGAGTTTGTGTATTGATACACTCTGATAAACAGTGAGTTTGTGTATTGATGCACTCTGATAAACAGTGAGTCTGTGTATTGATACACTCTGATAAACAGTGAGTCGGTGTATTGATACACTCTGATAAACAGTGAGTTTGTGTATTGATACACTCTGATAAACAGTGAGTCTGTGTATTGATACACTCTGATAAACAGTGAGTCTGTGTATTGATACACTCTGATAAACAGTGAGTCTGTGTATTGATACACTCTGATAAACAGTGAGTTTGTGTATTGATACATTCCGATCAACAGTGAGTTTGTGTATTGATACACTCTGATAAACAGTGAGTCTGTGTATTGATACACTCTGATAAACAGTGAGTTTGTGTATTGATACATTCCAATCAACAGTGAGTTTGTGTATTGATACACTCTGATAAACAGTGAGTCTGTGTATTGATACACTCTGATAAACAGTGAGTCTGTGTATTGATACACTCTGATAAACAGTGACTCTGTATATTGATACACTCCGATAAACAGTGAGTCTGTGTATTGATACACTCTGATAAACAGTGAGTCTGTGTATTGATACACTCCAATAAACAGTGAGACTGTGTATTGATACACTCTGATAAACAGTGAGTCTGTGTATTGATACACTCCGATAAACAGTGAGTCTGTGTCTTGATACACTCTGATAAACAGTGAGTCCGTGTATTGATACACTCCGATAAACAGTGAGTCTGTGTCTTGATACACTCTGATAAACAGTGAGTCTGTGTATTGATAAACTCTGATAAACAGTGAGTCTGTGTATTGATACACTCTGATAAACAGTGAGTCTGTGTATTGATACACTCTGATAAACAGTGAGTTTGTGTATTGATGCACTCTGATAAACAGTGAGTCTGTGTATTGATACACTCTGATAAACAGTGAGTCTGTGTATTGATGCACTCTGATAAACAGTGCAGCAAATCATTATGGGGCAGCACTGTGGTAGAGGCCTGGGAGGAGAATGTCAACTAACCATCTAGGTTGGGAAATGTGTGAGGTATTGAGAGCTCACGAGGGAACCTAAATATGGGAGACCAACCCTGGAAATGTGGGGCAAGAGAAAAATGATGCACTCTCAATATCAGTCATCACAGTTACCTGATGTTCGTTGTATCTCAGAGGGGTAGATGAAAATTAAAATAGCAGCATATATTACTTGGTGACGTTCTTTTTCATGCATTACAATGCTGACATTACAATCAGCCGGTGCCTAAAAGGCAGAGCCGAGCGAGCCTGTGCAATGGGCAGAATCCATACTTGCGCAGGACAGTTTGTCATTCTGACAGAGACGACGGAGAAGTCCAGACACTTTTATTCGAGAGATTAACCCAGATATATCACTGAAAACAAAAGTTAGAGAAGCAATGGAGCGCTTTCTAATTATAACGGGGCAGTGATTGCTGAATTCTGCCAACACCCTCGGAATTTGTGCATGACGAGACGAACAGAAAAAGCTGGATGTTGTGGCGTCTGAGCGAAGGATTAGACTAGCACATCAGTGTTCATTTACAGCAACTTCCAATCACAGCACAGACCGATTTAACAGCCCTTCCTGTTAATGTTATTTTTAATTCTTACTTTTAAAAGCCCTGGGATGTTGGCTCCAACTAAAAGTAAAGACAATGGCCTATCTTTGCTCACACCGAGGACTCGAAGCACTCCACCTGAAGGTGTGTTGCACCTCTCTGGTGTTGCTCCATCTATCTCTATAAAATATTAAAGGTTAAATCTTACAAGGTCCCGTGCAGTTACAAAGTCCTGGGGGGGTCGCTGCCAGCAATTTTCTCAAAATCCTTTCCCAGCGAGTGGGAGCTCACTATATTTAGCCTTGAGGACCTGGGCCCTGCAATCCTTCGGAGGTTGTGCCGGATCTCCAACTGTGAATCTGGCGGACCCCCCAGGGAAACGACACACACAGCGGTGTCCAGCCCCTTCACTGGGGAAAGTTCCCGTCTCCCATCAGAGATATGGCAGGATATCTAGTAATCCAGAGACTTGGTCTAATAATCCAGAGGCCTGGTCTAATGATCTGGGAGACGTGAGTTCAAGTCCCACCACGGCAGTGGGGGGAATTTAAATTCAGTTAATGAAATAAATCTGGAATAAAAAGCTAGTGTCAGTAATGGTGACCATGAAACTACCGGATTGTCGTAAAAACCCATTCTGGTTCACTTATATCCTTTAGGGAAGGAAATCTGCCGTCCTTACCCGGTCTGGCCTATATATGACTCCAGACCCACAGCAATGTGATTGACTCTTAACTGCCCTCTACGGTTCAAGAAGGTGGCTCACCACCACCTTCTCAAGGGCAACTACGGATGGATAATAAATGCTGGCCTACCCAGCGATGCCCACATCTCATGAGTGAAATTTTAAAAATGGGCATTGACTGGAACCTCTTTGGTGTTTCGGGGCTCTTGTGTCTCTGCAGAACTCCTGTTTGCCATTATTGGGCCTGAATTTCCGATCAGAGGCTTCGTGTGAGCGGATGCTTCCGATTGGAAAAAATCTACGAACTTACCTGCTGGCTCCGTAGGTCCCGAGGCTTACGATCCTGGGCCTCTGCTCTACGAAATGTGCAGAGGCCCAGGTATCCCAGTGGGCCATGGGGAACCAATCAAAGAAGGGAATCCCCCTTCACACATTTGACAGTTCTCTACGCACAGATCTGTCAAAAGTATGAATGGGGATCACTTAAAAAACACAGTAAAACATTAAATAATTTTTTTAATTAATTAAAATGACATTAAATTAAATATTTTAAACAAAAAATAAATTTTTTGAAAAAATAATTAACGTTTTTTACTGCTAAAAATAAACTTACCATTTTTAAAAGTATTTTAAAATTATAAATCAGTGAAAATATTTTATTTTTTAACTTTTTTAAACTTTTATGCTGGTAAAAGCAGGCCTTACACAGGCTTTTACCGGGCATAAGATTTTTAAAGGTTTTCAGCGGGCGGAAGTTGTGCAGAAAGCGGAACTCTCCGCCCGCGGAGGCCCTTCTCCCAGGGATGCGTGTGCTTTGCATGCCTAAACCCGGCACTTGCACAGCCCCTATGTGTGTGTACACACCTCGTACGCACCCGTGGGGGTCAGAAAATCCGGCCCATTTAATATGTTGCAACACTCTTGCTATCACATCTTCAACATCTCACTCTGCTGACTGGCTCAAAGGAAAACAGCAGCAAATCAGGACTGAAAAGGTAAGGAACGTGTAAATCAAAAAGAAGGAAAGTGGCTGGGAAACTAGAAACATAGAAAAATAGGAGCAGGAGTAGGCCATTCGGCCCTTCGAACCTGCTCCACCATTCAATATGATCATGGCTGATCCTCTATCTCAATACCATATTCCCACTCTCTCCCCATACCCCTTGATGCCTTTTGTGTCTAGAAATCTATCTCCTTCTTAAATATATTCAGTGACTTGGCCTCTACAACCCTCTGTGGTAGAGAATTCCACAGGTTCACCACCCTCTGAGTGAAGAAATTTCTCCTCATCTCAGTCCTAAATGTCCTACCCCGTATCCTGAGACTGTGACCCCTCGTTCTAGACCCCCAACCAGGGGAAACATCCTCCCTGCATCCAGTCTGTCGAGCCCTGTCAGAATTTTATACGTTTCAATGAGAAGCTACTAAAGATGTGTGAAACTAACCAATCGGGTCAGGGCAACCTGCCAATAAAGCAAAAGGAGAAACTGAAGCAATTGAATCATTCAAAAATGCTTCTTGCTAAAACTTCCATTTTTTTTCTCAGTAACTGAAATTGCTAATGGAAAAAAATAGGTTTTAAACACAATGTAAAGATCCAAAAAATTAAATTCTTACAATAACCTGATTAAATTAACCCAATGACTTCTCTATTGTGGTCTCAGTCTGTTTCAAAGGTCTAGGTTTCAACGAGATATATATTTTTTGAAAGGAGTTACCAAAAAAAGGAGAATTGTTTTCACCCAGAGGGTGGTGGGGGTCTGGAACTCACTGCCTGAAAGGGTGGTAGAGGCAGAATCCCTCATCACATTTAAAAAGCACTTGGATGTGCACTTGAAAGATTTTAAGAGAAGGGAGCACCATCCGTGGCAAACTAAGGAAGTAAAGGATGGTATCAAATTAAAAACGAAGGCATACAATGTTGCCAAGATAGATGGGAGACCAGAGGATTGGGAAATTTTTAAAAACCAGCAAAGGATGACTAAAAAAATAATAGAGAGAAGATGAATTATGAGAGTAAGCTGGCAAGAAACATTAAAACAGATAGTAAGAGCTTCTACAGGTATATAAAAAGGAAGAGGGTAGCTAAAGTAAACGTTGGTCCCTTAGAGGATGAGACTGGGGAATTAATAATGGGGAACAGGGAAATGGCAGAGACTCTGAACAAATATTTTGCAACTGTCTTCACTGTAGAAGACACTAACAACATCCCAATAATGGATAATCAAGGGGCCACAGGGAGTGGGGAACTAAAGACAATCACTATCACTAAGGAAATAGTACTTGGTAAAATAATGGGACTAAAAGATGACAAGTCCCCTGGACCAGATGGCCTGCATCCCAGGGTCTTAAAAGAAGTGGCTGCAGAGATGGTGGATGCATTGGTTGCAATATACCAAAATTCCCTGGACTCTGGAGAGGTCCCAGCGGATTGGAAAACTGCTAATGTAACACCCCTATTTAAGAAAGGAGGGAGACAGAAAGCAGGAAACTATAGACCAGTTAGCCTAACATCTGATATTGGGAAAATGCTGGAGTCCTTCATTAAGGAAGCAGTAGCAGGGCATTTAGAAAAACATACTGCAGTCAAACAGAGTCAGCATGGTTTTATGAAAGGGAAATCATGTTTAACAAATTTGCTGGAGTTCTTTGAGGATGTAACGAGCAGGGTGGACAAAGGTAAACCAGTGGATGTGGTGTATTTGGATTTCCAGAAGGCATTCAACAAGGTGCCACATAAAAGGTTACTGCATAAGATAAGAGCTCCCGGAATTGGGGGTAATATATTAGCATGGATAGAGAATTGGCTAACTAACAGAAAGCAGAGAGTTGGGATAAATGGGTAATTTCTGGTCGGCAAACGGTAACTAGTGGGGTGCCACAAGGATCGGTGCTGGGGCCCCAACTATTAACAATCTACATTAATGACTTGGATGAAGGGATCGAGTGTAATGTAGCCAAGTTTGCAGATAATACAAAGATGGGTGGGAAAGCAAGTTGTGCAGAGGACTCAAAGAATCTGCAAAGGGATAGAGACAGGCTAAGTGAGTGGGCAAACATTTGACAGATGGAGTATAATGTGGGAACGTGCGAGGTTATCCACTTTGGCAGGAAAAATAAAAAAGCAAACTGTTATTTAAATGGAGAGAGATTACAAAATGCTACAGCTCAGAGGGACCTGGGGGTCCTTGTGCATGAAACACAAAAATTTAGCATGCAGGTACAGCAAGTAATCAAATAGGCAAATGGAATGTTGGCCTTTATTTCAAGGGGGTTGGAGTATAAAAGCAGGGAAGTCCTGCTACAACTGTACAGGGTATTGGTGAGACCACACCTTGAGTACTGCGTGCAGTTTTGGTCTCCTTATTTAAGGAAGGATATACTTGCATTGGAGGCAGTTCAGAGACGATTCACTAGGTTAATTCCAGAGATGAGGGGTTTGACTTATGAGGAAAGGTTGAGCAGGCTGGGCCTATACTCATTGGAATTTAGAAGAATGAGAGGTGATCTTATCGAAACATATAAGATACTGAGGGGACTCGACAGGGTAGATGCAGAGAGGATGTTTCCCCTCATGGGGAAATCTAGAACTCGGGGGCACAGTCTCAGAATAAAGGGTCGCCCTTTTAGAACTGAGATGAGGAGGAACTTCTTCTCTCAGAGGGTCGTAAATTTGTGGAATTCTCTGCCCCAGAGAGCTGTGGAGGCTGGCTCATTAAATACATTTAAAGTGGAGATAGACAAATTTTTGCAAGATAAGGGAGTGAAGGGTTATGGGGAGTGGGCTGGGAAGTGGCTTTGAGCCCAAAATCAGCCATAATCTTATTGAATGGCGGAGCAGGCTCGAGGGGTCAAGTGGCCTATTCCTGCTCCTATTTCTTATGTTCTTATGTTGAAGTGCCGTAAACTACAGGGCTACGGATCAAGAGCTGGGAAGTGGGATTAGGCTGGATAGCTCTCTTTTGTCCGGCACAGACACGATGGGCCGAATGGCCTCTTTCTGTGCCGTAAACTTCTATGATTCTATGAACCACACCTGTGTGTCCTGAGCATATGCAGCTGGAAGAAATTCCCAGTGGGTTCCTCTCAGTTGACATAGAGGAGGTCTGCTGTTACTCTGCAAAGAGTTGTAAGTTTCTTTGCTTCCGCCCCCCCCCCCACAAAAGACTTTAAAACAAATCAGAGATTGAATGCTCAAACCTTTATCTCGAGTGTCACATTTAAAATAACAACAACTGCTCCTTTTCTATTCTGAGCTGCTCAATTTTACCTCACCGACACCACCTGTGATTAACAGCACATGTGGTTTCTTTGGTTGGCATTTAAAAGAAAGAAAGACTTGCATTTCTAGAGCGCCTTTCACGACCACCGGATGTCCCAAAGCGCTTTACAGCCAATGAAGTACTTTTTGAAGTGTAGTCACTGTAATGTCAGAAAAGCAGCAGCCAATTTGTACACAGCAAGCTCCCAAAAACAGCAATGTGATAATGACCAGATAATCTGTTTTAGTGATGTTGGTTGAGGGATAAATTTTGGCCAGGACACTGGGAATTACTCCCCTGCTCTTCTTCAAAATAGTGCCATGGGATCTTTTACGTCCACCTGAGAGCAGACGGGGCCTCAGTTTAACATCTCCTTCAAAAGACAGCACCTCCGACAGTGCAGCACTCCCTCAGTACTGAATTGGAGTGTCAGTCTAGATTTTTGTGCTCACGTCTCCTGAACCCACAACCTTCTGACTCAGAGGCAAGGGTGCTACCAACTGAGCCACAGCTGACACTTCTGAATGCAAAATCGGGATGATTTATCAAGCACGCATTTTTTTCAGTGGAATGTTTAATAATATTTCAATTTGTTTACCTAGGTGATTTAAACAAGCAGGAAAATAACTTTGAACTATTGGGTTCCCCCGATTGGCTGCTGCCCATGCCAATCATGACAAGCCCTTCCTCTTGTTATTTTGAAAGAAAGACTTGCATTTCTATAGCGCCTTTCATGACCACTGGACGTCCCAAAGCACTTTACAGCCAATGAAGTACTTTTTGAAGTGTAGTCACTGTTGTAATGTAGGAAACGCGGCAGCCAATTTGCGCACAGCAAGCTCCCACAAACAGCAATGTGATAATGACCAGGCAATCTATTTTTGTTATGTTGGTTGAGGGATAAATATTGGCCCGGATACCGGAGATAACTCCCCTGCTCTTCTTCAAAATAGTGGCCGTGGGATCTTTTACGTCCACCTGAGAGGGCAAATGGGGCCTCGGTTTAATGTCTCATCCCTCAGTACTGCACTAGAGTGTCAGCCTAGATTTTTGTGCTCGAAGTTCTGGAGTGGGAGGGCTTCAAATCCAGCTAAAAAATAATTTTTTCTGAGAAAGGTTGTAAACCGATGGATTTTAAAAGTCATTTTTTTGAATAAAAATTTGGAAGCTACATAAATGATGAGCTTTTGAACACTTATTGAGGTATTTTGTGGGATAATTTATGTTTATTAAAAACTGTTTGAATTGGCAAATGCAATAATAGTACTTTAGGGCAGGAACTTAAAGGAAGGATGTGGCCAACAATAGAGAAAGTGGTGGGGGGGTGGGGGAGGGGGAGGGGTGCGTCTTGTGGTCCAGCAGTTCAGCCTCATTCACTTGGGCCCCTCTCCTTATTAAGACTGTCAGACCCTGCCACCCCAATACTGCCAGACCCTGGCATTCCCCAATACTGCCAGACTCTGACATTCCCCAATACTGCGGAGATGCCGGTGTTGGACTGGGGTGGACAAAATTGAGAGGTCGCACAACACCAGGTTATAGTCCAACAGTTTTATTTGAAATCACAAGCTTTCGGAGCTATCGATTTGCTCCTTCCTCAGGTGAAGTAAATTAGAAGTAAATTAGAAGTATTCCCCAATACTGCCAGACCCTGGCATTCCCCAATACTGCCAGACCCTGGCATTCCCCAATACTGCCAGACTCTGGCATTCCCCAATACTGCCAGACCCTGACATTCCCCAATACTGTCAGACTCTGACATTCCCCAATACTGTCAGACCCTGACATTCCCCAATACTGTCAGACTCTGACATTCCCCAATACTGTCAGACTCTGGCCTTTCCCCAATACTGCCAGACTCTGACATTCCCCAATACTGCCAGACCCTGACATTCCCCAATACTGTCAGACTCTGACATTCCCCAATACTGCCAGACCCTGACATTCCCCAATACTGTCAGATCCTGACATTCCCCAATACTGTCAGACTCTGACATTCCCCAATACTGCCAGACTGTGACATTCCCCAATACTGCCAGACTCTGACATTCCCCAATACTGCCAGACTGTGACATTCCCCAATACTGTCAGACCCTGGCATTCCCCAATACTGCCAGACTCTGACATTCCCCAATACTGTCAGACTCTGGCCTTTCCCCAATACTGCCAGACTCTGACATTCCCCAATACTGTCAGACCCTGGCATTCCCCAATACTGCCAGACTCTGACATTCCCCAATACTGTCAGACTCTGACATTCCCCAATACTGTCAGACTCTGGCCTTTCCCCAATACTGCTAGACCCTGACATTCCCCAATACTGCCAGACCCTGGCCTTTCCCCAATACTGCCAGACTCTGGCCTTTCCCCAATACTGCTAGACTCTGACATTCCCCAATACTGTCAGACTCTGGCCTTTCCCCAATACTGTCAGACTCTGACATTCCCCAATACTGCCAGACCCTGACATTCCCCAATACTGCCAGACCCTGACATTCCCCAATACTGCCAGACTCTGGCCTTTCCCCAATACTGCCAGACTCTGACACTCCCCAATACTGCCAGACTCTGGCCTTTCCCCAATACTCCTGATCCTCCTTCCCAATCTTCTTGGACCCCAGGATCCCCCTCTCTAGGAATTCCTCCCTGGTCCCAGATCCTGGGCTCTGCTCCCAGTACTCACCACCCCCACCACCCCACCACCCCCCCGCCCCCCGTGACTGCCCTCTCAGTTGTCCCAGACGTCATGACCCCACTACCAGTGCTCTCTGATCCCAAGACCACTTCTAATGCTTTCAGACCCTAGAATCCGGCCTCTACAATGCTCCTAGATCACAGGACCTCTCCCCCAGTGATTTCAGATCCCAATGCTCCCAGAATATCTCTCTCCATCGCTTCTAAATCTTGGAAGTTCCCTTCACAGCACATTCTAATTTGCCAAGTTCCCCGATTGAACAACAATTCAATTCTAAATCTCATCATGCTCTGCATTTCAACTTGAGAAGTCCCTGACCTAACAACAGTTAAACTCTGAGTGACCTGCGACTCTGTGGCCTTAAAATGACACAGTTCAACTTTACCAGTGGCATAATACATTAATTCATGATATGGTACAACTCTCTAGACCTTGTAAAGCTGTGTATCATCTGAATTACCATAAGCAACATCACGGGACACTTACTATTATATAGAATAATGTGCCTGTGAATTATTACAAGCAGGGGGCTTAGGTGACTTCATAAAGTGTGAGAGTCAAACCAAGCTAAAATTACAACCTGCAATTCTCCCTCCTTTCTTAAAGATGGTAATTCAGTCTGAAGTTCTACTTTCACCAATACTGCACTCAAGCAGCTAGTCAGCATGTATAAAATTGGATGGTGAGTTTCAATAGACTATTTGACTATGGGTGGCGTCATACCTAAACCCAATCCTGTCTCCGCCTGTTGCACACTACCAACAGGACTCGCTGGATAGCAATTCGAAATGAGAACCCTTTCTGATTTTCCTCTCCTCGCTCAGTTAAGTCAATTATTGCATCTACAATCATCCCTAGACCAGCCAACTCAGTATAGAGCAGGGATCAAAAAATGTACTCATCTCGGCACAATGCCACACCACACAGCACTTATATCCAATGAGCCTTTGGAAAAGCCCTGTGTATTCTTTTTTTATAGCATTGAGTGGTAATAAAGCTTTATTCAGTTTTGTTATTTTGTTTGGCAATGGTTGTTGTACCAGATGCTGACAGCCAATATGTGCCAGATACAGATTACAACAACTTGCATTTATATAGCACCTTTAACGTAGTAAAACGTCCCAAGGCGCTTCACAGGAGCAATTATCAAACAAAATTTGACACAGAGCCACATAAGGAGATATTAGGACAGGGCTTGGTCAAAGAGGTAGTTTTTAAGGAGAGTCTTAAAGGAGGAGAGAGAGATAGAGAGGCGGAGAGGTTTAGGGAGGGAATTTCAGAGCTTCGGGCCTAGGCAGCTGAGGGCACTGCCGCCAATGGTGGAGCGATTAAAATCAGGGATGCACATAATTAACGTAAATAATGAATAATTAACAACTGCAACATCTGCCTACTGCTCCGTTAATACTGAAAAACGGGTGGATGGCAAACAAACATTTTGTTTTAATACTTCCGCCCGCTCGCAGCCCGCCTGACTCGATTTTTGAGCAGGCCTTGAAATGGACAGCCAGCAATCCTGGCTGAAACAGGCGAGAGCCTTATTTAAATATTTAAATCAGGGTCCTAAGCAGCTTGTAGGACCCTACGCAATCTTCATGTACCAATGGGCCGGAGTGTACCCCAGGCCTCTCCACCCAGTGGTATAGGACTTTCCTTAAAGGAAGCGCTGGAGGCTGCTCCCAATCGGCAGAAAGAAGACCTGTGCCACTGATTCTGTGGGGCATGAATGCTCCTCCAGGCCCCACAAAATTCTTTCCACTCTCCGCTGGCTGCTAACTGCCCGCACCCCCCCCCGTCCCCCCCCAACGTCCCCCACCCAGATTGCCCACCCACCCCCTTTCGCTTTAAGTTTTGACTTCTGGCTCTGTTCCACAGAGAAGACACCAGATTTAGCACCCATCGCCCGCCTATCACCACGCCATCCCTCCGCCCATCTTCCCACTCATTGCTCCGCCCCTATCTCCGCCCATATCTTGGCCCATTGCCCCACCCCTCGCCCAGCCCTTCGCTCCGATAATGTCTCCGCCCCTCTCCCCGCCCAAGTCGCCGCCCAGTGTCTGCCCCCCCCACCGCCCGTCACCCTCCCGCTGTGCGCTCTGTATGAAAATCAGCACCTACAAGGTTAGCAAGTAAAAACCAATGGCTGTACTAGGAAATAATTGCCAGTATATTATAATCTATCGATGTTTGTTGTTATTCGATGGTTACTTAGGAAATCTGACAGAAATTCAAACATTCTGATAGGATTCTTCGATACACTGGAGGTCAAAGTGCCAACTAGCAGTAGAGAGACATCAGTGCATGGAAATTATTGCTACAATTGCCAGTCATTGAAAAGGGTCATTATTTGATATACAACACCAGTGATCTGCACAAATGTACACTAGTCTTTCTCGATAAGGCTGTCTTAGTGAGCTCGGGCTACACAGATGGTATTTTACAGGGACAGTGCCTGGTTTCTCTGTGATAGAGAAAGCTATAAGGCATGCCAAAGGTTATGGTACAATGTACTCTTGTTATGGTGAGGAGTCAGTACTTTATTTATTTTCTCCTTATAATTGACGGGTGAACTGTTGTGGGCAATTTTAGTTTGGGTCAGCTATGTGTCATAGAAACATAGAAAAATAGGAGCAGGAGTAGGCCATTCGGCCCTTCGAACCAGCTCCGCCATTCAATATGATCATGGCTGATCCTCTATCTTAATACCATATTCCCGCTCTCTCCCCATACCCCTTGATGCCCCTTGTGTTTAGAAATCTATCTATCTCCTTCTTAAATATATTCAGTGACTTGGCCTCCACAGCCTTCTGTGGTAGAGAATTCCACAGGTTCACCACCCTCTGAGTGAAGAAATTTATCCTCATCTCAGTCCTAAATGTCCTACCCCGTATCCTGAGACTGTGACCCCTCGTTCTAGACCCCCCAGCCAGGGGAAACATCCTCCCCGCATCCAGTCTGTCTAGCCCTGTCAGAATTTTATATGTTTCAATGAGATCCCCTCTCATTCTTCTAAACTCTAGTGAATACAGGCCTAATCAACCCAATCTTTCCTCATATGACAGTCCTGCCATCCCAGGAATCAGTCTGGTGAACCTTTGCTGCACTCCCTCTATGGCAAGTATATCCTTTCTTAGGTAAGGAGACCAAAACTGCACACAGTACTCCAGGTGTGGTCTCACCAAGGCCCTGTATAACTGTAGTAAGACATCCTTGCTCCTGTACTCAAATCATCTTGCAATGAAGGCCAACATACCCGCATGTTTGCTTTCAGTGACTGGTATACAAGGACACCCAGGTCCCTTTGTACGTCAACATTTCCCAATCTATCACCATTTAAATAATACTCTGCCTTTCTGTTTTTCCTACCAAAGTGGATAACTTCACATTTATCCACGTTATACTGCATCTGCCATGTGTATTTGCCCACTCACTCAATTTGTCCAAATCGCCTTGAAGCCTCTTTGCACCCTCCTCACAACTCACAATCCCACTTGTCTGACACATCAACACGCTTGTCTCCAAACCAAGCGACTGAGACACATACACTGCGGCAGTTCCTGATGTGGAGTGCACACTCTCTCCCCATAGGACACACCCTTCTTACCTAAGTCCGGAGTCAAAGTGCAGATTGACAAGAGCCAGGGTTTAGAAACCCCCACGTGTGTGCAGGGGTTAAGCATTACAGCCTTACAGCTTACTAGTACACCGCACTGGCAAGTTTCCTACTGCTTGTTCAACCAGGTCCACCTTCTCCATTGGCTTGAAGAGTTATCTAAGCCAAGAGGGAAAAACCCCTAGGACTCAAGTGTAGACACCAGTCTTGCATACATCACAGCAGTGGCTCATTTTAATATAGAAATAAACTGCATTTATACAGCACCTTTCACGGCGTACTAAAGCATTTTACAGCCAAGAAGTACTTTTTGAAGTGTAGACACTGTTGTAAAGTAGGGAAACGCAGCAACCAATTTTCACACAGCAAGATCCCGCAAACAGCAATGTGATAATGACCAGAACATGGCCTAGAAATTCGAGGTGTGAGCACTGGCCTTTAAGGCCCATTTTGGATTTTAAAAATGGCAGCCGCCTCACTTCCACCCGCTGTCGGCAGGTCCCGCGGCGGCCGCCATTTTCAGCTGGGGGGCAGGGCTGCCGATGTCCGCCTTCGCTGGAGATATGTAGATTATGCAGATTGTGACGTCAGTGAGTGTGCAACGCTCACCTGACGCCCGATCTCCCAGTTTCGCGTTCGCCGCTCCACTTACCGGCCTGTGTTAATTATGACCAGCTGACCAAGCGTTCACAAGCAGGAAGGAGCCTCCAGCAGCATTATTTAAAGGGACCATCAGCAACAACTTGCAGCTGATATGCTTTTTCAGTTTGACTGGCTCCATGTAACTTTCTGCAACTCCAGCAGCTTTCTAAACTGGTTTCAAGTTGCTAAGGTGACACGGAGTGTTGGTGCAAGTGGAGAACACCTTAATTCTTATTTAAAGGCATCTGCTCACACCCCTTGCTCACAGTCAGGGGATCTCTACTTGCAGTGCCCTTCACACTCGAGTATCTTCGGGAGAGGGAGCGGAGGTAGCGAAGGAGAGAAGATGCGCACAGAGGGAGGAGGAGGAGGAGGAGGGTCAGGAGGGCTCTCAACAGGAGGCCTTACCCACCTAGGGTCTTCAAAGAGCAATTCTCTTAGCTCGAGTTAAACCAGGAGCAGTGTATTAGGAGGCTCCGCTTCACCAAGGATGTGGTCACAGAACTCTGCCACCTCCTGCAATCAGACCTGCAGCATCACAGCAGGGCGACCATGGCTCTCCCAGTGGCAGTCAAGGTAACCATGGCCCTCAATTTCTTCACCAACAGATCCTTCCAGTCTGCAGCAGGAGACATAGCTAAAATCTTCCAGTTCGCCGTCCATTGCTGCATCCGAGAGGTCACAGAGGCTCTCTACACCAAGAGAAGGGATTACGTTGCCTTCTCTCTAAACAGAAGCAGGAGGAATGCGCATGTGGCTTTGCCAGGATAGCAGGCTTCCCCATGGTGCAAGGCGCCATCGACTGCACCCACATGGCTTTGCGGGCGCCGTATACCAATCCTGAGATCTTCCGTAATCGCAAAGGCTACCACTGACTTAATGTGCAGTTGTTGTGTGACCACACCCAGCGCATCCTGATGGTCAATGCCCACTATCCTGGCAGCAGTCACGATGCCTTCATCCTGCGTCAGTCCAGTGTGCCAGCAATCTTCCAGCCACCATGTCAAACCTGAGGGTGGCTGCTCAGAGACAAGGGTGATTCGATCTGCACCCGGCTGATGACTCCTCTCCGCAACCCCACCACTCGTGCCCAGCACTCATATAATGACAGCCATACTGCCATCAGGAACATCATCGAGTAGACCATTGGGCTGCTGAAGCAACGGTCCCGCTGCCTTGACCGCTTGAGAAGAGCCCTCCAGTACTCGGCAGAGTGGGTGTCCCATTTCCTGGTGGTCTGCTGCATGCTTCACAACTTGGCCATCCTGAGGGTGCAGTCCTTGCCAGCAGGGATTGCGTGACCACCTCAGGAGTAGGACAAGGGAGAGGAGGTGGATGAGCAGGAAGAGGAAGAGGAGGAGGACGAGGAGGGATGGAGGAGGCAGGCAGCCAATCCCCCTTCTGTGCGTGCAGTCTGTGAACACCTCATCAGACTCCAATTCCAGTGAATGAAACCCCAGCTTCCTGTTGCTCACCACATCCCCATCATATCATCCCTCTGTCACAGAACATCACAGCGTCCTCCTTGGCACAAAGCTGAAATGAGAGCCACCACAAAACAAAGATTCCAAACATAATTAATACATTTATAAGTATTCAATTAACATAAAATAACAACTATTCATCTTGTGCAATCCCTTAGTGTCTGTCGTTCGTGTGCCCTTTTCTACTCTAGTGCTCCTATGCAGTTCTCCCCCAATGGCTGCAGCATGGCTGGTGGAAGGCTGCTGAGTTTCCGTGCGGGACACTGCAGATGGCCTTGCAGGATGACCTCGAGCAGCTCTGTTACTAGAAGGCCTGGCTGTGAACTGCACCACCTTGGTGTGGGCGGCAGCAGTCTGGGCTGGCTGGCTGACAGGCAACAGCAAGGGCAATGGCTGAGTGGCAGTAGTGGGAGTAGAAATACGGTCATCCTGAGAGAGGGGAGCAGGCTCTTGCTCCACAGACCCACTGCCACTCCCCCGGGCAGCGCCTCAGCATTCCTAGCAATCTGTTGGAGGACACATTGCTGGCCTGCTGTGACACCCTGCAAGCCCCTTTCGAGACTTGTAAACCCAGCAATGATGGCAGCAGTCTGAGCTATTACTGCAGCAGCGAGATATTAGGTTACTTCGGCCTGTGCTGCAATGGAAGCCGTGTCATCGCCCGTCACACGCAGCATCATGGTTGGGTCCACAAGGTCTCTCCCGGAGTTGTCCATCATTTCCAGCCTGGAAATCATGGGCTCCAAGCTCTGTGCAAAGCTCTTTGCAATATTGGAGCTGGACCTCTCCATGCTCCTTGACACTGACAAGAGGCTCTCTAGCAGGCTTGCCATTGCACCTAGCAATTCGGTGTGCATTCCCATCACCCTTCTTCTGAAGGCCGCCACATCGAGGTCCTCATCTGAGTCCTGTGCAGCAGAACTCATGCACGAACTCGCCCTTCGGGGAGCTGGCCTCCGAGTTACCCTTTCCCCTGGCCTTGCTGCAGCCCACATGTGCCTGGTGCCTCACCATGTTTCTGAGCTGGTGTCTGCGAGTGTCAGATGCAGTGACGGTGTGCCTTTTTCTTCATCTCCACTCTCCTCCATCACTTCGGGGACAGGCTGTGCTGCTGGCAGTTCTTGGGTATCTGAAAGCAGAAAGGCACAAGGGTCGGGTTGTAGTGAGGGGAACGGGGGAAAGCAAGATATCCATGCATACACCATCAGCAGCTTGTAAGTGGGAAGAGATTGTGGGATGAGGGGGAAATGGGATGTGAGAAGAAGGATTAGGAATGAGCATACCGTTGTTGTCCCCAAGGGCTTCAACTTTGCCTGTTGACACAGCCTCAGTGACTTCCCCTCCAATGATGTCGAGCACTGTCTCCTCCAGTTGTCTCAAGGCCTGTAAAGCGGCTTGGCCACCTCCCGTCTGCCACTGCTCCTGATGGTTGTGAGCCACCCTGGCCTGCAAGAGACAGGGAAGTGTGTCAGCGAGTGTGGTGCAATGTGTTTGCGTGATGTGCCTGCCGTAGTTGAATAGCTGTCAGTGTGCGCAAGGTGTGAGATGGAGGTGTGAGTGTTGCCGCAGTGGTAAGGTTGCGATGGTGAAGTGAAGCTGTGATTGTGAGGTATGAGTGGTGATAGGTAGAGATTGTTGGTAGGTGAGTGATAGGGGTGTGGTGCACTGAGCAGTGTGTGAGGCTTGTGGTGCAGATGGTGGGATATGGCATTTACTGAAGTCTTCACTCACCTTGACCTGCCATGTGAGGTCATTAAACTTCTTTGGCCGTGACGGATGCAGCTATCTCTTGCCAGAGCCTTCTTGAAGTGTGCTTTGATGGCTTCCTGCCACCCTGCGGGAACAGGACACCCCGCCTTCTCTCCACTGCCACTACCAATGCCTCGAGAGCCACATCTGAGAACCTTCTGGCTCGTTCTCTGTGTTGCTGCTGAGCCATGTCTTCAAACTCCAATGGCAGTGAGGTGATGCTGCATCAACGCACCTCCCCTTTAAGTAGTGGAGAGAGACTAGGCCAAACATTACTGGCCATTGGACTGCACCTGATATTGGCCCAGCTATTGAGCATGAAGCCAACCAGCAGTGCGTTTAGTGCTGAGATCAGCGCTCCAATCATGTAAATGAGCAGGCAACACCAATTTTGCGTGCTGCCTGCACCACTTTGAACGGGCGCACCCAAATAGCGCTGGCCCTCGACACCACACGTTTTCGGGCCATATCCAATTTCTAGGCCCATATTTTTGTTTAGTGATGTCGATTGAGGGATAGATATTAGCCAGGACACCTGGGAGAACTCCCCTGCTCTTCTTTGGAATAGTCATGGGGTAAAAATTCAGTATCGCCCCGTTTGGGGCGCAATTATCGGCCGGGCGCAAAGATTAGCGCCTGGCGCTAATTATTGCCTCCGACTGCAAACTTGACTTTTATCGCCCCTGGAGGTGATTGGAGCGCTAAATCAGGCGCTACACATCTGTCTTAAGGCGCAAAGGCCGAGGAGCGAGGCGCTAACTCAGAGCGCTGGCGAAGCTCATGTGATGTCAGTCAGCAATGGTACACAGACACAATGGCGCTGGCCAGTTCTTAAAGGGGAGGGTTGATCTTACTCTCCATCCACATCCTGCTCAATGCAGCCTTGAATCTCGGCCTGGAGAGACCTGTACATCAAATCTGCTGGAAAGAACAATGGAGAGAACCAGGGAAAGAGCTCAGAGTGCAACCTACACAGTCTCTTCTAAATCGATACGAAGAAGTGCAATTCAAAATTAACCTGCAAAGTCCTGCTCAGTACCCAAAACTCCTTCACACAGCGTTGAATCTCTCCAGAAGTCCCTCTCTCTCTCTCAGAATGCGTGGTTCAAAAATGTCAACAACAAAAAAAGGCAGGAAGCGGTCGCCTTTAAATAGCGCTCCCCCACTCCCTTCCTGACTACAAAACGCTCCCCTCAACCTGTCATTGCTAGCGGCAGGCGGTAAGGCAGGGGGCGCCACTCAATATCCGGTCCGGGGCGCTACCGGGGCGTTGCGCACTCGACTGACGTCACGATCTGCCGGCGCAGGAGATCGTGGCGGTAGTGTTTAGCGCCGCCGCAAAATGTCTAGTTAATTTTGCGAGCGGCGCAAACATCGCCACGCCCGGGCGCTAGTTGCTTTGTGCCCCATTAGCGCCTTTTCAGGGTTAAATTCCATTTGCCACGGTTCTGCCCATCTGACCAACCCGTCTATATCGTCCTGTAGCCTGAGGCTTCCCTCCTCGCTATTTACCACTCCACCAATTTTTGTGTCATCTGCGAACTTACTGATCATACCTCCTACATTCATATCTAAATCATTAATGTACACTACAAACAGCAAGGGACCCAGCACCGATCCCTGCGGTACACCACTGGACACAGGCTTCCAGTCACAAAAACAACCTTCGACCATCATCCTCTGCCTCCTGCCACTAAGCCAATTTTGGATCCAATGTGCCAAATTGCCCTGGATCCCATGGGCTCTTACCTTCTTGACCAGTCTCCCATGCGGGACTTTGTCAAAAGCCTTACTGAAGTCCATGTAGACTACATCAACTGCACTACCCTCATCCACACGCCTAGTCACCCCCTCGAAAAATTCAATCAAATTGGTTAGACATGATCTCCCCCTGACAAAGCCATGCTGACTATCCTTGATTAATCCTTGCCTCCCCAAGTGGAGACTAATTCTGTCCCTCAGAAATTTTTCCAATAATTTCCCTACCACTGATGTTAGGCTCACTGGCCTGTAATTTCCTGGTTTATCCCTACTACCCTTCTTGAATAATGGTACTACGTTAGCTGTCCTCCAGTCCTCTGGCACCTCCCCTGTGGCCAGAGAGGTTCTGAAAATTTGTGTCAGAGCCCCTGCAATCTCCTCCCTTGCCTCACACAGCAGCCTGGGATACATCTCGTCTGGGCCTGGGGATTTATCCACTTTTAAGCCCGCTAAAACCGCTAGTACCTCCTCCCTCTCAATGCTAATTTGTTCAAGTATACCACAATCCCCCTGCCTGATTTCTATGCCTACATCGTCCTTCTCCATAGTGAACACAGATGCAAAATATTCATTTAAAACCTCACCTACATCTTCCAGCTCTACACACAGATTGCCACTTTGGTCCCTAATGGGCCCTACTCTTTCCCTGGTTATCCTCTTGCCCTTAATATACTTATAAAACACCTTGGAATTTTCCTTTATTTTGCCCGCCAGTGTTTTTTCATGTCCCCTCTTCGCTCTCCTAATTTATTTTTTAAGTACCCCCCTGCACTTTCTATACTCCTCTAGGGCTTCCACTGTTTTTAGTCCTTTGTATCTGCCAAAAGCCTCCCTTTATTTCCCAACCATTCTTGTATATCCCTTGACATCCAGGGTCCCTGGACTTGTTGGTCCCACCCTTGACCTTTACGGGAACATGTTGGCGCTGTACTCTCTCCATTTCCTTTCTGAATGATTCCCACTGCTCTGATGTGGATTTTCCTACAAGTAGCTGATCCCAGTCTACTTTGGCCAGATCCTGCCTTATCATATTAAAATCGGCCTTCCCCCAATTTAGAACCTTTATTTCCGGTCCATCTTTGTCCTTTTCCATGACTACCTTAAATCTCACCGAATTATGGTCACTGTCACCAAAATGCTCTCCTCCTGACACTTCTACCACTTACCCAGCTACATTCCCTAGAATTAGGTCCAGTAACGCCCCCTCTCTTGTAGGACTTTCTACATGCTGGCTCAAAAAGCTCTCCTGGATGCACTTTAAGAATTCTGCACCCTCTAAGCCTTTCACACTCTGACTATCCCAGTTAATATGGGGGAAGTTGAAATCTCCTACTATTATTACCCTATTATTTCTACACTTCTCTGAGATTTGCCTACATATCTGTTCTTCTATCTCCCCCTGACTGTTTGGGGGCCTATAGTACACTCCCAGCAAAGTGCTTGCCCATTTTTTGTTTTTAAGTTCTACCCATATGGCCTCATTAGAGGAACCTGCTAAGATATCATCCCTCCTTACAGCAGTAATTGACTCCTTGATTAATATTGCGACACCCCCTCCTCTTTTACACCCCCCTCTGTCTCGCCTGAAGATTCTATACCCCGGAATATTGAGCTGCCAGTCCTGCCCCTCCCTCAACCATGTCGCTGTGATAGCAACAATATCATACTCCCATGTGTTCATCAACACCTTCAATTCACCTGCCTTACTCATAAGACTCCGTGCATTAAAATAAATGCCATCCAGCCTTGCCATACTCCCTTGTGCCGTTACATATTTGCTCTGCCTTCCAGACTGACTTGTTTTTTCCTCTATATTTGGCTGTGCATCACCCCCTACTATAGCGTGGGATCTTTTACATCCACCTGAGAGGGCAGACAGGGCCTCGGTTTAACGTCTCATCTGAAAGACAGCACCTCCCACAGTGCAGCAAGGGCTGCCGATTTGCCTGTTTTGCGCTACCGCCCAAAAACAGATTTCACCCCTCCCCCCTTCCCACCCCATGAACACTTGCTGTGACATCAATAGACTTCATGGCGCAATGATGTTTGGGAGTGGTGCAAATCATGAACGTATATCCACACTGAATTCTGTTTCCTTTTGTTCAGGATATCTCACTGTTACTGATCTCGAAGATAACAGCAATGCTGCGCCATGTTGCCGGGACCTTTTGCTTTTAATCCTTTCACACAATGCTGTTCAGCGGCGGTTTTGTCTGTACATCCTCCAGTAACTAAAAACAAGTTCACTAATCAAAGCAGTTTGAGCTTTTAATCAGGAGATTACAGCTATGAAAATGAGGTTAATGCATTGCAAAATGTTGCTAAAAATAACGAGAATTACCCATTGACCTAGCATACACCCAGGAAACCAGAACTCCAGTAGTTTGGCAACATATTGTAGAAGTGTTTCTTATCTGTCCGTGTGCGACAAGCTGAGGGGAGTGGTGACTGTCCTAGAAACCGTCCAATCTGCTCATTTATACGCAGTCCCCAGCTGAAAAAAAAATCCTTTTCTTTTTGATCACATGTTTCCTTCGGTGCGGATACAACAACAACTTGCATTTAGATAGCGCCTTTAACGTAGTAAAACGTCCCCAGGCGCTTCACAGGAGCGTTACCACAAGACGTGCCACATAAGGAGGTGTTAGAACAGGGAGCTTGGTCACAGAAGTGGGTTTTAAGGAGGGTCTTAAAGGAGGAGACAGAGGTGGAGAGGTGGAGAGGCTTCGAGAGGGAATTCCGGAGCTTGGGGCCCCGGCAGCTGAAGGCACGGCCGCCAATGGTGGGGTGAAGGAAGTCGGGGATACAAAGAGACCAGAGTTTACAGCAGAGTTCAGCTTCTTCTTTGTTTTGGTGTTCTGTACCTTGGTTTCGGCCTGTGCTGGGTGGAGTTTAAATTATTAGTTGAAGGTCAAGCATGACTTTAAGCCGTTTTATGTTAGAATCTCCAGTGTCACTGGCTGAAGTGCAGTCATTTGACAATTGGACTTTAATCCCATCAACTTTACGACAGAAATAAACAAAGTCAGTGTAAACCTGAAAGCCGCTGATGGATTCAAAAATATTTATTTAAAATAAATTTTTATTGTAACTGAACTCTATTTTAAAATTGCGTATTTTATAACCAAGAAGTAGCTTTGTTTTGCCTTTGGTTTTATTACATTTACCTTCAGCTTTACTGAGTGGTGAGTAGAAAATTGACTATCAGTCATCGCACTGACAGGTCTATTACCCTCGTAGGTGCTCACCAGACTGATGGATAGTGACCACTCTTCATGCAGGTAAGTGGTTTGTCCTTGGGTTACCTGAGTAACCTCCAATTAAAGATGTGCCTTCAGATTACCTCTGACTTCCGATTCAGGCTCCCGAAATTCAGAATAGTCCAAAGTAGAAGCGGGAAGGGCCTGCAGATCAAGGCTCCACAGACCTTTCTTGAACATCAGTGCTAAGAAGACACATATTATGAGCTTCATTTGCATGTCGAGCACACCACCTGCCCGATTGCACTAATAGGAGGCCCGAGCCATTTTCATGGGCGGGCCTCATCTGCGTAATGCCGGTGAGCTGTGAGCACTGGCAGCTCGCTGACTCGGCGGGGAAGGGGCCGGGAGATCCAGTGGCTCCTCAGCAGAGCCCAGTTGGGAGTTCAAGGTTGAAGGGGTGGGAGAAATTGGGAGGAACGGGTGACTTTGGACCTGTGGTTCCCAAAGCTCTCCTCCACTGAGAGTTTTCCTCACCTCATGTCTGGGTCTGTTGTAGACTAAGTGATAGAGATTGATCGCTGGGATTAGTCAACAACTCCATTATCATTGTATCATGTGACTACCACAGTGTCAGCTGTGGCTCAGTTGGTAGCACACTCGCCTCGGGGTCAGAAGGTTGTGGGTTCTAAATCCTACTCCAGGGACTTGAGCACATAAAGCTAGGCTGACACTCCAGTGCAGTGCTGAGGGAGTGCTGTACTGTTGGAGAAATATAGGAGCAAGAGTAGGCCATTCAAGCCTGCTCTGCCATTCAATATGATCATGGCTGATCCTCTATCTCAATACCATATTCCCGCTCTCTCCCCATACCCCTTGGTGCCTTTTGTGTCTAGAAATCTATCTATCTCCTTCTTAAATATATTCAGTGACTTGGCCTCCACAGCCTTTTGTGGTAGAGAATTCCACAGGTTTACCACCCTCTGAGTGAAGAAATTTCTCCTCATCTCAGTCCTACCCCGTATCCTGAGACTGTGACCCCTCGTTCTAGACCTCCCAGCCAGGGGAAACATCCTCCCTGCATCCAGTCTTTCAGATGAGATGTTAAACCGAGGCACCGTCTGCTCTCTCAGGTGGACGTAAAAGATCCCATGGCACTATTTCGAAGAAGAGCAGGGGAGTTATCCCTGGTGTCCTGGCTAATATTTATCCCTCAACCAACATAACAAAAAAACAGATTATCTGGTCATTATCACATTGCTGTTTGTGGGAGCTTGCTGTGCGCAAACTGGCTGCCGCGTTTCCCACATTACAACAGTGACTACACTTCAAAAAGTACTTCATTGACTGTAAAGTGCTTTGGGACGTCCGGTGGTCATGAAATGCGCTATATAAATGCAAGTCTTTCTTTCTTTCTTACCAGGATGGTCGAAGGCAAACTAGATGGGCCCAGGTCTTTTTTCGTCTGGCAATTCCTATACTGGCTCCGAATTCCACAGCGCCTCAATTTTAAAATTCTCATCCTTGTTTTCAAATCGCTCCATGGCCTCGCCCCTCCCTATCTCTGTAATCTCCTCTGGCCCTACAACCCTCCAAGATCTCTGTGCTCCTCTAATTCTGGCCTCTTGCGCATCCCGATTTTAATCACTCCACCTTTGGGCGGCTGTGCCTTCAGCTGCCTAGGCCCTAAGCTCTGGAATTCCCTCCCTAAATCTTTCTGCCTCTCTACCTCTCTCTCCTCCTTTAAGACGCTCCTTAAAACCTACCTCTTAGGCCAAGCTTTTGGTCAGTTGTATTAATATCTTGTTCGGTGTGGTTCGGTGTCAAATTTTGTTTGATAACGCTCCTGTGAAGCGCCTTGGGACATTTTACCACATTAAAGGCACTACATAAATGCAAGTTTTTGTTGTTGAAAGTGCCTGCCGTCCATTTTGTGGCACGCTCGATAATCGAGTTGGGTGGGCCTCAGACGACCAATGGGCGGGAGATTTTTTTTTAATTGTCTGCCAACTACCTGAATTTTCAGTGTAAACAGGGTGGTAGGTACTCAATAATCACTCATGCCTTTCAACGGATTGCTAGGGAGCCTAGATGTACACAAACCCACAAGACCACTGAAGATATTGGGGAAACAAAAAGAGAGATGGAAGCACATACCTGACTAGATCATCGGGGGGATTGGACACGTCCTGACTTAGACCATGACAGAGATCGGAAATCTACTAGGTCATCACGGAGATCAAGGCACAGATAAAAAATGAACAGATTATTTTTTTTAACCTGTTGCCCCATTCAAAGTGGCAGGTCATAGAAAACCTATAGCAAGGCATTTGACGTTAACTTTTTTTATTCGTTCCTGCGATGTAGGCATCGCTGGCAAGGCCAGCATTTATTGCCCATCTCTAATTGCCCTTGAGAAGGTGGTGGTGAGCCCCCTCCTTGAACCGCTGCAGTCCGTGTGGTGAAGGTGCTCCCACAGTGCTGTTAGGGAGGGAGTTCCAGGATTTTGACCCAGTGACTATGAAGGAACGGCCGATATATTTCCAAGTCAGGATGGTGTGTGACTTGGAGGGGAACTTGGAGGCGATGGTGTTCCCATGCGCCTGCTGCCCTTGTCCTTCTATGTGGTAGCCTTGTCCTTCATGGGTTTGGGAGGTGCTGCTGAGGAAGCCATTGTGAGTTGCTGCAGTGCATCTTGTAGATGGTACACACTGCAGCCACGGTACGCCGGTGGTGGAGGGAGTGAATGTTTAAGGTGGTCGATGGAGTGCCAATCAAATGGGCTGCTTTGTCCTGAATTGTGTCGCACTTCTTGAGTGTTGTTGGAGCTGCACTCATCCAGGCAAGTGGAGAGTATTCCATCACACTCCTTACTTGTGCCTTGTAGATGGTGGAAAGGCTTTGGGGAGTCAGGAGGTGAGACACTCACCGCAAAATACCCAGCCTCTGACCTGCTCTTGTAGCCACAGTATTTATGTGGCTGGTCCAGTTAAGTTTCTGATCAATGGTTAACCCCAGGATGTTGATGTTGGGAGATTTGGCGATGGTGATGCCGTTGAATGTCAAGAGGCATTCTCCAGTCTTACTGCATGCGGGCATAGACTGCTTCATTATCTGAGGAGTTGCGAACATCCCCACTTCTGACCTTATGATGGAGGGAAGGTCATTGATGAAGTAGCTGAAGATAGTTGGGCCTAGGACACTGCCCTGAGGAATACCTGCAGCGATGTCCTGGGGCTGAGATGATTGGCCTCCAATAACCATCTTCCTTTGTGCTAGGTATGACTCCAGCCAGTGGAGAGCCTTTCCCCTGATTCCCATTGACTTCCATTTTACTAGGGCTCCTTGATGCCACACTCAGTCAAATGCTGCCTTGATGTCAAGGGCAGTCACTCGCACCTCACCTCTAGAATTCAGCTCCTTTGTCCATGTTTGGACCAAGGCTGTAATGATGTCTGGAGCCGAGTGGTCTTGGCGGAACCCAAACTGAGCATCGGTGAGCAGGTTATTGGTAAGTGCCGCTTGATAGCACTGTCAATCATCAGCAAAGTGATGGAAGGTGTTGTTAAGAGTAGACTGATGGGGTGGTAATTGGCCGGATTGGATTTGTCCTGCTTTTTGTGGACAGGACATACCTGGGCAGTTTTCCACATTGTCAGGTCGATGCCAGTGTTGTAGCTGTACTGGAACAGCTTAGCCAGAGGCGCATCTAGTTCTGGAGCACAAGTCTTCAGCACAACAGCCGGGATGTTATCAGGGCCCATAGCCTTTGCTGTATCCAGTGCGCTCAGCCGTTTCTTGATATCACGTGGAGTGACAATAGAACTGGCAATAGAACACTGAACGTGTCCAACAAGACATTAAACATACAGGTCGATCAAATCTAACTTCAATCCGAACTGGGTCAAAACTCAGATTTTCATAAATAAATTTGAATGGATTTGGTAATTTAATCTGAATATTGGAACCCAACAGTGGTGCATTGGTTATTGACAAAACACTGCAGTAGCAAAGCCACTTAGTTTCTCAGTGAAGATAAACACTGTGCTGATGCTGACTATATATACACACACAATACTTTATTACAGCAGGTGTCACATATTTTATTGACAAGCAGTGATTTGATCGTATAATATGAGTGATACTGTCATAAGTGTCTTAAGTAAAATTGAAAAAAAAATACACCTATATTTGCGATATTTTTTTTAATAAAGATAATCCTGAATAGTGCCTGAACAGTTATGACTGATCTGCCATAACTGCCCTTTTCTCTTCTTATTCGGAGGGAGGATTTAATAGAGTTAAGTTGCTATGAAAGTGAAAGGCAGGAAAATTATGAGGAAGTCTTCTTTAAATTCGAACAAAAATTCTGCCGTATTTTATAAGCAATCAAAATGAATTGACTTTGGAACTGTCTCAATCCAGCTCCCTGTAGACACACATCCATGGCACAAAACTGCCCATAAATTAATCCAAGCTGTATGCATGGCTGCTGTGGGAAATGGGAAAATGGCACTGGTGCGATAGGGCTTGAACTTCTCAGGCTGGGTTCAGTGCTACAACTGACACTGCCACTGCCGGCTAGGAAGAGGAAGGATATTAGGGCCCCTAATGCTGACATCTCTGCCAATGAACGCCGCTTGAAGAAAAAAAAAGTTGACCACAGATCCAAACGTTCATTAAAAAAACACAAGGGGGTAGAAATTCTTTTGCGTTTCGCCGAGTTTTTGGGCGCAAAATCTGCATTCCACTTACCAATTTCGCAGTGGGACATCATGCGCACGAAAAGCGGCGATCGCCATATTGGTTAAGGTGCTCCTAGGCGTCACTGCGGCTGCCTGAACCAAACGCTGGCTGCCTTTAAAATATTTAAACAGGTGTCCTGCGCTTGTATTCGGACCCTTTTGCTAAATTGGTGCCTGGGAGCTCAGTCATATGCCCGACCAGAAAAAGATGGCATGAATATTCAGGAAGCGGGCTGAAGCAGCGATATTTAAAGGGACCCTCAACTCCGATACAACAAGAGCCTCGCCCGCACCAGAGCTCTCACCGAACAAACCTTGGCATCCTCAAACAAAGGTTCCGGTGTCTGGTCTGATCCGGGGGAGTCTTGCAGTATAGCCCCAGGCGAGTCTCCAGATTTGTAGTGATTTACTGCACGCTACACAACTATGGTTTAACATCTCATCTGAAAGACGGCACCTCCGATAGTATAGCACTCCCTCAGTACTGCACTGGCACGTCAGCCTAGATTTTTGTGTTCAAGACTCTGGAGTGGGATTATGAACCCACAACCTTCTGACTCAGAGGTGAGAGTGCTACCAACTGAGCCACAGCTGAGATAGGTGTTAGGAGTCTTACCTTAGTAACCCTGGTCAGGTCATTAAACTTTTTCCTGAATTGCTGCCCTGTCCTGGGGGCGATTCTCTTGGCACTGACACCTTGTGCCACTCCTGTCCACCACTGCTGGTGGGAAGAGGATGCCCTCTGCTCCCCTCCAGTTGACCTCCTCCACCACAACCTGCAGTGCCACATGCGAGATGCGGGTTGGCCCCTGAGGCATCTCCTTGGCCTGCCATGTTCAGAAGTTGCTTTCCAGTTGCCTGCAGCCAAAGTGCACCTCCCCTTTAAGAGGTGCTGGCTGCCTTTAAATAGCATCAGGGACGCCCGATATTCACAGCCCCGATTAGGCGAGCTCCCAATCAACAGCACGACAAGCAAGCAATCATCGATTTCATGATAACAAGGGCCCCTGATCAATTTTACTTACTAGTTCTGTACAGTGCCAATTCTGGGCCCGAAAGCAGGCCCCAAACGAATTTCTACCCCAAGATGTCCTAATGATGCTTTTAGTTATTACCATTTAACGACATGTCTGGAAATGGAAAAAAATCCAATTTAATTGCATAGCAACTGAGAAACACAAGCCAAACTATATCAGTGTACATGGAAACATTTACATATTTGTAGAAATTGAATCACTCATAACATTGCATTAAGATCATGCTGATGCAGGGCTAATCTGTGTTTTCAGAATTTGTATTAGCTTCTCCTTCCTCCCAGCCTCCACTATGTTTAAATGATCTGTCATGGATTGAGTGCCTTTTAGAGTCACTTCTGACCCTTTCTCATTTTAGCAGCTTTATATCTTTTCACTGAGTGCAATAATCAATAACTGAACACAATCTGATCTGTGTCTGGCTATTTCTCAGAATTGCTCGCAGTCCGTGACTGGGTAACATGTCTGATTCAGCCTGTACAGTGCTTTGTCATAGCCAACTTGTAGCCAAGCTCCTTGTAATTGGTGCTTTGCACAATATGGTGCAATGTTTGCAACTGCACTGAAGACGTTCACAGTCCATAATGAGCAGTCAACTATTAAACTCAGCCTCTTTTGCCAATTTCTGTTATAAATACAGGACCGTACTAATGTGCAGTTTCCTGTCGGCAACCAATAATATAAATCAATTCAGTAAATATTAATCAACGTAATACATCCAGTGTGCCAATCTCTCGAGGAATTTTTCCTGTGAGGCTGAGAGGTTGCATTATACAAAGAATTACATTCAGCTGGAATGTGTTGCGCCATTCAGTGAACTTTCTGCCATCTTTCATTTTTTTAATAAAGCATTTGCCAATCCCATGCACTTGAAGGAAGTGTGGATCGGAGGTAGGGCTGTAACTCTGTGGTGTCAATTCTGTAATCCATGCTCTGTTTACACACAGCTTCCAGCTGGGAGGGTGGGACCAGTGAATTAACCATATATATATATATATATATATATAACAATTTCCTGTCCTCTTCTTTTGAAGCTTTCAACTCATGCTGAGGTACATATTCACAGGCACCAGCAACCCCCAGCTAAAATGTACTTGCACTTATATATGTCCTCAGGACAAAGCACTTCACAACCAATTAATTAATTGTATGTAAGTGTAGTCACTGTTGATTTTGTGGGCAAACACATCAGCAAATTTGTGCGCAGCAAGAATCCACGAAAAAGCAATGAGAAGAATAACCAGTTAATCTGTTGGTCAGAAGAACTCCCTGCTCTTCTTTGAAAAAAGTGCCATGGGCTCTTTTAGTTCCACTTTGATATCTCAGTTAAAGGACAAGCCCCTCTGACAATGCAGCACTCCCTCAGAATGATACCAGGACGGAGAGGTTATACCTATCAGGAAAGGCTGAACTGATTGGGGCTCTTTTCTCTCAAAAAGAGAAGGCTGACGGGCGACCTGATAGAGGTCTTTAAGATTATGAAAGGGCTTGATAGGGTAGACATAGAGAAGATGTTTTCACTTGTGGGGGAGACCAGAACTAGGGGCCATAAATATAAGATAGTCACTAGTAAATCCAATAGGGAATTCAGGAGAAACTTCTTACCCAGAGAGTGGTGAGAATGTGGAACTTGCTACCACAAGGAGTACTTGAGCCAACTAGCATATTTGTATTTAAGGGGAAGCTAGATAAACACATGAGAGAGAAAGGAATAGAAGGATATGTTAATAGAGTTAGATAAAGGGTGGGAGGAGTCTCGTTTGGAGCATAAACACTGGCACGGATCTATTGGGCCGAATGGCCTGTTTCTGTGCTGTAAATACAATGTAATTCTATGTAGTATTGCACTGAAATGTCAGTCTAGATTAATGCTTAAGTCTCCGGAGTGACGCTCAAACCCATAACCTTCTGACTCAGAGGCAAGCGTGCTACCAACTGAGCGAAACTGTCACAGGCATGCTTAAGAAGCCATTCTTAATGGGGGAGCTTGGGCAATGAGATCTGGAAGGAAATTCTGTCCTCATCCAACATCCACAAATACGCATTTTTGAACTGCTGTTATTGGGCAACAATCAGGAGCAGGAATCCCGGCTGATTTTATTTTTTTTCCCCAAGGGTCATTGAGATCAATTGTAGTGCCCCCTGACATAATAAGGACTCACTACGCACTTGAACATAAAGCAAGGCTTTAATCAACTTGTAACAAAACATGGAGGTCTAGTTAGCAGTCACTAGCTTCCTGTTTCCAGATTGTCTCTCCCCAAGGTGGGCCCATGCCTGAGTATTTATACTCCCTGGACGGCGCCCCAGCTGGCCACCCAGTAGTACTTCCTGAGTTGTTACTTGCGATTTATGACACCCCCAATGCTGCCTTTACTGAGATCAGTTAAAGCAGCACAGACTGAAAATGGAACCTGGGACCTTCTAGTCCATCTGGCTTAGTACTAAGCTGACAGCACCATTACCCACGAGGCCAGCAATGGCACTCATGATGCATTTAATTCACCACCTCAAACTGCCCCCACGACTACTCCCATCAGTGACAAGTATTCAACCATTACATCACCAAGGAGTTGTTATATAGCTCAAAATGATCTCCCCAGATAAGCCAAGTTTGAAAGGACAAAATCTATTATTGCATTGCCAAGTTTTTTTTTGGTAGTTCAAGTGGACAGATTACAAACATCTCACAAACCTGTCATTAAGCTTTACTGAAATCTTACTGACAAGAATGTTTATTGAGATGTGCTATTTAGTGTTAATCATCAGTTACGAACAGATGAAAATCAATATTTAAAGTTACCAGTTGGATTTAGTGTTCACCACTGTTGTGGCAGTGGTGAAAAATGGGCCTTTCCTCATACAGGTTCTACAGCTGTGGAAAAGCCACCCAGAACTGAAACAAGAAATCCTCTTCATAAAAAGTGCTTTGAGCACCAAAGTTTCAATTGCACCAACTTATCCAAAGAAACAGCTGGTCTGAGGGTGCCCTCAACTTCAAAAACACCAGTCTTCATATTGTCAGAATCAAGCAGTAAATTGTAGTCACAACTCTCCAGACTAGACGATACCTTTTCAGATCACTAATGAGTTCAGTAACGGTTGAATTTTGATTTACAAGGTCACTGCTAAAGAATGTTTATTTGTGTGTAGATGGATATGAACAACAGCTTTCAACGTGTAGATCTTGAACATCGAGTACCATTATATCTATATCATTGTCGGAAATGATTCTTGGTCAGACCTGTGAAAAGTGATGCACATTCTTTAGAAACACTTGAGACAGTGAATCATTCTACAGACTATCATTCTTTTTACAATGGCAAAGGTCACATCCAGAGTAACTATCTGCATTTCTGGTGGTATCACATCAGCTTGTACTAAAACAGTACAAGTATTGTAGGGATCTGTGAGAACACTGATTGACCTCTGATAACATGCTGCCGAAGCATCAGCAACAAACAGTCCTGGGGTTTCGATTGTCTGCACAGAGCACGTTTGACATTGCCTGGGTTGCAGGGATTTAGAGTGCTTAACTGTGATGTACAGCCTGGTAAACTGAAATTCAGCCTTGAATTGGCAGAGACCTGTTCAACAGCCTGTCACTCAGCCATCAGTTATAAGCAGCCTTTACACTCCATAATAAACTGTCACCTATCAGACTCAGGCTGTCTTCCTGGTGTTGGTTGTAAATCAGATTGTGTGCCAAATGTTGCTCTAAGGGTGTTTAATTGACAATTAGTATTTTACAATACCATCAGATACTTGCAGTGAGCACTGCAGTCATTGAACATCTAAACCCATTTTGTTTTAAGGAAGGAAGAACTTCCATTTATATAGTGCCCTTTCCCAGCCTCAGGCCGTCCCAAAAGTTTTTCACAGCCAATGAATTACTTTTGGACTTGTACTCACTGTTATATATAGGCAAATGTAGCAGTCAATTAGTGCACAGCAAGGTCCTACAAACAGCTATGAGATAAGACCAGTTAATCTGTTTTGATGATGTTGATTCAGAGATAAATGTTGGCCAGGACGCGAGGAGAACTCCTCTGCTCTTCTTCAAAATAGTGGCCACGGCTTCTTTTATGTCCAGCTGAACAGGCAGACGGGGCCTCGGTTTAACGTCTCATCTGAAAGACGGCACCTCGAACAACGCATTATTCCCTCAGAACTGTGCTGAAGGATCAGTCTAGATTGTGCCCTTGCTAACTGAATCATGGCAATATTAACTTCTGTTAAGGAGCACAATCTTTATGTTCGATAGAGCCATTTAAAAAAAAAAAAAATTGCAAACATACAATGAGGTAAACCTTGTCCAATCTGATCACTACATGTCATGTAATAAAAATGAAGCGTGGCTTATGTGGGGTTTATTTACTTCGCCAAGCAAAAGAAAAAAATGTCAAACACTTTTTCAGGAAGACTGTGCCCTTTAAGTCAATCCCTTTAATGCCCTGATACACATTTAACCCACAGTTACCTGTTGACACGAATTTACTTATTTCAGCAACATACCACATTGCAGCAAGGGAAAATCATCCATTACGATTAAAAGTACCTAAGATATTTTTATAACAGCATTCTTATTAATATTTCCTTCTAGATATATATTAAGTGAGTAGCTTTGTAGTAAGCAGTTTATTCAAGTAACAACAACTTGTATTTATATAGTGTCTTTAACGTAGTAAAACGTCCCAAGGCGCTTTCCAGGATCGTAATCCGATTAAAAATTTGACACCAAGCCACATAAGGAAATATTAGAAATTAAAACAGAAAATGTTGGAAATAATCAGCAAGTATCTGTGGAGAGAGAAACAGAGTTAACGTTTCAGGTCGATGTCATTTCATCAGATATTAGGAAAGCTTGGTCAAAGAGGTAGGTTTTACGGAGCGTCTTCAAGGAGGAGAGAGCAGTAGAGAGGCGGAGAGGTTTAGGGAGGGAATTCCAGAGCTTGAGGCTGAGGCAGCTGAAGGCACGGCCACCAATGGTGGAGCGATGAAAATTGCGGATGCGCAAGAGGCCAGAATTAGAGGGGCGCAGAGATCTCGGAGGGTTGTAGGGCTGGAGGAGGTTACAGAATCATAGAATGGTTACAGAACAGGAGGCCATTCAGCCCATCGAGCTCGGGCCAGCTCTCTGCAAGAGCACTTCAGCTAGTCCCACTCCCCCACCCTTTCCCCATAGCCCTGCAAATTTTTTTCTTTCAAAGAAAAGAAAGATTTGCATTTATATAGCGCCTTTCACAACCACCGGACATCCCAAAGCGCTGTACAGCCAATGAAGTACTATTTGAAGTGTAGTCACTGTTGTAATGTACTTCAGGTACTTATCCAATTCCCTTTTGAAAGCCACAAGTGAGTCTGCCTCCACCACCCTTTCAGGCAGTGCATTCCAGATCCTAATCACTCACTGCGTAAAAAAGATTTTCCTTATGTCGCCTTTGGTTCTTTTGCCAATCACCTTAAATCTGTGTCCTCTGGTTCTCGACCCTTCTGCCAATGGGAACAGTTTCTCTCTATCTACTCAGTCCAGACCCCTCATGATTTTGAACACCTCTATCAAATCTCCTCTCAATCTTCCCTGCTCTAAGGAAGATAGGGAAGACAGAGATAGGGAAGTAACATAAATTAACTAAATTTCAAAAGCTGGGGAATGATATTGCAAGGAACTCTACAGACTATTAAAACTATTTGCCAGCTGTCTGACTATTTGTGCTAAGAATTCACTTGTTATCGAGACTGCACTGTGGGCAGATTGCCCATACCCATTGCTTCATTATGTGCGTCTTAACTTGCTGGGACAACATGTCCCGATGACTGTTACTCTGTGGAACAGCAGTGACTTCAGAGCTGTACATCAAGCTCTCAGTCTGCTCTCTTTGCTGCAGCAACATAGCCAAGGGTGAGAGGAGGACATAGTAACATGGAGAGTGAACGAGAAGATTAAATATAAAAGTTTTTTTTTTTAAAAAAAGGCTTGATCCCTGAGTTTGAGAATGGAAAAAAGATCAACCAAGTATTCCCATTCTTGATCGCCAGCCAGTGATTCCTGCTGGAATTTGCAGGCATTGGGTGTCAGATGAGGGCTGGGCCAGGATTTGGAAGTGACGCCGGCTGCAGTCGAATTGCCTGCCGACAGCTATCCGGGCTCAGACATGACAAATGACATTCGGGCGAGATATACAGCAGATGACTGGCGCCCTTGCAAGTGTACAGCAGGAGGATTTTTTCTGTGTTTATATTGTGAATTCTGGGAGATTCTCTCACAGCTACCCTACCTGAAGAAGGGGCGACAGCTCCGAAAGCTTGTAATTTTAAATAAATCTGTTGGACTATAACCTGGTGTTGTGCGACTTCTCATTTTTGTCCTTCAAGAGAGGAATGGAGAACATTGGATGGGGAAGGAGCACATGCAGGAAATGCTTGGAAAAGTTGCGTTGGCCCCAAGTAGCTTGAACAAAGTAAACTGCAGTACACGACAAGAGCAAACTATGTGATTAGCTCGGGCCTAAGCATTGCGGCTGTACATACTTCTGGCTGCTGCTTGCTTGGAATGTTGCTATTTTTATACGTAATCACAGCATAATGTGTTACAAAGCTGGGAGGAAAGATAGCAGAGATAGATCGCTGCAGCCCAAAAACCTCTTTAACCCTTTCTTTATACCCACATCAGGGGGTGGGGGGGAAGCTGTTGTCGCCACTGGCTGCCCTTTTGCTTCAGTGAAAGGCTGCCTCGGCGGTGAGGGCGAAGAGTTAAGCCGAGCATAACAAAGCAGTTTGTGACATATGAAACCCGATGCACCGCCGTTTGCTCACAGCGAAGGAAATGAGCATTTATTCGCTGGGGCCAGTGATTAGAAAGCCGTAACTGGGCTCTTGCTTTTTTTTTTATTACGGCCGGCCCTTTATTGCGGAGAGTTTTCACCGCTCTGGGCTGCTGGTAATTGCAGATGTTTGCGCTGATTAGGCTTACTCACAGCAGGTGAGAACATGAGGAGAAGCAGATAATAGTCGGCAGTGAATGGTGTTGTCTTCACCCCAGGCTGACCTTACCAGTGGCTGTTTGCTACATTTTTGTCCTTGTTTGGCCTTCACATATAAATCATGCATACTTCTGCCTGCATTAAGATGCCACAAGGGAATTTTGTGCTACAGTTGTTTATGCACAGAAAGGGGATACATTTCAGTTTCCTTTAAAGTCTTGTGAAAGCTTTTGAGGCGGTATTTCCAAACTCCCTTTTAAAATAACACTGTTTGGTTTATACAAGCTTCTCCAGTGTTCTTTTCTCTTTATGTAGTCGCACTACAGATACAACCTCCAAACTATTCCACTGTTCTCTGCTTGTGTGTGCGGCCTCATTATTTACCAGGGAATGGGATTAAAGGTTATCATTATTTTAAAATTTAACTTCTTGGCTAGTTTATTTTCTCCCCGGTTTAGATTCCGCCCTGTGTCACACAAGGTTTCCCAACTGAGAGGAACCACGGAAACCACAGAAGTTGAAAGCACGGAAGGAGTCCGTTCGGCCCATCACGTCTGCACTGGTTCTTTGCTGGAGCAGCACAAAACTAATCCCATTGCCCTGCTCTCTTTCCATAGCCCTGTGTCATCGCACCGGGTAGATAAGCTGCTCCCAGGCCTTAGGCTCCATCACCTGAGCCAGCCTTCAATGCTTAAGAACATATGAAACAGGAGCAGGAGTAGGCCAATCGGCCCCTCGAGCCTGCTCCGCCATTCAATAAGATCATGGCTGATCCAATCTTGGCCTCAGCACCACTTTCCCGCTCTCTCCCCATACCCCTTGACTCCCTTGTAGTTCAAATGTCTGTCAATCTCCGCCTTGAATATATTCAATGACTCCACCTCCACAGCTCTCCGGGGTAGAGAATTCCAAAGATTCACGACCCTCTGAGAGAAGAAATTCCTTCTCATCTCCATCTTAAATGGGCGACCCCTTATTCTGAAACTATGCCCCCTAGTTCTAGATACCCCCACTAGGGGAAACATCCTCTCAGCATCTACCCTGTCAATCCCCCTCAGAATCTTATATTGCCTTTCCCTGATTGAATGCCCAAGATCTTGAGTTTACCATGTGTGGAATCACAAGCTTCAGAGTACTTGCCGCCTTTCAACGCTGGCAATGTTCCCAAAGATTCAGTTTTAGATATAAAGAAATCCTACGACCAAAAGAAAAACTAAGCATTATATCTGTGCGTGGATGATATGAACATACATAGGAACGTATGAAAATGAGGGGCAGGAAAAGACCAGCTGATCCATCAAGCCTGCCCCACATTCATGTTGCCTGGAGCATCCTGACTAGACACTGTCTACTCCCCAGCCGCCATGTAATCTCCTGGGAGAGGTAATTTTTAAAAAAGGGGGAAAAAACCCAGGGCCAAAAAGGGAAAACATTTGGAAATTTCCTCTCCGACCCCCTCAGGCGATCGAACCCAGTTCAGGAGATCATTAGAACATAAGATTACATTGTCCATGCTTATATTAACTGGTAAATCACTTACCTTTTATAAGATGCGAGCTGTGTTCCAGCCAAGAACCGGTCCAGCTTTCTTTGGAAGGTGTGCAGAGAGTCAGCACACATCGCACGAGCCGACAACTTATCTCTAAGGTCCACTATTCGCTGGGAAATCATAAATTACAGGGTTGCGGGAGGATTCTGCAGTCCTATCTGACACAGTCCAATGGTGCGCTGGGAGCTCTGCCATGGAAGTCCATTGGAAACCAAATCAGACCCTTACTGGGATATAAGGATAAATTCACCGATCTCACATGCCCAGCAGTAGGCCGAGCTCGAAGGGAGCGCAGGTCGGAGAATTAGTGCTGGCATGTTGTAGCTCTAGCTCCGACCCGTGCTCTCTTTGTGCACAGTTCATGATTAGTGAATTTACCCCGGAGTGTCACAAGCATTGGGGGTTCAAATTACTATATAGCACAACACTGGCACTGTCACTCCAAATATTAGCTATTAGCATGAAGATAGTGCCAGTGCTGATGGGCTCAAGCCACGTGATATTCAAATAGCCTGTCTAAACACTCACAGTCTAGACCCACACATGAAGAACAGTCACTGGCTTGTGGTAAAAGAGGGTGGCTAGTACCTCACAATGAGGCCAGTGCCTTCAGGAGGAAGGGAGAAAATTGGAGGGGAAAGAAGAACTGTAATAGAAAACAAGAATATTCAAATCAGTTTTACATAAACATATCATTAGAGCGTTTCCTGTGAGCCTACAACCTAAAAATAGCATTTAACTTAAGAAGTGAGAATGAAGTTAAAAATTTCCTGTAACAAAACGTCTGTTTCAAATATTAATTGTGGTATGTATTAAAATTTATTCCATGCCCGTGGTCATAGACAGTGGTGCAACAATGGCTCAAACCAGCATTGGTGTAGAGCAGAGACATGAAGCCACAAGAGCGTGCTTCACACAATGACAATTTTATCAATAGCATATCTGATCGTCACTTGCATACCAACATATTTTACCTATTTTCTCTCTCGCCTGTGAATTAGACGGCTGCGACTTCGCGCCTCGCACCAGGACCTGAGAACATAAGAGACAGTTTTCTGAGACCGACGCTCCCTGGGGCCTCCACTTGCAGTGGGCGTGGGGCAGGAAATATGGCCCCTGGCCTTGTCTGCCTGATTCACGGAAATCTTGATTTTGTGATGGGCGACTTTGACATCAAGAAAGAAGCCTAATTTACCTGACATAAAGTCTGCAAGTTGGTTCTTGCGCTCTGCCTCTAGCGGGCTGTCTACCCGTATAAAATGGGCACATAATAGAGAATCAGGCCTGGCCTGCTTTGGATGGTTTCTTAAAGCTAGTTTGATTTTGTTTAATTTGAATATTGAAGTGGTTTTGTTGTACCGAGTATTTTCTCTGCTTGTGCATTGAACGTCTTGCATTCTTTTTAGTTCCTCCACGTTAGGGCAACACGGTGGCATAGTGGTTAGCACTGGTGCCTCACAGCGCCAGAGACCCGGGTTCGAATCTGACCTCGGGTGACTGTCTGTGTGGAGTTTGCACATTCTCCCCGTGTCTGCGTGGGTTTCCTCCGGGTGCTCCGGTTTCCTCCCACAGTCCAAAAATGTGTGGGTTAGGTTGATTTGGCTATGATAAATTGACCCTTAGTGTTAGGGGGGATTAAATATGTGGGGTTATGGGGATAGGATGGGATATGTTAGGGGGAATTAAATACGTGGGGTTACGGGGGTAGGGTGGGATATGTGTACTGTGGGGATTAAAGCAGGGACAGGGTACTGGATTTGGATGATCAGCCATGATCGTATTGAATGGCGGAGCAGGCTCGACGGGCCGAATGGCCTACTCCTGCTCCTAGATTCTATGTTTCTATGTTACCTTTCTTTCCTCAAGCTTTCATTTTGCTGAGACACATTGGGGGTAATGTTGACAATGGAAATGAAAATCGGGAGGGATGTGTAACAGGCGACTGATCTGGTATTGCCCATTTTACACTATCGCCCAAAGTCAAAATGATCCCCCTCTCCCTTTCCTTGAGTCTTGGCAATTACTGCCGCAGTATAAGTTTACAGTCAACCAAGTTTGAAGATGGGAATCCCATGAATTGGATGAGGAGGACCAAGTCATGAGGGCACATTACCTTCAGGTAGAAGACACCTCCGGGGTTTTATTCGCACCAATCGCTACCCAAAGACCCATGTTTACTCAGCACAAATGGAGGATTGAACTTGAAACACCCTTGTCTACATGATTCAATAACCTCTACACACCCAGGGGAGCTCTAATCGAATTTTAGTTTTCATTTCCCACCATGATGCAAAGCTTGATGAAGTGAATTAACTAATGTGGGGACGTTAAAAACCAACTACTTTACACTGACTAACATTTATAAGATATAAAAGGTCGTGAATGTTATTTTTTTGCACAACTACACCTTCCCAATGTAAAATCCATGAGCGTTTTTCTTGAGTATGCTTTTATCTCTTTATCACATTTTCCTGTTCTGTGATGTCGAGATGCGTGTTAAAATTTGGCAGCAACAGTAGAATGTAGTCACCTGACTGGCAACACTTAGCCAATGGGTTTGTAAGACATTAACCATTAAACTAAATATCAAGTGTCAAAACCACAATCACAGCAAGCCAGCCACCTCAAGTCCATTAAATGGCATCCAGGTTCCCCTTGGGCAGGAGTTTGCTAATCTTGGCCACGTCAGCTTTGGCACAAAGTAAAGACTGTCAGAGGCACAGTGTCGAAACAAGCCTGCTTGCGGAGTAGTGGTGATGATGGTCCTGCCCTGTCCCCACTGAAGAAAACAATGTGGAAATGGGGAGTCAACATTGGGGAGAATTATGGACAGAACCACAAAGCACAGGGGGGTGAAATTCACCTTGGGCGGGCGTTATCGCAAAATGGGTGCTAGCGAATCAGCAGTTTTACACACTGCCCGATTCTCTATTCCGTTGATGCCAACCTTTTAAAAAGTGAAAAAACACAACACTACTAATTGAGAATTTTTGGGCAGTCTGACAGCGTGCAGGTGTTTTGAGGTCGTAAAATATAATCCTTGGATTTTGATGACTGTTTAAACCGTATGAGCACTTCAAAAGCTGCTCCCCTGATGCTCAGCGGGTACATACGTCACATGGGGAGGCACTGAGCCACACTGAACAGGGAAGTCCCACAGCAGGAACTCTGGATCTGTGCCAATTTGGCTGATTTCAATTTGAGTGGTAATGCGGGTTGTATAATTGGCTTCTGTGCCCCAGGCTTATTGGGAAAAATTAGCCACGACTCTTGTCTTGACTCTCTGTCCAGTGTCCAGTGTTGAAAATTCATGTGTGAAAGAAAATCAGGTCAGGAGGAGGATTAGGCTCTCACCACAAGTAATCGTTTCTGTGAGAAAGGAGGAGAAACAAAAATCCTTCAACACCTGTGATTCAAAATCTCTTCAGCTCCGGAGGTCCATCCAGTACACTCGACAGAAGTTCACAATTCATAGCGGCATAGAAAGTGAGATAATATAGTGGAAGTCCACCAGGATATTAATTGTTTTTCAAATCTGCACGCGCTTAACCAAATGATGCACTCGACAGTTTCAGAGGTCCCTGGCTTTCACCTCCCTCGAAGAAGATAGTGGATCCGCACAGGACATGGGCAATGCGGCCATCTGCTCCACAAGTGGAAGATGAGAGACGACCCAAAGTGCGACTGTGACCATGAGTCCCAGACCATGGAAAACATCACTTCCGCCTGCCCACTAAGATCTGTTGCGAGAGGCACCTCATTTTTCACTTGGCATCTCAGGAGGCCATCGAACGGAGAGCCAAACTAGACATCCCATTATAAGCTTTTCCCATCATACGAAAGTAGTAGTAGTCAGATAAGAGCAGCGAAAATCCTTGGGATGCCATCCCAGTGGATACACTGGGATTGTCCCCACCAGAGCTGGAAGGGTCAGTGGGATAGCACCTTTAATGCATGGGATCATTATGGGCACATCCCCAGCACCAGCCTGACCCATGTGCCCGGAAAATCCAGTGCCTGCTTGCTAATGGAGCATCAGATAAAATCCCACCCCAGTTGGGGAAAAAAATCTTGGAAATTCCTCTCCGACTTCCCCTTAGACAATCGAAATTAGTCCAGGAGATCACTCTGGCCCTGATAATTTGATGTAGTGCCTACCTTTTGTACGAGGTGATCTCCGCCCCAGCCAGAAACAGGTCCAGCTCCAACTTGAAGGAATTGAGTGAATTGGCGTCCACCGCATGAGCCAACAACCTGCTCCAAAGGTCCACTATTCTCTGGGAAAAGAATTGCCTCCTGACATCTAACCTAGTTCTGGCCCTATACAACTTAAAATTGTGACCCCTGGTCCTCCCTAGCCTACGAGGTCAGGAAAGAAGCAGATTTTTGGGCCAAATGGAGCGAGTTCCATAGGGGAAATTCAACACAGCCGGCACTCTCAGCAGCAGAGGTGCGTTCGCAGGGAGTGAGGTTGGGAGCAGAGATAGAATTGTAGCCTCGGTTTTCTGACTCACTCCCTTCCGGCACAGTTCCCCACTTGGAAGCTTGGGATCTGACTTTATCCTTATGTACATTTACTTTTATATTTTAGTTGATTTGCACTGAAATCAGAAAAAAAGCAAGACTTGCATTTATATTGCACCTTTCACGACTTTGAGATGTTTACAGCCAATGAAGTACTTTTTGAAAGTGCAGTCACTGTTGTAATGTAGGAAACGCGGCAGCCAATTTGCACACAGCAAGCTCCCACAAACAGCAATGTGATAATGACCAGATAATCTGTTTTAGTGATGTTGGTTGAGGGATAAATATTGGCCAGAATTACCCTGCTCTTCTTTGAAATAGTGCCGTGGGGTCTTTTCTGTCTACCTGAGACAGACGGGGGCCTCAGTTTAAGGTCTCATCTAAAAGACGGCGCCTCTGACACTGCATCACTCCCTCCAGTACTATGGCACTGGGTGTGTCAGCCTGGATTATGTGTTCAGTTCTGTGGAGTGGGGCTTGAACCCACAACCTTCTGACTCAGAGGCGATAGTGCTACCCACCGAGCCACGGCTGACATCTAATCCAGAAGAGATAGCAGAATGCGAATTTATTTTAATTGTTTAGAGATAATGGGAATCAATTGAAACATATTAGATGATGGAATGCCGCTGTTTCAAAGCAAAGGATTCACATACGGTTTGCAGTGGCTGCAGGAAGCCAATGTTGCTTTGCTGTCTCTGCTGAAGCAGACCTTCTGAAACGGACCACAATGTGGGTGTTGCGCTAAGCATCATGTTTCTGTGCTGTGAAGGTCACCATATCACCAGCCAAGGCCTTGAGCTACTGCGTCACTGCCTTGGTGACATCAGCTCTCCCTGACTATGTAGGTGGCTAAAGGGGAATTTTTCCTTCTAGTCCAGTTAATGGGGTGAAAGGGAATCGTCTGCATCTTTTCTAGTGGCTGAATGCTATCGGTGAGGAAGAGAGACAGAAAGATCATGGCAACAACAAAAATCTACCCGATGATGCTCATGTTTTCAAATCCCTCCACGGCCTCGCCCCCCCCTCCCTATCTCTGTAACCTCCTCCAACCCTACAACCCTGCGAGACCTCTGCGCTCCTCCAATTCTAGCCTCCTGCGCATCCCTGATTTTCATTGCTTCACTCTTGGCGGTTGTGCCTTCAGCTGCTCTGGAATTCCCTCCCTAAACCTCTCCACCTCTCCCTCCTCCTTTAAGATCTCAATAAAATCTACCTCTTTGACCAAGCTCTTGGTGACCTGCCCTAATAGCTCCTTATGTGGCTCGGTGTCAGAACATTTTTGATAACGCTCTTGTGAAGCACCTTGTGGCACGTTTTACTACGTTAAAGGCGGTATATAAATGCAAGTTGTTGTTGTTGTTAACAAACCCTCCAGCAAACCTTTCTAATGGAGACGCCTGTCTGAAATGTCAATCTATCTTGCTCGGATCCTGACTGGCCTGCTGTGCATTTCTGGCCTTTTCCGTTTTTTTCATACAGGCTACATATTAATCCACTTTGAGCCTTGGCCTCGATTGGTAGCTGCACTCTTGACAGGATTGACATTTCACAAATGTAACACCGGGCATGATAATCGGAGGGGTGGCACGATGACTCAGCGGGTAGGTGTGCAACAGCGTCACAATCGTGCCAGGCTGCTGGTATTTGTCAAGCTGCCGGGGATGTGGAGAGCAAAGTGTCTCCTCTGAGTGAAAGGGGAAAAAGAAACTGAAGGCGAATCACCTCAGGCTGTTCTTGCACACCTCGTGGTGACTGTTCACACTGGGGCACTGGCAGCTGCCTGGGGGCAAATGGGTAACTTTAAAAAGGCGGGGGGGGGCAGTCAATTAAAAAGTTCACCGATTATTTAGAGAACTTTTAAAATGTTTTACAAGTGGAGTAGCTCCAGCATAATCAGAATACAGTAATAGTAAGCAACACACAGACTGTTCACTGAAATAATACCACTGCAAATACTCTGAACACAAATGCTGAAAACAGGCAACTTATAAAATGTGAGTGTTAATGGAGTAAACTGATCGGCAATGAACCAGTACTTAAGTAGAAACTCTTTGTTCAATATTACTCATCAGCTGGCAACAGTATCTCAGCACTGACTAATGCAAAAAGGCCATCAAAACACTTAGGTTACTTTTACCCTCCTGAAGGATCTGTGAAAGCAAGCCCATCATCAGCACTGAGACAGCTCCACTGCTGTCACTGATGAATGCCTGAGTTTGCACTGAGTTTCCCAGTTCCCAGTTCTGCTGCTGTATCTGGATATTGTGGCCAAGCTCCAAAAACTCTGGAACTGTGCTCTTTTCATAGAATAGATTCGTAGAATCATACCGCGCAGAAAGAGGCCATTCGGCCCATCGTGCCTGTGCCGGCTCTCTGAAAGAGCTACCCAATTAGTCCTGCTCCCCACCCTGCTCTTTCCCCAAAGCCCCGGCAGATTTTTCCTTTTTAAGTATCTGTCCAATTCTCTTTTGAAAGTTACTGTTGAATCTGCTTCCACCGCCCTTTGCAGATCGCAACAACTTTTCTATCCAAAATATTTTTCAGGTTCATATCCAATCTGCAACCTATGTATGCATTGAGTACTTCAGGTGGATCCCGTAATCTAGGGCGTGTCGAAACTGTGGCCGTGCAGCCTGCGAGCAGAACAGTGGCAAATAGAATTTAACCCTGAAAAGTGTGAGGTGATGCATTTTGGGAGGACTAACAAGGCAAGGGAATACACAATGAATGGTAGGACCCTAGGAAGGACAGAGGATCAGAGGGACCTTGGTGTGCATGTACATAGATCCATGAAGGCAACAGGACAGGTAGATAAGGTGGTTAAGAAGGCATATGGGATACTTGCCTTCATTAGCCGAGGCATAGAATATAAGAGCAGGGAGGTTATGATGGAGCTGTACAAAACGCTAGTTAGGCCACAGCTGGAATACTGTGTGCAGTTCTGGTCGCCACACTATAGGAAGGATGTGATTGCATTGGAGAGGGTGCAGAGGAGATTCACCAGGATGTTACCTGGGCTGGAGCGCTTCAGCTATGAAGAGAGACTGGACAGGCTGGGGTTGTTTTCCTTAGAGCAGAGAAGGCTGAGGGGGGACCTGATTGAGGTGTACAAAATTATGAGGGGCATAGATAGGGTAGATAGAAAGGAACTTTTCCCCTTAGTAGAGGGGTCAATAACCAGTGGCATAGTTTCAAGGTAAGGGGCAGGAGGTTTAGAGGGGATTTGAGGAAAAACTTTTTCACCCAAAGGGTGGTTGGAATCTGGAACTCACTGCCTGAAAGGGTGGTAGAGGCAGGAACCCTCACAACATTCAAGAAGCATTTAGATGAGCACTTGAAACGCCATAAGGCTACGGACCAAGTGCTGCAAAATGGGATTAGAATAGATATGGCTTGATGGCCGGCGTGGACACGATGGGCCAAAGGGCCTATTTCTGTGCTGTATAACTCTATGACTCTATGAGCCCAGGCTAACAGCTGTTGAAGCCCAGACAACTCACACATTTATTGGCATTATTTTTTTTTTTAATTTGTTTGGATTTTGAAGGCCTGGAGATCTGGAAAAGGCAGTTCTTTAGCACCGTTGTCACATTAGTGGATAAATCCTACATCAAGACGTATCAGTAAACAAGTAAATGAATCAGAAAATGGATTTAAACTTTATAGAGTAGATCTTCTGCACACTCGTCGAGGGGAGAGGGGCCTATCCTGAGGTGGCCGTGGTTTGGATTAAATCAATAGACAGAAAATGACAGCCGGCGTGCCTGCAGTTCTCTGCTCCATGCTCGTGGTGGGCCAGGGACCTAGCTATGGGCCAGGACTTGGAACATTTACCCTTATCTTTGCTCCCTGAGACTCCATGGTAAGCACCCATGTGGCCCAGAAAGGCAAACAGCTTGTGTACCCCTGTCTTAATGGATAGGTCTAAGTGGTAGATCATGATAGTAGAGAAAGAAAGAAAGGCTCGCATTTATATAGTGGCCTTTCACATCCTCAGGACTTCCCAAAGCGCTTTACAGCCAATTATGTATTTTTGAAGTGCAGCCACTGTTGTAATGTAGGGAATGTCAATTTGCACACAGCAAGGTCCCAGAAACAGCAATGCAATAAATGACCAGATAATCTGTTTTAGTGAAGTTGGTTGAGGGATATATATTGGCCAGAACACAAGGGGAAAACTCCATAGCTCTTCTTCGAAAGAGCACCTTGGGATCCTTTACATCCACCTGAGAGGACAGACGGGGCCTCGGTTTAACGTCTCATCGAAAGACAACACCTGTGACAGTGCAGCACTCCCTCAGCACTGCACTGGGAGTGTCAGCCTGTATTATATGCCCAAGTCTCTGGATTGGTGCTGGCACCCACAACCTTCTGACTCAGAGGCAAGAGTGCTACCACAGAGCCATGGTTGACACCTTTTGCTAGCAGCAAAGAAGGTCATCAGACTTGTGTAATTAGAAATCTCCCAGGCAATGATCAGTGGGGGTGAAATTGGTCCTGGACGGTAGCACAAAACGGGCGATAATGAATTGGCAGCATGTTCTACACCCCATCCAATTTGCTTTCCAATTGGTGTTCTGGCCAACCTTTATCCCTTACCTAACACTACCAAGAAACAGATTAACTGGTCATTTATCTCATTGCTGTTTGTGGCACCCTGTTGTGCACAAATTGGCTGCTGCAGTTGCCGACGTAACAGCAATGACTACACTTCCAAAGTAATTCAGCATCTGTGAAGTGCTTTGGGATGGCCTGAAGACATGAAGGACACTATAGCAATGCAAGTTCTTTCTTTAGTATTATATTCTTTAATATAATATACAAATATCTGGACTGGGATATTAAGTTGTGGGGTATTCATAGGAATTGCTAGACAAAGAAAGACCAAGATCCAACTATAATAACAACAGAAAACGCTGGAAAAACTCAGCAGGCGAGGCAGCATCCGTGGAGAGAGAAACAGAGTTAACGTTTCAGGTCGATGACCTTTCGTCAGAACTGGAAACAGCTGGAAATCAAATAGATTTAAGGCAAGGATAAAGCTGGGAAAAGGAGGAGGGGATGAAAGAACAAAAGGAGAGATTAAGAGACATTAAGAGATATTCAAGGCAAGAGGTGGTGTTAATGTGACAGGTTAAGGCTGAAAGAAGTGTGAAATCCACTGACAGAATGAAGGACAGCTGCCAGCTTCTAGGAGGGGGAAAAAAAGGGGGGGGGAGCCAAATAAAAGGGTGGATGAAAAAATAAAATATAAATGTGATTGGGGCTAAGGTTATGATCTAAAATTGTTGAACTCGATATTGAGTCCAGAGGGCTGTAGCGTGCCTAAACGAAAGATGAGGTGCTGTTCCTCGAGCTTACGCTGCGCTTCCGTGGAACAGTGTAATAGGCCGAGGACGGTGAGGTCAGAGTGGGAGTGAAGCGGTGAATTAAAGTGACAGGCGACCGGGAGCTCGGGGTCCCCCTTACGGACTGAACGGAGGTGTGAAGATCCAACTAGTTCACCTTCTACTATCCTGGGAGTCACATGACACGATAATGGAGTTGTTGACTAATCATAGCGATCAATCTCCATCAATTAGTCTACAACAGACCCTTCTGTAAAGTTAGATTTTAATGGAACTTTTAGTATTGCACAGAGGAAGGCAACTCAATAAAACAAGGAAATGGTGGTTTACCAGTTTATTGCTCAATATTAATATTCTGGGCACATTTGGGTGAATGTGAGGCTTCCTCTACTTCAGAACCATGCTCTACACTGTGAGCACCAGCCATGACAGCTGTTACTGGGAATCACCTGCAGCCGACAGTACGCTTGCCTTTATAATGACAGGAGTAGGAGTGATGCTACAAACAGGTGTCAGCTGTGACTCAGTGGGTAGCACTCTTGTCTTTGAGTCAGAAGGTTGTGGGTTCATATCCCACCCCAGGGACTTGAGCACATAATCTAAGGTGATACTTCAGTGCAGTACTGAGGGAGCGCTGTCCCTGTTGGAGGTGCTGTCTTTCGTACAACTGAGGCCCTGTCTGTCCTCTCAGGTAGGCGTAAAAGGTCCCATAGCACTATTTCAAAGAAGAGCAGGGGAGTTATCCCTGGTGTCCTGGCCAATATTTATCCCTCAATCGACATCACTAAAAACAAATTATCTGGTCATTATCACGTTTCTTTCTTTCTAAAACTTGCAATTGCTATAGGTGTAAGCCACACCACTATTTTGTGACATTATGGTATAACTACAACAACAACTTGCATTTATATAGCGCATGCTGCTCCAAGGGCAGAAAGATCACGTGAAAACATTTCAAGCTGAGTGACTTTATTTGGAGATCTTTTTGTCCCATCACTATACCGACTGCAGTAGGTGAGAATTCTCTTCTATACATCAGGACAGAATAAAAGCTGCTTGGAATCAGATTTGTGTGTAACAGGATTGGCTACTCAACTATTTCTGTGAGCACCACCTTTTGGATATGGTAAAAGTTTTCCTGTATCAGAACTCCGAATAGTGGATATGTAGCTAACTGTGCCTAGGCTTGAACTTCATTACTTAATGTTAAATGTCACCTCTACTTTCCAATCTTCCACATCCAACATTTATTCCGCACCCTCCCCAGCCTCAGGTCTTTAGCTAACATGGACAGCAAGCAAGCCGTTCCTACACCTTTTCATTAATGCTCGCTAAGAGGCACAGTGGAGCAGTTTGACAGTCCCTCTGTTGTTTTTTCCTTTCAGGGAATTGGCTTGGCCTGACATCCTGCCCAAGCTTGGTGACTTGTTAAGTGGAGAATCACAAATTAAAACTGTGAACTGGAACTGGCCAGATGGAATATCTAGTCCTTTCCAGTCCTGTTCTTTCCTGTGTTACTAGGTCAATTGATAGGAACATGGATTTAAAGTTTGTTTGTGGGCCCAGAGCCTCATGGTTCACTACCTAAGCAGACAATTTTTTTTTATCAGTTTCTGGGATGTGGGTGTCACTGGCAAGGCCAGCATTTATTGCCCATCCCTAATTGCCCTTGAGAAGGTGGTGGTGAGCCGTCTTCCTGAACAGCTGCAGTCCTTGTGGTGAAGGTACTCCCACAGTGCTGTTAGGGAGGGAGATCCAGGATTTTGACCCAGCGACGATGAAGGAACGGCGATATATTTCTAAGTCAGGATGGTGTGTGACTTGGAGGGGGTGGTGTTCCCATGCGCCTGCTGCCCTTGTCATTCTAGGTGGTAGAGGTCGTGGGTTTGGGAGGTGCTGCCGAAAAAGCCTTGGCGAGTTGCTGCAGTGCATCTTGTACACACTGCAGCCACGGTGGTGGAGGGAGTGAATGTTTAAGGTGGTGGATGGGGTGCCAATCAAGCGGGCTGCTTTGTCCTGGATGATGTCGAGCTTCTTGAGTGTTGTTGGAGCTTGCTAGGCCATTTCAGAGGGCAGTTAAGAGTCAACCACATTGCTGTGGGTCCGGAGTCACAGATAGGCCAGACCGGGTAAGGACGGCAGATTTCCTTCCCTAAAGGACATCAGTGAACCGGATGGGTTTTTACGACAATCCGATAATTTCATGGTCACCATTACTGATACTAGCTTTTTTATTCCAGATTTATTTAATTAACTGAATTTAAATTCCCCAGCTGCCGTGGTGGGATTTGAACTCACGTCTCTGGATCATTAGTCCAGGCCTTGGGATTACTAGCCCAGAGACATTACCACTATGCTACCGTTCCCTTAACACGAGTCCAGCACACCCTTCTGAGCTCATCCAAAACTCTGCTACCTGTATCTTAACTCGCACCAGGTCCCGTTCACCCATCAGCCCTGTGCTCGCTGACCTACCTTGGCTCCCAATCTGGCAACACCTCAATTTTAAAATTCTCATCCTTCTTTTCGGCTGGGTGCGCCGTTGCTGTGTCCGAAGCCAATGCCGAGTGGTCCGTCTAGTTTTATTCTTAGTGGTTGTGTACATTTTCAGAGAGCAGGTTAAGAGTCAACCACATTGCTATGGGTTTGGAGTCACATATAGGCCAGACCAGGTAAGGATGGTAGATTTCCTTCCCTAAAGGACATTAGTGAACAAGACAGGTTTTTACAACAATCCATTAGTTTTATGGTCACCATTACTAATACTAGCTTTTTTTTTTATTCCTGATTTATTTAATTAATTGAATTTAAATTCCCCAGTTGCTATGGTGGGATTTGAACTCATGTCTTAAGATCAAAAGTCCAGGCTTCTGGATTACTAGTCTAGTAATATAACCACTATGCTACCATTCCTTTTCATGAAGGGAATTGCCTGGATTATAGAGACAGATGGGTTACGGAGACACAGTCAGCAGGATAACACATCACAGGACATTCAGTTAATGGAATATTCAGTTAATATCGGATGGTTAAACAGCTTCACAGTTCAGTGGGTATTTTTTAACAGCAGGTTTTGCGGCACATTTGCAGAATACATCAACAACAACTTGCATTTATATAGCACCTTTAACGTAGTAAAACGTCCCAAGACGATTCACAGGAACGTTATCAATAACATTTGGAGGCTAGAATTGGAGGAGCGCTGGGATCGCAGAGGCTTGCAGGGCCGATGGAGGTTACAGGGATAGGGAGCGGCAAGGCCACGGAGGGATTTGAAAACAATAATGAGAATTTTAAAATCGAGGCTTTGCCGCACCGGGGACCAATGTAGATCAGCGAGCACAGGGGTGATGGGTGAACGGGTTAGTTAACTTATCTTTCCCTTTCAGGCACTGGTCGGGCTGCTGCACATCTCCAGCCACTTCTGCTTTATTTCAGATTCTCCAACATTTGTGGTTTTGATTTCCCGTATTGTTGTTAACTTCGTACCGCTCAAGAACTAAGACAGAGGAGTAGATCTTGACTTTTGTGCGCTAGTGTAAAACGCATGGTGGAGAGTCGGCAGCCCGACCAATGGAAATAAAAATTGAGGAGTGCCAGTCAAACGGGCTGCGACTCCCTACCACCCACTTTACATTCTCACACAAGAAAGTCAAGATCTACCCTCAGAGTGACTGCACTCCATACAGTAACTGATTCTAATGTATACATGATACATTGGTTTAATTATCTTCCCGAAAAATATTGGCTCCCTAATTTAAATATTACAAGCTAGAAATTTACTGTTGGCAATATTAGCAGATGGCAATCCTAGCCGCTCTTTAAAATAAGATGGTAAAATGGGGGGAGAGAGGAGAAATATATGTCCTGGCCAATATTTATCCCTCAATCAACATAACAAAAACAGATTATCTGGTCATTATCACATTGCTGTTTGTGGGAGCTTGCTGTGCACAAAATGGCTGCTGCGTTTCCTACATCACAACAGTGACTACACTTCAAAGGTACTTCATTGGCTGTAAAGCGCTTTGGGACGTCCTGTGGTCGTGAATGGCGCTATAGAAATGCAAGTCATTCTTTCTTTTTCTTTGACGTGAAGTATTAAGCTTTCATATGCTGATATTGTTAACTGTGACGTCTAGCCTCGGACATTGGAAAAGCCCCTACTCTTATTTACTCAGGAATTTTTTTTGAACCTTTTGCCAAGTCCATTTCCACAGCTGTGCATGTCACGCTTCCCTTGGGTGTGAATGGTGCCCAGTTTCGATGCTGCTCACTTATAATATTAGTCACTCCAGTTCCATTATTGAAAGAGAATTGCTTCTGCAAAGCATTACTGCTGAGGTGTACTCAACGCCTCACTGCCTCGCACTGAAACACATTCAGAGCAAGTTTACCACGTTTTCCCCAGCAAGCTGCTTCCAGACCTGACTGTACCTTGGTCAGCAAGTTTCAGAGGCTTGATATAAATACATCCTTGTGCCCTGATAGAGCATGGATTAATCTCGTCAGGTAGAAGATCATAATTTCATAGAATCATAGAATATTACAGCACAGAAGGAGGCCATTCAGCCCATTGGGCCTGTGCCGGCTCTTTGAAAGAGCGATCCAATTAGTCCCACTCCCCTGCTCTTCCCCCATAGCCTTCCAAATATTTCCCTTTCAAGTATGCACCCATATATTATCATTTGAAAATGATATATTTTTCTTTCAGTGCGAGTTGTCACTCTGCTTTAAAATGTAAAATTCTCATCCTTGTGTTCAAATCCCTCCATGGCCTCGCCCCACCCTATCTCTGGAACCTCCTCCAGTCCTCCAGGAGCCAGCAGATGCCCAACAAAGTAAGTTTCTTGCGCACCAGGAGCAGCTCCTCCAGGCCCCACAAAGAAACCTGGGGCCTTCCCTGCCGTCCCCCAACTACAATTTCCCCCTCCCTTCGCAGCCACTTGCCTTGTGCCGGGGACTGTTTCCTCGGGTCCCCGGCGGTCGGCCAAGCAGCCACTTCCCTTTTTTGGTCGGGAAGTCGGCAAACGGCACGTTAATGAGGCCGGGCCGTTAAAATCGACCGAGCCTCCCTGCTGCTGCTCCCGGAGCCTGCCAACCGCTCGCTAGGGCCCCCTTCCCGCCGAGCAAATAAAACTGAGCCCACTGTCACTCTGGTTATGTTGCAGGCGGGACAGATTGGCCAATTTTCACACAGCTATAAGATAAATGACCAGTTAATCTGATTTGGCAGTGTTGATTGAGGGATAAATGTTGGCCGGGACCTCAGGAGATCATACCCCGCTTTTTTCTTCAATTAGCACCATGGGATCTTTTCTGTCCATCTGAACAGGCACACACAGGGCCTCATCTGAAAGACAGCAGCTCTGACATCGCAGCACTCCTTCAGTGCAGCAATGAATTGTCGGCCTAGATTATGTCCTCAAAAGCTGATAGGGTTTGGACCAGCAACTTCTAACTCAAGAGAGTTCTGCCATTGAGCCAAGATGACACTTAAAGCGATATCAAACATCACCAGCTCAGCACAGTTAGAGTGAGGTGAGACTAACCTTCATCTGGTTCTAAATATTAAATATTGTGTTTCAAAAAACTGTAGCATAATAACAATATACATTGGAGCTGGCAAATCTACTCTGATAAATGACGCTGTCCAAGGCCTTGTCATTTATTCAGCGCTCGGTGGCTGTTTATCAACTCGCTTATTTCCACAGCTCGGAGGCTGTATCTTTTAAATAAAATGTTTAACTTGGCGCTCGCCGCAAGAAAGATGCAGCCGTATAAATAATATACAGGATTACGGCCATATCGTAAGAGGCGCCAGCAAAGTGATCGTGCATGAGTTGAAGTCTTGTCCTCGGTAGGTTTTTTGAACAGCAATCCATCGTAGCCACGGGAAGCAAGCCAGCCCCTTCCTGCAATGTGTCTGCGACGCTCGATGTTATTTGGGTCCTTCACATTATGGTCACTGCAGTTATAAATCTGCAGGCAGGGGTTAACGTTGATATCTGAGTGAAACAGTTGCTCTCTCCACATTCGCAACACAAAAGAAATAAATAGAGCTCCATTGATTTACCAGAAAGAGACATGTCTTTGATGCCCCAGGCTTGAGTATCTGAGACTGGGCCTATAAACAGAGTCACTCCTTCCCTCTTTCCCCCTCAGGCCACTGAGCTGACTGACAGCTAATGAAAGCTGTCACACTAACAGCAGGCAGCATGGCGTATCCTGATCATAATTAAAACTGGGATAATCATTGCAGATCAATAGCGCACGGGTTGTGACAACCATTAAGGGAGGTGGGGGGGGAACCTTTTGTTTTCTGGGAAGAATGAAAGAAAGCACGGATGGTATTTTGTAATATTGGGATTGTCACTACATTTTCATGATCAATGTGCTGTCAAAACACCACTGGGTGACATCAGTAAGTGTTATTGAAAGCCAGCAGCAGTGGTGTGTGCTGAGTGCAGTTTGACAATGTCACCAGACTGCTCCTGCACCTTTTGCTTTATTGCCGTTACCTATCTCATTCTTGACATCTTTTCTCTCTGCACTCAAATCATGTAACAAGTGTTGCTGTGCTCTGATCCACATCCCAATTAATGTGCACCGAAGTTCTCGGAGTCACATTTCGCTGCAGGATCCTAAAGTGTTTGTTTTCCAAAGATTATTTGTTAAGGCGATGTGATCTTTACGAAAACGGTGCCCACCACTCACACTGTCCCCACTTTTCACAGGTAGCTGTCCATATCAGGTAAGCGCCGCTGACCATCTACCGTTACCATAGGAGTCGATTCCAAAAGGCCGCCGCTTCTAACTTATTAAACGTGCCGACCATTTGGGGCGTGCTTTGTCATGTCGCTTTTGTTCCTTGCTCCGCCATTTCTGTCCTCTCCCTTTGGGTTGGATAAAAAGTCGTTTCCCTGAGCTTCCATCCAGCGAAATATCTCTCTTAAAGTAGGTCTTTAATGGCACTCTTGGTCCTCCAGTTATTAACGCCTCCCCTCCCATCACCCCCAAGTTGCACAATTCCGGAGCGGGGAAATTGCAGACATAGGCCTGCGTCCCAGCACTCCCGAGAGTGGCCCCCTGAGCAAGTGATTGGCTGGAGCTGGAGCTGGCGCTCTTGATTCAGAAATAACTAGTATTTATATAGCGCCTTTCACATCATCAGGGCGTCCTAAAGTGCATCACAGCCAATAAATACTTTTGGAGTATCGTCACTGTTGTAATGTGACTGCCTGTTTGCGCACAGCAAGATCCCACAAACAGCAATGAGATCAAGACCAGAGAGTCTGTTTTGATGGTGTTGGTTGAGGGATAAATATTGGTCAAGACATCAGGATAACTCCCCTGATCTTCTTCCTATAGTGCCATGGGACCTATTACGAGCACCTGAGAGGGCAGATGGGGCCTTGGTTTCAACGTCTCATCCGAAAGATGACACCTCCGACAGTGCCGCACTCCCTCAATACTGCACTGAGGTATCAACTTAGATGATGTGCTCAGGCCTCTGGAGTGGGACTTGAGCCCAGGACCATTTTGACACAGAGGCCAGAGTGCTACCAACTGAGCCACGGCTGACACTTAAATCTGTTAATTTAGAGGAAAATAATAAGCTGATTGCAGGCTAGATTGTCCTGAGTGGTGGATCTAGTGCCAACGTTGCTCCAAAACTGGACTTCTGCCAGTCACTGTAATTCGGCACAGAACCAGCCCAATTTTCCTTAGCGCACCCTTATTACATACTCGTGGAGGACTCCCGATGTTACTAGCACCCTCTGTAGGTAGTCTACCTGGGCAGTGGGGGTGCCTCTGAGCATTCTTTTGGGGCGGGGATTTGGTGAGAGGCCTCCCTGCCCCATGTCGCTCCCAGTTAACACTTCAGGACTTTGCTTGGAAACTGGCTGAAACCCTGAAGAAAATCCAGGCCATAATAAGCCAAAGAGCTCAAACTTGATTTAAAACTAAGAGAGTTCCTGTGCGACCCGAGAGTCACAGATTTACTTCTCCACCCACCCCCCAAAAAAAAATTGCGAGATTGCGAGACAGAGCAATCTCGTCCAGTCCAGTGTGACTTTTGCCCGAGTGAGTTCTCTTCAATCTAACAGAAAGGCATCTATCTATCTGCAGCAACAGGCCTTTCAATCACCAGGTTAAAGAGAAATGTAAAAACAGTGTAATGGTAATAAACTGTGATTTATAAATTAAGCAGCATTTTAATTTCGAGTGCCATGAAATTAACCCCTTCCCTGGTGTTAACAGAGCTCATAATGATTATCACTGATATTAAAATCAAGCCACGATTACTTCTGATATTACTCATTAAGCTCCGTCAGTGATGATACAAGTATCTTTATAGCCTGCCACAGATTCGTCAGTGGACAGAACAACTCTGCAATATACCTCACTGAGAACTGTTTGGAATTCCCATTGCATAACTCACTGACACTTTGAATGCTTACTCTGCAGTAAAAACTGCAACACTCCATTTACCAGACACCAAAGGACTCTTTGCTAAGAATACCCAGCTATTCTTTCCTAGCACATCACCTTCAAAAACACGACCACCGTATTACAAGGTATCAGTAACTGTAATATTCTCAGAGTGATTATGGTAATTACCCTATCCTGCGCAGCTAGTGCCGAAACCTCAGGCAGGGGTTTCTCATTTATCTCTGTCACAGTTCATTCAGACACTTCTTTTCAAAAGTATTTAACATATTCTTCCATCAAGCCCCCTTTAGATTGTCAAACAACAGCCTGCTTTTGCCATTGTGAAATGAGCCATGCCATTTGCAGCACTCAATGTCGCTGGGAAAAGGAGGTTATCTTAGACAATTGGAGCTTTCACCTTACCCAGGAGGGATAAGCACCTACTCTGATCAATTCAACAGCCAGGGCTCAAAGGTTATTTATTTGTATTTTCAGTGGCTAGCTAGACGATGGCAATTTTTTGCATCTTCCATTGCCATGTTCTAAATCTCCCTTTCCCTCAATCAACAACGGGGGTTCAGTGCCGAACGCTTTTCTTTTAGCAGGTCTTGTCTAAGCTGGACCGGTGTGACAATTCCCAGTCAGAACTGGAGTAAGTAACCGGCAGTCTAGAACCTCGCGTGCATCAGATGCGCCAGTTTTTCCAGAATGTGATTCTCAGCCTCACACTGGACTGCCCTGTCACTGGTACGACATCTGCATATTGCAATCCAGATTGATTATACAGCGCAGAATTTAACAAGCTGCACTCTCTCTGCTGATGCTAGCTCAATTGATTGTTTCACACCAGTTCCCCACAGATACAATTAGTTTCATTTTTTTCATATGCAAATACGACCCAACATTAGTTTCTATTTGACATTGGGCAATGTGGAGCGTACCGATTTCCTATATATATATATATATTTTTGTGTAAACATTTTTGTTTAATGCCGATGTATTTCTTGGGGGCAGAGAAAAAGCACGAGACTAACAATTAACACTTCGCTCATCTTAGCTTTTGATTTCCTAATGAGTTTTTTCTTCCCTGCTGTCTTGATACAAAGCAGTGTACTGTATGAATCTACTCATACCGTGCTCCTTCACTGAGCTATCTGACCTTGATTGGTGTTTTGGGAACCGGTTAAATAGATTACATATAGGTAACCTTGACAACTGTCTTTGCTGATTTAGCAAAGTAGTCCATTCTTGGACGTCGAACTCACAGCAACTGTGGAATTCCTGTGACTTGCTATGAATGATTAACTCACTATTAGTAAAAAGGGCTTTTGCCAAAACAACAATAGGAGCGGCGTTTGAAAATGGCAGCTTCAGTGTGTCATATTTCACAAGTAATGCTACCTTAACACGAAGTGAATGTTAAAAGAGATATTTGTACTATATTGTTTTCTCTCATAATTAAATCTGATAGAAGTTATCTTAATAGATCCCATATGAATGTTTTCAAAATGCGCCAGATCCTTCTCATCAATAATTATGAAGCCTCGAAGCTATCATTTACTGAGGGTATGTAAAAAAAAACTTCTTAACCCCGTTGCAAGATGTGTGGTTGGAAAGAGAAGGTTTTTTTTTTCTCTCCCTGATATATTTGATTATGTTCTGCTGCTAGCTGACTAGCTAGAGGAAGCCCACACATTGCTTGAATACACAACAGGGAGTTGAGAATGACTGCAGAAATAAATTCTATTAACACAGATACTGCACGCAGCAAGGCCAGACAGAGTAATCTCCTTCAGTCTGGCTCGGGTAGCGTCCTGTTTAAGTGAAGCAATTTGAATACAGTACTGCATGCCAGGTCGAGACAATTATCATTCCTTCAGGATTGCATGTGAGCTAAAGCAATGCAACATTTATTGACTTTGGTAGCTAGAGATAACTAATCTTTCAATTGATATATGAGTAGCACAATATTAAAATATTAATACAGCCATTAAGACAAAAAATGAAACCTACATGACCATATTTTTTTCGGGCAAATATTCAGACTCCTGTGCTGCCACAGTGCAATGTGCATCTGTGTGTCCATGATGGCGTGTGAACAGCGCAATACAGGAGAACTTACTGGCTAACTGGCAAAATAACACGCAAGAGTCACACTATCGACCTACCAATCCACCAGCTCTATGTTATCAGGGATTCTGTTCATTATGGGATTTCTGATGATGATTCAGCTACAGGCTAGGAATTCTTGAGATTTGCCTCATCTATGGAATTTCCAGTGTCCCAGTGAAACTTTTGTTCCAGCACAGGTGTGCTGCTCATTCTATAGACCCTCAGCAAAGACTCCCCACACCCCTGGATTGCCATAGCACATAGCTATGGTTGAACTGCATACCAGACCCAGGTGCTATGTGCCTCTTGATTCATTTCACTTGGGCTCTCTCGTTCCCATCTTGCCATGTCAAGTAGAGTTGATCTGACACGATAGGAGATGCATCTTAGCCGACCTCCCTTGTATAACAGAAAGCCCTCTATTAGCTTCTATGGCACCAGATAAAATGATATGAACTTGCATAAGAGTGGAAGAGACCTGAGGCACAGGACACCCAGAAGGAGCAGATCTGGTAAAGAATTCGACCACAGTCATGCAATACATTGATATTGGGGAGGACTTTTAGTTTTTTTAAAACAGATGTAGCTCCCCCCCATGCCCCCCCCACCCCCCCCCCCCCACCCCACCCCCCACAATCAGGACAGAACTAATGGCATAGGGAGGGAGCTGGATAGAGAGAATCAGAGATCTCACCCCAGAGCAGAGGCTGGATAGAAAAAATCAGGGGTCAGGTCCCAAGGATCCAGCTGGATAAAGGGAATCAGAGATCCAGCCCCAGGGAAGAAGCTGGATAGAGATAATAAGAGATCTGATTCCAAGGAAGAGGCAATAATCATTTCCCTGTACCAGCAATGTAGCAGAAAGAAAAGTATCAAAGAACAATTTCAGGGCCTAACTTTAGTACAACTTTAGATTTAGCTCCCTTGTAGAGTTGCTGCATTGTGACAATTTCAAAACTGGATGTAAGTAAGTTTGGGGTAGAGAAGGGGTTGGGATCATAGCTTCAGTGCTGAAGTTTGCTTTGCTCATAATGATAAATTTATCGACACTTTGGTAACTTATTGCACCGCAGCAAAAAAAAACAGAAGCAAAAATGGAGCATTTAGACTTTAAGGGGTGAAATTCTTATTAGGCAATGGCAAATTGTCAGCCCATCAGAGAGATTTGGGTGTCCTCATGCAAGAAACACAGAAAGCTAGCATGCAGGTACAGCAAGCAATGAGGAAGGCAAATGGCATGTTGGCCTTTATTGCAAGGGGGTTGGAGTATAAGAGTAAGGAAGTCCTGCTACAATTGTACAGGGTCTTGGTTAGACCACATCTGGAGTACTGTGCACAGTTTTGGTCTCCTTATCTAAGGAAGGATATACTTGCCTTGGAGGTGGTGCAACGAAGGTTCACTAGATTGATTCCTGGGATGAGTGGGCTGTCCTATGATGAGAGATTGTGTAGAATGGGCCTATACTCTCTGAAGTTTAGAAGAATGAGAGGTGATCTCATTGAAACATACAAGATTCTGAAGGGGATTGACAGGGTAAATGCTGAGAGGTTGTTTCCCCTGGCTGGAGTGTCTCGAACTAGGGGGCATAGTCTCAGGATAAGGGGTAGGCCATTTAAGACTGAGATGAGAAAGAATTTCTTCACTCAGAGGGTTGTGAATCTTTGGAATTCTCTGCCCCAGTGAGCTGTGAATGCTGAGTCTTTGAGTATATTCAAGGCTGAGATAGATAGATTTTTGGACTCTAGGGGAATCAAGGGATATGGAGATCGGGCGGGAAAGTGGAGTTGAGGTCGATGATCAGCCATGATCTTATTGAATGGTGGAGCAGGTTCGAGGGGCCGTATGGCCTACTCCTTATTTCTTACTTCTTATGTTTACTCTCCATCCAATTTTCGCTACGGCTCAGGACAAATTTCATCCCCTTGCTGTCTGCTTTACACTCAAAAATGGAACCAACTGGTCCAAAACTGGACAGGTAGCAACCCTAATTGCTTGATAGCTCAGTTAGAAAAGCCGTCCCAGTAGGAGTTTTACAGTTGACCTGGGTTTTCGGGCCCAGACTGGTTTCTAGGCCACTCATCGTTGTATCCCGATCTGATTCTCATTTTCCTCAACGTTGAAGATATTATAAATATCTAGTGCTTCCTAAAAACATGGCGCTTCGTTTTACTTGTTTTCATCTGCTCCAATCGCTGCTACAGATAGTTGAAACTGTTGTTTAAACCTTTTCCAATTTTCTGGTAGACTTTCAGTCACCTGGAGGCAAGTTAAAGCTGACATATCCTTATTTTTTCTCTCTTTTTTTTATTTTTCACAGTTTACTTTTTTCCGTTCCTTTACTCCAGGATTCCTTCACTCCAGGATTGAATGAAAAGGAAAAACTATAAGTAACAGTAGCAGTTCACCATTCTGATAAAATAATTCCATCTTCAGCTGGACCTGAAACTGGTTGTCTAATTGTCAGATATCGATTGTTAAAGGAATGGCTGTAATTTACACACATTATGAAACATTGACATTTTCTGAAGCATGTGCAACCATTGGACACTGCAAGATATTGATTGATGTATTGACCTGAATTACAGCATTATAGGTTGAACAATTTTTTTTTTTTTAACTCGCATTTTTAGTTTGGATGCGCCATTCTTCTAGGGCATGCTTGAAGCTGTTCTGATGAGGCCCAATGCTTTCCTATTGGCTGAACAAAATGAGACAGTTATTGAGGCAAAGGAACATCTATAAATACTCATCCCTTTTGTCTCTTAATCTCTCCTGCCTTCCATCCTATCACAGACCTTCCCTTTAGTTCTTTCCTCCCCTCCCCACTTTCTCTGCCCCTGCACTTGCTTAAAAACCTGTTCCATCTCCAACTTTTTCCAGTTCTGACGAAGGGTCATCGACCTGAAACGTTAACTCTGTTTCTCTCTCCACAGATGTTGCTTGACCTGCTGAGTATTTCCAGCATTTTCTGTTTTTATTTCTATAAATACTCGTTATATTATTACACTTCCAAGCACTGTTTGATTTTTAAAAAAATTTAAATTCCGTGTTTCCTTCCTCTGCTTCCATTACAATAGCTCCTCCTTTCGTCACAGACTTCTAAATGGACCCCCTTCTACGTTGCTTTGTGATTGGGAAATGAAAGGTGGGATGAGGAAAGGCTGGTTGTGCTAGCCCTTGAGATGAAGACCTCCCTGCCCATTCAGCTGACTGGCGGAGAACTAGGTTGGGCCACCCAATTAGGGTGAGCAAGTTTGATCATCATTTGAGATTCGCAATTTGAAACTGGGCGGACTTTTAATCCCCTCTCTCCAATGATAGAAACCAGTTAAAACGGAGCAAGAGGACTTACCCACTTGCTTCCCGCGTTGATCTAAATTGCAGGCGGCAAGGACACCTGCTGGAAGCTGGCGGGGTCCTTCTTTAAATTTGCAGATCAGGCTCCGGTGATGTTATAGGGCCCAACTGCTATTTTCACCTGAGGCCTGAGCGGGGGAGCAGTGGTGGCTTCCCGAGCAGGCAAAAGTGTTCTGAGAGCTGCATCAAGGGCCAGAAGAGGCCCAGTAAGGTAAGTTCTTTAAAATGTATTTAAAATTTCCTTGTGGGCAAGGAAGAGCAGTAGCGTTCCTCCCACAAGGAAACCTTAAGCCTCCCCTGCCCCGGATTTCCCCCTTCCCTGGATTTCCCCCTCCCCCATTCCCCAACCACGATTCTCTCCCATGAGCCCCTCCAATCCATTTACCTTGTGCCGGGGATCACTCCACAGGGTCCCCAGCTGCCTGATTTTTAACACCCGGGCAGCGTCGTCCCGCCGACCTCCTGCCTGTTTTGGTCAGGAAGTCGACAAGTGACAGGCTAACGACGTCAACACCTTCACCGAAGCGTATGAGAGCATAGGCCTTACACTAAGCATCCGTAAGACAAAGGTCCTCTACCAACCTGCCCCCACCACACAGTACTGCCCCCCGATTATTTATAATGGGGAACAAATAAATGGCAGACCAATTAAATACATACTTTGGCTCTGTCTTCACAAAGGAGAACACAAATAACCTCCCAGAGATGTCGGGGAACATAGGGTCTAATGAGAGGGAGGAACTGAATGAAATCAGTATTTGTAGGGAAATGGTGTTAGGGAAATTGACGGCATTAAAGACCGATAAATCCCCAGGGCCTGATAATCTACATCCTAGGGTACTTAAGGAAGTGGCCCTAGAAATAGTAGATGCATTGCTGGTCATCTTCCAAAATTCTATAGACTCTGGAACAGTTCCCATGGATTGGAGTGTAGCTAATGTTACCCCACTGTTCAAAAAAGGTGGTAAAGAAAAAACGGGGAATTATAGACCGGTAAGCCTGACATCGGTTGTGGGGAAAATGCTAGAGTCCATTATAAAAGATGTAACAGCAGAGCACTTGGAAAATAGTGACAGGATTGGACAAAGTCAACATGGATTTACAAAAGGTAAATCGTGCTTGACTAATCTACTGGAATTTTTTGAGGATGTAACTGATAGAATAGATAAGGGAGAACCAGTGGATGTGGTCTATTTGGACTTTTAGAAGGCTTTCAATAAGGTCCTGCATAAGAGATTAGCGTGCAAAGTTAAGGCACATGGGATTGGGGGCAAGGTACTGACTTGGATAGAGAACTGGTTGGCAGACAGGAAGCAAAGAGTTGGAATAAACGGGTCTTTTTCCGAGTGGCAGGCAGTGACTAGTGCGGTTCCGCAGGGATCGGTCCTAGGACCCCAGCTATTCACAATATATATTAATGATCTAGACGAGGGAACTAGATGTAATATCTCCAAGTTTGCAGATGACACAAAGCTGGGTGAGCATGTGTGCTGCGAGGAGGATGCTGAGAAACTCCAGTATGATTTGGACAGGTTGGGTGATTGGGCAGAAGCATGGCAGATGCAGTATAATGTGGATAAATGCGAGGTTATCCACTTTGGTGGCAAAAACAGAAAGGCAGATTATTATCTGAATGGCAATAGATTGCGAGAAGGGGAAGTGCAACGAGACCTGGGTGTCCTTGTGCACCAGTCGCTGAAGGTAAGCATTCAGGTACAGCAGGTGGTTAAGAAGGCAAATGGTATGTTGGCCTTCGTAGCGAGAGGGTTTGAGTACAGGAACAAGGATGTCTTGCTGCAGCTGTACAGGGCCTTGGTGAGACCACACCTTGAGTAGTGTGTGCAGTTTTGGTCGCCTTATCTGAGGAAGGATGTTCTTGCCATGGAGGGTGTGCAGCGAAGATTCACCAGACTGATACCTGGGATGGCAGGAATGACGTACGAGGAGAGATTGGGTCGATTGGGCTTATACCCGCTGGAGTTTAGAAGAATGAGAGGAGATCTCATTGAAACTTATAAAATTCTAACAGGGCTAGACAGACTGGATGCAGGAAGGATGTCCCCGATGGCGGGTGAGTCCAGAACAAGAGGTCACAGTCTAAAGATAAGGGGTAAGCCATTTAGGTCAGAGATGAGGAGGAATTTCTTCACCCAGAGAGTGGTGAACCTGTGGAATTCTCTACCACAGAAGGCAGTTGAGGCCATGTCAGTAAATATATTCAAGAAGGAGTTAGATATATTTCTTAAGGCTAAAGGTATCAAGGGATATGGGGAGAAGGCAGGGACAGGGTACTGAGTTTGGATGATCAGTCATGATCTCATCGAATGGCGGAGCAGGCTCGAGGGGCCGAATGGCCTACTCCTGCTCCGATCTTCTATGTTTCTATGTTTCTATTATCAAAATCCACGACAAGGCCTTGGACAACGTGGACCACTTTCCATATCTCAGGGGCCTACTGTCAACAAGGGCAGACGTCGATGACGAAGTCCAACACCGCCTTCAGTGTGCCAGTGCAGCCTTCGGTCGCCTGAGGAAGAGAGTGTTTGAAGACCAGGACCTCAAACCCAGCACCAAGCTCATGGTCTACAGAGCAGCAGTGATACCCGCCCTGCTGTATGCCTCAGAGACATGGACCATGTACAGCAGGCACCTCAAAGCACTGGAGAGGTACCACCAACGCTGCCTCCGTAAGATCCTGCAAATCCATTGGCAGGATAGGCGCACCGACGTCAGTGTTCTCGCTCAGGCCAACATCCCCAGCATCGAAGCTTTGACCACGCTCGATCAGCTCCGATGGACAGGTCACATTGTCCACATGCCCGATACGAGACTCCCAAAACAAGCGCTTTACTCGGAGCCTCGGCACAGCAAGAGAGCCCCAGGTGGGCAGAGGAAACCCTTCAAGGACACCCTCAAAGTCTCTTTGAAAAAGTGTAACATCCCCACCGACACCTGGGAATCCCTGGCCCAAGACCGCACAAAGTGGAGGAGAAGCATCCGGGAAGGCACCGAACACCTCGAGTCTCTTCACCGGGAGCAAGCGGAAGCCAAGCGCAGGCAGCGCAAGGAGCGCATGTCAACCCAAGCACCCCACCCACCCGCCCCTTCAACCACCGTCTGCCCCACCTGTGACAGAGACTGTAGGTCCCACATTGGACTCATCAGTCACCTGAGAACTCATTTTTAATGTGGAAGCAAGTCATCCTCGGCTCCGAGGGACTGCCTAAGAAGAATGAGGACCGGCTGTTAAAATCAGCAGAGCTCCCCCCCCCCCCCCCCCCCCTGCTACCGAAGCCAGAAGGGGCAACCGCTCGCTGGGCCGCGTTCCCACCCGGGAGTTAAAATCAACCCCCCCCCCCCACTGCCCAGTGTCTCTACGGTGGTGAGTCTGATGCACCGTCATCAGAGTATCTGCAATGACTCCTCAAGAAATGTGGCTTTTCAGAGATGCATCATTATCAAAGTTTCTGTTTAAGGGAATGGAAGGTCTGATCTGTACGAAACCTCAGCATCTGTTACAGAGGATCCATGTATTGCTTTCACCAAGGGAACAAACAACGGTCAGCACTGCAGATGTGAAATCCTTGCCATTTACACACAGCTGCCTTGCTGTTACTTTAAACAAGGCGATATCGGTCTGATTCTGCATTTCCCTAGAAACCTTTGTTGAAGGGAGTCGTATGCTTTCTATGTATTTGTAAAGGGTATATTGCATGGTCATTTTCTTATGGGGAATTTAATTAAAAAAATTAATGCATTTAAAAAAAAAGTTAACGCAACTGTACACCAGCTGGCTCTGCCTCTTTCCAGGTCAAAGGTCAGACATGATGATGAGCTTTCAGAGGGAAGTTTCTATTGGATGATTCCACAGTTTAAATGTTGCAGACTTAACACCATTCCAAATGTGGTGCGCGATGTATTGTCCAAACAATGTGTTGGACATATTGTTGCTACTCGTAACCAATTAAGCTTCAATCACCCACCTTCCCAACCTATTCAGTAGGACGGTATGTCTCTTTAAATAACAAACAGGACTGGACTTCAAACATAACTTCACCACAGTAGAAAGGGGATTTTCAGTAAACATGAAAGGCTGGTGAGTGGGGGCAGGGGATGAGATGGTTCAGTTTACAAAGATGAATAAGACTTAAATATATGCACATATTTCCTTTTGGCAAACTGATTTTGCAGATTCATACAAACATGCTGAGTTTAATAACTGGTTCTAAGGAACAATTTGCACAGTGTAGCAAACGGAGCAGACATGCGTAACGAACTCTATTAGACATCACCTTTGTGCTGCTACCTTATCAAAGTTCCTTTCATTGTCGTTGACGAGCTTGCAATGTCAGGGCAGCACCTCTAACCATGTTTGAAGGGACAATATTATTCAAAACCTGGAGATGTTGCACAATTCCACACTACCATAGTTCCGTTGCAATGTTCTGGGATTTTATTAAAGATCATGATTCTGCTGAAAGGGAAACTGCGACGTCTAAACAATATATTTAAGATACACGGCACTTCTCCATTGTGTTGTTTCTGGCGCTGTGATTTTAAAATCAATTCACCTAATACAGTAAAAATGAATTGCTAATCTAGCAAACACTCATCGCTCTGATTAATCATTTTATCACAATTTTTATCAAATCAAATGTCGTGGACTTTATGCGACGTAAGGTGCTTTTCCAAATGCAGGTCGGCATTATCGCAAGAGTCTTGTGAGCCTTTCTCTTTGGTGAATTTGTGGACAAATTCAGCCCGATAGTCCCACAGCTTATCACAACTGAAAAATATTTCAGAAAGAAAAGTAAGAAAGAACTTGCATTTCTATAGCGCCTTTCATGACCTCAGGACGTCCCAAAGCGCTTTACAGCCAATGAAGTACTTTTGATGAGTAGTCACTGTTGCTCTTCTTCGAATAGTGTCCTGGGATCTTTTATGTCCCCCTGAGAGAGCAGACAGAGCCTCGGTTTAATGTCTCATCCAAAATACAGCACCTCCGACAGTGCAGCACTCCCTCAGTACTGCACTGAAGTGTCAGCCTAGATTATGTGCTCAAGTCTCTGGGGTGGGCTAGAAACCACAACCTTCTGACTCAGAGGCGAGTGTGGTACCACTGAGTCATGGCTGACTCATTCCAATGTTTAACTTGAGACTGGGTTCAGTAGAATGATCCGCACACTTACTATTTTGGTTTCTGGTTGTCTGGCAGCTGGTCCTGTGTCCTTTTTTAGTCCCCTTCCATCCCCCATCCCCTCACCCCCGCTTCCCCAGTGCTACATGCCAACCTTATCTCAGAGTTGAGAAGTCGCACAACACCAGGTTATAGTCCAACAGTTTTATTTAAAATTACGAGCTTTCGGAGCTGTTGCCCCTTCATCAGGTAAAGGTACAATGAGGGAATCTATTACACAGTATATAAACACAGAGAGCAATTTGTCTGCAGAGATACAATCTTTCAGGGAGGCATTACATCAAAGACACACCAGAGCACAGCCAAGACAATGAGATGGGTCACAGGGGGTCCAACGTGTCAAATCCTGCCGTCTGCAGTTGAGCTTTTAACCTTTTTTTTGTGTTTTTTTTTTGGGGGGGGTTTTGTGTTTTTTTTTAAAAACTGGAAAGACAGACAACGATGTCGAGTCACGTTCTGTACTGACATCGTTGTCTGTCTTTCCAGTTTAAAAAAAAACACAAAACGCCCCCCCCAAAAAAAGGTTAAAAGCTCAACTGCAGACGGCAGGATTTGACACATTGGACCCTCTGTGACCCATCTCATTGTCTTGGCTGTGCTCTGGTGTGTCTTTGATGTAATGCCTCCCTGAAAGATTGTATCTCTGCAGACAAATTGCTTTCTGTGTTTATATACTGTGTAATAGATTCCCTCATTGTACCTTTACCTGACGAAGGGGCAGCAGCTCCGAAAGCTCATAATTTTAAATAAAACTGTTGGACTATAACCTGGTGTTGTGCGACTTCTCATTTTTGTCCACCCCAGTCCAACACCGGCATCTCCGCATCATTATCTCAGAGAATATGTAGGTAACCTGCTTCCAAGCCTCTGGTTATACCTATAACTGACACTTGGAGGTGTGTGAGAGTGACCCATGTAACTCACACATTTATTTACCATCCTTTTCTGTAGGGCAATGCCTCTCCACTCACTGACTCCTGAACATGTATCTATATCGTGTCTTCAATCAAAGAAGCCTCTCAAGGTACTTCACAAACAGACAAAGGGAAAAGGGATCAGGAGCCAGGAAGGAAGAGATTGGCGCGGGGGAAGGTGACCAACACTTAGGTCAAAGAGGCAGGACAGATGAGATAAGGAGCTGTTGATGTGGGGAATTACCGAGTGCTAATCCACATCATTTAACTTCACACTGTGAGCTAAGGGGTTGGATCTTCCTCTTCTCGGTAGCATGGCAGCAGGGTGGCACTTCCACCTGCCATAGTGACCCTGCCATAACCCTGACCCGTTTTCCTGGCTTGAGAGCTGTTTGGCATGCATGGCAGATTCCCGACGTGATCCTTGCCACCAAGAGGGAGCCTGCTGATGGCAAGAAGGAAAATCCTGGCCGTTGTCGCACCAGAAGAGATCGAAGGCTATTTAAAGAGGCAGACGAGCTGAAGGCTTCAGCAGATAAGAAAGAACTTACATTTTTCATAGCGCCGTTCACGACCTCAGGACATCCCAAAGCGCTTTACAGCCAATGAAGTACTTTTGAAGTGTAGTCGCTGTTGTAATGTAGGAAATGTGGCAGCCAATTTGCGCACAGCAAGCTCCCACATACAGCAATGTGATAAGGACCAGATATCCATTTTAGTGATGTTGATTGAGGGATAAGCATTGGCCAGGACACCGGAGAGAATTCCCCTGCTCTCCTTCGAAATAGTGCCATGGGATCTTTTACGTCCACCTGGGAGGGCCTCGGTTTAACGTCTAATCCAAAAGGCGGCACCTCCGACAGTGCAGCACTCCAAGGGGTTGGGCTGAAATGGAGAGAAAAGAGGCTGCTACAAGTTCCTCTCCCTCCATCAAGAGACCTTAAGGCCTTGTCGCCACTATCCCAGGGACTTCACCTGCTGGTCCCAGTCAGCAGTAGCGAGAGGGTCGGAGGTGAAGGAAATGGGCCAGGAACCCAAGCCCTGCCTCCAGCATTAGCATGCAGTGGTGGGGAGTGGGAGAAAGGCAGCCAATGGCGATCTTGATGCAGGCTGGGTAAGGAAGTCAAGCTTGGGGGCCGGTGGCAGCAGGCCGAAGTTGTCCAATTTTCCACTGCAATCTCACAAATCACCAACCAGTTCAACTATATAAAATGATTCTATATAATATAAACTGGCCACTAGTAATGACCTGAATTCTGCTTTCTCATTGAGCAACCAAGTCATTGGGCACAGTTCCTATAATACAGGATATCACCAAGGCTGAAGAAAAGATTAAACCAGATAAATCATGAAGTAATAATTAAGTGACACCAAGCTGAGCTCTTAAGAGCCAGAAGATGGTTGGTAGAAAGAATGACTGAGGGTGGTAAGGAATTCATATTTTTGAGATCTTGGAACTAAGTGTGTTAGAGTAGGAGAAAAAGAAAGACTTGCATTTATATAGGCCTTTCAGAACCACAGGATGTCCCAAAGCACTTTACAGCCAATTAAGTACTTTTTGAAGTGTAGTCACTGTTGTGATGTAGGAAACACAGCAGCCAATTTGCGCTCAGCAAGCTCCCCCAAACAGCAATATGATAATGACCAGATATTTTTTCTTTTAGTGATTTTGATTGAGGGATAAATATTGGCCAGGGCACTGGGGATAACTCCCCTGCTCTTCTTCAAAATAGTGCCGTGGGATCATTTATGCCCACCTGAGAGAGCAGGCAGGGCCTTGGTTGAAATGTCTCATCCGGAAGACAGCACCTCTAATAGTGCAGCACTCCCTCAGTACTGCATTGAAGTTTCAGCCTAGATTTTTGTTCTCAAGTCTCTGGAGTGGGACTTGAACCCAAAACCTTCTGACTCAGAGGCAAGAGTGCTACCCACTGAGGCACGGCTGACAAGACTCTGCAATGGAACATAAAAACTGACTGTAAGGGCTTTTATAGATATGTGAAGAGAAAAAGATTAGTGAAATCAAGTGTAGGTCCCTTGCAGTCAGAAGCGGGGCAAGTTATAATGGGGAACAAAGAAATGGCAGACCAATTAAATGCATATTTTGGTGCTGTCTTCACAAAGGAGGACACAAATAACCTCCCAGAGATGTTAGGGAACATAGGGTCTGATGAAAGGGAGGAACTGAAAGAAATCAGTATTTGCAGGGAAATGGTGTTAGGGAAATTGACGGGATTGAAGGCCGATAAATCCCCAGGGCCTGATAATCTACATCCTAGGGTACTTAAGGAAGTGGCCCTAGAAATAGTAGATACATTGCTGATCATCTTCCAACATTCGATGGAATCTGGAACTGTACCCATGGATTGGAGGGTAGCTAATGTTACCCCACTGTTCAAAAAGGGTGGTAGAGAGAAAGCAGGGAATTACAGACCGGTAAGCCTGACATCGGTTGTGGGGAAAATGCTAGAGTCCATTATAAAAGATGTAATAGCAGAGCACTTGGAAAACAGTGACACGATTGGACAAAGTCAACATGGATTTACAAAAGGTAAATCGTGCTTGACTAATCTACTGGAATTTTTTGAGGATGTAACTGATAGAATAGATAAGGGAGAACCAGTGGATGTGGTGTATTTGGACTTTCAGAAGGCTTTCAATAAGGTCCCGCATAAGAGATTAGCGTGTAAAGTTAAGGCACATGGGATTGGGGCAAGGTACTGACTTGGATAGAGAACTGGTTGGCAGACAGGAAGCAAAGAGTTGGAATAAACGGGTCTTTTTCCGAGTGGCAGGCAGTGACTAGTGGGGTTCCGCAGGGATCGGTCCTAGGACCCCAGCTATTCACAATATATATTAATGATCTAGATGAGGGAACTAGATGTAATATCTCCAAGTTTGCAGATGACACAAAGCTGGGTGGGCGTGTGTGCTGCGAGGAGGATGCCGAGAAACTCCAGTATGATTTGGACAGGTTGGGTGAGTGGGCAGAAGCGTGGCAGATGCAATATAACGTGGATAAATGCGAGGTTATCCACTTTGGTGTCAAAAACAGAAAGGCAGACTATTATCTGAATGGCAATAGATTGGGAGAAGGGGAAGTGCAACGAGACCTGGGTGTCCTTGTGCACCAGTCGCTGAAGGTAAGCATGCAGGTGCAGCAGGCGGTGAAGAAGGCAAATGGTATGTTGGCCTTCATAGCGAAAGGGTTTGAGTATAGGAACAGGGATGTCCTGCTGCAGTTGTACAGGGCCTTGGTGAGACCACACCTTGAGTACTGTGTGCAGTTTTGGTCGCCTTATCTGAGGAAGGATGTTCTTGCCATGGAAGGAGTTCAGCGAAGATTCACAAGGCTGATACCTGGGATGGCAGGAATGACATATGAGGAGAGATTGGGTCAATTGGGCTTATACTCACTGGCGTATAGAAGAATGAGAGGGGATCTCATTGAAACATATAAAATTCTGACAGGTCTGGACAAACTAGATGCAGGAAGAATGTTCCCGATGGTTGGAGAGTCCAGAACCAGGGGTCATAATCTAAGGATAAGGGGTAAGCCATTTAGGACAGAAATGAGGAAGAATTTCTTCACCCAGAGAGTGGTGAACCTGTGGAATTCTCTACCACAGAAGGTAGTTGAGGCCAAGTCATTAAATATATTGAAGAATGAGTTAGATATATTTCTTAAAGATAAAGGTATCAAGGGGTATGGGGAGAAGGCAGGTACAGGGTACTGAGTTTGGATGATCAGCCATGATTTCATCGAATGGCGGAGCAGGCTCAAGGGGCCGAATGGCCTACTCCTGCTCCTATCTTCTATGTTTCTATGTTTCTATGCTTCTTGATTTCAATGCAGTGGGGATATAGGGAGGAAGAATTGCTCTCCTTACATCTACAACAACAACAACTGCATTTATATAGCGCCTTTAATGTAGGAAAATGTCCCAAGGTGCTTCACAGGAGCGTAATAAGACAAAAATTGACATGAGTCAAAGAAGGAGATATTAGGACACTTTCCTGGTCTCACTGCAGTGTTCTATCCTTGTTTCCTCATTCTCTATTCTTCTTCTCTGATTCAGGTTTAGGCTCAACTGACTCCCTGGATATGTTGGTTGGCTTTGCATTCTAAGAAGCCCTGGCCATAGAAGTATCGATAAAATGCACAAAGACAACAAAGGTTGTGATGTAGAGAGAGAGGATGGAGGCTGGAGGTGAGCGAGGGATCATCTAGCAGATGCTAAGGTTCATTCTTATATCCTGCCCAGTTATGCGATAGAAGTGCTGGTCGAGCATCCACAGATAAAGAAGCAGTATTCAAGTCTTGGATGAACTTTGGCTTTATAGTGAGTTGAATTGTTGAGGGAAAAGAAGTGTTCAACATGAAAGAGGAGTAGGAGCATTTTCGAGGCAGCTTCAGCAATGAAGACGATGTGGGAGTTCCTTTAGAGGTCAGAGGAGTTGGTGACACCATGATTGTCAATAGATGAAGAAGGCCTAAGGGTGGAGCCATTAAGAGATGAAAGGTGATCGTTGTTTTAGACTTGCACGACACATGCAAAAATGGTGATTTTGAAGGATTAAAAAAAAACAAGGGTTTCATTGCCCCATTGAATGGCATGGGGGAGATCAAGATGTAATGATTCAGCCATTGCAGTGCGGGATGACTGGAGGTTGTGAACACTAAGGATGTGTGATCTGAGGGAAGCTAATGAATGTAGAGTGGAATCATCAGCAAAGAATTGAATACAGTTGGGTGATAAGTGGAGGAGGTGATTGATATGAAGAAGGAACGCAGTGGGAGAGATGATGGCGCCCTGGGGATTATCTGAGTTAACAGAAAGAGTCAGAGGATGAGCTGTCAACTACAGCACAGACAGACTGAAACAAAATAGATCACCATAGCTTCAGTGGAAAGTCATATTAAAGTAACCTGTTTAGAAGTGCATGGTGCCAGAGCCTGTCAAGAGGCTTTGGACATGTCCAAGGCAATGCCACACAACCCACCAAGTGTTCAAGACCAGAGTTCCTGAGATAACATTGGTAAAAAGATGACCAGTGGACAGCATAGTGTTGATCACAGATTAGGCCAAAAGTTTCACAGTGATGAATAACTCGAGAGTAACAGCACCATCCAGAACTTTAGAAAACACCAATGGTAGCTCAACAAGGTGGGAATTGGAAGGGTAAAAGAGATCATGGGGTTGATTTTGAGTGCAGGTTACTTGGCATTCACGGGGCTGTAACGGCCTCAAAATGGGGCCGGTAGCCTTACCGCCCCGTTAATGCCAGCAATGCAGCAGGCTCCATTTCAAAGGGGACCTACTGCTGGATGTCACCTGCCCTAATTTATCCTTATGTGGATCGGTGTCACATTTGTTGTCTTATAATACTCCTGTGAAGCGCCTTGGGACGTTTTACTATGTTAAAGGCGCTATATAAATACAAGTTGTTGATGTTGTGCAAACCACCCGCGTTTTGGAGCTGGAGCTGTGGCTGGAGTCACTGTGGAGCATCCGCGAAGCTGAGATCTTCGTGGATAGCACGTTTAACAAGGTGGTCACACCGCAGGTAAAGAGTGCACAGGCAGACAGGGAATGGGTGACCACCAGACAGAGTAAAAGAACTAGGAAGGTAGTGCAGAAGTCCCCTGGGTCCATCTCCCTCTCCGACAGATTTTCCGTTTTGGATACTGATGGGGGAGAAGGTTTCTCAGGGGAATGCAGCAAGAGCCAAGTCCGTGGCACTACGACTGGCTCAGCTGCACAGGAGGGGAGGAAAAAGAGTGGGAGAGCAATAGTGATAGGGGATTCGATCATAAGGGGAACAGATAGACGTTTCTGTGGCCGCAGACGTGACTCCAGGATGGTATGTTGCCTCCCTGGTGCCAGGGTCAAGGATATCACTGAACGGCTGCAGGGCATTCTGAAGGGGGAGGGCGAACAGTCAGAGGTCGTGGTTCACATTCGTACCAACGACATGGGTAGAAAGAGGGATGATGTCCTGCAACAAGAATTTAGGGAGCTAGGTAGCAGATTAAAAAGCAGGACCTCAAAGGTTGTAATCTCTGGATTACTCCCGGTGCCACATGCTAGTGAGTATAGGAATAGGAGGATAGAGCAGATGAATGCGTGGCTAAAGAGTTGGTGTAGGAGGGAGGGCTTTAGTTTCCTGGATCACTGGGTCTGCTTCTGGGGAAGGTGGGACCTGTACAAGTCGGACGGGTTGCACCTGAACCGGAACCGGACCAACATCCTTGCGGGGAGGTTTGCTAGTACTGTTGGGGGGGGGGTTTAAACTAACTTGGCAGGGGGATGAGATACAGAGTGGAGCTATAGTAGGGGGTGATGCACAGACAAATATAGAGGAAAAAACAAGTCAGCCTGGAAGGCAGAGCAAATATGTAATGGCACAAAGGAGTATGGCAAGGCTGGATGGCATTTATTTTAATGCAAGGAGTCTTGCGAGTAAGGCAGATGAATTGAAGGTGTTGATGAACACATGGGAGTATGATATTGTTGCTATCACAGAGACATGGTTGAGGGAGGGGCAGGACTGGCAGCTCAATATTCCGGGGTATAGAATCTTCAGGCGAGACAGAGGGGGGTGTAAAAGAGGAGGGGGTGTCGCAATATTAATCAAGGAGTCAATTACTGCTGTAAGGAGGGATGATATCTTAGCAGGTTCCTCTAATGAGGCCATATGGGTAGAACTTAAAAACAAAAAGGGGGCAAGTACTTTGCTGGGAGTGTACTATAGGCCCCCAAACAGTCAGGGGGAGATAGAGGAACAGATATGTAGGCAAATCTCAGAGAAGTGTAGAAATAATAGGGTAATAATAGTAGGGGATTTCAACTTCCCCAATATTAACTGGAATAGTCAGAGTGTGAAAGGCTTAGAGGGTGCGGAATTCTTAAAGTGCATCCAGGAGAGCTTTTTGAGCCAGCATGTAGAAAGTCCTACAAGAGAGGGGGCGGTACTGGACCTAATTTTAGGGAATGTAGCCGGGCAAGTGGTAGCAGTGTCAGTAGGAGAGCATTTTGGTGACAGTGACCATAATTCGGTGAGATTTAAGGTAGTCATGGAAAAGGACAAAGATGGACCGGAAATAAAGGTTCTAAATTGGGGGAAGGCTGATTTTAATATGATAAGGCAGGATCTGGCCAAAGTGGACTGGGATCAGCTACTTGTAGGAAAATCCACATCAGAGCAGTGGGAGTCCTTCAGAAAGGAAATAGAGTACAACGGCAATATGTTCCCGTAAAGGTCAAGGGTGGGACCAACAAGCCCAGGGAACCCTGGATGTCAAGGGATATACAAGAATGGATTAGGAAAAAAAGGGAGGCTTTTGGCAGATACAAAGGACTAAAAACAGTGGAAGCCCTAGAGGAGTATAGAAAGTGCAGGGGGGTACTTAAAAAAGAAATTAGGAGAGCGAAGAGGGGACAAGAAAAAACACTGGCGGGCAAAATAAAGGAAAATCCCAAGGTGTTTTATAAGTATTTTAAGGGCAAGAGGATAACCAGGGAAAGAGTAGGGCCCATTAGGAACCAAAGTGGCAATCTGTGTGTAGAGCCAGAAGATGTAGGTGTGGTTTTAAATGAATATTTTGCATCTGTGTTCACTATGGAGAAGGAAGATGTAGGCATAGAAATCAGGCAGGGGGATTGTGATATACTTGAACAAATTTGCATTGAGAGGGAGGAGGTACTAGCGGTTTTAGCGGGCTTAAAAGTGGATAAATCCCCAGGCCCAGACGAGATGTATCCCAGGCTGCTGTGTGAGGCAAGGGAGGAGATTGCAGGGGCTCTGACACAAATTTTCAGAACCTCTCTGGCCACAGGGGAGGTCAAAATTGAGAGGTCGCACAACACCAGGTTATAGTCCAACAGTTTTATTTGAAATCACAAGCTTTCGGAACTATCGCTCCTTCCTCAGGTGAAGTAAATTGGATACAGAATCGTCAGAGCATATATAGATGGAAAAAAAAGCATGTGTACTTTACAATTGCAGACCTAGGGAGGTGCCAGAGGACTGGAGAACAGCTAACGTAGTACCATTATTCAAGAAGGGTAGTAGGGATAAACCAGGGAATTACAGGCCAGTGAGCCTAACATCAGTGGTAGGGAAATTATTGAAAAAAATTCTGAGGGACAGAATTAGTCTCCGCTTGGAGAGGCAAGGATTAATCAAGGATAGTCAGCATGGCTTTGTCAGGGGGAGATCATGTCTGACCAATTTGATTGCATTTTTTGAGGGGGTGACTAGGTGTGTGGATGAGGGTAGTGCAGTTGATGTGGTCTACATGGACTTCAGTAAGGCTTTTGACAAAGTCCCTTATGGGAGACTGGTCAAGAAGGTAAAAGCCCATGGGATCCAGGGCAACTTGGCACATTGGATCCAAAATTGGCTTAGTGGCAGGAGGCAGATGGTGATGGTCGAAGGTTGTTTTTGTGACTGGAAGCCTGTGTCCAGTGGTGTACCGCAGGGATCGGTGCTGGGTCCTTTGCTGTTTGTAGTGCACATTAATGATTTAGATATGAATGTAGGAGGTATGATCAGTAAGTTTGCAGATGACACAAAAATTGGTGGAGTGGTAAATAGTGCGGAGGGAAGCCTCAGGCTACAGGACGATTTAGACGGGTTGGTCAGATGGGCAGAACAGTGGCAAATGGAATTTAACCCTGAAAAGTGTGAGGTGATGCATTTTGGGAGGACTAACAAGGCAAGGGAATACACAATGAATGGTAGGACCCTAGGAAGGACAGAGGATCAGAGGGACCTTGGTGTGCATGTACATAGATCCATGAAGGCAGCAGGACAGGTAGATAAGGTGGTTAAAAAGGCATATGGGATACTTGCCTTCATTAGCCGAGGCATAGAATATAAGAGCAGGGAGATTATGATGGAGCTGTACAAAGCGCTGTTTAGGCCACGGCTGGAGTACTGTGTGCAGTTCTGGTCGCCACACTATAGGAGGGATGTGATTGCATTGGAGAGGGTGCAGAGGAGATTCACCAGGATGCTACCTGGGCTGGAGCGCTTCAGCTATGAAGAGAGACTGGACAGACTGGGGTTGTTTTCCTTAGAGCAGAGAAGGCCGAGGGGGGACCTGATTGAGGTGTACAAAATTATGAGGGGCATAGATAGGGTAGATAGAAAGGAACTTTTCCCCTTAGTAGAGGGGTCAACAACCAGGGGGCATAGTTTCAAGGTAAGAGGCAGGAGGTTTAGAGGGGATTTGAGGAAAAACTTTTTCACCCAGAGGGTGGTTGGAATCTGGAACTCACTGCCTGAAAGGGTGGTAGAGGCAGGAACCCTCACAACATTCAAGAAGTATTTAGATGAGCACTTGAAACGCCATAGCATACAAGGTTACGGACCAAGTGCTGGAAAATGGGATTAAAATAGACAGGGCTTGATGGCCGGCGCAGACACGATGGGCCGAAGGGCCTCTTTCTGTGCTGTATAACTCTATGACTCTATAATTCCGGTGATAGGCTCCTTTTAATATGGCAATCGCGGGACCTATGAGGTAAATAGGTATTTTAGATAGAAGCTGTTCGGGACCTGCATGGGGCAGGCTTGGACCAGTTCCACGGGCGATGGAAAAGAGGCCCGCTAAACGCTAAAGTTGAATAATCTTCGTGAAATATGCAAAAAATAATCTGAGCCACTGGCAACACTGGAATGCCACCCTCCACGATCGCGACCCAGGCCACTGCTTACCTCACAGGAAGCGACAGCTCCGGCCCCGTTTCCAGTGTTTAATCTGGCAAGTTGCGTCTGGGACACCTGCTTGGCGGCCTGCAGCCTCCCTGACATTCAAATGAGGCTGCAGCCTCAAAACGACTAAAAATCTACCCGTATGTGTTCTAGGGTAAACACAGACAAATTTGCGAGCAAGAGAAAGGATGGAAGTCAGAGTTTAAAGGAGTTTGAAGGGGCACATCGCAAGGACAATAGAAGTGATATCATTCGGACGAGAGATATTAGAATGCAAGAGCACGCAATCATACAATCATAGAATCTTAGAACATAAGAACATAAGAAATAGGAGCACGAGTAGGTCATTTAGCTCCTTGAGCCTGCTCCGCCATTCAATAAGATCATGGCTGATCTGATCTTGGCCTCAACTCCACTTCCCTGCCTGCTCCCCATAACCCTTGACTCCCTTATCGTTCAAAAATCTGTCTATCTCCACCTTAAATATATTCACTGACTCCGCCTCCACAGCTCTCTGGGGTAGAGAATTCCACAGATTCACGACCCTCTGAGGGAAGAAATTCCTCCTCATCTCTGTTTTAAATGGGCGACCCCTTATTCTGAAACTATGCCCCTGAGTTCTAGATTCCCCCACGAGGGGAAACATCCTCTCTGCATCTACCTTGTCAAGCCCCCTCAGCATCTTATATGTTTCAATAAGATCACCTCTCATTCTTCTAAACTCCAATGAGTATAGGCCCAACCTGCTCAACATTTCTTCATAAGACAACCCCTTCATCTCAGGAATCAACCTAGATAACCTTCTTACAGCACAGAAGGAGGCTATTCGGCTAATCATGCCTGTGCCGGCTCTTTGAAAGAGCTATCCAATTAGTCTCACTCCCCAGCTCTTTCCCCACAGCCCTGCAAATGTTTTCCTTTTCAAGTATATATCCAATCCCCTTTTGAAAGTTACTCTTGAATCTGCTTCCACCGCCCTTTCAGGCAGTGCGTTCCAGATCGTAACAACTCGCTGTGTAAAAAAAAATGCTCCTCGTCTCTCCTCTTCTGACCTCATAGGCAACTCGGGAATGCTGGTGGCTCCAACGTGGAGCCCAGCTGGAACTTTCATCTGGGGCGGGGAGGCAATGATAATGGAGGCACGGATGGGACAGAAGATTTTAGTGGGGCGAGGAGGAAGTCCTACAAAAATCAAAGACATTTTTTTTAAACTTACTTTTTCCTGAGTGGCCTGAAGTGGTCCCTTTAAGGACTGCCACTGTGCATGCCACTTACTCCGAGTATTGGTACTTATAAATTGTGTTGGCTCCTATGAACATCAAAGGATCCCGATTAGCAAGCAGGCGCCTGGGACGCCCATGCGAAAGCCCCCAGGAAAATGGCGGAGGGCGGGAACGGGGGTTAAGTACAGCACTGTGAGTTTCAGGCTGTTTTCCGCCCTGTTCCTGCCTAACAGTGACTTAAAATAGGCCCCCAGCTTTCTCTTTATGAGAGCTAACAACCAGAAAGAAGGCAGGGGGGTTGAAAAGAAGGATTCGCAGAAGGTACAAGAGGCACTTTTGGCAAGGGACTAGAAGGTGCGGCAGAAATACAGCAGTTTTCAATAAAACTGGGTCGAGCAGCTCTGGCAGTGGATTTACAGAAGTTACAAATAATTGATTCAGGGTGCTTCAGACTGATTAAGATCGAAGGTGCAATAGGCAGAATTTTTGCAAGAAATAGCAGAGCGACAGGGATGATTGAACCACGATCTAATAGCAGATCTGACAGAAGGGGAAGAGTGAGGTATAAAACCAGCCATGCCAGCTGGAATAACATCAGTTATTTCACTGGCACCGATAGAAGAGTCAGAATAGTGAAATCTACAGTGGAACCGGGAAGAAGGCAGCGAGGAATTCGGGAAGAGCGTCCCAGTTGGCTGACTTACAGCAGCAAACAAGATGGAACTGGTTTACAGAGTGTGATTCGTTGCAAGTTATTCGGCAAGAGGCAACTGTGCAACAGTGGTCAGAAAAGCTCATTGGTAAGGAAACAGATAGCAGTGTAAGAGTTAGGACTGCAAGTGAGGAAGAGGTCTCAGAGATTAGCTGAATTACCAGGATGATCAGGGATGCAGATAAGGTGATAAAAGAATTGCTTGCAGTCTTTCAGGGTAGCAAAGAATTCAGTATTGGTGCTGACCTGGTCAGTAGAAGATGGGAAACACTGAAGTAGCCAAGAATGGTGATAGATTTGATTTTTTTTTGTTTGACAAAAAGTTGAGATGTTCCAGAGAACGAGCAACAGTGGGAAAACAATGGAGACAACAGATGAGAGGGAATGTTTTTCAGCCCAAGAGAAGTTAGGTGATTCAAAGGGGCTAAAGCAAGCAGCAGGGATGTCAGACCAAATCAAAAGCACATGCATCCTCCTCTGGATCAGAAGGTGGATTAGAAAGTGTAAGGGTAAACTAAGAAGGAAGTGAAATCTGGGTTTCAGTGAGAAACAGAAGATGAGGCGGGCTGACTAGAAATGGAAATGGAGGGAATCAAGAATGAGGAAATGCCAAGGATATTGGAGCTATGCCGGTTAAACCGAGAAGAACGAGCAGTTGGTGTGACAGGTCCAGATCTGGATGCCTCAGTGGCCATAGTAACTTATGAAGTTGTAGTTTCATATTGTTCATGATGTTGATGGAAATAAGAAATAGCAAGAATAAGGGGATGGCACTAGTGTAACATAAAAAGGAGCTGTCAGATTCCACGCAGCATGCCCTGTGATCTATGTGGTCTTAGTATTGCTCCTCCCTGCACAAAGCTGCATGTTAAGGGCACCCACCCAATGATGAAGTGACAATGCAGCTGTGCCAGAATTTTCACTTGCTGTCGGGCATTATCTCAAAGTAATATCAATGGGTTCAAGCCCTCAATGATCAGCTGGCCACATTTCAGAGCTTTGTATGGCCATGGTGCCCTTCAAAAGGATAAGTCCTTCCAAACTATTTAAGCAGTGAATAAAAGAGGGAAGAAGAGCAAGGGAGAAAATTAGACCAAGAGCTGAAGAACCAAAAGCATAATGGAAGGGGGAGAAAAAGTAAAGTTCAGGAATCCCAATAGTTTGAGAGTAAAATCTCCATTTCTAAGCCATACAGAGACGGAAGGTCCCAGGGTTGACCCCTGGTCTGTTCTCAGTTAGATACCCTCAGCTGGAACAGTGATAAGGGCATTACAATTGATTGCAATACTCCTGGGCTAGGGAAGGGATAAGCAGGCATATTTCCTGTTCCTGAATGCTATGCAGCAATCCCCACTGAAAATGCACATATGTGGACACCAGGTTAGAACAGGGTCAAGTTTGATTGTGATGTCCTCAATCGTGAGAGGTCTGCTGGCACTCACTGCCAGGGCTCATCCATGAACCTTAGCCACTTGGGTGAGCTATTGGAGAATGACCACCACCAGTGCAACTGTACTCCAGTGAGGGAGTGAATGCCTTTGGGAGACGAGAGGAGAAAATTGGAGAGAATTTTCTTTTAAATGTCGACATGATTACAAATTGGGAAACACTGAAGTAAATCACAAAAGTGGGGAGTGGTCTGTAGAAAACCCCAATAGCTCAATACACTACTAACAGCATATGCTGTGGAGGGGCCCAACTGTGACTGGTAGCCCTGACCTTAAGTACGTCATAGTTACTGCCACCAGGACTGCTTGAAGCAAGCACTTTCCACTCTAACTTGCTGCTCCAAATAGCTCATTTTCTGCCCCCCTAGTCGTCTGGGAGGGGCCCTCAGAGTGCTGAGATCTGCTTGGGTTGTTGGCACAAGGGTTGTTTCTGGTCAGGTGCCGACAGCTCCATCCGAACCACTCTAGCTGATTTTATATTTCGCTGAGAGCTATGCTAGGAGAGCCAGCTCCCAGTGTTCAGGGTTAACACAGTAAAAGCCGGGATTCACTGAGGCCAGCAGTCAGGAGGTCCCAACAGCAAGCTCCGTGCTTTGGGAGCCAGCACCACTAGCTGGGGGCTCATGCAACACGAAGGCAGCTCCTGACTCACGGTACGTAATTCTCCTCTGGCCTTTTGGAAGAGGCCCTCAGGGAGCTGAAGTCTCACGCCACCGATGTGCCAATAACGCCGAATAATTCAGATGCGCAATGCTTCGTTTTTTTTCCACAAGCGTCAGAAAAATTGGAGTAAGAAGCAAAATACTGTAGGCACTGGTAATCTGAAATAAAAAACAGAAAATACTGAAACACTCAGCAAGTCAGATAGAATCATACAGCCCAGAAGGAGGCCATTCGGCCCATTGTGCCTGTGCCGGCTCTTTGAAAGAGCTCTCCAATTAGCCCCACTTCCCATTCGCTCTTTCCCCATAGCCCTGCAAATTTTTCCTTTTCAATAATTTATCCAATTCCCTTTTGAAAGTTACAATTGAATCTGCTTCCACCGCCCTTTCAGGCATTGCATTCCGATCTAACAACTTGCTGGGTAAGATGATTCTCCTCATCTCCCCGCCTTGGTTCTTTTGCCAAAGTTCTGTGCGGAGGAGGGGCAAGTTAACCTCTCAGGTACCGACCCCTTCTCCAGAACTGTAAAATAAGAGGTGGGACAGGCATATTAATACCATTATAGAAATACAATCGTTTGCAAAAACCACTATTTTATTTGTGGTGCCTCATCAAGGTAAGGAGCGACGGTGATGTGGAGTGGAGCAGCTTTTCAGTTTCATCACTCAGTGTCAACATCAAACACTCCCAGGTCGGGCACAGCGCACGCAGTCAATAATATGCCTTCACCCTAACTTCATCTCCTACTGCAACAGTCAGCATTTTTCCATCTCTCACCGAACATTCTTGCGGTTGCCCATTTTACTGCCAATGATGCCAAACTGTTGGCAGTCCTTGTGCTGTGGAGTCGTGCCCACGCGAACCTGCGTCGAGGCCGCCCAAATTCAATCCACTTCGAACCCTTACGCCTGGCAAAAACCATTATACCCTCAGAGCGGGCTGGATTGAAAGAAAATTCCAATTTAAGATACAATGCTGTGGAAGCTGTGGCAAAAATTGTTTTTCTAATTTAAGAGATTTGAAGATCATTATGATGCCCCTCCCCACCACCAACCTCGCCAGTTAAAAGCTGTCTTATTTATTGTCATAAGTAAAATGATTTGCTTTCACCTTGTTACAATTTTAAGTATGTTCCCCAACCCTCAATGTAAATAGAAGTGTTTATGGGTTGCTGGCTGTATTGGTGCCATGGTATCCTGTGCACTGCTGGCAGCACACCCTGTGAACAGGAACAGATCTGATATAACAGGGTCTCCTTCCAAGGTAAAGGGATTGTAAGTGGTTATTGCAGTGTTTCTGCTCTTGGGATTAGTGCAGAAAAATGAAAGCTCTCTGTGAACTCCTTCTGTCCTCTTGAATCCAACTCCGATTACCTCCTTCTTTGAGTATTTTGTGCTCCCTATCCACCGATTCCATCCCTCTCCCTGGCCACACACTCCGGCTGAATCAGGCTCTTCGCAACCTCGGCATCCTATTCGACCCTGAGCCGAGTTTCCAACCCCATTTCCATTCCATCACAACGACTACCTACTTCCACCTCCGTAGCATCGCCCGTCTCCACCCCTGCCTCAGCCCATCCACTGCTGAAACCTTCATCCGTGCCTTTGTTACTTCTAGACTTGACTATTCCAACGCTCTCCTGGCCGGCCTCCCATCTTCCACCCTTCATAAACTCAAGCTCATCCAAAACTCTGCTGCCAGTATCCTAACTCGCACCAAGTCCCGTTCACCCATCACCCCTGTGCTCGCTGACCTACATTGGCTCCTGATCCGACAACGCCTCAATTTAAAAATTCTTATCCTGGTTTTCAAATCCCTCCATGGCCTCGCCCCTCCCTATCTCTGTAACCTCTTCCAGCCCTACAACCCTCCCCCGAGATATCTGCGCTCCTCCAATTCTGGCCTCTTGCGCATCCCCAATTTCCATCGCTCCACCATTGGTGGCCGTGCCTTCAGCTGCCTAGCCCCCAAGCTCTGGGATTCCCTCCCTAAACCTCTCCGCCTCTCTACCTCTCTCCACCTTTGAGACGCTCCTTAAAACCTACCTCTTTGGCCAAGCTTTTGGTGTGGCTCGGTGCCAAATTACGTTTGATAATTGCTCCTGTGAAGCGCCGTGGGACGTTTTACCATGTTAAAGGCGCTCTATAAATACACGTTGTTAATGTTTAAAACCCTCCCTAAAATCCCACCTGTTTGACCAAGCTTTTCGGTTACGTCTGCTGAGATCTCCTTTGGCTCGGAGTCAATTATTTTGACGACATCTCTGTGAAGGGCCTTGGGGCGTTTTTTTCGACATTAAAGGTGCTATATAAATGCATGTTGTTGTTGTTTCTGTCGTAGTAGCAGCAGGAGCAGTATAGAATTTCTCTACTAAAACAAACACTACAGCAGGGCATGCAGTTCTGGCGGTAAAGTTTCAGAATCTCATGCGGTGGCTTCCTGCGTTCAATTTCCAGCTGTCACTTGAAGTCTAGACCCAACTCTCCTCACAAATGCACTTGACCAGGCCTTGGCCAGGACCCCAGATTTAATGTTTGACCACGGGAGACCATGTCATCCTGGGGTGAGGAGAACAGAGAGAGACCGGCTCTGTCCCTTCAAGGTGTGCCTTGCATATTCCAGCAGTGACAGAGTCAGCGAAGACTGAGATCAGCTCAGTGTGGAAAAAAAGAGAAAAAATGGAGCTACAAACAGGGAGTAAATGTTAAAAAGTAGACCAAGAAGGAGGGGGAGGGGGGTCTGAGAAAAGCTCCTGAAATTCATCGCTGAGATTTTCTATGGTTATTTTGATATTATTTCTCTTCCCCCCACGCCCCCGCCCCACAATGCTTTTAAACGTCCAAATTCAATGGTAAGCTTTTACGCTATGAGAATATTTGAACCCTATTTATGTTGCCAGTCTTGTATGGAAGCAGTGTTGAAGCCCTTCCATGCGGGCCTGGAAATTTGCCAGCAATTCATGGAAAAAAATTTAGGGCAGAGGTGATGACTGGCACTGCGCGGAGAGGGCCTGTTTGAAAAATAAAAATCATTTTCTTCGACAAAAAAAAAGACCAGGAAAGGAATTAACAGAACTTTTAACGTGATGGAGAGGTTCTGATTCATAGTGTAGGAGGGTGAACGTACGAGAACTGGGCGACAGGACAATGAGTGAAATTTAGGTTACTCTACCCCCACCTCCCCCCCCACCCCCCACTTCACCTCCCACTGGAACAAAACTGCCATAACAATGTGCCCACTGGCCCCTGGGTCTGAGATCAGTGTTGTTCGGATTATTGCCAACTCTTGTGAAACGAGTCGCAGGAAGTAGTTGAAGGCCTGAATCATTTTCATAGTCCGGCCTCCTTTAAATATAACCGGTGAGCAGCTTGGCGCTAAATGAGCACCGACAGGCAGCTTGTCAATCGGGGGCGGGGCGGGGGGGGGGGGGGCTAGGGGGCAGGATATCAGTCAGGAGCGGCGGCTCCTCCATGGGATTGAACCAGCCGCAGTAATAAACGGACGGAGGTGGAGGGGGAGGGAGGCGATCCCAGGTGACGCTCACGGGGGGTTGGGCGTTCAGATAATAATCTGTCTTCCTGTTTTTGCCACCAAAGTGGATAACCTCGCATTTATCCACATTATACTGCATCTGCCATGCATCTGCCCAATCACCCAACCTGTTCAAATCATACTGGAGTTTCTCTGCATCCTCCTCACAGCACACACGCCCACCCAGCTTTGTGTCATCTGCAAACTTAGAGATATTACATCTAGTTCCCTCGTCTAGATCATTAATATATATCGTGAATAGCTGGGGTCCTTGCACCGATCCCTGCGGTACATAAGAAATAGGAGCAGGAATAGGCCACTTGGCCCCTCGAGCCTGCTCCGCCCCACTAGTCACTGCATGCCACTCTGAAAAAGACCCGTTTATTCCAATTCTTTGCGCTTTGAAATTTGCGTCAGGGTTCCGTTGATGCTGTAGGACGCTGACTTGCATGGCCTAAGGAGGCTCCTGCCAGTTTCCAGCGGGTGCCGGGGCTCCGCCCACTTCAAGGCCCCACATCGAAATGGCGGCAGCCAGAGTGGGTACGGTAACAGCTGCGCCGCGATATTCATCGCGCTGCTGCCCCGTTCCCACCCAGAGGTGAAGACAAATAATATCCGCCCCACTGACTCTTAGTGGCCGGTTGTCTGCTCGTCCCTTGTCCAAAGCCGCCGCGCTTCATGTGTGAACCTAGACAGTGAGTGTCGCTCGGCTGTTTGGCCATGGAAGGCGTCACAGCTGAGCCTGATCCTGTCCACATCTGATGTCCACCTGTGCGCTTTTCAGCAGGGCTGACTGAATTAGCAATTAAGATGGGGAACCCTGGCTGACTTTTGTTTCCACAGGACAAGGACACGACAGCTGAGATGAGCTAACTCCACATAGGTCAGGTATTGAACCCGGGATCTTCTGGTCTGTACGGTTTAGTTCCACATCACTAAGCATTTGCCGACTAAACCATTGGGAGAACTCCACTGCATACTTTCATGATAATGCATCTTTATGTCACAACATAAATTTAGCATGCAGGCTATGTAGCACAGCGTGACTGCTCTGTCGACTGCTAATTGAGCTACCTCGCAGGGAAGGTTACATAAACAAATCCTGCCTGGAATAACGAAACCCAAAGCTTCCTAATTGACATTCAGACCAGATAATTACGGCAAGAAGACTGTCATAAAAATGTGGCGGAAAAAACCCCGCAATTGCACATATTTAGAATTTATTTCTTTATCCCTTTCTCTGACCTCCTCCAAGCCAAACATTATTCCCTGGCTGGGAACGCTGGCATAATACTTGATCCCGCACTTCTGCCATATGCTCCGTGGCTGCCTCCTGAGAGGTGTGTGAGATGAGCCTGGGGCAGCTCTCTAGTGATAATCCTTCTAGCTCTCTCCTTGAGTGATGTGCATGGCCTCCGCTTGACGTTTGCCCTATTGCTCGAGCCAGATTAGGAGCTATGGATGTGGGGTAAACCCAACATCCCCTCTTTCTGCTGTAGTGCAATGAAGCCACTAAGACACAGTGCCATCATACCATCTTTCAGCATTTGGAAGAAGGACCATTGTTACTGACTGGAATCATGATTTACAGCCATCTGATAGTTACATTTGTAACAATAGCAGGAATGAAAACATCTTTCATACACCTTTCCATTTAATATTTCATAGAATAATACAGCACAGAAGGAGGCCATTCACCCCATTGTGCTCTTTGAAAGAATTATCCAATTAGTCCCACTCCCCCGCTCTTTCCCCATAGCCCTGCAAATTTTACCTTTTCGAGTATACATCCAATTCCCCATTGAAAGTTTGATATTAGAAAGTTGCAGAAAACCATTTTTGCAGATGCTGTGCAATAGACAGCGATTGAAAGCTGTGCAGGAAATCTAGCACATAAAAAGTTAAAATATAAAACAATCTGCAAGTTTGAGATGGCTGTCCTGCTGTCAAGACTGTTCACAGGTCTTTGCTCTCAGCTTTTCTCTCAAGTTCTCAACTGTGCTTCCCCTGCAGCTAGGAAACACATTTGCAATTGGAAAAGTACAGAAAGAGAGCGAAAAAGCACCTCCCACACTCATGTTCCAGACAAGTCTGACTAACTGCACTAAACATCACCTCAACAGCAACAGGGGAACCTCTGCAATGTCGTGAGCCTGTTTATCCAGGAAGTCTTTCTGAAGTTTTTCCCCTTCTTGTGAGTGATTATTTCGAACAGTTGACTAGGCCTCTTAAAATAAAAAGCATCTCCGTGAATAGGGAGGTTTTTCTAATTTGTTTATGGGATGTGGGCGTCGCTGGCAAGTCCAGCATTTATTGCCCATCCCTAATTGCCCTTGAGAAGGGAGTGGTGAGCCGCCTTCTTGAACCGCTGTAGTCCGTGTGGTGAAGGTACTCCCACAGTGCTGTTAGGTAGGGAGTTCCAGGATTTTGACCCAGCGACGATGAAGGATCGGCGATATACTTCCAAGTCAGGATGGTGTGTGACTTGGAGGGGAACTTGGAGGTGATGGTGTTCCCACGCGCCTGCTGCCCTTGTCCTTCTAGGTGGAAGAGGTCGCGGGTTTGGGAGGTGCTGCCGAAGAAGCCTTGGTGAGTTGCTGCAGTGCATCTTGTAGAAGGTACACACTGCAGCCACGGTACGCCGGTGGTAGAGGGAGTGAATGTTTAAGGTGGTGGATGGGGTGCCAATCAAGCGGGCTGCTTTGTCCTGGATGGTGTCGAGCTTCTTGAGTGTTGTTGGAGCTGCACTCATCCAGGTAAGTGGAGAGTATTCCATCACACTCCTTACTTGTGGCTTGTAGATGGTGGAAAGGCTTTGGGGAGTCAGGAGGTGAGACACTCGCCACAGAATACCTAGCCTCTGACCTGCTCTTGTTGCCACAGTATTTATGTGGCTGGTCCAGTTAAGTTTCTGGTCAATGGTGACCCCCCAGGATGTTGATGGTGGAGGGTTCTACAATGGTAATGCCGTTGAATGTCATGGGGCGGTGGTTAGACTCTCGCTTGTTGGAGATTATCATTGCCAGGCACTTGTGTGGCGCGAATGTTACTTGCCACTTATCAACCCAAGCCTGAATGTCGTCCAGGTCTTGTTGCATGCGGGCATGGGCTGCTTCATTATCTGAGGAGTTGTGAATGGCACTGAACACTGTGCAGTCATCAGCGAACATCCCCATTTCTGACCTTATGTTGGAGGGAAGGTCATTGATGAAGCAGCTGAAGATGGTTGTGCCTAGGACACTGCCCTGAGGAACTCGTGCAGCGATGTCCTGGAGCTGTGATGGTTGATCTCCAATCACCACAACCATCTTCCTTTGTGCTAGGTATGACTCCAGCCAGTGGAGCGTTTTCCCCCTGATTCCCATGGCTCCCTGATGCCACACTCAGTCAAATGCTGCCTTGATGTCAAGGGCAGTCACTCTCACCTCACCTCTGGAATTCGGCTCCTTTGTCCATGTTTGGACCAAGGCTGTAATGAGGTCGGGAGCCGAGTGGTCTTGGCGGAACCCAAACTGGGCATCAGTGAGCAGGTGCTGCTTGATAGCACTGTCGATGACACCTTCCATCACTTTGCTGATGATTGAGAGTAGACTGATGGGGCAGTAATTGGCCGGATTGGATTTGTCCTGCTTTTTGTGGACAGGACATATCTGGGCAGTTTTGCACATTGTTCCGAAAGATGCCAGTGTTGTACCTGTACTGGAAGAGCTTGGCTAGAGGCGCAGCTAGTTCTGGAGCCCAAATCTTCAGCACGATAGCCGGAATGTTGTTGGGACCCATAGCCTTTGCTGTATCCAGTGCACGCAACCATTTCTTGATATCACGTGAAGTGAATCGAATTGGCTGAAGACTTGCTTCTGTGATGGTGGGGACCTCAGGAGTAGGCCGATATGGATCATCCACTTGGCACTTCTGGCTGAAGATGGTTGCAAACGCTTCAGCCTTGTCTTTTGCACTCACGTGCTGGGCTCCACCATCATTGAGGATGGGGATATTTATGGAGCCTCTTCCTCCCGTCAGTTGTTAATGGTCCACCACCATTCACGACTGGATGTGGCAGGACTGCAGAGCTTTGATCTGATCCTTGATTGTGGGATCGCTTAGCCCTGTCTATAGCATGCTGCTTCTGCTTTTTAGCATGCACGTAGTCCTGTGTTGCAGCTTCCTCAGGTTTGCACCTCATTTTTAGGTATGCCTGGTGCTGCTCCTGGCATGCACTTCTACACTCCTTATTGGACCAGGGTTAGTCCCCTGGCTTGATGGTAATGGTAGAGTGAGGAATATGCCAAGCCATGAGGTTACAGATTGTGGTGGAATACAATTCTGCTGCTGCTGATGGCTCACAGCACCTCATGGATGCCCAGTTTTGAGCTGCTAGATCTGTTCTGAATCTCTCCCATTTAGCACGGTGGTAGTGCCACACAACACGATGGAGGGTGTCCTCAGTGTGAAGACGGGATTTCATCTCCACAATGACTGTGCGATGGCCACTGCTACCAATACTGTCATGGACAGATGCATCTGCGACAGGTAGATTGGTGAGGACGAGGTCAAGTAGGTTTTTCCCCTCGTGTTGGTTCTCTCACCACCTGTCGCAGGCCCAGACTGGCAGCTATGTCCTTCAGGACTCGGCCAGTAGTGTGCTACTGAGCCACTCTTGGTGATGGACATCAAAGTCCCCCACCTTCAGTGCCCTTGCTACTGCTCAGTGCTTCTTCCAAGTGGTGTTCAACATAGTGGAGTACTGATTCATCAGCTGAGGGAGGGCGGTAGGTGGTAATCAGCAGGCAGTTTCCTTGCCCATGCTTGACCTGAAGCCATGAGACTTCATGGGGTCCGGAGTCAATGTTGAGGACCTCCAGGGCCACGCCTTCCCGAATGCATTCCACTGTGCCGCCACCCCTGCTGGGTCTGTCCTGCTGGTGGGACAGGACATACCCAGGGATGGTGATGGAGGAGTTTGGGACATTGGCTGAAAGGTATGATTCTGTGAGTATGACTATGTCAGGCTGCTACTTGACTAGTCTGTGGGACAGCTCTCCCAATTTTGGCACAAGTCCCCAGATGTTGGTGAGGAGGACTTTGCAGGGTCAACTGGACTGGGTGTGCCGTTGCCGTGTCTGTCCGGTTTCATTCCTATTGTTTTTAGTAGCAGTTTGTTAGGCCATTTCAGAGGGCAGTTAAGAGTCAACCACATTGCTGTGGGTTTGGAGTCACATATAGGCCAGACCAGGTAAGGACGGCAGATTTTCTTCCCTGAAGGACATTAGTGAACCAGATGGGTTTTTAGACAATCTGATAGTTTCATGGTTACCATTACTGATACTAGCTTTTTTATTCCAGATTTATTTAATTAACTGAATTCAAATTTCCCAGCTGCTGTGGTGGGATTTGAACTCACGTCTCCTGGATCATTAGTCTAGGCCTCTGGATTACTAGCCCAGAGATATTACCACTATGCTACCATTCCCTTAACACGAGTCCAGCACACCCTTCTGAGCTCATCCAAAACTCTGCTGCCTGTATCCTAACTCGCACCAAGTCCCGTTCACCCATCAGCCCTGTGCTCGCTGACCTACCTTGGCTCCCAATCTGGCAACGCCTCGATTTTAAAATTCTCATCCTTTTTAAATCCCTCCGTGGCCTCACCCCTCCCTATCTCTGTAGCCTCCTGCAGCCCTACAACCCTCCAAGATCTCTGCGCTCCTCCAATTCTGGCCTCGTGCGCATCGCCGATTTTAATCGTTCCACTATTGGCGGCTGTGCCTTCCGCTGCCTGCGCCCAAGGCTCTGGCATTCCCTCACTAAACCTCTCTACCTCTCTCTCCTCCTTTAAGACGCTCCTTAAAACCTACCTCCACCTGTCCTAATATCTCCTTATGTGCCTCAGTGTCAAATTTTGTTTGATAACGCTCCTGTGAGGTGCCTTGGGATGGTTTACTACGTTAAAGGCACTATATAAATGCAAGTTGTTGTTATTGTATAGGGTATAACAGTACAGCTGATTTGATGCAATCTTTATACACTTGTCTGGGAGATACTCTACAGAGGAGTGTGAACGCACACATGACATGTCCCCAGTTTCAGCCAAAGTACACGAGGGGAGCATCTCTTGAGGTGGCATATTTTGCATGGATCACCTACACATTATTACACACCTGCTAGTGACCAGTAATGGATTGGCCACCCGCCCACTTGGGTCAAGGACTGGCCCGTGGCAATGAAAACCCAAAAAGAGACGAACCAATGCTAAAAAAAACTTTGTATCATACAAAACTAATTTATTTAGAAAAATCAGGTCTGTATTTATAAGAATAGAATGATTTGAAGGTGCCGGGTACAATTTTCCCCTTATATATTTAGTTGCAAATTTGCACACTTAAATCAAGGACCTAAATATAAATCTGTATGCAGAATTCTTGTTTTTTCCCCATTTTCTCCCCTCTTTTTCTGAAGGTTGAGAGGTGATCTGATTGCTGTTTTTAGGATTCTAAAGGGACTCGATAATGTAGACCATGACAAGCTGCTTCACATTGTCCAGAACTGTAGAACCAGAGGCCACGGCCTGCGCTTGAAGCGGGTTAAATTCAAAACAATATTTCAGTGAGCGAGTGGTCAATTTATGGAACAGGCTCCCTAGGGAGATGGTGGAAGCAGTTAGTATTGATTTATTCAAATGTAAATAAGATAGATTTCTTTCAGAAAATAACATTTTGGGACACAGTATACGAGTAATTTGAGACATGACGTGTGGTGAGTGTAGCAATGCTTGGGAGGAACGGGTGACTTTGGACCTCTGGTTCCCAAAGCTCTCCACCACTGGGGGTTTTCCTCACCTCATGTCTGGGTCGGTTGTAGACTCATTGATAGAGATTGATTGCTATTTTTTTATTCGTTCACGGGATGTGGGCGTCACTGGCAAGACCAGCATTTATTGTCCATCCCTAATTGCCCTTGAGAAGGTGGTGGTGAGCCGCCTTCTTGAACCGCTGCAGTCCGCGTGGTGAAGGTACTCCCACAGTGCTGTTAGGGAGGGAGTTCCAGGATTTTGACCCAGCGACGATGAAGGATCAGCAATATATTTCCAAGTCAGGATGGTGTGTGACTTGGAGGGGAACTTGGAGGTGGTGCTGTTCCCATGCGCCTGCTGTCCTTGTCGTTCTAGGCGCTCTAGGCGCTCGAGGTCACGGGTTTGGGAGGTCCTGTCGAAGAAGCCTTGGTGAGTTGCAGCAGTGTATCTTGTAGATGAAATATACTGCAAACATGGTGCGCCGGTGGTGGAGGGAGTGAATGTTTAAGGTACTGGATGCGGTGCCAATGATGCGGGCTACTTTGTCCTGGATGGTGTCAAGCATCTTCAGTGTTGTTGGAGCTGCACTCATCCAGGCAAGTGGAGAGTATTCTATCACACTCCTGAATTGTGCCTTGTAGATGGTGGAAAGGCATTGGGAGTCAGGAGGTGAAACATTCGCCGCAGAATATCCAGCCTCTGACCTGCTCTTGTAGCCACAGTATTTATGTGGCTGGTCCAGTTAAGTTTCTGGTCAATGGTGATCCCCGGGATGTTGATGTTGGGGGATTCGACAATGTTAACACCGTTGAATGTCAAGGGGCGGTGGTTAGACGCTCTCTTTTTGGAGATAGTCATTGCCTGGCATTTGTGTGGTGCGAATGTTACTTGCCATTTATCAGCCCAAGCCTGAATGTCGTCCAGGTCTTGCTGCAAGCGGGCATGGACTGCTTCATTATCTGAGGAGTTGCGAATGGAACTGAGCACTGTGTAATCATCAGCGAACATCCCCACTTCTGACCTTATGATGGAGGTCAGGTCATTGATGAAGCAGCTGAAGATGGTTGGGCCTAGGACACTGCCCTGAGGAACTCCTGCAGCGATGTCCTGGGGCTGAGATGATTGGCCTCCAACAACCACAAACATCTTCCTTTGTGCTAGGTATGACTCCAGCCAGTGGAGTTTTTCCCCTGATTACCATTGACTTCAATTTTACTAGGGCTCCTTGATGCCACACTCGGTCAAATACTGCCTTGATATCAATGATGTGGAGATGCCGGTGTTGGACTGGGGTGGACAAATGTGAGAAGTCGCACAACACCAGGTTGTAGTCCAACAGGTTTATTTGAAATCACAAGCTTTCGGAGCACTGCTCCTTCATCAGGTGAAGTGAAGAGATACATATAGGCACAGCATATATAGTCAGAGAACACAGCCAGATGATTACAGTTAATCTTTCCAACTTCCCTTTGTCACACCTCGGCAGAGAGATAATCACGGCAATCAAAGGTGTGGATGGTGTCCAAACAGGTCAGTCAGGAAAACATTACATCAAAGACAATGTGGCAGATGCTGGGGTCTGTATGGAAAACAAAAAACTTTTTTTGCTGGAAATCACAGCAGATCCGGCCGCATCTATTTAGAGAGAACAAGCCAATGACGACTCGAGTCTGGATGACTCTACGTCAGGTGGGGTTACATGTAGCGTGACATGAACCCAAGATCCCGGTTGAGGCCGTCCTCATGGGTGCGGAACTTGGCTATCAGTTTCTGCTCGACGATTTTGCGTTGTCGTGTGTCTCGAAGGCCGCCTTGGAGAACGCTTACCCGAAGATCGGAGGCTGAATGTCCTTGACTGCTGAAGTGTTCCCCGACTGGGAGGGAACATTCCTGCCTGGCGATTGTTGCGTGGTGTCCGTTCATATGTTGTCGCAGTGTCTGCATGGTCTCGCCGATGTACCATGCTCCGGGGCATCCTTTCCTGCAACGTATGAGGTAGACAACGTTGGCCAAGTCACATGAGTATGTACCATGTACCTGGTGGGTGGTGTCCTCACGTGTGATGATGGTATCTGTGTTGATGATCTGGCATGTCTTGCAGAGGTTGCCGCGGCAGGGTTGTGTGGTGTCGTGGTCGCTGTTCTCCTGAAAGCTGGGTAATTTGCTGCGAACGATGGTCTGTTTGAGGTTAGGCGGCTGTTTGAAGGCAAGTAGTGGGGGCGTGGGGATGGCCTTAGCGAGGTGTTCGTCATCATCGATGACATGTTGAAGGCTGCAAAGAACATGGCGTAGTTTGTCTGCTCCGGGGAAGTACTGGACGACGTAGGGTACTCTGTTGGTTGTGTCCCGTGTTTGTCTTCTGAGGAGGTCTATGCGATTTTTCGCTGTGGCCCGTCGGAACTGTCGATCGACGAGTCGAGCGTCATATCCCGTTCTTACAAGGGCGTCTTTCAGCGTCTGTAGGTGTCCATCGCGTTCCTCCTCGTCTGAGCAGATCCTGTGTATTCGCAGGGCTTGTCCATAGGGGATGGCTTCTTTAATGTGGTTAGGGTGGAAGCTGGAGAAGTGGAGCATCGTGAGGTTGTCCGTGGGCTTGCGGTAGAGTGAAGTGCTGAGGTGTCCGTCTTTGATGGAGATTCGTGTGTCCAAGAATGAAACCGATTCTGAGGAGTAGTCCATGGTGAGTTTGATGGCGGGATGGAACTTGTTGATGTTATCATGTAGTCTTTTCAGTGATTCTTCGCCGTGGGTCCATAGGAAGAAAATGTTGTCGATGTATCTGGTGTATAGCGTTGGTTGGAGGTCCTGTGCAGCGAAGAAGTCTTGCTCGAACTTGTGCATGAAAATGTTGGCGTATTGGGGTGCGAATTTGGTCCCCATGGCTGTTCCGTGTGTTTGGGTAAAAAACTGGTTGACGAAGGTGAAGACATTGTGGTCAAGGATGAAGCGGATGAGTTGTAGGATGGCGTCTGGAGATTGGCTGTTGTTGGTGTTGAGTACTGAGGCTGTCGCAGCGATGCCGTCATCGTGGGGGATACTGGTGTAGAGTGCCGAGACGTCCATCGTGGCGAGGAGTGTTCCTGGTTCAACTGGTCCGTGGGTGCTGAGTTTCTGTAAGAAGTCTGTAGTGTCACGACAGAAGCTGGGGGTTCCCTGTACGATGGGTTTCAGGATGCCCTCGACGTATCCAGAGAGGTTCTCACACAGGGTTCCGTTGCCTGATATGATAGGACATTTGGGTGTGTTGGCTTGTGTATCTTTGGGAGGCAGTAGAAGTCTCCCACGCGGGGAGTACGTGGGATGAGAGCGCGTAGGATGCTTTGAAGGTCTGGATCGAAGGTCTTGATCAGTCTATTGAGTTGGCGAGTGTGTTCTTTGGTCGGATCTGCGGGTAACTGTCTGTAGTGTTCCTGGTTGTCCAGTTGTTGGTATGCTTCTTTGCAATAGTCCATTCTGTTCTGTATGACGATGGCTCCTCCTTTGTCCGCTGGTTTGATGACGATGTTGCGGTTGGTCTTGAGAGCGTGGATGGCATTGCGTTGTGCTCGGGTGACATTCTGGACTGTCTTGTGAGTGCGGCTGATGAATCTGGCGTTGATGCATCTCCTGACAGCTTGAGCATACATGTCAAGCGTAGGGCAGCGTCCCTCCGGAGGGGTCCAATTTGACTCTTTCTTCTTCGGTTGCTGCACTGCGGGTCCCTCTGTCTGCTGTTCTGGATCATTGATTGTCTCATTGGGTTCGCTGCTGACATCTTGGGATTCGTGGAAGAATTCCCGGAGCCTCATTCTCCTGATGAATTCCTCTGTGTCTGCCGCGAGACCGATGGGGTCCATTTTGGTGGTGGGGCAGAAAATGAGCCCTCGGCTGAGAACTTCGATTTCGTCTGGTTGAAGGGTGTGGTCGGACAAGTTGACGATGGACTTCCCTGTGGTTGCAACCGTGGTACCGGGGGAGGCTTGGTTGCTGCTGGTGGTGATGCCGAGTTTCTCAAGCTTCCTGTTCTTGGTGTGCATGTAGGCAGCGTAGTTCCATTGCCTCGTCTGTTTGGCGGTGTCTCGTAGCTGGTCTGCTGTGTCCTGAGCACAGGCTGAGAACATGGACTCTATCTTGGTTTCGAGGTTGCGGCATCTGCTGTAGAGCTGGTGTACGAGATGGTTGAGGAGTGTGCGAGAGGTACGACGGCAGAGTCTCTCAGCGTAGTCTGTGTTGTATGTCGACTTGAGTGGGTTCGTGATCTGTAGTCCTTTCGGGATCTTGTCTGCTTTCTTGCATCTCTGTAGAAACTTGATGTCTGTGTCGATATGCGCGATCTTCTTGGAGATCCTCTCCACTTTGAGCCGGCAGTTTGTGGTGTCGATAGTAGCCATGATGTGGAGATGCCGGTGTTGGACTGGGGTGGACAAATGTGAGAAGTCGCACAACACCAGGTTATAGTCCAACAGGTTTATTTGAAATCACAAGCTTTCGGAGCGCTGCTCCTTCGTCAGGTGAAGTGAAGAGATACATATAGGCACAGCATATATAGTCAGAGAACACTGCCAGATGATTACAGTTAATCTTTCCAACTGCCCTTTATCACACCTCGGCAGAGCGATAATCACGGCAATCAAAGGTGTGGATGGTGTCCAAACAGGTCAGTCAGCAAAACATTACATCAAAGACAATGTGGCAGATGCTGGGGTCTGTATGGAAAACAAAAAACTTTTTTTGCTGGAAATCACGGCAGGTCCGGCCGCATCTGTTCAAATAAACCTGTTGGACTATAACCTGGTGTTGTGCGACTTCTCACATTTGATATCAATGGCAGTCACTCTCACTTCACCTCTGGAATTCAGCTCTTTTTTTCATGTTTGGACCAAGGCTGCAATGAGGTCTGGAGCTGAGTGGTCCTGGTGGAACCCAAACTGAGCATCGGTGAGCAGGTTATTGGTGAGTAAGTGCCACTTGATAGCACTGTCGATGACATCTTCCATCACTTTGCTGATGATTGAGAGTAGACTGATGGGGCGGTAATTGGCTGAATTGTATTTGTCCTGTGTTTTGTGGACAGGACATACCTGGGCAGTTTTCCACATTGTCGGGTAGATGCTAGTGTTATAGCTGTACTGGAACAGCTTGGCTAGAGGCGCGGCTAGTTCTGGAGCACAAATCTTCAGCACGACAGCCGGGATGTTGTCGGGGCCCATAGCCTTTGCTGTATCCAGTGCGCTCAGCAGTTTCTTGGTGTCACGTGGAGTGAATCGAATTGGCTGAAGACATGGCTTTTGTGATGGTGAGGACCTCAGGAGGAGGCTGATATGGATCATCCACTCGACACTTCTGGCTGAAGATGGTTGCAAACGCTTCAGCCTTGTCTTTTGCACTCGCATGCTGGGCTCCGCCATCATTGAGGATGGGGATGTTCAAGGAACCTCCTCCTCCCGTCAGTTGTTTAATGGTCCACCACCATTCACGACTGGATGTGGCAGGACTACAGAACTTTGATCTGATCCGTTGGTTGTGGGATAGCTTAGCTCCTTCTATAGCATGCTGCTTCCTTTGTTTAGCATGCATGTAGTCCGGTGTTGCAGCTTCCCCAGGTTGGCACCTCATTTTTAGGTATGCCTGGTACTGCTCCTGACATACTCTTCTACACTCCTCATTGAACCAGGGTTGGTCACCTGGTTTGATGGTAATGGTAGAGTGAAGGATATGCCGGTTACAGATTGTGGTGGAATACAATTCTGCTGCTGCTGATGGTCCACAGCGCCTCATGGATGCCCAGTTTTGAGCTGCTAGATCTGTTCTGAATCTATCCCATTTAGCACGGTGGTAGTGCCTCACAACACGACGATTAGTCAATAACTCCATCATCATTGTATCATGCGACTACCAAGACAGTAGAAGGCAACCTAGATGGACTTTGGTCAGTTTACGTCTAGGAATTCCTATGTTCCTGAGGCACTAACTGTTGTTAGTGTGTGGTTCCATAGGAACTGGCAGTTTCCCAGTACCTTACCTCAGTAGCCATTCTTTACGTATGAACCTGGACAGTGAATGTTGGTCGGCTATTCCCCATAGATTATTGAGCCTGACTTCACCCTTACCTGATGTACGTACACCCACACCTCGAGGAAATTTCACTCCATGGTGATTTTTTTACCCCTGGTCCCTATCTTGAGGGCACTGGAGCCAATTACAAAGTGCCAACTGAGAGACTAAGAATCAAACTGAAACCTGGGTCCTTCCTGACCTATAAGGTTTGGTGCCAGTGCCACACAATGGATTTACTAGTAGGCGATGGCCCAATGGTACAACAGATTGAAGCACCAATTCATAATGTCACAGGTGGGAGGATTGCAGAGCAGATTCTCCACCTCATTGAGTTCAGGATCTCAGAAGCACTGATGCCTGGAGGCATCGAGATGTGTATCTCCCCACAGGGGAAAGAAACCCAGAGGGGCAGGAATTCCCCAGCTCAGCATCACTTAGCTCCTACGGGCTAGCTCAGTGTGGCATCAGTGGAGCCTGGAACAGAATAGGCGTGGTGAGACTCCCAAGTGGGGCACAATTGGAACAGGATGATCCAAATACTGAGTTTTGCTGCTGCCACACTGGCTACCAAGAAAAGTTATGTTACAGAAGATGAGATATCTGGCGTGGTGCATCTATTAAAATGCATTTTTTTACAGCATTGTGTTAAGTTTTGGACACACTTCTTAAAAATTATTTTGCGCAAAGATCTGGTCAAATGACAAAGAATCATAGAATGTTACGGCACAGAAGGAGGCCATTCGGCCCATCGTGTCTGTGCCGGCCGAAAAAGAGCTATCCAGCCTCATCCCACGTTCCAGCTCTCGGTCCGTAGCCTTGCAGGTTACGGCACTTCAAGTGCATATCCAAGGACTTTTTAAATGCAATGACGCTTTCTTCCTCTACCACCCTTACAGGCAGTGCGTTCCAGCTCCCCCCCCCCCCCACCCTCTGAGTGAAAAGATTTCTCCTCAACTGCCCTCTAATCCTTCTACCAATTACTTTAAATCTATGCCCCCTGGTTATTGGCCTATCTGCTAAGGGAAATAGGTCCTTCCTCTCCACTCTATCTAGGCCCCCCATAATTTTATACACTTCAATTAAATCCCCTTAGCCTCCTCTGTTCCATGTCATTATTCAGTGTCTGCAATGCCCCTTTAACACTTTGCTTTTATTGAGACCTGGTTGCATAATTCAGGCTCAGGAAGATTTAGTGAAGCGATCTAGTTTTTATTTCTGAAATGAACATATTTGCAATTATATAGTACCTGTCACATCGTCAGGACATCCCAAACTGCTTCACAGCCAATTAATTATTTTTGAAGTGTAGTTACTGTTGTTATGTCGGCTAACACGGCAGCCAATTTGCACACAGCAAGATTCCTCAAATGACCAGTTAATTAGTTTTGGTGTTGTTGATTGAGTAATAAATATTGGCCAGGACAGCTGGAGAACTCCCCTGCTCTTCTTCAAATAGTGCCATGGGATCTTTTATGCTTCAGTTTAATGTTTCATCAGTACTGCACTGAAGTGTCAGTCTAGATTATGTGCTCAAGTCCTGCAGTGGGGCTTAAACTCGCAACCTCCTGACACAGAGACGAGAGTGTTACCACAGAGTCAAGCTGACATTTAATGTGCATTTTCTTTGTACAAAGAGGACTCTGACAGATTACTGATTTGCTCCTGCATCCTCCTGACAACGTAAGTAGGGTGCAGGTGTCATCTGAAAGAAACATTCTGAGACTGGTAAGTGTTTGATAATACAGTGAAATCATGATGAAACGGTTTATCCATTTCACTGAACTCCAGGACTAGTTCTGGGTCTGCCGTGTTTCCACAGCATCAACTCAAACCTTAAGTACAGGGTAGTTCTGATCGTAGACCGGGTCCAAGGGTGGATCTACAACACCAGGAATAGTGAACAGACTAAGTGTCAGCTGTTCCTCAGTGGGGAGCACTCTTGCCTCTGAGTCAGAAGGTTGTGGGTCAACGTTCCCTTTAAGCTGCGCAGCCGCGTGACTGCACAGCTGTCTCGAGGTCCCGCACAGCTGGTGAGCTGGCTTCCCAATGCAAAAAACAGCGCATGCACGGAAGTTTAAATGAGCCGTGCAGCTCATTGAAGGGGCTGCGTGGCCCCAAAAAGAATTAGAGGGAACATTGTTGTGGGTTCAAGTCCCACTTCAGAGACTTGAGCACATAATCCAGCCTGACACGCCAGTGCAGTACTGAGGGAGTGCCGCATTGTCGGAGGTGCTGTCTTTCGAATGAGATGTTAAACCGAGGACCCGTCTGCCCTCTCAGCTGGATGTAAAAGATCCCACGGCACTATTCGAAGAAGAGCAGGGGAGTTATCCCCAGTGTTACTGGCCAATATTTATCTCTCAACCAACATCACTAAAACAGATTACCTGGTCATTTATTTCATTGTTGTTTGTGGGAGCTTGCTATACGTAAATTGGCAGATGCATTTCCTGCATTGCAACAGTGACTAAACTTCAAAAGTACTTTATTGGCTGTAAAGCACTTTAGGATGTCCTGAGGTTGTGAAAAGCTCTATATAATCTTTTTTTATTTGTTCATGGGATATGGGCGTCGATGCTGGCAAGGCCAGCATTTATTGCCCATCCCTAATTGCCTTTGAGAAGGTGTTGGTGAGCCGCCTTCTTGAACCGCTGCATTCCCACTTATGACCTTATGATGGAGGGAAGGTCATTGATGAAGCAGCTGGAGATGGTTGGGCCTAGGACACTGCCCTGAGGAACACCTGCAACAATGTCCTGGGGCTGAGGTGATTGGCCTGCAACAACCACAACCATCTTCCTTTGTGCTAGGTATGACTCCAGCCAGTGGAGCGTTTTCCCCCCAATTTCCATTGACTTCAATTTTACTAGGGCCCCTTGATGCCACACTCGGTCAAATGCTGCCTTGATGTCAAGGACAGTCACTCTCACCTCACCTCTGGAATTCAGCTCCTTTGTCCATGTTTGGACCAAGGCTGTAATGAGGTCTGGAGCCGAGTGGTCCTGCTGGAACCCAAACTGGACATCGGTGAGCAGGTTATTAGTGAGTAAGTGCTACTTGATAGCACTGTCGACGGCACCTTCCATCACTTTGCTGATGATTGAAAATGCAAGATCGTTCTTCCTCTATGTCACTTTTGTTGATCGTCCTGCTGCAATGAATGGTGCAAACCCTGAAATGACTCTGGGTCGTTATCCAATCGGGGACGGCTCCTGATTCGCTCAGGAGTAGAATATCTGCCAGCTGTGATGGTCTTTTACTTTGAAGCAAATAAGACAAGGAAAAAAATTATCTTTTACTTTGAAGTAAATTGGAGCCAACCTAATCTATAGCCACCCCAGAGTAAACACTGCCCAGAGTTCATGTTATAGTCCATAATCAATCAGCAAACAAGTTTGCTACTTCATCTTTTTTGTAAGTGCAGGATATCGGTTATACACAGTATAAATCGATTGGAACTCACTGCCCAGTGCACCTCCTTGTTATTGATAATCTGTTGATTATCATTCTAATATGCTGCATCCAGGAGGCTATCTTTTTTTCCCTGGACTTAACCATTAGGCTGTACTAATTAGACATCTAATTATTAGCTGTTAGGAGTGCAAACAAACTGGGAGAGGGAAATGTTTTTAGTGCTAAACTGCTGCCCTTAAGAAGAAGGTAAACAGTAGAGGATGGTGCGGGAGGTTTCGGCAAAGGGTACCTCCAGCAGCTTTATTGGAGGTAGTTTACTTGCATCTTTTGGAGGTGGGGCGGGGGGGCATTATTTCTCCTGCGCCTTGACTGCATGAATGCCTGGTGGTGAATCTTCGCAGCGCTGCGGTTATGATTAGTTAACCAGTTGCCACAGCTTCTAGCTTCATTCTGCATGCGCTGCCACATAGTTTCGTTTTTTAGGAGCGTCATGCGTTCGAATAGGTGGCACTTTTGAGCAAACGGCACTTTTAATGAGTGACTCTTGGCGGGTCTCTCTCTTCCTCCAAAGATCACTCATCATCCATCAGATCCGCCAAGTGTCATTCACTAAAAGTGCCGATCGCTCAAAAATGTCACCTATTCGAACGCATGACGCTCCTAAAAAATAAACCCTGTTTCGTACATTTGCATCGGTTTGTAATTTGTGTCGTGAATGCCATTCCTCGTATTTGGTTGATGTTGAACTGCTGTGACCCATATATATCCCCACTGAGTCAGAGGGTGGACTGTCAATATAGGTAATGGACTGAACCACAACTCCTAATAGTAACTCCTTCACCTGCAGCTGGTAGCAGGCACACACACACTGAGGTCGAAAGAGTTTCTTTCTTTCAAGGGTACAGTTTTGTCTCCATGTAATATTCCACCTCATCTCTGCCAGTGAGCTGCCAAAGCTCATCCCATGTGTAGCTGAAGGATTCCGCTCTCTACAGAGGTGCGAGCCCAAGGACGTTGTGAGACACTTGTGAGCCTTAACTGTTCCACAACTGATAAGTGCCAGAGCCAATCCAGCTTTGAATCCCTATGCCGAGTTTCAAAACTTAAAACGTGTGGAGCATTGAGTCAATTTAACACCATCCAAACTGATGCTATCTGAGATAATCATGATTTTTAAATTATAGCATTTTAAATTTCTGTTAAAATATGAGTTCTAAAGGCCTCGGTGATGCTTAGATATATTTTAAACTCTCTTTCTGAGCCACGCTGACTATTTGTCTTCCCTCCTGAGCATAGGAACAGGAGGAGGCCATTCGGCCCTTCGAGCCTGCTCCGCCATTCAATTAGATCATGGCTGACCTGTACCTCAACTCCATTTACCCGCCTTTGATCCATATCTCTTGATACCCTTACCCTGTTTGGTGGCCCATAGCTTGCCTGCCAAATTTAAATGAGGCCGGGGCCTCAGAATCGCGGGGCCTCTTCGCCACCGGAATGGGCAACCGAGCAGCTCGGTCACCCGAGAGTCAAAATCTACCCCTATGATAAAAACATCTCAGTATAATCTACAACAACAACATGCGTTTACATAGCATCTTTAACCTAGAATAAACATCCCAAGGCACTTTAGAGAGACGTAAGGAAAAACAATCTAGCTCTATCAGTGGCACGAGGGGCCAAATGGCCCACGTGCTGTAAAATTCTATGATACACTGTTTCCGAATTTTTCCATATCTTTTATCTGCCTTTTCCCCTAATTTTCTTCTTCCGCGTTCTGTATTACAATGTATCATTTCCCACTGTTACAACTGGCACTTTTCAAAGTGCAATGCTTGTGATCGACCGCAGTAGGTTACGGAAACTATTCTTATTTACCCCAGAGTCCATTGTTTCAGGTCCCCCAGTGCCACATGTCATTCCATGGCCAAGTAGATGTACGCATGACCATCTCCCACTGCCATTCTGTGGATGGCCCCAGCATCCTTGTGTTAGAGAAGGGGAAAGATCAGCCAGGACCCCCACTCCTCCACTATATAGTGACCCCTGCTGGAAAGTGTGAATATCAGGTAACAGCAGAATTACTGTTGATGGCGGTGCTCGTCATCAACAGAGACAACAGCTTGCATTTCTGTAGCACTCCTCGTACAGGAAGATGCTTCAAAGCACTTAACGTTAGGAGGAAAAAAATATTGGAACGCCGATTTGGGGGAGGGGGCGAGAGAAAATGGAGATAGTTAAGATGGGGGGAGGGGGGCAAAGGCATGGTGGAAGAGAAGGGTTTTGTGGAGGTTTTTGAAAGTGGGAGATGGATGGAGATGGCAAAGCAACGAGAACTCGGGAGGGAGTTCCAGAGGACAGAAGCGGAGTGGCTGCATAAGGGGCCGACACTGGTGGAGTGTAGCTAGCAGGGGATAACAAGGAGTGAAGGTTTGTGCATGGAGATCACTAAGGTAAGGTGAGACAAGACCACAGTGGGATTTGAAAGTGAGGACAAGAAATTTGATGTCAATTTACTGAGGATCCAGTGGAACTCATGGTGGAATAACCTGCTGACACTGTGACTGTGGCTTACACCATGAAAAATGACCACTCAGGTGAGGTACTCGAGGACTTCCAGTACCCGTGGAAATGTACCCTAGCATGAGTCAGCACTGCGGCAAAGAAGAGTGTAGAAAATTAGGGGGGTGAATTTTAAATGATACACTTTCAAAATGAAGGTTTCCTTTAAATGACAGCATGGTACAGCTTTGGTGAGAGCAGTGTAGCATTCCAATTGTTTGGTCCACTGGCAATTTTTTGGCTTAGATAACACTGGCACAATAACTTTAAAACGATAAAATAACAATTTTGCCACTTTCTGTGTCAGTGTTTGCACTACAAAAAACAGGGCCCAGTATACGTTGTATGAAAGCTCTTAGAAAGCCTTTGACACGTTGAATTCTGGCTTGCAATAGTTTTAGGCAGTAATAATTCATACTGAATCTTAATATCATGGAGAAATAAATGACAGAAATACACACAGATGGAAGTATCATGTGACCCTAATTTACCGTATAGTACTTGTCATTTCTTGCCATTTTCAGTATGGCCTGTGGCTAGATTTGTGGAAGTTACACTGTACAAAGAATATTATGATGGTCTTGAAATGATTAAATATTATGTTTGCCACCTAGATTGAGTTATATTTTATTAAATACCTAATTACTTGAAAAAATAAACTTCTGAAACATTTTCCGAGCATTTTATTTGCTTTAGCCATCTTTGTCTTGAAGGAGACTGACCTTTGACCCGTTACCTTGGCAACCAGATGAGTTATGTGTTAACAGCACTTAGTGGAGCAAGAAAACAAACTCCTCCAAAAGTGCCTTTTACACATTTTATTTCAGTTTAACAAATTTGAAATATCTAAAATAAATAGAATATCTCACAGGGCAAAATCGAACAGAGAGCCTATCAATAAGGACAAGTTGTGCCTGAAGCAGTTAGTGTTTTGTGGGTCTGTCTCCCTCTTGCAATAATCAGCAGACTTCACTGTATATTCCTCGTACAACGACAACTTGCATTCATATAGCGCCTTTAACGTAGGAAAGGAATCGTTTTTTTTTGATAATCACAGATGTGTATTTTATAAAAACTACGAAACAGCTGACGAGCAGTAACATTGAGACCACCCCAACACTGCCCCCCACCGCGCCCCCGTCCTGGCCCCCCCACCTCATCCCGAATACATGAGGGAGAAAGGAATAGAAGGTTATGCTGATTGGGTGAGATGACGAGGGATGGGAGGAGGCTCGTGTGGAGCATAAACACCGGCATGGACCAGTTGGGCCGAATGGCCTGTTTCTGTGATGCAAATTCTATGTACAAAGTTAGCCAAAAGTAATATCCACAGTGGAAGCTGGTCGGAGAATTGATTCTTGGAAACCTTTTATTAGTCTTTGCTACTAAAACCTTGATACAATCAGATAGGAATTCACGTCCATCTAACAGGGCATTAAGTGTAGTTCTTTTGTTTTCTTGTTTCTGTTGCGTGATAGACCCACTCTTAATTTAGCTAATGAGGCTGCCCTCTGCACACGAGAATTCAAAATGTATTGAAATATGTGAATTGATAACAAGTATGAACAAGAAACAGCATCTCTAAAATATTTTTCCTATAGTAATTAAACCACAGCTTGATTTTTTTTTCTCTCCCTTGTCTCTACAGATCAAATCTTAACTAATTATGGTAAGGTTTCACTGGTCCCATTTATTTTGCACCTCCAGCTACTCACAACAGGCGGTGGGGGTGGGGGGGTGGGGGGGGAGGTGGTGAATGGATGAGGGGCATTACCCGTAGTCCCTGGCAGCCTGCAGCAGTCTCAACCGCACCTCGACTGCAGTAAACAAATCGGGTTGCTTGACTCATTACCCCAACGTTGGTTAGTTGCGATCTGGCACAGTGCCACTTTTAAATAGACAGGAACAATTATCAAATTAGAACGCTTGACAATGAGAACAATTTAAACAGTTAACATGGTGCACTTAACAGTTTTTTGATTTGCCCGTTCTATTTTTATTATTCGTTTATGGGATGTGGACGTCGCTGGCATTTATTGCCCATCCTTAATTGCCCTTGAGAAGGTGGTAGTGAGCCACCTTCTTGAACCGCTGCAGTCCGTGTAGTGAAGGTACTCCCACAGTGCTGTTAGGGAGGGAATTCCAGGATTTTGAACCAGCGACGATGAAGGATCGGCGATATACTTCTAAGTCAGGATGGTGTGTGACTTGGAGGGGAACTAGGAGGTGGTGGTGTTCCCATTCGCCTGCTGCCCTTGTCCTTATAGGTGGTAGAGGTTGCGGGTTTGGGAGGTGCTGCCGAAGAAGCCTTGGCGAGTTGCTGCAGTGCATCTTGTAGATGGTACACACTGCAGCCACAGGTGTGCCGGTGGTGGAGGGAGTGAATGTTTAAGGTGGTGGATGGGGTGCCAATCAAGCGGGCTGCTTTGTCCTGGATGGTGTCGAGCTTCTTGAGTGTTGTTGGAGCTGCATTCATCCAAGCAAGTGGAGAGTATTCCATCACACTCCTGACTTGTGCCTTGTAGATGGTGGAAAGGCTTTGGGGAGTCAGGAGGTGAGACACTCGCCGCAGAATACCTAGCCTCTGACCTGCTCTTGTTGCCACGGTATTTATGTGGCTGGTCCAGTTAAGTTTCTGGTCAATGGTGACCCCCAGGATGTTGATGGTGGGGGATTCGACAATGGTAATGCAGTTGAATGTCAAGGGGAGGGACTAAGTGGTCTGGCTGCTATTTCCTCACACCACCCCACCCCCCCCATTTTTCTTTTTCTCCTTGGCTTTCCTGATGACAGTGACATACTGGGGCATGGTTTATGGGCATCCGGTACCTTGTCTCTGGGTGGCTATTCTTCAGTGGGAGCCCTCTGGGGGCAAATTTAACCCCTCCCACCTGGCAGAAAGTGGGCTGGGGGGGTTGGACAGTTAAAATTGAGTGGGTGGGGGGTGGTATTTACCCACTAGCTTCCCGCCCCCATCAGCCAAAGCTGTTGGGAAATGGATCCAGGGCCAGAATAGGTCGGTTTATTATAGCCCAGAAATGTAAGTTTGTTCAAAAGAGTTTCCACGTGGGCCAGGAGAAGCAGAAGTGCCACAAGTAAACCTTAGGTCTCCTCTGCCGCCCCCCTCCCCCCCCCACCCCCCACACCACCACAAGCCCTGCCGGCTTCCCTGCCCCAAACGTGATCTGATCGTTGTAAGATCCCGCCCCTCTCCCCTCCGCCCCGAAGCCTCAGCTTAGTGCCGAGATCCGGTTCCTCCGGCCGCCCGGTTCTAACGGGAAGTCGGTCAGTGGAATGCTAATGAGGCCCGGCCGCCAAAATCATCTGGGCCTCCTGCCTGCCGCTCGCTGGGACACGTTCCCGCCCGAACCTTAAATCGACCCCAGAGAGTCGGCAGGCTCTTCCACCATGGGGTACATCACGGCTACGTCTGAATCTGTCCTCGTCTCACACTCACAGACACTCACACACACACACACACACCCACATGCACACACGCACTTTTCAGCAGATGGCAATCAGGAGCAGTAATCCAAACTGATTTCCGCTACCCTCCCCCGCCAGCCCAGATACACTGAGGACAATTGTAACATTCCTGACTGAGATCAGCGAATTCAGCATATAGCAGGGGTCACACTCGGGACATTCGAGATCCGTATGTCTCGGTACCGCACCAGGTGGTGTATTTACCCAGTCATCGGACAGCACCACCACCCCCGACAACCCCCACCCCCCCCCTACACCCCACCCCCACCTCCCAACAACCACTTTTGTTTAAATTACATTTCCAGCGGAACGAAAATCAGCACCTGTCTTGACTAACGCGATTCGGTCACACCACATGCATGCGAAAGAGATCGTGTTACAGAAGGCGACACGGGTAGATGTTCTTGGCGTCTTCACACCAGCCCATCTCGCCTGTCACTAGCAGCGTTCCCTCGACATTCCTCTGTCGTGGCTCTGTTCATCTCAGCTACCGGGTTGGTCAATTCGAACGTAAAACCGACCAATAAGTGATAGCGGGGTGGGTGGGGGGGGGTGGAGCCCTCCCAGAGCCATTGGAGAAGGCAGCCTCCGCACATTTAAAGAAGGGAGCTGCTGAAAATGCCGCTTTCACTCTCCCTTTCCCGAGAAGGGTGTGATCAATGTCTGCCCTACACAGTGAGTGAGAGCTGGAGCTGGAGCTGGGGCACAAAGGCTGCATCTTAAAGATAAGATCTGTTTAGTCAGCACAGGCCCAGTCCCAATGTGTGATCTCTGAGAGGCGCACAATTTGAAAATGGAAAACACACAAAAGTGCATTGGGATAAGGGGGAAAAAGTAAATCAGACAGACATTAGAGGAGGAAAACATGCATGTCAAGAGTGGGAAACGTGAGCCTCAGAAAGCACTAGCATTTCCTATTGATTTTGTAATGTAGTACTGCACTCTGTTTTTCTCTCTCTTGGGTAAAAAAAAGTCATTCCTTATTGTTCTCCAAACATTTAACTTCTTAAATTAAAACTGAACATGCTTGAAATGCAGCAGGACAGTCGCTATCAGAATAAAGGAAGGATGGGCTAGTGTTTAGGATGGGATTCTTCATCAGAACTCCTGTTAATATTTTATTTTTGTTTCGGACAGCCAGCATTGTTGGGTTTTCTCTCTTACCTCATGTTTCCCTTCCCGATCTCGCTGTACATCAACTTTGAAGCCACGTTTCATTAGTGAATGTGGAGCAGGATCAGGGATTAACCTAGGTTTTAGAAAGTGAGTTACTTACATTTAAAGAAGGGGTTAAATTGACATAATGGGCAGAGATTTTAATCTGTTACTTGAAGAGAAATGATAACAACCTTCTTTATACTCATGGCTATAACTTCATTATAAACAAAGGAAATCTTCTCCCGATGTCTTAAGTGAAGTGGGAAATTTTGGGGGGAATTATTTTAATCGCAATACATCAAATAAAAATGATACAATGATGTGTATCGATGCAACTTGAGTGTTCAGTGTGTTTGTAAACCAATAGTTTTCAAACTTCTCTGTGTGGGGCATCCCACTGAAATTTTGCCACTCTGCCAGAGATCTGCTAGAAATATTGCCACACTCCCAGGAACTTGCTGGAAATATTGCAACACCCCCAGGGATCTCCCTGTGTCAACTTCTGAAAGTTAGACTATCAGCTACCGAAAGAAAACATCCTGGCAGAAAACATTTTTATCGGTGCTAATCATAGAATGGTTACAGCACAGGAGGAGGCCATTCAACCCGTCGAGCCCGTGCTGGCTCTCTGCAAGAGCACTTCAGCTAGTCCCACTCCCCCTCCCTTTCCCCGTAGCCCTGCACATTTTTTTCCTTCAGGTACTTATCCAATTCTCTTCTGAAAGCCACACAATTAGTCACCAAATACAGAAAAATATAGAAATTGGATGACAGGTAGATAGAAATCTGTTGAGATAAAAAGGCCGGCTTACTCAAAAATAAAAACGATGAATGAGAATGGAATTAAGCTGCATGTTGGATATCCCAAACTTCAAGGGTGGAGGTGGGGATGTTACAGTTGACCTGTGGGCTAAAGAGACCAATTGTAACATCCCCCACCTCCAATGACCCCTGCGTGTGTGCGGATGTCGGGATTGGACCGGGCTTGGCTATGAAGTATCCCATGGTAAACCACTTAATCATAAAAAAAGGCCACTGAGATGAGGGCTGCTGGTGCCCAGGGAAGCGTACCCCAGCATGAGTCCTCACCCTCAGCGGAGGAGGGGAGTAATATTGGGAAAATAAAGTTACGGGAGCAGCTAAAGAGGCCAGCATGTGAAATTTGTTTTGACTGTCAGTGCTATTCTTTTTGAAGATATTTACCTTTCTGGAGCAGAGAGTGATATCAGTAACATGTTGACCTCTGCTCTTTGCCCCCGGGTTCCTGCCAATCACCTAGCTGGGAGTTGGAGGTGAAGAGCAGAGGTCACCCAGAGTAAATACGCAAACTGCGTGTTATGGATATCAATCTCTGCTGCAAAAAAATGAAATACCTTCATAAAGAATAACTTTAGAGACCAAAACAAATTTCGCAGGTTGTATTCCTTGGTTGTCGTTGTATAATTATGAGCACTGCCATTTTTATTATTCAATGTGTTACCACCTCTGTTCCTTTGTTCTCCAAAAGCCACTCTCTGTTGCTGGCATGTAGTTCACAGGTGCCAGCAGGATACCACTACTTCACCCAAGTGGTCATTGAAAAAGACTTGCATTTATAGAGCGCTTTTCACGACCTCCCCTCAGGACATCCCAAAGTGCTTTACAGCCAATGAAGTACTTTTGAAGTGTAGTCACTGTTGCAATGTAGGAAACGTGGCAAGCTCCCACAAACAGCAGTGTGATAATGACCAGATAATCTGTTCTAGTGATGTTGATTGAGGGATAAATATTGGCCAGGACACCGGGGATAACTCCCCTGCTCTTCTTCAAAATAGTGTCATGGGACCTTTTATGTCCACCTGAGAGGGCAGAGGGGGCCTTGGTTTAATATCACAGAATCACAGAATCCCCACAGTACAGATAGAGGCCATTTCAGCCCATCGAGCCTGCACCGACACATATCCCACCCTATCCCCGTAACCCCACGTATTTAATCCCCCCTAACATATCCCACCCTATCCCCGTAACCCCATGTATTTAATCCCCCCTAACACTAAGGGTCAATTTATCATAGCCAAATCAACCTAACCCGCACATCTTTGGACTGTGGGAGGAAACCGGAGCACCCGGAGGAAACCCACGCAGACATGGGGAGAATGTGCAAACTCCACACAGACAGTCACCCGAGGCCGGATTCGAACCCGGGTCCCTGGCGCTGTGAGGCAACAGTGCTAACTACTATGCCACCGTGTTGCCCATCTCATCTGAAAGATGGCACCTGCAACAGTGTAGCACTCCGTAAGTACTGCACTGCAGTGTCAGCCTAGATTTTTGTGCTCAAGTCTCTGGAGTGGGACTTGAATCCACAACCTTCTGACTCAGAGGCGAGAGTGCTGCCCACTGAGCCCCAGCTGACACATGTCTGCCTACGTGATAAGTATTGGCATGCTGTTCTACCACAAGAGGGGAGGGGGTAAGTTGAGCCCAGTCGATATCCACACAGGTGGACTTTCCAGCAGGAGACATTGGACAGCAATGTGGAGCCGATAACTCCCTTCCCTGGCCCAGGCCAGCATTGGCTCAGTGGGTAGCACTCTCACCTCTGGGACAGGAGGTTCTGGGTTCATAGTCCCACTCCAGGAACTTGAGGACATAATCCAGGCTAACACATCAACTGAGGGAGCGCTGCACTGTCGGAGTTGCTGTCTTGCGGATGAGACATTAAACCGAGGCCCCCTCTGCCCTCTCGGGTGGACGTAAAAGATCCCATGGCGCTATTTCAAAGAAGAGCAGGGGAGTTATCCCTGGTGTCCTGGCCAATATTTATCCCTCAATCAGCATCACTAAAACAGATTATCTGGTCATTATCACATTGCTGTTTGTGGGATCTTGTTGTGTGCAAATTGGCTGCTGTGATACCTATATTACAACAGTGACTACATTTCAAAAGTACTTCATTGGCTGTAAAGCGCTTTGGGGCACCCTGAGGTCGTGAAAAGTGCTACATAAATGCTTTCTTTCTTTTAATGCCGATGCTGTGGCCAATGGTTGGGGGTATTACAAAAGGTGTCAACATCTCTGGACTGACTAAGCAAAGACCGGGATCAAATCTGGAGGCTCAGTTTCACAGTGACCAGTGCAGTTACCAATTGAGCCATCTGCATTGCGCAACATTGCAACTTTAACAGGAAGTCTGGTATGCGCAGGCTCCTCCCAAATATATGTTTGTACCATGTATGGATTGTCCATATTTTTACATTGATTAAATAGCTGTTCCTTGTTATTAAAATGTGTTGTTCCCCAGCTGCATTGCAACCCGAGGTGACCTCATATCCTTTTGTCTGGATAGCAAACATGTGACTCTCAACTTCCAGCAAAATCTGCTTTGATTAAGTTTACTTCACTGAGCTGTGTTGTACATATTACCCTTCTCCCTCCCCCATTCTCATTCATTCTTTCCCCTTCTTTCAGTCTCCTAAATCATGTAACATTCTCCCGACAGATAAGTGGACACGTGACCTATGTCCAGGCCAATGTGCATTGAGTGCCCTGGTTTAACACGCCTCCCAGCTTTCCTCTAAGTGGCAGCTTGGCTCAGGAAGTCAAGTGTTCAAGCCCCACTGTAGGGCTTGAGCACATAATCTAAGCTGCTCCTTCAATACTGTACTGGGGGAGTGCTGCATCGTTGGAGGCTCAGCCTTTCAGATGAGACATCATACTGAGGCTCACCTGTTCAGGTAGATGTACAAGATTCCACAGAACTGTTCAAAGAAGAGCTGGGGAAGTGTATGGGATGACAATTGTCCCTCAATCAACATGACCAAAGCAGATTAACTGGTCATTTCATTTATTGCTATTTGCGGGACTTTGCTGCATGCAAAATTGCATGCCTTATTTGCCTATATAACAGCAGTGACTAGTCTTCACAAAAACAACTAATTGGCTGTGAAGCACTTTGGGATGCCATAATGGTGTGAAAGGTAGTAGATGGGAAAGGTAGCACAGTGGTTATATTCCTGGATTAGTCATCCAGAGGCTTGGGCTAATTAATCCGCGTGACTTGAGTTCAAATCCCACGATGGAAGCTGAGGAATTTAACTTCAGTTAAATAAAAATTGAATAAAAAATTAGTAATGGTGACCATGGAATGTTGTAAACAAACCCATCTGTTTCACTAATATCCCTTTGGGAAGGAACCTGGTCTGGCCTATATGTGACTCCAGACCCACAGCAATGTGGTTGACTCTTAATTGCCCTCTGAGGTGGCCTAACAAGTCACTCAGTTCTTCAAGAGCAATTAGGGATGGGCAATAAATGCTGGCCTTGCCAGTGACGCCCACATCCCGTCAACAAATAATTTTTAAAAATGCAAATGTTATCCTGGTTCAGGAATTCATTGAACAGGGAATCAGGGAATCAGTGCATTGAGACCTGTCCTAATGTCTCTATCTTTGGCTTGGTAAAAGGTTAATGGTTACTATGTTAAAGGTTCTATATAAATGCAAGTTGTTGTTGCTGTTGTTGATTCTCCCTCTGTGGCACTCCACATTGGAACAGCACTGTCTCCCTACAAATCCCCTCTGCAGGTTCCTGTTTCTGAAATCGAATTGCTAAAGTCAATTTATTACCACATACAAGTGTTGGATCAGTGTGAAAATGTGAATTCTCATCCAAGGTGAAGGTTTCATTCTGATAGTATTTGGTTTGTTTTTTGATGTACCTGCTGTTTTTTTAGATTGTATTCAGTTGACTCCTATTCTTAATTCATTAGGCAGCAGAACACATGTGGGGTTGCTCTCGACTACTGCACTGCCCAGGCACACGATACAGATGCCAAAAGCAGTGATGTCGGAAGCCTTTCTTTGAATTCCAGTCAATTGACAGCATATAGAAATGGCACATAATACATGTTACACACACTGGGCAAATGTGCACTTTAGCTGATAATATCATCACAGCAAAATAATACATATAACTTTGAAAGGGGAGTGACACATGCAGAGCAGAATACATCATTACTCTCCATGGAGAGAGTGCAAACAATGATTGTTAAACATATCTGCTTCTTAAGGTGACATGTTCCTATTTGTGTGACCCCCCCAGCTGCCTTAATGCTCTGTTGAATTGCCCAATGAGAAAAATACAACTTATCTAACGGGTTCATCTCCAGCAGTGTGCCATGTGGAGAGCTACATCTTTCCTACTCCTGAATGTTTATCCTACTGTGTCAATGTAAGACAGATGCTCAGCATCCAAGGGGAGTCGACTATTATTACTTTTTCTCTGGGAGGGGGGTGTACTTTAAAATTGAAAGTATTTCTCCCCCCCCCCCCCACCCCCCACCCCAAGCAGGCATTTTATTTTAGCAATAAAAACAGAAAATGCTGGAAATACTCAGCAGGTCAGGCAGCATCTATGGAGAGAGAAACAGAGTTAACGTTTCAGATCTATGACCCTTCGTCAGAACTGGAAAAAGTTGGAGTCAGAACTCTGACGAAGGGTCATCGACCTGAAACGTTCATTCTGTTTCTCTCTCCACCGATGCTGTCTGACCTGCTGAGTATTTCCAGCACTTTCTGTTTTTATTTCAGATTTCCAGCATCCGCAGTATTTTGCTTTTGTATTTTATTTTAGCAGCTAGAAATAACCAGTTCCATATCACACTGAGCATTATAGATGCATACTGCATACATAATTTTAAAAGGGAGTTGGACAGGTACTTGATGATGTGGAACTTACAGGGTTACGGGCAAAAAGCCGGGGTGTGGGACTAAGCACGACTGCTCTTTCAAAGAGCCAGCACAGGCACGACAGGCCGAATGGCCTCCTTCTGTGCTGTAAGTTTCCATGATTCTATAAGACATGTGCTACACTGAGTAACTAACAACAAGAACTTGCATTTATAAAGTGCCTTTAACGTAGGTAAACATCCCAAGGTGCTTCACAGGAGCGTTATCAGACACAAGTGGACACCAGTGACAAACAGGCCAACTGAAGAGACTGTCAAATCTACCCAGAATAGAATCTGTGGCCTAAAAATTGGACCGTGCCCGAATCGGTGCACGCTGAGTGCGGCTCATGAGGCTTGGTTTGCGTGTCACATTAATATAGAGCCGGCGAGCTGCGGGCCCCATTCGTTGGTCGCGTAGGAGCGACAAGGTCGGCCGGCATCCGAGACCTCAGGAGAATCCGGAGGGGGATGAAGTGGGGGCAATCTTGGGGCCAGCAGCAGCCCACAGTTTTAATGTGGAGCCAGGAGGAATACTCTGCTCCTCTTGGCTCCACAATAAGATAAGTTAAAAAAAAAAACTTTGAACTAACCTTTCGGGTGGCAGCCTCCAGCGGTCCCTTTAAGGATTGCTGGTTTGACTGCTGAGCGCTGGAAGAAACCGACCATAGCAAACACAACACAGGCTGCAGCCATTCGCAGTTCAGTTTCGCAAAGGGGCCTGAAACAGGCATTGGGCCCCTGATTTGTCAGCATTTATTGCCCATCCCTAATTACCCTTGAGAAGGTGGTGGTGAGCCACCTTCTTGAACCGCTGCAGTCCATGTAGTGAAGGTACTCCCCACATTGCTGTTAGGGAGGGAGTTCCAGGATTTTGACCCAGCAATGATGAAGGATCGGCGATATACTTCCAAGTCAGGATGGTGTGTGACTTGGAGGGGAATTTGGAGATAGTGGTGTTCCCATTCACCTGTTGCCCTTGTCCTTTTAAGTGGTAGAGGTCGCGGGTTTGGGAGGTGCTGTCGAAGAAGCCTTGGCGAGTTGATGCAGTGTATCTTGTAGATGGTACACACTGCAGCCACGGTGCGCCGGTGGTGGAGGGAGTGAATGTTTAAGGTGGTGGATGGGGTGCCGATCAAGTGGGCTGCTTTGTCCTGGATGGTGTCGAGCTTCTTGAATGTTGTTGGAGCTGCACTCATTCAGGCAAGTGGAGAGTATTCCATCACACTCCTGACTTGTGCCTTGTAGATGGTGGAAAGGCTTTGGGGAGTCAGCAGGTGAGTCACTCGCCGCAGAATACCCAGCCTCTGACCTGTTCTTGTTGCCTTTTTATTTATGTGGCTGGTCCAGTTACGTTTCTGGTCAATGGTGACCCCTAAGATGTTGATGGTGGGGGATTCGATGATGGTAATGCCATTGAATGTCAAGGGGAGGTTGTTAGACTTTCTCTTGTTGGAGATGGTTATTGCCTGGCACTTGTGTGGCGCAACTGTTACTTGCCACTTGTCAGCCCAAGCCTGAATGTTGTCCAGGTCTTGCTGCATGCGGGCACGGACTGTTTCATTATCTGAGGAGTTGCGAATGGAACTGAACACTGAGCAATCATCAGCAAACATCCCCACTTCTGGCCTTATGATGGAGGGAAGGTCATTGATGAAGCAGCTGAAGATGGTTGGGCCTAGGACACTGTCCTGAGGAACTCCTGCAGCGATGTCCTGGGGTTGAGATGATTGACCTCCAACAACCACAACCATCTTCCTTTGTGCTAGGTATGACTCCAGCCAGTGGAGAGTCTTTCCCTTGATTCCCATTGACTTCAATTTTACTAGATGCCACACTCGGTCAAATGCTGCCTTGATGTCAATGACAGTCACTCTCATTTCACCTCTAGAATTCAGCTCTTCTGTCCATGTTTGACCAAGGCTGTAATGGGGTCTGGAGCTGAGTGGTCCTAGCAGAACACAAACTGAGCATCGGTGAGCAGGTTATTGGTGAGTAAGTGCCACTTGATAGCACTGCCGACGACACCTTCCATCACTTTGCTGATGATTGAGAGTAGACTGATGAGGCGGTAATTGGCCGAATTGGATTTGTCCTTCTTTTTGTGGAGAAGACATACCCGGGCAATTTTCCACATTGTCGGGTAGATGCCAGTGTTGTAGCTGTACTGGGACAGCTTGGCTAAAGGCGTGGCTAGTTCTGGAGCACAAGTCTTCAGCACTACAGCCAGGATGTTGTCGGGGCCCATAGCCTTCGCTGTTTCCAGTGCGCTCAGCCTTTTCTTGATATAGCTTGGAGTGAATCGAATTGGCTGAAGACTGGCTTCTGTAATGGTGAGGACCTCAGGAGGAGGCCAAGATGGATTATCCACTTGGCACTTCTAGCTGAAGATGGTTGCAAATGCTTCAGCCTTGTCTTTTGCACTCGCATGCTGGGCTCCGCCATCATTCAGGAGCCCTAACCAATATGGCGGGCAGTGCACTTCCAGCGCTAATTGAGCACACGCACATTGCCTGCCATATTGGACCCTAGGGTATCCATTTTATGCCTATATAATGGGCGCAGTGTGATCCAATTTTTCAGCCTGTGTGCTCAGGCAATGCCAGCGATGGTGGCAGGTGCGGAACTTAACAAAATGAAGTGTTAGGCAGACAGACAGACGCAACCACTTTCCCTCCTCCCCGCCCCCCCCCCCCCCCCCCCAGATTTAAAATGTATTTTAGACTCTTATCAGGATGAGCACCATTGCCTGGCCAAGAAGGTGGGAAGGTGATTGGCTGATCAGATACCACCCACTCTTGGTGAAATCATAGGACACACTTCACAGGAAAAATTAAGAATAAAAATAGACACCCTTTTCCATGGATTTTTTTGATAAAACTTTTTTAAATAGCTATAAACAGGATTCACACTTTGTTACAAGTGGAAGAACAGCCAAAAACAACAACAATTATAAACCATAATGCTCAAGTGCAGTCCTCCTGATTTTCAGTTTTTATTTCCTGAATTCAGGTCAGAAAATCAGGCGATATCAGCAGTAACCAAATGTCTTTTGGGGTCATAATAAAACAAAGGCCTGGAATCAGAAAACTTTGGCTCTAACTGTGTTTATTCAACAAAATAATTTTGGAAGAAATGAATACGATATTTAAGTGATGTACAGTAACGCCTGTCTTACTAAGTATATTGCTAAGAGGAGTTGACATGCATCATTCGACATGTCCGCAGCACCTCCTCCCTAACAGAACTTTGTTCAGCTATCTCTACTGGATACAGGGGCCTAAAGTTGGGCTCTAAGTGGATCTTACCAGTGGGATGGGTGAAATGCTCCCTGACCAAACAGGGAAAGCATCATTGCAGAAAGCAGTTTGTCGTTTATGACATTTCCAGGTTTTAGGAAAAAATTGTATTTCTATAGCGTCTTTCACGTCCTCGGTACGTCCCCAAGCACTTCACAAGCCAATTAAGCACTTTTGAAGTGTCGTCACTGTTGTAATTTAGGAAAATGCAGCAGCCAATTTGTGCAGGTTCCCACAAACAGCAATGAGATAGATGACCAGGTAATCCGATTTAATGATGTTGGTTGAGGGATAAATGTTGGCCAGGATGCTGAGAGGACCCCCCCCCACCCTCCCACCTGTTCTTCTTAGAATAGTGTGTTGGAATGTTTCACGTCCACTTGAGAGGGCAGATGGGGCCTCGGTTTAATGTCTCATCCGAAAGACGGCATCTCCGACACGGCAGCACTCCCTCAGTACTGCACTGAAGTCTCAGTTTAGATTATGCGGTCAAGTCTCTGGAGTAAGGCTATTTGGTTTAGCCCCAATTTTGGAATTTATCTTTTGGAGCATAATTATTGGGTTTAATCCTCAAATCAGAAGGTTTACTCAGGTGCACTGAGATTGTGGAAAATTCTGCATTTAAAGCTTTAATACTATTGAGCAGGAGAGGGGCTCAGATAGGAGAGGAAGTGGGTACTGTTACAGAGGTGGAAATAGTGGTGGGGTTTAAAGCACAGTTCAAGGTAAAACCAAACACCAAGGTTACAAATGGTCTGATTCAGCCTGAGCAAGTGGCTAGAGAGGAGAATGGAGTCAATAGCAATCTCACTCTGAGGTGTGGGAAATTGAAATATTGCATTATTACAGGATTGTAGGAAGTTATTTGCCTTTGCTTGGGTGCATACCATGGCCCTTCCCTATCTCTGTAACCTCCCCCAGCCCTACAACCCTCCAAGATCTCTGCACTCCTCCAATTCTGGCCCCTTGAACATCCCTGATTTTAATCTCTCTTTTGAATTGAACCACTATGAGCGCTCCAACTCGGGTTAGCAATTTTTCAGCCAATCGGGAAAGATGTTTAGCAGTTCAAAATAGCGAAGTTATGTGACTGAGACATGGTTCAAATCTCCAATCTCACACTGAGCCCCATACACATAGATTTGAGCAGAGTCATTTATCTGGAAGAATCCAAACATGAGTGGAGACAACCTACCAAAAGCCAACATTATCTGTGTCAGCTGTGCCTCAGTGGGTAGCACTCTTGCCTCTGAGTCAGAAGGTTGTGGGTTCAGAGTCCCACTCTTACTTCATTCAAAAGAGAATTGGATAAATACTTGAAAAAAAAATTACAGGGCTATGGAGAATGAGCAGGGGAGTGGGATTAATTGGATAGCTCAGGCACAATGGGCTGAATGGTACCCTTCTGCGCTGTATCATTTTATGATTGGCTGTATAGCTCTTTGGGACATTCTGAGGTTATGAAGGGTGCTATATGTGTAGTCAGCTATGGCTCAGTTAGTAGTGCTCTTGCCTCTGAGTCAGAAGGCTGTGGGTTCAAGTCCCACTCTAGGGACTTGAGTACATTAATCTAGGTTGACACTCCAGTGCTGAGGGAGTGCTGCACTGTCAGAGGTGCTCTCTTTGAGATGAGATGTTAAACTGAGGCCCGTCTGTTCTCTCAGGTGGACGTAAAATATCCTGTGGCACTATTTCAAAGAAGAGCAGGGGAGTTGTCCCTGGTGTCTTGACCAATATTTATTCTTCAATCAGCATCACTAAAACAGATTTTCTGGTCATTATCACGTAGCTGTTTGTACCTGCTCACACACACCCATGGCAATTTGAATCTGAAGCAGGCACTTTTTAAATGTAAAACCTCAAACAGTTAAACATCTGAGAATTTGAGCCTCTTCTGGAAAAATATTTTCTGTTGACCAGCCAGTCAGACTGGTGGCTGGATTCCAAGTCATCTGGAATCGGGGACACACAGATCTTTAAAGACCTGGCTCTCAGCTACTGCATTAATGAGCTATCTGTTCCCTGTTCCAGACTGGAGGCTTGGGCCTATTTTCATGGACCAATAAGGGTTGCCCCAGTCTCACCAAACAAGAATCAGCAGAACAACTTCCCCTTTTAGGGCACCATGAATATAAGAAACATATGGTCCAATCAACCTAAAAGACACTCAATATAAGCAAAAATAAATCCCAACAAAAGCAAATGGTAACTACCCAACTGAATCATAATGTTGCTTTCAGTGTTTATAAGACCCTGCGGTGCCCACCGATTGCGAAAGGCCTGAAGCATACCAGCAAGGTTTGGGCTGGAAGACAGAATTACATAGTATTTAGAGCACAGAATCAGGCTATTCGGCCTAACTAGTCTATGCTGGTGTTTATGCTCCACACGAGTCGCCTCCCACCCTACTGCATCTATAACCCTATCAACATATCTTTCCATTCCTTTCTCCCTCGCGTGCTTATCCAGCTTCCCCTTAAATTAAGGTTGTGGGTTTAAGTCCCACTCCAGAGACTTGAGCACAAAAATCTAGGCTGACACTTAGGTGCCATCTTTCAGATGAGACGTTAAACCGAGGCCCCGTCTGCTCTCTCAGGTGGACGTTAAAGATCCCAGGGCACTATTTCGAAGAAGAGCAGGGGAGCTATCCCTGGTGTCCTGGCCAATATTTATCCCTCAATCGACCTCACTAAAACAGATTACCTGCTCATTATCACATTGCTGTTTGTGGGAGCTTGCTGTGCACAAATTGGCTGCCGTGTTTCCTGCATTACAACAGTGACGTAGGTATGGTCCTTAATGAATACTTTGCATCTGTTTTCACAAAAGAGAGAGACGATGCAGACATTGCAATCAGGGAAGAGGAGTGTGAAATATTAGATGAAATAAACATAGTGAGAGAGGAAGTATTAAGGGGTTTAGCATCTTTGAAAGTGGATAAATCCCCAGGCCCAGATGAAATGTATTCCAGGCTGTTAAGAGAAGCAAGAGAGGAAATAGCAGAGGCTCTGACCATCATTTTCCAATCCTCTCTAACTACAGGTGTGGTGCTGGAGGGCTGGAGGACTGCTAATGTCATACCATTGTTTAAAAAAGGAAAAAGGGATAGACCGAGTAATTACAGGCCAGTCAGCCTAACCCCGGTGGTGGGAAAATTATTGGAAAAAATTCTGAGGGACAGGATAAATCTTCATTTAGAAAGACACCGATTAGTCAAGGACAGTCAGGATGGATTTGTTAAGGGGAGGTCATGTCTGACTAACTTGATTGAATTTTTTGAGGAGGTAACAAGGAGGGTCGATGAGGGTTGTGCGTTTGATGTAGTGTATATGGATTTTAGCAAGACATTTGATAAGGTCCCACATGGCAGACTGGTCACGAAAGTAAAAGCCCATGGGATCCAGGGCAAAGTGGCAAGTTGGATCCAAAATTGGCTCAGAAGTCGGAAGCAAAGGATTATGGTCAATGGGTGTTTTTGTGACTGGAAGGCTGTTTTCAATGGGGTTCTGCAGAGCTCAGTACTAGGTCTCCAGCTTCTTGTGATATATAGCAATGATTTAGACTTGAATGTAGGGCGTATGATTAAGAAGTTTGCGGACAATACAAAAATAGGCCGTGTGGTGGATAATGAAGAAGAAAGCTGCAGACTGCAGGAAGATATCAGTGGACTGGTCAGGTGGGCAGAACAGTGGCAAATGAAATTCAATCCGGACAAGTGCGAGATCTCTCTTAGGCAGTCCCTCGGAACCGAGGATGACTTGCTTCCACACTAAAAATGAGTTCTCAGGTGACTGATGAGTCCAATGCGGAACCTACAGTCTCTGTCACAGGTGGGGCAGATGGTGGTTGAAGGGGTGGGTGGGTGGGGTGCTTGGGTTGATGTGTGCTCCTTCTGCTGTTTGCGCTTGGCTTCTGCTTGCTCCTGGCGAAGAGACTTGAGGTGTTCGGCGCCTTCCCAGATGCTTCTCCTCCACTTTGTGCAGTCTTGGGCCAGGAATTCCCAGGTGTCGGTGGGGATGTTGCAGTTTTCAAGGAGGCTTTGAGGGTGTTCTTGAAGCGTTTCCTCTGCCCACCTGGGGCTCTCTTGCCATGTTGGAGCTCCGAGTAGAGCGCTTGTTTTGGGAGTCTCGTATCAGGCATGCGGATGATGTGGCCCGTCCATCGGAGCTGATCGAGCGTGGTCAAAGCTTCGATGCTGGGGATGTTGGCCTGAGCAAGAACACTGATGTTGGTGCGCCTCTTGGCAGGATCTTGCGGAGGCAGCATTGGTGGTACCTCTCCAGTGCTTTGAGGTGTCTGCTGTACATGGTCCATGTCTGTGAAGCATACAGAAGGGCGGGAATCCCTACTGCTCTGTAGACAATGAGCTTGGTGCCAGGTTTGAGGTCCTGGTCTTCAAACACTCTCTTCCTCAGGCGACCGAAGGCTGAACTGGCACACTGAAGGCGATGTTGGACTTCGTCATCGACGTCTGCCCTTGTTGACAGTAGGCTCCCGAGGTATGGAAAGTGGTCCATGTTGTCCAAGGCCTCGTCATGGATTTTGATAATCGGGGGGCAGTACTGAGTGGCGGGGGTAGGTTGGTAGAGGACCTTTGTCTTACAGATGTTTAGTGTAAGGCCCATGCTCTCGTACGCTTCGGTGAAGGTGTTGACGATGGTTTGGAGTTCGACCTCCAAGTGTGCGCAGACGCAAGTGTCATCTGCATACTGTAATTCGATGACAGAGGATGGGACGACCTTGGATCTGGACTGGAGGCGATGGAGGTTGAACAGTTTCCCGTTTGTTCTGTAGATTAGTTCCACTCAGCGGGGAGCTTACTGAGGGTGCGAGGTAATGCATTTGGGGAGGGCTAACAAGGCAAGGGAATACACAATCATTTTTTTAAATTTGTTTATGGGATGTGGGTGTCACTGGCAAGGCCAGCATTTATTGCCCATCCCTAATTGCCCTTGAGAAAGTGGTGGTGAGCTGCCTTCTTGAACCGCTGCAGTCCATTTGGTGAAGGTACTCCCACAGTGCTGTTAGGTAGGGAGTTCCAGGATTTTGACCTAGCGACGATGAAAGATCAGCGATATACTTCTAAGTCAGGATGGTGTGTGACTTGGAGGTGGTGGTGTTCCAATGCGCCTGCTGCCCTTGGCCTTCTAGGTGGAAGAGGTCGCGGGTTTGGGAGGTGCTGTCGAAAAAGCCTTGGCAAGTTGCTGCAGTGCATCTTGTAGATGGTACACACTGCAGCCACGGTACACCGGTGGTGGAGGGAGTGAATGTTTAAGGTGGTGGATGGGGTGCCAATCAAGCGGGCTGCTTTGTCCTCAATGGTGTCGAGCTTTTTGAGTGTTGTTGGAGCTGCACTCATCCAGGCAAGTGGAGAGTATTCCATCACACTCCTTACTTGTGCCTTGTAGATGGTAGAAAGGCTTTGGGGAGTCAGGAGGTGAGACACTCACCACAGAATACCTAACCTCTGACCTGCTCTTGTTGCCACAGTATTTATGTGGCTGGTCCAGTTAAGTTTCTGGTCAATGGTGACCCCGAGGATGTTGGTGGGGGATTCAGCAATGGTAATGCCGTTGAATGTCAAGGGGAGGTGGTTAGGCTCTCACTTCTTGGAGATATTCATTGCCTGGCACTTCTGTGGCACGAATGTTACCTGCCACTTATCAGCCCAAGCCTGAACGTCATCCAGGTCTTGTTGCATGCGGGCATGGACTGCTTCATTATCTGAGGAGTTGTGAATTGCACTGAACACTGTGCAGTCATCAGCGAACATCCCCATTTCTGACCTTATGTTGGAGGGAAGGTCATTGATGAAACAGCTGAAGATGGTTGGGCCTAGGACACTGCCCTGAGGAACTCCTGCAGCGATGTCCTGGGGCTGTGATGATTGACCTTCAACCACCACAAACATCTTCATTTGTGCTAGGTATGACTCCAGCCAGTGGAGAATTTTTCCCCCCGATTCCCATTGACTTCAGTTTTACTAGGGCTCCTTGATGCCACACTCGGTCAAATGCTGCCTTGATGTCAAGGGTAGTCACTCTCACCTCACCTCTGGAATTCAGCTCCTTTGTCCATGTTTGGACCAAGGCTGTAATGAGGTCGGGAGCTGAGTGGTCTTGGCGGAACCCAAACTGGGCATCAGTGAGCAGGTTATTGGTGGTAGGACACTGAGAAGTGCAGAGGAACAGAAGGACCTTGGAGTGCATGTCCACAGATCGCTAAAGGTATCAGGACAGGTAGATAAGGTGGTTAAGAAGGCATACGGGATAGTTGCCTTTATTAGCCGAGGCATAGAATATAAGAGCAGGGAGTTATGCTTGAACTGTATAAAACACTAGTTAGGTCTCAGCTAGAGTACTGCATGCAGTTCTGGTCACCACATTACAGGAAAGATGTGATTGTGCTAGAGAGGGTACAGAGGAGATATACAAGGATGTTGCCTGGACTGGAGAATTTTAGCTATGAGGAAAGGTTGGATAGGCTGGGGTTGTTTTCTTTGGAACAGAGGAGGCTGAGGGGAGACCTAATTGAGGTGTATAAAATTATGAGGGGCCTAGATAGAGTGGATAGTAAGGAACTGTTTCCCTTGGCAGAGGGGTGAACAACCAGGGGGCACAGATTTAAAGTAAATGGTAGGAGGTTTAGAGGAGATTTGAGGGGAAATGTTTTCACCTAGAGGGTGGTGGGGGTCTGGAACTCACTGCCTGAAAGGCTGGTAGAGGCAGAAACTCTCGCCACATTCAAAAAGGACTTGATGTACACTTGAGGGCCGTGGCCTACATGGCTATGGACCAAGAGCTGGCAGGTGGGATTAGGCTGGATAGCTCTTTGTCGACCAACACGGACATGATGGGCCGAATAGCCTCCTTCCGTGCTGTAAATTCCTATGATTCTATGTTTCTATGACTACACTTCAAAAAGTACTTTATTAGCTGTAAAGCGCTTTGGGACGTCCTGAGGTCGTGGCAGGTGCTATATAAATGCAAGCCTTTCTTTCTAAATGCATCTAATGTCATTCCCCTCAACCACTCCACGTGGCAGCGAGTTCCACGTTCTAAACACTCTCTGGGTAAAGAAGTTTCTCCTGAATTCCTTATTGGGCTCATCAGTGACTATCTTATGTCTAATTTCTCCTGCCACGGCGAGAACTACGATGCCCAGAATGCTTCCTGGAGAGTGGCTTGCGCAAGTCACTGGCGTACATCCCCCCCCCTTTTCGAGATCCCTTGTGCCTCCCTCCCTCCCCGCCCCGCCCCTCCCTGACGCTGCGCCGCATCTACCCTATCCAGCCCGAGCTGGACGGCCAGCTCCGCCCGCTGCCCAGGAAACCGTGGGCTGATGTTAATGTACTCGGCAAGATTCAAGAGAGACACAGAATTATCAGCAGCTGCCCCGCTCAGCATAACAAGCCGTGGAATGAACTTGTCTGAGACTTGAGGAGGGCAGTAGCAGCAGCTCGATTCCGTTACTCTTCTTCAAAAGTGGATTTTAAGACATTGGCGATCGTTGCAAGATGCTGCTCGTGTCTCAGCGAGTAGAAGCACCTCGCATGGAGCAGCACATCTCGGTATGTCGAATCTCAACTTGGGTTTTTTTTTAAATCTCCGGCATGGGCTTTTCTGGTGGTGGTTTAAGGTCGACCTGAAGATTGAGAGAGAGAGATATTGTGAGAGAGAGAAAAGCCTGATCTTTAGCTCGTCTTAGTTGAAACCCTCCAAAGGCTGGAAGAAGCTGAGTCTGGGCAAAGCCCTTTCGTAAACAGCGTTTGCGCTGCGAATAATTCAGTTAAATAAGGAAGTTTGTCTTTTGCAAATCGCGATAGTTTTTTTTTTAAGAGCAGTGAAATCTCAGTAGGTTTCGCCAGCTTCAGCCCCCCAGGGGACACTCTCTCCAGTCACATTCAGCAAATATTGCGAAAGATGTGTGTGTATATATTTCCTGTTTTTTTGTCTATTGTGATCCAGCTCGGCGTCTGGCACCTTTAGTTTATCTGTGTAATTAATAATCTGTTAGCAGCTTCCGATTCAAGAGTGAAGCAGAGGGGAAGGAGCTGGAGTCTGATTTATCCGGGATTAGCATTGACTGCACAGGGATTAAAGAGGATTTTTATTTTTTAAACTAGCAATAAACTCTCTTCTATAAACATTGGTTTTTTTTTGCGTTGCCCTTTCTCTCTCTCTCTCTCTCTGTGTAGCTGGTAATTGGCGAGTGGTTGTTTATGGATGTGTATTTGCCAAGGTTCTTTTGAAGGTGGTTGAGTTTGAGGGAGCCAGTCCCGGGATTTCTGCTGCTTGTAACAAGCCCCTCTTTGTCTCTGGTTATCAGTGGGGTGTCATCCAAGCACTTGTCTGAGGCGGGGAGGTTACCTGGGAGAGCCGGCCATGAGCAAGGATTTAAATGTCTTTTTAAAGGAATGACGGCTTCTAGTTAATTTTAAATTTCCACACACACGCCGCGAAAGGGATGCTTTTTTTTTGTTGTCAAACTGCAGCGGCGTTTTTCTATTTTTGTTGTTGTTGTTGTTGTTTGCTTTCTGTATTGCACGCAATTGGCGTTTTAAGAAAGCAATTTTTTTTTCTTTTAAAAATGTTCAGATAATCTTTGGTTGTGAAGTTAGATCACGGCGAGGTGGTTGATCGTTCTGATGGATCGTTACCCAAGGTTAACACCGGATTAACTTCAGTCTGATTTCACAAACGCGAGTAATTTCTAGACAAGAGCATAATTGTGTTGCAGATGTTTTAACAACCGCCAGTGCCTGCTAACCACTTTTTTCCCATCAGTTCTTAATTCCAATATGTGGTATTGATTTTTTGTAACCAAACCGGGGAAGGGCTGAAATAAAAGGGGGGGGGGGGAACGCGGGACACACGGGTTCATATTTAAAATCTTCAGAAACTTGTGGATCGGGAACGGAACGCGCGACAGAAAATCGTCCCCTTGTTACATTCTTAAAAAAAACATTTGTAAAGCGGCTGGTGGCGAGGCTAATGGTGTCAATGCGGGGCGAGTTTATGGTAATGAAGTTTGTAAATGAGCTGCGCGCTGATGGAAGGGGAGCCGCGGAATATTGAGTCAGAGAGCCAAAGTTGGAAAACTGGTCACTTTTACTTATTCATTCAGCCATGTGACGGCGGTTTTTTGCTGTTTCCCGTGCAATGAGGCAATGCCCTGACTGTACGTCACATTTACTACCGAGTTCCTCTTGCCCCCCGCCCCCCCCCCCCCCGGAAACCACGCGGAATCGGAATATGAACTCGAAACATGAAAGGGGACTATAAAATAAAATAACAAAAGAAAAAAGCCAGACAGTGTTTAAAAACATGCCCACCCACCCCCTTCTCCTTTCTAGCCTTGATTTGTTTTAAAACACAGGCTTGGACTAAGATCTCTGTAAGGAACTAATTCCACTTTTTTTTAAATTAAAAAAAATGATTTCAATCATTTGTAAGCTGATTTTTTTTTAAATAATCTGCCTGAGATGTATAAAGGGGGCTGTGAAACTGAGCTGAAATTGACGAGGACATAACCGGCGCTGCAGCCTGAATATGCTGATGTTTCTAATAATCGTCTGTTTATTGTCCCTTGTGCATCAAACGCTATTGTATTTTTTTGTTAACTGAGCGGTCAGCCAATGCTCGTGGTCCTGAGTGTTGTGAAATGTAGGCAGGCTTAATAAACACAACAGGGAAAGGACAAATAAAAAGGCGCTTATGGTTTTTAGATTTTTAAAGAGAGGGAAAGGGTCGGATTTCTCTCTTTCCCCCCTCTGCGCCCTCGCAAGCTAGGAAACGAAGCAGCTAACTGCAGCATGTGGGGCCCTACGCGGAGAGGCGACTACATGGCCTTGAACCTGGCTGTGACCAGCTGTTTTCTGCCAATAAAAGGAGCATCTGAAGACCCAAGAAGGGCGGCAGCAGGCTCGGTGCGAACAAATATTTACTGAAACTTAGGGGATGGATGGCTCTGGAACGGTGCGTGGGAAGCAACGGCCGGACTGGACTCAACACACAACTCCAATTTAGGAAGCGTGACTCTTTCTCTTTTTTGGGGGGGAAAAAAATGTAATGTTTTCCTGCTGACGTGCATGGCGATTGCAGAGCTGTGTGGGTTGAAAACGTCACTGATCTTCCAAATACACTAGGCGGAAGTATGTTTGTACCGTTGCTTAGCGAAAGTCAACAAATAGACTGGCTTTTGCAGTGTCAATATTTCCCTTGGTTTCTGTGTCATCTTGCGTTTCCCCATTACAGTAGATTCTCGCTCTTTCTGGGCTCTGATATGAACGGGCGCTGGCTGGGTTTTTTTTTGTTGCTGGACAAAATAATAGCCACGATGACTTTAACTGAATCTACCTCCTTTCACGGGTCAGTGCGAACTGTGTAACACGACACTCGGCCTGAGGAAAGTAGTTTGTGAAGTTTCATCAACCGCTTACCACTGAAGTACGGTGTTTCACGAGCTCCACCCCGCACTGTTAAACAGCAACTAGAATGTGTGCTGTGTAGTAAGAGGCACACTCTCATGTTTGGGCCAAAAGGCTGCCAATTATCTCCAATGTTCCAATGTGTTGACTTCACTTCTCGCTTTGGGTGTTGCCCAGATTTGCTCTAAACTTTCACCTGTTCTGTGTTCAAGTGCACCAGGGAACAATCTTCTTTGCTCCACTCGAGTGTAACGTTCCAGATTCTGCGCTACTGCCTCTTGCTTTACTTCCATTGAGATTTATTCTGCCTCACATCTTGTCTGATTAGGCTCCTGTGCAGCGCCTTGGGACGTTTTACTACGTTAAAGGTGCTATATAAATACAAGTTGTTGTTGTTGTCCCGGTCTGAGCCACGCGAATTGTTTTGCAATCTGGCGCCCTACTCCTGGCCCCGCTGGCAGGGGCTTGGTTAGCATGTTGATAATACCACCCCATACACACACACACACACACACACACTTACAGGGCATGTAGCAAACAAATAGGCTCATTGTCACAGCTCTGGCCCGACAACCAAATCCCACTAGTTACTTATATAGAGCGGCCAAACACAGCAATATACACTCACATCATTGGTACTGCCTGAAATTGGTCTCTAGGGGACATTTACAATCCACTAAACTTCACTCGCTACCACACTGTACCGTACATAGGAGCAGGAGTAGGCCATTTAGCCCCTCCACTGTTAGCTGTGTCTCAATGGGTTGCACACTCGCCTCGGAGTCAGAAGGTTGTTGGTTCAAGTCCCACTCCATGGAACTTGAGCACATAAAAACTAGGCTGACACTCCCAGTGCAGTACTGAGGGAGTGCGTGCTGTCTTTTGGATGAGACGTTAAACCGAGGCCCTATCTGCTCTCTCAGGTGGACGTAAAAGATCCCATGGCACTATTTCAAAGAAGAGCAGAGGAGTTATCCCCGGTGTCCTGGCCAATATTTATCCCTCAAAACCAACATAACAAAAACAGATTATCTGCTCATTATCACATTGCTGTTTGTGGGAGCTTGCTGTGCGCAAATTGGTTGCTGCGTTTCCCACATTACAACAGTGGCTCCACTTCAAAAGTAATTCATTGTAAAGCGCTTTGAGACGTCCGGTGGTTGTGAAAGGTGTTATATAAATGCACATCTTTCTTTCTCAAGCCTGTTCCGCCATTCAACGAGATCATGGCTGATCTGCGACCTAACTCCATGTACCAGCCTTTGGCCCATATCCCTCAATACCTTTAGTTAACAAAAAGCTATCAATCGCCGATTTAAAATTAACAATTGATCTAGCATCAATTGCCGTTTGCGGAAGAGAGTTCCAAACTTCTACCACCCTTTGTGTGTAGAAGTGTTTCCTAATTTCACTCCTGAAAGGCCTGGCTTTAATTTTTAGACTATGCCCCTAATCCTAGAATCCCCAACCAGCGGAAATAGTTTCTCTCTATCTACCCTATCTGTTCCCCTTAATATCTTGAAAATTTTGATCAAGTCAACCTGTAACCTTCTAAATTGTATACTAAAGAAAAAAGAAAGACTTGCATTTATATAGCGCCTTTCACGGCCACCGGACGTCTCAAAGTGCTTTACAGCCAATGAAGTATTTTTTTGGAGTGTAGTCACTGTTGAAATGTGGCAGCCAATTTGCACACAGCAAGCTCCCACAAACCGCAATGTGATAATGATCAGATAAACTGCTTTTGTTATGTTGATTGTGTACTATGTACATTGTGTGCTATGAATGTAATGTATATTACATATACATAGGTGTCAGCTGTGGCTCAGTGGGTAGCACTCACCTCTGAGTCAGAAGGTTGTGGGTTGCAGTCCCACTCCAGAGATGTGAGCACGTAATCTAGGCTGACACTCCAGTGCTGCACTGTCAGCGGTACCATCTTTTTGATGAGACGTCAAACCGAGGCCCGGTCTGTCCTCCCAAGTGGATGTAAAAGATCCCATGGCACTATTTCGAAGAAGAGCTCGGGAGTTCTCCCTGGTGTCCTCAAACAACATCACTAAAACAGATCTATTCATTATCACATTGCTGTTTGTGGGTGCTTGCTGTGCGCACATTGGCTGCTGTGTTTCCTACATTACAACAGTGACTTCCCTTCAAAAGTACTTCATTGGTTGTAAAGCATTTTGGGAAGTCCTGAGGCCGTGAAAGGCGCTATATAAATGCAAATCTTTCTTTTATACGTTAGATTGTAACCAAAGAGCTTTTACGATTTAAAAAAGAAGCTGGCCCCTGTATTCTGGCAAAGAACATAGATGCACAACCGCAGATATCTCTGGGCTCTGGCATGGTCACCATGGGATGACGGGAAGCTCAAAGAATCCATTCCACCCCATCAACGAGGTACCTCATTATCACTTGGTGCTTTACTGAACTGCCTGGCTGCTTGGAAGAAGACTTGAGTTGGAATGTCCAGAGATGCTGGGAATGGAACCAATGCATGGTACAGATGTGAGTCATGAGTGTATGAATCATGGCTGCTTTTTAAAATTCTGGGTGCCTTAACTGGGTTCAGAATGTTTTTCTCCTGTACCCCTGTACAACAAAGTACGTTGTCAGACAGTAACATGATGCCCTTCATCTTATGTCATGCTTTGGGAGCAAGTTGCTACTTGAAGAGTGTCTGAGATTGTGAGTTGGTGTCAATACTAGGAACTAAATTAGATGGGGCATGTAAAAGGGGGTATTTGTCACAAAGTTCAAGATATTTGATACGAGTCTAGACAGATAAGAGATTACAGCACTGCTGTTAATGTCATGTTGTTTATAGGCCAGTGAAAGCCATTTGTTTTTCTGTAAATTGAATCAAAAATGTTTTTTTCCCAGGGGTTGGATGTGAACATCAGTATGTTGAGCGTCTGAACTTCAAAACTGATACTCAGAAAGATTCTGAAAATGGTGATAAGAAAAATGAGCCAGAAAATCATTTCAAGGCAGCAGTGGAGCAAAACAGATTCAAATGAAACCCTTTTCATGAGTAAAGCTTGACTTGTGTAGGGATTTCCCTCACTATTATAGTTACAAAGAAGGGCAGTGAAATTGGTTAATTTGTTGTACACTGATTGATGTGGGGATTTGTTGCCACATTCATTTCAATTGGCCCTTCCCTTATAATGAAGGGAAAGCCAAAACACAATTTACAAATTTGCAATCTGTTTTGTTCTGCGCCACAACCTATACCAACTTTGTGGAGACCAAAACTAGAGACCATAAATATCATAGTCAGTAATGAATCCAATAGGAAATTCAGGAGAAACGTGGTTAGAATGTGGAACTCGCTACCACAAGGAGTGGTTGAGGCGAATAGCATAGATGCATTTAAGGGGAAGCTAGTAAAACACATGAGGGAGAAAGGAATAGAAGGTTATGATGATGGGGTTAGATGAAGAGGGGTGGGAGGAGGTTCATGTGGAGCATAAACACTGGCATGGACCAGGGAGTGCAACAAAGTTTCACCAGACTGGTTCCTGGGATGGGGGGATTGTCCTATGAGGAGAGATTGAGTAGACTAGGCCTATATTCTCTAGAGTTTAGAAGAATGAGAGATGATCTCACTGAAACATACAAAATTCTTACAGGGTAGATGCAGGGAGGATGTTTCCCCTGGCTGGGGAGTCTAGAACCAGGGGTCACAGTCTCAGAATAAGGGGTCGGCCATTTAGGACTGAGATGGGGAGAAATTTCTTCACTCAGAGGGTGGTGAATCTTTGGAATTCTCTACCCCAGAGGGTTGTGGAGGCTCAGTCGTTGTGTATATTTAAGACAGAGATGATAGATTTTTGAATATTAAGGGAATCAAGGGATATGGGGATAGTGCAGGAAAGTGGAGATGAGGTAAAAGATCAGCCATGATCTTATTGAATGCCGGAGCAGGCTTGAAGGGTCAAATGGCCGACTCCTGCTCCTATTTCTAATCTTATGTTGGGCCGAATGGCCTGTTTCTGTAATGTACATTCTGTGTAATTCTATGAACACTTGCGGCTGGCTCCCTTTTCTGTGTATAATGTAGCAGACGCAGTGAGACTAAGTCAGGCCTGTCTCCTTGTGATTTGTTATGAATAGTATGACACCAACCGTCATTCTAGTCCTCTGCATCTTGTCAAACAAATGTGTGTCTGGTGCCAGACCACAGTCTTTGTGTCCGTCTCCGGTTTACACGGACAAATGTATCTCAAAATATTGGTAAGTCAGGCTTTTTTGGGACGTGTGTAACAGAGGTAAAGATTGAAATGTCTCAGACGTAGAAATAAAAATAACAATGCCACCCACTTGTCTAGTTTAACCATTATCATTTAAGTTAAATGGTAATTCTTTAATTTTGAATGAATAATCATGTTTGATGGGTATAATTACAAGATAGCTTGATCTGAGTAGAAAAGATAGGTGTTTCCAGGGACAGATACAATGCAGGGAGCACGCATAGACAAAGCCATATGTCACTTGCTAGGAAGAGAAATGATCGATGAACAGGGACTGGTTACTATGGATCACCATAATAAACCGGTTCCCCTGTCACTCAAAGGTAACCTTGGTAGCACTGCTGAAGTGCGGGATTTTTTTTTAAGGTAGCAGGCTACTGCATTTTGCCAGGCACAGAATTCTTGTTTGACGCTTCTGACTTCGAACACCAGCTTTGAATCAATCACTTAAGGACAGAACAAATCTACACGGTCTTGAAGGTTATGTCTGGCTTTCCAAGCCCCAAAAATTGAATTTGCAAACCTTCTGCCCTGACACCTTTTGCTAATCTTTGACCCAACTTTTCACTTCTCGTGCTATTAAAGGTCAGATCAGCATCGATGTTGCATTGCAAGAAGGTGGGTTAGCTGTAGGAAGAACTTTGAATTTTTTCTAACTTAACTCTGGCTGCCATTTGGAAATCTGCAGCGTGCTCGGTTGCTGCTTGACTCGATTGTGGATGTCATTTTGGTTTTTTTAAAAACTTTGTCACCATTCCTAACTGCAGAGGAGCGCAGGCCCAAGAAATTTAAAAAGTTAGCCTCCAAAAAAAAGGGGACAGAAACAAGACTATTTCTGGCGATTGTTGTTTTTTATTCTCATTTGTACATGCATTCCCTACCAGACATAGTTCTAGGTCAAACACTGTTACTATACTTATCTCGAACCTATTACTGGTACCATAGCTCTATTAACAGCCTGCTAATTGAATTACAGCCATACGCACGCTGTGTGTTCAGAGCACCAGTTTTCCTTGAAGATAATTAGTTGAGAATGACTCTTGGAAGTTCTGCTGATTAAGTAACAGGAGATGTCACATTGGAAAGATGTACCACGTGCCAAAGGTTAAGGACGAATTTTCTTTGTCCTAGATGAGACCGTGTAAGACTGTGAGCCTTGCCGTCTTCAAATGTTGCTTCCATCCCTAAAATGTAAAACCGAACATATTGGGAATACACAGCGGGTCTCTCAGCATCTGACACAAATTCAGGTCAACATTTTAGGTGTAGATCCTTGGCCAGGGCATTTTGGCTTTCTCTTTCTCAGCTCGGGTTTTGTAGAACTTTTCACCTTAGATTCATTTAGTTGAAGCGACTTTAAAATCCCATTTCAGCCCAATTTCTACCCAGATCATGTTGATGGGAAGTCCCAAGAATCAGGATTTAATCAGCATTGGAACATTGCCTTTTGTGGCCTCCTACTTTCTGTTTTTTTTTATTGGTTATAATAGCTGTTAAAAAGGTGTGAGTTGACCTGCGTTCTGCCCGCAGTTTATGGCATGAGATATGTACAAGAAGAATGTACCAGCTGTACGAAGTGCAATTTCATCTGTACCTGCACCGGTGCTTAATCTAAAGCAAGTCTCCCCGGTATGACTCTTGGCTGTGTGTTGTCTCCATAAGGAAAAGCAATCAATGGTCAGAAACTCAATTCCCTGGTGAACTTGCCAATAGGACTTGGGGTAGCCTCTTTTTGAATCTTGTCCTTTCACAGAAGAATGTTTTTTTTTGACTGACTAGGAGTTCAATCAGTTAACAATATCCATTTAAAAGGGGGGGAAAAACCGCATAGCAGCTTTAAATACAGCTGGGATTATTTTTGATGAAAGTCCTCGAGTTTCCCAGATTCCACGGTATGATTGGCTGGGAAGTAGCAGAGAATGCTGGCGTGCTGTAATTTATCTGACGGACCAAACATTTTTATTCTCTTTTCCTGCCTCTCTCTTCCCCCCCTCCCTTCCAAGATCACATAAAAGCATTGGAAAAGTGTAGATGTCTAAATTGAAAATTCACCTGTTCCAGTTGATTTATGGATTATTCATGGCCGTCTGATTCCAGTTAGGGAGGAAAAATTGTCTTAATGAAAATCTGCCCAACAGAAGTTTTTAATTTATCGACTTCTGTAATGTTTGTGGCAAAAAAAATGTCCTTGGATACCAAAATCTAACCTAGCAATTTGGGAGTGCATGCAGCAGGCTAATAGTCACTTGTTCCATGTCTTTTAGCTAACAGGACTACAGCAGCAAGAGCAGCATAAGGTTCTAATAAATCCAAATTGCCATTCCACATTGTTTGTTTCTCCAGCAGCATAGAGCCCATTACTGCTGCTTGATATGTCCCTGTAGTATCTCTGTAGTTTCCTCCCATTTTACTGTCACATGTGGGCCAGTCTGGCACGGGGGAGGAGGGAGACCATGTTTAAATGTTGCCATAAAGGTTTGCAATGTTTGTGAAGCGAGAGCCCTTCCTAGTGTGTTAACAGGCTGGATTTCCAAATTCAAATCGAAGCTAAGGCTCATTACTAAAGTGAAAAATGTCAAAGCATTTAAAATGTAGTATTAAAGTACTGAAGCAGAACTATAAACTCCCTTTTCATGAGTCCATTATTTCAGCATTGGTTGATTTTTTTTTTAAAACTACCTTGATCTTTTTTTTAACCAAAAAAAAATGAATGGTTCCTCAAAGGCATGAGTCTTGAATTACATTCTACCAACCCTCCTTCCAAGTTAGAAATGGGTACAAAGAGATCAGATGTCAAGGATGCAGATAATCCTGCTAAATCTTTTAAAGGTCAATTTCTTTGAAGTAATTTGCAAGCAGGTTACAGCCAAGCTCGTGTAAACCCTAGTTGGGTGGAACTGACTGATTTGCAGTTGAAAGTTAAACTGTTGTGAAAATAAACGTGCGCATCCCCAAATCCCAATCTCGACGTGTTTAAAGAATCTGCTAGTCCGTCGCTACCGACTTCCCAATTCCAGATTCTCTTCCCACTTCCAAGTCCTGTTTTACAAATGCGGCTTTAACAAAAGACATCACATTCCTTTTCTTACAGGAGGGTACGGGGGATAGTCAATTGGCTGCCATGTGGGGAGGCCGGGTTCTCGATGAGCCTCAACAATGACCCCCATCCTCTTTTGAGGGAGCATTCATCAGCATCAGTGTCCCACCGCACAGTACATCTGGGTATCGTCATTGAATCCGTTGAGCCGACTCATTCTGCAATTGGGGGAAAGCCCACCTTTACCTGCCCCCCAGTAAAGCGGGTGGGGTGGAGTGGAGTGATGCTGGAAGTGTTAGCTGAGAAAGTCAGTAAGGCAAGAGCCCGGGAAAAAGCGAGTTGCAGGGAACAGCTGTGTGGCCTTTCCACCTGATAAAAGAACTCCAAGTCCTGAAGGATTTGTGTTATCCGTGCCCTTCTGTTAGGCTAACAAGTATCACATCTGCTATAAATCGTTCAAGGTTTTAAACTGGGCAGCAAAGAATTCTAGCAATTCGGCCAGACAATAAGGAGGGAATGGGCCGAGCACCGATGGCTTACACTAAATGCATTCAACATGATCCTGAGTGTTAAAATGGAGTGAATATAAAATGTAGTCAAACAAAGCCAATGGATGGTATTTAGCTGTCTTGGCTAATGGCAGCTTAAACTTGATTGTCACTAAAAAAAAAGGGAAAGGACAGACGATGCTGATGTACATTAAGTGGATGATAGATGGGAGGATGGGCTAGCCACGTATTACGAGGATAAATAAAAAGATGTACCGAGGACAACTTACGGCTGTTTGTTATGTGTCACTTACACTGTCAGTTCAGTGCGTATCTGCTTTTCCCCAGAAGGCTGTCTAATGGGATCTTTTCGTGCAAATTACAGTCTGTGCTGACCTACTTCGGTCTTGTCCCCGCAGGCTGTTGCAGGCTGCAAGAGTGCATTGTGTGGAAATAAACAATCAGAACGGGGATTGGACTGTTGCTGTTGTTACACTACCTTTCATTAGAAAGCACAGCTCCTTCAGAAATGTTATGCTGATAAATATTGAATGCAATGAAAACGTCAACCAGTCTTTAATTGGAGTTGCAGTATTTGTATTCGAATCGCTGATATTGGCTCAACATTGTTAACTCGAAACTGAAAAATCTGTGGATCCAATTACGTCTAAAGTAATGCCTCTGAGTTTGAGGATTGTGAGTAATTTGTCTCTATATTCGGTCTATAAGAAGTACAATCCACCCACTACTGAATCGGGTTGAACTGCGTTTATGGAATTATCCTTGGTTCTACCTGAAACGTGCAAATCAATCTAGAACAGAGACCCAATTCATTTAAATGATCTTAAGCTTCCAGCACAGCAGCATTTTAACACAGTAACGTATATCCTTTTTCATTCAAGTGACTTATACTAGGAAATGTTTGGCACATAGCTCCGGTTCTACATGTACAGTCCTTGCGAAGATCATGTGTGCAGTTGCAGTATGTCGAAGAGGTGCCTTTGCTTATTTTGAAATGTAAATTGGTTTTTAGTACTGGAAGGCTGATTGAAGTGTGGAAAATAGCAGCCAGATCTGATCAATGGCTTTGTTATGGAGGAGGTGTGGAGCTGACAGAAGCTGGACTACCAGAGCTTGTAACAATTTGGCAAATTTGCATGGAAAACAATTAAGACAAATTTGTGTGGCTGCCTTGGGCTCCACCATCAATGAGCTTTGCACTGATTCCCGGGCTAATTAGGCGAATGGTTTGGCAAACCTGGAGAAAAATTAGCTAAGTAAGCTTGTGGAATTTCAAGCATTTGGTTAACTTTTAACTTCCTTTCTGCCGTCTGAAGCCTTTGTGGAAGCTACTTTTGTCCTTTTTCATATATCTAGTACTTTGCTGTGACCTCGGTATTTCATACGTTGTTAGTCTGCTGACAGGCTAATGTGCTGTACCCGTAACTGCTTTAAAACGATTCAGTGTAAACACCTCTCCTTCAGTCACACTAACTGTTCGCTGTTTAGCTGAGTGGCAGCATGTTATATCAGACCTCTCCAGGCGAGAGAGCTTCTCCTTTCTCTCAGTCTTCTAAGCTTGTCGTTGTGGATTTTTTTTGTGCAAACAAAACTGCTGCTCTATTGTGTTAATGAACGAAAACAATGGGCATTTACTGTGACGTCGTATTACGCGGGACAGAATGTAAAATTGTTTATCAAGTTGTGAGCACGCTTATTTCATTTGAGGAAATTTACCCAAACACATGGGCCTTTTTTAAAAACTATGAAACGCCCAAACTGTTTTCAATGTTGCGCCTCCTTTTGAATGAGAGTTTAATGTCTGATCAGTCTGTGGTCTAGTAGCTTTCGATGGTCAGTTTCTAACAGTATTATTTTTATTTGACTAAATGTATTGTGCTTTGTGGAGAGATACAACTGGCCTGTCAGTTACATCCAACCCATTCTAGGACAACAGAAGTGGATCTATAATCATGTCATTTTTGCAATAAATATAGCTTGATAGGTTGGCGAGAGTGATCCATTAGCGCGTGCCTTTCATAGATACTTTCCAAAAGGTTAATTTCCGTGTAGCAGGTGCTCCTCAAAGGGAGGAAATGAAAATATTGTTTTGTTATTTAGCAGCTTTTAATTTTATATACTTAGCCGAGCCTGGCAGTGATTCAGATTGTGTGTGTGTGTGTCTTTTGTGTGTGACAAAACTGGTACTCTGTCTTGAAGCCAGCCTTGCACAAACTGTGCTTTCTTTGTAAGCTGAAACAAAGCTGAACGCTGTTATTGTTATCCCTGGTTCACTTCTCTGTGATGTAGTGGCTGCAATAAAAGTGCCTTTGTTTCCCGGTCCAGCATCTTTCAGTAACCAGCCCATTTTTAAATGCCTTGTTTCACACTCGGGCTCGTTTTCTTTTCGTCCCTGGAATGTCGCGGAGTTTCCATTTAGGTTGGGGGGAGGGGAGGGTGAAGAATTTTGGATTTAATTGGAAAATGCTTATCCATGTGTTTGTTCGGTTTATCAGTTTAAAACAATATATAATATGCTAGGATGCTTGCTAACCAGATGAGTAAGCTGTGTTTTTTTGATGCTTTTAGTATCCTGACCACTCTAATCTCACTATGGATGCGATTACAATGGTCAGAATGAGACATTAACCCTCTCTCTGGTGCACGTAAAAGATACCATGGCACAATTTGAAGATGAGTGGGGGCGTTTTCCCCGTTTCCTGGCCAATATTTATCCCTTAACCAGCACCTCTAAACAGATTATCTGGCCATTTATCTCATTGCTGTTTGTGGGAGTTGGCTGCCACTTTTCCTACATCACAATGGTGACTAAACTTCAAAAAGTACCTCATTGGCTGTAAAGCGCTTTGGGATGTCCTGAGATTGTAAAAGGCACTTTATATAAATGCAAGTCTGTCTCTCTTTCTCTGTCGCATCACTGAGGTTTGAGATGCCCCACTAGGAATTTCCCTACAATTTATCTTGAAAGTAGGCTTCCTAATATCCGACCCACTTAGGAGCTATGCTTTCAGAGACTGCAGCCTCTGCATTCTACCTCTACTGCACTTCCAGGGCAATTGAGCACTTTGGGCTGCCCACCTGAGATGTTGCAAGTCAAAGACCTCATTTATGAACCATATTCCAGGCTCAGCGATCAAATCCGTGGAAGGCCGATTAATGGAGTTGCCCAATGTTATACTATTAGTCAGCTTCAACAGATACATTTATTACATATATCTGTGTATACATACTCTGCATGTATACACATAACAAAGAACAAAATCTTTACATGTGTTTCTGCTAACAGGTGATACAAAAAGAAAGACTGAACTTGCATTTCTATAGCGCCTTTCATGACCGCACGATGTCCCAAAGTGCTTTACAGCCAATGAAGTACTTTTTGAAGTGTAGTCACCGTTGTAATGTAGGAAAGGCGGCAGCTAATTTGCGCACAGCAAGCTCCCACAAATAGCAATGTGATAATGACCAGATAATCTGTTCTGTTGGTTGAGGGATAAATATTGGTCAGGACACTGGGGAGAATGTCCCCGCTCTCATTCAAAATAGTGCCGTGGGATCTTTTACGTCCACCTGAGAGAACAGACGGGGCCTCAGTTTAGCGTCACATCTGAAAGACGGCACCTCCGACAGTGCAGTGCTCCCTCAGTACTGCACTGGGAGTGTCAGCCCTAGATTATGTGCTCCAGTCCCCGGAGTAGAACTTCAACCCACAACCTTCTGACTGAGGTGAGAGTGCTACCCACTGATAAGCTGAGGGCTGTGGTAATTCAGGTTCTGAGTTAGCTGATACTGGCCATGTGATCTGCCCCTTTGGTGGGTCTAGGTTACAATAACTCAGAGCTCCTAATCTTGTCAATTTATGGAGAAAAACAAAAATTCCTCTAGTTTATACTTATATTCTAATCTGTCAAATTAGACTACTTCCTGTGATTGGAATGGCATCTATTTATTTGCAATTTAATGTCACAAAATAGATTTTTAAAATCCCAAAAGTTTTACTCAAATTATTCTGAACATTTTTTTTTAAAAAAGCTCAATGTTCTAAGGTGAGGAGTTCAGGTTCTGTGGGTGAGGGAATGGGCTAAATCTTGGTCTGCTTTCCCATTATAATCCCAGATCAATTCCATTTGAAAATTCAGGAACTCTGCTGAGGTTGGTGAAGGGAGGAATGTGTAAAATCCCATCTATTCTTAATTCAACATTGCTCAATTCAAATGATCTGATTCATTTTCTTTTGCACTAAATTCCTGCTTTTCTGTGCTATCTGCATTGCTTAATTCAAATTATTGGATAATTAGCGCAAACATAACTTGGAATTATCAGGAGTCAACCACAATAAAGACCACCCTTTAAAGCAAAGCAAAAAAGAAAAGTGCTGTTATCATGCAATCAAGAGAGTTATTATATGTGGCAGTCTTCTCTGTTTGTGCTCTGTGTGTCTGGATGTCAGTGGTTGAATGTCCCTCAGTGAATAAATCCTTTCTAAGTGCTGCCGTTTCAGTATGAAACTTGGGCAGCAGATTCTTATTAGCATTACCATGGCTGAAGTCTTATCACATTCTAGATTGAAGGTCATGGTAATGTACTCCAACAAAATGTAATTGTTGTAATACCAATGTAGCCTGGATGATTCAGGAGAAGTACTGAGGTTTTCATGGTGGGGAAAAAAAAGCATGGACTGTGTAAATAGTTAAATAACTTCGACTTTTTACACTCCTGGATAGGATACAAGAAAGAGCTTATCATCTGATTTGTCTCGGCCTGTCTGTCTCTGTGTAGCCGTGATTCTGTCTCGCTCTTTCTCTGTCTCTCTTCTCTCTCTTTCTCTGTCTCTCTTCTCTCTTTTATCAGTACTTTTTTCTTTTAGTACCCCTGTGAATTTTCTCCCCTCGTTGAGCTGCAAAGATGCCATCCTACTGGCATTGTTTCACTTGGTTTGTAGGAGACTGGTTTCCGGCCAGTAACTCTGTTTCCACTGCTAAATCTGGATTTTTTAAATTCCTGCTGCAGTAACATGGATTTGTGGGGGGAGAAAAAAATCAAGTGGGTCCATGATACTGCTGTTGGCATTGGAGAACCAGATTTCACCGTGCAAAGACATGCCAGTGTAAAAACACCTTCAATATGCTCCTTTCACCTTACATCATCACAATATTGAGATCAAGACTCATTGCATAGCTTTCTATCTTAGCTTGCATTTCCCTAGAACATTAAAACAATGGGACTGGTATGGGGGTAGTTTTCACCTCCAGTGCCCGTGTGGTAATCTAGCGGAGTGGATGGCGTACCCATGGTAGAACCTGCCTGATTTTCATCCCATTGAAATACAAAACATATGAAAAGGATGGACAGGACAAGACCAGCTGGTCCATCAAGCCTGCTCCACACCATGATGATTGGAGCATCATGACTAGACACTTCCCCTCCCCCACCCCACCCCACAGCCATGTAATCTCCTGGGAGAGGCAAAAAACAGAGAAAAAATCTAGGGCCAATAAGGGAAGAAATAAAATGAAAAATTCCTCTCCGACCTCCTCAGGTGATCGAATCCAGTCCAGGAGATCACATGGACCAAGTGTTGTCTATAAAAACACTTGCCTTCTAAACCAATGGAATGAAAATCAGGCAGGTTCTACAAAGAGGAGGTGGTGGGGGTTTGCTCCAGCAGATTAGCGCCCAGATGTTAAAGGTGTAAATTTGCCCCATCATCTCCCCTGGTCTTTCCTTCCTCCTCCTCCAATAATCAGGCCTTTAAAATGCCAGGCTTGGGTGTCCTACAATCACTACTTCCTGCTTTATCCCATTTCTGTTTTACTCTTGCATTATGGGCCTCGGCCTCACAATGTTAAACGAGGTAAGCGTAACCATCAGTGTTTATTATTGAAGCCTTCCTGCTAACCCGTTAGTCCAAATGAATGGTCTGACACCTGAGGTTTAAAGTGATTAAGTACTAATGGAGTGCATTCAAAACAAAAAAAAATCACTAGCTGTTTAACCAACCTGCCCTCAGCATTAATGACTGCTGGTTCAAAAGCTGTTGTTTGAACAGCACCGCTTGTAAAGGTATAAAATTGGGTCTTTTAAACATTGCTGTTGCTAAATGATTTCATTGGACATCAGCACTGGGCTAGAGACCAAAGTTCGTGCAAAACTACTTCTAGCACGAGTTTATCCAGAGACTTGAGGGAGTTAAAGGAACTGAAGAGGGCTCAACATTATTTACCTTTTCCCAGAAATATGATGTAACCAACGTGTAGAACTCCAACTGAATGGATATCTTGCAGCCAAATCCTTCCTTTGTTAAAGATGTCTGGGAGTATTAAAGCATGCTCTGGCTATTCCTAGACATTCCATAGGTCTTAATATCAAAACATATTTTGATGTTTCTGACATGGTGGAAGTTCAGACCAGACGTCTGATCCTTTTTTTTTGTGCGACTAATCCACATTCTAATGTAGTTCTTCTAAACATGCGTAATGCTGAAGAGTAGAGACGAAAACTCTTGGGTTCAACGCTGAAAAGTTTGTGCACAGATCCAATCCTGATTCCATTGGTTGCCATGTAAGTTTCCCTAGTGAATTCAGATTGGGTCCCCACCCCATACCTTGCCAGTAGGAGCAAGGGGTCCCTTACATACTGTTGGAGTCTGTTGCAACCTTGGGAAACCAAATATACATTCCAACACTGGGTCATCAGTGAAAATAGGAGGCAATCAAAAAAAAAAAGACTTGCATTTATATAGCGCCTGTCACGACCACCGGACGTCTCCAAAGTGCTTTACAGCCAATGAAGTATTTTTGAAGTGGAGTCACTGTTGTAATGTGGGAAATGCGGCAGCCAATTTGCGCACAGCAAGCTCCCACAAAGAGCAATGTGAAAATGACCAGATAATCTGTTTTTGTTATGTTAGTAGAGGGAGAAATATTGGCCGGGACACCGGGGATAACTCCCCTACTCTTCTTCGAAATAGTGCACGGGATCTTTTACATCCACCTGAGAGAGCAGACGGGACCTCGGTTTAACATCTTATCTGAAAGACAGCACTCCCTCAGCACTGCACTGGAGTGTCAGCCTAGCTTTATGTGCACAAGGCCCTAAAAGCCGAATATGTTTTCTCCCCACTACTCGCAAATGATCAGATCAGTTACAGAAATACCCCGTTTGTTGCTGTAATTCCAGTCATTCAACATCAACTTGCTTTTAATGTAGAAATATGTCCCAAGACACTTTGTAGGAGCGTCGCAAGACAAAAACTTACACCGAGCCAAAGAAACAGACATTAGGACAGGTGACTAAAAGCTTGGTCAAAGAGGTAGGTTTTAAGGAGCGTCTTAAAGGAGGAGCGAGAGTTGGAGAGGTTTAGGGAGTGAATTCCAGAGCTTAGGGCCCAGACAGCAGAAGGCACGGCCGCCAATGGTGGGGCGAAGGAAGCCGGGGATGCACAAGAGACCAGAATTGGAGGAATGCAGAGTTCTCAGAGGGTTGTGGGGCTGGAGGAGGTTACAGAGATAGGGAGGCGGCGAAGCCATGGAGGGATTTGGACACAACAATGACAATTTGAAATTCGAGGCGTTGGTGGACCGGGAGCCAATGTAGGTCAGCGAGCACAGGGGTGATGGGTCACTCACTACCCACAAATGCATTGGGACAGAGAAAATGGTGCTTAAGTACAGGATCACCTAATACGTCTGGGAACTACTCGGGCTAAACCTGAACTTCTCCAATTGGGGGAAAACCGAGGTATTCACAATGAAACCTTAAAAAGAGCCCTTTTCATCTCTTCAGTTTGGTTTAGGATTTGCTGCTTTTGCACGAAATGGGTACAAGCGCAACATGGACTTGCAGAAATTGCACGAGGGCCAAGAATGTTCATCACCCAATATATGTTATGCTTTTAAAAGGCCCAGTTTCAAAAACAGACTGCCCAGCATAGCATCGGAACTTGAAATGGAAAGGGTGTCTCGGTGGGCTAGCAAGCCCTGATTTACTTAGGGAGGACTCAGTTTATTTTGACGAGACTTAACTATGATTCACTGTTGCCTCTTCGAATACCAGAAACTATGACTGTTGGTGGGAGGAGATGATGTCATGCCACCAGCATGTTGCACAGTAATGTATATGTGCTTCTAATTGCATTTAGGTTTTGCTACAACTAGTGTCTCTGAGGGGATAGATGACAAACAAACAAGGGTATAAAACTTCCAAAACCCAGTGAGGTATTGTCATGTTTTAGCCACCATCGGAAAGAAAGGAAGAAAAAACTTACATTTATATAGCGCCCTTCACGACCTCAGGGCATCTCAAAGCTCTTTACAGCCAATAAAGTATTTTTGAAGTGTACTCACTGTTGTAATGTAGGATACGCAGCAGCCAAATTGCGCACAGCAAGCTCCCACAAACAGCAATGTGATAATGAGCAGATCATTTTTTTTTAATGATGTTGGTTGAGGGATAAATATTGCCCAGGACACCAGGGATAACTCCCCTGCTCTTCGAAATAGTGCCATGGGATCTTTTACATCCACCTGAGAGGGCAGACGGGGCCTCGGTTTAACGTCTCATCCGAAAGACAAATCAACTAAACAAAATCCTCCAGAGGAATTAATTTTCTTGTCCTGACACATGTCCACCTACTACTGTTTTAATCCTGTTGATTTTGTTTGCAATTCCCTTTTAGTCTGATAATAGACTGACCATTTAAAGTTGTAATTATTGGCTATAGACTGAAAATTAAAGATGTGGGAAAACACACTCTAGGTTTATATAGGAACAGGAGTAGCCCATTCGGTCCCTTGTGCCTGCTCCGCCATTCAATTAGATCATGGCTGATCTGTATCTTAACTCCATTTACTTGCCTTGGTTCCGTAGCCCATAATACCCTTGCCTAACAAATATCTATCAGTCTCAGTATTGAAGTTTTCAATTGACTTGGCTTTTGGGGGGGGAAGAGAGTTCCAGATTTTCATTACCCACTCAGTTCCTTTAAGCTGTCTAATTTTATAGGTGTGAATTGAATAGGTTTTTTTTTTGTTGATTCAGAAGCCACTAAAAAGCACATGAGATCTGAATTAAGATGGTCAGAAATGTCTGTTTGGATTGCCTGCCATGATGATTGGCTCAAAGTGCCCTATTCTTCCTCACGTTCAGTTCTTCAGATTCTATATATTATGGACAGGGAGCAACTCAATTGTCATTTGTGCAGGGAACTAGTGGGTTTCAACACATTTTGCTGTTTGGCAAATCCAAAGTTTTGTGTCTCGCTTTTTAAAAAAAAAGCCTGACTGTTGCACCTTCTGCAATTCTTACGGTAAATTGACTTGCGTGCGTCATTACAAACGTTTAAATCCGAGCTTTGTTTATGGCGTTTTGCAAAGCAGCAGACACTTGAATGATGGGGGAGTTTTTCAAATAGGACGTTGATTAATATCAAGATTATCTGAGACAGAGCATGCACTTATGACTAATTATTGCTGCCTTCATTTACTATAAGCCCAAGTTAAATTGTATTTTTACCAGCTCTCCATGTTTGAAAACTTTTGTTTTCAACCATGAGGCGACAAAAAATTATAATATCTGCTTGCGTTTTTAATTATAACATCTGCAGGCCTCAGTGAGTAGCAGTCGGCCCTCTTGTGTTAGAAGGTTGTGGGTTCAGAGTCCCATTCCAGAGACTGGAGCGCATAATTTAGGCTGACACTCCAGGGCAGTACTGCGCTGTCTTTCGGGTGCGACATTAAACGGAGGCCCCATCTGTTCTCTCGGGTGGACATAGAAAGATCCCATGGCACTATATCGAAAAAGACCAGGGGAGTTTCCCCCGGTGGCCTGGCCAATATTTATCCCTCAACCAGCATCACTAAAACAGATGATCTGTCATTATCGCATTGCTGTTTGCGGGAGCTTGCTGTGCGCAAATTGGCTACATTACAACAGTGACTACACTTCAAAAAGTACTTTATTGGCTGTAAAGCGTTTTGGGATGTCCTGAGGTCATGAAAGGCGCTATAGAAATGCAAGTTCTTTCTTTCTGAATGGAAATATTCAAAGTTTGTCAATGTGATGTCATTAATATTAAAGTCAGATATGGGGAAACTTTATTTTTTGTTTGTTTCTCACATAGATCACGGGCCATTCTTCTGTTTGGGCCTTCTCGGCCCTCTAAGGGTATAGAACAAACAACAGAATTGGGTGTAGCTGGAAAAGAATCTGTAATTGTGCAGTGATTGGGGAGTGGTAAGGGTAATCGCAAAAAAACAGTAAGGCGGAGAGGAAGCAGCTATTGAGACACGCGTGGCATCTTCCTTCCTGTTCCCAGAAGCTGGAGACTTTGGCCTGTGTCATTTCAGCTAACTGCAGGTTTGATTTTTCTCGTAAAGGACAATTAATAAGAATTTCTGTAGGCTGCGATTTTACAGTAAAATGGTTTGAGGTTGTAATTTTTGAACTTGGGAGTGAAAAATTACAGGCAATTGCCAGGCAAGGGGGCGGGGAAGGGGGAATATCACTTTCCAGCAAGTGTTTGCTGCAACCAGAGAGAAGTTTATTCATTAAAGAGACTGGATTTCATTTTTTAGCCTCTGTGGGATTAAGTACCAAACTGATTGAAAGCTGAAATGAAGTGTATGGAATCTCCCCACTACCCTTATTGTCACAGAACTGTGTGATTTCACTCTCGAGGACCTTTTCATTTCTGTTTTCTTTCAATTAAACCTGCAAAATTCAGATGGGGATTTCACCAATTTTTTTTTTTCCATTGCGCTCTAGAATCAAAACACTTTCTTTCCAGTTCTATTACAAACACAAGAGAAACCCAATAACTGCTGATTTCTGGAGGTCTCGAGGTTGAAGTTTAGAGAGACCGGGCACGCCATAAACAAACCCTTCACACATTTGCCATTTTATAACATACCGTTGCTGATAGCAGCCAAGAGTTCACATGGTGGTTGAACCATTTGAGTATGGTGTTACCAAGACAACATTATACACCCATGCTGCTGGACTGAAGACAGCACACGTGACCAATACGGGGTTTTTTTTTGTATTTAATTTTGTGACCAAACGTAAGCAATTCGTTCAGTAAGAGTGTTATCATAAAGGGGAACTTGCTCTGAAAACACTGCATTAAGCCAGTGGAGCATGTTCAATCTGCGACAGGGGCCCTATGTGATGCAAGTGACATTTATAACATGGTTTTCTTTATTTTTAGGCGCGCCTTTGATTAAACAAGGGCAAGTGATTTGTTATCATTCATATCCACATAGAAGCCTTGCATTTTCACTCCCTCTGGGACACTTTATTTAAATTTGGACAGAAAATCGCGCTACACAGGTGGAGAGATTTGTAACTGGGACCTCCGTGTCGAAGGCCCGTGTTTATTAAAAGTTTTTAAAAACTGTTAACTTTTTTTTAGAAACTTTTATATCCTTCGTCCCACTATTGGAGGCCGTGCCTTCAGCCGTCTAGGCCCTAAACTCCAGAATTCCTTCCCTAACCTTTTCCGCCTTTCTCTCTGCCTTTAAGCCACTGCTTAAATCCTACCTCTTTGACCAAGCATTTGGTCACCTGTCCTAATATCTCCTTCTTTGGCTTGGTGTCAATTTTTGTCTCATTACGCTCCTGTGAAGCGCCTTGGGATATTTTACTACGTTAAAGGTGCTATATAAATGCAAGTTGTTACATGTACGGTATGATAACTAAACAAGTTTTATTAAGCATGTGTATAGCATCACAACTAAACAATCTGCAGCTGATAATTCACTCTGCCACACAGACACATCCCAACCCTCAGTACGAGTGTGATTTAAGCTGCTTGTGCCTTCTAACTAAAATATATTAATGTCCACAAAAATAACTTGTAAAATCTAACTTCAGAGACACAATAGTGGTGTTTATGCAGAATTTATTGGTGTAAGATTCATAAGTATTTTGCATAATAATTGGATTTTTTAAATACTTAAAGATAATATGAAAGTGGACCAAGTGACAAGACTTGAGTTTTCATCCTGGATTTGAAAGGTTTCTGTTTGTCGCAGGTATAACACTTGGGCGGTAGCCCAAAATGGGCGATTTGTATCGTATGTAAAATGTTTCACTTCATGAAACGCAATAACACTGGAAACATTTGAGATCAAAGACTGTAAGAAATAAATCTGGAGTAAAGTCTCCTGGTGGAACTGTGTGGGAGTAACACAATTTGAAGCTTATAGTTATTATAAATAGCTGACGGGGAACTCCTAACCTATGTAACACATTAAGTTCTGTAGTTTACTTACAAATGGAATCTTCTGCCAAACATTTGGAGTATCTCTGCAGATATTCAGCTTGTAATATTTCCCCCCCCCCCCTCTTAACACCAGAAGGTGCCTTTGCTTCTCCTTCCTGCAGTGAATAATCTGGGACGAATTGACTCATTTGGGCCTGAAATTACGGTGCTTCCGCACAGCGCATGCTGTCGGGAGCCTTCGGAATGGCCACGCAAGTTCCGGGTTTCCGCGTGCGCTGCGCATGCAGGAAAACCCGGAACTTGCGACCTGTCAAGTTTCGCTTGGACAGATCCACCACATCCGCTACACAATCACTTTCACTGGCGCAGAGTTGGGTCCAACTGATGCCCACAAAACCCTTGCGCCTGGTAAAAGCAGGCGTGAGGCCTTTTTATCAGTGTAAGGGTTAAAATAAATGTAAATTTTTTTTTAATGATTTAAACATTCACTTACATTTAAAATTAGTTTAGGTAAATTTTAAAATGCTTACATTTATTTTTCAAAAATTTAATTTTTATTTTAAATGCTTAATTAAAGGGTCTTTTAATTAATTTTGAACATGGGAACATTTATTTTTATTTAAGTGATGTGAATTCTTATTTATTAGTTGATTTCTACTCTGCTTATGGGGAGTCCGCACGTAAATGGATTCACCATAAGCATCATAGGAATCCCCCTTTTTGATTGGTTGACCGGGCCCACGTGATCCTTGGGACGCTTGCGAACCGCCCGCAGGCCTAGGACCGCAAGAGTCCGAAGCTCCGGAGACACCAGGTAAGTTTGGATTTTTTTTTTGGTTCGGTGGCGTATTCTTCTGGTACGCCTCCGACTGTAAATTCAGGGCCATTGTAGTGAGCTCATGCTTTGCAACCGTGCCATAGTACTCTGCAGCTGTAACTGTTGAGACGTTCCAGAAAATTCTGGAATCATAAAATAAATCTCTTTGTTTTGGTTTATGAGCTAAACTTCTCCGGCAATGCTTTCGCAGCGCAGCCACCGTGCATCAGTGGCCAATGTTACAGCACCACACTGCAGAATGGAGAAGCAGTGGGTCCTAGAAATAATGAAAGACTTGCATTTATATAGCGCCATTCACAACCTTGGGATGTCCCAAAGGGCTTTACAGCCAATGGAAGTACTTTTGAAGTGTAGTCACTGTTGTCATTTGGGAAACGCAGCAACCAAATTGCGCAGAGCAAAGTCTCACAAACAGAAATGAGAGAATGACCAGATAATCTGTATTTCAGTGATGTCGGTTGAGGGATAAATATTGGCCAGGAGAATGCCCCTGCTCCTTTTCAAATAGTGCCATAGGATCTTTTACATCCACCTGAGAGAGCAGACAGGGGCCTCAGTTTAACGACTCATCCATAACCAGATATTACTGCTGGGAATATTCGCCAATGAACCATTAACGAAGTCAAATGACAAGTGCTATGTCCGATGCGTTAAAGGAGGTGTTAATTCATTTAAAATAAATGGGTCAATGCTGCCGTTAAAACAGCAGCCAGATAAATGCTGTACGAACATGTTACGCATGCATCCAATTATATTGGCAACGGCCATTTCAGACACACCTCCTGCATAAAGTTACTGCGTATTCACCAGGACTAACTGATACCTGTGTTATATCAGTGCTGGAATGTTTGATCTCTTTATCACTGTAGATAGTTTCAGCTGTAGCTCAGTTGGTAGCACTCTTGCCTCTGATGTTAGAAAGTTATGGGTTCAAGTCTCATTCCAGAGACTTGAGCGCACAAAGCTAGGCTGACACTCCAGTACAGTACTGAGGGAGTGCTGCACAGTCAGAGGTGCCATCTTTTGGATGAGACGTTAAACCGAGGCCCTGTCTGCTCTCTCAGGTGAACGTAAAAGATCCCATGACACTATTTCGAAGAAGAGCAGGGGAGTTATCCCCGGTGTCCTGGCCAATATTTATCCCTCAATCAACATCACAAAAACAGATTATCTGGTCATTATCACATTGCTGTTTGTGGGAGCTTGCTGTGCACAAATTGGCTGCCGCGTTTCCTACATTACAACAGGGACATCACTTCAAAAGTACATCATTGGCTGTAAAGCACTTTGGGACATCCTGAGGTCATGAAAGGCGCTATATAAATGTAAGTCAGTCTTTCTTTAGTTCTTCTGTGAACCAGAGCTGTAATCCGGCTCAGTGTTTGCGATCTGTGTGGACAGACTGGGTAAAGCCCTCTTGAGTTGCACTGTTGTTATTTTATGTCAGCAGGGTATCTCTCTGGCAGAATCCCCTCATTTTATTTCCACATGTGTCACCAACTACAACTTTCTCAGCTTAAAACAAAAAGGTGGTGGTGACAACCGGTAAAATGGGTACCTGCGGCCTGCATTATTTTGTAAGGGATGTGGTGGGTGGAATAGTAATGGGTGGGATGTGGTCTCAACTGCATATGCATGTGGTTTTCATCTGAATTGGCATCACCATTAAATGAATCGCAGGAGTTGGCCTCTTTGTAGAGCACATCAGTCAGCACAAATTATACTGTCTGCTCTGTAAACTCCGCCAGCCTTACAACCCTCCGAGATCTCTGCACTCCTCCAATTCTGGCCTCTTGCGCAACCCCCCCCCCCGCCGGATTTTCATCGCTTCACCATTGGCGACCGTGCCTTCAGCTACCTAGGTCCAAAACCAGGCACTGCTCCTGAATAAAGTTACTGCGTCTTCACCAGGAATAACACATACCTGTGTTATATCAATGCTGGAAGGTTTGATCCCTTTATCACTGTAGATAGTTTCAGCTGTGGCTCCGTGGGTAGCACTCTTGCCTCTGAGTCAGAAGGTTGTAGGTTCAAGTCTTGGAATTCCCTCTCTAAACCTCTCCGCTGCTCTACCTCTCTCCTCCTTTAAGACGCTCCTTAAAACTTACCTCTTTCACCAAGCTTTAGGTCATCTGTCCTAATATCTCCTTATGTAGCTCTGTCAAAATTGTGTTTGATAATGCTCCTGTGAAGCGCCTTGGGACATATTACTATGTTAAAGGTGCTATATAAATACAAGTTATAGTATGCCAGAGGTCCTATTTTGGACAATTTTTTCTTGTTCCATCTGACCTTTGAAGCACTATATATCCATGGCATTCCCTTGTCAAACCATTTTAGATCATATCACTGATGGGGGTTCTCCATGAGGTGAGACAATCAGGCCCAGTGACCTTTCTGGCTTCCCTCTCCCAATTCACAGTACAGCCTGTGGATCAATATCCTGGGGGTCACCATTGACCAGAAAGTTAACTGGACCAGCCACATAAATACTGTGGCAACAAGAGCAGGTCAGAGGCTGGGTATTCTGCAGCGAGTATCTCCCCTCCTGACTCCCCAAAGCCTTTCCACCATCTACAAGGCACAAGTCAGGAGTGTGATGGAATACTCTCCACTTGCCTGGATGAGTGCAGCTGCAACAACACTCAAGAAGCTTGACACCATCCAGGACAAAGCAGCCCGCTTGATTGGCACCCCATCCACCACCTTAAACATTCACTCCCTCCACCACCGGCGCACCGTGGCTGCAGTGTGTACCATCTACAAGATGCACTGCAGCAACTCGCCAAGGCTTCTTCGGCAGCACCTCCCAAACCCGTGACCTCTTCCACCGAGAAGGACAAGGGCAGCAGGCACATGGAAACACCGCCACCTCCTAGTTCCCCTCCAAGTCACACACCATTCTGACTTGGAAGTATATCGCCGATCCTTCATCGTCACTGGGTCAAAATCCTGGAACTCCCTCCCTAACAGCACTGTGGGAGTACCTTCACCACATGGACTGCAGCGGTTCAAGAAGGCGGCTCACCACCACCTTCTCAAGGGCAACTAGGGATGGGCAATAAATGCTGGTCTTGCCAGTGACATCCACATCCCATAAACGAATATTAAAAAATAAGCTCAACTGTTGCTCTCTACACATTCTCTGGCTTTTCCCTTTCTGGACCGTTCCATCATGTACTGGACCAGCATTTCCAGTATTTGTATTTGGAGTATCCAGCAACAGTATCGTTTATTTCAACCTTTCATTTAAAACAAAATAATTCCAAATGTTTTTCCACCCCATTGCTTTTTGAGGCGAGGCAAAGCATAAAACTATTCTTAAAACGTTTCTTGCCTTTTCACCGAGATAATGGTTACACACAACATATTAGAATATAAGAGTAGGGAGGTTATGCTTGAACTGTATAAAACACTAGTTAGGCCGCAGCTAGAATACTGCGTGCAGTTCTGGTCACCACATTACAGGAAGGATGTGATTGCACTAGAGAGGGTGCTGAGTAGATTTATGAGGATGTTGCCAGGACTGGAGAATTTTAGCTATGAGGAAAGATTGGATAGGCTGGGGTTGTTTTCTTTGGAACAGAGGAGGCTGAGGGGAGACTAGATTGAGTGTATAAAATGATGAGGGCATAGATCGAATGGATAGGAAGGACCTATTTCCCTTAGCAGAGTGGTCAATAACCAGGGGGCATAGATTTAAAGTAATTGGTAGAAGGATTAGAGGGGAGTTGAGGAGAAATTATTTCACCCGGAGGGTGGTGGGTGTCTGAAACTCACTGCCTGAAAGGGTGGTAGAGGCAGAAACCCTCATCACATTTAAAAAGTACTTGGATATGCACCTGAAGTGCTGTAACCTACAAGGCTACGGACCAAGAGCTGGAAAGTGGGATTAGGCTGGATAGCTCTTTTTGGCCGGCACAGACACATTGGGCTGAATGGCCTCCTTCTCTGCCGTAAATTTCGATGATTCTATATGCTGATAGGCAATGCTTTCAGAATTACTTCTGGCTCACTCTGAGCTCCAATGTCTGTCTCTAGTCAAACAGTATATTTGTCCCACCTGCACTGTGTATTTACTGTTGCATCTACTGTTGTGTTTGCACTTGGTATCCACTGGGACTGTGGGCACAGGTCCAAGGTCTGCAATGTTTCTTCTATGACAGAATCCAGCTGCACGAGTGCTTGGAATAGCCAGCAGTGTCACGCTGCTGCTGCTCCTGGTGAAGGAGACAGTTGGTGCTGATTTGGAGCCTGACCCCAGTGTTGCACAGCGCTGACACTACACACTGACACTGGTGCTCCTGTGTGAAGTCCCTCTTGTACAGAAGGAGCGAGGTTTTTTGTACTGCTAACATGCCTGCGTAGGTGCAGGTTACAGACTGGATTTTAAAAAAATTAATTCTCGGGATGTGGACGTCGCTGGCATTTATTGCCCATCCCTAATTGCCCTCGAGAAGGTGGTGGTGAGCCGCATTCTTGAACCGCTGCAGTCCGTGTGGTGAAGGTACTCCCACAGTGCTGTTAGGGAGGGAGTTCCAGGATTTTGACCCAGTGACGATGAAGGAACGGCGCTATATTTCAGGATAAGTCAGGATGGTGTGTGACTTGGAGGGGAACTTGGAGGTGGTGGTGTTCCCATGCGCCTGCTGCCCTTGTCCTTCTAGGTGGAAGAGGTCACGGGTTTGGGAGGTGCTGCCGAAGAAGCCTTGGCGAGTTGCTGCAGTGCATCTTGTAGATGGTACACACTGCAGCCACGGTACGCCAGGGTTCATTGATACTCCAGAATGAACCGTGCCATGAAAATAGGGCCACAACCAACTGTTGTCTCTCTAGTAAGTTGATTCGAGTCACTTATTAATATTCTGTTTGAAATCTTACAGCACTTTCTTAGGTTTAGTAATTGTATGGAGGTGGGGGAATGTAATCCCACCTGTTCTGAAACTGTGAATCATCCCTTGCATTTCTAGATCTGCACTGGTATTATAAAGAAAGACTTTATATATTTGTATAGCGCCTTTCACGACCACTGAATGTCCCAAAGTGCTTTACAGTCAATGATAACGTAGGAAACGCAGACAACAATGTGATAGTGACCAGATAATCTGTTTTTGTGATGTTGATTGAGGGATAAATATTGGCCAGGATACCAGGGATAAATTCCCCTGCTCTTCTTTGAAATAGTGCCAAGGGATCTTTTATCCACCTGAGAGAGCAGACAGGGCCTCCGTTTAAAATCTCATCTGAAAGACGGCACCTCCGACAGTACAGCACTCCCTCAGCACTGCACTGGAGCGTCAGCCTAGATTTTTGTGCTCAGGTCTCTGGAGTGGGACTGGAACCCACAACCTTCTGACTCAGAGGCAAGAGTGCTACCCACTGAGCCACGGCTGGGATCTTTTTAATATGCTGCATTGAACCACTGTGCTTTTCCTATCAGTTTCCAAATATGGAGGGCAATTTAGAAGTAACTTCCCATTTAGAACCTTCCTTGATGCAATCTTGTGTCTGCACACCAGGAGATATCGTGGGTTCTTGGATGGAAAGACTTATTTATATGTCTCTGGAATCTAAGCCCAGTGCAGACAATGCAGCCTGCTTTGCTATGAAAAACAATTCTCTTGATAGGTGAATGTAATAAAATTAGAAATGTGCTTTTCTTTAAGGGGAGGAAGGGAAAGGGGCCAGCAGTGTGGTGATAACATGCTTCTTTTTGTTAAACCCAAAGTGGACACGTTGTTAGAAATTACCCACACAGGTGAAAGTGAGCACAGAATGATTTGCTGTGAATTCGGATAATTTAATCAGCAGTTCACAGTGGCAAATTTGTTTATTTATGAGGATTAAATGCAACAAAGCTTGATTACAACAAAGCAATATTTGGTAAATGAGAGTTTATGTATGCAGTTGAACAGATAGCTAGAACAGACAGCTAACCTATAGCCACTGCCCTTTAGTATCCTTAGCTCGGTGCTGACTTAAAACAATAGTATTAGGCTGTGATTCCTCACGGTTCTGCTCCAAGAACTCTAGTCTATTTCAAGAAATGGAACATTTTAAAATCAAACCACCCCTCCAGCTTTCGCATTCAGACACAATCACCTGACTGAATTATTGGGAGTTGAAAAGTTGCTGTCCTCAGTGATGCAGCTTGAGCTGAAGGTGAAGGACCGCTCACTCCAGGCTCATTGGTAGTAATGGCAGTGATTACAGTCCTCCTATGTAATACCCGTCTGTCTCAGTACGAACCTTCTGGAACCAGGAAATGAGTATCTTTTGTGATTTTCAAGCTGGCCATTTCAGTGCAATTGCTTTGGATTTAATCTAGCGCTAGTCTCCAAACTCTGTATGTGGCCATGTTAAAGTGACCATTAAGGGGTAATGCCTGCTGCCCACATCTGCAGGTGGCAGACTAATTCAGCCTGCAGCTCCATTTACTTCCATTGACAACCTGCCAGGATGGGAATTAATTGATTCCTACAGGCAGATAACTGGTTAATACAAGTGACTGTTGACATGAGATGCCCTGTAATTTCCACTGTTAGAGCTGGGGATCTTGTGATGGCTGAGGGGGCAGGGGAAGTGCCCACATTGTTGATTGGAGGACAGTGGAGCAAGCCGAACATCTCCCAGCTTTACACAGCTTACCTATTCTTCAGTAACCCAGCACTGCTAACGGTGTGTAAAAAAAAAAAATACAATTCTTGGAAGTACAATCTGAGTAAGCTGAACTGACAAATGAGCTGTGGCTGCTGTGAGTCTTGTGAAGAGCCGCTTTTGAGATGTGACATGGGTGGTAGATGCTGCAATAAGGTGAGGGTAGGCTGCCTATGGTTTTAAGCTGAGTAAGGTTTGAGCCATTAGTTTCTGATGTGCAGGATTGTTCCCCTTTGATAGTAGTTTGCGTGCGAATTAGATTTGTTCACTTTTCATTAATCTGCTGAGATGTAGATGGCATATTCACTTGGTCTCGCACATAGAATTTTGGTTGGGTTTTTCCTTTGGAATGTTGACCCATCACCCACTGTGCTCGCCGACCTACATTGGCTCCCGGTCTGGCAAAGCCTCGATTTTTTAAATTCTCATCCTTGTTTTCAAATCCCTCCTTGCCCTCGCCCCTCCCTATCTCTGTAACCTCCTCCAGCCCTACAACCCTCCGAGATATCTACGCTCCTCAAATTCTGGCCTCTTGCACATCCATGATTTTAATCGCTCCACCATTGGCGGCCGTGCCTTCTGTTGCCTCGGCCCTAAGCTCTGGAATTCCCTGCCTAAACCTCTCTCTCCTCCTTTAGGACGCTTCTTGAAACCTACCTCTTTGACCAGACTTTTGGTCACCTGCCCTAATTTATCCTTATGTGGCTCGGTGTCAAATTTTGTCTGATAACGCTCCTGTGAAAGCGCCTTAGGATGTTTTACGACATTAAAGACGCTATATAAATACAAGTTGTTGTTATTGCAATGGATTGTGCTACATTGAGCTCGTCATTGATACAATTTAAACACTGGTTTCAGTAACAAAATGTCAACCTACCAACAAGTTATACATGACTAGAGAAACTGGAAAAGAAATTGGGGGGGCTTGGGACTGGTGTACTCGGGTTTGCAGCCTGACAGAACAGGCTTGTATATGTCTGCCTGTGTGCCCACTTTGTAATTTAGTACAGTGCAGAGTGAATAACAGCAGCTTACTTTACATAATAATTCATTCTGTCATATTGAAATAATGTATTAGGTTCAGAGCTACTTCCGCAATAAATCAAAATGTCAAGAGATATTATCACCCAGTATAACTTTGGGATACTAACAGATGACAATCAATGTTCAGCTACAGGGAGATTAATCATTTGATTAAGCTCATAAACAGAGTAAATTAAATTCATTATGTAGTTTTTATTTCTCAAAAGTTTTAATTATTTTGCTTATTTGGATTTCCCGTTGTCTTCGAGTCATACTTCCAGAATCCCCGAGCCATTTAATTTTTTTTCGAAAGAAGTCGCTATTTTGATTCTTTTACTCGCACTGAAATGAATCAGTGGAGCATAATTGCTGTAATTAATTAATTGGATTTTTTTTTTATATCTCCAGCGCAAAATGGGAGGGAGGGGAGTGAGTGATTAAAGGTGGTCGATTCCATCTGACTGTCCATTGATGCCAAAGTGACAAGAACGCACTGTGCACATTTCGTTCAGAAGCGGAGTCGTGAGATTGCAGCCCTGTATTTCATTATCTGATGGCCCTTCTAACTCAGCCTGGGGGACACCGAGCTCACTGACTAGGTGGCTTTGAATTTGTGAAACTAATAAGTAGTTTTTAAGACGAGTCATACCGTGCAGAAGCTTTAATAAGGTATTCATCCTATATGTTTGAACACAGCTAAAATCCATACTTAACAATCCTGTGTGGGAGTAGCAGAGAGGTTTCCTGATTTAAGAGCCTCCTGACTTTGGTGTTGAGCTTCATTAGTGAGCTGTGTGTTCCTTTGATGCATATTTTTTTAGCCAGCATAAGTATAACAGCAAACTAGACAAACCATTACATTCCCAGATGCAAGGACTTTGCAAGAGAGGTATCCTGTTACAGCAATGCAAAGTTTACTACTTTGGGACAATATCCCATTATACAACATGTGTGGCCTCCAAACTAAGATGCATTCTGTTATCTCCATACATGTAACAGTAAGATTTATATCCCTTGGCTGTGAGATGGTATTTCTACCACACGTGGGTTTTTAGCAGTGGTTCACCAGGCTCGTGTGCTACTCTCTCATTACAACAGTGACAGCATTTCATTCAAAAGTAAAGCACCTTGGGTTTTGAAAGGTGCTATATAAATGCAAGTTCCTTCTACTTTGGAAGGGTGGTTTTGTTGCTAGGGTTATTTTGTTGTGCCCTAACCACTTGCTTCTAGTTCCTGAGCTCCCAGTAGCACTCTGTCCTTCTTGCTACTCTGCATCTCTCCCGATGCTCCTTCCTCCTTACGGCTTCTACTCTATTCATCTTCGGAAAGAGTAGGGGAATAGAGCACCCCAGATTGAGCAGCTGGAGGTGTAATCCAGTGACATTCTTATTGCGCTGACCAAACTGTCCCATATTGTCGAGAAACTTTCATTTACACTGAGAACTGGATATGTGACTTCAACAAAATACACATTAAGAGTAATAGTGAATTTGTAGGAAGCCACGAGTGATGCGACCAGCATGATTCACTTGTGTCTGCTTTGCTTGTGAATTCTCAACATGCATTCTGTGAATTGACTGGGACTGTACCTCAGTGACTGTGATTTTTCAAACACAAGCAGCCATTCACGAGACCTTGTGCACAATATCCTGTCTCTCACATCCTCTAACGCACTACATCGCACCGCTGTACCAGAGATCTAAAAGCAACTTGCAGTTCAGATCACAATATTTATAGTTCCGCCTTCTAAATGCTGTGCTTGGAAGTTATTGCTCATAAATGCTGTTTGCCCCCAAAGCCTTGAAGCACCTAAGCTTCATTTGGGTCTCCATGTGAAGTTCACTCCTCCATGGCTAATTGCACAATAATTAACTGCTCAGCACTGCACAGTTCTGAGACACCTCAACTCCAGATCTTGAACCAAACACCCCACCCTGCATGACAAGTACACCCACACCAACAAACCTGCAGAACAGAGTGCGAGCAAGCAAGCAGTGTGATGGCGATGCTACAAGACCTAAGTCACACGTGTCCTACTATCAGGGCGCTACTTGGGAAAGAGTAGATGGATTTAACTTCCCCTCGTGACTTTGTGAGGGATCATATTAGTGTCTGGGAGATTCTGTAGGTCTTGCAGGAGTTCAATTTTACACATGAAACTGTATTAATAACTTAGGTTTAAAAGAAGGAAAGACTTGAATTTATATAGTGCCTTTCAGGATGTCCCAAAATGCATTACAGCCAATGAAGTATTTTTTGAAGTGTAGTCACTGTTGTAATGTAGGAAACGCGGCAGCCAATTTGCACGCAGCAAGCTCCCACAAACAGCAATGTGATAATTGCCAGATAATCTGCATTTTAGTGATTTTTGGTTGAGGGCTAAATATTGGCCAGGACACTGGGGAGAACTCCCCTGCTCTTCTTTGAAATAGTGCCATGGGATCTTTTACGTCCACCTGAGAGGGCAGACGGGGCTTTGGTTTAACGTATCATCCAAAATACGGTATCTCTGACAGTGCAGCGCTCCCTCAGTACTGCACTGGAGTGTCAGCATAGATTTTGTGCTCAAGTCTCTGGAGTGGGACTTGAACCTTCTGACTCAGGTGAGAGTGCTGCCCACTGAGCCATGGCTGACACCTTAAAATTAAAATTAAAGTGAATTTAATTTTACATATTAATAGCATATAACTGGGGAATTAAAGAAAAGTAAAAGACCAAACACAACAACCTAATTACTGTGTGTCTTTGGGAAAGAGAAGTGGGTGTAGTTTCTGCCTTTGCAAGAATATTAATAAAAGGCAGGAGGTGAATTAGACTGACAGGAAATGGAAGCATATACAGTCATGACTCAAAAATCTGACCACAGTTGCAATTGCCCATTTTTCTGGATAAATCAAGCTGCCAGATTAGCAAAACTAATACATGTATCTCAGTAAATGCCAAATCATCACCATATATTGGGTCAGATTATCCAAATGTTTGTAAGTGTGTTACACAACCAGAACAGATGATGTGAGATCGGAAGAGTATATTGTTGTGGTAAAACTATAGCTGAAACATGAGTGACTGGTAATTGCCTGTGTGGCATAAAGCCAGCAATGGTGCATATTCAAAAAAAATTGTTTTGATACCAAAATGCCTGAGGATTTGAAATGAAGGGGATCTTGTTTGAAGGATTCTTGTTAAATTGAATAAAAGTAGGCTGAGTGGAACTAGTTTTGATCTATGACCTATGACCCATGTTACCTTGGTAACAAGAGTTTTATATACAACAGTGCTAAATGTTTAAACCCTTCTTCCTTTACCAGTGGCAGTTTTTAACACTAAACTTATATAAAGGACCCGTCAGCGTGAATGGGGAATATTCCATAGATCATAGTGATTTGTTCAGGTTATGTCACTTTTGGGTGAGATCATGGAGATTGTACTCTCACATTACTTAGAAGGTCATTCTTGACATTTAGTAAGAAGGTAATGAATTGCATGGCCTGTTCAGGACACCAAATCCCAGCCAAGGGACAATATTAATATTTGTTTGTCTAGTATTATATGAGCCTTTCTGGCCTTTACCACTCCAACTTGTTGTTTCATGATATACCTCAGGACCTCGAGAGAAATTCATGGAAGGAAGTGATTGCATTATAAATGGCATCACTTGGGCGTACCTTGTGGGAGAATTCTATCAATCTGTACTTGAGGCGCTAGAAATATATCCGATGAAATCCCAGTTTTACACCACGCACTAGAACTCAAGCTCAGAATCGTGTGTCCTCCTCCAGAAATTAAATATCCTCGTTCACACTGCAAATTTAGCAGTTACCCACTTGGGGTGTTTTTAGTTGAGTTGCATACAGCGCACTCACAGTTGCATTTTTACATATCCTGCTTCACGCATCTATCCGTCCATTGTGATTGGAAAACCTGCCGACCTCTTTCTGTGCAGCCCATGGAGCACGGTGTTGCCTCTTCATCGATCGCACTTTAATCTGGCAAACTGAACAGCCAAGGTCAAGCAGTTTGATTTCTCTTCAAGGCACATTCAGGTCCATTTTACTTGTGGTTGGGCCAGCAAAGCAGTCTGTCTTTCAGGAGCCATGCGCATGAATTGCGCTGTTTGAGTTTGTCGAATGCTCTTAACGTGCCCATCGTGATTCTATAGGGTTTACTATAGGAAGGTTATCACACGTACAAGTATTAGTTCCATTTTCACAATGGCACGCTTTTCCCCATGTAAATGGGGTTACACTTACACTTGAGCACCTTGGTGTGAGTGATGGGTGTTTGCTTCAAGACAGTTGGAGGGTTGGATGTGTGTCAACAATCTATAAAGGGCAGTCAGTTTTAGATTGGAAAGAAAGTTCCTTTTTGGGTGTCTAGTAACAAAAGAAAACATTTATAAACCTGGACTCAATTGACGATAAACATTCTTGAGGTAGTTTAAAAAAAAAATCTTTCCTTTTTAAAATGAGAATTTGAACACCCATTTTCCAGCATAGCAAGTAAGTGTAGCATCTACTGTGTTGCTAAACCATTCAAACTAGGAAGGTACTAAGTTCGGTCCCTGGTCTGTATTGAGTTGCTAATTTTTGGGAATAGTAGCATGTATCAATTGGGTTTAATGTGTGTGGGTTTCTCTTCCATTCTTGTGTTTTTCTCTCAACCCCACTCACCCCCCCCCTCCCCCCCCCCCCGCCTCCCTCCACACACATACTTTGTGATACCCGGATTTCAAGGGTTAAATTACGAGGAGTGATTACACAAATTAAGGTTGTATTCCCTAGAATTTAGAAGGTTAAGGAGTGATTTGATTCAAGTTTTTAAGATATTAAAGGGAACAGATAGGGTAAATAGAGAGAAACTATTTCCACTGGTTGGGGAGTCGAGGACTAGGGGGCATAGTCTAAAAATTAGAGCCAGACCGTTCAGGAGCGAAATTAGGAAACACTTCTACACACACAAGATGGCAGAAGTTTGGAACTCTCTCCTGCAAACGGCAATTGATGCTAGATCAATTGATAATTTTAAATCTGAGATTGATAGATTTTTGTTAACCAAAGGTATTAAGGGATATGGGCCAAAGGCAGGTATGGAGTTAGGTCGCAGATCAGCCATGATCTCATTGAATGGCGAACAGGCTCAAGGGGCTGAATGGCCTCCTCCTGTTCCTATGTCAAAGATCAGTACCAAACATCCCCAAGTGTGACTATACCAGTTTACCGCAACATAAAACATGCTCTTCACAGCTTCAACACTGTGCCTTAACCTTGCCTTCAGATGAGCAATCTACACCTTCTCCTATTCCCACATCACCATACATCACCCACATTAGGCATCATTCTGGTTTTTGAGTGAGGTTCTACAATACAACTTAACCAGTCTTTTGCTACAGATATCCGATCACTAGGAATTGAGTCAAAACTGGTTAATCTCACTCCAGTTAGGCCCCTATCAGCCATCTGAGAGAGGAGACATGCATCCCATGAGGACATATGGGCTCCAGTCCAGCTCCCAAAGGAATAAGGACCAGTCGAAAGCATTGTGCTGGCCAATCCCGGTTCTGCATGGTTTAATATTAACTGTACTTGGTGTTCCTTGGTGCACGGACTGGAGGTGTGCTGGATGGGATAAGTTAAGCCCTCACTGAGGTGAGATGTGCAAATGCCATAAAGCAATATCCCACCTTAACAACCCAGCTAGCAATGGGCTACTCACTGCATTGCACTTGTAGCTGGCAGACACGAGAGAAAGCATCTCTCAAACCCAACACACGGAGGCGTGAAGCAAGTCTGGTTTTTCTATTGGGGGAACAGAGATATTTTTTTCAACTGGAAAATAGTTAAAGTATTATTTTCCTCTTTGTGCAAGTAGATTGTAGCCATTTTAATTTGTGAAACAAAGCCAGACAGCAAACCAGGCTCTCTGGCATGTAAATGTGTTTATAAGGGCTATTTGCATATAGAATGCGGCGAGCAAAAAAAAACCTAATGAATTTTTAAATGGATTGCATAGCATGGCACTATTCACTGCTGTTCCATGGCAGCACAGTTAACCAGGGACAAGAATCAAGGATTCGCAGAACAACATGGCACATGCAGTGCCTTACAGGATACTTAATACATCATCAATATTAGTGGATTTAAACAAAGGCTGATTACAGTGGAGCTTTAATTTAAAAATAAAACTACAGGAAAACAAAACTGCAAAGAAGGAAAAGCAAATGCTATGTATGTCACTGGCTTTGAAATGGACTCCAATTACTTTTTTTTTTCCTGTGGCACGTTTTAGCGCGCACTAATAATAGATTAATGACCTGCTTAGTGTTTGGGGATTTAGGGTGCATTATGATTTACTTCATAGTTCTCCTGTGAAACACCAGATGTTCCAAGAACTTTAGATGGGATAATCTTTTCACAGCGCACAGTTTGAAAGCCCTAGTGCTATACCTGCCAGCCATTTCTGGTGGGTTTGAGATGTGTGGAACAACCCAGGCTAATGCTCCAATACGACTGTAAAGAGCCCATGAAGAACATTGCTATGGTTAGCGACTCTTTTTATTTCTTAATTGCATACAAAGAAATTTCATAATCTTTTAAAACTGCAATGACCACCCAGCAATCTACATAAAAAAATATTTTAGTAAAACCCCTTGTTTAATTTCTTTGCATATTTTAAGATAAATAATAAACTGCAAGATGCATTATATACGAAACATGGAATATTTCCAAGTTGGATACTGGGAAGTCCAATACCTGGTGGCCATTAGAAAATGACACACTGTTTTTGTTTCATGAATTGATTTCTATCTGCCCTGCATGACTGCCAGAAATCAGACTTGTGATTAGTTAGCTGATTGAGGGGAGGAAGCGTTTACACACTGAAGAGTCACCTGTCAACACATAACAGGTCCTGACCTCAGTCGGTCCCCTTATCCATCCATCCAGCATAAAGCAGTACTCTTCCTTGTGTTCAGCCAGGATTGAGACAATCAATCAATCTATCTACACTGAAACTGTGTGTGTTTATTTCATAATCTATATGAGGCACCGGTTTCAGAGTTTAAACTAAAAGGTCCTGATACACTCAAACTAGTACCTACGTAATCTTGGTCGTCTTTCATCTGTAAAGTCGCAGCTCAGCTCCATGCTCAAACATCTCTGCAACCAGATCCTTTCTTTAACCAAGATTTCCCCCGGTAAATTGATCTAATCTTTGATCTATCCCAGGGTTCGTACTGCAAACTTGCAAAAGCTATTGAACAAACTCCTATGTATCCATCTCCCACGTAAAATTATTTTCAATAGAGTGTTGCTGAAACTGAAAACAAATTGTGGCGCTGTGCAACTTTGAGAACATGATCTCCTTTTGGCTCATCAAGTTTTTATTTGTAAAATCCAGGCCATGTTTCTGATCTTCCGTCACTGACAAATGATTTGAGTTGTCCATTTTGGTATTGAGAGTCTTTTCAACGAAAACAGAAGAGGTAGGGATGACCCCACTGTCAAAACCTCTTTCCATGAATGTTCCTTCAATCAGAAGGTTTGGATGGTCCAGGCAGTGAATGCTTAACAGTCGCTGGTCCTCCACCTCGATTCACCAAAAGCAGACATGCTTGCGTCTTTATGGCAGGACTTTTTTTTAGAAATGTTCCAATCTTGTGGCATGGCAGAGAACTGAGGAAACTAATGAGTGAAATGTCAGTGGACCTGTGGCTGGGGCATAGACCATCTAACTTCCCTGGGGACTTCTAGATGGCAATCCAGTTTTTTATGAAAAGGAATATGTGATACTGTCTATATTCATACTTGTATGTATCTGCTTGTGTTGCTATGAGTGGTGCAGTGTTACTGTGTACAAGGCTGGTGTGTATTCCCTGAAGCAGTGCAGTATTATGGAAACCATTCACTTTTTAATGGGAAAGTCTGTATTGGACGTGTTATTGTATGTTTTATGACTGAGATTTAAACAGGAAGGCACAGAACATCTAACTTTCCACTAACATCTGGTTTCTTCTTTTTTTAATTAATAGTTACAGCCACCACAGTGAAAATGTTGCATTTTCTGGTCCTGATAGATAAAACAACTTGACAAAGGCTCAAAGAGTATGGATAAAATTATGCTGGCAAGTGGTTGAATCTGTAACATTTAAAAAAAAAAAAAAAAATTCTTCTAAACCACGCCGCGTGTTGTGGTTTTAAATCTATTAGTATGTACATTGTCAGATGTTCAGCTGGGGAATATAGATCAAGGAAAATAATCTATTGAGGTCATAGGGACTACAGCTCACACCTGTAGGAAGAAGTGAGTTACATTGCCTGCAGAGGCAGTGATTTACTTTGTGTTAGCTTGGCTTCGTTGCTTACACGTACCGCCAGGTTAGAAGGTCGTGGGTTCAAGCCCTACTCCAGTTGGTAATCTAGGCTGACACTTCACTGCAGTGCTGAGGGAACGCTGCACTGCTGGAGGCACTGTCTTTCGGGTGAGATGTTCAAATGGACATAAGATCCCGTGGCACTATATGGAAAAAGAGCAGGCGAGTTTTACTGGCATCCTAGCCAATATTTGTGCCTCAACCAATCTCGCCAAAAATGCATTAACATGTCTTTAATTTCATTGCTGTTTGTGGGGCCTTGCTGTGTGAAAATTATTTGTCACATTTGCCTATACAACAAAGTGAGTACACTTCAAAAGTCATTAATTGGCTGTGAATTGCTTTTCGAACATCCTGAGGACGTGTAAGGTGCTATATAAATGCAAGATAATTAATTCCAAATTAACCACCATTATGTAATGTATTTTGTTGACACCAGCACTGGTGTATTTGCTTAAAAGTAGTTGCTTTTTGAAAGAAATGAAAGAACTTGCATTTATATTACGCCTTTCGCGACCTCAGGATGTCCCAAAGCGCTTTACAGCCTATTAAGTACTATTTGAAGTGTGGTCACTGTTGTAAGGAATGTGGCAGCCAATTTGCGCACAGCAAGGACCCACAAAAAGCAATGTGATGGAGATGATCTGTTTCAGTGATGTTGGTTAAGGAATCCGTATTGGCCAGGATATTGAGAACCCTCCTGCTCTTCTTCAAAATAGTGCCATAGGATCTTTTATGTCTACCTGAGAGAGCAGACGGGGCCTCGGTTTAACGTTTCTTCCGAAAGCCGGCACCTCCGACAGTGCAGCACTCCCTCAGTACTGTACTGGAGTGTAAGCCTAGATTTTATGCTCAAGTCTCTGGAGTGGGACTAGGAACTTCCAACCTGCTGTCTCAAGAGGCGAGAGTGCTACCCACTGAGCCACGGCTAACAATGTGACGGCAGTTTTAAGAGTTTGATGGTGTCCTAAGTTGCCACAGAGATGGATAGTCAGGGAGCTGCTACCAGCAGTGCTGTGGCCCCTCAGATATCCAGCTCGTTAGGGGCTGAGTGCGTGATTACACTACTCACTGTTCACATCGGGCAACTTTTTGAAGTGCGACCGGAATGGAGAGCAGTCAGGAGGAATGGAGCACCAGGGAAGAGGCAGTCGGGCGGAGTGAGGATGGGAGAGCGTGAGATCTGAAGAAAGGAGAGGGACAAGCTGGGAAGAAGTGAGTAACTGCCAGCCACAAGCAGCTGACAGGGCGGTACTTCCAAATATTCCAGCAGTGGCACATGAGACACATCTTCCAGCATTGGAAAAACGTGCACATGTGGAATATATTTTTATTCACGCTTCGGGGCGAAACGCTTGTTTTTGTTTTGAAGTGAGGCCACTGAAAGGTTACATGTTTTGTAGCTGCAGCCTTTTTTCTTAAAAAAAAAACCAATGTTGTTCTCGTTTATTGATTAAGCAATATCTTGGTCTCCCTCCCACTGCACAAAGTAAGTTTAAAGCTTTGGAAACCTGCAGCCAGCCAATTTAGTCAGCACTTAGCCATCCACATTAAAAAAAAAACAGTTGGCAGAACTTCGAAGGAAATGCTTAAAATCAGAAGTATATGTGCAAGTAAAAAACACTCCCAGAGGCTCTTAAATAGACCAGAAGTCCAAAATTAAGCCACGGCCAAAGAAAATATGTACCAAATAATCCTTTGAAAATAAAAACTAAGTTAAGCCAATTTAATTTAAAGACATTAATGTGGTTGAGATATTATGATTCATTTTATACACTTTGATTAAAGCAATGAGTTTAAAATGTGGCAAAGTAACTCTGATCTCAGCGGAAGGTAAGATAGAGAATGATTTTTTCATTGAAACCAGCCAATTACATTAAAAATAAGTGATTAAATAACAGTTCTGTGGAACTTCACAAAACTTAGCATGCTGCACAGTTCTGGCCCAAGTAGTCTAAGCACAGATGCCGCCAAGAATTTGCCTAGTTTAGTGCTATCACCAAAAGATGAGTGTTTTTACAGTTTTTTTAAAAAAAGCTGGAGCAGGGAGCAATTAGTTGCCACAGTAACTTGTACAACAAACGAATGCAGACCTCTTGGAAGCAGGAGTTGTACACTGGCCGACGGAACCTTGCCTTTCTTCACTGACAAGACTTCAGTTTGACCTGGTGTCTGTAATATTTGTTATGTTAATTCTATATGCACGAGCTCAACTTTCTATCGTAGGCTAGGGTTTAGTGGTGTGCATCCTTTGGCTGCTTTTAGTCAGTGGTGTTGGAGTCCTCCGATGTTGCTTATCCCAGAAAGAAACTTCAGCAAACCAAACTGGCAGGCCATGTACAGTGCACACCAACCAGCCCACACTGCATACCAGATAGCTGACTCACAGGTCTAGCAGCCCAGTCAGTCGAGCCAGACTGATGTCGTGCTGTTTTGTGTATCGGGCTTGATGTTGATCCCGTCCTTAATTTGACTAAAAAATGATGAGAGATCACGTCAAGACATGATGGATCCATGATAGGATCGTATCGGTTTTGTCCTCCTTTTTGCACCTAAAAATGGGGGGGGGGGGCTTTTAAAATTATGTTGTAAGCAGTTAGTCATCTTGCTAGATTGTGGCTATCGTATATAGAGTAGGTGTGGGTCTGGTAAACTCCTGTATGACAAATTTTATTAAGAAACTGCAGTAGTGTAACTCTTCTTCGCAGAAAGGGTGGTGGAAAAGTGGAACTCTCTCTCTCTCTCTCTCTCTCTCTCTCTCTCTCTCTCTCTCCAGTCCCAACCCCCCCCCCCAAAAAAGAGCTGTTGAGGCTGGGGGGGTTAACTGAAAATTTCAAAACTGAGATGGTTAGATTTTTGTTCAGTGAGGGTATTAAGAGATACGGAACCAAGGCAGGTAAATGGAGTTGAGGTAACAGATCAGCCATGATCTAATTGAATGACGGGACAGGCTCGTGGGGCTGAAAGGCCTACTCTTGTTCCTATCTAGGCTGACACTCCAGTGCAGTGCTGAGGGAGTGCCGTACTGTCGGAGGTGCCGTCCTTCGGATGAGACGTTAAACCGAGGCCCCGTCTGCTCTCTCAGGTGGACGTAAAAGATCCCATGGCACTATTTTGAACAAGAGCAGGGGAGTTCTCCCCGGTGTCCCGGCCAATATTTATCCCTCAATCAACATCACTAAAACAGATTATCTGGTCATTATCACATTGCTGTTTGTGGGACCTTGCTGTGCGCAAATTGGCTGCCGCGTTTCCCACATTACAACAGTGAGTACACTCCAAAAGTACTTCATTGGCCGTAAAACGCTTTGAGACGTCCGGTGGTCGTGAAAGGTGCTATATAAATGCAAGTCTGTCTTTTCTTTCTTTCTATGTGGGGTAGCCCAGGAGAGTGTGGCATGTATCGGTAGGATAGGTTTTGCATCATCTTTGCAGATGACCCCAAACTAAGAGGGATGGTGGAACTGGAAGGAGCAGCTCAGAAATGAATTGGACAGAACAATGGGAGGTAAAATTGAATGCAGAGTGTAAAGTACTGCACATGGGAAGGAAAAATACGCCATATATTTACGGAAAAAATACGTAGAGCAGCAATTAACAAGGCAAATAGGATAGAATCTTACAGCACAGAAGGAGGCCATTCGACCCGTTGTGCCTGTGCCGGTTCTTTCAAAGAGCTCTCTAATTTAGTCCCACACCTTAGCTTTTTTCCCCATAACCCTGCAAATTAGTCCTCTTCAAGTACATGTCCAGGACGTTGAACTGCAATGCCAAAACATTAGAATACAAGTTGGAGGAGATAATGATCAAACGTTGTAGAGCTTTGGTCAGACCGCACCTTGAATACTGTATCCTGTTCTGGTTGCCAAGAAATGGGAGAGAGATTCAAGTGCTGGAGGCAGTGCAGAGAAGAACCAGGAGACTGATCCCTAGTATCAAGGGACTGAGCTCTGAGGAAGGACTGGAGAACAGACTTTTTTAGTCAAGAAAGGGGGCATTGGAGAGGTGATGTTTTGGAGGTATATACGATTATTAAGGATATAGAAAAAGTTAACCCAGAATATAACTTTAAATTAAACTGACGGAGTATAAACCAGGGATAAAAGGGGTGCAAACTAGTAAAAGATCATTTTAAGATTGATATCAGGAAATTCTTCTTTATACAAAGACTGATCAAAGTATGAGTTAGCATTCTAGATAGAGCAGTGGGAGGCATAAACCCTGAAATCATTTAAGAAACAATTGGATACTACAATGGGGGTAACATTGAGGGGTCTCCTGGCTGTTCTGAATTAAGATGGGCCGAATGGCCTTCCTCCTCTGTAATTATTTTGTGAAATCATGATGAGGATTTTCCTCTGAGTTTTCAACCTTGGCCGGGGGAGGTACAGGGTGCTTTCCTACAAGGAGGAAGTGAAAATTAGTAGGCGTGGCCCCTGGCCATTCTTGCACAGCTCCTAGCAGCGCGTTGCAGAATGTTGTTGAAAGGCCTGGATGTTGGCCCTCCTCTCAGCCTGGGAACAGCAAGTGACATTGGGGATAAAGCGGGAGTGGTGGGGAAATGTGGCGACAAAATGTAAAAGAAAGCTGCATTACTCTGTCTCTTTTAACTGCAGGAGCACTGTTACAGAAGACGGCCTATAATCTATATTGGTTGGTTTGTTATTTTTAATATCACAATTACTCGTGTGCACAGCCTATTGCATTATTATAACTCCTATTTCTAAATCATAGTACTGACTAGCCTAATGAGGAATTGTTATTTTCCTCTCTACCCTAATACTACTCATCTAATGATCATGTTCAATAATGTAAGCACAAAATTTGTACAGTCTTTAATAAACATAAATTTCCATAATATACTGTGCACAGTTCTGGTCTCCATATTGCCCAAAGGATATAGAGGCACTGGAGAATGTTCATAAAAGATTTACAAGAATGATACCAGAACTGTTACAAGTTATATCTATCGGAAAGACTGAACAAGCTGTGGCTCTTTTATCTAGAAAAGAGAAGACTGAGGGGTGACCTAATAGAGGTCTTTAAAATTATGAAGAGGTTTGACAGGGTAGATGTAGAGAAGATGTTTTCACTTGTGGGGAGTCCAAAACTAGGGGACATAAACAATGTTCCCCCTAATTATTTTGGGGTGTGCGGCCCCTTTATAGTTTCTCGCATGTGTGAAATTTAACATTGGAAAAGCCAATCCCGGGCTAAGTGGGACCGGCAAACAGCTGTGGGTCGCACAGGGAACGTTGGTCATAAATCTAAGATAGTCACTGATAAATCCAATAAGGAATTCAGGAGAAACTTCTTTACCCAGAGAGTGGTTAGAATGTGAACTCGCTACCACAGGGAGTAGTTGAGGCGAATAGCTTAGATGCATTTAAGGAGAAACTAGATAAGTACATGAGGGTTGTGCTGATGGGGTGAGATGAAGTAGGGTGGGAGGAGGCTCGTGTGGAGCATAAACGCTGGCACAGACTAATGGCCTGTTTCTGTGCTGTACATTCGAAGTAATTCTATTTAATCCATGTAAGATTCCAGAAAAAGCCACCCAAATGCATTGCAGAAACCTCCAGGAGTATCCTCTTCAACAAGTCACTAAAATGGCAAGTACCCAGTCGTGTAATCATTGCCCTGTTTCTACCTGGTCGAAAGAAAAACGGCGTAAGGTGTTTCTACGTGCTGTTTTTTAGAACATTTTAAATGGCACTTTTGAGCCTTGGCATTTAAGATCACAAAAAAAAATTGTTTGGACTTGCAGTGGTTGGAAATGGTTCAGCCTGCAGGATGTTTTCTGTTCCAAGGAGGCTCTTTAGATGATACTGGTAACTGGAGTTAAGGTACGGTGTGCTGCTGTGGCAGGTTTGGATTTAACCTGAATCTGAACATTAAAACTGATATTCTCCCGACTAGAGCGCTCTGCGCTGCAAATTGGTGGTATTTGTAGTCGTGTCAATTCCCCGACCGACCGGTTCCTAATCTTTGCCAGGTTGCCCGTGGGAGGTGCTGAACAGAGGTGAGGTACTTCTCAAAGTAGGGGGCAGAGATCCAAGTGAGAGTCAACCAGAGTTTTGCATGCATGCTTCCTAGAGGCCAGTTAGAATAGTAATAACAGAGTGAGCAACTGGTTCAAGTGCCTTGGCATGTTTTTCTATCTTAAAGGTAGAATCATACAGCCCAAAAGGAGGCCATTCGGCCCATTGTGTCTGTGCCGGCTCTTTGAAAGAGCAATCCAATTAGTCCCCCGCTCTTCTCCCCCTAGCTCTGCAAATTTCTCCTTTTCAAGTATTTATCCAATTCCCTTTTGAAAGTTACTATTGAATCTGCTCCACCGCCCTATCAGACAGTGCATTCCAACTCGCTGCGTAAAAAAAAAAAAAAATTCACCTTATTTCCCCCTCTGGATTTTTTGCCAATTATCTCGGTTGCCTGTCCCCTTTTTAATTGAGGATGGACCATCACCTGAGAGACCAGAGGGGAAAGTAATTGCTTGTGTCTTTATATAAATGTGTAAGAATGTTTCCTTTCTTTTGTTTTAATTACAAGAATGGTTCCAGGGATGAGGGACTTCAGTTACGTGGATAGACTAGAGAAGCTGGGGTTGTTCTCCTTAGAGCAGAGAAGGTTGAGAGGAGATTTGATAGAGGTGTTCAAGATTACATAGGATATACAGCACAGAAACAGGCCATTCGGCCCAACCAGTCCATGCCGGTGTTTATGCTCCTCTCGAGCCTCCTCATCTAAATCTATCAACATAACCCTCTATTCCCTTCTCCCTCATATGCTTATGAGGGGTCTAGACGGAGTAGATAGAGGGAAACTGTTCCCATTGGCGGAAGGGTCGGGAATCAGAGGACACAGATTTAAGGTAATTGGCAGTAGAACCAAAGGCGCAGCATTTGGTTAGGATCTGGAATGCACTGCCTGAAAGGGTGGTGGAAGCAGACTCAATCGTGGCTTTCAAAAAGGAAATTGGATAAGTACCTGAAGGAAAAGAAATTGCAGGGCTACGGGGAAAGGGCGGGGGCAGTGGGACTAGCTGAGGTGGTCTTGCAGAGAGCCAGCACAGGCTCAACGGGCCCAATGGCCTCCTCCTGTGCTGTAACCATTCTATGATTCTATATTCACCAATACCAGTGGTAACTTGGGATGTGAGAGAAAAGGGTGACTATCCAGACAGTAATCAGTCACAAGCATAGATATAAAATACTAACACTACAAACTCGACATTGGTGTGAAACAGTTTCAGCTTCGCAACAACACTAAACTTGCATAGTGTAAATCGGATGCTAAGGGCTGACATGGCTTGGAGTGTGATTGCCTCCTCCCAGTGAGGCTCGCTCCACTTCACTCCAGTGTCATGTTGAGCCTTAACTCTGGATTCAGGCTGCATCGTGATACCACTTCATAGTGGTCGTGTAAATGAACCCTAAGATTCCTGAAAGTGATTGATTGATTGTTTCGTGATTACACGGAACCACAGAGGTGCACAGCACAGATGGAGGCCGTTTGGTCCATCGTGTCTGTCCCGGCTCCTTGTTGGAGCAATCCAAAACTAATCCCGCTGCTCTGTCCTTGTATCTTCCTCTGCTCCAAATATTTATCTACTCTTCCTTTTAAAAGATAGGATAGCCTCAACAGCACTGTGTGGCAAGACATTCCATGCACTAACAACTCTCTGTGTAAAGTTCAGCTTCTAGAGGCTGTTTCCCTTGTTATCCATTTTAGCAGTAAAGTATTGACCTGGTTTCTTGCTAATAATTGACTTTGTATTTGAGGTTATGTTAAATATGACCCATTTTTAATAACAATTACTTGCTCTGTGTATCTATCAATATTTTTTTCCTTTGTATCCACATTATCTAGTACAGATTGTCTAATAGATGTATACTTTGCCTTGTAAAATCAAGGACTTGTGCTATTTAGTTGAATTTGTTCATTGAATTTATAAACCGTGGTCCCTTATTGCGCAGAATGTTTAGTATGTTGCTGGACTGAGGCGACAGACATGTACTGATAAAGGATTTAACCTGTGAGAATGAGGAGGAATAACGAATCCTTGCAGCAGATTACTCTTTTAGATCAGTTTTGCATCTGTACTGGGGATGAGCTGTGAGGGATCTATTTGACCGTGCTGCGCATTTATTGTCCTCCAAAAGCTGACCTAACCTCAACGCCCTCCTTTTCTTTTTTTCAGCTGCAAGGATCAATAAAGAGAAAGTTGGAAAGCAATGGCTCACCCGCCAATCACGAGAAAATCAATGAACTTTCTGATGGCGCATTCTCGGGCGAGGTTAAAAGGATCTGTCTTGATGATGTCAGTCTTCCGATGGGTCAGGGCGACACCTCCAGTGTCCTTCGCCCAGATGTGCAAAACTCCTCGCTGCCGATTGGGCACCGCAGCCAGGCTCTGCAGACTTCTGCCTCCATGGGGCCATCTTTGGGATGTGTAGCGCCAGGCACCAACGCAGGGCTCCTGGGTAGCAGCCAAGCAAATGGGAATGACATTAGCTCGCAATTCGCTGTGACATCCAATGCAGAGATGAAACCCAATGTGGGGGATGGACACAACATGTTCTCGTTTGACTCCAAAGGAGCTAACAATATGCAAACAATGGATCAGGACTTGGAGGATCTGTTGGAGGAATTGACAAATATGCCAAATCCTCCCCTAAATGAACTTGACATTTTGAGCAACAGGAGTGACCCTCTGAACCTGGGCCTTGTACAAGCAAATCAGAGCAGTACTCGGAAGCCATCTCCTCAAGCAACTTCACACTTGGAGAACCCCATACCGAACCGAGAATTTTCTCCCAATTACAATCCGGCACCTGGGGGGTCTCCTCAGAGGAGGCCCCCCTCTGCAGGTACATCGTATCCATTATCAGCTCCACCCAATCCAATGCCATTGCCCATGTCCTCAGCATCTCAGAATCAAACTCCGAGCCAGGCCCAGCCACCATTGTTGTCGGGCGCTGGTGCCAACCGAGTTGGGGCCAACTGGCATGAATTGTCACATGCACAGCAGCTAAAGAAGATAGCAGCTAGCCGGCATCAGCGCTCCGTTTCCCAACAGTCGCACCCACAGCAGGGCCAGGCAGCAAACTGGCCCCCAGTTCCTTCCTCTGGACCTTCCCCACCCTACCGACCGGACAAACTTCCTAGTCCCTCCCTGCATCAGCAGCCGTTCAGCCCTCCGAATGCAATGCTGCCCAACATTCCTCCCTCGAGCAATCCTGCCGGCGCCATGCAAAGTTACCTGTACAATAAAGCGCCACCAAGCCAGCCCACTCGCATCACCATGATGGTGCAGCAGCAAGCCGGCTTGAGCCAGGGTCCCGTGAACGAGAACTCCATGCCTTCGGAGCAGCTTTCGTTCAGCAACACCAAGCCGCTGTCGCATTTTGACCCCGATCTACCCGCTCAGAAGATGCCTCAAGTGGCTGGTGGCCAGAGTCAGCCTGCTGTGGTGCATTACATGCAGCAACCAACCTCGGCGGTGCAGCAATCTCCGCAGCCTGGGTCCACTCAGCAGCCAACCTCTCTGCAGTTACAATTTCGAAACAAGCTACGAATGCACCAACTGAGACTGCAGGGCAGCCTTCAGCATTCACCGGTAAGATTTTGTTAAAAATAAAATGCTACGTGTGAACTATTTTCAGGTTTGTACCTCCTCTAACCAATCGATGGCAAATAGTCTTCTGGAATATTTGGCTTGTAAGACAGAAATTCCTACACATACACAGTAGCCATTTTAAAATATGACTGCAGAAATATGGGCCTTTTGTATAGTTTATTTCAACGTGAAAATGCAATCTTCATTGCAAAGCCTTGGATGAAAATATGCCTTTCTAAAATGTATGTGTCGTAAGAATTGTGTTTGCTGGAGACTTCTCTAAGGTGGCCACTGTTTCTGACAGGAATTTCTGGCTTGCAAGTCATATGGTGGGCAGAGAACTTTCATCGTAATCCAGCAGCCATAAGGTGTGAATTTTGTTGTGAACCATCTCTAGATAACAAAGCAAGTGGTTTTACCACTTGTGAGCTAGGAGTTCCTGATGACTATGCTCCATTTAAATAGCTTTTGCAAAACCAATCAATTTTTATTAAATGGATTAAAAAAAAGTTTCTTGGTGCCAGCGTACACTTTGTTTTAGTGAATTCTCTTTCTCTGCCAACCTCATCACCTAATGTGGCACTGCCTCCCTCTGCCCCACAAGACCACTTATCTCCACTAAGACTCTTTTTAGCTGGAGATCAGGGCAGTCCAGGCACTGGTTTGCTCCAGTTTTGCTGTTTTTAAAGAATTGATTCCATTGAGGTGAAGTTCGAAGTGAAGTGAATATAATAATGGCTTAGAGCATCTTAAAGTGATAACACAATGTTCTTTCTGATGTGCTTAAACAGTTCTTCAGTGTGATGATGCTGTTAAAATTCTGTAGCAATAACCGTACCACTGTCCCAGTTGGGAATTTCTGACTTGCAAATCTTGGCATCTTGAGGACAGTAGCCCTTTAATTGCCCAGCAGACGGTGTTGCTTGAAATGTGCCAGACAAAATAGGCCGTTGTGTTTTTTTTTGAAATTCACAAACACTTGCCTATTGAGGAGCACTGTGGTGTCCTGAGACTTTCTGCTTAGCAGGCTGGCCTAGCACTGCCGACACTGATCATAGCAAAGTTTTGGTCTCGATGGGAACCAGACCTTGTGTCCCTCGTGAGCAGCCATGGCTCAGTGGGCGGCACTCTCGTCTCTGAGACAGAAGGTTGTGGGTTTGAGCCCCACTCCAGAGACTTGCAAACATAATCCAGGCTGACACTCCAGTGCAGTACTGAGGGAGTGCTGCACTGTCAGAGGTGCCGCCTTTCGAATGAGACTTTAAAAACGAGGCCCCATCTTCCCTCTTGGGTGGACCTAAAAGATTCCGTGGCACTACTTCGAAGAAGAGCAGGGGAATTCTCTCCGGTGTCCTAACCAATATTTATTCCTCAAACAACATCACCAGGACTTAAAGGGTTAAATTATGGGGACAGGCTGCATAGAGCAGGCTTGTATTCCTTCGAGTATAGAAGATTAAGGGGTGATCTACTTGAGGTGTTTAAGATAATCAAAGGAGTTGACAGGGTAGATAGATAGAAACTATTTCCTCTGGTGGGGGAGTCCAGAACAAGAGGGTATAACCTTAAAATTAGAGCTAGGCCGTTCAGGGGTGATGTCAGGTAGCATTTCTTCACACAAAGGGTCGTGGAAATCTGGAATTCTCTTCCCTCAAAAAGTTGTTGAGACTGTGGGCCAACTGAAAGTTTCAAAACTGAGATTGATAGATATGTGTTAGGCGAGAGTATTAAGGTTTACGGAACCAAGGCGGGTAGATGGAATTAAGATACAAATCAGTCATGATCTAATTAAATGGTGGAACAGGCTCGAGGGGCTGAATGGCCTACTCCTGTTCCTATCTGGTCATTACCACATTTCTGTTTGTGGGAGTTTGCTGTGTGCAAATTGACTGCTTGGTTTCCTACATTACTTCAGAAGTACTTAATTGGCTGTAAAGCACTTTGAGATGCCCTGAGGGTAGTGAAAGGCACTATATAAATGCGCCTTTTTTTTCCTACCACCTGACTCAGCCAGAAGGCTGCTTTCATAAATGTCTAATATTACAAAAAATAGGAATAAATTATGGCCACACCCTCTGCTCTCCAACTAATCTCGACACATCTCCACTATCTCAAAATCAGCTAATAACCTTTGTACCACAGATTAAGTGCAATCTCCTGTAAGCCACAATGATTGAAATGGCAAAATAGTATTCAGGTATGGAATGCAGATCCCAAGCTTGTGGGTTGTACAGGAGTATAGGGAATGGGAATGGGTGTTGAGCAATGGCCGTTTTCCCTCTTGTCCTCGGTGCTTGAGCAGCAAGGCTTCTTTTTCTGGGAATGACACAAGCAGACCAGCAGAGAGGTCAAAGTTCACGGCGAGGCAGAGTTTTGTGGGCGAAGGTATGTGGAAGGTAGCCAGCTGGAGAGGGAACAAAAACGGCATGAAATCCGATCTATGTAGCAGGCAGTGGAAACACAGCTAGCAGCTGTTGTATGGGCCCTGAAACTTTTTGTGTGTGTGTTCTTGTTAGTTCTGTGAATGGAAAGATGAGTATTTTTATTTCAACAAAAATATGCTTGTATAAGTGTTTTTTTTTTTCATCATGCGTGCGACCAGAATAGTCCCAACAGTGGTTGGCCTCTGGGTTTCACCCTACACGTTTAAAAAGCAAGTGTACCATTTCGATGAGGTAACTGAAGAACTTTTTTTTTTTAGCCGCAAAGACCTCTGTTGTCTGGCAGTATAGAACTAGTGAGCTTATGTTCAAAATATTCTTGCTTCCTTTTAGACTTTTAAGGAATGTCTAACCATGTCGAGGATGTTTGAATTAAAATGGAATTCTAACCCCTCCCCCTTCCCCTCCCGTCTTGATTTTTATAATGGGCTGCTGGGACATTTGAACTATGGCGTAAACCTCGCCACAAAAATGTTGGATAGAGAGAGGGGGGAGAGAGAGGGAGAGACAGGGAGGGGGTAGGAAGGGAGGGAGGAAGAGACAGGGAGGGGAGGGAGAAGGGCAGGGAGGGAGAGAGAGAGAGGCAAGGAGAGAGAGACATGGAGGGGAAGACAGACAGACGGAGAGAGATGGGGAGGGGGAGGGGGATAGGAAGGGAGGCAGAGGGGCAGGGAGGGGGAGAGAGAGAGAGACAGACAGACAGGGAGGGGGAGAGAGAGAGAGAGAGAGAGAGAGGCAGGGAGGGCGAGAAAGAGAGACATGGAGGGGAAGACAGACAGAGACAGGGAGAGAGCGAAAAAAAAAGCTGGATTTGATTTCAAAGGGCTGTGACAATGATAATGCCAGACTGTGAGCTTTTGAGGGCGTACGCAGCTTCTGAACTACAGCAGTAGCCCCTGCAGCTAATTGAGTGCCTTTGAATAGGCGAATAAAGGATGATGAATCAGTGCTGTCTCAGAGCAATGAGCTAGAGGTTTGGCTTCTTGTTTTCTCACTGGTGTTAGCAGTGACTTGCTTAGTGGTCATTTGGTTGGTTTTCATCTATAGCAGTACTGCCCCAAGGCACTGCACTTACATCCTATGTATTTATATTAAAAGGACTGCCACTCAGCAGAATGGGATAACTTTGACTTAAGTAATAGCCTTGAATTTACCCATTCTCCAAAGGATAATTTAAGCTTTGTTTTAGTATTCATTAAAAAATGCTCTGTTCTGCTTAAAGAATAATATCCCGCCCCCTCAACAGAAAAACGCCCCACAAAGCAACAGCTTCAAACCCTAGTAAAACTGGAGAATGTCACGCATTCTGACATTAGTTTATTCTAAACTGCTGGTGCCATGGGATACTATATATCAAAAAAGCTACTCTTTACCGACTGCGTAAGTAATGTTTGGAGCCGGTTGTTTTGCAGCAGTAGATCAGCCAGTTAGAGTATTGATGGCGGCTGACACTGTGACCTGCCAGCTTGATGTGCAGTAAGATTCAGCGGCTCTCGGACAAGCTGTCTTGTGGGGTATCCAGTGGGGGGAGGGGGGGAGCGAGAGAGCGGGTGAGTGAATTGCCAATCTTTCTACCTTCTATGTTGCGCTGCCTCCTGCTGACTAAGCCACAGAACAGTCGTGATGCTGAAAGCTGTTAAGAAATTTTCAGTTCATTCATCCATATCTTTTTTTCTTTTTCTCTTTCTCTCTTTTCCCCCTCTTTTCTCGCATTCTCTCTTTTTCTCCTTTATTTTCTCTCCTTTTTTCGAACTCTCTCTCTATTCTATTTCTCTCTTCTCTTTCTTCTTTCTCTTTTTCACTTGCTCGCGCTCTCTCTCTGATAGATGTGGGAAGTAGCAACAGTGAAGAGACTGTTGACAGAGCAGAAAGATTACCAGTAGGAAGACAGAAAGGTGATTTGGGCGGGGCGGGGGGGGGGGGGGGGGGGAATTCCTTTCAAATATGAACTTTTATTTTTAAGTGTTCCGCAAGAAGTCACATTTTCCACGACCAAAAAAGACATTGCAAACCCTTAATTCGGTCCTTTCAGCTGGCCTCCCCATCATTCAGATTTGAGTAGAGTACTGCACATGCCAGCGAACCTATTGTATCCGCCCCTGTGTCACACACTGCCTGGGAAACCTGATTTAGCTTAGGGGGGAGGGTAGTGGAAGAAGACTGTGTGTAATAGCAGTTCCCCATGCTTGAGTGGATTGAAAATGTATAGTAGCTTTTGCTAAAGAAATAGTCAAATGCATTTTTATGTATACTAAAAAAAAACAACCAAACAAGAATTGCAATTTTAGACACTTGTAACAGAATCCTTGGTTAGCAGCTGAGGTTTGATCTTCGCAGGACAAGTCCCAGAAATATTCCAGCAAGACAACATTCTTACTCCAGTGACGTGTGTGATTAACCTGTAGCAAGTCAAAGCCACATCAAAGTGAAATGAGATACAAGCTGGCAAACTCTCAAAAATATGTGGATCAAAAGTTTTTCCATTTTGGTTACCTTTTTTTTAAGCAACTGAAAATTACTCAGTTGGACTGCTTATTTGACTGAAGAAAATGGTGTTGTATATGGAAAGTGTCTCAAAAGGACAGGAGCTATCTACAAGCAAATTGGAATAAACAGGGGTTTTTTTTTGGTAACACAATCTAAAAGCCGGCAGTACTTGGAATGAAAATAAGTTTCTTTGAAAAAGTGCAAAGTTCACTTTCAATTTCCCAGTCATTCTACAGCTGATGGGAGAAAGACTCAGAACTGGAACTGGGCTTTTTGGAGGAAATTCTGAGCAAGTGGGTGGGGAAATGGTAGTTATTGTAAACAGGAACTTGCTCTTGCTCATGAAACCTCAGTTTGTGAATAGGATGCAAAACAGACACAGTTTCATAAGGCTGTGTAGGACCTTTGTGTACCCAGAATGCTGAGGATGAATCAGAGTTTAAATATCAATCACTCCAGCTTTTAATGACCTGGCTTCACCTCACTGAGACATGTGGTATGATCTAATTTTCATTTAGTAAATGGACAGGGCTGTACTTTTTAGTCGGTTTACTAGAAGTCAGTGAAAGAAGTCTCCATTTTTAGCAGGCAAAGCAATAGAATTGTTATGATAATAAGCCCTTGTCAAACCTTAGGGTTTCAGAATGACTTCCTCCACCGTGGCCCTTACAATGTGAAGTTTGTTTCTTCCTGCCGAGACAATGAACACTGGCTTTATAAAACTCGCACTTCCTCAAAATACATTGTACGCTTTTCATTCTTATTTATTTTGCTTTGACACAACGGCATCATCGATTGCTTAATCGCCAAACATATTCAACTGTGCCGTTCTCACAATATTTATTTGGTTTTCAAATGTTTTTTTTTGAAAAATCTCAAATCAGTTCTAGATGATTCTGCACAATCGTGCTGCCATTAAAGATTGACTAGAAACATGGGTATATGTGTGAGGGTAAAGCTCTCTCAGTATTGTTCAGTGTGAGTATAGGATTTCACCACAAACCCCACAGGACTTTCATTAATAGAAGGTTCCTTTTAAGGGAGAAATGTGGAATAGGCCTGCAATTGTAGTTAAACACTTTTCAGTCTCCTGATTGATACGGAAACTGTAGGTGCAATGCCAGTAAACTATATTTTAGTCAAATTGTATTTCCATTGAATGATATGCGGTTACCTTTTTTTAATGGAATGGAAAGTCATTTTGCACACTCCACGTTTGGATCAGTTTGCAAAACCTTTTCTCCTAAACCACGTTGGAACCGTCTTTCATTCTCAAATGCTGAATTTTGATTCTCGAAGAAAGCAACATCTATTGTGTTAGCAGAACCTTTCTGTCCCATGCTCGGGGCACGTTTGTCAATTCCTGGCATCCCCTGGGACACTGGGGGCATGTTGGGGGGGGGGGGGGTGGAAGCGGTGCCTGGAGGCAGTAGCTTTGCTGCAACTGGTAAAGGCTAATTGCAGCTCAGAAGGCACAGAGGTGGGATGGTGCATAGTGCAGTGGATTCTGTTACTGTACAGGAACATATACAGGGGATAGAGAGTGTCCCACTGACGTGCAGTGTGTTGCAATTGTCCTTTCCAACCGCATAAGCAAAACGCAGATTTTGCTTTCTGGTTTAAAAACATTTTTTTCCCCCCTTCCTGCTTTTATTAAGTGTAAGACAAAACTACATTAGCTGCACCCCAAGATACAATCCTGGACCAGGGGGGGATTAAACTTGAAAGCCCTCTGCTTGCATTCCTTGTGATGTCTTCCAAAATGTCTCCAGAGCTTTCACTGTACCTGACTCATGAGTGATGTGTGAAGGGACAATAACTGGGCTTAACATATTAAAACCTTGATGCCAAGTCATTTAGCAATGGTCACTATATCTGCCTTTAAGCAGGCAATGTTGCCATAGCGTGATTTACCCATTTGAAAGAGGCAGTGGTTTTATATTGATCCTCGTCTGCTGCTTCTTCTGTTCCTCATTGAGCAATGCCAGAAGTGTCGAATCCAGTGTTGTGCGATTGGGGGAAAAAAATTGTTTCCTAAATCAATATTTCTGACCAAGTGTACAGGCCTGGCAAATAATGCTTGATGCACCATCCCAGATAAAACAAGCACGTGTTTAAATGGCTTTACGATTTGTCTTGCTGATGCCGACGATGAATCTCGCTCCTTTAATATTTCCCAGATGTTGACAGCTGTGATTTTTCCACCCCCTCCCATTCAGACCAGCCCATTCAGAGCCCGGTCCTTGGATTTGGGAAAGAACTAACCTGGACATCCAAAACTGTGCAAACACAAAAAGGGGCTGCCTGGCCCGGGGTGGGGAGCAGACTTAAACCATTCATGCCTGATCACAGGTAGAGCATTGAGTCCAAGCACTGTAAACTGGGTCTATACTCTCTGGAGTTTAGAAGAATGAGAGGTGATCGCATTGAAACATACAAGATTCTGAAGGGGATTGACAGGGTAGATGCTGAGAGGTTGTTTCCCCCTGGCTGGAGTGTCTAGAACTAGGGGGGGGGGCATTGTCTCAGGATAAGGGGTAGGCCAGTTAAGACTGAGATGAGGAGGAATTTCTTCACTCAGAGGGTTGTGAATCTTTGGAATTCTCTACCCCAGAGGGCTGTGGATGCTGAGTCTTTGAGTATATTCAAGGCTGAGATATAGATTTTTGGACTCTAGGGGAATCAAGGGATATGGGGATCGGGCGAGGAAAGTGAAGTTGAGGTCGAAGATCAGCCATGATCTTATTGAATGGCGGAGCAGGCTCGAGGGGCCGTATGGCCTACTCCTGCTCTTATTTCTTATGTCCTTAACTGCAGCACAATTCACTGCTGCGATCCCCCCCCCCCCCCCCCCGGCAGAGAATATTTCAAACTGGAATTACGCAGTCCCTCCTTTCTCATTGCCAGTGAACGATCTTGCTCCCTTGTGGCTAGGAGTCGGCGCTCAGTGTAAAGCAGTAATGGATGGCCTGCGCAGCTGTGCAACATTCGCATAGAAGCTCCTTTGTGTTTCTCTGAGCGAGCAAGAGTTCCAGGATTCTAGACTGCACATAATTGGCAGATGCACGGAGCGCAGCAATGCAGACCAAATCGGAATGCAGCCGCCGAGCTCTCTGGCCAAAGGGTTTTTTTATGGAGCAGAGTTGGGTAAATGGTTTTTTGCACCGGAATGGGGGGGGGGGGGGGAAAGGGGGAAAAAAAATAATCAAAGCAAGGTTAAACGTTTGCAATTGATTGTGACGAGTCCCTTGAATGAAATGACACAATTGTGGTTTGGATTCCTTCTGGGTTTTTTGTTGTTGCTAATTACACCCTCCGAAGCTGCAGGAATCTGAATAAATATGTACTCGGCATCCCAGATGTTCCGCGTGCAGTTTCTGCTCGCGGAACATGGCGCAAGCCTTTTGTGGCCATTGAAGGAAAGTCGCTGCACAGCGGGTTTAGTAAGCTGGGCTTGTTCGGGAGGGCTTTTCCCTGTAAAGTTTTACAAGAAATCTTGCGCCGTGATCGTAGTCTCTGGAAAGACTTGAGTGGAAAGAGCAGTTTCACAGCACAGCTTCACCTAAAGCATTCCTTCCCTGAAAGGCGGGAGCCCTGCTCAAAACAACAGTGGAGGCAAGGATTCCATTGAAGTGGATTTAACTTCACTGTGCAGTTGGAAACTTTTTTTTCTTCAAATTTGTCTTCTGCATGGGGTGATTTATCAGTTGAGATTGGAAGAATGTGGGGAGTGTGTGTTGGAGGGGGAGGGGAGTGTGTGTTGGAGGGGTGCAGTTTGTATGTGTTTCTCTTTTTTGTATCAGTAATTTTAAATCAAAATGCTATGCCACAATTATGCCCCATTAATAGCATCTTTTAATACTTTGTCCATGTGACATCTAACTAGTTCGACAGATTCCCGTGGGAGTGATTGCCAACCTCCTCATAAATGTGTCAACCCTGGTTCCTGGGTTGTGTTGCCTTCACTGATGAAAATACAATTGTTGCTACTCCCCATTTTGTGTGTGTGTGTGTGGATTTTCTGAGGGTACAAAATGTCTCCATTTCCCTCTTTTTCTCCCTGTCCACGTTCTGCAGGGTTAAGCACTGTGGCTGAGGAGGTTGATGAGAAGCCTGCTTCTAGGCCTCAGTTGATCGTCCTTTTCAGCTGACTGCTCGACAGCAGTGTGGCTGTGCCCTTATTTTTGATCCTCCTTGTTCCCCCATGTGGAGGCCAGGTTTCCCCCCACAGAGATGCAGCTCAGATCAGGAACTCAGCAGACTCTAATATTGAAACCCACAACCCCTCCATTCCATGGCATATTATTCCTCTGGACCCTGGCCACTGTCTTGGGTTGAACCAGACTGTTCACAACCTCAGCGTCCTATTTGACCCTGAGCTGAGCTTCCGACCCCGTATCCCCCTCCATCACCAAGACCGCCTACTTCCACTTCCGTAACATCGCCCGTCTCCATCCCTGCCTCGCCCATCTGCTGCTGAAACCCTCATCTATGCTTTTGTTACCTCCAGACTTGACTATTCCAACGCTCTCCTGGCCGGCCTCCCATCTTCCACCCTCCATTCACTTGAGTTCATCCAGGACTCTGCTGCCCGTGTCCTAACTCTCACCAAGTCCTGTTCACCCATCACCCCTGTGCTCGCTGATGGACATTGACTCCCGGTTCACCACCACCTCAAGTTTAAAAATCCTTGTGTTCAAATCCCTTCGTTGCCTCGCCCTCTCCCTACCTCAGTAACCTCCTCCAGCCCCACCATCCTCCAAGAACTTCGCGCTCCTCCAATTCTGGCCTCTTGTGCACCACGACGTCTTTTGCTCCACCATTGGCGGCTGTGCCTTCAGCTGCCTGGGCCCTCAGCTCTGGAATTCACTCCCTAAACCTCTCCGCCTCTCCTTTTAAAATGCTCCTTAAAATCTCCATTTGACCAACCTTTTAATCACCTGTCCTAATGTCTCCTGGATCTGTAATTTTTTATTTTATTTGTTAATCGCTCCTGTGAAGCACCTTGGGACGTTTTACTTCATTAAAGGTGCTATATAAATGTAACTTGTACGGTACCTCTATTGTGCACCTTCAATTTATATCCTGCAATAATATCCCTACACGAAGGGTTAACAAATATAGTAATATGTTTGGTACAGTAATGCAAAAATCATTTTAAAAATTGAAACAACTGTCCTATGTCTTTCACCACAGGGAGTCCAAAGTCTGTGACCATTGTAGTTTATATTTTAGTGCAGCAAAAAATAAATCTAATGTCACCAGAGTCCTACTCCTTATTTATTTCAATGGAATGCCAGATTTTTAAAGTCACACCTTTTTCCATTCGATTTGGAAGATTTACAGACTCCAGAGTGTCAAAAAGACACTACAAACTTATGAAAGTATTCGGAGCCCACAGTTGTGGCTTTTAAGCCAATAATGAAGAAGGTGTGCATTTTAATGTAGGGTTTGGAACAGTGGGGAGCCTCCTGCCCTGAAGGGAAGCTGAGGATTAGATTGTGTTTGTTCAATGTAATTTTTTTCTCACTTTTTTTAAAGACCCATTTGTGATATGCTCATTCTCACTTTACAACTGCAGCTCTGGTGCAGAACAAGGAGAGGCTGTTGCGTGGCTGAGTGGGACTGTGCGCCTCTGCTGGCTCTGACAGTGGCTCTTTGCCACTCAGAACGCCCTACTTTACTCATTCTTTAAGTGGAATTAGTGAAAACTGCACCACCAGTAGCTGTAGCTAGATTCCTGGGATTTGGGGCTCGTTGCGGAATCCTTCTCGGTACTTCCTACTTTCAGACGAGGTGCGTGGTCTGCATTTAAGGGTAAGCTAGATAAACACGCGAGGGAGAATGGAATAGAAGGCTATGATGATGGGGTTAGATGAAGAGGGGTGGGAGGAGGCTCGTGTGGAGCATAAACACCGGCATGGACCAGTTGGGCTGAATGGCCTGTTTCTGTGCTGTGAAATCTATGTAATATGTACAGTCGCTAAACCTCTGATCAAAGGCTTATGTGTATGCATAGCATGTTTACCTGATTTCTTCTGAAGCATGTATGTTTACCCATATGCAATGTTATAAGCGGTGGTGGCGGCAGTGAGGTTTGTGGGATCCCTCATTTACATGAAGAGAATCTGATTAAAGGCAGTTCACATGAGCAGGTCGATGTAGGTGCCAGTAACACAGCTGTAGAGTAATCGGAATGAAGGGGATCCCCCATCTTTTAGCACAGTAACCTTTTTAAATTCCGATCAGCCCTTCAACCTTTTCAGTGTAAAAATGGGGCCTGACCATTGTACAGGAATCGAGCCAGTGAAAGACAATAAATTACAGAAAACACAGTCCACTGGCTGACATAGAATTTACAGCACAGAAAGAGGCCATTCGGCCCAACTGGTCTATGCCAGCGTTTATGATCCACACGAGCCTCCTCCCACCGCGCTTCATCTGACCCGATCACCACATCCTTCTATTCCTTACTATTCTCCCTCATGTACTTGTCTAGCTTCCCCTTAAATGCATCTATCAAGGCCCTGCAGATAACTGGCTGTATTGAACAAATACTATTGTCACATCTCTGTTAATTCTCCATTTTGGCTTGCTGAGGAAGGGTGGTGGAGTCCGGACCTGACACTGTTCACGCAAAGACTGACCTAGCCAAAAAAAAAAATCTTCCTGTGGAAGTTGTGGCTGGGCTGGGCTGTTGTGTGAGATGGAGTGGGCAGCGAGATAGGTCCTTCCTGTATCCTAGGCACCAGACAGTCGAAGGAAGACCGGCACCAGGCTGTATTAATGTGATGGATAGGGACAGCGGGTCAGTGAGCTGAGCTAATTGGTGTGTAGCCATTAAATGATTCCAAAGTACTAATGCTCGGTTACAGCTGACATTCTCCACCTCCCCCCGCCCCCCCACCCCAGACAGGACGGTGGTGAATGGCATGAATTCTTGACCATATTCGTGCTGTATTTCTTCGTACAGTAACACCACCTGCTTGTACTAAGAAGCCATTCACTGTGTGTGTGTGTGTGAGTGTCTGTGTTTACGTGTGTGTGTGTGCGTGCATGTGCGTTCAGTGTTTGATTTCAGGGGTGGGATCCAGAAGGGTAAAGGTCAAAGGCTAAAGCTCCTCTTCATTGGAAAAATGAATCACAAGCTGTTTGGCTGAAATGGTGAAGGTAGCTGACCCCAGAGTAATAATTATTGTACAATTGCTACAAGATAGTAATTATTTTGTATAATCAATTGGTAATTTACTATTACAATTCACGAGAGCAAGTAAAGAGTGTATGGAAAAATATGGCTGCACGCCATTAAATATTCATATTACCATCATAAAAGTGCCACATTTTAGACCTCCGGCCTAGCTGGTTTTTGGCTACTTTTTTTTCAGGCATCCATATGTCAGTCGACTAATTGTGGACTAAAAATACATTTTTTGTGTTTATTTTGTTATCTCAACAATATTAGCAGCCCCTTGAACAGGAGCTGAAAACCCAACGTAAATGTACGCAGCACTGTGTCATTCCCGTGCTCACAGGGTTCAATGGCAGGCGGTTATCTAATCTGTAGCTGATTAACATTTTTCTTTCTGCGTTATATTTCATTACCTGTCAGAACCTTAATTGGGGGGGGGGGGGGGGGTGGAATATATATTTTTAAACAAGAAAGGCGGTGTTATACATTAACCAGGAACAGACTAAGGTACAGAAAAAGTGATCAAAAGTACTTCACATAGTGTTTCAAGACACTGAAGGTGCTTTATCAGTTGGATCCTCGATGATGGGTAATTTCACTTGAAATATATACAATATATAGTTGTAGCAAAATTTAGTGAGTGTGGACGATGTTACAAGAAAATCCTGAGTGAGTCAGATGAGATTTTGTTTGTCACCTGGGCCCCAAAGCAAGGTTTTCATTTTAATTACTCCCACCGGTTAGTTTTTTTTAGAATTTCTCTTTTTTTTGTCACAAAGATTATATTTGCAATGTCATTGCAGCGAGAAAGAGAGAGAGAGAGAGAGAGAGAGTTAGAGACTCCTCACCACCAGATGGTTAGCACAAGGTGCTGCTGATTTCCATTTGTATTGCAGATGGCTGGGAGTTTCCGAAGACCGTACTTGTTGTGACCGTTTGGCAAACAGTGCACACGCACTCTCCTGCTCTTCCCCGCCTCCTCCCCCTGTCGCCCCTTCCCACATTCCAACATGTAGTGCTCATCCTAGCCAGCCGAGAAGGATGAGTGAATGCTGCTGGTATTGAAACCGACGATTTACTACTCCCAGGTCCAGCACTCAGCTGACTAAATCACAGTGCTCCGCTGTAAAGCTACAGGATTTAGTGAGAAATATGGCGTCAAACATTTTTACTCGTTATTTTCAATCCCCTTCCCTATTCCATTAGCTGTGCGTGTGTATTATTGAAGTGGGGTTATATTGTGGTGATATTTTCCCACGAGCACTTACTAACCTGCCAATTCAACAGCTTAAAAAAAAAACCCACTTGGACTAAATCGACCTTCTTGTCTGGGTTTCCTTTCACGGATGTTCCTGCTGGGAACAGTGCGTACATAAACACGGACTCGCCATCTTAGTCAGCTCAAACCCTTTCACTGGGTTTCAGGTGAGCTTCTCGGGCAAGTCTCTCCCCTCACACATTGGGGTTTCCCCCTCCCTATCTCTGCAACCTCCAGCCTACAGCCTTCCGAGAACTGCATTCCTCCAATTCTGGCCTCTTGCGCATCCCCGATTTTCATCGCTCCGCCATTGGCGGCCGTGCCTTCAGCTGCCGAGGCCCCAAACCTCTCCGCCCCCTCCACCGCTCACTAATCCTTTTAAGGCCCTCCTTGAAATCTACTTTGATCACCTGTCCTAATTATCTCCTCTTGTGTCTCGGTGTCAAATTTTTGTCTGATTACGCTCCTGTGAAGCAAGCGCCTTTGGAATTTTTACTACGGTAAAGGCACTATATAAATGCAAGCTGTTTTTTTTTAAATGGGTGCATTAAGAATCGTCTTTGCATTCACACGAGAAACATAAACAGAGGCTTACCAATCTAGTAATTTAAGAGGCAAGTTATCTGCAATGGTGGGACCTCGACCTTGACCACATCAACCTGCTGCGATTGACTTTAACCACCACACTCTATTCTCTTTACCCATACACAATATTACTTGAACATTGAGAGCTACAGCAGGGCCCAGTCACTCTCTGCTCCACCAGCCCCCACACCTCACCACCCAAGATGGATATTCAATAATGATTTACACTTTCTGCTTCATGTTTCAAAGCTGCTGGGTCTTGAGCAAAAACAACTTGGTGAAGGGGAAAAATATTTAAATTCTTTCCATCTGTTTGTCACTAGCAGGTTCAGCTGCCTGTCAGTAAAAGGGAAATGCTGATTCCTGAGGTACCTCACCGTCCCGCTGTTCCAAGTTGGGTTGCCAACCCTCCAGCATTGCCCTGGAGTCTCCGTGAATTAGAGATTAATCTCCTTGGACATTGCTTGCAAGTAACCCGGGAGAAAAATCACATGGGCGTTAAATAAAAATGTGTTGAATACTTTTGTTTATTAGTTATAAAATATATTGGAGTTGGGGAAAGAAAGGCCATTTGACCGGGGGGTGGTTGGCGGCTGGAGGTGGGAGGTCCAGCAATATGTCCAATCGGAGTTGGCAACCCTAGTTCCAAGTGCTCCTCCACTTGAACTTGGCCGCCCCAACAACAAAAAGAGCCGCTCTTGCTCGCCTGTAAGCGGCAGTCAGAAACGGCAGCAGCTTACAGATGTGGGTGGAAAATAAATAAAAAATAAAAAGCCTCCCAAGAGTTCGGGCCCACATGCATCAGTAGATCAGGCCGAAATTTGTTTTAAATGCACACGGGCCTCTTCGTGCTTCTCGGACTTTCTTTATTTTGAGTGGCTGCTATGGAGAGAGAGAGAGAGGAGAATGACTAATAGTTTCTGGTCAACAATGATAATGGAGAAAGATGATGCTGAATTTGACAACTGCTGTTAATTTAATTTTTAAAAACACACACACACACACAGCCTGTACCAGTCGCATTTTGAATTAGACTGAATAAAAATGGAAGTTCTGCTTTCAGCTTTAAAACCTTTTATCGTCACTGCTTTCTTTTCGTGGCTTGAATGTTCTAGCACATTTGACACTGTAATGCAAAACAGAACCTTTCCCCGTTCCCTGAGCGAGCTTAAGCGGAAGGATATGTAATTGCCATGTTCCAAGGCTGAGGTTATGAAGAATTGCCTGTGGTCGTGCCCTGTCAGTACCAGGGTGTGTTCAAAATGGAGACTGATGATCACCATAAAAATGGAGGAAATGAGGTTAAACAGCAGTGCTGTGAGAGGGTGGCGAGAGGTGGGGGGCATGGCCATTGGTGTTCCAGTGTCATTTCTCATATAGGTGAAATGATCATCCCCAGCTATAGAGAGGGGAGGAAACTCGAGGCAGTTTACATCCACCAAACTGTTGGCTGAAGGTTGGCGACAGTCGCAGCAACTTGCACCTTCATAGCACCTGTAATATAGCAAAACAGCCCAAGGCCCCTCGCCAGGGGAGTCGGACGCTGAGCTGGAGTTGGGAGAAGAATTAGCGGGGATGTGGTCAAAGGTGAAGGTTATAAAGAGGCTTTGGAAGGAAGCCGGGGATAGGGCTGTTGTGGGTAGGGGAAGATGTAGCCAGGCAAATTGGTGATTTAGAAACAGAATTCAAGAATGCAGGAGCATGAGGACTGATGATGAAGTGGGGGGGGGAAAGGGGCATTCACTAAAGAGAGAGATTTTCACGACCTCCCAAAGCGCTTTACAGCCAATGAAGTATTTTTGAAGTGTAGTCACTGTTGTAATGTGGGAAACACAGCAGCCAATTGCGCACAGCAAGCTCCCACAAACAGCAATGTGAAAATGACCAGATAATCTGTTTTTGTTATATTGGTCGAGGGATAAATATTGGCCAGAACACCGGGGGATACCTCCCCTGCTCTTCTTCGAAATAGTGCTGTGGGATCTTTTACGTCCACCTGAGAGAGCATACAGGGCCTCTGTTTAATGTTTCATCTGAAAGACAGCATCTCCGACAGTGCAGAATTCCCTCAGCACTGCACTGGAGTATCAACCTAGATTTTTGGGCTCAAATCTCTGGAGTGGGACTTGAACTCACAACCTTCTGACGCAGAGGCAAGATGCTACCAACTGAGCTATGTCTGATACTAGGCCAATGTTAGAAGAGCAGAGATTGTCGGCTGGGATGTGGGACTGTAGGAGGTTGCAGAGGTAAAGTGGAACAAGACATGGAGAGGTTATAAAGGAGAACAAAGATTTTAGTATCAGTAGCTGTGGAGACAGGGAGCCGGTCAAGATTGGGATATAGGTTAGTGGGACTTAGTGTAGGATAGGATGCTGATGAGTTGGAGTTTGTGTACGGTGGAGCCGAGGCGGCCAATGAAGAGAGTGCTGGAGCGGTCAAGTCTGGAAGTGACAAAGGTGTGGACGAGGGTTTCAGCAATGGTGGGACGGGTTCTGAGGGAGGTGGGCGATATTATGGAAGTGGACACGGGTGTTCTTAGTGATTGGCTGGTGAGAGCTTTGAAACACAGCTGAAGGTTACACTGGACACCTAGGTTGTGCACAGTTCAATCTGAACGAAAAGCTGAGAAGTTTTGGAATTTGGGTGGGGGCACTAAGTTACTGTTGGATTTGAACCATCTGGGCTCAGTCTTGCCAATGTTGACTAAATGAAGTTCTGGCTCATAGAATCTTACAGCACAGAAGGAGGCCATTCGACCCATCGTGCCTGTGCTGGCTCTTTGAAAGAGCTGTCCAATTTAGTCCCACACCCAGCTTTTTCCCCGTAACCCTGCAAATTAGTCCTCCAAGTGCATGTTCAATTGCCTTTGAAAGATCCCATGGAATCTGATTCCACCACATTTTCAGGTAGTGTGTTCCAGATCTCAATAACCCTCTGTGTGAAGAAATTTCTCCTCATTTCCCCTCCCTTGCCAATTATTTTAAATCTATGACTTCTGGTTACTGTCCTGCTTGCCAGAGGAAATAGTTTCTCCCTACTTGCTTTATCAAAACCCCTCATAATTTTGAATACCTCAATTAGGTCTCACCTTATTCTTGCTCTGCTCTAAGGAGAACAATCCCAGCTTCTCCAATCTCTCCACATAACTGAACTCCCTCATCACTGGTATCATCCTGGTAAACATCCTCTCTACCCTCTCCAGGGCCTTAACATCCTTCCTAAAGTGTGGTGCTCAGAATTGTACACAATACTCCAGCTGAGGCCTAACCAGTGATTTGTAAAGGTTTAGCATGACTTCCTTGTTTTTGTATTTAATGCCCCTATTTACAAAGCCAAGTATCCCATACGCTTTCTTAACCGCCTTATCAACTTGCCCTGCCACCTTCAAGGACGTGTGAATAGGCCGTTGGACAACGCAGCAACAGTCCTGGGGTCACCGGGGGGTGGTGGGCAGGTAAAGTTGGCTGTCATGGGCGTGCAGAAGCTCAGCTCACTGCCTGTTTCCTCATGCAGGGCAATTGTTGTGGGGGAAGTAATGATGGTGGAAGAAATGCAGTGTTCGGATAACTATTTTAAATGCTTTAAGTACACACTTTACTACGCCAGGTCTTCATGTGTTTACCAGCATGTGTGCGACGTCTCAGAAAAGCCAATTTTTAAATTTTGTATCATTACATTTAGTCATGGAATAGTAAATGGTTTTCCCCTTTCGGCTTTTTGAACGTTCTACAGGGGCCAGCACCACTTCAGTACCTCACCAAACAGGCCTCTTAATGTGTGAGCTTGGACAGTGGGCTATTGAACCACGGGGATCCTCACTTGTAGCAGGTGACTTGTTGAGGCACATTACTCAATGAGGTCCATGATTTTCACTTTGTAGCACGACTTTCCCAGTGCATGTTTCCCCCCTCCCCCCCTCGCTGGAACTTGGAAGTATTAATCACCAGCCTGTTTTTTTTCCAAAGTTGAGAGGTCGCACAACACCAGGTTATAGTCCAACAGTTTTATTTGAAATCACAAGCTTTCGGAGCTATCGATTTGCTCCTTCCTCAGGTGAAGTAAATTAGATACAGAATCTCCAAAGCATATATAGATGGAAAACAAAGCATGTGTACTTTACAATTGCAGACCAATAAATTAAATCATCCTGACTATCTGCCGAGGTGTGATAAAGTTAATTAAGTCAGCCAGGAAGGTACCACAACATTTTTCCAAAGTGCCAGTGTTCTGCTTCTCTCTGCCCCCACCCCAGCACTAAATAAAAAGTTTACAGCTGGTAACCGTAACAGCTGCTTTTACAGTCGGTACTGGTGCTGCTCCAGATTAGAGTCGGAATGAAGGTGCCAGTGAGTGGAGCGAAGCAGAGAGCGTGCTGTCTGTACGAGCAGCTGGTTTTGTGCGACCGCTGGTCTAGCATTCAGTTCCTCACCAGTCGGGTCTCCCTTCAACACTCGGCTCAGACTCTGGTTTTTAAATGGCGCTGCGGATCTGAGCTGAGGGCCTGCCGACTGCCAGAGCAGCGGTTTACCTTCGGGTTTTTTGATGAGCAGACAAAACCAGAACTCCCTCTTCGGTCATGGGAGCGGAGGAACGTGGGCCATTCTAGCCCCAGTGACTAAAATTAAAACAGTGGGGAGAAAGTGATTGTGACTGATCCGTAGCTTGGCGGGGAAGTGCCCCCAACAACTGCTTACAACGTTTGCCAAATCATCCCAGCTGACTCTTGATGCTGTCTTCAATCCTGTTTCCTGGAGGGACTGCTAGTTATCGAGCAGGACCATTGCCTGGTACTTCCCCCCCGCCCATTTAGCTGAGAGAGACTTAGGGTAATTAAAGCATCCTGCTTCGCCCACCAGCACTGCTTGACTCTGAATGAAAGTGGAGCAGAGCAGAGTGGTTTGCCGACTGCACGCCGAGATGTTCCAGTAACCAGCTGCTCTTGCCGCCTTAGTTGGAGATCGGTTAACTTGCACTTGATTGGGGAATCAAACCTGGAATCTTCCTGCTGCACTCACCAGTGCCCTGGAACACGGTGCAATCACTCATTGCTGCAGCGATAAACTTTCAACCTGTTTTTAGTCAAGCACCTGTCTGTCAGGCAAGTCCAAAATACATTCTTTTCACATGAATAGATTTAGGGCACTGCAGTTCTTAAAAAAATAATTCCAATTGTCCCAATGGTCTATGTGAAAGTTTGAAATCTATTTATAAAAGAAAGACTTGCATTTATATAGCGCCTTTCACGACCACCCGACATCCCAAAGCGCTTTACAGCCAACGAAGTACTTTTTTTTGAAGTGTAGTCGCTGTTGTAATGTAGGCAAGCTCCCACAAACAGCAATGCGATAATGACCAGATAATCTGTTTTAGTGATGCTGATTGAAGGATAAATATTGGCCGGGACACCGGGGAGAACTCCCCCCTGCTCTTCTTCGAAATGGTGCCGTGGGATCTTTTGCGTCCATCTGAGAGGATGACGGTTTAACGTCTCATCTGAAAGACGGCACCTCTGACTGTGCAGCACTCCCTCAGTACTGGACCGGATATAGATTTATAGAGGCGTGCAGGCCACGTTGATGTTATCGGAGGTAACAGCCAAAGCAAATTGGGGGAAAGGATGCTATTATGACATCACCTTAGCAACAGAGAGGTGAACTGTTCTCACTCCGCGTCAACATTCACGCTAAGCATGGGTCAGCCTTGGCCTCCGATCAGGTTAAATCCTTGCCATGGCTGACACTCTAGCTCCGCAGTGTGACTCAGGCACACTGAAAGGAGTCATTACCGTGGACATTACTGGCTGAGGATCTCTCTGGGACTGGTTTTTCATACATGCCGATCCTTTTCTTTTTTTTGTATATAGAAGATGAGACCTGGTGGTTTCCCAGATGTTGTTAGTGCTCATAGAATGATGTGGAATTTTAAGGACAGAAACAGGCCATTCGGCCCAACTGGTCTGTGCCGGTGTTTATGCTCCACACCAGCCTCCTCCCACCCTCATCTAACTCCATCAACATACTCTCTCATTCCTTTCTCCCTCGTGTACTTATCCAGCTTTCCTTTAAATACGTCTATGCTATTTACCTCAACCACTCCACGTGGCAGCACGTTCCACATTCTCACCACTCCCTGCGTAAAGAAGTTATCCTTTGTATAAAGAAGGTATCATGATCTTTGTAGATATATTTTCCCCAAGGATAATTGGATGCTGCTGATCTCTAAGCTTGGAGATTTTTTTGACCTCATGTTCGATGTTATCGTAAACTGTTTTCAGTGCTCTTTCAATTTGTTTTCTATTTTCTCACTCAGCTATTGATTGAGTGGAGTGTCTAGGAAGGACTGCAGTGAAATGTCTTACATTGAGGTCTGAGAATTCACTGAATTCTCAGACCTCAAAGTAAAGTGCACACTCTGAAAGCTAGCTGTAAAGGAACATTATCGTAAAAACTGGCTTGCAACCCAGAAATTCTTGTATGGAAACTCTACCATCCATTCAACAAGGTTGAAAATAGCACCGCACCAGAACTCCGCGCAATTTTTTCAATAGTGCTATTTTTGAAAGGCTGATGAACATGATCATCCCACAGAAGTTTCTGGTTGAAGATCACATTGTTTCCTTATAGTAAGTAATTGAAAAACCCTGTTCAGGCTCAGCTACTGATAGTTTTTGCTGCTTAAAATGATAACTGCAGTCCCTCAATGTTGGTCTGTTTTTTTAAGTGAAGAGAAGGTGGTCCATGTGCCTGACTGTCAAATGGGTCCAGAAAGCATGGAGATAAGAAAGGTGGAGGAATTACTATTGCTTGTTTTGTTATACTAAAGTTTGAACAAGGGTTCTAAGTGTATTGTGTAGGACTAAAATTTGGGGATACAGTATATGAGTAATTTGAGACATGGCAGCCGGGATTTTACTAATCTTGGCGGGCCTGTGGCGAGTGATGTCTGTGGCGGGTCCCGACCCCGCTGCTGGCTCCATCCCACTCTGTGAAATGAATTTCCCCTGATGGGGCTTCTTAAGTCCACCTAGTGTGTTTCCTGGCCAATTAGAGGAAGCGAGTCTGGTGACATCATTTGATGATGCGTCATCAGACAGTTTCTTTAAAGGGACCATGGCCAATTTTATTTTGACATTTGTGCTGTCAGTGTTCTACAGCATTGAGGTGCTGCAAACACTGACAATGACTGCACAAAGGCACAGGGCTGCACCCAGGCTCTCCCATGACTCCCTCCATATGTTTATGGCGGGAGTCACAGCACGCAGGGAGGTCCTCTTCCCTTCCCATGGGTGGAAGAGACCTCCCCAGGAGATCAACACAGCCTGGTTGCACATTGCATAGGAGGGCACAAGCAGGGATGTGGTCAGGAGGACCTGGCTGCAGTGCCACAAACGTTTCAATGATCTCAGTAGATCACGAAACATTAGTACAAAGCCACACTCAACCTCATCCTGCTGTGCCTCTCATCACATCCCCATCACTCTGCCTTCCCTACCCTACTCCTGCACATCCTTACACACACCAACTTACCTTGCACCTCCACCCATCCCTCTCTATCTACATTATCACATCCCCATCTCACTAGCCACCCCTCACACTCACCCTCACCCTAGTGCAATCATACCAACTAACACACAAGGGTAGCCACTTGGGTGTTTTATCCAATGTTCATGTAAAGTTTCTGTTAATGTGGTGTCAAACATTGAAACCTTTATTTTCAACACTTTGCATTTTTGGACAGATTTGTGTGCACCTTTGGAAGTGGCTTAGTGAGTTGCAGTGGATGGTGAGACATAACGGTACCTCCCGCAATGCTGATAAGTGCGAAAGGAATGGCTTGGGCAGTGTAGGGCTGCTTTATGGTGTTGGTGTGGGGTGGTGCCAACCTGGCGCATCATATGGCAGCCAGGGTGTACAGTGTCAAGTGAAGTAAATCTGGCCATGGTGAGGCCATCCTTGGCCTCCCGGGCAGCAATGTGGTCGGGTGCTGATGGCCTCTGTCCTGTGCAGCATCAGGTGATTACGGAGAAGGTTGGTGTTGGTGCTGCTGGTGCTGCTGTGTTGGGGCTGATCATGGTGGGATTTTGAGGACCAAGGTGAGAGAGTATAAAGGGCACCCATGCTGATGGAATAGATGGCAGGGGAAGTAGAGATGACAGAAGCGATCTGTCAATGGTGAGAGAGGTAATGAGGTCAGACTGGATGGAGCCTTGTGTAAAGGCTTGCTGCATGGTGCATCTGTTGTGGAAATGCGGTGAGGAAGAGCTTGTGGCTGAGGGAAGATATCTCTGTCAGGTGGGAACTTTTACTTTACATTTGAAGCTGTCAAGGAATCAGCTGGAGCAATGGCCACTGAACTCCCGCCTCAGCTTGACAGACGTGGTCCATAACCAGCATGGACCCCGTTGGCAAGCTATCAAATGCAAAAGGTAAGCTGAAAATCATTCTTAAGTGGCTCTAAACAAGCCACTAATTACTTGAGCTGACAGACCCGACATTGGGAAAGGCGCATGGCGGCGGGTTGTCAGCGGGGTCTCGACTTGCTGGGGGGGAAAAAACACTTTCCCACCCGACCCACCACCGATCGCGCCCGCTGACCCCCTGCAAAATTCCGGCTGACATGTGGGAAGTGTAACATGCTCGGGAGGATCAGGTGAATTTGGACCTATGGTTCCCAAAGCTCTCCACCACTGGGGGTTTCCTCACCTCATGTCTGGGTCGGTGACTAATTGATAGAGATTGATTGCAATGATTAGTCAACAACTCCATTCTTATTGTATCTTGCCACTACCAGGATACTAGAAGCCGAACTAGATGGACCGTGGTCTTTTTTTGTGTAACAATTCCTATGACTATTTGCGGAGATAAGCTGAATTCATTGTATTGTGTTATTTCTGAAGAAAAGTTTGAATAATTCCTTATTTTTTTTTCCCATGGGCCATTCCATTTCTGATTTCTTTTCCATTTTCTTTAATGCGAGATAGCCAATGCAGACATGACTGATCACACAGACAACATTTCTGAGATATAAAATCCTTGTTCTCTGACTTGGAAAGAATAAGCTCCTCTGCTCCAAACTGCCAGTGGATCAGCCAAGAGCTTTTGGAAATTTTACCAGAGAAGTTACTCAAGGCTTGGACACTGAAATTAGCAATCCATTGCCGCAGTGCTGCTTGTAATCCAACTTGGACAGAGACAGCAGAAACCTATGTGTTAGGGAATGAAGCACGCCCGACCAAAGTTTCCGTGGGATTGTGCAGATAAATGGATCAACGCCAGAAGCCAGTCACGCCTGAAGGACATACCATTTGACTGGTGTTATCTTTACAGTTTAATCCTTATCCTGCAATTCACTGATCTGGTGATTTGATTCAGTACCTTCTGGTACAGGTCTGCTATTGGTACTCTGACGATCTTTTGGAAACTTGCCACTGGACACAAGATTGCATTGGATCCAAGCTCAATGTAAGCTCAAGGAAGAGCACCCCATCTTTCGATTAGGCACTTACAGCCTTCTGGACTCAACATCGAGTTCAACAATTTCAGACCATAACCTCTGCCCCTATTTTTTCAGATGGCAGCTGTTGATGTTTCTGCCATTCCCATTTACACCTCATCTAGACTCATCTTTTGTTTCTTTACTTGTCCCATTATCATCTCCTTTTGCTTTGCACCATCATCCCTTTTGTCATTCAATCTCTCCTGCCTGCCACCCTATCACAGACCATCCCTTTTGTTCTTTCCTCCCCTCCTCCCTTTCCCTGCCCCTGCACTTGCTTAAAATCTGTTACATCTCCAACTTTTTCCAGTTCTGACGAAAGGTCATCGACCTGAAACGTTAACTCTAGTTTCTCTCTCCACAGATGCTGCCTGACCTCCTGAGTATTGCCAGCATCTTCTGTTTCTATTTCAGATTACCAGCATCCGTGGTATTTTGCTGTTGCATTACACTGGATCTAACTGGCTCTCCTTGTAGCAGGAAGAGTTCAGTGTTTCTGTCACTGCTACATTTCCTCCACATTTCTTTCAGCAAAGCTCTAACACTGAGTAAACTGTGAGGGGGGGTCAAGGCAAGATCACACTTTGAATCAGTTTTGTTTAAAATGAAAATGAAATGTTTTGAACTGAATGTCGTAACATTTTAGTGCTGTGTTGTTGCAAGTCCAAACTGTCGATCATGTAATCAACACACTGCAGGTTGTGGATTGGAGCCAAAATATCCTTTTGTTTTTTAAGAGCAAGTACAGGTCCATCCATGCCAGATCGCTTCTGTGATCTCAATGGGTGGACAACACTGCTGTGGTAGAGGAACATTTCCTTTGGGAGAGGTTGAACAACATGTGGCTGAACACGTTTGATAAAAATTATTTTTCCTCTCTGAAGTTAGCTTTTTTTGGAATATTGATTTCGGCAGAACAACCACAACTTTAATCAACCCCTTTTTGAATTGAAATTCCAGCCAGTCCAAAGCCATTTTCACCCCATCCCTAAAAATGATTTCTAATATAAATATGTGATTTAATCCGGACGGCGTTGGGAACAAAAGATACAGTATGAAAATTGTCTCAATTTCTAGCATATTGAAAATGGAACATTATGTTATTTCATTATTTTTGGATCTACTACAGAAACATTCCTTTTGTCTTAAAAGAGGTTTGGGGAGGCGGGGGGGGGGGGGGGGGGACAGAGTTCAAGAATCAAACGAGAATTGTTGCTCTGTAAAGCTGCTGGGATTGGGACCAGGAAGGTCCCAGGTTCAAGTTATGGCCTGTGCTGAGTTAGATGGTCTCAATGAAGGTGGCAGTGGGAAGTGCTTCAGTTTCTCTGGCCAAAGGGCCAAGGGAGTGGAGAGTCAGTCAGGGTTCTCACTCCCAATTGCTTTCATAGACGCAGGCAGGTTAGGTGAGTGGGCAAAAAACTATGGCAGACGGGGTTTAATGTGGGCAGGTGTGAGGTCATCCATCCACTTTGGATCCAAGAACGATACATATTCTGCCATTTACACTTCATCTAGAGTCATCTTTTGTTTCTTAACTTCTCCCATTACCATCTCCTATTGCCTTGCACCGTCATCCCTTTTGTCTCTTAATCTCTCCTGCCTCCATCCTATCACTGACCTTCCCTTTTGTTCTTTCCTCCCCTCTCCCGGCCCCTACACTTGCTTAAAAACCTGTTCCATCACCAACTTTTTCCAGTTCTGACGAAGGGTCATCGACCTGAAACGTTAACTCTTGTTTCTCTCTCTACAGATGCTGCCTGACCTGCTGAGTATTTCCAGCATTTTCTGTTTTTATTTCAGATTTCCAGCATCCGCAGCAGTATTTTGCTTTTGTACGATACATAGGAGCACTGTTCCCTGTAAGAGGCGCGGGTACACCACTGAGCACTGATCTGTGAGCTCCCGTGCGCACCAGTTCAAAGCCCGAGCACAGTGGCGAGCTGGAGCGGGGAGCCCAAGACGCTATATTAAAATGGCAAAGTGCAGGTGAAGTGCATGGAAATACCTTCAAATCCGGATGAACTAATACGGAACTGAACTGTTCTGAAGTGCCGGTGAGCAGACTATTGGAGCGACTCTCCGACTATGTGTTGTCAGAATTTGCACTGTGTTTCCTGCTGCTCTTTCTCAAGCTCGGTCCTTATTTGCTGCACGGGGTGTATTTTGAGAAGCCAATGTATGTCTCCTATCAAGTGCACCGTTCAGGGTCATGTGGCAACTGAACCCGACGAGCAGAACAGAGTTAGCGGGAAAACTGCTGCTGTGCGGATCAGCGGGCTTTCCCCACATTTTAAGAGCGGAAGCAGCGGTAATTATTGCGACTAACATTGTGGTTCGCCGACACGTTAATGGCGATTTTCATATTCACAAATCTAAAATCGATTATACGCAACAATAAAAAAAATCAGCAAACATAACTAAGGGGGATGGGGTTGTACGACAGAAGTATTTAGTTGGTTGTGCAGGTTTATTGATAATTCGTGGAATGGGCACTATTACAAAATGCTGAGGTTGAGAGGGAGAGCTCGTTAACACCGGAGTGAGTTGGGAGCTCTGTAGACGGGATACTAATCTTCAGAAATCAGTTGCAGTCATTTTTACCCAGAGATTAAAAATATGCAGTTTAATAAAAATGACAGTGATGAATTTCAGCAGCATGTAATGTCAGTGTGGAATAGCCCATTTTGAAATACTTTTTTCAGCATTAATGAAATGATTAAAATCAACACAGTTGGTTCTTGTATGAGTTTTCTGTGTTTGAGTCTCCCCCCTCCTTTTGGTGTAAATTTGTTATCTGATTTACAATCTCTCCAAAGCTCCTCGGGGACCTTTCCCTACAGTAAAGGCGCTTTATAAATGCACGCTGTTGATCAATGTGAACTGGAGCCTGGAATACCATTAGTATTCGTTAAAATTTTAAAAATACATCGAATGATCAATGTGTGAAAGTAACCCTTTCGTTGCGAACCTGTTCCTCTCCTTAACCTCAGATTTCCTACTGGATAGGATTTCTCTCAGTTTATTTTAAAAAGGGGGATCAGCAAAATGATTTGTGACTTTTTTTAATTTACACTCCAATAAATAGAACAAATTCTTCATGTAGCAAAATATTCTAACTGAATTTTAGTTTTGTAAATTGCGTTGGTGATAAAGCAGAATCCAAGGACAATTTGTAACATCCCAGCATTAAAACTGATGGTTATACAAGGAATAAATTCAACATTCACAGTGCCGGCTAAATATTTTTTACATATGTCTGTTTTAAGTGAATCCTGTTCTTATTTGCATTTTCTACTGGGACACTTTACTTCAATGGGTGAAGATTTTCTCTGTGCATCATCTGCAGCAAAATCCTTATAACCATCCTTCTAATCCACATATGAGGCTTGTTAGCAAAATTGAAGCCCATGGGATAGAGGGCAGTAGCAGCATGGATACAAAATAGGCTAAGGGATAGAGTTGTGGTGAATGGCTTTTTTGCGGACTGGAGGGAGGTAAACAGTGGTGTTTCCCAGGGTTCAGTACTAGGATCACTGCTGTTTTTGATATACATTAATGACTTTGGCTTGGGTGCACAGGGCACAATTTAGAAATTTGCAGATGGCACAAAACTTGGAAGTGTAGTAAACAGTGAGGAAGATAGTAATAGACTTCAAGAGGACATAGACAGGCTGGTGGAATGGGTGGACACATGGCAGATGAAATTCAATGCAGAAAAGTATGAGAAGATACATTTTGGCAGGAAGAATGAGGAGAGACAATACAGGCTAAATGGAACAATTTTAAAGGGGGTGCAAGAACAGAGAGACCTGTGGGTGTTTGTGCACAAATCTTTGAAGGTGGCAGGACAGGTTAACAAAGCAGTTAATAAAGCATATGGGGTCCTGGGCTTTATAAATAGAGGCACAGAGTACAAAAGCAAGGAAGTTATGCTAAACCTTTATAAAATACTAGTTCGACCCCAGCTGGAGTATTGTGTCCAATTCTGGACACCACACTTTATGAAGGATATGAAGGCTTTGGAGAGGGTGCAGAAGAGATTTACTAGAATGGTTCCAGGGATGTGGGATTACAGTTATGTGGATAGACTGGAGAAGCTGGGGTTGTTCTCCTTAGAGCAGAGAAGGCTAAGAAGAGATTTGATAGAGGTGTTTAAAATCATGAAGGATTTAGATAGACTAAATAAAGAGAATTTGTCCAATGGCTGAAGGATCGATAACCAGAGGGCACAGAATTAAGATGATTGGCAAAAGAACCAGAGGTGACATGAGGAAAAACTTTTTTTATGCAATGAGTGGTGAAGATTTGGAATGCATTGCCTGATAGGGTGGTGGATACAGATTCAAAATTAGCCTTCAAAAGGGAATTGGATAAATATGTAAGGAGAAAAAATTGCAGTGATATGGGGAAAGAGCAGGGGAATGGGACTAACTGGATTGCTTGTCCAAAGAGCATGTACAGATTCGATGGGCCGAATGGCCTCCTTCTGTGCTGTACTATTCTATGATTCTAAAAAGTCATTTGGTTCATCAAGTGTTTTCCTTCCACCAACAATATCCAGTCTATTTGTTTTTGGGATGAGATGTTAAATCTGCTCCTGTGATTCAGATGGATTAATAAGGGACAGCCAGCATGGATTTGCTAAAGACAAATCATGTCTGACTAACCTGATTGAGGTAGCATGGGATGTGAGAGATTTTTCCCAGAGTGTATATTGAAGCGATGTTCCTTCTCACCAAGCCTCCAGGCCTTGACATAATGGCCAACTTGATGGTTTAACTGCTAATCAATTTAACCTGATGTTTCCTGTCTGAATTTACAAAGGAGCAGGAGCTGACCTGGACAATTTCAGATAGTTAATGTGACCTTGCTAATAGTTGCTAATGTGTTCGCTTTGGTGCCTCCATTGTTCTGGCCAATCTGCTATTAACACCTCACATGGGATGTTGCCGACCCGCCTGCTTCGTCCTACACCACCGTTGTCCGGACTAATCTCCAATATTCGCATATCCTAATCGGACAATGACCCCGAGATGTTATGAACTTTGATGGGACACCTGACAGGGCAAATTCTAGCATGAGACACGTGTAATATAGATTTTGTAAGAGCTGTGACCTGTTGGAGATTAAATAAAGCCACAAATGAGGTTTATAAACCAAAAAAGAGCAATTGATTTCATGATTTTTAAGAGTTTGTCTGATTGTCTCATGATTTGATGGCAATATGGCATTACTGTATATATGCTTTTAAGTGGTGGTGGTGGTTGTTGTTGTAAAATTTGCCCATGGACAAAAAGGTCGCGTTCAAAGGAGTTCGTGGCCCACTCACTACAAAAAAAATTAGAGGGAACATTGACTAAGAGTATTTTCTAAATGGTGAGAAACTAGGGACTGTAAAGGAGCCAAGAGATTTGGGAGTCCCAAGTACACATCATTAAAAGCTAGTAGACAGGTACAAAAAACAAACAAAAAAGCTAATAGATATGTTGGCCTTTATCTCAAGGAGGCTGGATTACTAAGGGGAGGAAGTAATGCTTCAGTTGTATAGAGCTTGGGACAGACCCCATCGGGAGTACGGTGTTCAGTTTTGGGCACTGAGTCAGTGGGTAGCACCCTCACCTCTGACTCAGAAGGTTGTGGGTTCAAGTCTCACTCCAGGGACTTTAGTACAAAAATCTAGGCTGACACTCAAGTGCAGTGCTGAGGGAGTGCCGCACTGTCAGAGGTGCCGTCTTTCAGATGAGATGTTAAACCAAGGCCCTGTCTGCACGCTCTCAGGTGGAGGTAAAAGATGCCATGACACTATTTTGAAGAAGAGCAGGGGAGTTATCCCTGGTGTCCTGGCCAATATTTATCCCTCAATCAACATCATTCAAACAGATTATCTGATCATTATTACATATTGCTGTTTGTGGGAGCATGCTGTGTGCAAATTGGCTGCCGCGTTTCCTACATTGCAACAGTAACTACACTTCAAAAGTATTTCATTGGCTGTAAAGCGCTTGGGATGCCTTGAGGTCATGAAAGGCGCTATATAAATGCAAGTCTTTCTCTCATTTTTTCTTTTCACTGCAACCCAGGAAGGACAGATTGGCTTTGGAGGTCATGCAGCGCAGACTCACCAGAATGCTACCGGGGCTTAGAGAGTTCAATTATGAAGACAAGTTGCATAAACTTGCCTTGTATTTCCTTGCGTTTGGAAGATTAAAGGGTGATCTGATCGAGGTGCTTAACATTTTAAAAGGATTTGATAGGGTAGATACAGAGAAACTATTTCCGCTGATGAAGGGTTCGATCTGAAACGTTGACTCTGTTTCTCCTCTCCTTGAAGACTTTCTGTTATTAACTAGTTCCTCTGGTAGGGGAATCAAGAATGAGGGGACCGAATCTTAAAATTAGAGCCAGGACATTTCTGAATGAAATCAAGAAGCACTATTTTACAGAAAAGTACTAGAAACCTGGAATTCTCTCCCCGAAAAAGCTGTGGAAGATGGGACAATTTAAGCTTTCAAGACTGAGATCGATAGATTTTTGTTTGGTAAGGGTATCCAGGGATATGGAGCTAAGTTGGGTAAATGGCTTTGAGGTACAGATCAGCCATGATCTAATTGAATGGTGGGGCAGGCTTGAGGGGCTAAATGACCTATTCCTGTTCCTATGTTCCTTTCTGATGATCCATGCAGAAAGTATGCATGTTTGATTGTCAGGTGAGGCAGGACTGTGCTTAGCTGTGAAGACTCCCCTCCCCCTCAAAAAATAACGAGTCTATTGATGACTAAGGTCCAGGCTCCCATATAAAAATTGACCATTTTGATGAGTGCCTGTCGAACAGTACCCTGGCATCAGTCACTGTCTTTTGGGGGGGGGGGGGGTTGGTGGTGTGAGAGGCAGGTAATAGAAAGCTTTATAACAACAGAAAACGCTGGAAAAACTCAGCAGGCCAGGCAGCATCCGTGGAGAGAGAAAGAGAGTTGACGTTTCAGGTCGATGACCTTTCATCAGAACTGGGAAGAGCTGGAAATCAAATAGATTTAAGGCCAGGGTAAAGCTGGGAAAAGGGGGAGGGGATAAAGGAACAAAGGAGGAGATGAAGAGACATTAAGAGATATGCAAGGCTAGAGGTGGTGTTAATGTGACAGATTAAGGCTGAATGAAGTGTGAAATCTACTGGCAGAATGAAGAAAGCTTTGTCCCCCAACGATGTATATACATCATACATGTTTCAATCATACAATCTTCCCATTGCTGACGCGCAATTTAATCATGATGAAAGACTTGCATTTATATAACCCCTTTCATGACGTCCCAAAGCACTTTACAGCCAATTAATTACTTTCTTTAGATAACGCAGCTGTCAATTTGTGCACAGCAAGGTCCCACAAACAGCAATGTGATAATGACCAGATAATCTGTTCATTGTGGTGTTGGTTGAGAGACACATATTGTCCCGGACACCACAGAGAACCTCCCTGCTCTTCTTCGATCTGGGATCTTTTACGTCCACCTGAGAAGGCATGCGGGGCCTCGGTTTAATGGCTCACCTGAAAGATGACACCTGCCGACAGTGCAGCATTCCCTCAGCACTGCAGTGGCAGCCATAGAATTTGTACTAAAGTTCCTGGAGTGGGATTTGAACCCACAACCTTCTGACTCAGAGGCGAGTGTGCTACCCTCTGAGCCACGGATGAAATGGACACGCAACTCATTTGGACTCCTCTTCCTCTCCTCTATTTCCGTGGTTTCCTTAATCTCTGTATGTTGACTGTCTTTGCAGTGACTGGTTGATTATCCTACTCGAACCCATTGCTATTGTGAACGGAGATGGATCTGATTATATCTGGTTCACGCCTCATTACTCCACGACTATATTTTTCTATTTTAAAAAGTTTTGCCACATACTAAAATTACATTCCAATTGTGCTGGTTTTCATTAATTTATATATATATATATATAGCAGAGACTGAACTCTGCTGTTTCAGCCCAATTTCAGGTTGTATTATTGATAGCAATGAAGACTTAAAAAAAGGAGAGGTCAGCACCATTAGTGAATGCTTGAGTAAAGCATTCAATATAATGACACGAATGTATTCATTTAAATGATTTTCGGTGTTTAATATCAAGTTATAACAAACATAACTAAATAAATCTGGCTATGGGCACCACAGCTACATGTGAAGCTGGCGTGTTCTGCATTGAAGGGTAGACAAGGTGAAGAGGAAGTGTTTGCGATTTAAAGCGAAATGCTAAAGTAACGTTTGGATATTGGAAAGTTTTTTTTTAAAAGTCTGAAATTTTCTAGTAACTTCAATTTTTTTTCCCCACCCCCCAGGGCAGGGCTTTGCGCAGCTTCCCAAAATGTATAGAAATTAAACTGCAAAAATTCAGTAAATGCAATTATTAAATCTGGATAAGGACGGGATTGCAGGACTCAAAGTAAAGCGCCATAATGCCTTATAAAATCACGATTCAGTCAAATAATTCAATTGTTTTTTGCAATGTTCTTAAAAGATATGGTGCCTTTTTCTGGCCTCCTTTTGACTCCCTCCCCCCACCCCCCCAGCCTTTCACAACCATCAAACCGAAGATCTAGACGTCTGACCTTTTGCACACACCCAGCCAGTTCCAAAAAAGTTCCAGCCGTTTTTCTTTCCAACAGTAACTCCTCAGAAAAGCTCTTCATCCATCCCTGGAAAAAAATAATAATCTGAAACCAATCATGCGACCTTAACGAGAAGGATGAGGTAATTATTATTAACAATTAAGACAGCGTTAATTCTCGGGGCTTTGCTTTAATTGGCCAACATCATTTTTTTTTTGTTTGCGCGCTAACGTAAAAGACTTATTGTCTGAATTTTGAGGAGCTACTTGGCTCCGAGATCTCTCATTTCTTTTTTTTCACTCCTCCCCCCCGCCCCCCCCCCCCCCCATTCCCAGTATTCTTATAAATAGACTTGTGTAGTAAAATATTGCTTACTGTACATGGGTGAGCCATTCTGCAGCTGGTTTAAAAAAAATTGTGCACAATTTGCAGTTTCTGCATGACAGAATATTGAGGTGCTTGGAAGTGTATGCTAATAACAATTGCAGGCCTTGTTTTCTGACCCATAGCTAATATTCTGTGAGTCACATGAACCTACAGAAGATTCCTGAGTTTAAAAAAAAAAAATTGCTTGGCCATTTTTCAGTTGTCTAGTAATAAATACAATCACTTTCTTGTACAGTATTTTTTTTAAAAATATGCAGCCTAGCTTAAATGAAAAGCACCATTGATAAGACACAACAGGATTCAATGTAAATAGGTGACTAGGTTGCAATGGAGGGGAGGGGGGGGGGGAGGTACGAGAAATATCTTTTGAGAGCTGAAGCATGTTGGGATTTGCCAGTCATGGACAAAGCAGCATTTTGGTTTTTTTTTTTCCTTCTCCGCAATGACCTTGCTTCCCAAGGACAAACCCCGAGCTTGATGAAATGAGGCTGCAGATGGCCAGCGCGCTCACAACACTGAGCAGTAATGAAGTGAGGGGCTGGAGGAAATTGAACACTGGGGCAAAGCGGGTTTTAGTCAAAATAAAATGTGTGCGCTGGGGTAAAAGTGAAAGGTTCATTAAACGGCCTCCTGTGCGTTTTGTGTGTCTTGCTTCTGCTGCTCAGATATTGTTTTAAGGTTGTTCTTTATGTACGGGGAGGGCTAAACAGTTGTCAAGAGTCGGCCAAAACTTCTGTGGCACAGATGGGCTCTGAATTAGCTGACAGCCAACTGGAAACTCAGGCACCCTGCGAGAATGTATTTTCTCTTGCTGGTACAAATCCACCTTTTATATTTTTGAATGCGATGACTGGAGATACATCAATTTCTAAAGGGACTTCCTATTAAATCATATAAAATCATCTTGGAGTCTCACGCTAATGACCAGCTTTTGCTCTTTAGGTTTAAAGGGACACTTTTTTTTTTCTGAACACTGTGAGGTTCATTAAAATGCCTTTGGGGAAAACCTTTTCTTCTCTCTCTCTCTTTCTCTCTTGGGGGAGAATTTCATCATGGATGGCATCCTGAACAAGTAATATGCGTCGATGCGATTTCTATCATGGTGTGCATTTGGAAAGGAAATGAAAGTTTGCTGCACACTGCCTGTTGCTTTTTAACTCGATAGCGTGAATTTGTTGATTTAAAAAAAAAAATTATCCAGCTTATTTCGAGAATGATCTCCTCCATTTTAATAAATTCTTAAAGGAACTGTTCCCTCATCCCTTTCCTAAAAAGAAAATGGTTGGGGCAGCGGGGGGGGGAGGAACAAAGATTTGTTAAAATGTTATTCATATTCAGAGCTTGGAGTGATATTAAAATGTGGTGGGTTACTATGTGCAGCTCAAAAGTGCAGGTAAAGTCTGAGTGATCCAGTGCCCTTCAATCAGTGCTGGAATTGGACTTTCTGCACTCTAAATTTGTTCTGTTACCTCCCTTTTTTTTTTACACTTTAGCCCCAGCTAGTAGGGAATTCAGAAGAAACCTCTTTACCCAGAGAGTGGTGAAAATGTGGAACTCGCTACCACAGGGAGTGGTTGAGGCGAATAGTATAGATACATTTAAGGGGAGGCTAGATAAGCATATGAGGGAGAAGGGAATAGAGGGTTATGCTGATAGATTTAGATGAGGAAAGGCAGGAGGAGGCTCGAGTGGAGCATAAACGCCGGCATGGACTGGTTGGGCCGAATGGCCTGTATCTGTGCCGTATATCCTATGTAGTATGAAGCCTCCATGTTGTCAGAAGAGAAGTTAGCAAGTGAACATTGCTTCCCAAGTCATAATGTGCTTAATAACTAGAGCGTAGACTCTGATATCAATCAGCAAATATACTTGTTTACACACATGCCTCCCTCGGTCTCTGCGTCGCATTTGCGAAGCTGACTGTGTGCGGAGTGTATTCCTTTTCTGCTTTGTTGCAGCTTCCATCGATAAACTTGTCAGCCAGGTGTGGCTTTAAGAGTGGTTGATTCCCTTCAAAGAGCGGCTTGGCTTTGTTGTGCAAGTGCGTACTTATCAGTGCCACAGGGGCAGAGGAGCAGAATGCACTTAAAAGGGCCCGTTCAGTACAGTGCGCCAGTGGATCAGTTACTGCTATCAAAAAAAAACATTTATGTGATGGACAGCTCTCGTGACATGTACAGTAATTTGAGACTTGATCATTCTTTGTCTGTTGGTACTTCAAAAGGGGTGCATATGAAAACAAACACTGAGCCTACCATGGATTTGCATTCAGATGTATTGCTATGCCAGGACTGAGTGTATCAGTGCTGCAACTGATTGACTAATGTCATATTTTTGCCTTATAATTTGCAGTTCCAGAACAATATACACAGCGACTACCTTCTACCAGAAACTGGAGCGTAACTTTTATATATTAATCTCCAGTCTGATGCGGAATTTCTTTGTATCTATTTCCCATTGTGAACCATTAATAGAATGAGTATATATTAGTGTTAATTTTCCTCTTAACTTCTAACTCTTAGCAATTCAGCTCTTTTTCACAGAACCCTGCTGAAGGCCCCAAACTATAAGCCACACACCCCACCCCTACCCACCGCCCCCCACAAAAAAACACCAGTCGTTCTTTTTGGGAACCGCCTACCTTTTAGAAAATAAAATAAAAATTCCACCCATTTAAATTCTAAGAAAGTGGAATTTTTTTTTTCCTTCTGTGTCAACACATTAATTAACAAAACTGCAGCACCGAGTCAAGCCTTTTTCGTTTAGGAAGATGTGGCAACTCTGTAATTGTTTCCGCCTCATAACAGAAATTGTAACACGTGATTTTATTTTGAGGAAGCGGGGTTAAATTGAATAATCACAGCAACAGCTAATATCCCATTTACGCTGGTACTGTGGTGACTCCACATCTTTCAATCCTGGCACCCAGTCCATTGTGTTCAATGTTTACACTGCTGCAAACCTTGCCTTTTCGATAAGTCACCTCACTGACGCTCAGGCATCTGTTTACACTGTGTTGATACCAGCGGCAAACTGTGCCATGTATATACATGAGAGGTGTACATTGGCAAACTAACTTCAGAACAGCAGTCCGTATTAGAGTGCCTCTGGTATGAAATTGGCAGTGCAAACTTTGAGCCCGTTCGGTTGACATCACGGACTATTTGAGCAGTACTGTGCTCTACATGGGCAGTTCTGTAGTACATTTACGCATAGTCCTTAAAGGGGCATCATATTGGGGGGTTCTTTATTTTATTTATTCGTTCATGGGATGTGGGCGTCGCTGGCAAGGCCAGCATTTATTGCCTTTGAGAAGGGGGTGGTGAGCCGCCGCCTTGAACCGCTGTTCTTTATAGTGGTTTCGTACAACTGAGTGGCTTGCTAGGCCATGTCAGAGGGCAGTTAAGAGCCAACCACATTGCTGTGGGGCTGGAGTCACATATGGGCCAGACCGGGTAAGGACGGCAGATTTTCTTCCCTAAAGGTCATTAGTGAACCAGATGGGTTTTTACGACAATCTACTAGTTTCATGGTCACCATTACTGATACTAGCTTTTTATTCCAGATGAATTTAATTAACTGAATTTAAATTCCCCAGCTGCCGTGGTGGGATTTGAACTCACGACCCTGGATCATTAGTCCAGGTCTCGTCCTACCGTTCCCTGTGATGGGCTCGGTTCCTGAGATCACCTGCTCTGGAATCTCCCTTCACGTTCCCTATGTTGACTGCTGGCAGGTGCTGACAGCTGAACTTTTACAACGCGGGTTTCCTTTTTTAAAAAAAAATGTAAATTTCGCTTTCTCTCTCGAGTTTTGTTTTTCAAATTTTGCCGCAGACTCGATTTTGGAGATGCGGCAAACCCCCTGACCTGTGAACTTGCTTCGGTACAGGTGATCTTTACTGGCGAGGCCATTTGCATTTTTCCAGCTCTATTCCTCTGTGAACATGTACCCTGCTATGTCGAGAAATGCAAAATCATTTCAGACTAATGGCCAATTGACTGAAAGGGGATTGTTGGCTTTTTTTTAAAAATTCTTTTTTTTTTTGCATGTGTGCACAGGAAAGGACACGATCTTTCTTTCACAGGGCCTTGCATATTTTTTCTTGTCGACTTATTTAGTAGATCCTCTTCCAATTTTTTTTTTTTTTGTCTTGCTGCACCGACTTTTCATTTTCCTCCCCTTTGTTCTAATCTGCTCTTTGTCTAAGAGCTTCCCAACAGTTGCCCAGCAGTGGCCACAGGCTGCTCCTGTATCCTGCCATTATCGATCAATATAAAGCATGTGCTGCAGCAATCTGCATTATATCACTGTCAAGCAACAGTAAAGCTGTATTGCACTTGAAAATGTGGTAAATAATACAGTACATGCCAGAACTGCTTTAGGTACAGAGAGAAAGACAATTTGGGCGTAACATTTTTCGTAGCATATCCATCACCAATCTACAGTCTCTCTCTCTCTCTCTTTCCCTCTCTATATCTCTGGTCCCACTGTAGACAATACCTTGAATCAATGAATGAATCACAAAGTGATTAGCAAGGTGTAATGTGGTCTGATTTATGGAAATTGACCATAGTAATATTTGATTAATTGCAAAGTGAAATATCCTGTGCTCAGTCTCCACTGTTAATGGTTGTATTTTGAGTAGTATTAAAATAAGTAAAGACACAATATAGTCCTTTTATCATAATACGCCAAATGAAACTCACCAATCAGTGTTCAAATGATCTGTCAGCTTTTCATTGCGTGTTTAAGGGACCTGTTAAATGTGGGATACTAAAAACATTATTCTGAAGATCAATACTGGAAGGAGGGTCTGTTGGAAGTTTTGAAATACAGTTTTTCTCTTAGTCGTACTTGGTGAGGAAGCTAACTGGGATGTTTCCAAGGAAAGGGGATTATTTCATTCAACAACTATTCCATGTATCTGACTCTCCAGCCACCCATTAAAATATGCAACACACAAATCAAAAACTGCTTCTAATGGAGCACTTCTGAAGGACATAGTTTTGAAAAAAGAGACGCAAGCTCCCACTAGTGGCAATGCTGTGTAACTACACATGAGTGGGGGGGTGGGGGATTAACACAAATTGTCCTGATTTTCCTTTTGTCTCCTACATTTTTGTTTCCCCAGAGAAATTTAACACTGAAATAAAAGGGATTTTTTTTTGGCAATAAGTCTGATTAAGTTACAGTAGAGCTGGATGTAAATCAAACCCAGGAATCAGACATCAAAGGTTCATTATTCCACTTTGCTTGCCTGAGATACTAAATCCATGAGAAATTTAATGTGCCCTAGAGATATGCATTGAAACTATTCCAAATACGCCTTTATAAAAAAAACACACGCACGCTTTTGCTTCAGTGGGCAGTGGCCATTACATGCAACAAGACGACCTAAAAGGAAACACTACTGTTTCTAGCTCAATTGTTATAGTCTAATTCTATGTCTGTTCAAGTGAATGGTATTCCTGTAGATTATATCTACTGCCTGAAAGGATGGTGGAAGCAGATTCAAGGGTAACTTTTAAAAGGGAATTGGATAAAAACTTGAAGGGGAGAAAAAAATTTGCAGGGCTATGGGGAAAGAGCAGGGAGGAGTGGGACTAATTGGAGAGCTCTTTCAAAGAGCCGGCACAGGCACGATGGGCCGAATGACCACCTCCTGTGCTGTGTGATTCTATATCCATAATTTGCAGCTTCCCGAATGGTAATCGAGTAAAGATTCAGCTTGGTTTTTTTTCTCTTTGTAAATATCTGCCCTAAAGCGCAGTGGATCTCCCAAAGGCTTTGATTTGCTGTTTGCTTCTGTGATGAGAATGTGACCACGACACTTCACAACACACCAGCAACAAACGGAGGCTGATTGATGGTGGTCCAGAAACCAAAGCTATGTTTTTTTTAAAAATCTATCTGATTAATAATGCAAACTATATTCTCTCCCGTGGCCTCTCGTTATTGGTGTTCACTCCCGGCACCAGTGTGGTGGAATTTGGTAAGACCTGCATAAGCCCTTCATAGATGTTGAAGTGACGACACGATTTGACATGTTTCCAAGTCCAGGGATTGTACAGAGTGGGAGACAGTAAATGATTTGAAAATCCTACAGTGTTTACATAGTTGAACCCAAATAAACTTCCTGATAGTTTAAAAAAATATATACGTTTCTTTCTCTCTCTCCATTTTTTTGCTCCCTGTGCTCTTCTCCAACTTTGACGTCTTGCTGGGATACAGTTTCATGGGCATCAGTTGCTCTTATGATGTTGGCCAAGTGACCATGTGTGTCTTCAGGCTATTTGACTGTAAGAGGCATCACAGCCGAGTCCAATTCTGTCCTCACCTAACATCCACATGCATGCAGTTCCAGCAGAAGTCACTGCGCATAGCAATCGGGACCGGGACCCGTGGCTGACTTTTTTTTCCTCCTCTCTCCGCCCCCAAACCAATTATTACGCCTCTCTTGACACACTGGCTGGGTCCAGCTATTTCCACACAGACCAGGGATTTAACCTGGGATTTGGAAGCTTCCTGGTCATAGAACTACATAGTACTAACAGCACAGAAACGGGTCATTTGGCCCAACTGGTCTGTGCTGTTGTTTCTGCATCACACGAGCCTCTGCCCACCTTAACTTTATCTCGTCCTATATATATCCTTCTACTCCATTCTCCCTCATGTCCTTATCTAGCTTCCCCACAAATGCAGCAATCGTCCAACCAGCTCAACTACTCACTGTTGGATAAACAATGGCTGAGCTATTGGAAGCTTTAATGATAAGTGTGTGTGTGTTTATACAAATTCCACTTTAAGGAGCCTCAGGGACTCATTTTAATTTTTATATTTGATATTGACTTTCCATTATCTTGCAGAGCCCTGACTTTTCTTTGTAGCTGTCAAAAATTGTTCCTGTCTCCTCGCAGTTAATTATATATTTAATGTTTCATATTTATTTCGATCACAGGCTGCAGCTACTCTCCGCCCAGGACGATAAAACAAACCAGACGATGGCATTCTCCATCGGCGGTTTTGGCAAAGTGTTTTTAACATGGGGCGGTGTGGCTCAGTTGGTTCTTCCTCTCCTGTCCCCCCCCACCCATCCCCGCCACTAAAATGGAGTTTCTACTACATCGTGGCCTGTCTTAGGAAGTGGCAATCTTGCTCTTCTGCATGTTCCCAAGCAAGAAACCGTCCTGCACGTGCTTTGTGAAAGAGTTGTTCTAACTCCCCCTCCCCGCTGTAAGCTTGGACTGTTCCAGAAATTTAGGAGGCTTTTTTTTTAAAGGCTATTGAGAATTTGGCATCCGGAATGTACCAACTTCTAAGAAGTTATACCTATCAGGAAAGGATGAACAGGCTGGGTCTCTTTTTTTCTCTTGAAAAGAGAAGGCCGAGGGGTGACCTAATAGAGGTCTTTAAAATTATGAAAGGTTTTGATAGAGTGGATACAGAGAGAGTGTTTCTACTTGTGAGGAAGAGTAAAACTAGAGGCCATCAATATAAGATCGTCACCAAGAAATCAAATAGGGAATTCAGAAGAAACTCCTTTACCAGAGAGTGGTGAGAATGTGGAACTCGCTACCACAGCGAGTGGTTGGGGTGAATAATATAGATGGTTTTTAAGGGGAGGCTGGACAAGCATATGAGGGAGAAGAGAATAGAGGGTTAAGCTGAGAGTTAGATGAGGAAAAATGGGAGGAGGCGCGAGTGGAGCATAAATGCTGGCATGGACTGGTTGGGCCAAATGACCTGTTTCTGTGCCGTATATCCCATGTAAAGAAAGGTGAAGCCAAAATGGAATGTTCCTCGGTTCTTTGAGGAAAGGTTGATTTTTGGATTATCAGGAGTGTGTGGAGGAGAGCAGTTAACATTTGATCATTCAGAGAAAGATGCAAGCAATTGGTCACCAAACACACACTAAACAACGACCTGATTAAATCTGACCAGCTTCAAATAGAAGTAGAAAAATGTGCAGAATCATGGGACATTCCTTTTCTTGCAGCAAGTTGTCCCAGAAACTCAAAAAATGTCCCCTTGCCCGTTATTGGGTGTGTGTGTGAGGGGGGGAGGGAAGAGGGATTCAAAATTTTGTCCTAGTTCTTAGAAGCGTAATTGCTAGCAGATGAATATAGATTTCCTTTTTCTGTTCATTGATTCTGGAATACAAGAATTTAGCAAACCATCTGCTTTAATTTTAATTCACGGTGTAGAGAAATATGCCTCAGGATAGTTTTATTTCCTTGTTTGAACTAATGGAGAAAATTGAATGCTGCTGACAGAACATTAAAAAGAAAGCATTCTCCTGTTGTTAAATTTCAGTAAAAGCAATGAATGACTAGCACCTAAAGCATAATATAGATTCACAGGGCACAGTGTTTACCATAATGTAGATTCACAGGGCACAGTGCTTACCATAATGTAGATTCACAGGGCACGGTGTTTACCATAATGTAGATTCACAGGGCACGGTGTTTACCATAATGTAGATTCACAGGGCACGGTGTTTACCATAATGTAGATTCACAGGGCACGGTGTTTACCATAATGTAGATTCTCAGATCACGGTGTTTACCATAATGTAGATTCACAGGGCACGGTGTTTACCATAATGTAGATTCACAGGGCACGGTGTTTACCACAATGTAGATTCACAGGGCACAGTGTTTACCATAATGTAGATTCACAGGGTACGGTGTTTACCATAATGTAGATTCTCAGATCACGGTGTTTACCACAATGTAGATTCACAGGGCACAGTGTTTACCATAATGTAGATTCACAGGGCACAGTGCTTACCATAATGTAGATTCACAGGGCACGGTGTTTACCATAATGTAGATTCACAGAGCACGGTGTTTACCATAATGTAGATTCACAGGGCACGGTGTTTACCATAATGTAGATTCACAGGGCACGGTGTTTACCATAATGTAGATTCACAGGGCACGGTGTTTACCATAATGTAGATTCACAGGGCACGGTGCTTTACCATAATGTAGATTCACAGGGCACGGTGTTTACCATAATGTAGATTCACAGGGCACGGTGTTTACCATAATGTAGATTCACAGGGCACGGTGTTTACCATAATGTAGATTCACAGGGCACGGTGTTTACCATAATGTAGATTCACAGGGCACGGTGTTTACCATAATGTAGATTCACAGGGCACGGTGTTTACCATAATGTAGATTCACAGGGCACAGTGTTTACCATAATGTAGATTCACAGGGCACGGTGTTTACCATAATGTAGATTCTCAGATCACGGTGTTTACCACAATGTAGATTCACAGGGCACGGTGTTTACCATAATGTAGATCACAGGGCACGGTGTTTACCACAATGTAGATTCACAGGGCACGGTGTTTACCATAATGTAGATTCACAGGGCACGGTGCTTACCATAATGTAGATTCACAGGGCACGGTGTTTACCATAATGTAGATTCACAGGGCACGGTGTTTACCACAATGTAGATTCACAGGGCACGGTGTTTACCATAATGTAGATTCACAGGGCACGGTGTTTACCATAATGTAGATTCACAGGGCACGGTGTTTACCACAATGTAGATTCACAGGGCACGGTGTTTACCACAATGTAGATTCACAGGGCACGGTGTTTACCATAATGTAGATTCACAGGGCACGGTGTTTACCATAATGTACAAGATGCGGAGATGCCGGTGTTGGACTGGGGTGGACAAAAATGAGAAGTCGCACAACACCAGGTTATAGTCCAAATCTGTTAGACTATAACCTGGTGTTGTGCAACTTCTCATTTTTACCATAATGTAGATTCACAGATGGTCATGTTTGCCATGACTCTGATCTGGCACCTAATGTTTACATGTGTTAAACTGCCTGCTGTATATTTTTGCCTCTGTGATGTAAGAATACTGTCAGTAATTCTTGGCGAAACCAGGCTTTTTTTATTTTACAGTGATTACTTGCTTTTTTCAGAAATGAGGAGCTAACACTCTGTTCTTATAAATCACGAGCATGGGATAAAAGGAGTGGCGGAGGCCTCATTTGGGCCCTGTTATTAGGACCTTTCCTCCCTCAGCCCTTGATGGAAAACCCCTGCAAAGCAAGGTTATTTCTGCAGCACTCAGTAAATTTGAAGGATTCCTGTATCTTATCGTAGCCGTTCCTTTACACATTGTACCAAGCTTGGAACATTTCCTGCCGATTCCTTCCAAAGGCAGAATTCCCACTAAGTTTCATTTCCTAGTTTTTAGATTGGTGCTGGCACGTCTGTGAGATTTCAAAACTAACATGAGCCTTTTTCATCCCTGAACGGTATGAGATGAATGATTTATATTTCATCATTTATAACCAAGGAAGCATAACTGCACGAGAACAGTGGGCATTCCGCTCAAGTGAGCTGTACACAGCACAGTTTCCTATTTCTGGGGATTGCTTACACCCTCTGTAGCGTTAACTTTGCTGTAATTTAGCCATCATACAATAACAAGCCATTTTTAGAACATCACAACTGACCAACTCAAACACTGTGGGATTTCAGATACATTGTGGAGGATTTCAAGGTAGGGTCGTCAAATCTGGTTGGATGTATTGCTGGAGGTTTTGTCACAGGGTATGGTAGCATAGTGGTTATGTTACTGGATTAGTAATCCAGTAGACCTGGACTAATGTTCTTGGAGACAAGAGTTCAAATCCCACCACGGCAGCTGGGGAATTTAAATTTAGTTAATTAAATAAATCTGTAATTAAAAAAAAAGCTAGTAGTGATGGTGACCATGCAACTACCAGACTGTCGTTAAAAACCCATCTGGTTCACTAATGTCTTTTAGGGAAGAAAATCTGCTGTCCTTACCCGGTCTGGGCTATATGTGAGTCCAGACCCACAGCAATGTAGTTGACTCTTAACTGCCCTCTGAAATAGAGGCTCACCACCACCTTCTGAAGGGCAGTTAGGGATGGGCAATTAATGCTGGCCTTGCCAGCGACACCCACATCCTGTGAATCAGTCATTAAAAAAAAAAAATGACCTCTGGCCTCCAGCTGCCACAACCGGTCAAACAGCATTTTCCCCATCTCCAAAATATTTCTAACTAAGAAGCGCAACTCTTGAAAGAAAATGAAGAAAACACACAATTTATTTAATTCCCCCAAAGATTTACTCGAGTTCTTTGAGGATGTAACGAGCAGGGTGGATAAAGGGGAACCAGTAGATGTGGTGTATTTGGATTTCCAGAAGGCATTCAATAAGGTGCCGTTTAAAAGGTTACTGCACAAGATAAGAGCTCACGGGGTTGGGGGTAATATATTAGATTGGATAGAGGATTGGCTAACTAACAGAAAACAGAGAGTCGGAATAAATGGGTCATTTTCAGGTTGGCAAACTGTAATTAGTGGGGTGCCACAGGGATCAGTGCTGGGGCCTCAACTATTTACAATCTATATTAATGACTTGGATGAAGGGACTGAGTGTACTGTAGCCAAATTTGCTGCTGATACAAATATAGGTGGGAAAACAAGTTGTGAGGAGGACACAAAGGGCTGGATTTTGTCTTGGGGTCATGTCATCCGCATTTCGTGTTTCCCCCCTGACTCCAGATTAATGTGGATGAATGATGCAATTTTCACTTAATTGGGCAATTGAGTTCCAGTATGTGGGAACCCATGAACTAATTAGTGGTTTCAGTCTGAAAGTCGCCTCTGATGATGTTATCATTGCTGCTGCAGGTCAGAGACTGCCTGTCTGGTCTCAGAGACTGCCTGCCTGTTAGAGAGAGAGAGAGAGACAGACCCACAAATTTAACCCCCCCACCCCCACCCCACGCCTCCAAACCTGACTCCATGGGAGTTTAGAAGAATGAGAGGGGATTTTATTGAAACATATAAGATTCTGAGGGGGCTTGACAGGGTAGATGCAGGGAGGATGTTTCCCCTCGTGGGGGAATCTAGAACTAGGGGGCATAGTTTCAGAATAAGGGGTCGGCCATTTAAAACAGAGATGAGGAGGAATTTCTTCTGAGGGTCGTGAATCTTTGGAATTCTCTACCCCAGAGAGCTGTGGAGGCTGAGTCATTGAATATATTCAAGGCGAAGATAGACAGATTTTTGCAAAACAGAGGAATCAAGGGTTTTGGGGAGTGGGCAGGAAAGTGGAGTTGAGGCCAAGATCAGATCAGCCATGATTTTATTGAATGGCGGAGCAGGCTCGAGGGGCTGAATGGCCGACTCCTGCTCCTATTTCTTATGTTATGATTTTTCTCCTGGGTTGCTCGCAGCAGTGTCCTGGATATTAATCTTTCATTCCTGAGGACTCCAGGACAATCCTGGCTGATTGATGACCCAAATTCAGGATGCTCCCCAAACATCATAGCTGTGATACCCCTTTAGCCTCATGTTGGGTCAGTCATTAACATTTCACCATGTAATATGCTTAACTCCCTAAAATTAATGGGTCTTTGAGGTTAAATATAAAAAAACTGAATCAGATCCTAGAACTAGAGGGATAGAATTGAAAAGTAGAGAGGTTATGCTAAACCTGTATCGAACCTTGGTTAGACCACACTTGGAGTACTGCGTACAATTCTGGTCGCCATATTATAAGCTGTGGCTCAGTTGGTAACATTCTCGCCTGTGAGTCAGAAGGTTGTGGGTTCATAGTCCCACTCCAGAGACTTGAGCACAAAAATCTAGGCTGACACTCCAGTGCAGTACTGAGGGAGTGCTGCACTGTCGGAGGTGCCGTGCCGTCTTTTGGATGAAACATTAAACCAGGGCTCCGTCTGCTCTCTCCTCACTAAAACAGTTTATCTAGTCATTTTCACATTGCTGTTTGTGGGAGCTTGCTGTGCACAAATTGGCTGCTGCGTTTCCAACATTACAACAGTGACTACACTTCAAAAGTACTACATTGGCTGTAAAGCGCTTTGGGACGTCCGGTGGTCATGAAAAGCGCTATATAAATGCAAGTTTTTTTTAATAAAAAGTATATAGAGGCACTGGAGAGGGTGCAAAAAAGATTTACAAAGATGATACCAGAAATGCGAGGTTATATCTATCAGGAAAGGATGAACAGGCTGGGTCTCTTTTCTCTTGAAAAGAGAAGACTGAGGGGTGACCTAATAGAGGTCTTTAAACTTATGAAAGGTTTTGATAGAGTAGAGGGTGTTTCAACTTGAGGGGAATAGCAAAACTAGAGGCCATCAATATAAGATAGTCGCCAAGAAATCAAATAGGGAATTCAGAAGGAACTTCTTTACCCAGAGGGTGGTGAGAATGTGGAACTCGCTACCGCAGGGAGTGGTTGAGGCAAATAGTATAGATGCATTTAAGGGGAGGCTAGACAAGCATATGAGGGAGAAGGGAATAGAGGGTTATGCTGGTAGATTTAGATGAGGAAAGACGGGAGGAGGCTCGAGTGGAGCATAAACGCCGGCATGGACTGGTTGGGCCGAATGGCCTGTTTCTGTGCCGTATAAAAACTACAAAGAGTTATATTCTTGTGTCACAGTTCAGGGCGTCAGAGCCAGGAATTTATATGTACAGTACTTACCAAACTGCAAACTTCCCTCATCAACTAGCCTGTAATTAGTTGTCCTATTTACAGCAATTTGACATTGCAGTCTTAAAGGGGCAGGCATAATTAAACACAACTGCACCGTAGCAGGATAATGATACTGTGCGTTATATGGTATCGTGCTCCTCTCATAAAAGCGAATATCATCCGATGAGCAATGCTACAGGAGATGTGCTATTCATGACTTTTTAGTGGCTAACGGGTGGGCTTTTGGATAATATGTGTTCATGTAACCCTGAGATATTTTGGACCAGATATGCATAAGTAGATCAACCCCCCAAAAAAAATGACCCACCCATGTCTGTAACTTATCCCAAACTCTCCAGAATTGTACTTAATATGTACGCATTTACAGCAGAGTGCATCATTCAATTGAGACGATTGTTGGGGAAGTATTGGGAATGGGAGTGTAGGCGTTTATATAGGCGGGGGCAGTGGGTGATGTTTGAAGTGCAACATCACAACTAGGCTTGCCAGTTCTAGTTGGACATATTCCTGAAGGTTTCATCACATGACGACCTGCCTCCAACTGCCCCGCCCCCGCACACCCGCCATTGGTCACCTGACCTCGCGGCGCCCCGCCTTCCCATGGCCAATTGGAACTCGCACAGACTCTTCATTACCCGATTGGATGATTCTTGACTGTCAGTCAAACGGCCTTTTCTCCCATCTCCAATATATTTATAACTGTGTATAAATGTTCAAGGAAACTGGGGGAAAAAAAATACCATTTTTCTTCTGCCCCTCTGATTTTACTCCCATGTTGCTCGCGGCAGTTTCCTGGACCATTAATTCCTGGAGACTCCCGGACAATCCTGAAGGGTTGGCGACCCTCATCACAACTCCAGGATTCTCTGGACATTCTCCAGATCGCCATCCAAAAACAACGCAGATATTATGTGCTGTGTGCAGGAACGACTAGATGTTAGAAATCAGTGTGTTGTACAAACGGTTGAAAAATGTTGCTGTCGCTCCATCTTGAGTTTGTGTGTGCGCGCGTGCGAATCATTGAGGAAACTGTTCTGAGCAGATTCGTCAGCCGGATAGACATTTAATCATTAAACCATTCTTGCTCACCAGCCTTTTTTGGTAATCAGACTGGATGTCTAGTGTTGGTGCACAATCTGAGTCCTCTGCTTACCTGTGGGCTGTTGAACAGTGGGAAACATCAGTTTAACAGCGGCAGGCTGGATTGTTTAAAAGTCTCACTGGTAAATACCGCTTTATATAAAATTCTGTTTTTTTTAATTCCCTTTTCTCTCCTCCTTCTTCAATGTAGGATCATAACCCTGGTAACAATTACATAAAACCCACATCACACGCCTTCCTCAAGCAGCAACTTCTGAAGAAACAGCAACATAATCTCCTCCAACAGCAGCTCATGGCTGATCAGGTAAGTCACTCTGCTTATGAAGCACATTCTGAATGCACTCCTAGAACTATAATTCCCCAATAGAACATCACTGAAGTAAGCAATGCATTCTATCCTTATTGGAGTACAAAGTGCAGTCCCAACGCCCTAACAGAGCAATATATACAAAAGCAAAACACTGCGGCTGCTGGCAATCTGAAATAAAAACAGAAAAATGCTGGAAACACTCAGCAGGTCAGGCAGCATCTGTGGAGAGAGAAAAACAAGAGTTAACGTTTCAGGTCGATGACCTTCTGTCAGTTCTGTAATAGAAGCAGTTACACTTGAGGCATGTAACTCTGGGCATTACGCAAGATGCCTTCCATTTAAGGCGCACACGCGGTGTACTTGTAACTGGGCTCACGAAGTGTTGCATCAAGGGACCAAGTGCAAAATTAATTTGTACTCCTTTTCCAAGTTTTACACATGCATACCTAGATTTATGGCAAGGGCGGGTCAACTGGAGATCCAGGCAAGCCTCCATATCCGGAGCCTGTTTTCCTTATTTCCTTTTGAGGCAAAGTCTTGCTAAATATTAATGAAGATTTGGTTGGACTTTTGGTCTGGATAGATTGATCATTGTTTTTGGTGTAGGGGAGGGAGGAAGTAATATTTGGTCTTTGACAATAAGTTCCTTCGCCCAAAAAAAAGAAACTGGAAAGTCTCCCAATATATGAAAGATTTGGTCAGGTGTTCTTGGAACATTGATTTCATTGACATCTACTGTGTGAGGGGACGGAGGGCAGTTCTGCTACAAGTAGTGGCAGTTCTTGGCATGATTCAAAACCTTTCACCTGTGTAAACCAACAGATTTGAGATAATTGCCCCTTACTTTATGTTTCGCTTTGAACTGGCGTTTGGTGTATTGGTCAACTCCTGTTTTTTAAGAAGCAAAAGCTCTAGGCTTCTACAGATGGAATGCAAGTGAAGCAGCAACCGCTTTCTTAAAGGGTCATTTCTGGGAATGGATTCAGGAAATTCTGCCTTGCCATCTATAAAGACTAGAATATAAACAAACCACTTTCAGCATCTGTGAAAGCCTTAAAACAGTACAGCTTTTTATTTCAATTGCTTAAATGCCTCCAAAATGTACAGCTGCGATTTTAACGGCCGGGCCTCATTAGCGTGCTGCTTGCCGATTTCTTGACCAAATAAGTCGGTGGGAAGCGGCTGCCTGGCTGTTGAAAACGGGTGACAGGAGGCAGCTGCCAGGGACCAAAGGGTACAGTCCCCGGCACAAGGTACATGCTCCGGGAGAGGAGTCCCAGTCAGAGGTGAGAGGGGAAAAAGACCAGGGCGGGGGCATGGGGCGGAGGTCCAAGGTTCCCTTGTGGGGTCCGGAGGACCACTCCTGCTCCGCTTAGCCCACAGTGAAACTAAAAAAAAAACATTAAGAAAAAACTTCTGGTCCTGCTTGCTGTTCCCAGCAGGTATTATCTGGCAGGGAAGCCAGCACTGCTCTCCCGCTCAGGCCTCGGGTTAATATAGCAGATTAAGCCCCGATGACGTTAGTTTAACGTATTATATAAAAGACGGCACCTCCAACATTGCAGGACTCCCTCAGTACTGCACTGAAGTGTTAGCCTAGATTATGTGCTCAAATCCTGGAGCAGGACTCGAACCCACAACTTTCTGACGCAAGGGCAAGAGTGCTACAACTGAGCCAAACTGACACCAAATTGATACCTGGGGTGGCAGGAATGACGTATGAAGAGAGATTGGGTCGATTGGGCTTATACTCGCTGGAGTTTAGAAGAATGAGAGGGGAGCTCATTGAAACTTATAAAATTCTGACAGGACAGGACAAACTAGATGCAGGAAGGATGTTCCTGCTGGTCGGGGAGTCCAGAACCAGGGGTCACAGTCTAAGGATAAGGGGTAAGCCATTTAGGACAGAAATGAGGAGGAATTTCTTCACCCAGAGAGTGGTGAACCTGTGGAATTCTCTGCCACAGAAGGCAGTAGAGGCCAATTCATTAAATAGATTCAAGAAGGAGTTGGATATATTTCTTAAGGCTAAAGGGATCAAGGGATATGGGGAGAAAGCAGGGACAGGGTACTGAATTTGGATGATCAGCCATGATCACATTGAATGGCGGAGCAGGCTAGAGGGGCCGAATGGCCTACTCCTGCTCCTATCTTCTATGATTCTATGAAATTGATTAATTTGATGAACTCTCTTGTAACTAAGTTACAAGGCATGAGGTGGTACCTAATATTGTGGTACTACATAATGGCAGAGAGCATTTTGCACTGAGTGTTGCCTCTTTTGCTGTCCTTGTCTTGTACGTGCATATATATTACTGTTGGAATGAAATATTCAGGAAGGGGCCTGTAAATTAAAATTTCAAAGGCCTACCTACATTGTATGGGGCTGAATTATCCAAATTGTAAAGATGTTAAGATGGCAAGATATGTTCTTATTTGACATGAGTTTTGCCTTGTTTTATTAGTCACTGCAGCAATATGATTTAATTAAAGTGACATTCCGCCCCCCCATTTGTTTTTCAGGAGAAACAAAGGCAGCGTGATCAAATAAACGGTCACATGATCCGAGTGTCTCCTGAATATAAGGAGCAGAGGAGTGCATTTGGAGTTCAACAGTTAAGTCAGTTCCAAGGTAAGATCATTGCTGTTTTTTTTGTATTCGTTCACAAGATGTGGGCGTCGCTGGCAAGGCCAGCATTTATTGCCCATCCCTAATTGCCCTTGAGAAGGTGGTGGTGAGCCACCTTCTTGAACTGCTGCAGTCTGTGTGGTGAAGGTACTCCCACAGTGCTGTTAGGGAGGGAGTTCCAGCATTTTGACTGAGCGACTATGAAGGAACGGTGATATATTTCCAAGTCAGGATGGTGTGTGACTTGGAGGGGAACTTGGAGGTGGTGGTGTTCCCATGCACCTGCTGCCCTTGTCCTTCTAGGTGGTAGAGGTCGCAGGTTTGGGAGGTGCCGTTGAAGAAGTCTTGACGAGTTGCTGCAGTGCATCTTGTAGATGGTACACACTGCAGCCACGGTACGCCGGTGGTGGAGGGAGTGAATGTTTAAGGTGGTGGATGAGGTGCCAATCAAGTGGGCTGCTTTGTCCTGGATGGTGTCGAGCTTCTTGAGTGTTGTTGGAGCTGCACTCATCCAGGCAAGTGGAGAGTATTCCATCACACTCCTGACTTGTGCCTTGTAGATGGTGCACAGCAAAAATCATTTAAGGGTGCTTTTAATGAGGACACTAGTAAGTGCTTTATCTAGAAGTCGCCTTTTGCATGCTGGGGGCATCTGTTAATTCAGTGGGAAGCAGAGCTGCTCAACATGGACCCGGGTGCCTTTCTGCAAAATCTGGATTCAAGGTGGCAGCAACAAGAGGGAGTGGAGGTGCCTCCCTACCTTAACAGAATAGCCACTTGCTTCTCTGACATTCCCGATTAATTTCTTATAAAAGGTGCCCCTCCCTCTTGGAACACCCTGGCGATGCCACTTGTGGTTTTTCCTGATCAGGCTCCAGAAAGTCTGCACACAGAAAAGTTAAGCCTAAGCGTCTGCCTACAAGAAGCAGTGGTGTCAAAGACATAGATTGGCTGGAAGGGGGGAGTAAAACTGGTGTTGCAACATTCTGGTTCAGGATATTGCTTAATTGCTGCAGGTAAATTTCTGAGAGCAATCCAGGCAGTGTAAGGTACTGAATGCAGTCCACACAAACTCATTGCCCCACTGTAATGCACTACAATAATTCTGGGTTGTCCCAATGAGGTTCAGTGACCACAAGCCCAAAGCACAATGTGTCACAAATTGGGCACTAACTGGTGTTCACTTAAAACGTCGGCTCAGAGACCTTGAGGGGTTGTGGAAGTGCTGCTGGGTGTGGTAGGTGGTTTTTTAAAGTTTGGATTGATGGATACTGTCTGAGAAGCTTTGTGTGACGCCCTTTCGGGAAATACTTAATGCTTTCACCAGATTCTAAAATGGAAGAATAGTTAAAGCCCTGGGACTTTTATAAAAAGAAAAAAGAAAGACCTGCAGTTATATAGCGTCTTTCATGACCTCCGGACGTCCCAATGAAGTACTTTTGAAGTGTTGCAATGTGGGAAACGCGGCAGCCAATTTGCGCGCAGCAAGCTCCCACGAACAACAATGTGATAATGACCAGATAATCTGTTTTTTAGTGATGTTGGTTGAGGGATAAATATTGACCAGGACACTGGGAAGAACTCCCCTGCTCTTGTACACGAGTATTGGAGCTAAACCTAATAATTCCTCCCCAAAAGATGAAACCAGAATTAGCATTAAACCCAGTAAATGCAGCAAACACCAAGGTTGCCACTTTCCCCTTCTAGTTCAGGGAGCACTTCACCTGCTCTCAGTACCTATGGGTGCTCTTATCACCTTTAATATCCTGTGTCACATATTGGCAGCTGAACAAGGGGAGGATCTGCTGAGGACTCAGCCAGTGATGCACAACAACTCCTTTTCATCATTATACATGGTGAAAACAATTCTAAGTAAAATGTATTTCTTCCCTTCAAAATTGCTTTTCTGATAAACTTAGATTTTTCTGGTTACAAATATCCTGTTTTATTTTTGACACAAAAAGGAAACACAGGGTCGCAACTGATTTTGCACTATTTTTCTTTCCCCTAATTTCAGGATGAGGATAGATTCAGCAAGCCCATGCTCCCAGCGGGTTCCTGTGTTCGAAGGGAGTACGAGCCAAAGATAGGGCTATAACCCCATAGCCCCAATTCTCCAAACCACAATCCCTTCATCCACAATGCTGGGAGTGCAGGAGCACTGAATTTACCATTTAAAACCTGAAAATCAGGAGACCCCAGTTATATATAACGTTGGGCATTTTATTTTAAAATGTGTAAAGATTCATTTTCAATGCTGCATTGTTAGAAATGTACATTATATTTCTTGTGTAGGCAGATATATTTTACGTGGTTTAATACTCACCAGCTACATATGGTTTGCATAAAATTCCTATGACAGGTACTTTGAGAGTGATTGATGTTGAGGAAACGGTAATGGCAGAATTTTAAATCTTTTTCCCTCCCTCTCTGCTGCCTAATGGCATGGACTTGTGTTGGGGTATGGTTCCACGGGGTTGCCAACCCTCTGGTATCTCTCCCAAGTGATAGCCCACCATATCTGAGTCTTCACAGTGAGTAATTGGGGGGCTATCTACGTCCCCACGCACAGTCTTTTCCAAAAGTGATCATTGGATAGTGATTGGGAGGAGGAAACCGGGGCTAATGTTCTTCACTCCCCACCAAGGTCGATTGTAGCACCCTGACTGCCACTCTGGCTGAGATCCACTGACTCGGCACAAACCACAGATCTTGTGGCCCAATACTGGACTGCTTCGTGCACTGGGGGGGTGCGGTTTGTGGGGGGCTTCACGACGCCACTGACCTTTATTGAGGTAGATTTTCGGATGCTGGTCAAAACACCTATAATATGATTAGTGTACAACAGTATGTAACGCTCAAAAGACTATAAGCAATAGTACTGTAGGCAGAGTCTAACAGGAGCACTGTCCTCATGAAAATATGTTTGGCAAACCTTATTTTGTTTGATAACTATAGCTTTATGTGCAAATAATATGCTGATGCATCTCAACATCAGCTGTGTCAGCCTTGGCTCCGTGTCCAGGCCAATGTGTCTCCCTCAACAAATATCACCAAAAAAAAATTATCTGGTCATTATCACATTGCTGTTTGCGGGACCTTACTGTGTGCAAATTGGTTACTGCTTTCCTTGAATTACAACAGTGACTACGCTTCAAAAATACTTCATTGGCTGTAAAATGCTTTGGGATGCCCTGAGGTCGTGAAAGGCGCGATAGAAATTAGTCTCTTTTTTTCTTTTAACATGTGTTTGAGCAAGGGAAAAGAACATTTACCAAATAATTTTTTCAAAAAGATATAATTGCCCAGGCTTATCAGTTACTTTATCTTCACATCAGCATTTGTGGAATATTGTAAGAAAACTTAACATTAATCTCTTCTCTCTTTCTTTTTACAGCTGTGGCACAATCTTTGCCTACAAACTCTGGGCAGTCTTTGCCAACGGCACCATCCGCCCACTGTGGTATGCGTCTGAATGCTGGCCTTTTGCAAGTGACGTCTCAGAACAATCTTGGACCTGGGATTCCTGCGGTGACTGCCAGTCAGGGTGATCGGACTATGGGAATGTATCCGAATAATCCTGGCAATCAACAGAACATCTACATACCGTCATCTGGCATCAACATGCCTCTCCGGCCAAGCCAGAGTGCTCTGGGAATGAGATCAACCAGCCAGGCAGTGCCAAGCCAGGCTATAATCCGCCAAAGGACAGCAATCTCAGGGTTTACTGGCTCTGTACCAAACCCTGCTGTACCTCCCCAGCACATAAGGCAATCCATAAACCAGGCAGGAGCCAATATACCTGTCCAAGGAATCTCAAATGCGTTAGCCACTTCAGGCATGGCTCCTCAAATGTGGGCACAGCAAAGGATTCCAGCAATGCAAAATCAGACCAAAATGGATGGCAGCATGCAACAGTTCTCAAGTAACCCGTTGTTCTCCAAACAGACCATGAGGCCGAACTTGCCTGTGCAGCCATTTCCTCATCAGACCATAACGCCACCAAACCAGATAGCACCGGGAGGACAGATGAGGCCACTGCAACAACTGAACCCAGGCCAGACTGGACAAAGCATGGTCTCCATGAGTGGCCCGTCACCAAGGCATAATCAACCGAGGCTACCCTCAGCAGCTATGGCTGGCATGAAACCTGTACCGCAAGGGATTACCAGTTTGAGCCAGACTCATCCCGTGCCAGGTCTAGCTCCAACCAGCTACGCTTCCACCGGCCAGTCATCTGGATCCTACAACCGTATGAACCCAACCACCGAGGTATCTTCCTTTGACTTTCTTCAACACAATAACAGCAATACCTTGGGTGGAGCTCGTAATGAGTCTGACTTCATAGAGTCCATTATGAAGAGCAGCAGCAGTAATGATGACTGGATAAATGACTTAACTCTCGATGACTTTCTTGGGCAGCATTCTTAAAGCCTGGCTGTTGGGTATGATTTATCTGACCTCCAGGCTGTTGTATATAGAGAGCGCCCATCTACACATTGTGGCATTGGACTAAAGACTATTGAGCATGTGTGTAGGTGTGGACACTGTAACTTTCCATATACGAGCAGGTATAGGTCACTGGATGTACCTAGTGTACTGCCTGCAACACTGAGTTTTAAAGTGGCAATACATAAATTAATGTATTTGTTCAAAATATTCTGTAAATTATGTTTTCCTAATAAATATTGTACGTCAGGAAGGAGTAATTATACTTTGTTGGATCATTTGTCAATAAAATACAGTATAGGCAAAATCATTGTTTTTATATTAGCAAATTTGTTTATTTTTATTTGGTATAAAATATGCAGACTACATTGTTTGATCAGTAATACTATGTATTACAATGTTAAAATACAGGTTGTGTTATTGACATGACATAGGCAGTGCAGTCTTGTGTTGTACAGGTGATTTATTCCTGGTTTCATGGATCTTCATTCACCATCAGTCCCATTTTGATTTAAATATGTTACCACAGTGAGCAATCAACTGATGGAATGGCTGTCAATATGAAATTGCTTTCTTTGTAATCTGTCAGCTCGTGTTGACATTCTGTACATCTTATATGTGCATTCTACCAAGATATTATGAACTTCATAATGTGTTTGTTGCTGAAACTTTTTGTGATCTCATGTTTTATTAGTTACATGTATTTTTTTTTCCTGCCATGAATGTGTTTCTTTTATTTTTAATTTAATACCATCTTAGAGCACAAATAGTATGACAAGTTTTTGCTTCATATCACAATAAACTTGCCTTGTGCCAAGACTGCATTATGGGTGACTACCGTACTTCAAGCATCATATACAGAGGTAGCATTCACAGAACAGTTAGCGAGTGCTCCACACCGACCACTTAGGCTGTAGTATTTCAAGTTTCCCTCATCTGTTCAAACTCAAAGGTTGGATACTGCCATTTTGCATATTATTCAATTTCTTTCCTATTTCGACTTGGTAAACTTTGTACAGTACATTGCTGAATATTATGCCTCGGAATTAAGATTCTGACACCAACATACATTACGTGCAAACTATTTTCTGGGCAGTGCTCAATATTAAAAATATGAGGAGAAGGAAAATCATGCATACCCTTTCTGAATCATTGTAACCTGGGCTCAATAGATCAAGGAGAGCAAAGGGTGGGGGAATAGTGATATTGAAAGTGGTAGGAATGGCATCCTTATTTTTTTTAAAGGATGAGTCTATCTATAGTAGGATCCTGATTATGAAATGGTGGTAGCACAACACAGCAGAGCACTACAACTCTCTCTACATTCAGTTCTACTCTCGGTATGGGGATGTGGGAGGTGCTGAGTGCAGGACAGGAGCTTCCCTACAAGGAAGGGGAGAAATTTGGAGGGAGAATCACTACCCAACACTTGCACGCTCCCTATTTGCTGGTTTTTGAAGTGGCATTGACAGAGGCCAAGGACCAATTCCCCAGCTGGGGATGGTACATGCGACAGGCCTGGATCTAGAATCTTGTAACAGCCTCCTCTCTTCCTCTCCTTTGCCCTGTATGTGAGACGGATGAAGAGAGTCAGGGTGTATTGTAAGGAAGAGGGAATCAAGATGTGGAGGAAGAAACTGCTGGACTGATTTGGGTCAGCTGTTCTTTTGCAGTTAACATAATCACCTAAAATACCACTAAATTCCCACCATGTCAAAAACCACTTGGAGTTAATGCAGAACATTAATAGTGCACAAATGTATTTGCACCCATAAAAGGCTCAATGTAGAGATGAGTAATGAATCTAAAGTGATTCAATTCAGTATATCTCGAGCTTGAACAAGTTCAAATATCCCCTTTTAAAAAAAAAAAGCCAGCATATTTACCTAAGAGGTTGCATCATGTCATTTTACGTTCACTAAAGCCTGAAATTTCAATCACAAGTCAAACCGCTCATTGTGATGGTGCGAGAGGCTTGAAAATCAAACCTTTGTTTTTTTAAAGTAATGCTATTTGCATGTCTAGATATTTTTCTTCTCCTGACCCCTCACTGCTTTTAAAATAATTTCTACAACTTCCTCAATCAAACTTTTTCACGTCTTGAGATGATTTTGTTGAACAAGGGCAACATTTCTAGTTTTAACCTTTTAGCACATTTGATTTGGTTCTCCTACCGGGCGGACCATGAACCCAAGTGGATCCACCTACGCCCATCTGAAATCTGCATTGTGCCATTACTGGTGGAGAGTATACTACTGGATATGGAGTGGACTCGACTGATGTTGATGGGTAGGCTGAAAGTTGGCCTCTGAAAAATCTGCTCTAAAATGTGTGAGATTTGCTATCTTGTTACTAAACTGCTCTTAAGTTAGATTCTACTCAATCATAATAGAGCAGTTTCTGGATCCAGAATTGCTGCTTTACAGTAAGGTGATAATAGAAGCTTTTTATTCTTTACTGCATTGAACTTCCTTTATTACTTTCAAAATACTGCATGCATTTTTTATGCACCGTGTAAAAATGAGTTTGTGTAACTTTTCTGTATTTCCAGAACCAAATAGAGAGAATGTTTCATTTATTTTCCCTGAATATACCAAAAATATATATTTTTTTCTATCCGTACCTCCTCTCTTCTCTGGACCTGCCTCAACCCACGCCAATCCCTGGGAGAGAAAGTAGTCCGGAAACTGCTCGCAGGCCTTTCGTACTACCGCTCATGAGCTGATGGTTATGAGTTAGCCAAGAGTAACATAGAGTCAGGCATTCTGCCCTTTTCCTTCCTCTCCTTCCCTCCCTGTAGATAAATGGCCAACTTCGGTTTGGTATCTCACTGGCAGTATGACTGAGACAAACGCCCTTGTTACATAGAGAGAATTACATTAAATTTACAGCACAGAAACAGGCCATTCAGCCCAACTGGTCTGTGCTGGTGCTTATGCTCCACATGAGCCTCTTCCCATCCTACCTGCATTTAACCTTATCTGCAGATGAAAGGCTAATTGTGGCAGGTGTGAACTTGTAATCCATTTAATGCTAGCTGGAACAAGATAGTGTTTAGTAACTTTAAAATTCTCATCCTTGTGTTCAAATCCCTCCATGGCCTCGCCTCTCCCTAGCCCTACAACCCTCCGAGAACTCTGCATTCCTCCAATTCTGGCGTCTTGTGCATCCCCGAATTCCTTCACCCTACCGTTGGCGGCTGTGCCTTCAGCTGTCTAGGCCCCAAGCTCTGGAATTCCCTTGCTAAACCTCTATGCCATTCCACCTCTCTTTACTCCTTTAAGATGCTCCTGAAAACCTACCTCTTTGACACAAGGGGCATCAAGGGGTATGGGGAGAGAGCGGGAATATGGTATTGAGATAGAGGATCAGCCATGATCATATTGAATGGCGGAGCAGGCTCGAAGGGCCAAATGGCCTACTCCTGCTCCTATTTTTCTATGTTTTCTATGACCAAGCATTTGGTCGCCTGTCCTAATGCCTCCTCCTTTGGCTCGGTGTCAGTTTTTGCCTCTGAAGCACTTTGGCACGTTTTACTATGTTAAAGGAGCTATATAAATGCAAGTTGTTCTGTGCACTATTTATTTCTGTTCCAGTAACTTTAAAAAAGTACCTCTCCCTTGGTGTTGCTCACATGACCTGGAGCACAATTGTAGTGTTGACCTGGTTTATCCTTTTTAAGGCCATTGCTCAGGTACTCCCTGAATTGGACTAAATAGGTCCAGAGATCAGTTAGAGGCTAATTATTGAGAGAATTTTCTCTAGATTGATAGTTGCTTGGCTCCTCTTTTTGGTATTTTAAAAATCTCTCTAGCTTACCTCAGACAGAAACAACTGGCTTTAGTTCTCTTTTGACATACTTTTTCTTGTGTTTTCTACAAAATGTGATGGAGGGCGTATCATGGATGCTCTCAAACTTTCATGCAAATAGATAAATAGATCGACGAATGTGGTTGGGATTTAATGAAAATGAATCCAACTAAAGGGCCACAGACTTGAAAGGAACAATTTAACAAGCTCAAGAGCAAAATACTGCGGATGCTGGAAATCTGAAATAAAAACAAAATGCTGGAAATACTCAGCAGGTCTGGCAGCATCTGTGGAGAGAGAAACAGAGTTAACGTTTCAGGTCGATGACCTTTAACAGAATTTAACAAGCACACTGGTTGATAGCAGCTACAAATTCAAATTTTCAACAACAAAAATTCAGCAACAAAAATCCTCGAGGAGGCACACCTTGGACGTGCTGGGCTGTGTTTGCCCTGGGATTCTGCCACTGACGCCGCCCCCCCCACCTAAAGTTCATGGAGTGAGGTATCTTAGCAATTACTGGGCAGGTTCAGGCAGAATGTTTTCAACAAAACTCGGATGGGTAGCAGTCAGGCTTTTGTTATTTACCTCGTTACGTAAAGCAGATGGTGTCTGTAATTTCCTCATTATAGCAATCTCTGCATTATTTCTTTTATCACCCCAGAGGAAACTCTTCCTTTTATTTTTTCCCCCCCTCACCTTGACTCCCTAAAGTGACGCACCAGATATAAGGCGTGCATGGTTCACGGGCGCCAGCCCACTTCCTTGTACTCTGTGTCACAGCACACTGCAGCACAACTACACTGCCACTACTGCATTAAATGGAGATATCCGAGAGGGCAATTTCTAGAATTTGTCTTAAGTTGGTGCAGGTCCATGCCAACGTGCGGCATGCTCTGTCGTTACGCGTATAAATCTGAGCCTCGGGCTGAAGCAGCTTCTCTGTCTTTGACAAGAGCCAAGGGTTTGCCGTAGGCCAGAATCACTTGTGCTCCTATCCCTTGGGGAGGGCATTGATTTTGTGTAACCTTTCTAAATCTGCTAACTTACTTTTTAATTCCCGGTGTGTCTCCAGCTGTCTCTTTTTTTTAGACGCAGTCTGTGGGATAAAAATAGAACTTGTGGCGAAACTCATTCGCTAAATTGGGTACAAATTGTTTCTCAAAATGTCGTGTCTCTGAGACCGTGCAGGAAACTTAACCTTGCATCCTTTACTGGTAGAACTGAACTGGCTGGACTATTGGTTCTCAAGACTGAACTGGTTTGCCTGGGTATGGAATATCCCAATCCACCAGACTTTTCTTCCTTCTTGGCAACAAGTGATACATACAACAGCGCTGACCTGTTAATTTGTTTAAAGGTACATCTTGCTTATTGAAACCTTGAGAAGAAATGATTTGCTCAAAAGTTTTTTATATGTTTTAAAATATGTTCATTTTTAAGGATGATATTGAAAAAAGGTACATTAGCAAATTAAGTCTCAATTGTATGTCCTGCCAATTTGAAACCCGTTCACCCATCATTCACTGTGCTCGCTGACCTACATTGACTCCCAGTCCACCAACGCCTCAAATTTTAAATTCTCATCTTTGTGTTCAAATCCCTTCATGGCCTCCCTGATGTCCTTCGTCTCTCCATTGGTGGCTGTGCCCTCAGCTGTCTAGGCCCTAAGCTCTGGAGTTCCCTCCCTAAATCTCTCTGCCTCTCCACCTCTCTCCTCCTTTAAGATGCCCCTTTAAACCTACCTCTTTGACCAAGCTTTTGGACACCTGTCCTAATGTCTCCTCCTTTGGCTCAGTGTCAATTCCTTTGTCTGAGTACGCTCCTGTGAAGCGGCTTGGGATGTTTTACTATGTTAAAGGTGCAACATATAAATGCAAGTTATTGTTGAAGCTGCAGTATACACTTTAGTAGGAAACCAATTGGCGTCTTGAACATGCTCACAGGCAGTCAGAGTGCTGCAGCTGGAGATTGTAGTATTCCTTGGACACTACTAAGGCTGAAGTGAATGATACAGCGGGTTTTACGCTTACATAAAAGACCAAATTAAGCTAATGAACTAAAAAACAAGGCAAGAGTTGGATTCCTTAATTAGCTTAAAATCCCCTGTTTAACCTAAGCCCTGCTTGATTGTTTACCACCAGTTGTGGAGTCACAATGAGCCATATAAATTTGTTCTTGTGCCTTCTTTCCCCTGCTAAGAATTTGAGCATTACGTAAGATTTAACTTTGCTCTTTCATTTACTGGGAATGGATGACTGGTGTCCAGCTATTCCGAATGTAAGATTTACTCACCCAAGTGTTGATAACGGTCATGCTGAATCTTGCAGTGTGTTTTAAGTTGTTTTTATAGGGGTATTTTCTTGGACCTGCGCCTGGGTGTGTTGTATTACCTGAGCGCTGTAAATACAGGAAAAGTGAGTGGGGAGGAGTGCCTGTCCTTTAGGAAGCCCATGTGGGACAAAAAAATTGGGCGGGATCCTTTACAGGTGCCTAGGTAATCCAGTATGGCCAGGTGCAGGACCAGGAAAATCTACCCTGATATTGTTCTTTTCATTTGGACTCTGGGAGCCCAGGGTCCATGAGCCGGTTTCTGGTATTTATGCCGCTGAATTTGTTTTCTGTTGCCTGTCAACAGCTTTAACCTGGGCTACGAGTCTGTCACTGGACTGTGGAAAAGAGATTTAACAACATAAACACAGAGAGCTGGCTCATGGATGTCAGCCAGTCCGCAGGAATCTGAATTAAAAGAACAGTAGGAAAACAGCTCCATAGTGGAATAATAGAGAGCTGACTGAAGTGTAAGGTGGACTAAAGTATTTTAATCAACTCTCAACCTCTACTTTGAAAATTTATTATAGAAATCTCAGCAGAGAAAGAGGCCATAGCCCTGATATTATACATAAATGGTGATGCAGTGATTGAGTAGTGGCAAGAATGCACCCATTTTGCCATGGTGTCTCAGCCAATCACATAACCCATTGCAAAAAGCCCATCTGCTTGTCGACTCAAATCTATCTGGGTCTCTTAGGAATGTGACCAGGGCAGGGCAGGGCAGTGGAGATTCCTCTGTTCCAGTTACTCATTTATTGATGTTCTAAACATGACATTATTTACCTTCTTAACGCTCCACCTATCCTGATAGTGACAGAACCATATACATCCACTCTACTGTGTCTTGGATAGCAGCACCTCCCAAACGCGCGACCTCTACCACCTAGAAGGACAAGGGCAGCAGGCTCATGGGAATACCACCATCTCCAGGTTCCCCTCCAAGTCACACACCATCCTCACTTGGAAATGTATCGCCGTTCCTTCATCGTCGCTGGGTCAAAATCCTGGAACTCCCTCCCTAACAGCACTGTGGGAGTACCTTCACCACACAGACTGCAGCAGTTCAAGAAGGCAGCTCATCACCACCTTCTCAAGGGCAACTAGGGATGGGCAATAAATGCTGGCCTTGCCTGCGACGCCCACATCCCTGGAACAAATGAAAAAAAAGCCATATATATATAAAAGAATAGAGAGAACATTTGTACTTTCTTAATTAGTTTCAAGACTCTCATTAATTAGCCAATGACTAGCTGTGACCAATTAATCGCCTGTGTTTAGGTTGTGGAAACTATAGAAAACACTCCTGAAGAGATTTTATCATTTTCAAAACACAGAAACTAGTTAAGTCTCTTTTCAAATGCCTCTCTACAATAATGTGCCCCAATAGTAACCTCACCAGAAGGTCACTCCACTCACTGCACTAATACAACAATTTTCTCTCATCTATCCTTTGAATGGAGCAGATTACAGGGTGATTTAAGAGTGGTGTTTAAAATTATGAAGGGTTGGAACAGAGTAGATAATAACAGACTGTTTCCAGTGGTTGAAGGGTCTAGAACAAGGATACACAGATACAAGATTAAGCGTAAGAAATTTAGGATAGAGAGCAGGAGAACCTTTTTTACACAGAGGATTGTGAGGTGGTGGAATGCACTACTGGAATTAATGATTGGAGCCCAGACCATGTCAACACTTAAAATAGATTATATAGGGTGAAGGAAATGGGATATAGGACCAGGGTGGGCACATGGGATGAAGAGTACTGCTCGTCTGGTGAATAAACACCAACATGGACTGGTTAGAGTTTCCATGTTGTAGTTTCTATACAATTCCACATAATTCCATACAGTTTGCATGTGAGTGACAGTGCTATATTCTGATCAGTTTTAGTTTGTGAACTTATGTCCAGTATGATATGGATGGAGCCTGCCAAACTCATTTCACTTAGGATGTTCATCAGCCATCAGAAAATGGAGACTGTCCCACTCATCTGGCCTAAACTCAAACCTGGGTTTCAGAGGTGAAGGGCAGTATTTCATCCTCTTGCCCTTTTAGTGACACATTTATGCTTGTCTTAAGCTTGTGCCATCATAGTCTTGACGTCATATTTGATATATGGATCCTGTAGAAAAATACAAAGAACAATATCTCTGTAACTACACTTTCTTTCTAAATATGTCAGTGCTTTCTTTATACTGGTTCACCAAAGCTTTACAGTTATTGTCTTCTTAAGAGTAAAAATATCTTTCCAAGGAAAAATAGTAACAAATTAAGCCATTTGGTTTTAGCTTCATTAATCCAAATGTGTAGCAGGGACAAAGGAATCCATGCACAGTAAAAAGAGGAATACATGCTTATGGGTTGAATGGTAGGTGGATGTAACTAACCCAATGTGCTGTTATGCTGTGGAGAAAACTAGTTCAATGCAGTCGTTTGACTTGCAAATAAGAACATCAGAAATAGGAGCAGGAGTAGGCCATACGGCCCATCGAGCCCGCTCTGCCATTCAATAAGATCAGGGCTGATCTTCTACATCAACTCCACTTTCCCGCCCTATCCCCATATCCCTCGATTCCCTTAGTGCCCAAAAATCTATTGATCTCAGTCTTGAATATACTCAACAACTGACCATCCACAGCCCTCCGGAGTAGAGAATTCTAAAAATTTCTCTGAGTGAAGAAATTTCTCCTCATCTCAGTCCTAAATGGTCAACCTCTTATCCTCAGACTATGACCCCTAGTTCTAGACTCTCTAGCCAGGGGAAACAGCCTCTCAGCACATACCCAGTCAAGCCCTCTAAGAATTTTATACGTTTCAATGAGATCCCCCCTCACTCTTCTAAATTCCAGAGAATATAGGCCCATTCTACTCAATCTCTCCTCCTAGGACAACCCTCTCATCCCAGGAATCAATCAGTCTGGTGAACCTTCGTTGCACTGCCTCTAAGGCATGTATATCCTTCCTTGGGTAAAGAGATCAAAACTGTACACAGTACTCCAGGTGTGGTCTCACCAAAGCACTATATAATTTCAGCAAGACTTCCTTACTCTTATACTCCAACCCCCTTGCAATAAAGGCCAACATACCATTTGCCTTCCTAATTGCCTGCTGTACCTGCAGGGCAAGATAGCTATCTATTGAAGCTCTGTACTGTACTTCATAGTGACTACTTTTGAGACCTCACTGAAACCACTATGCTTAACAATATTCCAACCTATTTAATGTTTAATCATATTTTCTGGTGAATCTTTGAAACTGTTGAATATCTATATTTATTTTTTTTATTTCAGTTTTCCTCTCTCCTCTCCTGAAACTGGTTATTTATATATTAGGGTATGGTTCCAATGGCCTGGCAGTCATCCAATACATTCCCCAAGTGAACATTTGTCATGAGTATTAGCATGCTATTAGATCCTGGAGGCATTGCAGTGGAGACCACCCAACATCTACAGGTGGGTACTTTCCAGCAAGGGTCACTGGGTAGCAATCAGGACGGTGAACCCTGGTCCTGAAAATCTGTGACAGTTCCAGCAGACACCCCACCCCACCCCTGCCCCCACCTTAAGGAATCCACCGGAACAGCCAGAAGATCAAAATTCTCAAGTTAATAGTTGGGCTAGTGGAAGAGACAAAGCAGCAAACCCCGGGACAGAGAGATGCTGTAAGTGCGCATCATATCAACTCTTTTCAATCCATGCACACTTTAAATAAATTTAATGCATGCCTACCAGCTACTTTAAATGGCAGTTTGGCTCAGTTGGCCTTTGAGTCAGAAGGTTGTAGTTTCATGTCCCAATCCAAGTTGTGGGCACTTCATCTAGTGCAGTACTGTGTCACAAATCTGTCACTTCATACTTAGTAATGTTGAATTCCATTTGCTACTCTTTAGCCCATTCCCCCCCCCCATCTTATCAATATCTCTTTGCAGCTTCCTTTGGTCTTCTAAAGAATGAACTATATCTCCTATTTGGGTATCATATGGGAATTTTTACACCACATCCTCCAAATCATTCATGTAAACAGTGAACAGAAACGGCCTCAGAACTAAACCCTGTGGGGCACCATTACCCTCTTCCAACCACTCTGAAAAACTGCCATTAACCTCTATTCTCTGATTTCTCCTTTCTAACTAATTTTTAATGCAGTTTACTATACTTCCCCTAATTCCATACCCCATTCATCTTTTCTAATAATCTCCAATGTGGTGCCTTATAAAATACTTGTTTTTAAGTCCAAGTACACAATATCCACTGCATTTCCTCCATCTATCATGTCTGTTACCTTCTCAAGGAATTCTATGAGGTCTGCCAAGCATGATTGTAATTGTAATCTATTGCCTTTTTATCTACAAAAATGGTAATTTGACCTTTCTTCAACTCTCCTACCTCTTTTAAACACCCTCATATGTATCCCTTCTGTAATATTCCAGGATCTGAAAAAAGACTTCGTAAGGTTATACAGAGAAATAATAAGGCCCATTCCTTACTTAAGGTACTCCATATATCTAAACACCAGACAGCACTACATTTACCAAATATTACATTTTACTTCTGGGCAAATGAGGCAGATAACGACCCAGTTCCTGAACAACAGGAAAGCAAATGTTACATATAGATGGTAAGTTTTATGGTTCATGGTCTAGTGAGTATCTAGCATTCACAGATGCTGTTAAGCCCTTCTAGAAGAAGAACTTGCCTTTATATAGCACAATCGCATGACATCCTAAAGTGCTTTATAGCTAATGAAGTAGTTTTGAAGTATAGTCACTGTTGTAATGTAGGGAAAAACGGCAGCCAACTTGCACATAGCAAGGTCCCACAAACAGCGATGAGATAAATGACCAGATAATCTATTTTAGTGATATTAGGTGAAGAATAAATATTGGGCAGCACACCAGGAAAACTCCGCTGCTCTTCTTCGAATTGTGCCATGGGATCTTTTATGTTCACCCAAGAGGGCCGATGGGGCCTTGATTTAACATCGCATCTGAAAGACGGCACCTCCGACAGTGCAGCACTCCCTCAGTACTGCACAAAAGTGCTAGCCTAGATTATGTGCTCAAGCTATGAAATCTTGACCAATAGTTCACAACAGCTATTTGGTAGGAAAATCATTTGTTCTTACCCTTCAGCACCTTTATGCTCTTTATGTTAGTGTGGTATCTTAGGGGGTGATTTTGTCAATGGGGGCACGTTGGAGGCGGGACTGCTGCTTGTCGGGTTTTAGTCCTGCCTCCATCGACTTGTGGCCAACCCACGCTATTTTCCCTTGATTGACCTTGTTAAGCCCGCCCAGCGGGCTTAGCAGGCCGATTAAGGGGAAGCCAGTTACACAGAACTCTGTGAAGCTGTCAAACACTGACATTCTCTGTGGTTTGATGAGTCCTTGTATTCAAGACTCATCAAACCTATCTGCTGAGCAGAAATCAGATGACTATTGCATCGGAGAATGCAGCAGCCATCTGTCATCTCTGTCGGTGAGATGCGAGAGTCTCCGCATCCCCAACTGTTGAAGCATGCAGGAAGAAACAAAGGTAAGTAAACATTTTCTATCACTTTTCACTCACCTCACACACTTACCTCTCCACATTTGCACCCATCACTTACCTCCACAGTGCACTTTTGCACCCCTCCGACCCCCGCAGACCCACTGCTCGCCTCGGTGACCCTGGCGGGGTTTCCCGACGTCAGGAAGCCCGCGCCTCTGCTGGAAAAATGGGGATAATCCTCTTAACTGCCTGTTAACTACCTGTTAATAGGTTGTAATCCCCTTCCCACCTCCAGGAGACGGGACCCGGCGCGGGTCGGCTACCCGCCTACTGGGAAGATGGCATGGAGGCGGGTTGGGGGCGGGATGGGTACCCGCCCCCAGATTCTGCCATTTTCCCGGCAGTCCCGCCTCCAAACCCACCTCCCCAGGGCTGGCAGGATCACGCCCTTAGTTTCACTCCCTGGAACACAGTTCTTGCTCTAGTTTCAGCAAGAATAAAAATAAAAACAGTAAGTACTAGTTGTGTTTAAAAGGAAAGGTCATAGGCTGCAGGCATTGGAGAATGTGTATTAAAGCCAGACAAGCTAGCTTGTGGGATGTCACAAATCACAGCCTAGTTCAAACAGATATTGGCCCTGAAATTGCGGTCGGTGGCGTAGCTTAGGAGTATGCTGCTGACCTCCGAACGAAATATGCACTTACCTGGTGCGAAGCCCCAAAACTTGCCTTGAAACGCTGCAGAGTCGTGCGCGGCATAGTGGCCCACGGATCCCAGGGGCGCACCGTTGTGCGTAAGCATACCTGGTATCACGTTGGGTGGTGCTCCTTTCACTAGCCAATCAGGAAAAATAGAAAGCCCCGTTTGACTAAGATGCTTTAAAGGAAGATACAGGTCAATTGGAATCCAGCCGTTCTTGCCAGTTTACATCAATACATTTCCATATATCTGAAAATGACCTGACAAAAAGTTGAAATCTATTTTGACATCATAAACTTGATAACATTATTTAATATATATAAATAATACACGAACGCAAAATCCTGTCACCTCAGAATTGTGACGACAAAACCCTTTTTGTCAATTAAGGTAAATCAATGGAGTTTTAAAAACTGGCAATGCAGTCTTTTGATTGATATTCAATTTTGAAATGAGAAGATTGACTCCCCATGATTAAAAAAAAATGTAAATGATCTCATCCCTCAAACCGAGCCTTTACAGCTGCCTAGTAGGTTCTTTTACGTGTTCATTTTTTATTATTATGGCCCTGCAATTGCAATTTTCTCATCCACTCTCCCCTTATGCTGTGCAAACAGGCTCCTGCATCTGTTTGCACCAGCCATAAAATTTTCCAGCATAATTGATGCGCAGTTGGTGGGCAACTAGCCCAACCTTTCACCAGCAATGAGGATTTGAAAGTCGCAGCGATCATCTTTCTATTCAGAACCTGACAGATCGCAAGTTCGGCATTTAGCGCATGCGCTTGAACTCGCAGCCAATTTCAAAGGTGGTATGACAACTTATACTGAGAGTACGCCGTCATACCGACTGCAAATTCAGGGCCAATGAGAATCGATTGTCTTATTGCGGAATGATAAGGGATGCTAAGTAAGTTATCATCTCGTCTCAGGGGCTCAACGAAATTTTCACACGATTCATCGGGGCACCCATGAGATGTCTGCAGAGGAGTTACAGAAGTCCATATTTGCATGCTGATTAAAATTTCTAATTTAATCAAGACCATCTCAATTTTGACTTTTTTTGGTTGGAGTCACCTGATTTTATAAATCCACACTGTTACACTAAAAATACGGCCAGGAAATTACTTGGCGTTGCTCCTGTTCCAGGACAGCGAAGTAACTCGGCGGAGTTGAGAGCAGCTCCGAGTCAAATTCCCGGCCGATGTTCTCAGCCCTCCTCTTCCTAATTCAAATAATAAATGTCTCCACAGATACTCTATGGTTCAGTTAGTAAAGGCAGCATGGAGCTGAACCATAAAGAGCAGAAAGTCTCAGATGTGATTCCTAGTCTGTGCTCAGCCTAGACAGCAGTTGGGGTGTAACATTTGGTCTCAGCACCCCTTGTTGTTTCGTATGACGGGCAAAGCTTATAATGGGATGTTTAGTTTGACTATCCATTCGATGGCCTCTTGAGATGCTGAATGGAGAAATGAGGTGCCTCCCGCAACAGATTTTAGTGGGCAGGTTGACGTGATGTGTTCCACGGTCTCAACTCATGGCCACGGTCACACTTCGGGTCGTCCCTCATCTTCCACTTGTGGAGCAGGTGGCCGCATCGTCCATGTCCTGTGCGGATACAGTTGATCGCCGTCCACTGTCTTCAAGGGAGGTCGAAGCCAGGGACCTCTGCTGTTGGGTCAGTGATGAGGTGTTGGTTCTTTATATTGCATGTGTCCCACGATTCCGTCCATCTGGATAGCATCCCTGGGCTAAAATCAGGAAACTCAGCATGGATTTCCAGTCCTGATTACTATCCAGTGACCCCTTGCTGGAAAGTGCATATGGACACTCACGAGGTAACAATGGGATTTGGCTTTAATACCTTAAGGTTGAAGAGTGTGCTGACACTGTCTGGGCTCACACACAAAGGATCAGAACATGGTCAAGGTACAAAAGGGTGCCTGAGATGGGACTGTGCTCAGGAAGGAGTAGCACTTTCAGAAGAAGGGACAGAGGAGAAAACCGGTTCAATATTTACTGTACACTTCACCAAACCTGACTCTGGGGTGCTCCTGATCAAAAATCTTGCTTTCCAGACTCGTGACCAGGCTTTCATAGGCATGCCAAAGTTTGTTTTCATCTCACAGTGCTGGAGTCATTGACTTGGAGAGGTTATTGAGACCATGGGAGCTGGAATTACACGATCACTCAATATTGAATTAATAACTAGTGATGATAAAAACAGAAAATGCTGGAAGTACTCAGCAGGTCAGGCAGCATCTGTGGCGAGAGAAAAGGAGTTAATGGGCTGGATTTTACCAGCCCTGATGAGGCGGGACTGCTGGGAAAATGGGAAAAATTGGAAGCGGGTCCCAACTTGCCTCCGAACCATCTTCCCAGGAGGCGGGTCTCCAACTCGCACAAGAGCCACGAGCGAATTTGCATAGGGTAAATAAGATCAGAGAAATGAACGAGTGGCTCAAAGACTGGTGTGGGAGAAATGGGTTTCGATTTGTGGGGCACTGGCACCAGTACTGGGATAAGAGGGAGCTGTTCCGTTTGGACAGGCTTCACTTGAACCATGCTGGGGCTAGAGTCCTGGCGAATTGAATAACTAAGGCTGTAGAGAGGGCTTTAAATTAATAGTGGGGGGAGGGTCCAGGTGAGCGGGAATTTAAAAAGTCAATGAGAAATGAGAAAAAAATAGAGCAGGATAGAGATGGGGTAAATAATAACCAGAGTGTGACAGGAAGGGACAGAATGTTTAAAAATAAGAATGCAACAGAAAATGGGGCCAAAACAAGGAGAAATGGTAAAAAGACGAAGTTAAAAGCTCTGGGGGAAAAATTTGGTTGCTTTGCGCCTCCTGTTAGCACCCTAAGAGGGCGCTAATGGGTCGCAAAGCAACTAGCGCCCGGGCACGGTGATGTTTGCGCCGCTTGCGAAATTGACCAGACATTTTGCGGCGGTGTTAAACACTACCGCCACGATCTCCTGCGCCCGCAGATCGTGACATCAGTCGAGCGTGCAATGCCCCGGTAGCGCCCCGGACCGGATATTGAGAACGCTAGCAACGACAGGTTGAGGGGAACGTTTTGCAGTCGGGAAGGGACTGGGGGAGTGCTATTTAAAGGCGACCGCTTCCTGAATTTTTTTGTCGGCGACATTTTTGCACCATGCATTCTGAGAGAGAGAGAGAGAGAGAGAGAGACTTCTGGAGGGATTCAACGCTGTGTGAAGGAGTTTTGGGTACTGAGCAGCACTTTGCAGGTTCATTTTGATTTGTCCTTCCTTGCATCAATTTAGAAGAGACTATGGGGGCTGCACTCTGAGCTCTTTCCCTGGGCCTCTCCATTGTTCTTTCCAGCAGAATTGATGTACAGCTCACTCCAGGTCGAGATTAAAGGCTGCAATGATCAGGGTGGAGAGCAAGATCGACCCTCCCCTTTAAGAACTGGCCGGCGCCAGTGTGTCTGTGTTCCATTGCTGACTGACATCACATGAGCTTCACCAGCGCTCTGAATTAGCACCTCGCTCCTCAGTGTTAGCGCCTTAAGAGAGGTGTGTAGTGCCTGATGTAGCGCTCCTATCACCTCCAGGGGCGATAGAAGCCAAGTTTTCAGTCGGAGGTGATAATTAGCGCCAGGTGCTAAATTTTGCGCCCAGCCGATAATTGTGCCCCAAACGGGATGATGCCGAATTTCTCCCCCTCTATATCTGAATGCACACAGCATTCGTAACAAGATAGATGAGTTGACGGCACAAATAGATACAAATGGGTATGATCTGATCGCCATTACAGAGACATGGTTGCAAGGTGACCAGGGCTGATAACTGAATATTCCAGGGTATTTGACAATTCGGAAGGATAGACAGAAAGGAAAGGGAGGTGGGGTGGCTTTGTTGGTAATGGATGGGATCAGTGCAGTGGTGAGAAGTGATATTGGCTCAGAAGATCAAGATGTAGAATCAGTTTGGGTGGAGATAAAAAATAATAAGGGTAAAAGTCTCTGGTGGGCATAGTCTACAGACCCCCGAACAGTAGCAATACTGTTGGACCGAGTATAAATCAACAAATAATGGAGGCCTGTAAAAAAGGTACGGTAATAATCATGGGTGATTTTAATCTCCATATTGATTGGACAAATCAAATTGGCCATGGTAGCCAGGAGGAGGAGTTCATAGAGTGCATCCGGGATGGTTTCATAGAACAGTATGTAATGGAACCAACCAGGCAGCAGGCTATCTTGGATCTGGTACTGTGTAATGAGACAGAATTATTAAATGATCTCATAGTAAAGAATCCTCTAGGAAAGAGTGATCATAACATGGTTGAATTTCAAATTCAGTTGGAGGGTGAGAAAGTTGTATCTCAAACCAGTGTCCTGATTTTAAACAAAGGCAATTACAATGGCATGAGGGCAGAACTGGCTCAAGTGGACTGGAAAAATAAATTAAAGGGTAAGACAGTTGAAATGCAGTGGTGGACATTTAAGGAGATATTTCATAACTCTCAACAAAAATATATTCCAGTGAGAAAGAAAGATTTTAAGAGACGGGAGCACTATCCGTTGCTAACTAAGGAAGTAAAGGATGGTATCAAATTGAAAACGAAGGCATACAATGTTGCCAAGATTGGTGGGAGGCCAGAGGATTGGGAAATTTTTAAAAACCAGCAAAGGATGACTAAAAAAATAATAAAGAGAGAGAAGATGAATTATGAGAGTAAACTGGCAAGAAACATTAAAACAGATAGTAAGAGCTTCTACAGGTATATAAAAAGGAAGAGAGTAGCTAAAGTAAACGTTGGTCCCTTAGAGGATGAGACTGGGGAATTAATAATGGGGAACGGGGAAATGGCAGACTCTAAACAAATATTTTGTATCTGTCTTCACGGTAGAAGACACTAACAACATCCCAATAATGGATAATCAAGGGGCCACAGGGAGGGGGGTGGGGGGGAACTAAAGACAATCACTATCACTAAGGAAAAAGTACTTGGTTAAATAATGGGACTAAAAGACGACAAGTCCCCTGGACCAGATGGCCTGCATCCCAGGGTCTTAAAAGAAGTGGCTGCAGAGATAGTGGATGCATTGGTTGCAATATACCAAAATTCCCTGGACTCTGGAGAGGTCCCAGCGGATTAGAAAACCGCAAATGTAACACCCCTATTTAAGAAAGGAGGGAGACAGAAAGCAGGAAACTATAGACCAGTTAGCCAAACATCTGATGTTGGGAAAATGCTGGAGTCCTTCATTAAGGAAGCAGTAGCAGGGCATTTAGAAAATCATAATGCAGTCAAGCAGAGTCAGCATGGTTTTAGGAAAGGGAAATCATGTTTAACAAATTTGCTGGAATCCTTTGAGGATGTAACGAGCAGGGTAGATAAGGGTGAGCCAGTGGATGTGGTGTATTTGGATTTCCAGAAGGCATTCGATAAGGTGACACATAAAAGGTTACTGCATAAGATAAGAGCTCACGGAAGTGGGGGTAATATATTAGCATGGATAGAGAATTGGCTAACTAACAGAAAGCAGAGAGTCGGAATAAATGGGTCATTTTCCGGTTGGCAAACGGTAACTAGTGGGGTGCCACAGGGATCGGTGTTGGGGCCTCAACTATTTACAATCTACATTAATGACTTGGATGAAGGGACCAAGTGTAATGTAGCCAAGTTTGCGGATGATACAAAGATGGGTGGGAAAGCAAGTTGTGCAGAGGACTCAAAGAATCTGCAAAGGGATATAGACAGGCTAAGTGAGTGGGCAAACATTTGGCAGTTGGAGTATAATGTGGGAAAGTGCGAGTTATCCACTTTGGCAGGAAAACTAAAAAAGCAAATTATTATTTAAATGGAGAGAGATTACAAAATGCTACAGTTCAGAGGGACCTGGGGGTCCTTGTGCATGAAACACAAAAAGTTAGCATGCAGGTACAGCAAGTAATCAAAAAGGCAAATGGAATGTTGGCCTTTATTGCTACAACTATACAGGGTATTGGTGAGACCACACCTTGAGTACTGCGTACAGTTTTGGTCTCCTTATTTAAGGAAGGATATACTTGCATTGGAGGCAGTTCAGAGACGATTCACTCGGTTGATTCCTGAGATGAGGGGGTTGTCTTATGAAGAAAGGTTGAGCCTATACTCATTGGAATTTAGAAGAATGAGAGGTGATCTAATTGAAACATATAAGATACTGAGGGGGCTCGACAAGGTAGATGCAGAGAGAATGTTTCCCCTCGTGGGGAAATCTAGAACTCGGGGGCATAGTTTCAGAATAACGGGTCGCCCTTTTAGAACTGAGATGAGGAGGAATTTCTTCTCTCAGAGGGTCGTAAATCTGTGGAATTCTCTGCCTCAAAGAGCCGTGGAAGCTGGGTCATTAAATACATTTAAGGTGGAGATAGACAGATTTTTGCAAGATAAGGGAGTGAAGGGTTATGGGGAGCGGGCAGGGAAGTGGCTTTGAGCCCAAGATCAGCCATAATTTTGTTGAATGGCGGAGCAGGCTCGAGGGGCCAAGTGGCCTATTCCTGCTCCTATTTCTTATGTTTACTACGTTAAAGGCGCTATATAAATACAAGTTGTTGTTGTGGACTGCACTGGCACTGGCACTTGGCGCGGCCAGGGACTACAACTCCCACAATCCCCCGTGGCGGCTGCGCGTGCGCAGTGGGCAGCAGGGCAATGTTGGTGCGTGTGGGGCGGTCAGGTGATGCGGTCGGCGGAGGAGCCGAGCCGGAGCAGCAACAGGCGGAGAGCGGCTCTGGGCCTGCTGGACTCCCGGCCGGGCGGGCAGTGTAGGTATGTCTTTCCTTCCTCATTATCATGGTTGTTATTATTCATTGAAGCGCCGCTTTACTCATCACACGCCGTTTATTTACGTTCGGTGCGATAGTTAGTAGAAAGGAGGGGTGGTTGGTTGGTGTGGATGGTGTGTGTGTGTCTGTTCCCGGGTGAAGGGTTACAGTCAGCACTGGGCCTGCCTGGAGTCACCCCTCCCTGTATGTGGGCAGGTGTCTAAAGTTAACAGCAGTTCAAGTCAAGCCACTAAATTATCCCAGAACGGGATCTGCAAAAAAAAAAGGGGCAAAGAATTTCTTTCAATTAGATTTTCTCAGTTGTGTTCCCTGCACTTTAACTGGTGCAACTTTGTTTTTTTTGCTGTAAATGTAAGAGAAAAATAATAATGTCAAAAGTAGAATTTTATTTTTGTTGCTTCTGCTTTTCACCCCATTTTTGGGGGGGGGGGGGGGGTGCGGGTGGTTATGCGCTTCTGATGCAGTTCATCTTTCTTGCTTGTGCTCTTCTCGTGGGTTCAAGTCCCACTCCAGAGGTTTGAGCACAAAAATCTAGGCTGACTCTCCCAGTGCCGTACTTGTGGGAGTGCGGCACTGTCAGAGGTGCCATCTTTCAGATGAGAGGTTAAATCGAGTCTGCTCTCTCAAGTGGACGTAAAAGATCCCACTGCACTATTTCGAAGAAGAGCAGGGGAGTTATCCCCTGTGTCCTGGCCAATATTTATCCTTCAGTCAACATAACAAAAACAGATTATCTGGTCATTATCACATTGCTGTTTGTGGGAGCTTGCTGTGTGCAAATGGGCTGCCGCGTTTCCTACATTACAACAGTGACTGCACTTCAAAAAGTACTTAATTGGCTGTAAAGAGCTTTGGGATGTCCAGTGGTCGTGAAAGGTGCTATAGAAATGCAAGTCTTTTTATGCCATCAAAGTAGCAGTATGTATTTCTTGAAGCCTAAATAGGGACATTTACTGTAACATCATTATGTCAGTTTATTGATAAAATGAAGCACATTAAAATAGGAAATTGTTGAAGTGCAGTTTAAAAAAAAAGCATTGCTGATATTGAGGTGCTGTATGAATGTCATAAAATGACGAACATTCTGTATAACTGGAACCAAAAAAGTTTCATCAAAGGGCACTGTGTTAAGGTATTAGAACAACGCAAGTGCCCTACAATTTGTGCATATTCTGATCTGCGTGATCCAACAAGTTTTGTCGGCTTTACTTCATTTTGTTTTTTCGTTTCAGAAGTAGTCTTTAAGATAATGGGCTGCTTTTTTTTAAGAAAAAGTGGTTTATGCAAGTTTTAATGATTTGGCAGTGAAATCTCTCCTGTGCTGCTGAATGGTGGATATGGTGGAATGGATGCTGGTAGTCATTTGCTACCTCGCTCATTCTTTGCCTGAGCCCAGAAATGGGCTATTCCATCATAGAGAGCATCACTGTTAAGTCTGACCCAACATGTGCATCCATGATAATTAGGAACAGGAAACCTGGCTAATTTCACTCTCTTTCCCCCTTGGCCAAGGACACTGAGGCTAATTGTTGCATTCCAGCCACTCCCTGGATCAGATCAGTTAAAGCAGCGCAGAGCAGAGATCAGCTGTGGCTCAGTGGGTAGCACCCTCGCCTCTGAGTCAGAAGGTTGTGGGTTCAAGTCCCACTCCAGGGACCTGAGCACAAAAATCTATGCTGACACTCCAGTGCAGTGCTGAGGGAGTGCTGCCCTGTCGGAGGTGCCATCTTTGGATCTGACGTTAAACCGAGGCCCCGTCTGCTCATAAAAGATCCCATGGTACTATTTCGAAGGAAGGGGAGTTATCCCCGGTGTCCTGGCCAATATTTATCCCTCAATCAACATAACAAAACCAGATTATCACATTGTGGGAGCTTGCTGTGCGCAAATTGGCTGCTGCATTTCCGACATTACAACAGTCTTTCTTTAGCCTTGTGGCCTCCTTGCTCTCTGGTGGTGTACCACACAAGGCTGTGCATTTTCTAATTGAGCTAGTTGGGGAGCCCCTTCAATAATTCCTCGAAAGAGGGAATATTGTGAGATTGTACAGCTTTATTCCATTGATTTGGAACCATGTACTGGAACTAGAGTATTCAGCAAATTGTTGATGCCAACTTTGAAGGGTTTGATGATATTAAATATAGGGTATTGCACAAGTGACAGTTTTCTTCCAAAACTGATGAGAGAAAAACACAAACAAAACAATGCAAAGTAAAATCTTTTTCATAGCCTGTTGTGTCTCATTATATAAATTTTTTCCATTAAATATCCTTGCTTCTTAATTGTGCATTGCATAATGCAATTTGGAACTTCACTTCAATATGATGGGTTTTGCAGGTTTGACATTAAAAGGTCCACTATTAGATGTTTGTCCCTTTAATCTAGTATCATTATTACTGTACTTGCTGATTTAATGCAGTTGTTTGATAGGAACCCTGTATATTACAGGGAAGATATTGTAGTGACATAGCTATGGTGCCCAATGCACCATTGTTTCTACTTAAGTCCATAAGTTTTTTTACAAAAACCAAAGTGAAATATAGATATAAATAGTGATTCCGTGACTCTCATTCCTACCCAGCACGAATCTGCACTCGTTGGGGGCATGCATCAGGGATAGATCTACAGTGGGGTACGGTAGCATAATGGTGATGTTACTGGACTAGTAATCCAGAGGCCTGGACTAATGATCCGGAGACATGAGTTCAAATCCCACCACGGCAGCTGGGGAATTTAAATTCAGTTAATTAAATAAATCTGGAATTAAAAATAGCTGTATCAGTAATAAAACTGCCAGATTATCATAAAAACCCATTTGGTTCACTAATGTCCTTTTTAGGAAAGGAAATCTGCCGTCTTTACCTGGTCTGGCCTATGTGTGACTCTAGACCCACAGTAATGTGGTTGACTCTTAACAGCCCTCTGAAATGGTAGTTCACTACCTTCTCCAGGGTAATTAAGGATGGGCAATAAATGCTGGCCTTGCCAGCGATGCCCACATCCCGTGAATGAATTAAAAAAAAAAAATTGTACTCTGATATTCTGATTCATATTCTCTGCGAGTGCAGATTCCTGCTGTGAGTGCGGGGTTGTGGAATCCCCACGATCGTATGTGTCACCCTGGCTTGGCGGTAGCACTCTTGTCTCTCAGTTGGAAAGTTGTGGGTTCAAGCCCCATACCAGGCAGACATTTCATTGCAGTTCTGTAGTAGTGCTACATTATCAGTGGTGCTGTATTTTGGATGGGCCCGAGTCCTATTCTACCTGTTCAGATGAATTTAAAAGATCCCATGGTTGCAGCCCCTCTTCCACTATTTAATGGGGCTGATTTTCAATTTTTGCTTAAACTTCAGTCCAATGATCTTGGGTCATCCAAGGTGGCCAAATATGGGAGTGAGCAGTTTGGCAGACCTCCACATTGGTCTGCTCCAGGGACTGGCCAAAACCTCCCCTCATAGGTCTAGGATGCGTGGATCCACGTGGAAGGTCTCTTCAACTTCTTGCCTCTCTTCTGCGGACTTGTGCACGCATGGGTGACCCTGGAGAGGGATCACAAGGCTTCCACCAGTACTCTTAAGGGGCATAACCTTAAAATTAGAGCTAGACTGTTCAGGGGTGATGTCAGGCAGCACTTCTTCATGCAAAGAATAGTGGAAATCTGGAACTCTCTCCCCAAAAAGCTGTTGAGGCTAGGTCAATCGAAAATTTCAAAACTGAGATTGATAGATTTTAGTTAGCCAAGGGTATTATTTCCATTCCACCTCCGTAACATCGTCTGTCTCCGCCCTTGCCTCATCCATGCTTTTGTTACCTCTAGACTTGACTATTCCAACGCATTCCTGGCTGGTCTCCCACGTTCTACCCTACATAAACTTGAGGTCATCCAAAACTCTGCTGCCCGTGTCCTAACTCGCACCAAGTCCTGTTCAATCATCACCCCTGTGCTCGCTGACCTACATTGGCTCCCGATTAAGCAACGCCTCGATTTCAAAATTCGCGTCCTTGTTTTCAAATCCCATCATGGTCTCGCCCCTCCCTATCTCTGTAATCTCCTCCAGTCCCACAAACCCCCCGAGATATCTGCACTCCTTTAATTCTGCCCTCTTGAGCATCCCTGATTAGAATCGCTCGACCATTGGTGGCCGTGCCTTCTGTTGCCTAGGCCCTAAGCTCTGGAATTCCCTGCCTAAACCTCGCCCCCTCTCTACCTCTCTTTAAGATGCTCCTTAAAACCTACCTCTTTGACCAAGCTTTTGGTCATCTGCCCTAATTTCTCCTAATGTGTCTCGGTGTCAAATTTTTTGTCTTAATACTCCTGTGAAACGCCTTGGGATGTTTTACTACGTTAAAGGCGCTATATAAATACAAGTTGTTATTAAGGGTTACAGAACCAAGGCGGATCAGCCATCGTCTAATTAAATGGCGGAACAGGCTCAAGCGGCTGAATGGCCTACTCCTGTTCCTGCGTACTCTTTAGGTCTTCCATGACCATTGGGCAGCACAGGACTTTAACTGTATCATTGATGAGGAAAACCTGATTTATGATTTAGGTTTATTTTATTTAATACACTTCTTCGTTTCATTGGATCATCTGTAGTCGTGTTGTATTAGTGCTGTTTTTGTAATGGTGGCACTGAGTACCCAGTGTTGCCCCATTGGCTCTAAACTCTTGGCTTTGTGGGAAAGACGCTGGGTGCTGCAAGATGTACCATCGAGCCCTTCTTTGAACTTCTCCTTTGTTTCAGTTGTATTGGTTTAGACTGATGTCCTTCCTCCAAATAGGGGAGAGCTTGTTTCAAGTAAACAACAGAATTGAGATCCTGTCAATAAACATGTTCAAATCTTTACTTTCAACCTTTTTCTTCTGATGAAGGGCTGTACACCTGGAACATCAAAGCCTTTCTTTTCTTTTTACAGATGCAAACTGATGTGTGTATTTCCAGCAATTTCTGTTATTTTGTTCTGCATGTGTGATCCTAAACAGTGTTGGCAGGTTGTTTGACTGTGAGGGGATTTCATAGCTCATTTGACCCTGTCTTCACCTAATGTCCACATGTGCGTGCTTCCGGTAGAAATCACGGAATAGTGAGTGATCAGAACCCTGGATCTGTGATCAGAAGCCAGGATCTATGACAAGTTTTTCCAATATTCTGATTCAGGGTCTTGGAGACCAATTATAGCATCTCTATCATTGCCATGGCTGAGATCAGCGAACTCAGCACTGACTGGAGTGTGAAGTTGAGACCGTTCTGCTCTGTATGGCTCAGGTATTCATTTCCTTAATCAGCTCAGGCACTGGGGGGAACCATGGAATTATATAGAATATACAGCACAGAAATAGGCCATTCGGCCCAACCAGTCCATGCTGGCGTTTATGCTCCACTCGAGCCTCCTCCTGTCTTTCCTCATCTAACTCTACCAGCATACCCTTCTCCCTCATATGCTTATCTAGCCTCCCCTTAAATGCATCTATACTATTCGCCTCAACCACTCCCTGTGGTAGCGAGTTCCACATTTTCACCACTCTCTGGGTAAAGAAGTTTCTTCTGAATTCCCTATTTGATTTCTTGATTATCTTATATTGATGGCCTCTAGTTTTGCTCTTACCCACAAGTGGAAGCACTTTCTCTGTTTCTATTCTATCAAACCCTTTCATAATTTTAAAGACCTCTGTAAGAACATAAGAAATAGGAGCAGGAGTAAGCCATTTGAACTTCGAGCCTTCTCCGCCATTCAATAAGATCATGGCTGATCTTCCAACTCAACACCACTTTCCCGCCTGATCCCCATATCCCTTGATTTCCTCTAGAGTCCAAAAATCTATCTATCTCAGCTTTGAATATACTCAACGATTCACCATCCACAGCCCTTTGGGGCAAAGAATTCCAAAGATTCACACCCCTCTGAGTGAAGAAATTCCTCCTCCTCTCAGTCTTAAATGGCCGGTCCCTTATCCTGAGACTCTGCTCCCTAGTTCTAGACCCTCCAGCCAGGGGAAACAACTTCTCAGCATCTACCCTGTCAACCTCCCTCAGAATCTTGTATGTTTCAATGAGATCACCTCTCATTCTTCTAAACTCCAGAGAGTATAGGCCCAATCTATTCAGTCTCTCCTCATAGGACAACCTTCTCATTCCAGGAATCAATCTAGTGAACCTTCGTATCTCTCTCTATTAAGTCACTTTTCTCTTTTAAGTCACTTCTCTACTTCTCAATTCTATCCCTCTAGAAATAAACCATAGTGCTTTTTTTTTCAAGAGAAACGTGACCCAGCCTATTCATCCTTTCCTGATCGGTATAACTTTGCATTTCTGGTACCATCCTTGAAATTCTTTTTGCACCCTCTCTTGTGCCTCTATATCCTTTTTTTTAATATGGTGACCAGAATTATACACAGTACTCCAAGTGTGGTCTAACCAAGGTTCGACACTGGTTTAGCATAACTTCTCTACTTCTCAATTCTATCCCTCTAGAAATAAACCCTAGTGCTTTTTTTATGGCCTTATTAACCTGCATCGCTACTTTTAGTGATTTGTGTATTGGTACTCCCAGATCCCTTTGTTCCTCTACCTCATTTTTTTCCAAGTAATATGTGACCTCATTTTTTTAAACAAAATGTAATACCTCACACTTGTGTTGAAATTCATTTGCCAATATTATATGCCCATTCTGCAAGTTTATTTTTGTCGTTTTGTAATTTGTTGCAATATGTACATTTTTAATTGAAACTTCTTGTGACGCTCCAAGGAAAACGGGCGAAGAAGTCTTACTACAATTATACAGGACCTTGGTGAGACCACACCTGGAATACTGTGTACAGTTTTGGTCTCCTTACCTAAGGAAGGATATACTTGAGGGGATGCAGCAAAGGTTCACCAGACTGATTCCTGGGATGGGGGATTGTCCTATGGGGAGAGATTGAGTAGACTAGGCATATGTTCCCTAGAGTTTAGAAGAATGAGAGGTGATCTCATTGAAACATACAAAATTCTTAAAGGGCTTGACAGGGTAACTGCAGGGAGGATGTTTCCCCTGGCTGGAGAGTCTAGAACCAGGGGTCACAGTCTCAGAATAAGGGGTCGTCCATTTAGGACTGAGATGAGAAGAAATTCACTCAAAGGGTTGTGAATCTTTGGAATTCTCTACCCCAGAGAGCTGTGGATGCTCAGTCGTTGACACAGATCGATAGCTTTTTGGATACCAAGGGAATCAAGGGATATGTGGATAGTGGGGAAAAGTGGAGTTGAGTTGGAAGATCAGCCAAGCCATGATCTTATTGAATGGCGGAACAGGCTCGAGGGGCCAAATGGCCTACTCCTGCTCCTATTTCTTATGTTCTAAAATATGACATTCCTATGCTTGTGCATTTTCAGTTTTTGACTGTGGTTTACTGTAAGTAAAGGCCAACTTGCAAGTTATGTGTTTTTAATTGTGAAAAAAATGTGGAAAGGATATATTTTTGTTAAATTAAAAGGAATTACTATTGGTGATGGAGAGCTGAAACAAAATCAGAAAATGTTAGAAACACATGGCAAGTCAATCAGCACCAAAAGAGAAAAGGCAGGTAATGAAATTTTGGGTTTGAACCCTTCATCAGAATGTTCTAATGAAGGGTTGTAGTGTCATAACCTGCCTTTTCTCTCTGCAGATGTTGACTGACCGGCTGTGTAATTCCAATTGTTAGTTTTGTACTGGGCTTTTCTTTATAAAAAGGCAAAAACAAACAGTTGCAACCTCCTTGTTGCCGAACAGCTGTGCAAACTTAAGGTGAATAAATCTCGGGCCGGATAAGATGCATCAAGGATTCTTAAGGCAATTGTAGGAACTCGAGCACAAATCTTCCAGAAATCACTGAATACTGGAGCGGTGCCTGGGGACTGGAGAAAGGCAGATGTTACTCCTATTTTTAAAAAAGGAAGCAAAACTGACCCAGGAAACTACAGACCAGTGAGTTTGCTGTCCATTGTGGATAAAGTTATGGAAACCCTTATTAAAGGTAAGATCATTGAGCATTTGGATTTAAATAAAATCATAAAAGATAGCCAATATAGGTTCACGAAGGGGAGGTCTTGCCAATCTAACTTGCTGGTTTTCTTTGAGGGGATGACAAAGGAGCTTGATGGGGTAAGGCAGTGGATGTGATGTACTTGGATTTCAGTAAGGCCTTTAACACAGGTCCTCTGGAAAGGTTGGCATTGGAAATAAAGAAAGTGGGAATCAGTGGAATTATTTTTAAATTGATACGTAATTGGTTGGCAGAACCCAGAGGGTGGTGGTACAAGGAACGTCATCAGCCTGAGAGAATGTTATCAGTGGAGTCCCACAGCGGTCTGTTTTGAGACCTCTTTAATATCTTTATAAATGATCTGGAACTAGGAATCACGAGCACAGTGGCTAAATTTGCAGATGATGTAAAACTAAAGAAGGTGGTAGACTGCAAATCTGAACAGGATAAGCTACAGGAGGATTTGACTATACTCGGGAATTGGGCAGACAGATGGCAGGTGAAATTCAATGTCGAGAAATGCAAAGTGAATCGGAAATGGTTTCATGAATTATTCTCATTAATGCACAGCATGCTGTGGAATTGAAGAACGCGCCCCAGGTTTGCTCTCCTGTCTGTGGAGAGTCAGCTGATCTCAGCTGGAGTAACGAGAGTCCTGCTGTTGGCCTCTTTGTCCCTAGGTGCGGGAAGGGAAAAATATGTAAGTGTCCCTGCTCCTGTCCACACATGGCCACTGGTGGGTTACTGCTGTCTGTTGGACCATACCTCAGTATCTGTCATTGCCTTTGGGAGAAGCAGAGAAAAGTGGTGGAAATGGGACCTTCATATGCCTGAAAAGTATAACTATGGCACACCTTATTTATAGGGACTGAGTAGATAGGTTTAGCTTACAAAAGTTTTTGCATGTTGTGCCTATCTATCCAGGTCTGGTATTTTTGGACAGTTACAGCAAGCACTGTTCAATTCCGTGTTGGATTTACTTGATGCTCCTGCTTACAGTCTGCAGATACACATTTCAGAGCGCGATGCTTTTCTTTACGTGAGCATACATTGGTAAGGACAGTTGTAAATTTAAGTAAGCAAGTTGTGGAAGAGCAACTAGTAGTTTATAAAGCGGTTCCTCTTTATTTTTGCTTTAGCACAAACTGCTTCAACATAGTGTTCAAATAGGAACAGCAGTAGGCCAAAAGAAATGAGCTGCCATCTTAATTATGAATCTGTTTAAAATTATAGTGTGGCTTGCAGAGTTAATCTAATCCCAAACAACTCTATTGTACAAAAGCTGCAGTACCCTAGAGATGATTTTATACCATTAGAACCATTGAGATGAACAGTAGATATTACCCATGTGATTTCCCCAGAATTACTGTACTGCGACATTAAGATTTCAAACCTCATTAATCATTTGTAGTATGCCCTGAACTAGAGACCTGTCCATCATGGGAAGTCAGATTCATGACTTGCACCCTGGAGAGTATTAACTAATCAGCTGGGCCTGGCTAATGTAGTCGTGAACATTGCTGATCAGATGCCTAAGTAATTGATTTAGCCTTCACAGTAATGAAAGAACAACAATTCCCATTTATTGTCAACATTTTAGCATGCAGTCTTAACCTTTTACAGAAATCTAGACAGCAGTGTTTGGGGAAGTATAATTCATCCTCTTGTATTTGTATGTTACTGTGTTAGTCATACTGAATTTTTTCAGAATATGTAATGTATTCTTACTGATTGATTTTTGAGAATTGGACAGATTTATGTTCTAGTCCCCTCACTCGTTTTGTTTAGACACACCGAACAAGTGACTAGTCAGTTATATCGTTGGTACGGATACCTGATGTCATAGACTGTAAAAACACTTGTTCAAGGAAAGTCTATTGCAGTGACAAACCACCATTGCTCACTTCCTTTGCCATTCTTGCTGGTTACTTAAAATCTTCATTCCTTTTTGCAAATGGCAATAAGTGAGAGAAAGAAAGAAAGAACTTGCATTTATATAGCGCCTTTCATGACCTCAGGACGTCTCAAAGCGCTTTACAGCCAATAAAGTACTTCTGAAGTGTGGTCACTGTTGTAAGAAATGCGGAAGTCAATTTGCGCACAGCAAGGTCCCATAAACAGCAATGTGATAATGACCAGATAATCTGTTTTGTTAAGTGATGTTGGTTGAGGGATAAATATTGGCCAGGACACCAGGGAGAACTCCCCTGCTCTTCGAAATAGTGGTCATGATGCGGAGATGCCGGTGTTGGACTGGGGTGGACAAAATTGAGAGGTCGCACAACACCAGGTTATAGTCCAACAGTTTTATTTGAAATCACAAGCTTTCGGAGCTATCGATTTGCTCCTTCCTCCTTCCTCCTTCCTTCACCTGAGGAAGGAGCAAATCGATAGCTCCGAAAGCTTGTGATTTCAAATAAAACTGTTGGACTATAACCTGGTGTTGTGCGACTTCGAAATAGTGCCATGGGATCTTTAACGTCCACCTGAGAGGGGAGACGGGGCCTCGGTTTAACGTCTCATCCGATAGACGGCACCTCCGACAGTGCAGCACTCCCTCAGCACTGCACTGGAGTGTCGGCCTAGCTTTTGTGTCTCTGGAGTGGGACTTGAACCCACAACCTGCTGACTTGGGCGAGTGTGCTACCCACTGAACCATGAGGGAGATCGAAATGGAGAGAAAGATAAATGTATTGTTTTTTTAACAAAAAAAAGTACATGACTATAATGGGAATGAAGAAACAGATTTATAGAAAAAGGTAAAGTACATGAAAATAATGTTTTGAAAAGTTGAGATGAAATATACATGAAGTGAACTTAAAAAAAAAAAGGTCAAACTGAAAACTTCATGTGGTATTTTAAAAAGAGGAACAAGGAAGAGAACAAATAGACAAGAGACTGCAAAAAGATGATGTAAAACAATTATATTTGGATTTGAAAAAACGAAGTTGAGCAAAATGCTTGGTCAAATTTGGTTGCATTTTGAATAATTTCTGAGGTTTCCTGTATTACTTCTTTGTAGAAGGGATTTTTTTTGAGACTGCAAGCTACATATGAACTCATATCGCCTGTATCAGGCCAGGCTAAAATGAAATATGTTGGTCTCTGTTGCAGCGTTTCACAGGATACCTCTGTCATTAATGTTGTAGGATTTTTATTTGTGTCCTTGAAGTTGACTCCAAATTCTGTTCTCTTTAAACTGAACAGCTGGCGTTATTAATTTTTTTCCCCTAATTTTATCTTTCCTTTTGCAGGGTGTCATGGCACATTAGTAACAGACAGCAGTCCCCTGTGATTAATGGAATGTTGGCCTTTATCTCAAGGGGGTTGGAATACAAAAGTGCGGAAGTGATGCTTCAGTTGCATAGAACCTTGGTCAGACTCCATCTGGAGTACTGTGTTCTATAGGCACCGAACCTCAGGAAAAATAGATTGGCCTTGGAGGGTGTACAGCGCAGATTCCCCAGAATGATACTACTGCTGTAAGGGTTTAATTACGAGGACAGGTTGCATAAACCTGCTTTGCATTACCTTTCGTTTAGAAGGTTGAGGTGCGATCTGGTTGAGGTGTTAAAATGATAAGGAGATTCAAGAGGGTCGATACAGAGAAACTATTTTTTGTGGTGGGGGTATCCAGAAGAAGGAGGCATAATAAAATTAGAGCTGGGCCATTTAGGAGTGAAATCAGGAAGCACTTTTTTGCAAAGGGTAGTGGAACACTCTCCCTCAAAAGGCTGTGGATGCTGGGTCAATTGAAATTTTCAAGACCGAGATGGATAGATTTTTGTTGGGTTAGGATACCTGTGCACATCTTGATTGCCTGCATTGCAGAAATTTGCTTTTCTAGTATCAATCAGGCACTCTCAGGTCACTTAAATAGGGCCAGATGCAAAGTAAAACTCCTTTTACTCTGCTCCATGTGTCTTAATGCCAACCTCAGAACAGTACCTGTGTAGTGTCTTTCTGAACCTGATTACTGATTAATGCCAAATCATAGGCAGTTTTGTACTACAGACCTGTATAGAATTCTCAGAGCCATCACCGAGAGAGAAGGTGTTCAGCCCAGTGTCACAAGTCACTTAAGGGGTCGGCCATTTAAGACTGAGATGAGGAGGAATTTCTTCACTCAGGGTTGTGAATCTTTGGAATTCTCTACCCCAAAAGGCTCTGAATGCTGAGTCTTTGAGTATATTCAAGGCTGAGATAGATAGATTTTTGGACTCTAGGGGAATCAAGGGATATGGAGATCAGGCGGGAAAGCGGAGGTCAAAGATCAGCCATGATCTTATTGAATGGCAGAGCAGGCTCGAGGGGCCATATGGCCTACTCCTGCTCCTAATTCCTGTGTTCTTTTTATTTTACTTTTCTAATAAATTCAGCTTTTGGAAAAGTCTTCAGAAAAGGGACCCTTTTCCAGAAAAATGTAATCTATTGCCAAAATTCTTTTAGTAATCTTGCATGATGCGTAAGATATGGAGTAGAGAACTGGGAACAGGAAGGCAAATATAGACCAAAGGTGCACTTTGGGGAAGAGGGGAACCTTTTTTTTGAGGGTGTAGATCTTTCCTTTAAAGCGAGTCGTACTTTTGTAGAAGAGGATTGACATTGTATACTGTATGCTATGGAATATATGGAGGTTCTTCCAGTAAGTTTGGTGTGAAATTTTCAAGTACAGTAGTTGGACTGTAACGTATGAACACTGAAGTAGCAGCATATTGTATGGTCAAATTACGTTGTGAGAAGATCATCTCCCCACATTAAAGTCAGCATGACTTTCTGTTTATACAATGACTCTGGTCTACTTGAACAAAAAAAAACTATTTTGTCAAAAGGATTTTTCATCAAACCCTGTCACCATGTGGAGTACTCCTTCACAATCCTGTGATGTTACTGGCATGGAGCTGAATAACTGAGTGGTTAAAAGATCTAAATGGTGATAATTAGAAAGAAATAGTTCAGTTCGTAGTGTGATCATATCGTTTGATGGGTAACCTTTCTTTAAAATATTACGCAACAATTGGGCGTAAATATAATATTGTTACGAATGAAATCAAGAACACTTCTGTCATTAACAGCTGTTGTGGTTTTTTTTCCGTAAATTTGTTGAACCTTTTGTCGTAGTGTAGCAAACAAGTATTGGGATTTGTGTACTAATTCTGCTGAATCCAACAACAAACATTCCAAATTCCTGTTCATCAGGATTCTGAAACTGGCCTGGACTCGCATTGGATCTTACTGAGAAGATCCAATTTAGAGCCTTGGCTAGAAAATGGGTGTGCTCTCCTAAGTCTTGCGTGTTTAAAAAAAAATGACTAACCTGGTGTTTTCCTGACTTGTTTCTGCTGCCTTTTAGCTGTCCAGAGGCACTGTTCTTGATTATTTCAAGGTATTCTCTTCAATAGTTTTTGGACTGTATGAATAGTCCAGAATTTTTTAAAAGAGGAAAACCTTAGAATAACCAATAAAAAAAAGAAAGGTTAGCATTTATACAGCGCCTTTCACAACCTCAAGACGACCCAAAGCACTTTACAGCCAATGAAATACTTTTTGAAGTGTAGTCACTGTTGTAATGTAGGAAATGTGGCAGCCAACTTGTGCACAGCAAGCTCCCACAAACAGCAATGTGATAATGACCAGATAATCTGTTTTAGTGATGTTGGTTGAATGATAAATATTGGCCAGGACACCGGGGGTAACTCCCCTGAATAACAGTGGTGCAGAGTGACAATGGGTGCAGTTTAAATCCTGCTCTATGCCTCAGTTCCTGGTTTAAGCCACACCATGATATCTAGCAGGGGGGGAGGAAGAATTGAAAAGGCGAATCATGTTTGAGTGGGCCCTAGCAGCCCCTGGAGGCTGGCATCGGCAGTGTTCCTGGGAGCAGGCCTTGCCCCCATCCTCAGGCAAGTAGATGAAGAAAAATTCTGTAGACACACAAGGAGGTAAAAAGTGAACTATGCAGATATTTATTTAGGAGACACTGTTCACGATGATTCAATGAAAACTGTGCGCAAGTTTGTAAATGAAGTTTGTTCATTAAAAAAAATGGGTGTAGCAAAAATTCTGTAGAGATGTAACTACTGCATTTATACAAAGAATGACACAAAGAATCTTTTGTCAGTCCAAAATGCATTTTCATGCCAGAACACAGTGTTAAGATTCCAGTTGGCTACGTGATGAATCCAGATGAGTTGCTTCATTCACCAAGATCTTTTGATTTAGTTTCTCCGGTAATTTCTGAAATATTACCTTTGTGAACTGCATGCTGTTTTAAGCTTTCTTCGAACGATTTTGCAGCTTCGTGGTCACACATCAATTGTGCGCTTGCATCTGTGATGGCACGCACCTGCTGTTTATAACGGGAGCCTTTCACTTCTGAAATCAAATCAGTGATGCACCCAACTCCTTTTCATAATTTCAGAGGAAGATTTTTCTACTATGCCTACAAGATTTTTCCTTGTTTCCATTTACAAGAATTTGTTGGCGAGAGTTCAAAGAATTTAGCTGTGTATATAGGGTGACTTTTTAGATTTAGGTGTATTTTGTCGTTTTGCTGTGTTGGACAAACCCAAAATGGGATGAAATGAATGTCTGTCTGTAATTTTCCCTCAGTCATCCATTATTTGTATTTTGCTAGCAATGTGCATCCCTGCAGTACTTCCAAAGAACAGCATTAGGCAATTCTGATTTGTTTTTAAAAATTCTCCCCTTTTCTCCTGAAGATGTTGATTTGGCCTTCCACCGTCAACAGCAGACTGTGCAGCTGTTCTTTTATGTGCGAACCTGGGCAGTGAGCCTGGCCACGCAGGACCTTGTGTTCCAGTCCTCACCAGACGTTCACAGATGCACACTTTTTGCTGGATAGCAATCAGGAATGGAAACCGTGGCTGTGATCTGAGGCCAATTGTAGAGGCTTTACTTCAGCTGAGTTCAGCTAATTAACCACAGACCAGGGATGGAGTCTGGGAACCACCTTAATCTTTATGGTTCAGTACCACATCACAGGGAGCATTTTACCCACTGAACCATCAGAGACCCTTCAACCAAGTGATTTCTTTTCCTATTTAGTTTTATATGGTCAATTCAGTGAAAAGATCATATGGTGTTGGCCCTGAGTTTAGCTCGACTTCAGAGACTTGAGGACATGATCTCGGCTGACACTTCAGTGCAGTACTGAGGGAGTGCTGCAATGGCAGAGGTGCCGGCTTTCAGATGAGAGATTAAATCCAGGACCATTTGCCCTCGCAAGTGGGTGTTAAAGATCCCATGGCACTATTCGAAGAAGCGCAGTGGAGCTCTCCGTGTCCTCTCCAACATTTATCCCTCAACCAGCCTCACTAAAAATAGATTATTAGAAGCAGCAATGAGATAAATGACCTATGTAATTCTATATGCTGTTTGTGGGATTTTGCTGTGTGCAAATTGGCTGCTCTGTTTGCTATATTACAACAGTGACGAATTCCTTTTGAAATGCAATCAGCTGTGAAGCACTTTGGGAAGTCCTGAGGTCATGAAAAGCACTTTATTAAGTTATTATTTGTTTTATATTGTCCCGCAATCTAGAACAACTTTTAAAAGAGTATAGTAAGGTATACAGAATTACTTTAAAGATGGCCTGTTGAGGAATCTTTTCAAATTAACTAAGATTCTTAAATGTTTTGACCAGGCGACTACCAAGTACAGGAAACTCTTTATTAACCGGCACCGACGGCACCGGCGTGGTGCCGGTTAATCAAAAAGTCCGGATAACGGAGAGTTATATCTCCCAACGTACGAGAGCCCCGTACACATTGACATGCGCCTGCATTCGGAGCTCCGTCTCCCCGGGGACCGCCAGCTGACCATCTGTCGTGTCCGCTGCCTACCCGGGCTGCACATTCCCCTCCCAATCTACACGCTCCGATACAAGGCAAACGCCTCGGGGTTTTTTTTAAAGTTAATTTTAAACGAGAGATGAAGGAAAACCCCGGTTACCTACTCAAGAATTTTGCCGGTTAAGAGAGATTTCCGGATATTTGGGTGCCGGTTAATAAAGAGTTTCCTGTATTGGGAAGTCGTTTTGTGCATTGAAATTCCCATGTTTGGAAAATTCAAAAACGGCTGTCAAAACAGAATCTTAGGTTGGGACCAGCCAAGCACAAATCCTTTTTTTCCTTTAAGAATTCTTCCCTTCAGGGTGCTCGCTAACATTCACCATGAGTATTATCATTTTTTAATGAATTTAACATAAACATGAAAAAACTTTATGTTGTGGGAGGCGAGGGGCATGGCTATGAGTTGTACCAACTGAGTTTTTTTTATTCGTTTATTGGCTGTGGCATCGCTGGCAAGGCCAGCATTTATTGCCCATCCCTAAATGCCCTTGAGAAGGTGGTGGTGAGCTGCCTTCTTGAATCGCTGCAGTCCGTGTGGTGAAGGTGCTCCCACAGTGCTGTTTAGTAGGGATGGTGTGTGACTTGGAGGTGGTGGTGTTCCCATGCGCCTGCTGCCCTTGTCCTTCTAGGTGGAAGAGGTCGCGGGTTTGGGAGGTGCTGCCGAAGAAGCCTTGTCGAGTTGCTGCAGTGCATCTTGTAGATGGTACACACTGCAGCCACGGTCTTCTTTCTTAGGCAGTCCTTTGGAACCGAGGATGACTTGCATCCACACTAAAAATGAGTTCTCAGGTGACTGATGAGTCCAATGTGGGACCTACAGTCTCTGTCACAGGTGGGGCAGACGGTGGTTGAAGGGGCGGGTGGGTGGGGTGCTTGGGTTGACGTGCGCTCCTTCTGCTGTTTGCGCTTGGCTTCCGCTTGCTCCCGGCGAAGAGATTCGAGGTGTTCGGTGCCTTCCCGGATGCTTCTCCTCCACTTTGTGCGGTCTTGGGCCAGGGATTCCCAGGTGTCGGTGAGGATATTGCACCTTATCAAGGGGGCTTTGAGGGTGTCCTTGAAGCGTTTCCTCTGCCCACCTGGGACTCTCTTGCCGTGTCGGAGCTCCGAGTAGAGCGCTTGTTTTGGGAGTCTCGTATCGGGCATGCGGACGATGTGACCCGTCCATCGGAGCTGATCGAGCGTGGTCAAAGCTTCAATGCTGGGGATGTTGGCCTGAGCAAGAACACTGACATTGGTGTGCCAATGGATTTGCAGGATCTTGCGGAGGCAGCATTGGTGGTACCTCTCCAGTGCTTTGAGGTGCCTGCTGTTTATGGTCCATGTCTCTGAAGCATACAGGAGGGCGGGTATCACTACTGCTCTGTAGACCATGAGCTTGGTGCTGGGTTTGAGGTCCTGGTCTTCAAACACTCTCTTCCTCAGGCGACCGAAGGCTGCACTGGCACACTGACTTCGTCATTGACGTCTGCCCTTGTTGACAGTAGGCTCCCGAGGTATGGAAAGTGGTCCACGTTGTCCAAGGCCTCGTCATGGATTTTGATAATCGGGTAGCAGTACTGTGTGGCGGGGGCAGGTTGGTAGAGGACCTTTGTCTTACGGATGTTTAGTGTAAGGCCCATGCTCTCGTACGCTTCGGTGAAGGTGTTGACGATGGTTTGGAGTTCGGCCTCGGAGTGTGCGCAGACGCAAGCGTCGTCTGCATACTGTAATTCGACGACAGAGGATGGGACGACCTTGGATCTGGACTGGAGGCGACGGAGGTTGAACAATTTCCCGTTTGTTCTGTAGATTAGCTCCACTCCAGCGGGGAGTTTACTGAGGGTGAGATGGAGCATTGCAGCCAGGAAGATCGAGAAGAGCGTTGGTGCGATGACACAGCCTTGCTTGACCCTGGTCCGTACGTGAATTGGGTCTGTGGTGGATCCATTGGTCAGGATCACGGCTTGCATGTCGTTGTGAAGCAGACGGAGGATGGTGACAAACTTTTGAAGGCAGCCGAATTTGAGGAGGACACTCCATAATCCCTCACGGTTGACGGTGTCGAAGGCCTTTGTGAGGTTAAAGGCCATGTACAGCGGTTGGTGCTGTTCCCTGCATTTCTCTTGTAGTTGACGCACGGTGAAGAGCATGTCCATTGTGCCCCTTAGTGGGCGGAATCCGCATTGCGACTATGGGAGGAGCTCTTCAGCCACTGGGAGAAGGCGATTGAGGAGGATTCTTGCAATGACGTTCCCTGTGGCAGACAGCAGGGAGGCGCCTCTAATTACTGCAATCGGACTTGTCACCTTTCTTGAAGATGGTCATGATTACGGCGTCTGAGATCCCCTGGCATGCTCTCCTCCTTCCAAATAAGAGAAATGAGTTCATGTATTCGCGCCAATAGTGCTTCTCCGCCATGTTTTAGCACCTCGGCGGGGATTCCATCTGCTCCTGAGGCCTTGTTGTTCTTCAGTTGTTGGATGGCCTTTTCAACCTCGTGCTGAGATGGTGGTGCGTAGCATGCTGCGGGATGGAGTTGAGGACACTCGCGTCGAAGACAGTGTCTCGATTAAGGTGATCTTCGAAGTGCTCCTTCCAGCGGGCACTGACTGCCTCTCTGTCCCCGGTGGTGGAGGGAGTGAATGTTTAAGGTGGTGGATGGGGTGCCATTCCAAAGGGCTGCTTTGTTCTGGATGGTGTCGAGCTTCTTGAGTGTTGGAGCTGCACTCATCCAGGCAAGTGGAGAGTATTCCATCACACTCCTTGTAGATGGTGGAAAGGCTTTGGGGAGGCAGGAGGTGAGACACTCGCCGCAGAATACCTAGCCTCTGACCTGCTCTTGTTGCCACAGTATTTATGTGGCTGGTCCAGTTAAGTTTCTGGTCAATGGTGACCCCCCAGGATGTTGATGGTGGGGGATTCGGCGATGGTAATGCCGTTGAATGTCAAGGGGTGGTGGTTAGATTCTCGCTTGTTGGAGATAATCATTGCCTGGCACTTCTGTGGCGCGAATGTTACCTGCCACTTATCAGCCCAACCTTGAACGTCGTCCAGGTCTTGTTGCATGCGGGCATGGACTGCTTCACTATCTGAGGAGTTGTTAATGGCACTGAACACTGTGCAGTCATCAGCGAACATCCCCATTTCTGACCTTATGTTGGCGGGAAGGTCATTGATGAAGCAGCTGAAGATGGTTGGGCCTGGGACACTGCCCTGAGGAACTCCTGCAGCGATGTCCTGGGTCTGTGATGATTGACCTTCAACCACCACAACATCATCTTTTGTGTTAGGTATGACTCCAGCCAGTGGCGAGTTTTCCCTCCCGATTCCCATTGACTTCAGTTTTACTAGGGCTCCTTGATGCCACACTCGGTCAAATGCTGCCTATATGTCTAGGGCAGTCACTCTCACCTCACCGCTGGAATTCAGCTTCTTTGTCCATGTTTGGACCAAGGCTGTAATGAAGTCGGGAGCTGAGTGGTCTTGGCAAAACCCAAACTGGGCATCAGTGAGCAGGATATTGGTAAGTGCCGCTTGATAGCACTGTCGATAAGACCTTCCATCACTTTGCTGATGATTGAGTGTAGACTGATTGGGCGGTAATTGCCCGGATTGGATTTGTCCTGCTTTTTGTGGACAGGACATACCTGGGCAGTTTTCCACATTGTCGGATAGATGCCAGTGTTGTAGCTGTACTGGAACAGCTTGGCTAGAGGCGCGGCTAGTTCTGGAGCGCAAGTCTTCAGCACGATAGCCGGGATGTTGTCAGGGCCCATAGCCTTTGCTGTATCCAGTGCGCTCAGCCGTTTCTTGATATCACATGGAGTGAATCGAATTGGCTGAAGACTGGCTTCTGTGATGGTGGGGATCTCGGGAGTAGGCCGATATGGATCATCCACTTGGCACTTCTGGCTGAAGATGGTTGCAAATGCTTCAGCCTTGTCTTTTGCACTCGTGCTGGGCTCCACTATCATTGAGGATGGGGATATTCATGGAGCCGCCTCCTCCCATTAGTTGTTTAATGGTCCACCACCATTCACGACTGGATGTGGCAGGACTGCAGAGCTTTGATCTGATCCGTTGATTGTGGGATCGCTTAGCCCTGTCTATAGCATGCTGCTTCTGCTTTTTAGCATGCATGTAGTCCTGGGTTGCAGCTTCCCCAGGTTGGCACCTCATTTTTAGGTACGCCTGGTGCTGCTCCTGGCATGCTCTTCTACACTCCTTATTAAACCAGGGTTGGTCCCCTGCCTTTGATGGTAATGGTAGAGTGAAGGATATGCCAGTTACAGATTGTGGTGGAATACAATTCTGCTGCTGATGGCCCACAGTGCCTCATGGATGCCCAGTTTTGAGCTGCTAGATCTGTTCTGAATCTATCCCATTTAGCACAGTGGTAGTGCCACACAACATAATGGAGGGTGTCCTCCGTGTGAAGACGGGACTTCGTCTCCGCAATACTGTCATGGACTGCGACAGGTAGATTGGTGAGGACGAGGTCAAGTAGGTTTTTCCCCTCGTGTTGGTTCTCTCCCCACCTGTCTCGGGCCCGGACTGGCAGCTATGTCCTTCAGGACCCGGCCAGCTCTGTCAGTCGTGGTGCTACCGAGCCACTCTTGGTGATGGACATTGAAATCCCTCAGTACATTCAGTACTTCTTCCAAGTGGTGTTCAACATGGAGTACTGAGGGAGAGTGGTAGGAGGTTTCCTTGCCCATGCTTGACCTGAAGCCATGAGACTTCATGGGGTCTGGAGTCAATGTTGAGGACTCCCAGGGCCACTCCTTCCACCGTGCCACCACCACAGGACATACCCAGGGATGGTGATGGTTTGGGACATTGGTTGAAAGGTATGATTCTGTGAGTATGACTATGTCGCACATAGGCCAGACCAGGTAGGAGCGGCAGATTTCCTTCCCTAAACGGCATTAGTGAACCAGATGGGTTTTTACTACCATCCGATAGTTTCGTGGTTACTATTACTGATACTAGCTTTTTTATTCTTTTTTAAATTCCCCAGCTGCTGTGGTGGGATTTGAACTTATGTCATTAGTCCAGGTCTCTGGATTACTAGTGACATTACCACTATGCTACCATTCCGTCGACAGAAATCTTTTAACACTTGATCTAGTGGAAGGTTTCAACACCAGAATTAAAAAGAGAGTTACATGTTAGTTTTTATTCCTAGAATACTGGAAAATTGGGTGTCCATGTATGACCCACAAGCCCAGGCATCTCTCGTTGTATTTGAGCTTAGATTTCCTATTTGCTGGTTTGTGTTTGAATTTTGTGTGCCTGGTTTGTTAAAGACTGTTCTGAGCGCTGTTGCCTCGTTAGTGAATAAATTGTAACTCAGAATACCAATAGCTCTTAGTATCTGAAGTTTGATATATACGAACATTAATTGGAACATTGACTTTCTTTATGACCTGCAAGGCTCTTGATATGAATCTGAATGGCCCACAAGGAGAGAGAGCTTGGACACGCTTTCTGTAAAATATTCATGTTCCTCTGCCAACCCATTATGTAGTTTGTTACCTGAATGATTCTATATTCAAAGCATGGATTGTACAGATGTTACAATCACCAGAAATGTCTTGTCTTCCAGTGCTTGACTATGTCAAAAGGGCAGTTTTCACTATTATGCTCTTACTGAAATAAGCATGCATTCAAAAGCACTCTACACTATACTGTATAGATATTTGATCAGTCGAATAGAATTACTTTGCCATGTGCATCCAATTTGTTCTGTGTGTGCTGTTAATTATTTTTTAAAAGTAAAGTAGTCATCAAAAAAAGGGAAAAAATAATTTACTGTGTCCGATTTATATTTTGAGGGCATGGATTCCCTCTTTGTTCTCCAGGGATGCATTGACTGTGCTTGGCAACACAAGTGGGTAGTATGTACCGAGGGCTCTAACACTGCTGGTGTGTGCAAAGGACCTGGGGAAATGTTTCCCTCTTCTGAGGGGTGATACCAGGCCTCTGTTTGGTACTTCCTCACAGTTTGATTTATACTGAAACCTGCTGTTAATTATTCTCGTGCCCGCCCACCCCCCCCCGTACTCTCTTAACTCGTACAGGGCTCATTTAAGTTTTGAGAAAGACTCTATGACTCGACTCTATGCACCTGTGGAAGTGTTGCCACAGCTAACTGGTGTGTTTTTATTGCAGTAGACTTTACTTCCGCTAAGAACCTGGGTAAACTATGGCTTCGGCATCCTCTCCGATCGTATATTCCACTTCGGCAATCAACTCAACAAATAAAAAGGTATGTTTCTCCCCATCTCTGAAATTATTGACTTTTGCTGGTGTCTATATCCATGGATGCCAGCAGATCCCCAGTACTTTGCTCAAATGTCTATTCTTCACATGTCGGCCTAGATAGTGAGTATTGACAAGCTATTCAATCATGTGAGGCACGACAGCTGAGACCAATCCTGTCCTCAATCAGTGTCCACAGGTCTACTTTCCCGCATGGGTTAGAGATCAGGACTGGGAAACCTGGCTGCTATTTTTTCCCTCTCCAGCTTCACTAGCCCAGAGTATTGAGGCAAATTGTAGTGTTCCAGTTACTGCCCTAGCTGAGGTCAACCAGCTCATTACCTGTTAAGGATTCAACTTGGGACCTTGCTGTGTGGCTCAGTAGCAGTTTAAAAAAAAAAAGTTTTCAGAATGTGCGCGTCCTTGGTGGTCCTGAGAAGGTGGTGGTGGGTTGTCTTCATGAACTGCTGCAGTCCTTGTAATTCTTTGATACAACTGAGTGGCTTGCTAGGCAATGTTCCCTGTAATTTTTTTGTGCGGGCACTTTAACTGGCTGTGTGGCCCATTCAAATTTTGCATATGCGCGTTTTTTTTACAATGCAAAAGCCGGTGAGCGGCCTCCGCGTGACCTCGCCGACGCTGCGCATTCGCGCGGCCTCACAGCTTCGAGGGAACATTGTTGCTCGGTCACTTCAGAGGGCAGTTAAGAATCAACCGGGTAAAGAAGGTTTCCTTCACTAAAGGACATTATTAAACGAGTTGGGCTTTTACGACCGTTGCTTTCATGGTCACTTTTTTTTTTACTAAAACCAGATTTTTTTTCTCATTGATTTCAACTTTTCAAACTGCTGTGGTGGGATTTGAATTTGTGTTCTCAGGATTTCTGGTCCAGGCCTCTGGATTACTAGTCCAGTAACAAACACTGCATTGCATTATATTGCATTGCTTACCGACTAAGGACAGTTCCAGCAAATGTTTTGTTTTCTGGTGTTAATTATCGGCTGCTACAATGCATGAATAAAGTGATCGATGATATAAAGTGTTTGTACATTTTTCCTCTTGGCAGAATCCACTTTTTTTTTAAAAAGCGCAGCCTGTCAGAAAATGTGAATTTTGGTTGATTATTCTTTTGAGTCACTCCTTAAACATTATACCTTTTTAAGGGTCCAACCGAATAGTTCAGATGATATCTTAACCTATATAAACTTGGCCTGCCAGTATATTTACTGCTGGGTAAATATACTACCTTTTGTCGTACTGGACCAGGCACATCCGGAAGGGCCCATGTTACATCTTTGGTCTGAGTTGACTGCAGGCTCGAGTGGCCTTATGGCTTACTCCTGCTTCTAATTCTTAGAGTCATAGAATCATAGAAATTTACGGCAAAGAAGGAGGTCATTCGGCCCATTGTGTCTGTGCCGGACAAAAAAGAGCTATCCAGCCTGATCCCACTTTCCATAGCACTGTAGGTTACAGCACTTCAAGTGCATATCCAAGTACTTTTTAAATGCAATGAGGGTTTCTGCCTCTACCACCCTTTCAGGCAGTGAGTTCCAGACACCCACCACCCTCTGGGTGAAAAAAGTTCTCCCCTCAGCCTCCTCTGTTCCAAAGAAAACAACCCCAGCCTAGCCAATCTTTCCTCAGAGTTAAAATTCTCCAGTCCTCGTAAATCTCCTCTGTACTCTCTCTAGTGCAATCACATCTTTCCTGTTCTAAAAAAAAATCAGCCAGAGCCACGGCTCCTGATTGCTGTCTAGTTACTCCTGCTGGAGTAGGTGTTGGGCGAGAACAGGATCAAGCTTAGCATTAATTCTCTATAGTGTTGACGAGCCTGTTGACATTGCTAGTCTAGACTCGCACATGAAGTGCAGTCACTTGGATAAAGTAGTTTGATTTCGTGCCTGTGCAACTGTACCCCAGAATGAGTCACCACCTTGAGAAGAGGAGAGAGAAGGATGGGTGATTGAAGTAAGATCCAAAAACAGTGCAAACAGATTATCAGAAAAAAAGCTTGTGATTGGCCTTGTAAATAATCCCGGGAAGCGGATTGCAGGATGAAAACAGTCAGCAAGGCACCATTGTTGAACTGCAGGGTGTGAGTTCATTAGTAAAAACAGGAAGTGCTGGGAAACACTCAGCAGGTCATGCAGCATCTATGGAGAGAGAAACAGAGTTAGCATTTCAGGGTCTGAGTTCAGTGTGGTTGTGAGAAATTTATAGGCTGAAAGTTAGGCATCAATAATAGTGAGAAGTGGTAGGATGAGATTAATGTTAGTTAGTTTATACACCACAACAACAACAACTTGTATTTATGTAGCGCCTTTAATGTAGATTTGGTAAACAAAATCAGTACACCAAATCATTTAAGAGATTAATCTGGCATTTCTTTTTCAGGCACAACAAACAGAGGAAGTACCACTATTAGCAGGCGAAGATGTTAAAAGTAAAGGTAAGACGGCATTGACAGTAATTTTGCCTGCAAATATTCCATTCTATTCACTGTATTTATAAATTAATAAGTGTGGTAATTTTGAGATCTAAGTACTAAACTTCTGCTTTTTAAGGATGTTCCCTCATCAGAACTACTGCATCCACAGTTTTCAAGCTGTGCATTAATCATTTGTTAAAAAAAATATATATTCTAATACACATTCAGGGTTAAAAAAATACGCAATAAACATGTACTTTTTTTGTGGTTACGAGCTTCTACTGACTAATGCGATTTTTTTTTTTTCCTGCTTCACAGAAAAGGATGTGATCTACATTTGTCACTTTAATGGGCCTAAAAAGGGAGTGGTGTATATTACAAACTACAGGCTTTACTTTAAGAGTGTTGAACTGGTAAGTTCTGATTTTTATTTTCTTACATTGTAGCAAGTCTTTAGTTTTTATATTCCACTGTGGCGAGTGTTACTGATGGAAGTCCATATCTTCATGCCTGAAGTTAAACAGCTGTGACCTCTTACCTTTGGCTGTATTCTCGCTGACATTCTTGGTGTCACCAGTTCCCCATAGCTTACATAGAAATCTCCTTCTCCTTGACTACCTCCAAGAAGCTCGGACTTCTATTTAATGCCAACGGCTTCTTCTCCCCTCAACAACTCAACACTTTATGAAGCCTGACTTGAATGGGGAGGTTCTGTTTCTTCCCCCCCCCCCCCCCAAGTTTTTCACCTTTCCTGTCCTGAAGGCTCAGGCACATGTTGAATTGGATTCCAGTGGTCCCTGCAGTTCTAAAATAATTTGCCCAAGTAGCCTGGGCAGTGAGCCTGGGAAAGCTATTTGACTGTGGAGGCAACACATCCAAGCTAAATCTTGTTCGCGTGCAATGCACAGGCGGGCACTTTCTAACGGGGGGTCAGTGGAAGTAATCAGGAGGATGAACCCTGGCTAAGATCAGCTGACTCAGCAGAGACTGGGAATCGAACAGCAACTTGCATTTGATGGTAGCGTTACATAGAAACATAGAATCTAGGAGCAGGAGTAGGCCATTCGGCCCGTCGAGCCTGCTCCACCATTCAATACGATCATGGCTGATCATCCAAATCCAGTACCCTGTCCCTGCTTTAATCCCCACAGTACACATATCCCACCCTACCCCCGTAACCCCACGTATATATTTAATTCCCCCTAACATATCCCATCCTATCCCCATAACCCCACATATTTAATCCCCCCCTAACACTAAGGGTCAATTTATCATAGCCAAATCAACCTAACCCGCACATTTTTGGACTGTGGGAGGAAACCGGAGCACCCGGAGGAAACCCACGCAGACACGGGGAGAATGTGCAAACTCCACACAGACAGTCACCCGAGGTCAGATTCGAACCCGGGTCTCTGGCGCTGTGAGGCACCAGTGCTAACCACTATGCCACCGTGTTAACGTAGATAATAGTTCCCTGCTGCTTCAGAGGTGTAATTTTTTTTTTAAACGATGCCAAGCCAAATGAGATATTAGAAGGGGTGACCAAAAGCTTGGTCAGAGAGGAGGGTTTTAAGGAGTTTGGGGAGGGAATTCCAGAGTATGGGTGACAGTGGTGGGGTGAAGGGAGAGGGGGATTTAAAGTTTAAAAAAAAAAAAATCAGAACACCTAATAACTGCTACTTGATTTCCCTTGTCTTTCCCCCATCGCTATTCTTTTCAACTTTGGTAGTACTGTGTTCAGCAATATGGGTTCCAGCCTTCAGCTACAAAATTAGAAAAAAAACTAATTTGGTCAGTTACTTGTTTAGAGTTTTCCTCCCCCCCCCTCCTTTCCCCCTCTTTATTCCCCATCTCTTCTGAAGATGCTGAAGTAAACTTCACATGAGCAATGGCAGATCACCACTGGGTTGCCCAAGGCGCCATTCTCCATGACTGGTTTCAAACCGTGAGTGTGGGCAGGCTGATGGGGAGAATCACAACTGAGACTGATTCTATCATTATCCATAAATGCACACTCTTCAGCAAGGATTCACTTGCTCGCAATCAAGAGTGGGGCCACTGACACAAAAAATGAAAACTGCAGGAAAGCAAGGGTTACTGTTGGCTAAGTTAGTCACGAAGGCACCAGCGAAGGCAGAAAATTTGCATTTCATAATCTGAAGCAAGTTATCTTTCCACAAAATGTTCATTCATGCTCGCAACAGAAGGAAATTAAACTGATCACAACTGTTTCTTGTCTTGTTTCCTCGACGCTTAACGCTTGATTACTTAAGTTTTTTTTAATAGTCTCAGACTTCCTGTCCTATTTAAAAACTAGTTCTAATTGTGGGCTTGAGTGCAAGATATGTGGTTCACTTTTTAATAAAAACAGTTTTGTGTTGGTTTACATATTAATTGAGTTGCACATTTTGTTCATATTGTATTTTCTGGAGATATGCACTGGCACATTGTCAGCTCCACAGTTGTACTTGGACAGGCTTACATGTTTTGAGGATCATCTTGTGTGATCTGTGGTGGTCAGGCAGGGATCTTTGGTGCCTTTCCCAAGAGAACCGCTGATTGTAGCATATGGCGATACTCTTACAACTGAACTTGGCAGTAAGTTTATGAAAATCTGATTTTCTTGTATGGTTTTGCATACACTTGGCTTAATGGATATTTGAATTCAAATGGAGGTTCCTGGTTCCAAGATTAAGGTGTGGCTATCCAGTGAATACTTGGATGCTAAAACAATCAAGTGCAGATTGTGTTGCTCTTTGCTATGCTGGCAGGAGCAACGCGTACCCATATTGGTGGTCTCTCGGTGGATTTGTTATGTTGACTGGTATCTAACACTTACAGCCGACACAGTGCTTCAGAATCGCTTGTCGTAACATGTATTAGTGCACCTGTTATACTCACTAACTGGTACGAGATTGATGTAGGTCGACAGGCGATGCTTTGGTGGGTCTGGCAGTGTACGTGCACAGACATGGTAGCACTGAATATCACGCACTGTGTGTCACGGTGGCAGTATGGATTTCCTGGTTTCTCTCAAATTAATAAAACTAATAGCAGATCTCTGAGAGATCTCTCGAACGATTAGTCCAACTGTAATCCTGAAGCCAAACCTTGACTCCATGAACTCTATCCTTAACTTTATCCCTAAACCAAGCCCTTGCTGCTATGGTAGCAATTTTTCTTTTGTGTGGTGGGGGTGGGTGGGGGGAAACCAGTCCAATGCAGTAGACTTCAGGTAGAGATTCTGCCCCAGCGCAACATTCCATTCAACAGCTTGACATTTGAACAATGTGATATATTTTCTTGTAACATTACACTTCACAGTAGACTTGCCGTTGACCTCTGGGTGCTGCTATAAAGTATAACTAGGGCTGTTTAGATCAGATTTGTTTGGTAAAAATATGTCAATGTGTTATTAATGCTAAACTTTTGTCAATGTGGCGGAAGTGAGTGGAAAAAGTGGACACAAGTTTTCAGTTTCAAAAGCTCCAAAGACTAATGAGATTATTTGCTTAGAAAATCTACCAGGTTTCTTTTGTAGATGTTATGAAAACTTGGCCTTTTCAAAATGGATAGATTTGATTGGGTAATATTAGAATGATGAGTGAAAACTGGGACTATGCTGACTGCCCCGTGTATAATTTATCTAGAAACTGGGATGGCCTTGGTCAAGCTAGAAGGTCTTTGATCAGCTCTTCACTAATGGAAACACATAGATTCATTCAGTTTTTGCTACATGCAATATTGTTGAAATGATGCTCTTTCACCTACCATAAAACCATCTGAATTCAAGTAAATGAGACATGGCAGTGATACCTAGTAAGAAATCAGACTTTCTTTTTCAATTCTACTGAAATGTTGCAGTCTTTTGCCATGATATTTGTAAACTATATACTATAAACTATGGAGCATTGATGTCCAACTTCTGCATAAATCTTGAGGTGAACTTTTACAATCCTAATAACGCCCTTTATTGCTTTTGTTTAATTATTAACCCTTAGCAGTCACTAGTTCCAGGAAATTTTGTACTCCCCGAATTGGCCACTTTGTTGATGTTTTACACACAGGTAAATATTGTGTAGCATTACAGAAATTCTACTGAAATGTTGGGAATCGCCCAACAACAACTTGTATTTATATAGCGCCTTTAACGTAGTAAAACGTCCCAAGGCGCTGCACAGGAGTATTTTAAGACACAAAATTTGACACCGAGGCAAATAAGGATAAATTAGGGCAGGTGACCAAAAGCTTGGTCAAAGAGGTAGGTTTTAAGCAGCGTCTTAAAGGAGGAAAGAGAGGGAGCGAGGCGGACAGGTTTAGGCAGTGAATTCCAGAGCTTAGGGCCTAGGCAACAGAAGGCACGGCCACCAATGGTTGAGCGATTATAATCAGGGATGCTCAAGAGGGCAGAATTAGAGGAGTGCAGATATCTCCGGGGGTGGGGGGGGGGCCGGAGATGGGGTTGTGGGGCTGAAGGAGATTACAGAGATGGGAAGGGGCGAGGCCATTAACTGTAATATCAATGCAGTATTAACCAACAAACCCGTAGAAATGTTTTTATTTAGGATTTATTTTTATTATTACAGCTATTCTATCACTTTCCCTGTTCTCCATTTTGTCTTTTATTTTTCTATTATTTCTCATCTATAATACTTTTACACTTAAGTAAAAATAAATGGAATGTTTTTTTTTATCTGTCTGCTGCCTCCAGCAAGCCTCGAACCACCTAAAGTGAAATCGGTTTCTGATTGGCTGAAAAGTAGGTTGAAACTTTCTTTAGCCAGTTAGTTTACATGTTCCATTAAAAAAAAAGTTTGACCTAGTTGCACCATTACAAGAAGGGGTTAAACTTTGTACATGATTTTCAAATGCTTCTAGTGTCCAAAAAAAACCAAGTTAGTGGCACAGAGTTGGGGTCTGCTGGTACCAGTTATCTCATCAGTGATGCTGGAAGGGTTAGGAAAAAGTTGTTAGTCTGATTAAAATGAGCACTTCAGTACCTACTGATTTGAGCATTCAGCACTCTAGATAGTACTTGATGTGCACTAAAGATAGTATTTGTGCACTTCAATAAGTTTTACGCAAGATTAATTGTTTGCAGACTAACACCCTGTTTGCACGGAGTGCTGATGTAGTTTATAATGTAGGAACATTTCACTAACTGGAGGGAGGGAAACGGAGGAAAAATAAAATTGAAAGTATTTTAAATTGGACCCACCGTCTATGCTTCTAAAATGCTAAAAGAACTCTGTGCCTACACCATATGAATACACCAAAAGCTGGCACATTTCTAGGCTCCCCCCACGCGCACCTTTTTTTTTTATTAGGGCTCTGTTTAATGCTCTGTTATATTCTGCTGCCCAAGAGTAATTCTGACTTATTTGAGAATGTGTTGTACTTGATTTTGTTCTCATCTGTCATTTTTTAAATTTTATTCCGACTTCTCACCTCGTTTTCTGAAGGTGGACGTTCTGTCTGGAGTAAGGCCGCACTTTGGAAACTTGCCCAAGCACCCATTCTTTGTGTGAGCCTAGATAGTTGGTAGCCTTTTGAACACGGGAAAGGGTATCGTGGCCAAGCCCAGTGTTTTCACCTGATGTCCACGTGCACTTTTCTACGAGATGCAACTGTCAGAGAATCAGCAGGGGAATCCCAGATGAATTTCCCTCCCCCCCCCCCCCTCCCTTGCCAGCATGGGATGCTGAGGCCAATTAGAATGTCTATATAACACCACCCTGGTTAAGGTTGACAAACTGAGAATAAGCCAGAGATTTAATCCATGGCCTTCCTGGTATGTATAGGCTCTGCTCTACGCCGTGCGATCATGTGCCCCCTGAGCCAGTGGATAAACAAATCTGAAATTTTAAAGGGCATCTAAACCTGTAAAAGTGTTCTAACTTTAATATGCATATGGCTAATAATTTCTATAATTAAGAAAAGTCTATGGTAAGCTTTTGGTTCAGTTAAATAAGCCACTAATCACTGCTACTTTGGGAAGAAATCATTGTTTGTGCTGTTTCCTTTTCTGGATTTGACAGACCGGTTTAGAAGTGAGACAAACACATGTATAATATTTTCTTTCTTAAAAGCTTACTACTTTGTTACTATACTGTAGACAAAAGTACTGTTTAATTCCTTGTGGTATTCAAGGTATTGTAAATGTTATGCAAGTGTAAACTTAGGCAGTATTGAGACTTGGTCCTTGTTCTGGAATGTTATACGTATTCAGTGTAACTGTAAACTTGAATAGCAAACCATAATAGCTGAAACATGCATCCTGTGTGCAAGAAACATTTTGGTTCAGTAAGATTATTTTCAAAACTAAGTGATTATGTTTTCTGGCATTTAGTTGCATTATTTTTTTGTTCTGTGGTAAACTACAAGCCAAAGTAACATCAACATTTTTACTATAGTCACAAGAATTTAAAGATATTTACCAGAATTCCCTGATCATTGAATAATTCCATTCTGAGCAGAATTCCCTAGTCCCTGAATAATCCCATGCTGCCTGAGAGCATCCACATCTGGAATGTTGTAATGTGCAAAGCTGCATGAATAGCAGGACAAACCTCCTTGCATTGCTAATGCAGAAACAAATCCCCAGTTCTAAAATGGTGCTGAAAGAACTCTATGCTTACACCATACAAATACATCAAAAGCTGGCACACATCTCTACATTTTTCTCCTGTCTTCTCCTGTTAACTTCTTGCTGGGGTGTCAGTTGCCCTCTGGTATTTCGCCCAATTGACCATCATTCATGCGTGAGCCACACCGAGGGTGTCAGCGGGCTATTCGATCACGGGCATCGCAGTCGAGCTCCTTCTCGGCCTCACCTGACATGCACGTCCACCATCAGTTGCTAGGTAATGATCATGAGCAGGGACTGAACCAGTTTCTGCCTCCCTAATTAAGCAAAGCTAAGGCCAATTTCTAATGCTGTATTGCGACCACATTGAGACCAGATAACATAGCACAGATATGGGACCAGTCTTGTCTGTGGCTCAGCTGGCCACTGGATAAACTCAGAGCCATTTGAGGAGTCGCATTTGATCAGGGCTTAAGTTGAAACTCATTCACATAAATACCATTTGTACATTACAGCAGAAATACACTTGTGTAGTCAGGTTGTTTTTAAGAATCTTCAGTCACAGAATCTTAACCACAGTGACAGCACATTTGATTTCCTGTTTTCTAAAAGCTAATTTCAGAAGAGGTTTTGTCTACAGAAAAACAGTGACTACACTTAAAAAGTAACTTAAATAAAAACAAAATGCTGGAAATACTCAGCAGGTCAGGCAGCATCTGTGGAGAGAGAAACAGAGTTAACGTTTCCGGTTGCTGACCTTTCGTCAGAAGGTAACATAGAACATAGAACAGTACAGGCCCTTCGGCCCTCGATGTTGTGCCGAGCATTGTCCGAGACCAAGATCAAGCTATCACACTCCCTATCACTCTGGTGTGCTCCATGTGCTTATCCAATAACCGCTTGAAAGTTCCTAAAGTGTCCGACTCCACTATCACAGCAGGCAGTCCATTCCACACCCCAACCACACTCTGAGTAAAGAATCTACCTCGGACATCCCTTCTATATCTCCCCCCATGCACCATATAGTTATGCCCCCTTGTAACAGCTGCCTCTACCCGAGGAAATAGTCTCTGAACATCCACTCTATCTATCCCCCTCATCATCTTATAAACCTCTATTAAGTCGCCTCTCATCCTCCTCCGCTCTAAAGAGAAAAGCCCCAACTCCCTCAATCTTTCCTCCATAAGACCTCCCCCCCAAACCAGGTAGCATCCTGGTAAATCTCCTTTGCACTCTTTCCAATGCTTCCACGTCCTTCCTATAGTGAGGTGACCAGAACTGCACACAATATTCCAAATGTGGTCTCACCAAGGTCCTGTACAGTTGCAGCATAACCTCACGGTTCTTAAACTCAAACCCTCTGTTAATAAACGCCAACACACCATAGGCCTTCTTTACTGCTCTATCCACTTGAGTGGCAACCTTCATAGATCTGTGGATATGAACCCCCAGATCCCTCTGCTCCTCCACGTTCCTCAGAACCCTGCCGTTGACCCTGTAATCCTTATTCAAATTTGCCCTACCAAAATGAATCACCTCGCACTTATCAGGGTTAAATTCCATCTGCCATTTTTCGGCCCAGCTCTGCATCCTATCAATGTCTCTTTGCAGCCTACAACAGCCCTCCACCTCATCCACTGCTCCACCAATCTTGGTGTCATCAGCAAATTTACTGATCCACCCTTCAGTCCCCTCCTCCAAGTCATTGATAAAAATCACAAACAGCAGAGGACCCAGCACCGACCCCTGTGGCACACCGCTGGTAACTGGTCTCCAGTCCGAAAATGTTCCATCCACCACCACCCTCTGCCTTCTATGAGATAGCCAGTTACTTATCCAATCGGCCAAATTTCCCTCTATCCCACAACTCCTTACTTTCTTCATGAGCCGACCATGGGGAACCTTATCAAACGCCTTACTAAAATCCATGTATACGACATCAACTGCTCTACCTTCATCTACACACTTAGTTACCTCCTCAAAGAATTCAATCAAATTTGTTAGGCAAGACTTACCCTTCACGAATCCGTGTTGACTATCCCTGATTAAGTTGCCCCTTTCCAAATGGTCATAAATCCTTTCCCTCAGGACCTTTTCCATTATCTTACCAACCATCGAAGTAAGACTAACCGGCCTATAATTACCAGGGTCATTCCTATTTCCTTTCTTGAAGAGAGGAACAACATTCGCCACTCTCCAGTCCTCTGGCACCATTCCCGTGGACAGTGAGGACCCAAAGATCAAAGCCAGAGGCTCTGCAATCTCCTCCCTTGCCTCCCAAAGAATCCTAGGATATATCCCATCTGGCCCAGGGGACTTATCGACCCTCAGGTTCTTCAAAATTGCTAAAACATCTTCCCTCAGAACATCTACCACCTCCAGCCTATCCACCTTTATCACACTCTCATCCTCAAGAACATGGCCCCTCTCCTCGGTGAACACTGACGAAAAGTATTCATTCATCACCTCTCCTATCTCTTCTGACTCCATGCACAAATTCTCACTACTGTCCTTGACCGGCCCTACCCTCACCCTGGTCATTCTTTTATTTCTCACATAAGAGTAAAAGGCCTTGGGGTTTTTCTTGATCCGACCCGCCAAGGACTTCTCATGCCCCCTCCTAGCTCTCCTAAGCTCTTTTTTTAGCTCATTCCTTGCTACCTTGTACCCCTCAATCGACCCAACTGAACCTTGTTTTCTCATCCTTACATACGCTTCCTTTTTCCTCTTGACTAGACATTCAACCTCTTTTGTGAACCATGGTTCTCTCACTCGGCCATTTCCTCCCTGCCTGACAGGGACATACCTATCAAGGACACGCAGTAATTGCTCCATGAAAAAGCTCCACTTTTCGTTTGTGCCTTTCCCTGATAGTTTCTGTTCCCATCTTATACTCCCTAATTCTTGCCTAATCGCATCATAATTACCCCTCCTCCAATTATAAACCCTGCCCTGCCGTATGGCCCTATCCCTCTCCATTGCAATAGTGAACGTTACCGAATTGTGGTCACTATCTCCAAGGTGCTCTCCCACATACAAATCAAACACTTGGCCCAGTTCATTACCCAGTACCAAATCCAACGTGGCCCCAGCTCTTGTCGGCCTATCCACATATTGTGTCAGGAAACCCTCCTGCACACACTGTGCAAAAACTATCCCATCCGAACTGTTTGACCTATAAAGGTTCCAATCAATATTTGGAAAGTTGAAGTCACCCATGACAACTACTCTGTGACCTCCACACCTATTCATAATCTGCTTTGCTAACTTCGAGGCTATGAACTACTTCGGGATATACTGATCACGTGAGAGGCGCTATATAAATGCATGTTTTAAAAAAAATATTCTAATTGTGTCAGACTTGCAGCTGGTATCCTCATTGATTTTTTTTGTTGCATTTCAAGAGTTTGTGTTGCCTTTTTAATATGTGTGCGATTCTGTGGTTTTGGTATGACTGTGGCCCTGAACGGTCAGCCTGAATTCTTTAAATGATAGTAAGGCTTCGATGATGTGATCTATTTACGAGTATCTTTTTAAAAAAAAAAATAATATATAGGTGATATTGCACTGAGCAGTGCTATCTCTTAACTTCATGAATTAATTTAACCTCCCACTTTAAGGATTTTTGGCTCGGTCACATTTCTCTTAGCATATTCATCCAGTCTGGAATATTAAGAGCTTAAAGGGAGACACCTGGCTTCTGTTTTTCTAGATTACATCCGAGTTGCTGTAGTCCAAAAGGCTTTGCTGCTCTCAAAAAAATTATATTTCTTTCTCTCGATAGAGATATATATTTAGAAATAATTCATGTTCATCTCACTATAAACAAACTTAAATGCTCAGACTTGGATGGCAATAGCAGAATATAGAAATCCAAACAACAAAGTGGAATGGTGTTCAGTTAAATTGTGTTCTTGTGGTTTGTGATATTATCTGAATTCTTCTGTTACGTTTCAGCATAATGGGGCACAGAAGAAGGCAAATATGACCAGGACCAGACATGTCATCCTAGTGGTTGTAGCGAATGTGAAAAGGCTTGGGAAATTTGTGTTGGGGTGGAAGTGAGCAAGCTCAGAGCATCATCTGGGCTGGCCTGAATGCATGTTTCAGCCACCCTGGTTCAATAGACAATTAATCCTGCATCTTAGCTTCTTCATACTCAAGAAATTCCCAGCAATTACATTATCAGAGAGAGTGTTTTAAATGCAGGTAGCTGAGATGTCAATATTATATATGTTTTTTCAGGCATCAACTCTCCGGTACAAGAGAAGCAATTTCAACACACTTAATGCATGTAAAAGTACCACAGTATCTCCTCTCGACACCCTTCCTAACCGGGGTTACTTTCAAAGTGTACACGGTGCATCCCTTGCTCTGGAGATGGTCTCGTCTCCCTTTTTAAATTCTGTTGATGCAGTTGTTTGACGAGACATAACACAGGGGAAAAAAAAGCCCACAGCAAACAAACAGTATTCTGGAATGTGCAAGATAGGAAGCTGCAACTCCCTCTGCTCCTATCTTCTTTGCTCACAAGTCTCAAAGCAAAAGACTTCCTTGCTCTGCCAAATTCTCGCTCCGTTGAATGCTGAAAGCTTTCTAAGATTCGGAGATTACTTTAATGTAACCTGCTTAAAACTATGTCGACATTGGTGAAGATGAATGCATAAAATAGAATTAAAGAAATGCACAGAACCATGTCTCAATTTTTACTGTTTTTGGAAATCTTTAAAAATACTGATTTTTATTTTGATGCAGAAACAGGTTTTCAGTAGGTTAATGGATAATTTAATGTGGGATACAGTGAATAAAGGCATATTTCATGACTTATACTTCTCAACTGTTTTATTTTGATTAGAAATTTACATACACTTTGGCAGATGTTTAATGATATCTATGAAAAAGTCTAACACAAAGTCTTTCAATCACATGAAGAGTAATTAATTACTGAAAGGTTTTAGTGTAATTTTTGCTGTCAGGTGCTAAGGTTAACTTGAGGCAAGTGATGCAACTGAATGTGTTGAAAATTTGTGCCATTATATACTTTTTTTTGCTTTTACACAGGATCCTGTGATGACCCTTGACATCCCTCTGGGGGTGATCAGTCGAGTTGAAAAGATAGGTGGCCAATCGAGCAGAGGTGAAAATTCTTATGGATTGGAAATTACTTGCAAAGTAAGGCTCTTATAATGGGGAAAACTATTATGGGCTTTAGTGTTTGTTTACACTTGGATGTTAAAAATGGCCCTCAAAGCAGTAATCTCTGAGCACCACCTACCAGTGTTGTTTGTCACTGACATCTGATGAGCTTTATGCACATATTCAAAGGCAGTGTTAACCACCATTTGACGGACCAGGATTTTTGGGATATATAGTGGGCTTGGGAAAATTACTGCATGATTCCTCCAAGTCTTAACTGCTAGCAGCAAGCAGAATCAAATTTTCTGAGACTCGTGCCCTTGTTCCAATTGCTTTTGGCTACACCCTCTTGCATACCAAATATAAAAATATGGGAAAGATGCAAAATATAACAGGAAAGTTGAAGGGAACTTGAATTGTTGATGCAGCAAAATGCTGAACTGAATGCAAGATTGGGTTGATGAAGCATAATCGCCTTGATCGAATGAAATGCATGTTGAGCTCCCCCTGTTGGCTCAATGGGTAAATGCACTGTGTGGTCGTCAGCAGTACAGATTGGATCCCTGGTGTGTGTTGAGCCAGCCAATCTTAGGGTGATAGCAGGAGCACTACACTTGGCAAAACCGTGCCCAGGCTAGGAAGGGGAAGAATTTGCAGGGTCCCTGCCTTTCCTCCTGCTATAAGTGTGTGTTTGTGTGGATGTCAAGTGAGTATAGCATTGGAATGGCTGAATGGTGGCAATTGAGGGGGAAATTCTTCTTCAGGGCAAGTAAGTTGTATTGTAATGTAATTTCTTCTGGTGGGGTGGGGAATACTAAAGATTACCCCATCAAAAAGTACAGATAATTACTTTTTAATTTTGTGTAAAAATATTTCTGAATTGACCCTACCGTGATTGAGCACAAAGGGGGGGTGGGCTTGGATCTTAACCACCCAACCTGTCACGCCCACTTCTGGTTTTAACAGAGACAGGTTGGGGGGGGCAAGTGGCTAACCTGCTCTCGAGAGGTGGGGTCAGTTATTTAAATGTTAGTGTGGCTGCGTGCCTCAGATTTTAGGAGCCATTGAGATTTAACGGTTGCGGGCCAGGTTTCACAGGGCTAAAGGGAGGCGGGATCCAGCAGGTAAGTGCCTTTCCAGCACTACTTGTGGGACAGGGGGAGCAGAAGTGCGTCCTACCAGCTGCCCAAGCTAACCTGACTCCCTCCCCTGCGATCCGAAGCCCCAAAACCAGCGATCCTTCCCATCGCCCCCCCGCAACCTCTCCCTCCTCTCCGCTCCACAGCTGTGGCCTTCCAGCGCAGGATTTCCCGTCCGACAGCTGGGCTGGCTGCACAGCCGGGAAACGGAGGAAAATAATTCAAATGATGTGGCAGTACCTCTGCATTACCCGTATTTCCTGGCCAATACACCCCCCCCCCGTCTCCCTGTAAATATTCGGGGCACGGTTTCACAAAATATTTAACATAAATTTAGAAGGAGCGAAAGCACTTTAACAAGGTTTTTTTTAGGACTGTCAATAATGAAAATTAGTGGAGCAGTGCCTCTATCTCTGGTTGATCACCCATCTTGCAGTTCTCAAAACTGCTGTTTTGGCTTCTGTTAATATCAAAAGCAGCATTACAGTCTCAACACTAGGATAGCCACTGTCCAAATACCAAAAAATCAAACCGTCTTAAAAGAAGCATGCAGGAGAAGACTTGTCTTATGTTTAGCAAAGTTGTCGTATACTCGCTTTGTGACAGTTTAAAATTAGACTCTAAAGAGCAATAGGTAATGCTCAATGGTCTTGCTGTGTACGATGCATCTTTAAAGGACTAGTGAAATTGTCATACTAGTATTGGAGAGACTGCCTTCTGTTCATTTCAGCTGGAAGCAGTGTGTTCTTAATTGGCTGCAGATGATTGTAAATAATTTCACTCGGTTTTAGTGGTAGACGCTGGAGAGAAATGGCTCACCTCCTTTCACATGTTTTTTTAGAGTTACAAATAAATGCATCCTAAGAGTCAGTTTAAAAATGAATAGCGAACAGGATACAAGAAAAACAGAACAGCATGCAGTTTCAGCAATCTGGTTTGTATCTCCTGGGACTATGTTCATCCAACATCTGTGTGCTTGGAGTTGAAAATAGATTTTTTTAATGTGCTGGACTGGTAAATGTGCAGTCTAGGATTACATAGGATATACGGCACAGAAACAGGCCATTCGGCCCAACCAGTCCATGCCGGCGTTTATGCTCCACTCGAGCCTCCTCCCGTCTTTCCTCATCTAACTCTTATCAGCATAACCCTCTATTCCCTTCTCTCTCATATGCTCATCTAGCCTCCCCATAAATGCACCTATGCTTTTCGCTTCAACCACTCCCTGTGGTAGCGAGTTCCACATTCTCACCACTCTTTGGGTAAAGAAGTTTCTTCTGAATTCCCTATTGGATTTCTTGGTGACTATCTTATATTGATGGCCTCTAGTTATGCTCTTCCCCACAAGTGGACACATTCTCTCTGTATCCACTCTATCAAAATTTTTCATAATTTTAAAGACCTGTATTAGATTACATCTCCGCCTTTTTTCAGGACAAAAGAGACCCAGCCTGTTCACCCTTTCCTGATATGTATACCCTCGCATTTCTGGTATCATTCTTGTAAATCTTCTCTGCACCCTCTCCAGTGCCTCTATATCCTTTTTATAATATGGCGACCAGAACTGTACGCAGTATTCTGTGTGGTCTAACCAAGGTTCGATATAGGTTTAACATAACTTCCCTACTTTTCAATTCTGTACCTCCTAGAAATAAACCCTAGTGCTTGGTTTGCTTTTTTTATGGCCTTGCTAACCTATGTCGCAACTTTTCGTGATTTGTGTATTTGTACTCCGAGATCCCTTTGTTCCTCTACCCCACCTAGACTCGCACCCTCCAAGTGATAAGTGACCTCCCTATTCTTCCTACCAAAATGTAATACCTCACATTTATCTGTGTTGAACTTCATTTGCCAATTACATGCCCATTCTGCAAGTTTATTAATGTCCTCCTGTAATTTGTTGCAGTCCTCCTCAGTATTGACTATCCCCCCCCAATTTGGTGTCATCTGCAAATTTAGAAATTGTGTTTTTGATTCCAAAGTCTAAATCGTTAATGTAAATTGTGAACAGCAGTGATCCCAGCACTGATCCTTGTGGAACACCGCTACCCACCTTCTGCCACTCTGAATAGCTACCCTTTACTCCTACTCTCTGCTTTCTGTCCTGAAGCCAGCCAGCAATCCATTCTGCTACTTGTCCCCTGACTCCGCATTCTCTGATCTTGTTCATCAGTCTATTATGGGGTACCTTAACGAAGGCCTTTTGAAAATCCAGATAAATTACATCTGCTGCATTACCATTGTGTACTCTCTCTGTTACCTCTTCAAAAAATTCAATAAGGTTGGTCAAGCAAGACTTTCCCTTTTGAAATCCATGCTGACTATTCATTATTGTATTTTTGGTTTCTAGATGTTCTTCTATTTTCTCCTTTAGTAGGGATTCCATTATTTTTCCTACCACTGATAAACTGACTGGTCTATAATTCCCTGGACATGTTCTATCCCCCTTCTTAAATATCGGTATTACGTTAGCTATCCGCCAGTCCTCTGGCACTACACCTTTTTCTAACGAATTATTAAATATGCATAGTAATGCCTCTGCTATCTCTTCCCTAGATTCTTTTAAAATGCGTGGATGCAATCCATCCGGACCAGGGGTTTTATCCTCCTGAGTTTGATTAATTTATTTAACATAGCCCCTTTTTTTTACTTTTAAATGCACTTATCTCATTACTAATCTCGTCATGTCCACCTGTCCTATCTCCCTGGTGAATACTGAAGTAAAATAATTATTTAATATTTCTGCCGTCTCTCTATCGTTACCTGTGGTATTATCCTGTCTATCCCTTAATGGCCCTATTCCCATTCCAACCTTTTTTTATTGATATGCCTATAAAATATTTTACTATTTTGTTTTATGTTCCTTGATAATTTAATTTCATAATTCCTCTTTGCCTCCCTAATTGATTTTTTGGCTTCTCTCCTAATCTTTTCGTATTCTCCCTTATCATGCACTCGCCTACTGTCTATGTATTTAATGTATGCCTCTTTCCTTACCCTCAATTGTTCCCTTATGGCTTTATCCATCTATGAAGTCTCATTGTTTAGTTTGTTCTTTCCTTTTAGCTGTGGCAAACTAAGGTGTCCCTGTAGCCAACGGTCGTGGGAAATATTGGCTCACAGCAAATTGAGTCAATCTTTGTATATTTTAATCAGATTCCTGATTTGTGAGGCTCAACTCAGTTTTTTCTTGTCCTCAAAAAAAAAATAAAAAAAAATATTTGGAACTGCTGAGGTGACATTTGTTTTAAAGCTATGCCAAGAATTTGATTAAAATTAAAGAGACTGTCAGCATTTGCTTGCAGTGCATCAGCTGATTGAATAGCACTCTTTGTAGTGCAGCTGTGGTCTTACTTTAAAAAAAATAATGTCCTACATGAAGAAATATTGTGTTATTCCCAGAAAGGTCACCCATGGGCTATTTAATGTCCCGTTACATCTGGTGCCAGACAGTAGTGTCCTAATGGAATCTACCCCACGTCATGAAATGCCTTAATTTCTCCTTTGAATAATTTGTGCTGACAAGTCACACACATTAACTATGGCTGTGTAATACTGATGCACGTACAACTTTGAAATGTTCTGTACTGGGAGCCATACCAATTATTGTCGTATTATTTGAATGTGAATTTGCACTTGAGGCATTTGGACATCAAATATAGCTTAAAAGTTGTTGCTAAGAGGTCAGATAATCCTTTTGTTTTGTAATTTTTTAAAAATCTGAGAGTTTAATGTTTTTTCTCCCCCTTTTTCTGCCAATTTTCTTCCTTGTCCTCCTCTCCTAAAGGCTTTGACTCCTTGCAGGTATACAGCTCAACTGGCAGCAGTTGTCCTCTGGTGCCTCATCTCAAGTGGCCATTATTAATGTGTCAGCCTTGACCGGACATTTGATTCATTATGGCATATCCTGAGCTCAATCTTGTCCTCACCTGACACGCAACAGCACACTTCCAGCAGAGGCTACTGGATAGTGATCAGGAGCTGGAACCATGGCCACAGTTACCCTTCCTTACCTGGTAGTCTTGCTGTTGCCTGGTTAACATCAGGCAACCAGGCTTATTCTTATTAGGCCATTCAGGACTGAGATGAGAAGAAATTTCTTCACACAGAGGGTGGCGAATCTTTGGAATTCTCTACCCCAGAGGGCTGTGGAGGCTCAGTCATTGGGTATATTCAAAACAGAAGTCGATAAATTTCTGACTAGTAAGGGCATCAAGGGATATGGCGATAGGGCCGGTGAATGGAGTTGAGGCAGAGGATCAGCCATCAGAATGGCGGAGCAGGCTCGAAGGGCCGAATGGCCTACTCCTGCTCCTATTTCTTATGTTCTTATCAGCTAACTCAACATAGACTGCTGATCAAACCTTGGAGTTTGCCGGTCTGTAGCCTTAACCAGTTCAACTGTTGCCTGAGATTTTAAAGGTATGAAAAAGTTGAATATCACACAGCTTTCCCCCATTCAAAGTATAGAATTATCACTTACAAAAATGTACCACCTCACATTTACTGACATTGAATTTCATCTGCCACTTATTTTGCCAATTTCATCATCTTACCAATATCCCCTTGCAGCTTTCTTTTGTCCTGAGAGTTACTTACTATGCCTCCTATTTTAGTATTGGGCTGGATTTTGCAGTCCGTTCATTACACTTGCACTTGCCCATAGACTTTCTATGGGTTTATGCACTGGAAATTCCTGTCAGCCAACTATCCCAAAAGCACAGCGCCCTCTACAGTGCATCTGGGACCTGTGTGAACAGGACAAGCAACTGTGTATCTCCTTAACTAATCAGATTGAAGAATCGTTGATGAGCAGCGCAGAGTCTGAACCAGGAAAAGTCAGTTACAATGTTTAATTTAATGTCAAATCAGGTACAGAAAGCAAAATTAAGAGAGGGAAAGAAAGATGGGATTAAGAGAGAGATAAGAGACTAAGGATTAAAGTCTCCAGCAATAATTAATATCTGAAGGGCAACACGGTGGCATAGTGGTTAGCACTGGTGCCTCACAGCGCCAGCGACCCGGGTTCGAATCTGGCCTCGGGTGACTGTCTGTGTGGAGTTTGCACATTCTCCCCGTGTCTGTGTGGGTTTCCTCCGGGTGCTCCGGTTTCCTCCCACAGTCCAAAAATGTGCGGGTTAGGTTGATTTGGCTATGATAAATTGACCCTTAGTGTTAGGGGGGGATTAAATATGTGGGGTTATGAGGATAGGATGGGATATGTTAGGGGGAATTAAATACGTGGGGTTACGGGGATAGGGTGGGATATGTGTCGGTGCAGGCTCGATGGGGATTCTGTGTGAGAAAGCAGGGACAGGGTACTGGATTTGGATGATCAGCCATGATCGTATTGAATGGTGGAGCAGGCTCGACGGGCCGAATGGCCTACTCCTGCTCCTAGTTTCTATGTTTCTATGAATGAGACTCCACACTTGTAAAACTTAATTTTCAGTGCCAGTGAAGTTTTTGGCAGTAATTAAGACTTATCACGCCGTTAGAAGGGTACTTACACTGGAATGGACAAGCTTTTTATAGCGAGTTTAGTCCGTATCCATGAGGTAAGTACAGGAACCTCACGCCGTTCAATGTATTTGAATGGTGAGTCTGTCGGCGAGATACTGTTATCGTGCAGCTTCTGGAGGCGCAGGGCAACTCCGACAGCAACTTCCTGATTTCCGCGTTTAACTGCGCATGTGCGGTTGTCGGAAGTTGCTGTCTGATTTCCATGTAAATAATGGTGAGCGCTGTTAGCCTCGTCGTTACTTCTACTGCAAAATCCGGCCCATTGTCTTCAAATCTGGACACCACTCCCTCTAGCCTTATATAGAAATCATTGATGGACACAATGAACAGAAGGAGTCCCAGAACAGAACCTTGTGGGATAACGTCAACTACCTCCAACCACTCTGAGAAACTGCCCTTAACACCTCCTGTCTGTCCCCCCTTTCTCCCAGTCCAAATAGCTACTTTCTCTAATTTCAGACCCTTTAATCTTCTCCTGTGTGGTACCTTGTTATATAATTTCAAGGGTCTCTGTGCTATTTCTTACCCCATTTCCCTCAGATTCCATCAGGTCCCAGCGCTTTGCCCTCCTTTAATTTAACTAACTTCTCTAATACTTTCCTTATACTTAATACCTCGCACTCTAATCAATTTACCTCCACCCCAGTGTCCTCCTTTGTACCCACAGAAGTGAAGTACTTGTTGTATCCAGTTCTGACGAAAGGTCATTGACCTGAAATGTTAACTCTGTTTCTCTCTTCACAGATGCTGCCTGACCTGCTGAGTATCGCCAGCATTTTCTGGTTTTTTTTTCAGATTTCCAGCATCTGCAGTATTTTCTTTTTGTACTTGTATCCCCTCTTCTCGGGTCCCACCTCACATTTACCAATTCTCTTTTTACTGATATATTTGTAGTATACTTTACTATTCTTTTAATATTTTTTGAAATTGTCTCCTCTTACTCCCTCCTTGCTTTCCTTATCCCTCTCTTAACCTCTTTCCTTATTTTCTCCTCTTCTCTCATTTTTTTGAAATAATGGGCCAGAAATTGATCCCGCGACGCGAGAGTACGCACTGCGTACTCTCGCGTATTCCCACTCCAATTGCCGGTTTTCTGCATGCCCTGCGCATGCGCTGAAAACCGGCAATTGCTCTTTTGAAAAGGGGGCGGTTCCTCGCTGCATCGCGTGCGCGCTACAGGCTGCGCGCACGCTGTGCACTTCATGCTTTGGACGCGCAGGTAAGGACGGAAGATTTTAGAAATGGAAAAAGGAGGAGTAAGACCCACTTTTAAGAAGGTAAGTAGTGAATTAAGTATTTTTTTGAATTTTTTTTAACAGGTATATCTTTTTTAGAGACTTTAAAGACAGGTAAGTTTATTTTTATAACTTTTTAAAAGATTTTAAATTTTTTCAAAAATTTAATTTTTTATTTAAAATGGTTAATTTAATTAACTATACTTATTTTATTAATGTGATGGTTTTTTTTTTTAAATTTAATTGAGGTTTAGCTGTTATTTTGGGGGGGTGTAAGATTCATAGATTTCACAGCAGGTCTGTGAAACTTATGAATGGAAGATGGTGTGCTGCCATTGGCTCTAACTGAGTCACGTGATCCCACAGCTCGCACGAATTCACTACGCCGCTGGGCTACGCAAGCACTGCCCAGCTGATGTCTGGAACATCATAGAAACATAGAAACATAGAATCTAGGAGCAGGAGTAGGCCATTCGGCCCGTCGAGCCTGCTCCACCATTCAATACGATCATGGCTGATCATCCAAATCCAGTACCCTGTCCCTGCTTTAATCCCCACAGTACACATATCCCACCCTACCCCCGTAACCCCACGTATTTAATTCCCCCTAACATATCCCATCCTATCCCCATAACCCCACATATTTAATCCCCCCCTAACACTAAGGGTCAATTTATCATAGCCAAATCAACCTAACCCGCACATTCAAGTTCGTGCGAGCTGGATCTGAAAAAGCACAAGCGAGGTGAGAGATCGCGGGGAAGCCTTACCCCCCGCGGGAACAGAGCGAGATCAATTTCTGGGCCAATTTTTATCACACCTGTAGGCCCCATATGCCCTCTTCTTTAATTTTAGTTAGGTTCTAACCTCTTCTTTTTATCCATGGTATTCTGCAACCTGTAGTCTTTTTTTTTAATAATATGTACTTATTCTGCACCTTTGCAATCTCCTTTTTAAAAATATCCCAGTATTGTTCTCTCTTCCTGTGTGCCAATTTCTCTCTTCACCTCACTTTAGCTAGCTTACTTACCTTTCTGAAATCTGCCCTTTTCCAATCTGGTGTCTTCATTTTTGTGCTAACATTTTTCCCTTTCTATTTGGACTGTAATCTTATATTATGGCCACTACTCCCAAGGTGCTCACCCAGATTTAAAAAAGAAAGACTTGCATTTATATAGCGCCTTTCACAACCTCAGGCTATCCCAAACGCTTTACAACAACAACTTGCATTTATATAGCGGCTTTTAACGTAGTAAAACGTCTCAAGGCAGGAGCGTTTTCAAACAAAATTTGACACTGAGCCACATGAGATACTAGGGCAGATGACCGAAAGCTTGGTCAAAGAGAGAGGTTTTAAGATGCGCCTTAAAGGAGGAAAGAGAGGCGGAGCGGTTTAGGGAGGGAATTCCAGAGCTTAGGGCCTCGGCAGCTGAAGGCACGGCCGCCAATGGTGGAGCGATTAAAATCAGGGATGCGCAAGAAGCCAGAATTAGAGGAGCGCAGAGATCTCGGAGGGTTGTTGGGCTGGAGGAGATGGGGAGGGGTGAGGCCGTGGTGGAGGATGAGAATTTTAAAATCGAGGCGTTGCTTAACCGGGTGCCAATGTAGGTCAGTAAATCCAATTAAGTACTGAAGTGTAGTCACTGTTCTAATGTAGGAAACATGGCAGCCAATCTGTGCACAGCAAGCACCCACAGACAGCAATGTGCTAATGACCAGATAATTTTTTTTTGGTGGTGTTGGTTGAGGAATAAATATAGGCCAGGACATGGGGAGAACTGCCCTGCTGCTGTTCGAATAATGCCATGGGATCTTTTAAGTCCACCTGAGAGGATAGGCTTGGTTTAACATCTCATCCAAAAGACAACATCTCTAACAGTGAAGCACTCCCTCAGCACTGCAGTGAAGTGTCAGCCTGGATTATGTGCTCAAGTCTCTGGAGTGGGACTTGACTCCACTGCTGACATAACTAGATCTAGCAATGCCTCTCCCTTTGTAGGCATATGGACACTGATTAAGGAAGGAGTCTTGTACACATTTTACGAATTTCATTCCTTTTCTCCATTTAATTCCTCCTCCTCCCAATCAATGATTGAATCATAGAATGATTACAGCACAGAAGGAGGCCATTCAGCCCGTCGAGCCCATGTCGGCTCTCTGCAAGAGCACCTCGGCTAGTCCCACTCCCCCACCCTTTCCTCGTAGCCCTGCAAATTTTTTTCCTTCAGGTACTTGTCCAATTCCCTTTTGAAAATCACGATTAAATCTACCTCCCATCACCCTTTGAGGCAGTGCATTCCAGATCCTAACTACTCACTGTGTAAAAAAAAGTTTTTCCTCATGTCGCCTTTGGTTCTTCTGCCAATCATGTTAAATCTGTGTCCTCTGGTTCTCGACCCATTCGTCATTGGGAACAGTTTCTCTCTATCTACTCTGTCTAGACCCCTCCTGATTTTGAATATCTCTATCAAATCCTCTCTGCTCGAAGAACAGCCCCAGCTTCTCCAGTCTATCCACGTAACTGAAGTCCATCATCCCTGGAAGCATTCTCGTAAATCTTTTCTGCACCCTCTCTAAGACCTTCACATTCTTCCTAAGGTGTGATGTTCAGAATTGAGCACAAATCTCCAGTTGAGGCTGAACCAGTGTTTTATAAAGGTTCATCATAACTTCCTTGCTTTTGTACTCTGTGCCTCTATTTATGAAATTGAGAGGTCGCACAACACCAGGTTATAGTCCAACAGTTTTATTTTAAATCACAAGCTTTCGTGTTGTTGTGCGACCTCTCAATTTTGTCCACCCCAGTCCAACACCGGCATCTCCGCATCATGACCTCTATTTATGAAGCCCAGGAACCGTATGCTTTTTTAACCGCTTTCTTAACCTGCCCTGCCACCTTCAGCAATTTGTGCACATATATCCCCAGGTCTCTCTGCACACCCTTTAGAATTGTACCCTTTAGCTTATATTGCCTCTCCTCGTTCTTCCTACCAAAATGTATCACTTCACACTTTTCTGCATTAAACTTCATTTGCCATGTGTCCGCCCATTCCACCAGCCTGTCTATGTCCTCTTGAAATCTATCACTATCCTCCTCACTGTTCACTATATTCCAAGTTTTGTGTCCTCTGCAAATTTTTAAATTGTGCCCTGTACACCCAAGTCCAAGTCATTAATATATATCAAGAAAAGCAGTGGTCCTAGTACCGACCCCTGGGGAACACCACTGTATACCTTCCTCCAGTCCGAAAAACAACCGTTCACCACTACTCTCTGTTTCCTGTCACTAAGCCAATTTTGTATCCATGCTATCACTGTCCCTTTTATTCCATGGGCTTCAACTTTGCTGGCAAGCCTATTGTGTGGCACTTTATCAAAAGCCTTTTGGAAGTCCATGTACGCCACATTAACTGCATTGCCCTCATCAAAAAACTCGATCAAGTTAGTTAAACACGATTTGCCTTTGACAAAGCCGTGCTGGCTTTCCTTAATTAATCCACACTTGTCCAAGTGATTGTTAACTTTGTCCCGGATTATCGTTTCTAAAAGCTTCCCATCAACCGAGGTTAAACTGACTGGTCTGTAGTAGCTGGGTTTATCCTTACACACTTTTTTGAACAAAGGCATAACATTTGCAATTCTCCAGTCCTCTGGCACCACTCACGCATCTAAGGAGGATTGGAAGATTATGGCCAGTACCTCTGCAATTTCCACCCGTACCTCCCTCAGCATCCTAGGCTACATCCCATCCGGTCCTGGTGACTTATCTATTTTAAGTACAGCCAGCCTTTCTAGTACCTCCTTTATCAATTTTTATCCCATCCAGTACCTCCTCTTTCTCACTGACTTTGGTAGCATCTTCTTCCTTGGTAATGACAGATGCAAAGTACCCATTTAGTACCTAAGCCATGCCCTCTGCCTCCATGCGTAGATCTTTTTGGTCCCTAATTGGCCCCACCCCTCCTCTTGCTACCTGTTTACTATTTATATGCCTATAGAAGACTTTTGGATTCCCTTTTATGTTAGCTGCCAATCTATTCTTATACTCTCTCTTTGCCCCTCTTATTTCCTTTTTCACTTCCCCTCTGAACTTTCTATATTCAGCTCAATTCTCACTTGTATTCGCAACCTGACCTTTATGATACGCCCCCTTTTTCTGCTTCATCTTGCTCTCTATCTCTTTCGTCATCCAGGGAGCTCTGGCTTTGCTTGCTCTACCTTTCCCCCTCGTGGGAATGTACCTTGACTGTACCCGAACCATCTCCTCTTTAAAGGCAGCCCATTGTTTGATTACAGTTTTGCCTGCCAATCTTTGTCTCCAATTTACCCGGGCCAGATCCTTCTCAACCCACTGAAATTGGCCTTCCTCCAATTAAGTATTTTTACTCTAGGTTGCTCCTTGTCCTTTTCCATAGCTAAGCTAAACCTTATGATACTATAGTGAGAAGTCGCACAACACCAGGTTATAGTCCAACAGCTTTATTTGAAATCACAAGCTTTCGGAGCGCTGCTCCTTCGTCAGGTGAAGTGAAGAAATACATGTGGGCACGGCATATATAGTCAGAGAACAATGCCAGACGACTACAGTTAATCTTTCTAACTGCCCTTTATCACACCTCGGCAGAGAGACAATCACGGCAATCAAAGGTGTGGATGGTGTTCAGCCAGGAAGACATTACATCAAAGACGATAGCAAAATACAACAAAGACAATGAGGTGGGGTCACAAGGGGTCAAATGTGGCAGATGCTGGAATCTGTATGGAAAACAATTTTTTAAAACTTTTTTTGCTGGAAATCACAGCAGGTCCGGCCGCATCTGTGTAGAGAGAACAAGCCAGCGACGACTCGAGTCTGGATGACTCTACGTCAGGTGGGGATACATGTAGCGTGACATGAACCCAAGATCCCAGTTGAGGCCATCCTCATGGGTGCGGAACTTGGCTTCTCACTTTTGTCCACCCCAGTCCAACACCGGCATCTCCGCATTATGATACTATGATCACTGTTTCCTAAATGTTCCCCGACTGACACTTGCTCCGCTTGACCCACCTCATTCCCCAGATCCAGCAATGCCTCCTTCCTCGTTGGGCCAGAAACGTACTGATCAAGAAAGTTCTCCTGAACACGCTTCAGAAATTCTTCCCCCTCTCTGCCCTTTACACTATTACTATCCCAGTCTATATTAGAATAATTGAAGTCCCCCATTATCACAACTCTATAGTTCTTGCACTTCTCTGTAATTTCCCTGCAAATTTGCTCCTCTATATCCTTCCCGCTGGTTGGTGGCCTATAGAATACACCAAGTAGTGTAATGGCACCCCATGATTAGATAATTAAAATCTCATTGAACAATAATTTTGTTGTTCCTACTCAACTCCCTGATCTGTCTACAGATTTCCTCTTCCATTTCCTTCCCACAATTAGGGGATCTGCTGTACAATCCTACTAATATAACAATCCCTGTGTTTATTATTTGATCTCTAACCACATGTTATTGCTCTGATATTCTCTGTGTGATGTAAAATGAAACAACAGTTGTGGGGGGGAATTTTTTTCATTATTTTGCAAATCCACGATTCAGTGCCTTTTAAGACTAAGCTGTTTACATCTTTATAGCTTTCAAGAGCAAGAGGGAATCAGTAACAATGTGCTATCTCTTATGACAAGGCTGTTCTGTACCTATTGCACACTGTGATATAGCTACTTTTTACTTTTGGCAGGATATGCGAAACCTGAGGTTTGCTCTCAAACAGGAAGGTCGCAGCAGAAAATCCATGTTCGAGAATCTTACAAAACATGCGTTTCCTATGTCGAGTGGCTTGGTAAGGAATTCTATTGTTAATATGCTCTGCCAATAAATAAATTGTAAGATTAACCCAGATTAAATGTAATGACCCTATATAATCCCAGTTCCATTTAGATTACTCGAGCAAAAGCTTAAGTCATGAAGTGGAAGCCCTTGATCGAAATGTTTGCCACAGTGATGTTGACAGGTAGTTTCCATCAAATTGCTGTAGATATAAAACTATTTATATTTTCTAAATTCAAAGCTTATTTTTATTTCTGTTTGTGAGGCTGTCTTATCTTTTGCTTGTGAAATGAAAAACGTACACCGGCTCTGAAGTCCCCTGCTTATCATGTCTATACTCCACCAGAACATCAACAAAAAATATATAGTTAACAGCAGTTTGTTGTTTCAGTAGCTTGTTACTGTTTCACCATTATTTGAGAACAGAGTGACTGCTGCCAACGAACCGGAAGCTGTGCAGTATCGTTTTGCGCATCTGCAACTACTTCAGCTTCTACTTCATCTTTGACTGCTGCCTTTTTTTTTCACCCCCAAAATATATTGTTTGGAAAAATCGCTGCAATTACCATCACCAATGTCTCAACTTACCTTGATGATAAATCAGCTGTCAAGATCCAGTGATTGGCATTGGAAACAGCCTATAGCGGCTCCAAAACGATCGGTCCTGGAGGCTGCTAGCTAATCAGAACATTGGAAGCCTGGCTTCGCCACACCAGAGGTTATGTTGACTTGCTCGGTCTTGCATGTTGCCATGGTGAACGAAAACATTTTTTAATATATGATCAAAAATATTTCCTCCCCCCCCCCCCCCCCCCATAACTTCGAATGTAATCTTTCACTGTTTACGAGGTACTAAATCTCTAGCAAGAGGTGAAAGACGTTTACAGAGTGAAACCCAAACCACTTTTTTAAACAACTGTCCAAAAAAAAAATGAACCCCTTCGGTGCTGCCCTTCCCCAGAATTGTTTTTATTATAATCAAACGCAAACAACCAAAAAAACACTGCGCATGTGCAGCTACTTCAGCTTCGTTGGCAGCAGTCGCGGCCATTTGAGTGCATTTGAGCTTTTGTCTGTCACCTTTGTTCTGTTTCAATTGATATCTTTCTGAACAAGTTTTCTGGAGAAGGAGGAGGGTTCATTTTGCCATTAAAGACCCAACTCACTCTGTGCATCTTTGACAAAGTAAGTTTTATGCAGGTAACTGGCACATGTGTTTGAGGATGGTCAGGTTTAATTTTTAAGGCACGCTCCTAAGTAATTGACGTTAATAGCAGTGGAATCGTCCGTATAGTGCTTATCAGTTTATTTAGGTTAATAGTCTTTTAGGAAAGCATCGTTTTATTTACTTCATTTTACAATCATGCCTTAGTACAGGTCGCAAACTTAGTTTAAAAAAAAAACCAACGGCAAGATGTTCCTTACATATTCTAATCAACATATATGTACAAAATTTTAAACATATAAGGAAAAAACTACATCAAATATTGGGTATCAGAAAGTCCCTGTGTAAAGTGAAACAGTGCGTGAGCATATATAAAAAGTACTTTTTGGACTCGTTTGGGGAGAATGCAGGAAAATGGAAATGTATAAGATTAACCCCCAAGGGGGATCTAACTTCAACACAGGCAAGAAAGGTTAAGTGGCCCTCCCCTGTGTGAAAATATCTACAGTTCTGTTTCTTTTGGATAGCTGCTTTACAAGCAATGTCTTGGCACTCTGGTTTGTTATGTCTTTAAATGTTAGAATGTGGATTTGCATCTACTGTTCCCTTTGCATTCTGTTTCCAATCTTGGCTGTTCAAGATGTACAAAGCATAGTCTGGGTCTAGATGTTTCCCCACAGTAAGAGAGAAAAGGTGAAGTTACTCATCAATTTTCTGATGATTGACTTGAGTGACATCAATGGAGGCTTGGAAATGAGGTACCTACCTGACCAGGGACCTGTAATGTTGTGTGGAGGAAGAAATACATGGGGAAAAAAATGTTATCGTGGACTGGTGACATTATATGTTGGAACCATTTCAGTGCCCTTTCCTCTTTGGGACCTATGTTTAAATGCAGCCCAGACAAACTTACCATAAAGGAAATTGGCATAAATTGACATCAACTTGACAATCTCGCTTGGAGAGACTTTAAAGATGGCTGGTATGTTAAATAGAAAAAAATCTCACAAGTGCATCAGATGGGGCTGTTCTGAGGTACGAGTTCAGGCATAACATTTAGCAGTGCTATATCTGACATATGACCGCTTGGTGCTGATTCCGGCTACTGGAAAGGTTCTGTTTGTTAACAGTGGCATACTTCGCAGTCATCACGAAAACAAAAATATCTTTTAAAACAACTGACCATTTTACTTTACATTATCAAGAAGAAAAATAACTGAAAATTGTTTAACTACTGAATCAATGAGTTTGTTTGGGTCCTCTATTTCAGCCATATGTTTGTATAGTCTTTCCTTGTTTTGGTTCTGAACTGAATTTCTTTTCTGCAGTTGCCCCAAGCCAATACCACTTCCTTCTATCTTTGCAACGTCCCCTGCCCTTTTGCGAATATGGGCAACGATGGCAAGATGGAATCTATTGCCCTTCCCTAGTTGCCCTGTGAGGTGGTCGTGGGCCATCTGTAGTGATTGCTTTACCAACTGAGTGGTTTGCTGGGCCACTCCAGATGGCATTAAGAGTCGACCACATATCATGGGACTGGACTTGTGTGGGCCAGATGTGGTAAGGGTGGCGGTTCCTTTTTCTGAAGGGCATTAGTGAACCACTTGGACTTCTAACAATAATTCAGCAGCTTTCATGGTCACTTTTTCTGCCACCATCCCACAAATTACCAGATTTATTGAACGTGTCGTCATGGGATTTGACCTCTCAACTTCTTGGGACTAGTTATATAAACCTCTAATCCTTACTTTTGTCACCTTAAAGCTAGGTTTCTCCAGAAATTTCAACGTCACCAAATGCTGCAGCTTGTGTCTTTACTCACATTAAGTGGAATGTATGCGAGATGGTTTCCTGGATCAGTATGTGGAGGAACCAACCAGGGAACAGGCTATTCTGGATCTGGTACTGTGTAATGAGAAAGGGCTAATCAATAATCTTGTGGTAAAGGGGCCTTTAGGGACAAGTGACCATAAATGATTGAATTTTACATTAAGTTTGAGAGTGATGTAGTCCAATCTGAAACTAAGGTCTTCAATCTGAACAGAGGAAACTACAAGGGTATGAGGGACAAGTTGGCCATGGTAGATTGGGAGACTACACTAAAAGGTATGAAGGTGGACATACAATGGCTAACATTCAAGGAAATAATGCATAATTTGCAACAAACATATATTCCTCTAGGGCATAAAAACCCAAAAGGAAAAGTGATCCAACCATGACTAACAAAAGAAATTAAAGGTAGAGTTAAGTCAAAGGAGGAAGCTTATAAAGTTGCCAGAAAAAGCGGTCAGCCTGAGGATTGGGATCTTTTTAGAAATCAGCAAAGGGGGACCAAGAAATTGATAAAGGGAAAATGGAATATGAGCACAAACTAGTGAAAAATATAAAAACGGATTGTAAAAGCTTCTATAGGTATGTGAAAAGGAAAAGACTGGCGAAGGTAAATGTAGGTCCTTTACAGTCAGAGATGGGAGAATTTATAATGGGGAATGAGGAAATGGCAGAGAAATTAAATAAATACTTTGTTTCTGTCTTCACGGAGGAAGACACAAAAAACCTCCCAAAAATACGAGAAAACCAAGGGTGTGACGAGAATGAGGAACTTAAAGAAATTATTTGTAAAAAAACAGTACCAGCAAAATTAATGGGACTAAAAGTCGATAAATCCCAAGGACCGGATGACCTACATCCTAGGGTTTTGGAAGAGGTGGCCATTGGAATATTGGACGCATTGGTTGTCATCTTCCAAAATTCTATAGATTCTGGAACGGTTCCTGCAGATTGGAGGATAGCAAATGTAACCCCGCTATTTAAGAAAGGAGGGAGAGAGAAAACGGGGAACTACAGACCTGTTAGCCTCACATCAGTAGTTGGGAAAATGCTGGAATCTATTATAAAGGATGCAATAACTGGGTACTTAGAAACTAATAGTAAGATTGGGCAGAGTCAACATGGATTTATGAAAGGGAAATCATGTTTGACAAACCTATTGGAGTTCTTTGAGGATGTAACTAGTGGAGTAGACAAAGGGGAACCGGTAGATGTGGTGTATTTGGATTTTCAGAAGGCCTTCGATAAGGTCCCACACGAGGTTGGTGAACAAAATTAGGGTACATGGAATTGGGGGTAATACACTAGCATGGATTGAGAATTGGTTAACAGACAGAAAACAAAGAGTAGGGATAAATGGGCCATTTTCAGGATGGCAGGCTGTGACTAGTGAGGTACCACAAGGATCGGTGCTTGGGCCCCAGCTATTCACAATCTGTATCAATGATTTGGATGAGGGGACTAAATGTAACATTTCCAAATTTGCTGATGATACAAAGCTAGGTGGCAGTGTCAGTTGCGAAGAGGATGTGAAGAGGCTTCAAGGGGATCTCGACAGGCTCAGTGAGTGGGCGAGAACATGGCAGATGGAATATAATGTGGATAAATGTGAAGTTATTTACTTTGGTAGAAAAAACAGAAAGGCAGAGTATTTCCTAAATGGTGAAAGATTGGGGAATGCAGATGTTCAAAGGGACCTGGGTGTCCTTGTATATGAGTCACTGAAATTGAATGTGCAGGTGCAGCAAGCCATTGGGAAGGCAAATGGTATGCTGGCCTTCATTACAAGAGGATTTGAGTACAGGAGTAAAGAAGTCTTACTCCAAATATATAGGGCCTTGGTGAGACCACACCTGGAGTACTGTGTACAATTTTGGTCTCCTTACCTAAGGAAGGATATACTTGCCATAGAGGGAGTGCAACGAAGGTTCACGAGATTGATTCCTGGGATGGCGGGACTGTCGTCTGAGAAGAGATTGAGTAAACTAGGCCTGTATTCTCTTGAATTCAGAAGAATGAGAGGGGCTCTCATTGAAGCATATTACAGGGCTTGATAGGATGGATGCTGGGAGAATGTTTCCCTTGGCTGGGGAGTCTAGAACCAGGGGCCACAGCCTCAGGATAAAGGGTAGGCCATTCAGGACTGAGATGAGAAGAAATTTCTTCACACAGAGGGTGGTGAATCTTTGGAATTCTCTACCCCAGAGGGCTGTGGAGGCTCAGTCATTGGGTATATTCAAAACAGAAGTCGATAGATTTCTGACTAGTAAGGGCATCAAGGGATATGGCGATGGGCCGGTGAATGGAGTTGAGGCAGAGGATCAGCCATGATCTCATTGAATGGCAGAGCAGGCTCGAAGGGCCGAATGGCCTATTCCTGCTCCTATTTCTTATGCTCTTAAGTCCAGCACGTCTATTACCCCTGCCCTTACCAAGCTCCACTGGCTCCTTGTGTCCCAACAAACCAATTTTAAGATCCTTGTCCTTACTTTCCATAGCCTCTCCCCATCCTACTTCAGTGAGCTTCTCCAGCTGTGTGCATCCTCTGCTCTGTGCTGGTAGCTTGCTCTTTCAACCATTACACCTTCCCCTTTGAAACTCTCTCTCCAAATCCCTCCACCATGCTATCTTCCTAACTGTCTTAAAAGCCCCCTTCTCTTCTACCATGCTTTTGATTTTGATTCTAACTCCAACTCCTTTCCCTGCTTTATTTTTTTCTTCCCTCCTGTTTGGTGTCCAACCTTTTCCCCTGCTTTGAAAATCTTTTTGCATTAAGTTCACGTTTGTGAGGAGCTCTAGGCAGTGTAAGTGGTGGGAATTACTGATTAGATGGTTTAGCTTATGACTGTGGCTTATCATCTGCATGAAGAATTGATCGCATAGGTTCTTTACTAATGTTTGTAAATGGGAAGTGTGAGGGCCCGATTGTAATCCATGCCCTATCTGTTATTCAGATTGCTCTCTTTTGAATGGACAATATTTTTTTGCATTCTTAGGTGGTTAGGTTAGTGTGCGAAACTTGGCATGATAATCTAAGTGAGGCCTAAAGACAAGTTAATAAATCAGTGCAAGGTCCAGAGTGAGAAGGCCAGTTCTCCTCAAATGGATTAAATAATCTCGTCTTTACTGGCCTTGTAGACAGTTGCTGAATATGGTGGTCTTATTTCAGATTGTTGGCTGCTGCGATAGGCAATGATTTTGTAATGTTATTCTGTCCAAAGGACAGTTATCAATGGTCCATGCAAGCAATACATGACACGTTTTTTAAAAGATTAATAGCTCTTTTTGTTTTTGTTTTATCAAGTTGACTTTCACCCTGTTCTCTTGGACCATGCAGTCGGATTTTGATATTTCTGAGTTGTGCTGTTTGAGTGCAGTCACCTCAGCATTACGGTTAGCTGTGTGATGAGGTGAATACAAATTTCTAACCATGATATGAGTTGATTTCTCGTAGGCCCCATCATTGATGCTTTCTCACTTAAGCATCATATGTCTGATTTTTTTTTTCTTCCTCTGTATGGTGGAAAAGGGGAGGTCACTGATCGATTTGCGGAAAACAGGGTGACTTTTAAGATTGTTTAATTTCTACACCATATTTCCTGTTACACGGTATGGTCACTAACGCTGCTGAAACAACCTCCTTTCTGTCACAACAACGTGCACTTGTATATCATCCTTAATGTACTGAAACGTCACAAAGTGCTTCACAATCCCGAGAATGAATAATAAAAATAATAATGTTACACGGAGGGTGGTAACAATGGGGAATTCTCTGCCACTAACCATTGTTGAAACAGACTATAAATTCGTTTAAAAAAAAATTAGATTGCTTGAAAAAGAGAAATATTAAAGGTATGGGGAGCAAGCAGGAGATGGGGATTAAAATCGGTGGCTCACATAGAGAAAAACACCGATACAGGCTTGATGGGTTGCATGGCCTGTTTCTGTGCTGTGTCGTTCTATAATTGACCTCAGTGCCCCTGGGTTGCTACTCCGGATTGCCCTCCAGCGACCCCTGCTGGAAGTGTGCATGTGGGTGAGGACTGGATCGGGTGTGGCAGTGATGCCTCCTGTGGTCGAGCAGCCATCACATGAAAAATGGCAGGATGGATGATGAGAGCAGCTGGCGCCCCGTGGAATAGTAGATTTTCCAGCAGAGCAGGGGGGGCCTTTGCTGGGTTGTTTTCATGCAAGGTGAGGGAATTTACCAAAAAACAATAAACTCTTATCCTGTGTTAGCGAATAAAGACACAAAATGCTGCAAACACTCGTCTGGGTCAGGCAGCATCTGTGGAGAGAAACAGAGTTAATGTTTCAGGTCGATTCAGGTTCTGCAGCACAAAGAATTTTCTGAAAGGCTAACAAACCTGAGGGTGGGGGGTGGGCGGGGCTGGAGGAGGGAGGGTTTACGGGTGTTCATGTCTAGGGAAAGTACGCAGCTACTGTGAGGCAATGATTTGAGTCGAGCTCTAATTACATTTAAACCTTTGGTAAGCTCAGCAACAGGAGATGTATGTGCAACAACAACTTGTATTTATATAGTTCCTTTTAATGTAGTAAAACGTCCCAAGGCGCTTCACAGGAGCGTTATAAAACAAAATGCAGTCAGCTACAAAGCAAAGTGAGCTTAGATTGTACTGTTCACGCTGAAAAATGCTGCTCTACAAACACACATGGTTGTCTTGTTGCTGTCCGTACTCCTGACTAAAAATAGCCCAATATTCATCGAGAAGTATAGAATGTAAAAGTTGAATTGTAATGGTGAATCCACATGAAACCTTTGTCAGACCACAGTTGCTGTGTGGGGTTTTGTGCCTCATACTATAGGAAAGATGTTTAGGCAGTAGAAAGGGTACAGTACAAATTCACTAGGATGCTGCCTGGTATGAGGAAATGAGACTTAAAACTGGAGCTATTTTCATTGGAACAGAGGAAATTATGGTGTGTTTTGATAGAGGTGTTAACATTATGTAGAGATGGGACTGAGTAGATAGAAACAGACTATTTCAAGTGATTGAGGTGTCTAGCGCTAAGAGATACAGATATAAAATTAAATGCAAGGGATTTAGGAGAGAAAGCAGGAGAACCTTTTTTTCCGCAGAGGGTTGTGAGGCTGTGGAATGCACCACCAACCTCAGCGATTGAATCAGAGCCCATGCCAGCATTTAAGAATAGGTTAGATAGTTGGTTGAAGGAAAGAGGAATATGGGAATAGGGTGGGAGCATGTGGTTAGGACTACTGCTCGTATGGAGAATAAACACCAACACAGATTGGTTGGGCTGAATGGCCTGTGGCAGAACAGGCTCGAGGGGCTGAATGGCCTACTTCTGTTCCTATGTTTTTGTGTTGTAATTTTTATGTAAAAGGTGGGGGGTGGTGGAATGGACACTGTAGAGGAATTAGGCAAGGGATTTAAGCCTGATGAAAGGTCATCGACCTGAAACGTTAACTTTGTTTCTCTCTCCACAGATGCTGTCTGACCTGCTCAATATTTCCAGCGTTTTCTATTTTTATTTAAGGGAATTAAACTGTTGTCCGAGAGATGATCTTTCAAGATGTTTCTGAAGGTGGGGAGAGGTAGCAAGGTGGAGGGGGTTAGAGAGAGAGTATGAGCATAGAGCTGTAATGGTTGAAGGCTCAGCCACCAACAGTCGGACCAGTGGGTGTGAGTTGGGATGCAGGGCTGAAAGAGGCCAGAGAGGTATGGTTGGGTGAGGCCATGGACGGATTTATAAATGAGGTCATGGATTTTAAAATCAACGTAGTGGGGAACAGGGAGGTTGGCAAGGATAATGCATTGGTGCAGGACATATTATGGGATAATTGGAGCATTTTAAAAGTCCGGAATGGAGGTTACAAAGGCATGGATGAGAGTTTGTGGTGGTAGGGTAAAGGATGGGCTATGTTAGAGGTTAAGGTAGGTTGTTTTGTGGTGGATAACTACTTGCAGCCCCTTAATTCTCTCCAGCTACAGCCCTATCTTCAATGTTCACTGCTGGCCTCCTCACATCCACCCTACTTATTTCCATCCAACATAAACTACTGGAATAGTGTGGCCCACATCCTCAGCTGCACAAAGGCTTGCATTCCCATCACTCCCATTCATGCCAAGGTCCACTGGCTTCCCATTTTTAAAGTCAATTGATTTTAAGATGTTTGCCTCATCTTCAAATCTCTCCATCATCATCTCCACACTACCTCAGTGATCTCCTCCAATGTATGTCTTGGCACACACCCTCTGCTCATCCAACACCACCCCCTGTTTGTCAACAGCAGCTACGCATTCAGATATGACGTTAGAAGCTCAATTCTGTCAAACGGGACACTGAGGTAGCTCAGTTTGAGTGAACAGTTGGGAAGAGAGAATGGCATCGGGGATAGGGTATGAAGTTTCTGGTGGGAACTGAACCGGATGACTTTGGTCTTTCTAATGTTAAGTTGCAGGAAGTCTATCTATGATCTCAGACAAGCAATTAGACAAAACAGTAACAGTTGTGGAGTTGGTGGTGGTTGAGAGGTAAAACTAAGTCATCAGCTATGTATGGAAGCTGACTCCATGCTTGCTAATAATGTTGCTGACAAAGAATAGGCGGAAACTTAAGAGGACACTGGAGGTAACTGCAGTCCTGAGGGGAGAAATCAAAGCAGGAGATGTTCCAACAACACCAGTATAAATAGGAGTAGAACCATGAGATGGTGGTACCACAGAGGTAGATCATGGAGAGGAGGTGGTGGGATGAGTGCTATGGTTAGCTGTGTTGTAGGCAGCAGAGAGGTCGAAGAGGACAAGGAAGCAAAAGGTGCTGCAGTTGTATTTAGTGCAATATACTTACTGAAGCAGGAAGAGAAAAGTTAGAGGGAACATACATACGAACATACGAATTAGGAGCAGGAGTAGGCCACTCGGCCCCTCGAGCCTGCTCCGCCATTCAATAAGATCATGGCTGATCTGATTGCTCCACATTCCCGCCTACCCCCGATAACCTATCACCCACTTGCTTATCAAGGATCTATCTACCTCTGCCTTAAAAATATTCAAAGACTCTGCTTCTACCGCCCTCTGAGGAAGAGAGTTCCAAAGACGCACGACCCTCTGAGAAAAATTTCTCCTCATCTCTGTTTTAAATGGATGACCCCTTTTTAAACAGTGACCCCAGTTCTAGATTCTCCCACAAGAGGAAACATCCTCTCCACATCCACCCTGTCAAGACCCCTCAGGATCTTCTATGTTTCAATCAAGTCACCTCTTACTCTTCTAAACTCCAGCAGATACAAGCCTAGCCTGTCCGACCTTTCCTCATAAGACAACCCGCCCATTCCAGGTATTAGTTTAGTAAACCTTCTCTGAACTGCTTCCAACGCATTTACATCCTTCCTTAAATAAGGAGACCAATACTGTGCACAGTAATCCTTCTGAATTGCTCTTGCACACCTCATAATGACTAGTGACAAGTGACACTGGAAGACGTGTGGGAATGGGGTGCAGCTCCCTGTCAGGAATAGTGCAGGGCATAAAGTGGGACCAACAGAAAGAGTCTCCCCTATGAAGACATTTAGAATGGTGGAAACTGCAAAGGGCTCAAAAATGTCTAACACAAAATTTAAAGCACAGTGTTTATGAAAATTGGACCTTTGTGGATAACAGATGATATATGCGCGTGTTTGTACTCCTTACATTTTGACTTTTTTGAAAATTTCTACAAGCACCATTGTCAAGAATTTTCATGCAGGATCTTTCTCTCATTCTAGTTTGTGACTTTTGTACATTATGCAATATGTAGAAAAAACATTATACAATCAATTATTGGTTAATATTTTTCTAGTTTTGAACCAAAAAGTTTCATGGTACATTAAGTATGGTAACCATGTAGAACTGCTTGCAAACAACTCTTGTACATTTGAATGTTATAGTAGTTCATTCAGATTCTAGCAAAATGCGAACTACAAGTTGAAGTCCTTTGACTAGTTCAGATAACTCTAAATATTCCTCAACATTAGTTTCTTCAGTGCCTCAGTCTGTGTCTGAAGCGATTGCACAGTACTGGGTAACAAGTTGGCATTTTCCCAAATTATGAGGTTCAGTTTGAGGCCGTGCAGGGGTAATGTAGGAGGGTCAGGAAAGATGGAAGATTAAATCATGGACTGAAATGCTACAGTTGCAAATTTTGTTAACAATCTGACCTCTTGTTTTCATTTTGGGATTTTGAAGGTTTCTTGGCTATTGATTCTGTAAGTGCCTTTGTGTCAGAAGTTTTAATATTAAAAGAGAAAACTATTGTTAAAATGTGTTCTGTGCATTTATGATTTTTCAGGCTTTCCAATATCAATAATTCTCCACAATTATTGCAAGAGATCCCTAATATTTATAACTTTATGAACTTGACAGTGAACCCCATCTACAATCTTTCATTTAAAAAAAAAATGAAGATATTTCTGCTGTTGCTATTTATAGTAAAATCACAATTGTGTGCATCAGCAACAACAACTTGCATTTATATAGTGCCTTTAACGTAGTAAAACGTTCCAAGGCGCTTCACGGGAGCGTTGCCAAACAAAATTTGACGCTGAGCCACATGAGATATTAGGACAGGTGACCAAAAGCTTGGTCTAAGAGGTAGGTTTTAAGGAGCGTCTTAAAGGAGGAGACAAAGGTAGAGAGGCGGAGAGGAGAATGCATTTATGATTTTGTTATGAATAGTAACCTTGGAAACCATCCCTCTTATTCTTTATCAATTAGACAGCATTGCTTAGTCTAGCTGCAAGATTTATTCATCAGTAGCCTGATCCCATGGTGTCCTTGTATTCTTAATCTTCACACTTCTTTTATAAATAGACTATAATATTAAAACGCAAAACCGTGTTTGACAATTGTTCCATGAGGACGGTACATGATTGCTTAGACTCCCAATCGCATGCTCGCGCATACGGTTTCAATCATCACCACTTTCACAAAACTTTCAGTGTGAACTACAAGAAGTAAAAATGGACAAGTCTTCTGTAAAAAAGTGCAATTTACAGTTGGCTGTACTGTACCTAAATGATCATTCTTGATATTGTTTCTTCCAACTTTTAGTGCAAGTTTTACAGTAGTTATTGGTTTTTAGTGTGTGTGTAATTCATATTAAAGGTAAACCAATAATACTTTATTCCTTTTGTTGAGTCTAAATGCAATTGACTTGGTATCTGAACTAAATGTTCCATTTTGATTGCAGCCTGTTGTGGCCGCCAATATATTTGTTTCAATTGCACCCCACAGAATATAGTAGGAAACTGCACAACAACATTTGACCCTCAGCAGGTTGTTTCACACTTTACAAACATTAAAACTTACACCTCTTTTGTTGTGCTATGGTCAAGGTATGCAACCCAACCAGGAAATTGCTGTTATATGCCTGTCGCTATAATAGATTCAGGAAGGAACCATGTGAATTTCCCTCCTGTACCACATGTTAAAGCGCTCCTAGTCAATCAGTCTCCACTTATTTTTTACCCTGGGTCACATTGTCTGAGGTATCATGTGACAACTTTTTTCTATACAAGAATCTAGTTCTTGTGGCCTTTCAGGAATAGGGGCCACACTTTAGCAGACCGTATTTATGTTTGGCAAGGATAATTACCTGTTGTGTTTTGCTTTGGGTGATTATTTCCTTCTCTTGCAGAAGTACTGTGCACAGTTCTGGTCTCCATGTTATAAAAAGGATATAGAGGCGCTGGGGAAAGTGCAAAAAAGATTTACAAGGATGATACCAGAACACTGAGGTTATACCTATCAGGAAATATTTAACTGGCTGGGACTCTTTTTTTTTCTCTAGAAAAGTGAAGGCTGAGGGGTGACCTAATAGAGGTCTTTAAGATAATGAAAGTTTGATGGGAAGAGAAGTTGTTTCCATTTGTGGAGGAGACCAAAACTAGGGGGCATAAATATAAGATAGTCACAAATAAATCCAATAGGGAATTCAGGAGAAACTTCTTTACCCAGAGAGTGGTGAGAATGTGGAACTCCCTACCACAGGGAGTAGCTGATGCAAATAGTGTAGATACATTCAAGTGGAAGCTAGATAAGTACATGAGGGAGAAAGGAAATAAAGGTTATGCTGATGGGGTTAGATGAAAAAGGGTAGGAGGAGGCTTGTGTGGGATAAACCAGCATGAACCAGTTGGGCCGAATAACCTGGTTCTGTGCTGTACATTCTATGAAGTACTTTGATGCTTTACGTTTAGTAATTAAACTGGTTTACATATTAATTCTGGAATGATAACCTCGTGATGTAGACTAAGTCCTCCACTAAGTGCAACACTGGATGGATGAAAGGCTTTGAAATTGTTTGAGAGAATTTGGTGAGATTATGTGCCTTAATGTAATAGTTGACACCTCAGGTCTCCAAAATCTTTTGTCCCAGCATGAAATTTGAAACAAGGTTTCCAGAATACATCATGTTTTTTCAACCCCTCCACTTGGAACTTGGGTTCGGATTCTTTAGGGTGGTCGTTATCGTCTGTTTTGCATGTTGCTAAATCTAGTTCATGAAACAATGGCCCAGATATTCCGATCGCAGGCCTCCCGCGGGCGGAGGGCTGTGATCTGGAAAAATCTGTGCACTTACCTGAGGGCTCCCGGGAGGCGCTGAGTTTCGCTGCTCGGCCTCTCCAAACTGCCGGTGCGCAGGGCCCATGTATCCCAGAGGCGCAGGTAATTCGCAGCGTCCCTGGGATCACGTGGGCCATGGGGAGCCAATCAGAGAAGGGAATCTCCCTTCATACATTTGACAGGAAGACCTGTCAATTATATGAATGGAGATCACCCCCAAAACATAGTAAAACTTCAAATAAATTTTAAAAAATCACATTTTTAAAATGACTTGAAATTACATAAATTAACTATTTTAAACAAAAATTAAAATTTTTGAAAAAAATAATTAAAGATTTTAACAGGGCTAAAAATAAACTTACCTTTTTAAAAGTATTTTTAAATGATAAATCAGTGGAATTTTTAAAAAAAACTTTTTTCAACTCTTATCCTGGTAAAAGCAGGCCTTACGCCTGCTTTTACCAGGCGCAAGAATTGTAAGTGTTTTCTGCGGGCGGAGGGTCTCCAAAAAGCGGAACTCTCCACCCGCAGAGGTCCTTCTCCCGGGCAGGCGGAGGATCACAGTCACAGAATCCCCACAGTGCAGATAGAGGCCATTTCGGCCCATCGAGCCTGCACCGACACATATCCCACCCTATCCCCACGTATTTAATCCCCCCTAACACTAAGGGTCAATTTATCATAGCCAAATCAACCTAACCCGCACATTTTTGGACTGTGTGAGGAAACCGGAGCACCCGGAGGAAACCCACACAGACACGGGGAGAATGTGCAAACTCCACACAGACAGTCACCCGAGGCCGGATTGGAACCCGGGTCCCTGGCGCTGTGAAGCAATAGTGCTAACCACTATGCCACCGTGTTGCCCGTGTTGATCTGTCAAGAGCTTTCCTGACATCGGAAATGCCGGTTTCCAGCGCATGCGCAGTGCGTGCCTGAAACCGGCATTTCCGATGTCTCTACGGGTGGGTACACAGCGCGTACCCACCCGTAGGGATCGGAATATCCGGCCCAATAACAAAACAATCTCTGTGTATGCGGTTTTCTAGCTTATTCCCCTCTCCTTTTGATTTCCCTAACCCCAGGTATCTCACTTCCACTCCTAAAGGCGGTTACTTGAGGGCTACCAGTACCATGGGTCCTTGCTGCCCTTTGCTCTTCACCCAAGTGGAAACTTCTTTACCCAGAGGGTGGTGAGAATGTGGAATTCGCTACCACAGGGAGTGGTTGAAGCGAAAAGTATAGATGCATTTAAGGGGAGGCTGGACAAGCATATGAGGGAGAAGGGAATAGAGGGTTATGCTGATAGATTTAGATGAGGAAAGACGGGAGGAGGCTCGAGTGGAGCATAAACGCCGGCATGGACTGGTTGGGCCGAATGGCCTGTGTCTGTGCCGTATCTCCTATGTTCTTCATGGGAGAGCCTGAGTGGCTGTTTGACTGTGTGAAGCTTCACAGCGAATCCAGTCCTATCCTCATCTGATATTCAGTGACCCATACTAGAGTCTTGAGTAGATGTTGATCAGGTGCAGAAATCTTCCCAAGCCTGGGAATACCAAGGTCAATTGTAGCATTCTTACTGCCATCCCAACTGAAATAAGTTAACTTGCTGCAGACTAAAGATCAACCCCGGGGTTGTCTTGGTCTGTCTGGCTTAATATATCAGCTGATCATGACCTTTACACCTAAGGTTTGTGCTCATGTAATGTAGTAAAGTTAGCAAAGCAGGAAACATTAGCATAAATAATACATTACTTAACCACACATTCTTTTCGGTGAAGTATGTGCAGCGTTCTGATAAAATAATTAGTGTTCATTTAAAAAAAAATGTTAACAGTTCTCTGGCTGAGTTTATTCAGTGAGCAACTGGTTCTAGGATTGATCCAGGCCTGGTCGGGTTGAATCAGCAGGTGCCCTACAGTTACCCTCGGTGTCCTGGGCTAGGGAGGGGAAAATTGGCCAGGATTCCTTCTCCTGATTCCTGATTGCAATCTAGAGATCTCTGCAGAAGTGTGTGCATGCGTGCGTGTATTGGAATGGACGATGGATGAGAACAGGATCACGCGCAGCATTGATGCCCTCCACAGTTGAATATCCTTGTTGCAATACTGTCATGGCTTGCACTTGAACGATGGCTATTTGGGTGGGTTATTGAAGGGTGACTACCAACAATGCTACCGTACCCCCACAAGGAATCAATGTCTACCTGTGGGAGAGGGGTGGGGGGGAAGAGCTGAAAATGAATAAGGGGGAGAAACAACTTGTCATATTATCTATTACCAATTAACGATTAAAGCTGTGCCAAAACTGTTCGACTGCTTTGATTACTTTTTGGGCGTGGAGAATTTGACATGATGGGAGGTGTTTGCTTGTGAAAAAGAGTTGAAGCTAAACTTCTGTAGAGTTTGGCTTGTATGGCACACATTGTTCTTTTTGGAATTTGTTCCCATATGTCTGTTTATAACTTGTGTGAATATGCATTACGGTATCTTTCAAAACTATGTCATTTAGAAGCCCCTTGTCTGAGACGGTGAAACGATACTTGATGTTTGAATGCTGATCAAAAGCATCAATTGGTGACAATGAATTTGTAAATTGTTTTTCAGAGGAACATATGCCTTATGAGTCATGTGAAAAGTGGAACATTTAATTTTTATGCCAAGTTCTAAATTTGTAAGTTGTATTTTCCAGAATGGAATCTAAGCGACTTTCAGTTTAATGATTCATTACAGAAGAGAGGTATTAGTGCCATAAGCTAGAAACAGAAGAAGTCATTGTAACTGCTTCAGCACTGCTTGCAGGTGTTCCATCAATGCTGCCTTTTGTTTGTGCTTTTCTGCAGTGTGCAACTAATTTCAGAATGACAAGACCAGCAGAGTATTTAAAATGTGGTTCAAATTTACACATTGTTAGATAGTTTGATATGTGTTCTGAGGCACTTGTCAGTTGCCTGCAGCAGGTTTAATGTTTGTGCGTGTAAACCATAGTGGCAGTGATGATTGTTTTAGTCCGACACATTGAATTTTTTGTGTTGCCCAAAATAAACATAATAGTGAGCTCAAAGAACTGATGGGAAACCCTAGAAACTTGTTCAGCAACAATTCAAACTGGTTTTGTGACCCAATAACATTTAATAAGAAGTAAAATTAATTATAGTTATTTAAAAAAAAAAATCTGTGGCATACTACTACAGTGTAAAAGCCTTTGTAATCTGCTTGGGGAGTGGCGTAAGGTTATTTTAGGTTATGCACACTTTTCTATGGGGTGTTTGACTACAGACGCGCCGCCTCTTATGTAAGGATGAACATATATTTACTGTGCAGCGTATTATAGAACAATATCACATTTACTTTCATATATAATTTGAAGAATAAACTTCCTAATCACCATTTAAAAAAAAAAGTAGAAACTTTATGATGACGGAGCATGTATCAATGCTGACTAAGAATTGCTTCCATACTGCAAGAATTCCTCTTTATTTTGAAGATTGGACTCATTATCGATTGTAGTAAGGAAGTAAGTGTCACGGTTTTGCTGCATTCTCAGTTGTGCATGTTTGCGGGTAAAATATTGGATCATCAGGAAGAAAATATGGATAATCTGCTATAGCGCTCCCCCCCCCCCCCCCCCCCCCCCCCCCAAATTGCCTAGCAGGTAAAGACACAACTCAGTGTAACACTGATTCATTAGAAATTAGCTTTGATTCTAGGTTTGATTCCTGGTTTGTGCTGAGTTATGCGATCTGGCTGTATTTGGAACACTGCAGATGGCCTCGGCATCCCCGGGCTAAGAGGTGGAAAGATAAATCAGGGTTCCCGTTCCTGATTGCTGTCCAGTGACCCCTGCTGGAGAGTGCATGTATCTCAATGTTGGGTGACGACTCGACTGGGTTTACAATGCTTTGCTGCAGCATTTTAGCAGAGACATTATCCCATTTATTTTGACTAGATTAATGCCTCTTGAAACAGCAAGGAGGAATTTTACGTGAACACATTAAGTGTTTGTACACTAGGATCCCATGGTACAACTTCAGGACCCATGAATCAGTTAAATGCTACGTTTACATCATGGTTTGAAAGACAAGTTTTTTTTTCTCTTTGAAAATTAAAGCTGAAGTGTGCTTGTATTTTGAAATCAGAACTGGAAGTGCAGATAAGAAGTCATCGACCCATCTAGCTCATTGGAGCTTACAGTTAGTTACAAGAAGGGACTAGAGAAGCTGGGGTTGTTCTCCTTAGAGCAGAGAAAGTTAAGGGGAGATTTAATAGAGGTGTTCAAAATTGAGAGGTTTTGATAGGGTAAATAAGGAGAAACTGTTTCCAATGGCAGAAGGGTCAATAACCAGAGGGGACACAGTTGAGGTAAATATTTGAAGGCAAAACATTTGCAGGGCTATAGGGAAAGATCAGGGGAGTGGGACTAATTTGATCGCTCTTTCAAAGAGCTGGCACAGGCACGATGGGCTCAATGGCCTCCTGTGTTGTATCATTCTATGTTCTGTTTCTCCTCCCCCCCCCCCCCGGCCCGCCCGCCCCCTCAGTTACACCACTCGAAATACGTCTTGGATGATTCCAATCTTTTCCTCCATTACCCTGCTGGGGAAACCATTCCAGGTAATAACTGCTCTTTGGTGAAAAAGTGCTTCCTGACATCAGGTGACTAGTTTGTACCCTATAGCTCCTCCTCCTACAGTAAATGTGGTGGAGATGCTGGAACTTTCATCATCCACATAGGTAAAATTGGACACGCCTTTCTGCACGTTCATATGTAGCGCAGTGAAAATGTGGGTGTACTATATTGTAAAATATTCAGCGCTTTAAAGATGACTCAAAGATGTCAGTTTTCTAAAGTTCACATTTTAATTGCAAAGTTGAGATTCTTTAGAGCTATCCACAAATGCCACTGGGATACAACACTATTATTTCACATGACATTATCTTATGCTCTTTCATCATCGACCTGAAACGTTAACTGTTTCTCTCTCCACAGATGCTGCCTGACCTGCTGAGTATTTCCAGCATTTTCTGTTTTTATTTCAGATTTTCAGCAGCCGCAGTGTTTTGCTTTTGTATTATCTTATGCTCGCTGCCACTTATATTTCCTCAGATTCTAGTACGCAAATAATTTCTGTCCCGAAGTGCTGTCCACCATCGGTCATCATCCTGACCATGACACTTCGAGTGGTTGTACACTTTTTTAAACTGAATGTACACTCAGGCCGCAATTTCGCCGACCGAGGTGGAGCCAGGGTCAGTGTCGCGGTTCCAGCCCGCTCTGAGTGATTTTATATAGATTAGGTTTGTTAAGCCCGCCCTGCAGGGTTCCCAGCCAATTAAACGGAAGCGGGTCTGATGACGTCATCTGATGACGCATCATCAGCCGGTTTCCTTAAAGGGGCCATGTCCACATTCATTTTGACAGTTGTTCTGTCAGTGTTCTGCAGCATTGAGGTGCTGCAAACACTGCACAAAGGTGGACAGTTGCACCCAGGCTCTCGCATGACTCCCTCCATATGCTTATGGAGGGAGTCACAGCACGCAGGGAGGTTCTCTTCCGTTCCAAGGGCGGAAGGGACCTCCCCAGGAGGTCAACGCAGCCTGGTTGCACATTGCACAGGAGGGCACAAGCAGGGATGTCGTCAGGAGGACCAGGCTGCTGTGGCGCAAACCTTTCAATGATCTCAGTGGATCATGAAACGTAACTGCCAAGCCACACTCCGCCTCATCCTGCTGTGCCACTCATCACATCCCCGTCACTCTGCCTTCCCTACCCTACTCCTGCACATCCTTACTCACACCAACTTACCTTGCACCTCCACCCATCCCTCTCTATCTACATTATCACTTCCCCATCTCACTAGCCACCCCTCACACTCACCCTCATCCTAGTCCAATCATACCAACTAACAACACACAAGGGTAGGTGTCTTATGCAATGTTCATGTAAATTTTCTGTTAATGTGTTGTCAAACATTGAAATCTTTATTTTCAACACTTTGCATTCTTGGACAGATCTGTACTCGCCTTTGGAAGTGTTAGTGATTTCTAGTGAATGTTGAGACATAACTTCACCCCCCCCCCCCCCACAAATGTGATGAGTGTGAAAGGAATGACTTGGACATCGTAGGGATGTTTTCTAGTGTTGTGTAGGGTGGTGTCAACCTTGCGCATCATGTGGCAGCCAGGGTGTACAGCGTCAAGTGAAGTAAATCTGGCCATGGTGATGCAATCACTGGCCTCCCGGGCAGCAATGTGGTCGGGTGCTGATGCCGAGTCCTGTGCAGCATCAGGTGATTGCAGAGAAGGTTGGTGTGCCTGGTGCTGTTGGTGTTGGGGCTGATCGTGGAGGGATTCAGAGGACCAGGGTGAGATTTTTTTCAAGGGCACCGATGTTGCTGGAATAGATGGCAGCTGAAGTTGAGATGACAGAAGCGATTAGTCAGTGTTGAGAGAGCTTGCTACAAGTAGGTGACACTGGACAGAGAGTTTACTCCAAACACTTCCAAACTGCATACAGCTTAAAAGTGTCATCCAGGTCCTGAAGGCTCAAGCTTCTGACATTGGAAAGTGACCAGCTGTGAAATGGTAACTTTCATACCACTTTTGCAGCTGTCGCCTATTCACAGCAATGGGGAGACATAGAGAACCCGACCTACTTACCTGATGTGAACCCCGGACGACGTGAACCTCATTTAAAAATAAGTGGTAAAATAGAAATAGGCTGGCAAAATAGTAGTTAACACTGTTCTCTGTAGCCGAGAGCGTGAATCCCGAAGGCTGTGTTGCCTGCCCGGTGCCAGGGTTAAGGACATCTCCTCTGGGCTGGAGAGAAACTTGGAGTGGGAGGGGGAGGATCCAATTGTCATGGTCCACGTAGGCACCAATGACATAGGTAGGACAAAGAAAGAGGTTCTGCTGAGAGAGTATGAGCAGCTAGGGGCTAAATTAAAAAGCAGAACCACAAAGGTAATAATCTCTGGATTACTACCTGAGCCACGAGCGAATTTGCATAGGGTAAATAAGATCAGAGAAATGAACGAGTGGCTCAAAGACTGGTGTGGGAGAAATGGGTTTCGATTTGTGGGGCACTGGCACCAGTACTGGGATAAGAGGGAGCTGTTCCGTTTGGACGGGCTTCACTTGAACCATGCTGGGGCTAGAGTCCTGGCGAATCGAATAACTAGGGCTGTAGAGAGGGCTTTAAACTAAATAGTGGGGGGGAGGATCCAGGTGAGCGGGAATTTAAAAAGCCAATGAGAAAGCAATCGAGCAGGATAGAGATGGGGGAAATAATAACCAGAGTGTGACAGGAAGTGACAGAATGTTTAAAAATAAGAGTGCAAGAGAAAATAGGGCCAAAACAAGGAGAAATGGTTAAAATACAAAGTTAAAAGCTCTATATCTGAATGCACGCAGCATTCGTAACAAGATAGATGAGTTGATGGCACAAATAGATGCAAATGGTTATGATCTGATCGCCATTACAGAGATGTGTTTGCAAGGTGAACAGGGCTGGGAACTGAATATTCCAGGTTATTTGACAATTCGGAAGGATAGACAGAAAGGAAAGGGAGGTGGGGTGGCTTTGTTGGTAAAGGATGGGATCAGTACAATGGTGAGAAGTGATACTGGCTCAGAAGATCAAGATGTAGAATCGGTTTGGGTGGAGATAAAAATTAATAAAGGGAAAAAGTCTCTGGTGGGCGTAGTCTACAGGCCCCTGAACTGTTGGACAGAGTATAAATCAACAAATAATAGAGGCCTGTAAAAAAAGGTACGGTAATAATCATGGGTGATTTTAATCTCCATATTGATTGGACAAATCAAATTGGCCATGGTAGCCTTGAGGAGGAGTTCATAGAGTGCATCCAGGATGGTTTCCTAGAACAGTATGTAATAGAACCGATCAGGGAGCAGGCTATCTTGGATCTGGTACTGTGTAATGAGACAGAATTATTAAATGATCTCATAGTAAAGGATCCTATAGGAAAGAGTGATCATAGCATGGTTGAATTTCAAATTCAGTTGGAGGGTGAGAAAGTTGTATCTCAAACCAGTGTCCTGATCTTAAACAAAGGCAATTACAATGGCATGAGGGCAGAACTGGCTAAAGTGGACTGGAAAAATAAATTAAAGGGTAAGACAGTTGAAAAGGGTAAGACATTTAAGGAGATATTTCATAACTCTCAACAAAAATATATTCCAGTGAGAAAGATTGATTTTAAGAGAAGGGAAGCACCTAACTAAGGAAGTAAAGGATGATATCAAATTGAAAATGAAGGCATACAATGTTGCCAAGATTGGTGGGAGACCAGAGGATTGGGAAATTTAAAAAAACCAGCAAAGGATGACTAAAAAAATAATAGAGAGAAGATAAATTATGAGAGTAAGCTGGCAAGAAACATTAAAACAGATAGTAAGAGCTTCTACAGGTATATAAAAAGGAAGAGGGTGGCTAAAGTAAATGTTGGTCCCTTAGAGGATGAGACTGGGGAATTAATAATGGGAAACGGGGAAATGGCAGAGACTCTGAACAAATATTTTGTATCTGTCTTCATGGTAGAAGACACTAACAACATCCCAATAATGGATAATCAATGGGCCACATGGAGGGGGGAACTAAAGACAATCACTATCACTAAGGAAATAGTACTTGGTAAAATAATGGGACTAAAAGACGACAAGTCCCCTGGACCAGATGGCCTGCATCCCAGGGTCTTAAAAGAAGTGGCTGCAGAGATGGTGGATGCATTGGTTGCAATATACCAAAATTCCCTGGACTCTGGAGAGGTCCCAGCGGATTGGAAAACTACAAATGTAACACCCCTATTTAAGAAAGGAGGGAAACAGAAAGCAGGAAACTATAGATCAGTTAGCCTAACATCTGATGTTGGAAAAATGCTGGAGTCCTTCATTAAGGAAGCAGTAGCAGGGCATTTGGAAAATCATAATGCAGTCAAGCAGAGTCAGCTTGGTTTTAGGAAAGGGAAATCATGTTTAACAAATTTGCTGGAGTTCTTTGAGGAGGTAGCGAGCAGGGTGGACAAAGGTGAACCAGTGGATGTGGTGTATTTGGATTTCCAGAAGGCATTCGATAAGGTGCCACATAAAAGGTTACTGCCTAAGATAAGAGCTCCCAGAATTGGGGGTAATATATTAGCATGGATAGAGAATTGGCTAACTAACAGAAAGCAGAGAGTCGGGATAAATGGGTCATTTTCCCGTTGGCAAATGGTAACTAGTGGGGTGCCACAAGGATCGGTGCTGGGGCCTCAACTATTTACAATCTACATTAATGACTTGGATGAAGGGACCGAGTGTAATGTAGCCAAGTTTGCGGATGATACAAAGATGGGTGGGAAAGCAAGTTGTGCAGAGGGCTCAAAGAATCTGCAAAGAGATATAGACAGGCTAAGTGAGTGGGCAAACATTTGGCAGATGAAGTATAATGTGGGAAAGTGCGAGGTTATACACTTTGGCAGGAAAAATAAAAAAGCAAATTATTATTTGAATGAGAGATTACAAAATGCTGCAGTTCAGAGGGACCTGGGGGTCCTTGTGCATGAAACACAAAAAGTTAGCATGCAGGTATAGGAAGTAATCAAAAAGGCAAATAGAATGTTGGCCTTTATTTCAAAGGGGTTGGAGTATAAAAGCAGGGAAGTCCTGCTACAACTGTACAGGGTATTGGTGAGACCACACCTTGAGTACTGCGTGCAGTTTTGGTCTCCTTATTTAAGGAAGGATATACTTGCATTGGAGGCAGTTCAGAGACGATTCACTAGGTTAATTCCAGAGATGAGGGGGTTGACTTATGAGGAGAGGTTGAGCAGGCTGGGCCTATACTCATTGGAATTTAGAAGAATGAGTGGTGATCTTATTGAAACATATAAGATACTGAGGGGGCTCGACAAGGTAGATGCAGAGAGGATGTTTCCCCTCGTGGGGAAATCTAGAACGCGGGGGCACAGTTTTAGAATAAAGGGTTGCCCTTTTAGAACTGAGATGAGGAAGAATATCTTCTGAGGGTTGTAAATCTGTGGAATTCTCTGCCCCAGAGAGCTGTGGAGGCTGGGTCATTAAATACATTTAAGGTGGAGATAGACAGATTTTTGCAAGATAAGGGAGTGAAGGGTTATGGGGAGCGGGCGGGGAAGTGGCTTTGAGCCCAAGATCAGCCATGATCTTATTGAATGGCAGAGCAGGCTCGAGGGGCCAAGTGACCTATTCCTGCTCCTATTTCTTATGTTCTTATGTAACAAGCATTTAACTATCTTAAATGCCTCACCCGCCGCTTGGTGTCGGGTCTGTTCCGAATTCGCAGACCCGAAACTTTGGAAACTTACATGGAGGTGGATTTGCAGCGGGCTCCCAACCCGTTGTCAATCATTTAAATTTTGACAGCGGACCCGCCTCCAAACCCGCACTCCGCGCCGGCAAAATTCAGCTCTCAGTTTCTGACACTGGGTACTATTTCCTTGTAGAAATTTATAAGTGAGGAGAATAATTCATCAAAAGCATCCAACTGCATCACAGCTCAGGAAAAAAAATAAAAACAGACAATATTGGGAGTAGACAAAGGACTACGGCAGACGACTCGGTATTCAGTTACTGCGCCATCTCAAATCATGCAAATTATGAAAAATTTCTCTTGTATTCTAGCTAAGAAAGTATTAGCCAGGAGTTGCATGAAGCCCGCTTGATTGGCACCCCATCCACCACTTTAAACATTCACTCCCTCCACCACTGGCGTACCGTGGCTGTAGTGTGTACCATCTACAAGATGCACTGCAACAGCTCGCCAAGGCTTCTTCGGCAGCACCTCCCAAACCCGCGACCTCTTCCACCTAGAAGGGCAAAGGCAGCAGGCGCATGGGAACACCACCACCTCCAAGTTCCCCTCCAGGTCACACACCATCCTGACTTGGAAATATATCGTCGTTCCTTCATCATCGCTGGGTCAAAATCCTGGAACTCCCTCCCTAACAGCACTGTGGGAGCACCTTCACCACAGGGACTGCAGCGGCTCAAGAAGGCAGCTCACCACCACCTTCTCAAGGGCAACTAGGGATGGGCAATAAATGCTGACCTTGCCAGCGACACCCACATCCCATATACGAATTTTAAAAAAATGCTAATTCTACCTGAAGTTGAACTTGGAAGAAAGTACTTTACAGACACTTACGGAGCTTGGAGATTTACAATTGGGAAACAAACAACTTGTGTTTATTTAGCGCTTTTAATGTGGTAGCAAGTTCAGAGGCACTTAAAAGTTAGGAGTCTGATCTAATGTGGAGGGCGCTAAAAGTGTGGACAAATAGGCAGCTTTTAAGAAGGTATTGGAAGGCAGAGGGCTTTAGCGCAAGTATTTGAGTGTGAGGGCAAGATATCTTTCTCGTCTGTAGTTGGTGCAGTACTGGTTACTAATTGAGATAAAAAGAAAAATAACAGCAAATGTTGAAATAAAAACAAAATGCTGGAAATACACAAGTCAGTCAGCAGCTGATCTTCTCTTAACTGTATGATCTTCTATTTTGGAAAATCCTATGGGTGGTGGTGGGGGAGTTCTCTGGTTGTGAAGTTAGATGCTGAGCCTTTGGGGAGAGTTTGCTACACTTTCTTTGAAAATCTATGGATGCCATTCTCCTTAAGGAGAGGAAGGTGCTGATGATATTTAGGCCCCAAGTTCGATTCCTCACAAAGACTTGGTGGGGGCTGGGTTGGGGAAATTTTCACAGGGAAAAAAGCAGGTATGTTGGAGGTGGAGGGGGGAAGTGAAAGTTGGAAAAATCTAAAACCTGACCCCAACCTGCCCACTTTCACCTTTTACTGGGGTGGGGGGGGAGCGGAAGGGAAGGGGGGGGAAGAGGGTGGGCTGTCAACCCAATGCCAGGAGGTGGGCTGACAATTTAAATAGGATAATGAGTCCCTTTGCATTAGCCACAGACCTCTGTGCAAAATCTCGGCCATTTTATGGAATGCAATGAGGGAAAAAATACAATAGCACGATTTCCCTCCTAGATAACCAAATGATCCGAGATGAAAACTATGTTAAAACATGCCGAACGATGCTTTGGATCTTTTGAGGTATCCCCTTACGCTGGTGCAAACAGGCCCTTTATCTGTTGTATCAGCCGTAAAATTTTCATACGTAATTGCTGGGCAATTAACCCAACTCTGCTCCAGCAATGAGGATTTCCCCATCGGTGCGGATCAACTTGACATCGCAAGTTTGGGATTTAGTGCATGCGCAAGCCCCTGCGGAAATCCTGATCTTGCGGTCCATTTCTAAGAGTACGTCATCATACCCACCGCAAATTCTGGCCCAATGTTGTAGTGGTAGCCAATTTGAACACAGCAAGGTCTCACAAACGCCAAATAAGATAAATTACCAGTTAATCTGATTCAGTGATGTTGGTTGAGGTATTAATGTTGGCCACGACACCGGGAGAACTCGCCTGCTCTTCGAATAGTGTAATGGGAGCTGTTGTGTCCACCTGAGAAGGCTGATCGGGCTTCTGTTTAACGTCTTATCTGAAAGATAGTACCTCTGATAGTGCAATATTCCCTCAGTGCTACACTGAAGTGTCACCCTAGATTAAATGCTCAAATTTCCGGAGTGGGGCTTGAACCCACTGCCTTCAAATGCAAGTGTGTTATCACTGAGCTGTTTCAGATGATATTAGGAATGAAATTTATGCAACTCCACTATTATCTAAGCTCAAGTATTTGATTGCAACGTTGAAATTATGTCCTTGTATCTGAACATCATTATTTTTGTTTTTGTGAAATGTTTGCAGAATTATATTTACACTGCATGGTTAATAATTGTGATTTTTTTGGAGAAACTCTTCCTCCATTTTGTCTTCAATGTTGGCTGCTAACACTGGGAAATAGCAGCGTTTCTATTTTTGTCAATTGTTAGCCTTTCAGTTAGTTAAAAAAGTTCTTCTACACTGCTCCAACAACATGCCTTAGTCCAAACGTCAGATGCCCTTCTGCAACAGTATGATATTTTTCCATTTCCGATGCTTGCCTTCCTGTAGGCCCCTCTGAGTTAAATTGCTAATCAGTGCTAAATTAGAGAGTTTGTGCTGTGGGCCATTGCAAATGTATTGAGAAATGATTTGCATTTGATTGCTGGAGCTCTTAACGGCTCATCTAGTTTTACCACGGGGCCAGCTCTGCGATTTGACACTGTAGGGTGGAATTTCCTGCTCCTGCCCTAGCGCTAGAAAGCGGGCTGCTCCTGTCCAGCCTCAGGATTGAAGGGATTTACATGCCCCACCCCAGAGGTACCCCAACACAGGCTAAGACCAGTGGAAGGGGTAGGAAATGAGGTGCAGCTGCAGGCCTGCAACTGTGTCTCGAGGCTCAGAGATCAGGACTTTCTGATTGCTGATGGATTCCGACAGTGAGAAGATCCTTATTTGTGCGTAAAAATTCTGCATGGGGGGCTGGGGTGATGTTTTTAAAAAAATAAATGAATACAGCCATTGCCTGCTGTTCTTTGGCCTGCCCCCCACAAATCCATGTCTCCTGCGTCGCCTTCCTGACATTTGCACCTAGGAAAGTGAACGTTCTCGGAGGGCTAGGGTCAGGAAAATCTTACAAGAATAGATTTTATTTTTGCCAGTGCATGATTTTCTTTTTTATTTTTTCTTTCTGGACCACAGACAGTCAATTGCTTAAAACGTTGGGTGACCTGCTCTCAGACTGCTGTTTATTAAAGAAAGAAAGACTTGCATTTATATAGCGCCTTTCATGTCTTCAGGATGTCCCAAAGTGCTTTACAGCCAATGAAGTACTTTTTGAAGTGTAGTCACTGTTGTAATGCAGGCAACGCGGCAGCCAATTTGCACACAGCAAGATCCCACAAACAGCAATGACCAGATAATCTGTTTTAGTGATGGTCGAGGGATAAATAGTGGTCAGGACACCGCTGAGAACTCCCCATCTCCTCTTCGAATAGTGCCACGGAATCTTTTACGTCCACCGGAGAGGGCAAATGAGGCCTCGGTTTAACGTCTCATCCGAAAGACAGCACCTCAGACGGTGCAGTGCTCCCTCAGCATTCCACTGGGTGTGTCAGACTAGATTATCCGCTCGTCTCTAGAGTGGGACTTGAACCCACAACCTTCTAACTCAGAGGCGATAGTGCTACCCACTGAGCCACGGCTGACATCTGTATTTTAATCTATGATCTGGGCACCAGTGGTTCCTGATGGCAGCCAGGAGCAAGACACTTCCTTCTCCCGTGGGAAAGAACCAGACTCCGGAGCATGGCTCTCGACAGCAGCTTGGCTGAGCTTAGCAATTTAGTGTTTGAGAAAAATCAAACATGTTCCCACATTACTTTCTAAAATCAGTAGTTGGGGAAGGAACCAAAGTGGGGAGTACATTTTTGTCAACAGCATTTAGCAGTAAGGCTGCATACAGCATTGTTAAAATTGTGGACTGACTGATAAGATTTCTAACCTGTGAATTATTATTTATGTTCTAACTTAGCTCAGTAATGAGATAGTAAAACAGACAATCGTTGCTGTAAAGCTGCCATAATAATTTCTATAAAATCCATTTCACATAAAGATAGGGGTGTTCTTTAATATCTCCCACAACAATACTCCTGACTAAAATCAGATTGGAGTAATGAGCATCAAATAACATTTTATTGTAAATGTTTTTAAACCACCCTTGTGGTACATTGCAACAACAACTTGCATTTATCTACGCCTATAATGTGGAAAAAAGTCTTGAGGCTCTTCAGAGGTGTAATCAGACAATAAAGATCCAAAGAAGGAGATATTAGGAGGGATGAGCAAAACCTTGGTCCAAAGGGTGGATTTTAAGGAGGATCTTGGAGGAGGAGGAGAGAGCAGTGGAGACTCGGGCAGTTTTAAAGAGGGAATTCCAGAGTGGGAGACCTAGATAGCTTAAGGCACAGCTGCCAATGTTGGGGTGAAGAGAGGGGGATGCACAAGAGGTAAGAGTTTGAGGATAGAGATTTTTGGGGGTGGGGGGTTTCGGGGAGTTGTGTGGCTGGACGAGGTTACAGACGGCTGAGACCACAAAAGGGTTTAAACATGTAGAAGAAAATTTTAAATTGGAGGACAGGGAGCCAGTGTAAAAAGTGAGCACAGGGATGACAGATGAGCAGTAGAGTTTTGTCTGAGCTAAAGTTCATGGTGGGTGGAAGATGGGAGACCTGTCAGGAGAGTATTGGAATAGTTGAGTCTGGAGTTGCAATATTTTTGTCCAATCAGGAGCGACTTTCCAAAATTGGAAGGTACATTCAGTGGGTGGTGAGATGGCTGGCCTAGAAACGTTCAACTGGAAATCTTTCTGCTTCCAGGGCTTTGTTAGAATACAATGCATTAATCTTTAGTTTCCAGAGACTAATATATTTTTGAGGGTATTCAGAAAATATGACTTGGTGTACATTTCAAGAAAGTTTAAATGGAAATAAGGGATCTGCATTTACATAGCACCTTATTGTATCATTGTAACATCCCAAAGCACTTCACAACCAATGGATCACTTTTGAAGCGCAGTGACTGTGATGTAGAGAGGGTTGTTCGCCAGTTTACAACAGTGAGTTTCCACAAATAACAAATGAGATGAATGACTAAATCTGTTTTTGTTAGTGTTGATTGAGGAGGACTATTGTCTTGGACACTGGGAAAACTTTGTGCTATTCTTGTTATGGGAACAGGCAGATGGAACTTTGTTCACCATCTAGCACCTCCAACAATGTAGCACTCCCCCAGTACTGCACTGAAGCATCAACCTAGATTAGGTGCTTAAGATCTGGAGTGGAGCTCTGACCAACATATTCCTGATTCTGAGGGCAGCGTGCTACCAACTGAGCCAAGCTGACACTTTTAATAACTTTACATGGTGGTCATTACTAAAACCATATTCACTTTTGCCAGTCAGCTTTTTTGATTGAATACGCAAGACTGGATACATCAGGAAAATTAACAGCCCTTCTTGTTACTTTGTACTTTAAATAAAAGGGAAATGCGATTGTTAGTAAGACAAAATAGCAAGGTTTCTTTACTTTTATTAATACAATTTTTGAATAGCTGGAGTTAAAATAGAAGCCGTCTTTACCAGGTTTTGAAATGAAGTACAGGAGATCAGTTGTCTACAGGACCAAGCCAGGTTGGTTGATCTGGAAATTAGACAGGATACAGGGGACTTTGTTCAAGGTGCGAATTGAAGTGTTAATGATCAAGGCATCAACAGGCATTCAGAAACCAGACAATGTGAGCACCTGCTCATTGGCATTCTATACAATATTTCCTACTGTTGTGTCTTTCATCATGGTTAAATGATAGCTCTGACCCCTGAAGCTTTTAACCTGGATAAGTATTGTGAAATTCTCCCACAGGCTTTAGTTCTGGCAGAGAATTTGAAATCTGTGGGCGAACTGAGTTTTGCATTGTCGACACACATCTGGAATAAATACCAAAAGGCAAACCTGACTTTATGCGGAAGTCTTGTCGCTTACCAGACTCTAAGCCATATATTCTAAAAAGGGTATTTTAACCATATATGGACCGATTACAGTTTTTTTTTTTAATAAAGTATTGTGCTGATTGTGTAGCTTGCTATATCATTTGGCTTCTGTGTATTAATTAGCCTGTAAGTAAATCTGACCATGCAGTTTTAGCCTGTATGCATTGGTTTGGCGGATTGGTATTTTCCATCTTCTCGGAGAGACTGGAGAATATGTGGGATGTACAAAACATCCTCCTGTGAATGGTATACTGTGAATAGCAATTCATTATGGATAGAAAAATGTACAGTGAGGGGGAATCGTTGTGTACTTTTGGCCTGTTTCTGATTTGTGGTGTGAAATCTTTTTGATTTTTGTTACTTATGTGACAAGTGTGATTGTACCCTCAAGGAGCGTATATTTAAAAAAAAAATTAATTGAATCTAGTTGGCACAGAACCAAGATGGGGCGTCAGAGAAGACCATTGCATTTTGTATAAGATTTTGAGTAGCACTGTCCTTTTAATCACATTTAGAAGTTCTCTTGATTTTATCTGCTACTGATGCTTGATTTTCTAATATGTTTCCTGTGAACACATCACTGGCCTAAATGATTGTTATGATTGCATGTAGTTTTTCCTTTTTTTCCGCTCTCTTAATTTGCTTTGGTGTACATGGACTGCGAAAATAGTATCTGTGCACACAGGCTGAAGTAGTGGATTTCTTTCAGTTTACATGCGGCCTCTGTACAATCTGCTCAACACCTCCCCTAACAATATAGCTAACATTGGAAAAGCTCACCATATGGAAATTGTAGCCACAAATCTATGTCATAGCTCTCCAGTGCACTGCATAGGGGCTATTCTTTGAAACTGATATTTAAAAGTGATCTAACTACAGCAACTTCAATATGAATTCTTCCTTACACATGGTAAATTCTAGCCAAATTTGAACCGTTTTAGTTGGCACTCCATGCCACCAGTTTATGGCGTTTCCACTATTAAATCAAATCTCTTATCCTGATGGTAGGCCCATGAAAAACCAGGTCTATGATTCTGCTGTTGGGATAAGAGAACTGGATTTAGTAGTGCAAAGTGACTTGGAAATATATCGTCGTTGGATCAAAATCCTGGAACTCCCTTCCTAACAGCACTGTGGGAGTACCCTCACCACATGGACTGCAGCGGTTCAAGAAGGCAGCTCACCACCACCTTCTTGAGGGATGGGCAACAAATGCTGGCATTGCCAGCGACACCCACATACCATGAATGAATGAATAAAAAAAACTTGGAGGGCCAGGTCATGAGCTAAAATAATGCCAACATTGAAGTAGCTTTTAACAACTTCCATTGATGGGAGATTTACACCTCAGAACAGATAAAAGGATACATACTGGGTTGTAGCCAAGTTGGAGTTACTGAATTATTTCCTTTATGGAATGAGTTAATTGAATTACAGGTCTGTAGCTTATCCTCTCCTGATGACCATCTTTCCCAGCGTCCCATGAAGGGTGATGCAAATCTGAACAGAAGCACAAATGAGTTCCATGTGGTACATCTCTGTTCCCTTGAAAGGCTTTGTGAATACCTCTAATTGGATCATGACAAATGTGGATGAGGAACGCCATTCAGCCAATGTTATTTATTCCATTCAAAAAGACCCTATATTCCACCCCCCAAACCATTGTCTAATTTTTTCTTAAACTATTCCAGGATTTTTGCTTCCATTACTTTAATTGGAAGTTCATTCTTGTATGGGTCACACTTTGTTTGAGGAAGAGCTTACGGACATAAGTCCCAGATTTGCTTTCACTAAGTTCAAGATGTAGAATCGGTTTGGGTGGAGATAGAAAATAATAAAGGGAAAAGGTCTCTGGTGGGCGTAGTCTACAGGCCCCCGAACAGTAGCAATACTGTTGGACAGAGTATATATCAACAAATAATGGAGGCCTGTAAAAAAGGTACGGTAATAATCATGGGTGATTTTAATCTCCATATCTCCATATTGATTGGACAAATCAAATTGGCCATGGTAGCCTTGAGGAGGAGTTCATAGAGTGCATCCAGGATGGTTTCCTAGAACAGTATGTAATGGAACTAAAAGATGACAAGTCCCTTGGACCAGATGGCCTGCATCCCAGGATCTTAAAAGAAGTGGCTGCAGAGATAGTGGATGCATTGGTTGCAATATACCAAAATTCCCTGGACTCTGGAGAGGTCCCAGCGGATTGGAAAACCGCAAATGTAACACCCCTATTTAAGAAAGGAGGGAGACAGAAAGCAGGAAACTGTAGCCCAGTTAGCCTAACATCTGTCGTTGGGAAAATGCTGGAGTCCTTCATTTAAGGAAGCAGTAGCAGGGCATTTGGAAAATCATAATGCAGTCAAGCAGAGTCAGCATGGTTTTATGAAAGGGAAATCATGTTTAACAAATTTGCTGGAGTTCTTTTGAGGAGTTAACGAGCAGGCTGGACAAAGGTGAGCCAGTGGATGTGGTGTATTTGGATTTCCAGAAGGCATTCGATAAGGTGACACATAAAAGGTTACTGCATAAGATAAGAGCTCACGGAAGTGGGGGTAATATATTAGCATGGATAGCGAATTGGCTAACTAACAGAAAACAGAGAGTTGGGATAAATGGGTCATTTCCCAATTGGCAAAGGTAACTAGTGGGGTGCCACAGGGAACGGTGCTGGGGCCTCAACTATTTACAATCTACATTAATGACTTGGATGAAGGGACCGAGTGTAATGTAGCCAAGTTTGCGGATGATACAAAGATGGGTGGGAAAGCAAGTTGTGCAGAGGGCTCAAAGAATCTGCAAAGAGATATAGACAGGCTAAGTGAGTGGGCAAACATTTGGCGGATGGAGTATAATGTGGGAAAGTGCGAGTTATCCACTTTGGCAGGAAAACTAAAAAAGCAAATTATTATTATAGAGATTACAAAATGCTACAGTTCAAAGGGACCTGGGGGTCCTTGTGCATGAAACACAAAAAGTTAGCATGCAGGTACAGCAAGTAATCAAAAAGGCAAATGGAATGTTGGCCTTTATTTCAAATGGGTTGGAGTATAAAAGCAGCGAAGTCCTGCTCAAACTGTGCATGGTCAGACAACATCTATGGCGTCCAGTGCTGATCAAGACGCAAGGGAGACATTTAAGTGCTAGTGTCAGAGCTTTGAGTTGATGAATAAAGACTGGTACAACTTAAGACTTTTCTGCCTTAAAAGGAAACTAAGGTGACCTTAAAGGTATACAAGGGTCCAGGAAAGGTAAATCCAGAATATTACTTCAAACTAAATTGTAAAAGCAGGACAAAGAACATAAGAAATAGGAGCAGGAATAGGCCACTTGGCCTCTTGAGCCTGCTCCGCCATTCAGTAAGATTATGGCTGATCTTGGGCTCTAAGCCACTTCCCCGCCCGCTCCCCATAACCCTTCACTCCCTTATCTTGCAAAAATCTGTCTATCTCCACCTTAAATGTATTTAATGACCCAGCCTCCACAGCTCTCTGGGGCAGAGAATTCCACAGATTTACAACCCTCAGAAGAAATTCTTCCTCATCTCAGTTCTAAAAGGGCAACCCTTTATTCTAAAACTGTGCCCCCGCGTTCTAGATTTCCCCACGAGGGGAAACATCCTCTCTGCATTTACCCTGTCGAGCCCCTCAGTATCTTATATGTTTCAATAAGATCACCTCTCATTCTTCTAAATGCCAATGAGTTATAGGCCCAGCCTGCTCAACCTTTCCTCATAAGTCAAACCCCTCATCTCTGGAATTAACCTAGTGAATCGTCTCTGAACTGCCTCCAATGCAAGTATATCCTTCCTTAAATAAAGAGACCAAAACTGTACTCCCCTGCTCTTTCCCCATAGCCCTGCAAATTTCTCCCCGTTAAGTATTTATCCAATTTCCGTTTGAAAGTTACTAATGAATCTGCTTCCACCACCCTTTCAGACAATGCATTCCAGATCATCAAAACTCAGTATATCTATTTTTCCTCGTGTCGCTTCTGGTTCTTTTGCCAATGACCTTAAATCTGTGTCCTCTGGTTACTGATCCTTCTGCCACTGGAAACAGTTTCTCCTTATTTACTCTATCAAAACCCTTCATGATTTTGAACAACTCTATCAAATCTCCCCTTAACCTTCTCTGCTCTAAGGAGAACAACCCCAGCTTCTCTAATACAATAGCAAAATGCTGCGGATGCTGGAATCTGAAATAAGAACAGAAAATGCCTCTTGCACTGTTCCAATGAAGCTCAACATAAGCTCGAGGAACAGCACCTCATCTTTCGATTAGGCACTTTACAACCTTCTGGACTCAACATCGAGTTCAACAATTTCAGACCATAACCTCTGCCCCTATTTTTTTCAGACGGCAGCTGTTGATGATTCTGCCATTCCCATTTGCAGCATTTAATCACTCCTGCCTTCCACCCTATCACAGACCGTCCCTTTTGTTCTTCCCACACCCCACTCCCACCCTTCCCTGCCTCTGCACCTGGTTAAAATCTGTTACATCTCTCTAACTTTTTCCAGTTCTGACAAAGGGTCACAGACCTGAAAGTTAACTCTCTTTCTCTCTCCTGACCTGCTGAATATTTCCAGCATTTTCTGTTTTTATCCCAGCCTCTCTAGCCTCTCTACATAACTGAAGTCCCTCATCCCTGGTACCATTCTGGTAAATCTCCTCTGCACCCTCTCCAAGGCCTTGACATCCTCCTTAAAGTGTGGTGCCCAACTCTCTTTCAATTTAATCCATATGTTGCATATTTTTTTTTAATGTGCAGCACATTACACTTGTTTGCATTAAATCTCATCTGGCATTGATCAGTCTACTCACATATTTGGTCCAATTCATTTTGTACTTCGGGCGCTGCCACTCAATTAACTGCTCCTCCCAGTTTGGTGGCATTTACAAATCTTACCGATTCGCGTTAAATTTCTGAGCTGAAGTTGTAAATTAGAAACAGTAATCATGCCAATACTGATCCCTGGGTATACCACGCCATCCTGTAAGCCTGTCCCCGACATCACTCCTCTAACAACTACCCACTGGTTTCTATCCTTCAGCCAATTTCTTCCCTATTCCCAAGATTTATCCTGAATCTTCATAACTCTGACCTCCACCAGATTGTACCATCGACTTCACTGCTCAGACAGATTTATTTTTGTCTAAAACATTTTTTTAAAACTGCTGTTATTCTCCAGCTGTTGCAGTGAAAGGTCCAGCAATTTTATAAGAAATCTGTTTAAAACAGTCGTTTTGCAAGGTGCAGGTTTTTAGCCATTAACTTTTTTTGTTTTTGTGTTTCCATTTGAGTTTGGTTTGATAGTGACTGGTGCTTATAGTAGCAAATGGGAGCGAAAATAATTAAAGAAACATGGATTTGGCGAGGAGCCCATATAAGCAATTACCCAACCATTTTCATGTGTTGTTTTTTTAATTCTGTAAACTTGAGGTGCCTGTCAATAGCAGACGCCATATGGGAATTTGCAGTGGTGAATTAAAATGATCACTTCCTGCTCCTCAGTCTGTTCGAATTGGAATTGTACAGGTCTGGTTTCTGTTTGGGATAGCTCAAGTAAGAAGCGAAAAGAAAAAAAAATTGAAGGAACAAAACTTGCTGTGTACGATATCATGCATGCAGTATATTAGCACGGTGTTGTTTTAAAAAAAAAATTACGTGTACTGTCCCAAAAAAGCCTAGAATCTTAATGCCTTAAACCATTTGAGGGGAGAGTGGGAAGCAGGAGACGTTGGCAATGGTCATAATTCACTGTGCTTTTGTTCTCTTGCTGAAACCAGCCAGCAAACAAGGCAGCTTCGCGGATGGAAAGCACTGTCTTCAAACGCTCAGAGTAATGCAGCTTGCCGACTCCAGGTGTTGATTTTCTCATCTGAACTTTTGAGTTCTACTTTGCCCAAGAGGCCTGCTTGGAATATTCCATAAAGATGCAGCAGGAAGATTTTGTGCTCACTGAGGAAATTAACAAATATATTAATATTTTGTTCTAACAATTACTGTTGTGCTTCTTTCAGCAATTTTTTGCATTTGAAAATAAAGAAACTTATTGTGAAGATGGCTGGAAAGTTTATGTCCCAATTGAAGAATATAAGAGGCAGGTGAGTTGCTTCACGAATCGATGGGGGCCTGCTCACGTTTGAATGGCGTAAGCTATTTCATATTGAACTTGCTTTGTATCTTTCAACAGCCAAACACTATTTCTAAAGTCAAGTTTATAATCCCTTCATCTTTGTCCTCAACAAAACTTTTACTCTCTCCCATCACGATCGCCCCCCCCCAAGGTATGGGCCCCCCTTCGCTCCCTCAAGTTCAAGGTGCGCAGACTTGAGCGTGTCTAGTGCACAACTGTTTTAGCCATCCATCACTAGATCTGGCTGGACCACATCAAGAACTATTGGGCCTCACTGCTCTGCCAAAAGTGCCCACTACTCTCGGATCATCCTGGAGAACAGAAATAACCTCTAGCTTATTTTCTCCACTCCCCATTTTTCCTTAAACCACTCTCCCCTGCTTCCTCCCGCCTCGCCTCCAGTAGGTGTGGGGAGGTCATGGACTTCTTTATCACTAAGATTGAGATCATCCAGTCAGTTGCCTCTGCTGTTCTCTGCCCCCACCCCACATTCCACCCTAGCCCTGAAACCTGTACCTTCCTCTAGTTTCTCTCTATCTCTCATGCTTTCTCCAAGCACATCTTGTCATGAGATCCACATCCTGTTCCCTTGGTCCCATTCTCACTACACTGCTGACTACCCAACTGTCCCCCCATGCTAGCTGACATTGTAAGCTCCCATATCCTCCGGTACTGTCACCTTTTGTAAACAAGTTATCAACCCCCTTTCTTTAAAGAAAAAACCAATAAACACTGTTGACCCCTTTGTCCTTGCAAACTACCACAAGATCTCCAACCTCACTTTCCTCTCCCAAATCCTTGACCTTGTTGTCGCCTCCAAAATCCATGCCCATCTTTCCTGCAACTCCACATTTGAATCTCCCCATCAGGTTTTTGTCTCTGCTGCAGCACTGAAACCAAATTCAAAAGTAGCATTCTCCGTAACCTTGACTGTGGTGCATCATCCTTCTTCGATTACCCTGCAGTCTTTGGTCAACCGCACCATTATCATTCAATGCCTCTGTTCTGTAGTCTACCTCAGTGGGACTACTCTCGCTTGATTCCACTCTTACCTATCCAATCGTAGCCAGAGCATCTCCAACAATGGCTTGTTTTGGCACCCCTCACCCGTTACCTCTTGAGCCCCCCCCAAGGATCTATCCTTGGCTCACTCCTCAACCTTGGCTGCATGCTGCTCCTTGGTGACTACATCCGCAGACATGGGGGCAGTGTCCACATGTACGCCCAGCTCTACCTCTCCACTGCCTCCCTCCACCCCTCTACCTCTGTTGTCAGACTGCTTGCCTGACATCCAGTCTTAGATGAGCCACAATTTCCTCCAGTTAAACATTGGGAATAATGAAGCCATCATCTTTGGCCTCTGCCATAAACTCCGTATCCTTGAGACTAATTCCATCCCCATCACCAGCAGCTATCTGAGGCTGAACCAGACTGTTCGCTACCTTGGCGTCCTATTCAACCCCAAGCTGAGCTTCCAATGCTCTCCATTAAAAAAAAAAACACCTACTTTCACCTTCATAACATCGCCCAACGCTGCCCCTGCCTCAGCTCATCTGCTGCAGAAACCCTCATCCATGCCTTTATCACCTTCAGGCTCGACTATTCCAGTGCTCTCCTGGCCGGCCTCCCATTCTCCACCCTTCGTAAACTTTAGCTCATCCAGTACTTTGTTACCTGTATCCAATCCCTTACGTGTCCCCCCCCTTACCTATCAGCATTTGCTGACATACATTGGCTCCAGATTCTCCAAAGCCTCCAATTTAAAATTCTCATCCATGTGTTTAAATTCCTTATGGCCTGGCCTTTCCCTGTCTCTGTGACCTCCCCCAGCCCTACACTCTCTCTTCCTCCCCCATCCCTTCGCTCCACCATTGTCAGCTGTGGCTTCAGCTGTCTAGGCCCCACATTCTGAAAATCCCTGTCTAAATCCATCCGAATCGCCATCTCCCCAAACTCCTTTAAGACCCTCCTTAAAACCCACCACTTTGACTAAGCATTTGGTCACCTATCCTAATGTATCCTTTTTTGTCTGAGTCCACTTTTGGCTGATTACACCTCTGTGTGATGCCTTGGATTGTTTACTTACATGAAAGTTGTTTACTTACATGAAAGTTGCTATGTAAATGTGGTTTGCTGTCATTTTGTACCATTGGAGTCATTTTTATTTCCACTGTTATTTGTCAGGCAGAGAGTTGTGGTTAGGGTAGTGCATTGTGATTTTTAGTTTCAATTTATAAGGCTAACCACAACTAAACCTCACTGGTTTAATAAATTCCATCAGTTGAAGTTATAATCTGATTATCGCTGATCCTTCTGGATTGAGACAGATCCTGCTGGTTCTATGTGGATTCTGATCCAAAGATCATTTTATTACCAAAACTAACGAGGATAAAAATTAAGATTGCTGTTCTAGTACGAAGAAATAACATGCTCATATCAAATTACTCTCTGAACTATTTTAATGCAGGGAGTTAACCCAATTAAAATGAATAATGCTGGGAGGAATTTGGTATGAGGGTGTTCAGCCTTCCAAGAACAGTGCCAGTTGTAGGTTCTACCCTGCAGTGTTCAGTTTATTTGGTGAATGATGTATATGTTTAAGAGAATTGGTTTTCATTCAGGGAAACGGCAGTAGGTTGTCTAGCAGCTTACTCAATGCACACTTCCCAGGAAGTTAATTATCTTCTCCGTGCCCGTTTCCACCGAAATCAACCAGTTCTGTTTTGTAGCTGCATTCTTTTTGGTGTTAGCTACCCTCGGTAGACTGGCTGGGAGTGGATAGTTCCCCTTCTCATCCTGTCCTCAGTGAGAACTGTTCTCCGAACCTGAGTCAGGAAGTGCTGAAATTAATTTTGTTAAACCTACTAGAAATATATCATTAATTTAAAGCTTTAGAAGTCCAAATTCTGGTCCTTTAGCATTCTCATGTGGTTAGCTGAGGCAACTGCATCTAATCAGAAAGGAAGGTCTGGGGAGAGTACATTTTGTTCAAAGCACTCCCCCATTATATAGAAGAAAATCTTAATCTCAGGAGAATTCTGAATTTTTCTTTTAAATATTGGTATAGTTTTCATCCATAAGAAACTGAAAGATATTTTATTCCCCCCAAAATGTTAATTAGAATTCTCCTGAGAATATTATTTTCTTCCCTAAGATAGGGAAATACTTTTGTCCGCTTTAAGTAGGATGGCTTTTACATTTCCAAATAGTTAACTTGGTTTATCATTTTAGCTTACTAATATCTATTGTTTACTAGTATCAATTGTTGATTCATTTAACTTCCGCATGCAAATAGAGTTTTCTGCCAGGTAAAGGGGAGAGGGGAAGAAATCACCTTGGGGTTGCTGTACCGTTAAGAACTTTGATTATGTGCAGTATCTCGATTAAGAGGCCTTCCCATATTTGGCCTTATATAACACCTTGTTCCTGGAGATTAAACTTTATTCAGAGAATGGGAGAAGGCCACCCTATTAGTAGGTAATATAATATTGGGAAGACTACCTCTATAGCAGGTAGTGTAACGTTTCTATCCGCAGCATACAGAACTGCTGATTCAAGCATAACATTAACCCTGATGTTTTAGTTTTAAATATTTAACAAAAGGAATAAAAACAGAAAATGCTGGAAATACTCAGCAGGTCAGGCAACATCTGTGAAGAGAGAAACAAAGTTAACGTTTCAGGTCGATGACTTTTCATCAATAAAAGGAAGTTTATTTCTATATTTTCGGTAACATGACTGATGCTTTTGGTTGCCTCTTAGTCACTTCATTTATGGGTTTTGCTTTATATTCCTGCAGGGCTTACCTGATGAAAAACGGAAATGGAGAATCACTAACATAAATCAGAAACATGAGCTTTGTGACACATATCCACCAATCTTAGTGGTTCCAGCCAGTGCCAGTGATGACGATCTGCGAAAAGTGGCAGCCTTCAGGTCCAAAGGTCGATTACCGGTGGGTATGGCAAAGATCTATATATAATATACCTGGTGATAATTGTCCATTTATCTTTCATACTGTGGTTTTTTTTGTTGCTTCTATAGGTGGTGCTATGATGGGTATTTCCAGTGTTAAAGGTGCTATGCTTCCCTGTCACAGCCTGTGTCAACACAATATTTTTTTTAGTGAGCGCATAACACCTTGTCATTGCCACTGGGTCCCCACAAATCGTTCAAAATGCTCTTTTTCATCTGCCAATTTTTCCTTCAGTAACTGTAGTTTCTTGTGTCCAAAATAAGGGTTTAAAAAACATAAAATTACATATTTCACAACATGATCAAATAAATCCACTGAATTAGCTTTTGTGTTTTCTAATGCTGTCGTTAAAGTTTATATTTGAAGGTTTCAGCTTCTCCCGAAAGCTTGGGCCTGGACTTAATATTTCTCTCCAGAGTTGTGATTCTGGTTTCCATTAATAGAATTCTTTACATAGTAATTATTGACCTAAAATGATCAAAATATCCAGTAGGCAATTCCTTATGAAAGAAAATTCAATGTGCAGGATGTGAAAAAAGAAAATATTTTTTTTTCCTTTTTAAAGACAAATTTTCCCATAACTTTGTCTTGGTAAAATCCCTTACATCTGAAGAAATGGGCTATTATTAATTTGAGTGGTCCCTTAATTACTGAAAAGGGGCAGAAAACATATTTTCTCCCAGATGGAGGTTCCTGCCTTCGACACTTGCTCATGTCCACAGTGAACAAAGGAATGTAGAATGTGTTGTTTTTACTTTGTTAGAAAGCAAGTGAATGTAAGCTGTGTAAGCTTTTTATTTTGACTGGCATTAAATTGACAGCAAGACCAATTCTTTTGAAACAATTTGGAATAAGTTTATTAAACACACACACTCATGCACATCAAAACAATAGCCTATTGGTATTTATGGACTCTACTCGATTACAACTCGTAAGGTAATGGGTTAGATTTACACAGACTGGTACTTCCCTGAGTTAAGCAATGCACGCGGCCTTTTTCCTTGCTTCTTGGTCTGGTCTGTAGAGGGAGGGCTTCTGTTTCTTCCGCGTGGTCGTCCAGAGAGAGAGCCTTTGAGTTCCTTGTTTTATATCTTTTTAAGTCCATTGTCTATTGCTAAGGCCCCAGGATTGTGTCTTAGATTCATGGCAGTTCTTGATTGGATTTCCTTTGAACATGTGTCTGTCTGCAGTGGCTAGTGCCATTTCTTGCTTAAGTTAATTGTTTGTTGTACCTCTACCTGACGAAGGGGCAGCAGCTCCGAAAGCTCGTAATTTTAAATAAAACTGTTGGACTATAACCTGGTGTTGTACGACTTCTCATTTTTGTCCACCCCAGTCCAACACCGGCATCTCCGCATCATAATTGTTTGTTGACACCTTTTAGTGGCTCTGAGTTTCAATGGTGAGTTTCGATGGTGTCTTGAGGGGGGGGGGGGGGTTATCCTGTTATGCAGGTTTCCTTTGTTAAGTTTTGCGCCATTGCCTTGACCCAGGGGAGATCCATACACATTAAATTTATCTTTATTACATACATCTTATATTAATAGTCTCGAGTCCATCACACATACAAAACATATATTTTTATTCTTACAGTTGTGATTCCCAATGTGCAGTGTCATGATTTGATGATTGGCTTGGACTAGCTATCCTGTTATGTAAGCCTGCCTGTATCTAATCTAAGTTTGTTCAAATTTTAATGTAATAACAACTTTGATGTGTTGTTGATCTTGATGCTTTTGGAGTGCAGATTTAATCTGACCATATGCAATGCAGCAAAAGGAATGCTGTCACTTAAATCCAAAATATTGTCTGAAATGTTAACTGTTTAAATAGGGCAGTCTTTTAAAAATGAACACTATTTGTAACCAATATGGTTTTGTATCTTTTCTTTGCAACTCTTGGTTACAATTGTTGACGTGTGCAGGATATTTGTTTCGTGGGTTCACTGTTCTTTAGAAATGTAGTATTGCACATATCTAAAATTCATAGACTGTGCGCAGATTACAGAATTTATTCAGAAAGGAGGATAGCTAGATAATTTACGTGGGACTTGTTAATTCTTGAGTTACAATGTTTTCTATTAAGCATTCTGTAATATATCTAGCTATAACTTGAAATGTGAATTATTTTGATGCATTCATAATAAGTACAAAAAATGCATTAATATTACAGAGGTCATATGAGATACCCCTCACCTCTTTCTAGAAGTGTGAGATAGTCGTCACGAAATTCCCAGCACAGTGGCTCTTGCAAGGCCAAAATAGAATCTTTGGCACCATGTAGTCACATCGCAAAGATGATGTTGAGTCACCTAGTAAAAAAACCTCATCTTGGCTTTGTATACATATGAAACAGAAATAGCAACGGCATGTTTTACTTCTGTGCAATAAGTGAAAGTGGATCGGAAAAGGCTTTCATACTAAGTCACGCGCCTCATACCTCCAAGATTGGTGATGCAGCGCTTTGATCTGTTCTATTCTGGAGCCTCATGAATTTAATTATTTATTTCTGGTCAACAGATAATTAGAGAGCCTTTTTTGGTTGGGGGGGGGGTGGGGAGTGGTCCTGGTTGTTGTATTCTATGCGTTATTTATTTTGTAGTCATGACCACATGAAATACCATAAATTTAATTTTAAAATTCAACTTTTGTAATGACCTGCGTTTGCATCTGTTTCAGGTGTTATCCTGGATACATCCAGACAATCAAGCTGTGATTGTTCGTTGTAGTCAGCCTCTGGTTGGCATGAGTGGGAAACGCAGCAAAGATGATGAAAAATATCTTGATATTATTAGAGAGTCCAATGGGCAGACCCAGAAGTTGACCATCTTTGATGCAAGACCAAGTGTCAATGCAGTAGCCAATAAGGTGTGTAACAGCGTAAGAGCAGAGACGTAGTGTACTTTAGAGTAAGAGCGTGCAGTGGTTAGGGTAGTAGACTAGTGTAACTTAGAAGCTGTGACGTTTAATTTAATAAATCTTAAATGAATGTTCTTCAGAATCTGGCCTACATGTAACTAGTCCACATCACGTGGTAGTCCACACACTCTGAATGCCCTCTGCAATGACGTAGCAAGCTGCTCAGTTGTACAGACACTAAAAGAAGGCCCACCACCCTCTTCTCGGGGCCACTAAGGATGGGCAATAAATGCAGCTTTGCCAGTGTTGCTGACATCCCAAGAAGAATTTTTAAAAAAGAACTAAAATAATGACTCACTTTTAGAGATGTGTTTGCTTTCTGCTCTGCATTTTTTGAGCTGGCCACAGCAAGATCCCTGATTTTTATTTGTTACTGGGTCACATTGTGCAACCGCAGGAGAAACCTGTTCCACTTTAGCTTCCTCTGCTTCATTCTTGACACATTTTCTACCCATCCCTTCTTTGCGCACTCTACTAATCCATTAATCACTTCCCTAAAGACACAAAAGAATAAGGTAGAGCTGTAGCAGGACAGCAGAGTGTCTGCCTGCCAACTAGATGGTTATCTGTCTGAATCCCAATACTGCCCGACAACCATGCCTATCCCATATTTTAGGATTGGGTTGTGCCAATGGCGGGCACTGTACTGTACTCAGTGGGGACTGGCATGACTGACTTGCTCCATTGCCAGGCCATCTACAAGACCAGTATTGTTTGAAATAGTGAAATGGTCCACAGTGCCCCAGTCTGCAATTGAAGATAATTGTTTAAAATGCATGGAAAAAGTAGCAGTATAAAAGATAGGAAAGGATTAAAGGCTGATTAAAATTAACAAATTCAGAAAAAAAATATTGAAATGTAAACGAAAAGAAAAGGTAACCGACTCTCACACTCAGTATTTAGTTTGGGCCACCTGCTTGATGGAGATGGTATGGAAGTAGCTGTAATTTTGTAAAATTATTTTTTTTTTTATTGTAACTAATGAAGCAATTTAATAACATTGTATATTGCAATACCTGTACACAAGTGTATGAGTTATCAGTCCACATGTTGACTGCATTAAATCTTGAAAGTTACTATGTAACTACATCATGTATAACTGCTACCAAAATGTCAGCGCCGACATCATTAGTTCTATAAAAAAGCTAGTATATTAATCAAAGGTCCATTACATGTAAATAATCGTGAAAATCATTTTAAATGTTATTATTCCATTCTCTTTGATTGTGATACATTCATGTGATCTTAAAATCCAGCATATTTAATACTTCCTGTATAATGCGAATATTTTTTTAAATATTAAATAGTTTACTATACACTATGATCAAATTAGTGCTCAACTGTTGGGGTGTGTGTATTTCTTCCCGCCTCCACACCCCTGTACAACGCACGCTTTCCTGGTTTAGTTATAAAGTCTAGTTTGCATTGCAAGTAATTGAGAAGAAAGCCCTTATTAAATGCTCACTCTTTTTTCAGGCCACAGGAGGGGGCTATGAAGGTGATGATGCCTATCATAAAGCAGAACTTGTCTTCCTTGACATTCACAACATTCATGTGATGAGGGAATCGCTAAGAAAGTTAAAGGATATCGTGTACCCCAGCGTAGAGGAATCCCACTGGCTGTCGAGTCTTGAGTCAACACACTGGTTAGAACATATTAAGGTGAGATGGTTCTGACTGCTGTAGGTGTGTGAAATGAAGGAAGTGCTGATTTGTGACTAGTAGCTACATGCAGCGTTAGTTACTTGCAGAGATTTTTTTTAAAGAAAGGTTAGAAATTGAAATGTGAAATAAATATAGAAGTAAGATGTTGAATATCTTAGTAATCTAGTTTTTGGTGAGCATTTCTTGATATTTTATTTTTTTTACATATAACAGTCTAGCCCTTGAGGTTTTTAATTAAGTGTCACAATTAGCACAATAGTCGCACAAATAAACTTTTTGTCTTTAATTAATTGTACCATTCGCGTTTTCTGTGCAAGCTTTGAATTAAGTCGTATGTTTCTTGGAAGCGATGAACATCTATTTGCATTATTTCCATCTAAAATTCATAAACATGCCAGTTAAAAAAAAAAATGCATCCTGTACAACTTATGTTTTTCTATGTAGTTTGTTCTGGCAGGGGCAATTCAAGTAGCAGATAAAGTTTCATCTGGGAAAAATTCAGCATTGATACATTGCAGTGATGGCTGGGATCGTACTGCACAGCTTACTTCTCTTGCTATACTGATGCTCGACAGCTTTTACCGAACAACAAAAGGTTTTGAAGTACTTATTGAAAAGGAATGGATAAGTTTTGGACACAAATTTGCAACGGTAAGAATTTCAAACCACTTTTCAGAATATAGGAACACGGTACGGTAGCATAGTGGTTATGCTACTCGACTAGTAATCCAGAGACCTGAACGAATGATCCGGAGACATGAGTTGAAATCCCACCACTGCAGCTGAGGAATTTATATTCAATTAAATAAAATCTAGAATGAAAAGCTAGTATTAGTAATGGTGACCATGAAACTACCGGATTGTCGTAAAAAACCTATCTGGTTCACTAATATCCTTAAGGGAAGGAAATCTGCCATCCTTACCCGGTCTGGCCTATATGTGACTCCAGACCCACAGCAATGTGGTTGACTCTTAACTGCACTCTGAAATGGCCTAGCAAGACACTTATTCTCAAGGGCAATTAGGTCCGGGCAATAAATGCCGGCCTTGCCAGCGACGCCCACATCCAATGAATTAATTTTTAAAAAAGCACAATATTCTTTGTCTTGGGTGCATAATACTTGTTTTTGAGACTAAAACAATATTCCCTTTAATACAAGACTTTTTGGAAAGTTGTGATTTTTGACATCACTTAAGCTGTTAATGTAAGGAAATTTGCTTATAATGAACTTCAATATCATGAAACTTTGGTTCATCATGAAATAATTTGGAAGTCCTGTAGAGGTGAACAGATTTCCTCCTTTTTCCCCCCATTATTGAAGTTAATATATTCTTAATGAAAACCTGAGCAATAATTGTTCATTGTTTCCCTCCAGAGGCAGTGGAACATTGCTACAGAAATAGGTGCCTGCAGTATAAAGAACTTAATTTTAGTCTGTGCACTGATCTCTTAATTACAATTTACAAAACATTCATTCTAGTTTGGGTCCAGCAAAGGGTCATTCTCAACAATTCCGTCTTTTTAAGCAGTATACGGTCAATTGGGTTTGTGCACTGAAACTGCATTTCGTTGAAGGGTTGATTTCTTGAAATTGACTGTTGATGAATTTGATCTTGCTGCTATTACTGTTCCATTAAATTTTCAACCGAGAGGTTTCGGTGTACTTGATTTGAAGGCTCTTCACAGTGTAGTTTATTATTTTCCCCCCCTTTGCTAAAAGGCAATGACTGCTGCAGGCATACACTTCCATGGGCTCTCACAGCCCTTCAATACATTGGCCAATGGCCATTCTTTGTGTGTTAATTAAAATTAAGCACAGTATAGTTCCGCTGAGGCTAAAGTTTATTCAGTAGGAGTAATTTCCTGACTTTGCACGCCCGGCTAGGAACCTCACCCACTGAGAGCACATATCAAAAATCCAGGCACGCACTGTACATGAGTCAGAGTTCCTGCTCCAATTTGATGTCCAGTAACCCTGTATGTGTGTGTGTTGTATGAGGACAGAATCTGGCTTTGCTGTCACGATTTCCCCTGCTTATTTTCACCCCCGCCATCTCTCTTCTCCCCCCCCCCCCCAGCCATTGAGGCTGGAATATACTTAATGGTTACCTGGAGGAGGTAGCAGAGGCTTCCCAGCACCTGGGGGAGGGGGAGAAAATTGCCAATGGGGGGGGGGAAATTACTAAATGGGTTTGGTTATATACAACTTATCTTCATAAATTACACTATGTATAGTAGTTTTGTACATTGAATAAATTTATCTGGAGGAGAAATTGATCTCATGAAAGTTGATCTTAAATCCTGGAACTCTCTACCTAACAGCACTGTGGGAGTACCTTCACCACACACACACTGCAGCGGTTCAAGAAGGCGGCTCACCACCACCTTCTCGAGGGCAAGTCGGGATGAGCAATAAATGCTGACCTTGCTAGCGATGCCCATATCCCATGAATGAATAAATAAAAATAAATAAAAAATTCTATTCAGTTGTAAGTGCATAATTCTGATGTGTAATTTACACAGTGTTATGTTATGTACATTTCTGAAAGGGAGCGGTATCGATTGCCATATACTTTCTAAGTGTCGCAACAAATTTGTACTGTATGATTGCTGTCGTCTCTTAATTGTTTTTGGTGCAAGTGTTCTAAAATTGCTGGTGTGGGAGCAGGTTTTTTTTTTTACTTTTGTAGAATTTTTGCCTCGACTGATGAACGGAAGTTCTAGCCAGTGTCGCCGTGAGTGGTGACAGATTTCTGATGTCACCAAAGAAAGAATTCTGCACACAGACTCGGCTCTCAGGCTGTCTCTGACCAATAATTTTGATGTACAAAACTTGGTAGAAATGGAGGACTGAGAGACTCCAGAGAGTGTACAGACATCTCGAGTTATAACGTAGCATTTTGCAGCAGTTCGGATGCATAGTTTCCCATCAATTTAGTATAAGTCACCATTGTGAAAATTCTTGAAATGAAATCTGTCGGCATCTGAAGCGGCAGGTAAAAGTTTCAAGTGTAGACCCTTCAGTGCTAATGGCAATTCTATGAATTCTGGAACCTGTCTAGAGTTATAGAATGTTACAGCACTATTAGTTGGAAAATAAGGTGGTTAATTGTTCTATTTGCACTAATATCAATCAACAAGTATAATTGCTCTTAAAAAAAAAAAAATCTAATGTCACCTGTAATTTTTAGTTGATGGATGTCCATAAACTGTGTTTTGGCAAAACTGAAGTTGACTTAATTATTTATTTTAGAGAATAGGACATGGTGACAAGAACTATGCAGATGCAGATCGGTCTCCTATATTCCTGCAGTTCATTGACTGTGTGTGGCAAATGACAAAACAAGTAAGTGGTTTTAATACCAAGTATAACGTAACATTGTTATGATTTGTTAAGTTATGGACAGCTATTGGATACCATCACACTTCTGAATTTTTTCACTTTTCCACAGAAAGGATCTAGATATAAGTTACTTTAAAATGTACTTTTAAGCTAAAACTTGCTTTGAAGGGATTAAATTCACAGGACAACAGTATATATTAGGTTTCAGATAGGGTGTCTAAAACTAGCATCCTGGAGATAATGAGATCATTTGGCATTCCAGCAACCATTTACTTTCAATACTGCTGTGACAATGCTATTTGTTTGAACTCAGCAGAGGTCATGCCAAGTTAAGCTGGTGGACTGGGCTCTGAGGAGGTGGTCAGTTTGGACAAGCTGGTATTGCAGAGGGATTTTTAAACAAAAACGAGGCATAGACACTGACCGAGAGGCATATTGGCTTTTGGAAAAAAGACATTGCACAGACAGGCTTGCAAAAGGCTGCAAAAGACAGGGGACTGCTGGAAGAGTGGTTCTGCCCTGGACTGTAGGACAGAATACAGAGGGGTTATTCTGTTTAAGTTAAGTGAAACGGCCCACCTAAGTCGGGGGTAGTGTCCAATATTATTTGGTATCATTATGTGGAATATAAATTGCACCGATTTGAACGAAACTGCTCTGATCAGAACAATTGCTCTGTACGTTTCACCTTACTGTGGAGTGAAGCACAATTTGAACCAAACTTTGCCTCACCGAGTGTTAACTTGGTCCGCCTTCAGAGAGATTTAACAAAATGTGCTTAAAAGGGAGGCTTTTCATTGATTTTATTTTCTCTTGTTTCTAGTTTCCGACAGCCTTTCAGTTTAATGAGCTTTTCTTGGTTACCATTCTGGATCACCTGTACAGCTGCCGGTTTGGGACCTTCCTTTACACCTGTGAACAGCAGCGATCGAAGGAGGTTGGTATAAGCAGATTTTGGAGACTGTCTACTAGCCATCTAGTGGGGATCAGCAAGGTGCATTCTGTGGTATCGCTCTCATAATATCTGCTGAAGTACTTTATAACCTGTCCTCTAGCATTAAGGTGGGGGTGATGGGTATGGAAATAATAAAACGTTCCATATTTCATGCTCTGTGTATATAACTTTATTTTTTAAATTAATGTTGTGCTATAAATGTAGCACTTTCTAGTTACTCTGTCTGCTTCTTACTTCACGGTTTAATTTTGCCCTCAGCTGTTCATGTTTTCCTTTGGCTCTTCTATTTCTCTTTGTTCCAACCTAGTTTGTTTCTTCCTTCTCTACCTTCCATTCTTTATGTTTCACTATCTCTGACATTTTCTGGGCCAGGGAGAGCAGGAGTGAGCACACATTTATGGAGTCTGATGAGATGGGGAAAGACAGGGAAGGAACTGAACTAGAATCTCAATCACATTTTTTTCATCATCTTTCATGTGTCCCATTTTGGAAATCAAAAACTCAAAATATGGAATCACTGGGGGGGGAAAAAAAAGAATTGGAGCATACTTTAATTGAAAGATTGTGTGTATGTGTTGAGAATGCCATTTTAATCCTGGTGCCATTACTTTTCCATGCTAGTTGACTTCCTGTGTCTTTGTTAAGCACCTTGAAACATTTTACTGCGTTAAAGGTGCTATATAAATGTAAGAAACACTAATTTTGTGGGTTTCTTTTCCTGTAACTACCCCTCTTCTCGTTTCCCCTTTCCAAATCTTTGTTTCTTGCCCTTTCTCTTCCACTCTCTCTGCCACTGTGCTTCTTTCTGTTTTTGTGTTACTCTTGTGCTTTCTTGTTGTCGTCATTACAGTTCTCCGTCTCCAATTTCTCTCTGCCTTCTCTTTTGTATGTCTTCCACAGAATTTATCTTTCCCCCTCTCTCTCTGTCTCTATCTTTGTTTCTATATGTTTCAAATTATCTATGACTCGAGGCTCTGACCTTCTGATAGCTGTAGAAGTTATCTCTTCTATCCATGGGTATCGAATCGCAGCTTTCCTCTTGGATATCAGCATAACCATGTAACTCTCTTTCAAAACTTACAATAATTTCAGTTCAGATGTACCTGTACTAACATAATTGTGTCTCTACAGTGTGATCACTTAGCTTATAGTGGATGTAAATAAAGTATGCCACATGTATTCAGATAAATCAATAGTGGTGATGTGTCTGCATATTCCTGTATTTGTGCAGCATTATCTGTATTAAAAGTCACGCTTTTTTTGTTGATTCAAGGAGTTGCGAAAAAGGACTGTATCCTTATGGTCTTACATAAATAGTGAAGTTGACAAATACATCAATCCCTTCTATACGAAAGACCAACACCGCGTGTTATACCCAGTAGCCAGCATGCGGCACCTGGATCTCTGGGTCAACTATTACATCCGGTGGAACCCTTGGTTCAGACAACAGGTATGGCGATGATCAGAAACAAATAATTATCTCTCTCATGCATACTATATTTCTGTAAGAATATGAAAGGTTTTTGAGGGGAGAGACAGCCCATCAGATTGTCCATCTTCTCTGGGGAAGCCCCTTGCTTTGCCAGACACCAATCCAAGTGAGATTATGAATTCATCTAATAGGGCGTTGGATGGATAAGCCTATCCCCCTACCCTTTGTGGCAAAGCATGTTCGTACAGAACACACCATTCCACCATCTTTTCCTTTAAATTATTAATAGATTATGTTTCTTCTGTTGGATTTCCCTACACCATCTATTTCACTAACTGAGTTGAAGACATTTATTGGCTTGGCGTGTGTTTTCCTTATGCCTATTTTTTAAAATCCCAAACAAATCTAAAATGCATTATAGATTTTCACTGACCCCGAGATCTCATCTAAAATGTCTAATTCATTTGTGTGATGATTTTAATTTTACTAAAACTTGGTTTTCATTTATCATATTTGGTCTATCAAAATTCTACCAGTATGATCCTTGTTTTTCCTCAGTAATCAAGGTTTGCATTACTGGTCTTTCAAAGTGGTTAGTGGTCTTTTAATGTACTAGTATAGAATGATGCAGCACAGAAGGCGGCCATTTGGCCCATCGTGCCTGTGCTGGCTCTTTGTAAGAGTTATCCAATTAGTCCCACTCCCCATAGCCCTGTAAATTTTTTCCCTTCAGGTATTTATCCAGTTCCCATTTGAATGTTGCTGTTGAATCTGCTTCCACCATCCTTTCAGGCAGTGCATTCCAGATCACAGCTCGTTGCGTTAAAAAAAAATTCCTCATGTCGGCTCTAGTTGTTTTGCCAATCACCTTAAATCTGTGTCCTCTGGTTCTCGACCCTTCTGCCACTGGAAATAGTTTCTCCCTATTTTCTCTATCAAAACCCTTCATGATTTTGAACACCTCTGTCAAATCTCCTCTTTACCTTCTCTGCTCCTAGGAGAACAACCTCCGCTTCTCCACATCACTGAAGTCCCTCATCCCTGCTACCTTTCTAGTAAATCTCTTCTGCACCCTCTCTGAGGCTTTGACATCCTTCCTAAAGTGTGGTGCCCAGAATTGAACACAATACTCCAGCTGAGGACTAACTGATGTTTTATAAAAGGTTTAGCAGAACTTCCTTGCTTTTGTACTCTGTGCCTCTATTAATAAAGCCAAGGATCCCACATGCTTTTTTTAACGGCCTTCTCAACTTGTTCTGCCACCTTCAGAGATTTGTGTACATACACCCCCAGGTCTCCCTGTTCCTGCACCCCCTTTAAAATTGTATCATTTAGTTTATATTGCCTCTCATTCTTCCTACCAAAATGTATCACTTCACACTTCTCTGCATTAAATTTCATCTGCCATGTTTCTGCCCATTTCGCCTGTCTGTCTATGTTGTCCTGAAGTCTGTTACTATTCTCCTCGTTGTTTACTACATTCCCGAGTTTCGTGTCATCTGCAAACTTTGAAATGATGCCCTGTATACCCAAGTCCAGGTCATTAATATGTATCAAAAAGCACAATGGTCCTAATACCATCCCCATGGTAACACTACTGTATACTTCCCTCCAGTCTGAAAAACAACCGTTCACTGCCAGTCTCTCCTTTCTGTCCCTTAGCCAACTTTGTATCCACACAGCCACTGTCCCTTTAATCCCATGCACTTCAATTTTGCTTACAAGTCTATTATGTGGTACTTTGTCAAATGCCTTTTGAAAGTCCATATGCACAACAGCAACCGCACTACCTTCATCAACCCTCTCCGTTACTTCATCCAAGAACTGAATCAAGTTAGTCAAACATGATTTGCCTTAAATGAACTTCACCATGAATATGTTAATCAGCCCATATTTTTCCAAGTGCCAATTAATTTTGCCCCGGATTATTGTCTCTAAAAGTTCCCCCATCACCGTCGTTGGGCTGACTGGCCTCTAGTTGCCGGGTTTATCTCTCTCCCCTGTTTTGAACGGATGTAAACATTTGCAATCCTCCAGTCCTCTGGCACCACCCCCGTATCTAAGGAGGATTGGAAGATTGTGGCCAGAGCCTCCGCAATTTCCACCCTTACTTCCCTCAGTAACCTAGGATGCATCCCATCCGGACCGGGTGACTTTTCTGCTTTGAGTACTGCCAACCTTTTAAGTACCGCCTCTTTATCTATTTATATCATATCTAATATCGCTACTATTTCCTCCTTTAATGCTACATTGGCAGCATCCTCTTCTGTAATGAAGACAGATGCAAAGTGTTCATTTAGTACCTCGGCCATGCCCTCTGCCTCCATAAGAATATCTCCTTTTTGATCCCTAATCAGCCCCTCCCTTCCTTTGACTACCCGTTTACTATATACAGGGAACTCTCATTTAAACGGCACCTAAATATCCGGAATTCTCTAATAACCGGCAGAATTCATACTCCAAAAGCTACAGTATACAGTCGTTTATAAGTTTTGTTTTACTGTTAAGTAATTAGAGTTATGGATTACCCTCAACTGGCATTACTGTACTTAATCAAGCATCTTCCACCATCCATTTAACACAACATTCTGTAGGGGAGTACCCAATTATACTGCACATTTCTTGATTTTTTAATTTTTGTTTGTTAAAAATAGCCTCGGTAGATAAAGCTCTCCGTTATCTGGAATTTTTAATCAACCGGCACCATCCCGGTCCCGTCGGTGCCGGATACGAAAGAGTTTCCTGTATATGTTTATAAAAGACCTTGGGTTCCCTTTTATGTTAGCCGCTAATCTATTCTCCTACTCTTGAGTATGAAAATCATTATGCAGCAAAAGTCTGAATGAGCTGTTCATTTTTTTTTTTAAGTTTGCCACTATGAGCAAACTTGCTTGTGGACATTGATACATAGAAACAAGAAGTCACCACAAGTGAATTGAAATGTTTTTTGGTTTCACATTCTAACTCTGCATTGTAATTTACACTAAGGTAATGTAATTGATGTACCCAGAAACAGAACAGAAATTCACAAAATTTCCCTAAAGAGATACAAGTAATGATTGAACTTTGGTGTGTAACTCGTGCCATGTTTAGATGGTCCATCAGTTGCTTGGGAACATGATGGGGCAGGTAGTTGTGAAGCTGAATCCCAATGAGATAAAACTGTTTTAACATTCACCGGAGATGCTAATTGCCAGGAGGAATAAATTCCCGCTTATTATTTATACGTTGAAGTAAAATGTTAAATCGTTAGGTAACGGTCTTTCCTGTCCCCTCTCTGAGCAGCAGGACCCAGTTCAACAGCGTTACAAAGAGTTGTTGGTTGTACGAGAGCAGTTACTGAAGAAACTAGAGGAACTGCAGATTTCAGACTCTTCGGGAATGCTTCCCCATGTTTCCAGTTCATCAGCTTCATCTTCTCCGGTGCCAGTATCACCACACTCGCAGACAACACTTTGAGATGTACACATAGAATTCCGAATACGTCTAGTACTGATTACTTTAGAGACTCTAAAGAATTTATATATGTTATACTGCAGCATGTTAAAAAGAATGCTGGATAGGGGTGTTGATTTATTTGCATGTTAATACTATAATGCCTCTTTATACAAAAAGTGAATTAAAAATATTTTGATAAATGACATTATTCTAAATGATGTTTGTGCCTTAGTTTAAATGGTAGCAGGCTGCCATTTATGTAGGGTTAATGTCCTGCTATTTCTGTTTGAGTCAGTAGTAATGCTGACTTTCTCAATCACTGAATAAAGAAAACTGTGGAATTACTCATCTCAAATCCATATGAGTAGTGAGGGTCTGGAGGACAGCTATCAAGCCTCTATGGATTACTGCAGAACTGACCAGGAAATCCTGATTCAATATGTTACACAGATAGCTTATGTGGCTTGCACTGCAAATTACTGATCACATACAGCTTCCTACTTTAATGGTGTTGCCGAGGTCAACGAGAGAGTACTGTACTATTAATGGAGCTACAGGGCCAGTGCCAAACAAATCAGACATCAGGCTAGAAAAATTTTTGAATACAAAATGGGGATGAAATTGATCTTGGGTGGTAGCGCAAAACGAGCTATAGCGAATCGGCAGCCTGTTTTACACTCTGCCCGAGTCACGGACCGCTGATTCGCAGTTGACCATTATGCGCTACAAGATCAATTTCACCCCCCCCCCCCCCCGTGTATTTTTTCTGTGACTGTAGATGGTCATTTCCTGCCCCCGCCCCACTTTGTGTTGTCATATTTTTCAGTATCAAAATCAGGACTTGAATAAAATGCGATCAGTTTATTTCTATGAATATTTTACAGTCTGAGTTCTCTCACATTTTGTATGTATAATCTTTCCCTGAACGGAAGGGTCAGCCTATGCAGAGAGCATATGCGATAAACCCGATGCTCTAGGAACACCTGCGTTCCTAATGGGGCTGTCCAGCTGCAATTTATCAGCTTACGTAAATAGCCGAAGTATTTCCCCACTCATTTGTCTATTGTTTGCCATGAGCTAAAAATGTTATGCATAATTTAAACAAAATTTGAATGAAATGTATTAAACTGTGGTCAATTATATCTTGAAAATGCTGATTATTTTATTGTCCGTCCCTTTAAAGCTGACATTAAGTGAAATTATGTTTAGGATTTTGTACAAATGTTTTGTTTTTATGGGCCAGTAAGAATAATGACTGATTTTGGAAATGTATAGCTAGCTGAAGCATTTTAGCAGCCATTTACCCTTGGCTTTAATTATTTTGCATCCTTGCAACTATGGATCTGAAAATAACACAGTAGGGCTCAAACACTGACCTTCATAAGCCTGAAAATTACTGTTGGCACTGTTAATTTTACCACTGGTTTTAATCCATTTAAAATCACCAGGTTAATACCTGCATTGAAATAGTCGACAAGGAAATGCCATATAAGAATGTTAAATATTCCACCATTAATACCAACAGTAATTTGTAGACTTTAATTTCCGATTCTCTAGTGTTACAGATGTGTTGTGTAGTAAAGCTTAATGTTCCTTTCAGTAATGCACATAAACTTGTTTACACTTTTGGACATCAGTTTTTTTACATCAATTTATATCTGCCAAATTTGATACAAATATTAGTTTAGGAATTCCATGTTTATTCTGCAAGGGCCATTTGTATTGAAGTTATTTTTCTTTGAATGTATCTTTAGAACAAAAATATTCAGCTCGATTCATTTATTTTTAGGGAGAGTTAAGGAGATACTGAGAATTTAGCTAAATTGGCAGCACTCACCTGATTAAGAAGGGTGTGGATTCAAGTCCTATTATGGACTTGACAACATGCTGTAGGCTGACCGTTCAGTTCAGTGCTGAGGGAGTGCTACATTGTTGAAAATGTTCAGAAGAGACATTAAACCAAGGCCTCGTCTGCCAGCGCAGGTAGACATAAAAGGTCCCATGGCAGTATATCCTAAGAAGAGCAGGGGAGTTCTTGTGTCTTGGCCAACATTCCTCCTCAACCACCACCAATAAAACACAACAATATTTGGTCATTCATCCCTTTGCTGTTTGTGGCACCTTGTTAAATGCAGCATTTTACCTGCATAACAACAGTAATTGTACTTCAAAAAGTAATTAATTGGCTCTGAAGTGCTTTGGGACATCCTGAGGACATAACACAATAGGGCATAACATAAATTCAAATTTGTCACAAATTGAGCAAATTTAGACCAATTCTTCAAAGGTGGTACATTACTCTGTTCATATTACTAAAGCAAGTTTGCTTCAAATTCCAGAGGTCTGAATTGAATTTAGCTGCTTCCTAGCTTCTGCCATTTACACCTTACTCCATTGCACCAGGGAAACCAGTTCAGAGAGAAATCGTGTTTGGCCTTGGGGAAAATTTACATATGCTTGAATTTGTGGAGTTTCTACTCCACTTTTTAAACTTGGTTATACGTAAGCCTGCTCTGTGGCCGTTAAACTTTAATTGAATTTGGCTGATAACTGGGCCATAAGTGGATCATTACAATTGTTTTAGTCTATTGTGTCCTGAATGTGAATATGCCCGATGTTGTAATCTGAACCTGAAATCGAATGAGAGATTTGCCAGTGCTGAAACCTTTGCATTAAATCATCGCTGTAAGTCAGATTTAACCAGCAGATCAAACATTTGTCCCTGTTAGAGTTGCGTATGCTCAGAAACTGGTGTAGATGGCAAGCATACATGAAGAGCTCGGTCCGTTCAAATCCTTGCCATTGTCCTCCATCTGGCTGTAAAGTCCAGTTGTTCCCTGAATTTTCTGTTGCACGTGATTATTCGTGGGGATGGCACATTTTCTTCCATTTTTGGTTTTGTTAGGCCTGCTGTCAATCATTACCTCAGTTTAAAAATATTTCAACATAAAAAATTGAATTCAAGGCTTAGAAACTGTAATTGGTTTTAGATATTTAGTAATAATGTTTGCAAATCCTACTCTTTGTCTTTACGTGATTAATAAGTTGTGGACTGTTAAGCATTCCATTTTTGCAATATTCTTCAGAAGAATATTACTAAATAACAGGGAAATCCAGACTGGCTGAACCATTTTACTTTATTGGCTGATCTGTATCTTGCAACATTTTTTCCCCCTCATTTAAGTAACAAACTGTAGGAGCCAAAGGCCTTTATTCTGTGGGCTATGAAGCATTCGTAATTGAAGAAAGATAAAAAATTAATTTCCACGGTGACAAATTAAACTGTTACATTAATGCTGATGCTCGCAGAATCTACTGATAGTTACAAATTATATATTGTGGCCAAAAAACGTCGCTGTTGGATTTCTTAGCGTTTAGTATTCAGATGTTTCTCCAGCTTGTTGAAGGTCTGAATACTAGCCTATTGTAAAATGACCTCAAGAAGTGGAGAATTTGGACTGAAACGTTCTGGTATGCTGCACATATTGCATTGCGACTACTGACTATGTGTTAATTTTGTTTAATGTTGCTGCCCTCAAACATTTTCCCTTGAAACGGGTTTCTGATGAAAAATGGGCTTTTGTAATTGCAAATATAAGTAAGTAAATTATACTTCTAAAGGGTACTCGGGGATTGATGAGATACAGTACATTATTGGGGCGGAAGGTTCAGTAATTGAATTAGAGGTCCTGCTTGTGAGTGTGGTTATAACCCATTGTTAATCTCTATTGAGTGTTCTGTTTTATTACAACTGCACACTTAATTTCATGGAAAGTTTTGGAATTTAACAAGAATCATTTTTAATGGTCATTAAAAAACAGTTTCATGACTGCAAATTAATGTGATCACCAATTATGATACAATAAGTAAATTACAGCACTTGCATATATTTATTATTACACAGTTTAAAAAATCTCAGACTTTACACTTGTGATTTAAGCCTAGTTTGGTCTAAATGTAGTCTTCATTTTGTTTCTCTAAGTCGGTGTCCTTTTTGTGTCCTATTTAGATTTACTTGACAATAATGCTTTGCCACTACAGAGTGGACCAGAAACAACCTGCAAAGGGGTGAAATTCCTGTATTCATGAACTTTAGTGAAAATGAGGAGTTTTGTGTTTTAAGCTGGAATATACTCTCATTGACTTTCTCGTAAAAATTATCCATGCAAGAATTTCACCCTCGCTAATGTGTAGCCTTTGTATCTTGTCCATATGTTTTTTGATTATATTTAATTATGCTCAGGATGTTTGCCTTTAAACTAGCATTCTGTTTTTTCCCACATCTGCAGTTTTTGAAAGCTGCATGTATTTTGAGGGGGGGGGGCAAAATTACTGATTATAAAGAAATAAATGTTGATAATACAGTAAGTAAAGATAAATAATGGAACATGGATAATAGTTCCTAGACCATAGTAATGGAAGACTCAACTTTTCACATGCCTTGTATTGCTTTGACAAATTGATGTTTATAATTAAACAGTATATAAAACTGATCTATGTTGTATGTTTGCCTTGTACAGTCAAATATAATGCTACTGTCTGGCTATTGTGAAATAAAATTACATAATGTAAAATATCTCTTCAGATGCTCTAATTTCCACCAACATATTAAACACTAATTTCTGTCTCATCCATGTTTTTAAAAAAATTTGTGTGTATTTCTTGCCCATGACACTTCAAATATCACAAAGTACCTAATGCTAATTTTTTAGCGTATTATAAAGAAACAAAGGCAGACATTTGCAATGCACTGACAAACTCTTCAGGCACAGAATATACCAGAGCGACATTGTCTGCAGCTTCTTAATTGACCTACCCACGAATGAAGGCATGGTTACAATCTTCAACTGTTGAATTAATTCACTAAAGAGGCACACACCTACACTTTAGCAGCCAAATGCATTGTGTTTTACGTGGTGTAATGTTCCTGGCCTAAATTCCTGTGAGCAATGCTATGGGAGCTTTGCATGTGCACGAGTGTATATAGACATAAATAAAGAGTTTAGTGCATGTCCACTGCACGCCAGATGCAAAACAATGCTTTTTTTCCCCTGAAAATAAACTCAATCATTGATACAGAGCTTGAAATTTACAAAGTTTCTGACTAAGTAATAAACTGATTGATTTGAGCTTCTTTACTCAAGTGGGACTTTGTGGCCTTTAAGTGACACAGCTCTGTCTTGGCAGTGGAATAATACATTGTGCATCACATGGTACAATACTCCTATCCTTATAAAACTGACCATCATACAGTTTACCCCGAGCAAGGCCACCGAAGATTGCTAGTGGCCTTAAAAATATATACAATGAGGCTTTACCTGGCTTTGCGAGGTGTCACAGAGGGTCGTGAGTCTTTGGAACTCTCTTCCTCAGAGGGCAGTGGAAGCAGAGTCTTTGAATATTTTTAAGGCAGAGGTAGATAGATTCTTGGTAAGCAAGGGGGTGAAAAGTTATCGGGGGGGAGGCGGGTAAGCAAGGGGATGAAAAATTATCGGGGGTAGGCGGGAATGTGGAGTAATCGGATCAGCCATGATCTTATTGAATGGCGGAGCAGGCTCGAAGGGCCAAGTGGCCTACTCCTGCTCCTAATTCATATGTTATGCAGTGGGTGTATCACCTGAATACTCAACTGGTCAACAAGAACAAGGTAGGTGATTTTCCCAGGGTACATTAACGAGGGATGTATGTATATTAAATCATAAATAATGTTTGAATAACCTGTCAGCCGTGGCTCAGTTGGTAGTTGAGTCAGAGGGTTGTGGGTTCAAGTCTCACTCCAGAGACTTCAGCACTAAAGTCTGGGCTGGGACACTCCAGTGCCGTACTGAGGGAGTGCTGCACTGTCAGAGGTGCCGTCTTTCAGAAGAGATGTTAAACCAAGGTCGCGTCTGCGTGCTCGGGTGGATGTAACAGATCCCCCTATATCGAAGAAGAGCAGGGGAGTTCTCCCCGGTGTCCTGGCCAATATTTATCTCTCAACATCACTAAAACAGGATTATCTGGTCATTATCACATTGCTGTTCGTGGGAGCTTGCTGTGTGAAAATTGGCTGCCGCGTTTCCTACATTACAAAAGTGACTACGTTTCAAAAGTACTTCATAGGCTGTACAGCGCTTTGGGACGTCCTGAGGTCATGTAAGGCGCTATATAAATGCAAGTCTCTTTAACCTGTATTTTTCCCTCGCTATGGCTTATGGTTACATGGAGTGTGTCCCAGTTCGTGCTGAATTAACTTATCTTGAGCAATAATTGGGGCTCGGCAGCCGGCCTCAGTGGCAATAGGGAAAATGGCCGACGTTACCATTCCTGATCCCTATACAGTGGCTGTCCAGAGAGGATAGCATTGAGCTGACTGGTCCTTCACAATTGAATAACCTGCCAACACTCACCGTCTAGCCTCGCACATGAAGAATAGTGACTTTGGCAACGGCAACTTATATTTATGTAACGCCTTTAACGTAGAAAAACGTCGCAAGGAGTTTGAGATGGAAGGAATATTGACTCTCAGCCAAGGAAGGAGAGATTAAGAAAGGTGGACAAATGTTTGCTCAAAGGAGGGTCTTGAAGGAGGAAAGGAAAGGCTTTAGGGGGAGCATTTTTAAAATTTGTTTGAGGCGGTGGACTTGGGTGGAGCGGCTGCGGCGAGGCGGCGGCTGTAAAAGAGGAGGAGGCGACCAGGTAGGCCCACAGAGGCGGCGGAACTGGGTGGAGCGGCTGCGGCGAGGCGGCGGCTGTAAAAGAGGAGGCGGCGACCAGGTAGGCTTACCAATCTGAGCCCCGAGAGCGGGAGAGAGAAGTAAAAAATAATCAAAGTGTGACGTCACCAGAAAGCAGGTAAGTGATTGGTTGGTGAGTATTTCTCTTTTTCTCCTTTTTTCCATACTTAAATTCTGTGGTTTATAGTTTCTAGAGTCCCTGTGGTGTAACGGGGACAAGCTGTTAAGCAAGGGCCCTTGAGTATATTATTTAATTGAAGTGAAATTGGTGGGATTCAATTAGTTTAATTTTAATTAATTAATTAAAGGGTAAGTTATGTCAGGAGAGCTCGGCGCCGTGATATGCTCCTCCTGCTATATGTGGGAAATCAGGGACACTTCCTGTGTCCCTGACGACCATGTGTGTGGGAAATGTATCCAGCTGCAGCTGCTGACGGACCGCATTGCGGCGCTGGAGCTGCAGATGGATGCATATTGGAGCATTCGCGACGCTGAGAACGTCGTGGATAACATGTTTAGCAAGTTGGTCACACCGCAGGTAAAGGGTGTACAGGCAGGAAGTGAATGGGAGACCACCAGGCAGAGTAAGAGGTGCAGGCAGGTAGTGCAGGGGTCCCCTGTGGCCATCCCCCTCTCAAACAGATATACCACTTTGGATGCTGTTGGGGGAGATGACTTAGCAGGGGAAGGCGGCAGCAGCCAACTTCCTGGCACCATGGGTGGCTCTGCTGCACAGGCTAGGAGGAAAAAGTGTGGAAGAGCTATAGTGATAGGGGATTCAATTGTAAGGGGAATAGATAGGCGTTTCTGCAGCCGCAATCGAGACTCCAGGATGGTGTGTTGCCTCCCTGGTGCAAGGGTCAAGGACGTCTCGGAGCGGCTACAGAACATTTTGGAGGGGGAGGGCGAACAGCCAGTTGTCGTGGTGCACATAGGCATCAACGATATAGGTAAAAAACGGGATGAGGTCCTAAAAGCAGAATATAGGGAGTTAGGAGGTAAATTAAAAAAGAGGACCTCAAAGGTAGTAATCTCAGGATTGCTACCAGTGCCATGTGCTAGTCAGAGTAGAAATAGGAGGATATTTCAAATGAATACGTGGCTAGAGGAATGGTGCAAAGGGGAGGGATTCAAATTCCTTGGACATTGGAACCGGTTCTGGGGGAGGTGGGACCAGTACAAACGGGACGGTCTGCACCTGGGCAGGGCCGGGACCGATGTCCTAGGGGGAGTGTTTGCTAGTGCTGTTGGGGAGGGTTTAAACTAAAGTGGCAGGGGGTTGGGAACCTGAGCAGGGAGACAGAGGAAAGGGAAACAAGGATAAAAGCTAAAGACAGGAAGGAGAAAAACAAAAGTAGAAGGCAAAGAACTCAACGGTTTAAATCAAACATGGTCACAGTAAATAATAATTCATATAGGTCTGAGAGCGTTAAAAAAACAAGCCTGAAGGCTTTGTGTCTTAATGCAAGGAGCATTCGGAACAAGGTGGATGAATTAGCTACGCAAATAGAGGGAAATGAATACGATTTGATTGGGATTACAGAAACATGGCTCCAGGGTGGCCAAGGCTGGGAACTCAACATCCAGGGTTATTCAATATTTAGGAAAGATAGGCAAAAAAGAAAGGGAGGTGGGGTAGCATTGCTGGTTAAAGAGGGGATTAACACAATTGAAAGGAAGGATATTAGCTCTGATGATGCGGAATCTGTATGGGTAGAACTGAGAAATAACAAGGGGCAGAAAACGTTAGTGGGAGTGGTATATAGACCTCCAAACAGTAATACGGAGGTTGGGGACGGCATTAAAAGGGAAATTAGAGAAGCATGCAGTAAGGGCACAGCAGTCATTATGGGTGACTTTAATTTACATATAGATTGGGCTAACCAAATTAGTAAAAATACTGTGGAGGAGGAATTCCTAGAATGTTTACGAGATGGTTTTCTGGAACAATATGTCGAGGAACCAACCAGAGATCAGGCCATCTTAGACTGGGTATTATGTAACGAGAAAGGATTAATTAGCAATCTTGTTGTACGAGGCCCCTTGGGTCAGAGTGATCATAATATGATAGAATTCTTCATTAGGATGGAGAGTGAAGTAGTTGAATCAGAGACTAGGGTCCTGAATTTAAATAAAGGAAACTACGATGGTATGAGGTGCGAATTGGGTAGGATTGATTGGGGAATGCCACTCAAGGGGTTGACGGTGGATAGGCAATGGCAAACATTCAAAGACTGCATCGATGAACTACAGAATTTGTTCATCCCAGTGTGGCATAAGAATGAAACAAAAAGGGTGACTCAACCGTGGCTAACAAGGGAAATTAGGGATAGCATAAGATCCAAGGAGAGAGCATATAAATTGGCCAGAAAAAGCAGTAGCCCTGAGGATTGAGAGCAGTTTAGGATTCAACAAAGGAGGACAAAGGGATTAATTAAGAAGGGGAAAATAGAATATGAAAGTAAGCTTGCTGGGAACATAAAAACTGACTAAGAGCTTTTATAGATATGTGAAGAGAAAAAGATTAGTGAAATCAAGTGTAGGTCCCTTGCAGTCAGAAGTGGGGGAAGTTATAATGGGGAACAAAGAAATGGCAGCCCAATTAAATGCATATTTTGGTTCTGTCTTCACAAAGGAGGACACAAATAACCTCCCAGAGATGTTGGAGAACATACGGTCTGATGAAAGGGAGGAACTGAAAGAAATCAGTATTTGCAGGGAAATGGTGTTAGGGAAATTGACGGTATTGAAGGCCGATAAATCCCCAGGGCCTGATAATCTACATCCTAGGGTACTTAAGGAAGTGGCCCTAGAAATAGTAGATGCATTGCTGATCATCTTCCAACATTCAATGGAATCTGGAACTGTACCCATGGATTGGAGGGTAGCTAATGTTACCCCACTATTCAAAAAGGGTGGTAGAGAGAAAGCGGGGAATTACAGACCGGTAAGCCTGACATCGGTAGTGGGGAAAATGCTAGAGTCCATTATAAAAGATGTAATAGCTGAGCACTTGAAAAACAGTGACAGGATCGGACAAAGTCAAAATGGATTTACAAAAGGTAAATCATGCTTGACTAATCTACTGGAATTTTTTGAGGATGTAACTGGGAAAATAGATAAGGGAGAACCAGTAGATGTGGTGTATTTGGACTTTCAAAAGGCTTTCGATAAGGTCCCGCATAAGAGATTAGCGTGTAAAGTTAAGGCACATGGGATTGGGGGCAAGGTATTGACTTGGATAGAGAACTGGTTGGCGGACAGAAAGCAGAGAGTAGGAATTAATGGGTCTTTTTCCCAGTGGCAAGCAGTGACTAGTGGGGTACCGCAGGGATCGGTCCTTGGACCCCAGCTATTCACAATATACATTAATGATCTAGATAAGGGAATTAAATGTAATATCTCCAAGTTTGCAGATGACACAAAACTGGGTGGGAGTGTGTGCTGCGAGGAGGATACCGAGAAACTCCAGGATGATCTGGACAGGTTGGGTGAGTGGGCAGAAGCGTGGCAGATGCAATATAACGTGGATAAATGCAAGGTTATCCACTTTGGTGTCAAAAACAGAAAGGCAGACTATTATCTGAATGGCAATAGATTGGGAGAAGGGGAAGTGCAACGAGACCTGGGTGTCCTTGTGCACCAGTCGCTGAAAGTAAGCATGCAGGCGGTGAAGAAGGCAAATGGTATGTTGGCCTTCATAGCGAAAGGGTTTGAGTATAGGAACAGGGATGTCCTGCTGCAGTTGTACAGGGCCTTGGTGAGACCACACCTTGAGTACTGTGTGCAGTTTTGGTCGCCTTATCTGAGGAAGGATGTTCTTGCCATGGAAGGAGTTCTGCGAAGATTCACAAGGCTGATACCTGGGATGGCAGGAATGACATATGAGGAGAGATTGGGTCGATTGGGCTTATACTCACTGGAGTATAGAAGAATGAGAGGGGATCTCATCGAAACATATAAAATTCTGACAGGTCTGGACAAACTAGATGCAGGAAGAATGTTCCCGATGGTCGGAGAGTCCAGAACCAGGGTTCATAATCTACGGATAAGGGGTAAACCATTTAGGACAGAAATGAGGAAGAATTTCTTCACCCAGAGAGTGGTGAACCTGTGGAATTCTCTACCACAGAAGGTAGTTGAGGCGAAGTCATTAAATATATTCAAGAATGAGTTAGATATATTTCTTAAAGCTAAAGGTATCAAGGGATATGGGGAGAAGGCAGGTACAGGGTACTGAGTTTAGATGATCAGCCATGATCTCATTAAATGGCGGAGCAAGCTCGAGGGGCCGAATGACCTACTCCTGCTCCTATCTTCTATGGGATGTGGGTGTCGCTGGCAAGGCCAGCATTTATTGCCCATCCCTAATTGCCCTTGAGAAGGTGGTGGTGAGCCGCCACCTTGAACTGCTGCAGTTCGTGTGGTGAAGGTACTCCCACAATGCTGTTAGGGAGGGAGTTCCAGGATTTTGACCTAGTGACGATGAAGGAACAACGATATACTTCTAAGCCAGGATGATGTGTGACTTGGAGGGGAACTTAGAGGTGGTGGTGTTCTAGACTGAGAGATGTAGATGGTTAAAGGGATGGTCACCAATGCTGGGCAAAGAGGGAGAATGGAGATATACAAGGCCGGAGTCGGGGGTGGGGGAGGGAGGAGTTGTAGGGCACGAGGAAGTTACAGAAGTAGGGAGGAGTGAGGCAATGGAGGGATTTTAATATAAGGATGAGAATTTTAAAGCTGAATCATTGAGGGACTAGGAGACAATGAGCAGGGATTGAGGTGGGTGATATAAGGAATACTGGCACCTGTACAACTGCCTCGCAAGATTCATACCTTCAGGATTTGGAGGACCCAACCCACCAAAAAAAAAGCAGATGGGTTCTTAATGATGCAGTTTGGGCAGCCTGTCAGCAAGGATGATTTTTCCATTATTTCAAACAAAAATGTTTCCTTGACATGCTGGAGTCCATTTTATTAATGGTGAAGTGATTAGCCATTCAGACTCAAAATTATGTGTATGAAGGTGACGGTGGAGGTCGTCAAATAGTGAACTGCATGAATTTTGTGAAACTGTCTTGTGTTTTATCAGATTAGCCACATTGTGTTATTTGATATATAATGCTGGCATTACTAATTTTGCATCTCCTGCATCAAATGTACACAATTCACCATTAGCTTTACAACCGCAAACATGTAAATTATCCAGTTTTCAGTTTAGAAGCCTCATATATACTTGGTTCGTCTGAACATCTGTTATTTTGTGTAATGTATACAAGACACCTTTCTTTCCCTCGCTCTAACACTTTTTTGGGGGGAAATAATGTCAGATTCACAGTGTGAATGTGTTAGACCAGGTTATTTGCAATGTGGAGCAAGGGACGGCTGATGTCACTGATGCAACAGCATACTTATAAATATTTAAACAGAAGTCTATTTTTAAAAAAACACAACAAAGTAAATGCTAAGAAAACAAAACAAATATTGTTCTGCAAACACTGGCTGGTTATCAATGTCAGACATTTCAGTAGTGTGATGAGAAGAAAATTATCTAGTGGATTTATAAAATTCAAACGATCGTACTGCAAACCAGTGTCTTGGGACGCAACTGTCCTGACAGTTACCAAGTTTGCAACACAACAGTCACCGGACAAACAGCAAATACAAAATTACAGGGAATGTATGCTCTGGCGATCAAGAAAATTACAGGGTGTATTATGTCTAGACAGCCGAATGATAGAACATAAGAAATAAGAGCAGGAGTAGGCCATACGGCCCCTTGAGCCTGCTCCGCCATTCAATAAGATCATGGCTGATCATCGACCTCAACTCCACTTTCTCGCCTGATCTCCATATCCCTTGATTCCCCTAGAGTCCAAAAATCTATCAATCTCAGCCTTGAATATACTCAACGACTCAGCATCCACAGCCCTCTGGGGCAGAGAATTCCAAAGATTCACAACCCTCTGAGTGAAGAAATTCCTCTGCATCTCAGTCTTAAATGGCCTACCCCTTACCCTGAGATTATGCCCCCTAGTTCTAGACATTCCAGCCAGGGAAAACAACCTCTCAGCATCTACCCTGTCAATCCCCTTCTGAATCTTGTATGTTTCAATGAGATCACCTCCCATTCTTCTAAACTCCAGAGAGTATAGGCCCATTCTACACAATTTCTCATCATAGGACAGCCCACTCATCCCAGGAATCAACCTAGTGAACCTTCATTGCACCACCTCCAAGGCAAGTATATCCTTCCTTAGATAAGGAGACCAAAACTGTGCACAGTACTCCAGGTGTGGTCTCACCAAGGCCCTGTACAATTGTAGCAAGACTTCCTTACTCTTATCATAGAATCATAGAAGATAGGAGCAGGAGTAGGCCATTCGGCCCCTCTAGCCTGCTCCGCCATTCAATGCGATCATGGCTGATCATCCAAATTCAGTACCCTGTCCCTGCTTTCTCCCCATATCCCTTGATCCCTTTAGCCTTAAGAAATATATCCAACTCCTTCTTGAATCTATTTAATGAATTGGCCTCTACTGCCTTCTGTGGCAGAGAATTCCACAGGTTCACCACTCTCTGGGTGAAGAAATTCTTCCTCATTTCTGTCCTAAATGGCTTACCCCTTATCCTTAGACTGTGACCCCTGGTTCTGGACTCCCCGACCATCGGGAACATCCTTCCTGCATCTAGTTTGTCCTGTCCTGTCAGAATTTTATAAGTTTCAATGAGATCCCCTCTCATTCTTCTAAACTCCAGCGAGTATAAGCCCAATCGACCCAATCTCTCTTCATACGTCATTCCTGCCATCCCAGGTATCAGCCTTGTGAATCTTCGCTGAACTCCTTCCATGGCAAGAACATCCTTCCTCAGATAAGGCGACCAAAACTGCACACAGTACTCAAGGTGTGGTCTCACCAAGGCCCTGTACAACTGCAGCAAGACATCCTTGTTCCTGTACTCAAACCCTCTCGCTATGAAGGCCAACATACCATTTGCCTTCTTAACTGCCTGCTGCACCTGCATGTTTATCTTCAGCGACTGGTGCACAAGGACACCCAGGTCTCGTTGCATTTCCCCTTCTCCCAATCTATTGCCATTCAGATAATAATCTGCCTTTCTGTTTTTGACACCAAAGTGGATAACTTCGCATTTATCCACATTATATTGCATCTGCCACGCTTCTGCCCAATCACCCAACCTGTCCAAATCATACTGGAGTTTCTCGCTATCCTCCTCGCAGCACACACTCCCACCCAGTTTTCTGTCGTCTGCAAACTTGGAGATATTACATCTAGTTCCCTTGTCTAGATCATTAATGTATATTGTGAATAGCTGGGGTCCAAGGACCGATCCCTGCGGTACCCCACTAGTCACTGCCTGCCACTCGGAAAAAGACCCGTTTATTGCAACTCTTTGCTTTCTGTCTGCCAACCAGTTCTCTATCCAAGTCAATACCTTGCCCCCAATCCCATGTGCCTTAACTTTACACACTAATCTCTTATGCGGGACCTTATCGAAAGCCTTTTGGAAGTCCAAATACACCACATCCACTGGTTCTCCCATATCTATTTTACCAGTTACATCCTCAAAAAATTCCAGTAGATTAGTCAAGCATGATTTACCTTTTGTAAATCCATTTTGACTTTGTCCGATCCTGTCACTGTTTTTCAAGTGCTCAGCTATTACATCTTTTATAATGGACTCTAGCATTTTCCCCACTACCGATGTCAGGCTTACTGGTCTGTAATTCCCCGTTTTCTCTCTACCACCCTTTTTGAATAGTGGGGTAACATTAGCTACCCTCCAATCCATGGGTACAGTTCCAGATTCTATCGAATGTTGGAAGATGATCAGCAATGCATCTACTATTTCTAGGGCCACTTCCTTAAGTACCCTAGGATGTAGATTATCAGGCCCTGGGGATTTATTGGCCTTCAATCCCTTCAATTTCCCTAACACCATTTCCCTACAAATACTGATTTGTTTCAGTTCCTCCCTTTCATCAGACCCTATGTTCCCCAACATCTCTGGGAGGTTATTTGTGTCCTCCTTTGTGAAGACAGAACCAAAATATGTATTTAATTGGTCTGACATTTCTTTGTTCCCCATTATAAAGTTCCCCTGATTCTGACTGCAAGGGACCTATGCTTGATTTCACTAATCTTTTTCTCTTCACCTATCTATAAAAGCTTTTACAGTCAGTTTTTATGTTCCCTGCAAGCTTACTCTCGTATTCTATTTTCCCCTTCTTAATTATACTCCAACCCCCTTGCAATAAAGGCCAACATGCCATTTGCCTTCCTTATTGCTTGCTGTACCTGCATACTAGCTTTCTGTGTTTCTTGCACCAAAATGTAAACAAAATGTAAAATATGTAATATTTTTATGAGGTTTTGCATCTTAATTTAAAAAAAATTGGGAATATTAGTGCATAAAAATATTCTTAAGGCTTTCTTTGTAGCCACTTGAACAAAATATGGGATGATGTCATTTTGTCTGCTCTCAGTGAAATCCATTTTTTGCTTTTGTTTCGATTTGATTCAAAGTAAAATGCAATTTGCATCGTGGTATTGGACATGCCTGTCCCCAGCTGTCAATGAAATGAGCTGGGAATGACCGTTGAAATACAGTAGAGCAATGCAGATTGCAAATTTATTTAAATATATACAGGGCTATGTTTATATGTGACTTTGGTGCAATCTTTGCAGCGAGACAGGTTACCTTGTCATTGAAAGCCCGGGGTTGGGTGGGAGCTGTCACTCCCGCTGAGTGACAGGTGTCACATTGGCTGCAGCGCTGTCACCGCCGGCAGCGGGCGCTGTCACCGCCGGCAGCGGGCGCCTGAACTCTGACTCGCCGCCGCCACAGGAAGAGGAAGCGCTCGAGAGAAGCCGAGCTGGGCAGTAGCAGAGGAAATCCGATCCCGGAGCTCTACAAAACCCCGGAGCCATGGAAAGATTAGTCAGTTCCGAGAGCTTGGCTGCCAAGAAGCCGCCGCGCTCGGCGAGTGGCTCCGGGCAAGGGAGCGTGGATTCACAGGACAGGTAGAGAGGCCGGGCTGGGCCGCCAGCGGGAGGAGGGAGCGGAGCAGGGGTAGCCCAGGTTGTAGCTGCATTGGAATCGGCTACAGGGTGCAGGGAGCCCCGGCTTCAATTGCATTGGGATCCCCTGCACAGTGAACAGAGCCCCGGCACAGTGCACAGAGCCCCGGCTTCAATTGCATTGGGATCCCCGGCACAGTGCACAGAGCCCCGGCTTCAATTGCATTGGGATCCCCGGCACAGTGCACAGAGCCCCGGCTCCAATTGCATTGGGACCGGGTACAGGGTACAGGGTGCAGGGAGACAGGGCTGCAGCTGTACATGGATCCCGGGGCAGGGTGCACAGACCTCGGTCACCAGCCCCGTGTGCGTGCACACACACACCCACACACACACCCACTGCCTTTTGCACTAGTTGTGCTGTTAACAACTCTTGGATTTGGAATGTGTGCATTTGCAGGTGGAATTTTCTAAATGTTTTCACTATTAACCAGAAACCTGCACCGAGTTGGATTTTGACACAGTTTACACAGTAGGGAATCCCGGTTCTTTTATTTTACAGATGCTTTGCCTTCCTGAGTACCTTAACAGGTTAGTGACTCATTAGAAATCGTCTTGTTCTGATAGCTGTGGAAAAGATTTTGTGGGATTATGTTCAAGTGTAATAATCGTGGTCCCGCACATAGTAGTAGGCACTTTTACACTGGCAGTGAGCGAGTGACAGCAAGAGCATGATTCTTAATGCACCGTGTAAACTACTTTTATATTGGCACTGTTCTCATCTGCAAACTGCGAGACCAGCAGCCGTGAGCTGGTTTTCCCCATTTATGCTTCTAAATTCGGTTCCCTTATCCCCAGCCCCAGGCTTGCAGTCTTTGTGCTGATGGGCTAAAGGAGGCGGATTTAGCAGTGCAGACAGAAAGAGTTATCTCATGGACGCTCGCCTACTAGAATTCAAATGGAAGCTGTATCTGTATAAAGGGGCTGAACTCTGTGCCTTTGATGGGTCCCAATGGCAGAGGTTGGAGATGTTGGCGAATGGCACATTTTTCCAGTTGCCCTCCAGTGGACCCACTCCCGGAGCAGCGCTGATGCAAATGAAAAGAAAGGCTTGCATTTCTATAGCGCCTTTCGCGACCACCGGACGTCTCAAAGCACTTTACAGCCAGTGAAGTACTTTTTGAAGTGTAGTCACTGTTATAATGTGGGAAACGCGGCAGCCAATTTGCGCACAGCAAGCTCCCACAAACAACAGTGTGATAATGACCAGATAATCTGTTTTTGTGATGTTGATTGAGGGATAAATATTGGCCAGGACACCGGGGGAGAACTCCCCTGCTCTTCTTCAAAATGGTGCCATGGGATCTTTTACATCCACCTGAGGGAGCAGACAGGGGCCTCGGTTTAACGTCTCATCCGAAAGATGGCACCTCCGACAGTGCAGCACTTCCTCAGCACTGGAGTGTCAGCCTAGTATTTTTGTGCTTACGTCCCTGGAGTGGGACTTGAACCCACAACCTTCTGACTCAGAGGCGAGAGCGCTACCCACTGAGCCACAGCTGACACTCGGGTAGAATGCACCAACGTGTCACAAGTTGCTGCTTGAACCTCGAGAGGAGGGTTATTCCTGGGATGAGAGGGTTGTCCTATGAGGAGAGATTGAGTAGAGTGGGCCTATACTCTCTGGAGTTTAGAAGAATGGAAGGTGAGCACATTGAAACATACAAGATTCTGAAAGGGATTGACAGGGTAGATGCTGAGGTTGTTTCCCCTGGCTGGAGAGTCTAGAACTAGGGGGCATAGTCTCAGGATAAGGGGTTGGCCATTTAAGACTGAGATGAGGAGGAATTTCTTCACTCAGAGGGTTGTGAATCTTTGGAATTCTCTACCTCAGAGGGCTGAGATCGATAGATTTTTGGACTCTAGGGGAATCAAGGGATATGGAGATCGGGCAAGAAAGTGGAGTTGAGGTCAAAGATCAGCCATGATCTTATTGAATGGCGGAGCAGGCCCGAGGGGCCGTATGGCCGGCTCCTGCTCCTAATTCTTATGTTTTACGTTATTCCAGCCCTCCCTTTGAACTGGACACTTCCATATGTCAGAGCATTTCACAATATTACAGGTACTGGTTTGAGACCAATGCCTTCAGAGGTTCGTGTAGGTGGGCGGTCCAACAGAAGAGAGTTACGCTGCCAGCACTGCGTTGGTGCTTACCCAGGCAAACTGAAGCTGTGTGCATGCATGTATTGCTCAGTGGCATCTGAATGCTCACATTGTTTCAGTAATGCATATTTAATATGTAAAAACCTAACCATCTGTGAGTGTTTACTGGAGGACATTCAGTAACATTTAAGTGCATTGTCGATAAATTATTTAATACAAGTGGAAAAAAGTCTAAGCATCTGATTAACTGGTAAAGGATTTTGAATTACAGAACTTAAACTGACTGCAGAATTCCAGAGCTAAATTCAGTTCCAATTGTAGCACTAATCCTTTACTATGTAACCTTAATAATTGTTTGCAATTTAATCTAATTTGCAACTTTGTTGATGTACATAGAGGGTAGCGTGGGAATCCAGATTTTAAATGAGCGGAGCCAACTGAGCAACACATCAGTAACAAAATTCTGATACCTCTTTGTAAGCTGTGTACTTATTGTATTGTTTGGGAATTACACTAAAGTTCGGCACAGTTGTTTTCCCCTGTTGGAAAAGAGCAAAATAATCTTGGGGCGTTGCAGCTTTAAGTACCTAGATTAATGCTACATAGAAATATGGGAAATTATTTGGTGTACTGGAGTTCGTTGGTGAAGGGTTCATCAGAAATCTAGAGACTACAAATAAAAACATGCTTTTAGGAAATGTTCAATTAAACAATATCGCAATTGAAACCCTAATTGAAACATATCTACATTCCACAAGTCTTTTTGGAGCTAGACTACTCTTAATTCAGAGTTGCTTAATTCAAATTATTGGAGAATTCAATTTTTTTGTTGTTGCATAAAACAACTTTGAATTAACAGTAGAAGCATAGATAGGAGCAGGAGTAGGCCATTCGGCCCCTCGAGCCTGCTCCGCCATTTAATGAGATCATGGCTGATCATCCAAATTCAGTACCCTGTCCCTGCTTTCTCCCCATATCCCTTGATCCCTTTAGCCTGAAGAAATATATCTATCTCCTTCTTGAATATATTTAATGAATTGGCCTCAACTGCCTTCTGTGGTAGAGAATTCCACAGGTTCACCACTCTCTGGGTGAAGAAATTCCTCCTCATCTCAGTCCTAAATGGCTTACCCCTTATCCTTAGACTGTGACCTCTGGTTCTGGACTCCCCCGCCATCGGGAACATCCTTCCTGCATCTAGTCTGTCTAGTCCTGTTAGAATTTTATAAGTTTCAATGAGATCCCCTCATTCTTCTAAACTCTAGCGAATATAAGCCTAATCGACCCAATCGCTCTTCATATGTCATTCCTGCCATCCCAGGTATCAGTCTGGTAAATCTTCGCTGCACTCCCTCCATGGCAAGAACATCCTTCCTCAGATAAGGCGACCAAAACTGCACACAATACTCAAGGTGTGGTCTCACCAAGGCCTTGTACAACTGCAGCAAGACATCCTTGCTCCTGTACTCGAATCCTCTCGCTATGAAGGCCAACATACCATTTGCCTTCTTAACCGCCTGCTGCACCTGCATGCTTACCTTCAGCGACTGGTGCACAAGGACTCCCAGATCTCGTTGCACTTCCCCTTTTCCCAATCTATTGCCGTTCAGATAATAATAATCTGTCTTCCTGCTTTTGCCACCAAAGTGGATAACCTCGCATTTACCCACATTATACTGCATCTGCCATGCATCTGCTCAATCACCCAACCTGTCCAAATTATACTGGAGTTTCTCTGCATCCTCCTCACAGCACACATGCCCACCCAGCTTTGTGTCTTCTGCAAATTTAGAGATATTACATCTAGTTACCTCGTCTAGATCATTAATATATATTGTGAATAGCTGGGGTCCTAGCACCGATCCCTGTGGTACCCCACTAGTCACTGCCTGCCACTCGGAAAAAGACCCGTTTATTCCAACTCTTTGCTTCCTGTCTGCCAACCAGTTCTCTATCCAAATCAGTACCTCACCCCCAATCCCATGTGCTTTAACTTTGCACGCTAATCTCTTATGCGGGACCTTATCGAAAGCCTTCTGAAAGTCCAAATACACCACATCCACTGTTTCTCCCTTATCTATTCTACCAGTTACATCCTCAAAAAATTCCAGTAGATTAGTCAGGCATGATTTCCCTTTTGTAAATCCATGTTGACTTTGTCCGATCCTGTCACTGTTTTCCAAGTGCTCTGCTATTACATCTTTTATAATGGACTCTAGC